>JAJMLA010000002.1:0-1245565 GCA_030569415.1 Yamadazyma mexicana
AACTCAATTCGTATTCGCTAAATGTTCGACCTATCCACAACGTTTTTAGCTCTTTTATGTCAATATCAACTACATTATTAAATTTGGAGTAATTAATCCCATGGATTATTGCCCACTTTCGCAAGTCTGCAAGATCGACTGCTATCTCCACCGAGGAAACGTAGGTGGGTGCTCTTCTTCTAATGCGAGGGATAGGGCGAAGGCTGGTCTCCTGATTTTCTTCGAGGTGCTTGACATTAGCATGTGAGTAATCGATAAGCATAGGATTGTTCTTGTTAATTCTCATATTACTTCTTCTGATGACCCCATGTTCAATCCCTATTTTTTTCAATGTCTTAGTGTCCCTGTTTATCTTCTTTTTTGCATATCCTCTTTGTGATTCGTCCATATCCTCTTCTTCGTCTTCCACGTACGACATCAAAATAAAAAGACTAAAGTTTATGCCATCACTTCCAATCTTCATCACTCCGTAGTCGTATACTTCAGGTACTCCAATCTTTTCCCCTGACAATGTATTATGTTTCATGATTGTACCAAGGGCGAGTATTTCGTCGGAAAAACAGTCCTTGTTCTCATAGTCATAAAACTTTAATATAAGTTTTTTTCCTAAAGATGGTGGTTCCCGGAGTCTTTCTTTGGGCCATTTGCCATCGAATGATAGCAGATAAACTTTGGAAAAGTACTGGTGTCCCATTCTCACGCCACAAAATTTTTTTAAGGAATAAAATTCAATGTCAACGTAGTCTGAGAATTTGGTGCTGTCCACCACATCGGTATGATCGATGGCCCAATGTTCGAATACTTCGAGCAAGTCTTCCACCTGCATTTTTACTTCCTTAAAAATTTGTGGTACGCAAGATAAACAATTTTGGCAGTGACTCGGAATTATATCTTTACTGAAACCTGGGGGCTTCTGGACTTCTGCTTCAAAATAGAAGTTACAAGGCTATCAGAAACAAAACTATTAACAGACGATGCGAATTATGCTCTTGCAGTAGTTGCCTAAAATTATACTTTGTATAACTAGGAAGCTTTAAAGTATAAGTAGACAAGTCCTTTTCTTATACCTTCCACTTAATTGAAAGTAATGAGACAGATAGATTGATGCAAGCGTGAAGAGTAATAGATCACTTCGATCAACATATATAACTTCTACGGGAAGCCGTATGTGGTCACAAGGCTCAATCGGGAAAGTTGCAGCAACGGTGATCTTCCAGTTTTTTCTCGGTTGTCCCCGCGCTACTTAGTAGGGCGCATACATTTGTTGAAGGACAATACACCATGGGTGGACCAACATGTTCTTTACCGCTGTCAGCGCTTTAACGTCGTTACAGTACCTACAAAGTAAGAATATTCTGGCGCATATTTCAATTACTTCAGCAGTATCCTATATGGGGCTTTTACGTATAGATCAAATACATTAATTTGCTATACTTATCTACATAGCATAGCAATACGCTCGTTTTCTCATCAGTCAAGAAGTTACATGAGTATAAATATATCGTTGTTTCTGTTAAAAAGCATGGTAGTGTTTTGATATCTAAACCTTTGAACATGCCCATGTCTCTTAATATTTTCTCTTTGTCAGAGAGTTCTTTCTGGTGCCATAGTCTATGCTCTATCGGACTTTATCCCACATTACTTTAAAGAACTTGGGAAAGCTCAAATTAAGAAAGTCATAAATGAGAATGCTCCTATGTCCCGGATCTTCACCTATATTGCTATATATGCATAGACATCGCCAAATTGAGCTCTTGATGTAAGAATCCACTACAATGACTAGGATCTGGGTTCTGATGGTGTACACATTAAACCCAATTTAAAACCTAGATGGGAATAAAAGATGTCAAGTTTTTATTCCGTTTGAAATGCCTCAGTAAAAATAGCAGGGAACTATATACTGGTTCTTTCAAGAGTAGTATTAATTATCCGATACCTATGTCGTGCTATCCTTCAATAAATTACAAGGCAAGGCGCAATGGATTTGATATTTCAAGAGCTAATTGAAATGTCTAATCGAATTTGGTGCCTTTGTGATCTTGGGCTTGTCATCTGCTTTGGTACCTTCAACAACCCAAAAAATTCATCTCTTTTCCACCTTTACCCATAACTTTTTACAATAAACATGTTTGCAACCTAACACCAGGGAAAATTCTTGTATATAGAAGGTCAAAAGCTTGTAAGTGTTCTCCTCCTTCTCCACAAATTCCACTTTAATCCCCTAGAAGTGCTCCACTCCATTGTATGAAGTTTCGGGGTTTAAACTTTTGGCTCCGTTCAAATTGTTAAGTCGCCTCGAAAAGATGACGGACACACAACGTTGATAATCCCTGTTGAGAAACAAATCAGTGTTAACGGGAACCGAATCTATAAAGATGTTTCCGCGTATTGGTTTCGAAAAAATGCGGGGATACACAAAAAGTCCTACCCCATACTTTGTTTTGTTTATACGCAGGAAAGTGAACAATCAAAAAAGGGATCTAATATGTCAATGCGTTTGCATGCAGTACGCTTCAGGTAAAGCACAATATTTGCTGTCTACCAAGCGAATGGGTAGAGGGGATAGGAAATAGAAGTCGTCGAAATAGGGGAGGAGAGTGTAACTCTCTTAAGTCCGATATGGCATCAACGCCTGTTTGACCCTCATGAATTGTGACCACACCAAGCACTTCGGTAAGGTACCATACCTTAAAGACCACGAAACCTTAATGGTTTGAAGTTGCAGTTTATTTGAACACATTTATCAAATGATGCTGATGTGCTCAGGATATTTTTAGCACTAACGGTTGCAAATAAAAACGGGCCCATAACGCAAAAGCCAGTCTTTGCAACAGTGAAAAGGATATTCAGAATCAAACAAAGGTTTCTCCACACTCTTACTTGAAAAGAAATGGTATTCTCGGTAAGATTCTCTCCATATAACCCATTTCACCTTCAACTCTAATTTCTCTAATTTTGCATCTAATGAAAAAAGTATATAAAGCAACCATTATACCCTGGTTAAGTCTTTAATTATTATAATTGTCTCGAATAAAAGCCCAAACAATCCGAATACGATGCCAGTTCCTAAAACACAGAAAGCTATTGTTTTCGAAAAAAATGGGGGCCCTTTGGTCTATAAAGATATCCCTGTACCTAAGCCAAAACCCAATGAAATATTGGTTAATATCAAGTACTCGGGGGTATGTCACACAGATTTGCACGCTTGGAAAGGAGACTGGCCTTTAGATACCAAACTACCTTTGGTTGGCGGCCACGAAGGTGCTGGTGAAGTTGTGGCATTAGGTGAAAACGTTGTGGGATGGAAAATCGGTGATTTAGCTGGTATCAAATGGTTAAATAGTTCTTGTTTAGCCTGTGAATATTGTATGCAATCTGCAGAATCCAATTGCCATAATGCTGTCTTTACAGGTTATATCCATGATGGTACTTTCCAACAATACGCAACCGGTGATGCACTTCAAGCTGCTAGAATTCCAAAAGGTACCAACTTGGCTGAAGTGGCTCCAATTCTATGTGCTGGTGTGACGGTATACAAGGCTTTGAAGACAGCCCATTTGAAAGCTGGTAATATTGTTGCCATCCCTGGTGCTGGTGGGGGGTTAGGTTCGTTAGCTATCCAGTATGCCAAAGCCATGGGTTACAGAGTTTTGGCAATTGATGGCGGTGACGATAAAGCTAAATTCTGTAAAGACGTAGGAGCTGAGTTTTTTGTCGATTTCACCAAAACCAAAGATTTGGTCAAAGAAATCGTACAATTAACTAATGGTGGACCACATGGTGCTATCAATGTGTCTATTTCGGAAAAGGCTATCTCTCAGTCTTGTGAATATGTCAGAAAACTAGGTACTGTTGTTTTGGTTGGTGTGCCACCTAATGCTAACCTTACGACGAGTTTATTCTCAGCTGTTGTTAAGTGTATCTCCATTCGGGGCTCTCACGTTGGTAACCGTGCTGATACAGCTGCAGCTATTGATTTCTTTTCCAGAGGTTTAGTTCAATGTCCAATTACATTAGCTGGATTGACTGAGCTTCCTGAACTCTTTGAAAAGCTCGAAAAGGGTCAAGTCATCGGCAGGTATGTTGTTGACACTTCAAAGTAATCCTTATTCTTTTGAATACATGCCTTATTTCTTAACATTCTTTTTAGTAATTACTATTATGATCAATTTTTGATTCTTATGAGATATAGTTGTATATTTATGCACTTTCTTGCTTTCCCTCTTTTTTTTTCGGCCATGCTGACTTGGATACTTTAATGGTTATCCATGACTTGACCCTCGAAAAAAGTTGTGGGGTAAATATCAAATTGTATCTCGGACTTGAAGAAGTATAACCTATAACGTATAACCTAAGGGTAATTCGAGAGTTACCTTTTCTGGTCTTCAACCTTCAACTTTTCTTAGTTATTTGATGTCTGCTTATTCCGATATTAGATTCAGGAGGGCTAATAGGTTTAACAAGAGCCGGGTGCATTGTAGGAAAAGGAAACATTTTTTATATATATTCCAAGAAGTATCCTAAGAGTTTCAGCAGCAGAAACAGATAATGAAAGTAATAAGCGGAATAGGCCATGGGATTAGTACAGACGATGCTTGTTTCATCTCAAAAAAAAGCACCAGTGCATATAATTTTGACTAGTTGCAACATTCCATAAATATTACCTTCCCTCATAATTTCATAGAGTTTTATACGAAATAAGAAGAGAAGCAGTAATGAGAAAAGTAACTGACAAAGGAGACATGAAGACGACGTACCTTAGCAGGAAAAGCTCCGTGGTACAATGCTGAGAAGCCTGACATGGCAGATGCGTGTATAGTGAAACCAGAATACATGATTCGACTTGGCCTTCTACAATGGAATACCCATAAACTCAGTAAACGCTACCTCTTATCAGTCTGTCGTGGTGAAGGAGGTTCCACAAAACACTTCAAGAATTATGCTCTCTTAGCTTACTAGTAAATCTGATAGAATTTTCGATGTTGTTATCTCATAAGCGTCATTCATTTTTATGAGTATTTGATTAGACTTCTTTTATCAATAAGCTACTACGCCATACTCTATAGAAGAGATCTTATGTGTCATCACGAGTCTACCGATATCAGTATTGTTGCAATACTCTTCAAAATACAAGAGTAGAAAATCGATAGAAGCGGTGGCGGCTTTGGCACTTAGATGGGCTAAAATTTATTGGATCGAAGCGCACGGTCATCTTCTCCACAGTTTTAATGAGATTTTATGGGGCTGAGAATCCGCAAGTATCCACCTGAAGGTCATAAAAAGCGTGTGCCTCTTACGCACCGCCAAGGAAGCCAAGCCTCTTATGAAACCACCTATCTGCCCATCTTTATTTCAGTTATGATGATATATTTAGCTTCCTCGCCAGCTCGTTGACAGCTTTTTCGTTTACGACACGAGAATTATGTTAATACCATAAGCCTCAACAATAACAATAAGGCACTTTTCTTCGCAAAATATTGGAAGTAAACGGCACCCGGCTTATCTCACCTTTTATTTCACCTTGTCACTAACCGGTACGAGCAAATCATAGAAGGCACAATTGTCTGCCCGAGAAAAAGCGATAGCCCAAAAATGGAATGAGATAACAATGCGCGTTCCCAATCGGGAAAGCAGAACGAAAAATTTCGGAGTACCTTTCCCTTTGAAATGAAAATTCGACTTTAAGACTGTATATAGGACAAACCCCGGAATATTTCCGTCGAGTATCTTGGTCTGATAAGATAAGATTAGTCAGTAGACCGAAAACTATATAACAATGGAGCTGTCCAAATCTCTGTTGATTCTTCTATATTTGATTTTTCAGATTTAGAATGACTGACTTGGAAAAAAAGGTAGTAACAGAAGTGTCAGTAGAAGAGGGCTCGTCCTATTCCACAAGTGGAACAAAAAAGAAATATGGGTTTCTTTATGTCAATCAAGAATTTAAGATTAAGAGAAAGCTTTTGAATAGGCACGTTCAGTTAATCGCCATAGGTGGGACCATAGGTACTTCTATATTTGTTAGTATTGGTGGGGGATTGATCAACGCTGGGCCCTTAGGACTTCTTTTGGCCTTTTTGTTCTGGACAACAGTGATCTTGTTATTGACAGTAGCTGTTGGAGAGATGGTATCTTATTTACCAGTACCTTCTCCTTTTATTACTATGGCAGGTAGAGTGGTCGACGAAGCAATGGAGTTTTCTGCTGGATGGAACTTCTACCTCATGGAGTCCCTCTATATACCTTTTGAAATTGTGGCTGTGAATGGGATGATACACTATTGGGTAGATGGATATTCTCCTGCTATCACATTATGTGTGCAAATTGTACTCTATACACTCATCAACTTGTTCGCTGTGAAAGTTTTTGGTGAAGTCGAATTTTGGCTTTCTTTAGGAAAGTTAATTTTGTTAGTGGGTTTATTATTCTTCACATTAATCACCATGTGTGGAGGCAATCCACAACACGACGCATTCGGGTTCAGGAACTGGCATGCTCAAGGTGGCCCAATCGCAGAATACTGGAGCACAGGTAACACAGGAAGGTTTCAAGCCATTATTTCGGGTATGATCACCGCTGCTTTCGTCTGCGCTGGAGTTGAGTATATGAGTATGGTTGCAAGTGAATGCGTTGACCCAAGGAAAAACATGCCCATTGCTTTTAAAACTGTTTTATTCAGATTAGTGGTGTTTTACATCGGTGGTGCTATTTCTGTTGGTGTTTTAGTTGCTTATAACGACCCTACTTTTGTGGAAGCAAACAGCAGTTCTTCAGATGCTGCAGCATCTCCTTATGTGGTGGCCATGAAAAACATGGGTATCAAGGGACTTCCAAGCGTAGTGAATGCTGTTATCATTACTTCGGCTTTTTCGGCTGGTAATTCTTACGTTTATTGTTCTTCAAGAGTGTTGTACGGTTTGTCCAGACAAGGATTTGCACCAAAGATATTTGGATTGTGTAACAAACAAGGGGTTCCTATTTTTTGTGTTGCTCTTTCATTATGTTTCTCCTTATTGTCTTTGTTGCAATTAGGTAATGGCTCGGCTACCGTGTTGAGCTATATTGTCAGTATCTGCACTGGTTCTCAAGTATTGAATTATGCTTACATGGGCTTTTCCTACATTGCGTTTTACAGAGCCTGCAAAGCACAAGGAATTGACAGAAACGGATTTACTTACAAGGCATGGTTCCAGCCTTATGCTACATACTTCTCCACGTTTTTCTTGGTGGTAATGGTATGTATCTTAGGATACACCAACTTCTTACCCGGAAACTGGTCCACTTCTTCCTTTATTTTCAATTACATCATGGTCTTCATTAATATTTTCTGTTTCATTGGATGGAAAATTTTTAAGAAAACAAAATTTATTAAACCAAGTGAAGCCGATTTAGTCAGTGGCTTAGATGAAATCGAAGAGCACGAGTATGAATACTACAGCGAGTTAAACGCAAAGGAAGAGGTGGAGCTTCCAAAGTGGAAAAAGACACTCAACTGGATTCTCTAAGTGTAACTTTAATATACTTTTCTTGTATCGGTAATTTGGTAATTCCGTAAAACCAAAAAAGGGGGATATAACCATTGGCAAATCATTTTCAGTATTACGTCGAAACCTACTTGTTGGGAAAGGGATACTGCCATGTATATTACTCTTTCTCTTCTGTTGGGTAAACCATTCAGCATTTTAGCAAGCAAATAAAACGGTATAAAAACACGAAATCTTCGATTACTTGCCCTCCAAAGAAATGTTTATTGTTCCATATCTTGTTCAACAGCATAAGAAGATAAAATTTTCCACAAGTGACCAAGACAAAACTGGCACATGAATAAGCCACTGTACTTATTATATAGCCCAGGTTGTTTCCTGTACCTTCATTGGAAATCAAGCTGTATATTTAGAAACGGTATCTGATTAAATTACTAAAGGACAGAACTGCTGATATGTAGAAAAAAAATTAGAATATTATAAAGCTTTGTTTTTATAGAGCCAAAAATTGGCCTTTTGAACTCACTAGCAAGAGTAGTGGGATTAATCTATGAAAACAAATACAAGACCTTGCCCTTCCAATCCTTTGGAATTTCCATCTTCTCCTTTTCTGGGTTAGTTGGATCCTTTCCGTCCTGGTCTTCTATAGCATTATGGGTGTCTCCCAAGTAGTAGTTGGTTTGCATAAAACCTACCAAGAAGTTCAAAAATTCTAAAGCAACTGGTGCTGCAAAAAAGTAAGGGCAAATTTTTGCCACAGCCTTCACAGCTCCTTGTCTCACCGGATCGTCCCATGACACATAGAATAATGAAGTCAAGTCAGTATAATAATCGTAGACGTCACTATCTTTCACGGTGGAGGGCAAACTCTCTCTCAAAAATCCATACATTTTATTGGTCCAGATAGAACCCGAAATTGTATATCCGATTGCACTTCCCACTGTGGACCAAAGCAATAATAAAGCCATCACCAAAGACATATCTTGGTGTGGTACGGAAGCCTGTGTAGATATAACTGTTCCTATAGTATCGTAAGCAGAACCTAAACCCATCAAAACTTGGCTCATAACAAACGACCCCGTGTCAGGCATAACTCCTTGCTTTCTAAGAAGAAGACAATACCCTATCATTCGAATAAAAATACCCATACAATTAAGATACTTGTATCGATGGGCAATTCTGAAGTGGATACCTGAGACAAATCCAAAGAAGCACAACGACACCGTAACAGTGTTGTTGAAATAGGTCCAGTTCTGATAAGACCAGTTCTTACCAACCAAAACAATAGAAGAAAGGTACTGTGACCTTATCCCGTCGGCAAACATATAGATGAAATTAATGATCACACCAGTAACAAAAGTTTTGTTGTTAAGAATTCTCCGAGGCATTAAAGGATAAGGGGCCCAGAAGATCTCATAAATAGTAAAGATAATCAATAATATTGGGCCAACAACGAACATGGCAATCAAACTTGGGTTCTTCCAACCATCTTTGGCATAAGGTTGTAGGGAAAACGGAAGAAGAAGTAACGACCATCCAAAACCCATAAGAATAAGACCGAAAGCATCCATCTGAATGGCTGCATCGGCCACTACTTTGATGAACAGTTTTCTCTCTGAATCAGTATTCTTTGGCATCAACTTTTGAGCTTTCCTCTCAAAGTAATACAATACAGCAATGGCGGGTGCAACAACTACAGGCATGATTATAGCAAACATTCCATATCCCCAACGCCAGTCTTTTTTCAACATAGCATCAACAATCAACCCGGCAAACCACACTGTAAAAATATATGGTGTTGTCATTAAAGCGTTGACGAGCCCTCTCCATTTTAAGTCAGTCAAATCAGCCACTATAACATCTCTCACAAACGAAATACCGTTAGATCCAACAGCCACACACACAGATCCTACGACATATGCACCAATGGTGGACGAGGCAGCAGACACAATAGTTCCCAAGGTGTAAAAAGCCAATGAAAGAGCGAAACAAAGGGGTCTGGAGGTAATGTCAGCAAATTTTGCTTGAAATGGTTGCACAACAGACCCAATAATCAGACTAGCGATGTTGACACTTGAAACCATAGAATGTCTGCTGAAACTTGATGTAGCGGGAACTACATAATTGTCAGTAGTGGAGGCATCAAGAGAGTATACCCAAGCAATAACATAAAGACATATGCAGAAGGTAACCATGATAGCCTTTCCATTTTTGGAGTTCCTCATCATGGCCCTTACATTTTCGATTTTTTGTACACCTCTGGATTTTTCGTATTCCCTAGTAACTTCATGGGCATCGTTGGGCAAGTCTGAATCATTTTGTGCTTCTAAAGAAGCAGTCTTCTCAACTGGGTCGAGATCATCGGTAACGCTTTCCTTTTTCTCAGACATGGCTAGATTTGTATTGCTTTACTCGTTTCTGTAGCGCTCTTTTTTTTCCAAAAATCCCGTCCTGTTGGGAAATGGCCTCATTTATAAGCATCCCTCTTTAGAACAGAGGAACAGAGGACCAAACACTTGCAGCCAAAAGTATTCATCGTGATTGGTTACTTTGTGAGCACGGAATGCGAGTCGCATAATAATATACGAACCGTATCGCCTCACCAAAAAATAAAATTATCTGATTAATCAAAGCGGCCCGAAATAAAATAACGAATCGGTTGCTAGCCTTTGTCGATTAGGCCAATGACATGGAAATTACTTGCGCCTCCGGGAAAGAATATTACCCAATACGATATCGTAACAACCCTAATTACATGAATAAGGGGGATGTCATTTTTTGCAGCGCTAATTATCATTGTGAAAGGTCAGCCAAGAAATCTTAGATCTAGGGAAAATCTCCGTTGCAGGATTCTCTTTTAATTAAGGTCGTGGGTAAACCATACGTATATCCTTCCCTTCTGATCAAATACTCAGCCTTTCGAACTGCCCTACACTCTTGTATACCTTTGAGCCTATACATTTGTTATGTGTGGATAACTGAAAGTCACCCGTCTTCATATAAATGAGTGCTACCAAGGCACACCGCCAACTTTCATTGTCTTTTGTTTTGCAAAACAGCCCCGTCCGGCATTCACGTTCTGGTTGTTTTAAGGAAAGTGGTCGCGACGGTAGCGCAACTCAGAACATTATCCTTCCCTGTTAAACTTCCTCCGTCGATTAGAGATATAATATCATATTAGTAATACTTTATTTTTTCCAAATTAGCATTATCCTATTTCTTCTTTTCATTGTGGGATACATGTATCGCCGATAGTTTTGTGCATAAGCGATTAATGAAATGAGCACGAAACTTTTCACTTGCCCGTATACTCTCTTTTTTCTCCTTAATCTACACTCCAAAACGGTCTTCCGGTGAATCATCTATGTGCGCCGTATCCGTAGCTAATATTTCCTCAAAGACGCTTAGTTGGTATATTACTGGGTCTTTTTTCATTAGTTTGCTTTCTTGAAGTATGAAACTTATAGCAGGACAAGAACCTTAAGTTGTGGAGTACAGTTGCAGTTTAAAAAAGTTAGCAACTTGTAAGGTAACTCAATAGGTATTCTTCTTTCAACCAGGTATAGGTGCTTCTGTATTCCCGTGTCGAAGGCATCGGTAACCCTGGAACCAAAAAGAGTGCGTATACTGGTGGTTCTTTTGTGGCCTGCAATTAATACTTATGTTTAACTGACCAACAAGGAGCAAAATTGCCGTTATTTATTTTTACGAGCATTCGGGCATGAGTTAACAGATGGCGATTAGAAATATTAATAGAACAGTTCCTCCTGGAACCTAATTAATGACTAATTATACTCGTGTTATACTTTCAGTTTAGCAACTGTTAGGGTTTGGTAGATACGACAATTGGATCAAAATTAAAGCCCATTACAAAAGTTAGAAGGTGATTAGGAGATATATGAGTGATATGTCATATGATCCGTTTCACCACGCTAACACCCTACTTGAGATGTTCACTATGTTCACTATCATTCACATCATTCCAAAAATAATATCGTGATCATGCAATACTCAGTCTTCAAACTACTACCTGATGAATTACGCAGTCAACTATAGGAATTGGGAAAATGGAAGATTCGTGTCCTAACATCCTTCGCAGTCGAGTACCCAAACCACAAGCATATTGAACGATCAGCAGGCATCCCAACCCCAGCTGCTATCTATCTGATGTACCGGGTATAAGCCGTGGGAAACCAGAGATTATGCAGCTCCTTCATGGTAACAGTCTTTCAGATGCATGAAAAAGAACGAAAAAACGAAAAAAGAACACAACAAGACCATGTAGGCACCTATCTCGACGAAGCTATAGCTTGGGCCATAACATAAATGATCCTGTGGCAAAACATGAAACAATTGTTCCTTTTGGAAAAATTCAACTGGATGAGGCTTGAACAGCTACCTTTACCTAATTGTTTTCGTATAGAAGGAGATTTGTATCGTCGTCACGAATTCGTTAACAGAAACTCACAGGATTGTTTTAATCAGCTGCAACCTTCCATCTTCAATTTCAACAGATCAAAATTCTCTTCCATCTGCCAAAGAAAGAAAAGGTTTTGGATCAAGAACTTCATGCCAAGTCCCATGTACTTGTCCTTTTGCCTCAAAGCACTCAGCTATGGTCAGTGTTCAAATTTCAACCACGAAATGCTGTTTTGCAGAACAACAAAAAAGAATTGGCCCTTTAAGTCTGTGCATAAGCGAAGATGAAGTAGTCACATGGAAAATCCCTGACACATAGATCTGTCACTGTGAGCTTTAAGAAATGGTATCCTCAGATATGCGTCAACTAACAACACTGGAAAAGAATGGTCGTCCTTTCGACCAATCTTTCTTCTATCAGTTGCGGTGTGTATTGATCAAGAAGTCTTTATTGTCTAAATGGGCACCGAAAATGCCGTATACCACTTTTCTTGTTTCGTCTGCAGTTTGAGTAACATCTCAGAAGAACCTTTCTGGATACTGACTAATAAGACAATTTAGGACACACAAAGACAATAGACTATTTCTCGTACTTACAAGCACCGTTTTTTCCGCCTCCGTCATAAGTGCTGCTGGTATAATCCTGAACAGCTCAATGCCAAAGTAGTGTTTCGCTCAGTATGCACAAAGGGCTGAATCTCAGCTCTGAACTACACTGGTTTCCATGATCATTGCTAACAGACAATTACCTAATCAAGAAACTACATGGCCAAGAATGGAATTTACGGCATCGAGGCATACCGCTGGCCCGTGCAAAAGACAACGATACCATTGTACCATTGTTCTTATTTGAAATTTCGAATCAATCTTGGTTCGTAAAGACACAGGTTACGTTTTTAGATTTAAAGTGCTTTAGGTGAAATTCCAATTGTACTTTTAGGCTTTCTAGCCCGAAAATAAGACTGTTTAGTTCGTTTAAAAATTCTTCGAACTAAATTGATAGCAAGTACGACCATTGGGGTCTTGAAACAAGCTAACACCATAAGACCCAATATACAAACGGTAAACTGGCAAACCACCTTGAAGGAACAAGCCCATCTAAAATTCCCAATTATTTTCGAATAATCTTTTATTTCTGTAGCCTCTTCATGAGCAGCGACTATCTGGGAAATTAACATGGCGTACCACGCTAAAAGTCAACATCAATTACCCCATTAGAGCAAAAAGAACTTAAAACGGTGATTAACCAAGGTAGTGCAATTATTCACATTGTGCATTATGAAAAGATCAGGCCACTATTATTGTTCAAAATAAAGCCAATTCTGCTACAACTTGTTTCAAAAGGAGTTTCTGTAACAAAAAACAATTGACTTTCCGTTTAAAAAATATTTCAAGACGCCATAAATCAAGTCTCTGTTACACCAAACCTTGGCTTTCAACCAGAGTAGCCTATTCTATTCAGCGCCCAGATGCACGTTGGTATTACTCGGCCTGTGCAGTACTTAATCTGCAGGTGCACTTATTCTGTATTGTAGTTTCAAATGCTCTGACCAAAGCGTAATTCAGCAGTTTCGTGAACAATACCTCAACCTTCTTGCGTAATCAACGCATTTTCAGACTAAGATACGTGTCTTATTAACCTTGGAGTAACAAGGACATTCTTGTCCAACATTATCGGTCTGAGTAGGGCATAATCTCAACCACACAACCATACCTACTATAGTGAAACCTGCAACTAATACCAAAACAAAAGGTTTTACTGTTATTTTTTGTTATTCGTCTTATCCTTTCACTTCTTCTGTTTGGGCCACAATCTAATCTTTCATCGAAGGCTTTAGACTTTAGGAACATGGTTTGAAACTACTTCGCCTCCTTCATATTGCTGTTCCATCACTAAGAATTCTTTCTGCATCTCTCTAAGTCCACTTTGAGCCACCACGTCCCTCACTGGCCCTTCTAGATGAGTCTTGTACACGCCTACGAGAAATATACATGAGATACTTCCCTTTTAAGGACATGAATGTTCCTTTTTCGGAACCGTGCCAGATGTGTGTCCAATTTTAGAATTAAGATTATTCCAATATTATACTTCAATGGACTCTTTGTTCAGACGTATTGTATAACCACCGTAACCCGCCATCTGATTGCCACAGAAGAGCGAAAGATAATTCTAGGCCCTTTTTGTACTTATCCAATACTGCCCACCAATAAGTATAAAAGCAGAGTATTATTCCTGGTCTCAGTAACCATCAACATCATGAAAATCTCCAAACTATCTATCCTTGCGGCCATTACCTCCGCTATTGCAGTAGAATGTGAGCCTCCAAATTTGGCACCGGGCTTTAGAGTTGACCTCAAGAATATTGGGACAACCTTCCCTTCCACCGTTGCGGCCCTTGACATGGCCAACGCTGCCGATATCATTGCGACTCAATACGGTCTCACTGATATTAATTATGTGAATGATGATGTTACCCCTACGGTTCCTTTATATGGCTGGACAACTAACAGAGATGGTGCTGCTGTTGTCTACTCTGGTTATTTTTTGGCGGACCAATCAGGTCTGTACACCTTTACTATGCAAGCTGATGACGCAGGTGAACTCTCCTTCGGTGATGCATTTGAGTGTTGTGTTGACCCCAATGCAAAACCATTAAACCACGAATTGGTGGCATATTATTCAGGTCCCGAGGGTTACGTCGTTACTACCAAAACATTTGCGTTGACTGCAGGTAGATACTACCCCATGAAAGTCGTCTACTGGAATTCTCAAACAAGGATGGTCCTCCAATTGAGTTACACGGATCCTAGTGGTGTAGCACACTCGACTTTCGAAAACGTGTTCTTCCCAACTGAAGCCAGTGAATCTTGTCCTTTTGTTACCACAACTAGTACAGTTACAGGTTCTGTTCCAGGTACTTCTACCAGTATTCCTTCCAACCCTAGTGAAACACCGGTTGTGATTATAACCACCACCACTCCACATACAGTAACTAGTACAGTTACAGGGTCTGTCCCAGGTACTTATACTAGTTACCCATCTGGTTCCTCTGGTACTCCTGTTGTGGTCATCACTACTACTCCTCATACAGTAACTAGTACAGTTACAGGGTCTGTTCCAGGTACTTACACCAGCTATCCATCCGGTTCTTCTGGTACTCCTGTCGTGGTCATCACCACCACTCCAGAAACTAGAACTACCACTGTTCCTGGTACTGTCCCAGGTACTTACACCAGCTATCCATCCGGTTCTTCTGGTACTCCTGTTGTCGTGATTACTACCACTCCAGAAACTAGAACTACCACTGTTCCTGGTACTGTCCCAGGTACTTACACCAGCTATCCATCCGGTTCTTCTGGTACTCCTGTCGTGGTCATCACCACCACTCCACACACCTTAACTAGTACAGTTACAGGGTCTGTCCCAGGTACTTACACCAGCTATCCATCTGGTTCCTCTGGTACTCCTGTTGTGGTCATCACTACTCCTCCCTCAACCACAACTTTCACCAAGACTTGGACTGGTACTGGCACAAGAACTACTACGTTACCTCATGTGTCCGGCAATACTGAGACAGTTGTGATTGATGTACCTCCTCCAACCAACACTGTTACCAGACCTTGGACTGGAACTGGAACTAGAACTTCTACTATTCCAGCTCCTCCAGGTGGAACTGCTTCAGTCATTGTTGAGGTGCCAAGGACCACCTTCTACTGGAATACCACTGTTACCAACACTCCATCAGCACCAGGCCCTAATACTAGAACTGCCACTGTAACTTCGACTGCAAAACAAGGAACGTTAAGTAGCGTTTCCGAAGGTCAACCTAGAACAGCAACTAGAACAGCAACAGAAACTGTCGCTATCTGCCCTGAATGTACTGGCAATACTCCAGCTGAAAATCTGAACACACCCTCTAATGGCAATCCAGGAAACGATTCAGGAAGTACCCCAGGCACAGAATCGGGAAATGGCTCAGGTTCAAGTTCGAATTCAGGTTCGGGCTCAGATACCGGTCCAGGTCCCGACTCAGGCTCAGGTTCAGGCTCGACTTCCGGTTCAGAGACAGGTTCAGGGTCCAACTCCGACAATGGTTCTGGAGTTACCCAATCACCTGCGGTTCCAACTTATGAAGGTAATACTTCCAGAAAAACCTATTCCAGATGGTTAATGGCGGCTGCCATGATGGCGTTCTTCCATTAGACTATGCTAGATCATCTTGTCCTTCGCCAGATTTTCTTTCTTATTTCAAATTATGCTCCCAAATTGTTTCCTTTATCTTTTCTTTTCAACCAACAACCTTTTTAGTTTTCGGTAAGGTGGTTTTAGCACCTGTTTTAAATTCCATGATACGTTTGTATTAAAGAATAAATATATGTTTTTCCCCTAGTCAGGGTGCGGCGACGTATCAGCGGTTAAAAAGTCGTGTGATTTACAGGTTCTTCATGCCAAAGCCATGTGTGTTCTCCCAAAGTATCAACTCCTAATGATCGGTAGTATATACGACAAACTTGGGACCATGATTTCGTCAAGTATAAACGTAGCCTAAGTCTCGCAGAGTTCAACGAGGAGTTCTCTCTTCGAAGCGACAGTTGGCATTCCAAATACCTCCAGGCAGATAAGAGCCCAAGATATTGGTGTTCAATTCGAATAGAACATGCGAATATCGTCCTGTACTGTTTTGTCAAACATGGTCGGTGGCTTGAGAGCTGTAGCTTCAACTGTGTTGATGAAACCACATATATGCAGGAGTCACATTTACTTGAAATACGGAGAAAAGCGACATGTTTCCACTTGGCGCTGGAAAGAAGGTGCAAATCTCTGCGAGTCTATGGAAAATCTTGTCAGGGGTACAGCAAGCAGATCATATCTTGGTGAAGAGTTAAGTAGGAATGTTTCACAGTTGTTCCTTGACTTTCACCCTACAATTCTACAGATGAAGTTTTAAATTTCAAACAATTGGCAAAGAACTTTATTTAATTCCGTTGCACATTTATTGTTAATCTGGAAGCTGAAGAAGCGAAGTCGGCCGATACGCTTTGTTCCAATGCACGTCACTTTAAAAAATGTCAAATCCTTATCTAAAAAAATTTTTTCCGCTGGAAACGGGCATAGACTTTCCTTTTACAGAAATCTTATTGGCCTTTATGGTAAACGGCAGTTGGTAGCCGTTTTTTATTTAAAGCGGCCACTTCCCATCGCTCGTTTTCTATATTGACTACAATTCTAATGAACTTGTTGAAACAAATTTTATTGGCTTCAGCCTCTTTTGGTGGCTTATCACAAGCAAAAAAGCTTTTTATCGATAACGATGGGGGAGATGCCGGTACTGTTACGATCCCTTTGATGGCGGGAGTAGAAGTTGTGGGTGTCTCGGGTAGTCTTGGAAGTGTATCCTATGTGGATGCTATTGGAGGCTGGTATAAAGTTTTGGATGCCTTCAACTTAACTAGTTGTATTCCCTTATATGGTGGTGCTAGTAAGCCATTACTCCGGACAAATGAAACTTTCCAACTTTGGGAAGAATTATTTGGTACTTTGGTTTGGCAAGGTGCTTGGGCTCCTGGGTACGAAGACGTCTACTCTTGGGATAACATCACCTACGACGACTCCAAAGCCGGTGCTATTGCAATGATTGAAGCTGTCAAAAAGTACAAAGACACAGACCCTGTTATCATCTTTGCTGCCGGAACTATGACGACAGTAGCCCAGGCACTCTCACTTTACCCTGACTTGGTGAAGGATGCTGCTGGACTTTACATCATGGGTGGATACATCGATGGGCAATATGAAAGTGCTACAGGACCTGCTATTATTGACGACTACAACACCGACATCAATCTCATGCAAGATCCAGAAGCTGCACAAATGGTTTTAACAGCTGACTGGGACTACATCTTTGTCGGGGGAAATGTCACCAATCTGTTGGTGCCTTCCCAAGAACTTTATGATAGGTTCATTGAAAGAGCTGGTGGTATGGATGTTATCGAAGAAGATCCTTACTATTCTCTCCTCTTGGATACCGTTCTTTTCACCGGGAACTACACTGAAAACAACGAACAACAAACCTTACCTTTCTGGGACACAGTGGTTGCCGCTATGATTGCACACCCTGAGATCATCACTGGATACAGCAATGTATCATTTGCCGTTGATACTAGTTTCTATTCCCCCTTCTATGGTAATGCCAGAATTTGGAGCCATGACAGAGCTCCTAAGGCTTACAAGACAGGAAATGTAACTTTGGTCAATACTATTAACGATGCTCAGTTCTACGACCTTTTGGTTGACTCCTTCTTCCAGAATTATACCCAATACTGTGAAACTGGCTCCTTTTTCGCCATTAACTAATAATTATAGACGTTTATATTCGAAGCGCAATTATTGCAAAAAAAATTAACTGTCATATTTGCTTATAGATTAGGTGCACAATAATATAAAGAGCTTTTAAAAACGCCATAAACCGTAAGGCATAGCACGCCCCCTAAAACAAGCGTAATTTAATGGGAAACTAGCCACAGATTTAAGAACTCAGTAATTATGTTGCAATGTTCCGCTTGATTACTTCTCATTTAGGTAATTTATGGTCGGAGATAAAGTGGTCCGATCAAACAAAAAAAATCATTATCAACGCTTTGCATCTATCCAACTTTTCTTTTTTTTCACTTGATACATGCTGGCCCCAATTAGAAGTGTGGCTGTGATAGGTGGCGGCCCCAGTGGATTGGCTCAAGTTAAGACCTTGAATGCAGAGAAATGCCACTTTGATATCGATGTTTACGAATCGAGGAAAGCTGTAGGAGGGATATGGAACTATTGTCCAACCAAAGCCAATTATAAAGACGACGAGGAAATAGAGAAAGCACATGATCATGAATTTTCTCCCATGTACAACAAGTTAGAGACCAATATCTTACATAAAGCTATGGAGTTTACTGGTGTCCATTTCCCACAGGGATCAGCCGATTTCCCGTTTCGGACCGACGTGTTAGCATACTTGCAGCGCTATGCCGGCACTATTGGCGAACACAACTTATATTTGCACACCAAAGTCACTTCTGTGACAAGAGAAGAGAAGTGGAAAGTGGAATCTGTAGATCTTACATCGGGGGAGGTTAAGACCAAGGAATATGACGCCGTTGTTGTTGCAAATGGTCATTTCGAGGTCCCAAGAATGCCTGAAGTCGAAGGACTCAAAAAATGGCAAGAATCTTACCCAGATACAGTAACACATGCTAAGTTTTTTGATACACCCAAAAAGTACAAAGATAGAACTGTTTTGGTTGTAGGAGGGAACTCTAGTGGTAGTGACATTGCAGTGCAAATCAGTCTGGTTGCTAAAAAAGTCTATGTTTCATGTGATGAGAAAACGGTTTTGACAAGTATCAAAAACCCCTTCGTTGAATTGATACCCAGAGTGGATTCTTATGATGTTGGCCAAATGGCCGTTAACGTTGGTGGTAAGATTATCAAGGGAATCGACGACGTTATCTTTTGCACGGGGTATTTATACAGTATCCCTTTCTTGAAATTGGATATTTGCAGAGAAAGGTACATTGGTGATTTATACGAGCAGATATTTTACATCCCAGACCCCACGTTGGTATTTATTGGCTTATGCAAAGACGTAAGTCCCTTTCCCCTCGCAGAAGCGCAAGCAAGTTTAACTGCCAGGTACTTTAGTGGTAGGCTCAAGTTACCGTCGAAAGAGCATATGACGAAGCAATTTCAAGAGGAGCTAGAGGCAAAGGGGGTTGCATTTCACAGTCTCAAGTTCCCCTTAGAGGCAGAATATATCAACCACCTCTATGAAATCATCGAAGAACAGGACTTGACGGATGGATTCATTTTTGAAAAGTTCGAAGGTGAAAAATTAGAAAGGAAAAAGAAGACACCAGAGGTGAAATTGAGGAGAGTTATAGAGACAAGCAATCTGATATTAAAGAAAAGAGGTATGTGATCAGCGTCATATGCATTTTGGTCTTACACAGGCACGAGCTTCGCCGCCTCATGGAATCGAGAAACATAGAAGCAATATCTTCGTCAAAAAAGAACATGAAATTTGTTGTTTGCATAAGAATATTCTATTCTAATAATATACATTTAGTAGAGACTAACATGAACCCCATCATTCATAGAAATGGTCAATTGGGAGTTCAATTTTGGTGGATAGGTACCTTTAGTGTCCCTTGAGATCAAGTGTGGGAACATTTGAATAAGTCTGACAATGGTGTAACTTGCTTCTGTCAAGGCAAATTGTTGGCCTAAACAGATTCTTGGACCACCATTGAAAGGCAAGTAAGCCCAACCAGGTTTCAAACTCTTGTCAGCCCATCTTTCTGGCTTGAATTCTTTGGCATCTTTACCGTAGAACTCTTCAGATCTGTGAGTTATAAAAATAACATAGGCGACAACAGTACCCTTTTCGATAAGGGTTGGCTTGGTGCCGTCCTTACCACCACCCCTTGGTAATGTGGTATCTTTAGTGGCACATCTGAAATTCACGGGCACGTTGGGGTATAATCTTAACACTTCATTAATGACGAATTTCAAGTATTCACATTTCTTCAACTTTTCAAAAGTCAAATCTTCTAAATCAACAGATTCCCCATCACCAAAGTCGTTGTATATAGCCTGTTTCAATTTTTCGTAAACATCTGGGTTTCTTGATAATTCATAGAACACATTGGATAATAAACCAGCAGTAGTATCTCTTCCAGCAATCATGATATTTAAAAGTTGATCCCTAAGAACCTTGGGGTCTCTAGTTTCCTTAACAAGTTCGTACAAGAAGATGTAACCATCTTTGGAATTGGCTTCAAGTTCTTCAGGGGTTAACTGCAAAGCTTTGTTAATGTAGAACTTAGCAAAATCATGCACAACTTTGTTAGACTTCTTGAAATTTTTATTGTACACGAGCCAGTAAAAGTTTTGGAACCAAGCCCTAGTGGCACAAATCTCTTGCGATTCCGTGAAACTGTCATAGAAGTGCTTTGCTTCATCATATTCATCCTGAATTGGAGACCTTTCTCCAATACTTTCATCCATCAATCCAAACAATGATTGACCAAACAAAAATTCGGTAGCAGTGTCAACAGTAAATCTAAAAAAGTATTCTTGAAGATCAAAAGCTTCACCATTATGCTTTTTAATATGCTTAGCAAGGTTCTGCAAATGAACCTCTAAGGATTTGGTGTGAGCAACTTTTTCCCTGGAGAAATTAGGTCTTAACATAGCTCTACTTTGTTTCCAACCATGACCGTCTAAAGTGAAAACTCCATCTCCCAATAAAGGTTTGAAGTGACTGTGTCTTAAACCCATAACGAATTCATTGAATTGGGTGGCAAGAACGGCCTTGATGTTTTCTGGATCGGTGGTAACCACGATTTGATGGCCTAAATTGACCCTGAAAGTCCGACGTGGAAGATAGCTTTCAAGAAGATCAGCAATGAACAACAACAAAGACCCCTCTTTTTTAGACTTCAATATAGGTATTGGATTTCTGGAAGCAACAGGGTATGAACCTGGTAACAAAGGGGCAATCTCAGCACCCAATTTTTTTGATAACACAAAAGTACGTAAGTGCCTGTAGATGATGTAAAACACCAAAGCCCCCACAATTAAAGTGGAAAGCCTATGATCTTCATAAAACTCGCTTATCGCTGTCGTTGATATAAAGTTCGACATTGACGGTGAATAAAAGAAGTAAAGAAATCAAATTGTTGAAAGTTGGGGAAACTGAGGTTTACTGAGTATTTATATCGAAACTTCATTCCCATCTGATTTAAGTAAAAAAAAACATAATATCATATGCAATGGGAGTCTGTATACCGGAAAATGTGGGATGGTTGCAAACAATCGAAAAAAAAAAGATTGGGGAAAATAATCGCACATGAACATCTCCCATGTGAAAACTTGTGTATAAGTCCGGACCATGTCCTATAGTATTGTTTCTTAATTAGGACATCATAAGGTCTTCGTATACCATCGTAGTAAATGACATGTTAATTGAGTTGTCGTTAAGAATTTCGTGGTAGGCGCTGCTGGCACCAATAAGTTCACTAGACAATTGTTTCATATGCGTAACTTCATCATTTGCACTTGTAGACAATGAGATCTCCAAAATATTGTCAACAATGTTGTGGAAAACGTTGGAGCACTTGCTTGCAAAAACCCAATTTTCACTGAAGGCGTTCAAAATTTCAATTGAAAGGAGAATGTCTGCTTTGGAATCGTTCAAATCAATACTCCAATTACATAAGCAGTATAAAGTTGTGGAACAGACTGCCAAGAATCGGTAAAGTGTAATCCAATTCAATGGTAAAAGATTGGACTTGAAAAGTTTATGTGTATAGGACAACGTTTTAAGGCAGTATTTACCTAATTCTGTCAACTGTTCTACCTCTGGCTTTGGAACCAAATAACTGGGTCGATATAGTAGCATAAGATTATGGTAGAATCTAGCATAATACCAAGAACTAGAGCCATGAAACGAGAAAAATTTCAAGTTTTCAGGCAAGTTAGGCTGATTATCGTTGATCCATTTGTCTAGTTGAAGTTTGATGTCGGTAATGTCTTGTGAAGTGTGGAAGTCTGCGGCCTTGAGTGAATAAACTTTCTTGATTATGTCACCTTCAATCTTTCTTAAATTAATGATGGATAGTATGGTTTTAAACGTGAACTGTTCTTCTCCATCTAACTTTACGGGAAGTGGCACATCAATGTTACTCTCGTCAATGCTTAAAGGCCTACCAAGGCTTATGGACAATAACCTGTCCATGTTGTAAATACTCCAGAAAAGTCTGTTTTTCATCTCCAAATCCAAAAAACTATCTTTAGGATCTCGACGGGGCTTATTCAAACCTAAGTTTATTGCACTCCGAGATAATAAACCAAAGATGTTCCACGAATGAAGTCCTTGTGGTTCAAAGAACGAATAGATGCACAACAAAAGTAACATCTTTATGGTTTCCAATTCTGATATATCGGGGCCCTCTGACAAAAACCCTATGGATTTGTAGGAGAAATACTTACTGTAATTATCTTCTTGTTCCAACAATCCCACACGGGACAAAGTAGTGCACCCTATAGCCATGATCATATAAAGTTGGAATTCAAAGTATGTAGTGATGGTATCGCTGAGATGGTCCATCTTTTCAAATTGCAGCTGGAATTCAGATTGGCAGATAAACGGGTACGACCGATGATTATGTTTGAAAAACGCTTCTACAAATTGACCAGCTAGCGTTTTAGACATACGGGGCTTCTGCACAGTGTTGACTTTTTTCAATATTAATGGGGAAAATCCAAGTGTCTGAAGTAGGAAGTTATTCTCTCCATACAGTGTCTTTTGCAACGGTGTCAGTACAATAAAAGAGTTTTGACAATTAGCAGATAAAGGGGCGACCAAATCATGGGCTTCGACAGGCTGTGGAGGCCAATCAACTCTTGGATCAGAAGATCTCTGTTTTCTGGAAGGATAGACACAGGTTTTGCCTAACTTGGCGCATTTGTAGCATCCAGTTATATCTTTAGAGCATCTCTTTTTGGACTTTCGGCATTCAGCACAAGAGTATTTGGTCTTTTGGGAACTCTGCTTATATGCGATGTTCGTGTCCACCTTGAATCGAGTGGTATACCCCTTTCCATTTTCCATTTGCTGTGGCTGAACAAAAAAACATACAGAAAGTTGTATTAATGCCGCAAATCCGCATCTACTACTAAAAAGAATCAACGATCTGCAGTGTTCAAAATTGTTTTGATCTGCAAAAGATTCCTACGGTAACAACAAGTAGAGTTTATATATTGGGGGAGAATAAATATAGCTTAAAATTCAGAGTCGAAGATTTTTTCCAAGTATGCCAACCAGTTCAAACCCAAGACCTTTTCCATCTTTGTCTTAGACCAGCCCTTTCTAGCCATTGCAAGAGCTAATTCTTGTCTATCGGCCAATGGTCCTAAAGGTTTCACCACATGTTGTGAACCCCAAGGTGCCATCTTTCTGGCATACCCCTTGTCCCTATTACACCATTCCATGAAAGGAGAAGGTCTACCATGGCCCTCAGACGCATCAGAGCCAATACCAACCAAATCTTCGCCAATCAATGAGATGACATAATCCACTACATCCACGTAATCATCGATTGTGGAGTCGTTCCCTTTGGGCATGTGTGGACCAAACTGACTGATCCCCACAAATCCGCCTTTTTCACCGATCAACTTGATCAATTCGTCGGACTTATTCCTACCACTTTCCTTCAATGCTGCAGGAAGAATATGGGAGAAACAAGGTGGTTTCTTTGAGTATTCGATGACATCTCTACTGGTTTGTTCACCAACATGTGACAAATCACACACAATCCCCAAACGAGCCATCTCGTCCACCACTTCTCTACCAAAACCAGTCAACCCCAGGTCTTTGAGTTCGGTGTACCCAGCTCCCGAGTAGTTCTGGGTGTTATAAGTAAGTTGCATTTTCCGGACCCCCAAGTCTCTAAAGATTCTTAGATATCCCAATTGGTCTTCGATACCTGAAGTATTCTGCCACGAGAGCAACACACCAGTTTTGTTTTCTTTCTTGGCTCTTCTGATATCATCAACAGAATGCACCTGGATAATGAGGTCAGAGTATTCGTCAAACCATTTCTTCCACTGGATCACGTTGGCAATAGTGTCACGGAAGTTCTCCCATAATCCACAGGTACAAGAAACGGCTGTTATACCACCTGCACGCCAAGATTTGAAGATATCTTCACCGAAGTTGCAGATGTTCAACCCGTCAAAATGGATACTCTCCTGGTAAATTTGTTTAGCTTCTTCCTCTGAAACCATCGTTCGTCCGCTTGTACTATGAAACTGTGAATATTCCGTTACATTGGAAATTGTGGTCGATTTTTAATCCCAGATCCAATCGTATGAAATTCCCGTTTCGGTAATTCGGTGTCGGCATTCGTTATCGACGTGAAAATCTTTTTCTAAACGGTCCGGTCCACAGTTGAGGTGAAAGGAAAAGCTAAGTCCGACCGCCACAGTTTTGATGCTGAGATGAGATGAGATGAGATGAGGAAATAAACCGTTGGAACAGCTGAGTTATTGAAGCTATGTTTGCATGGAAATGACACAGGTTATCTGTTCTCTGTGGCCCGCCAGTAGACCTACCTGTACTGAGTCAAGATTATCTGTGTGTAGATCACGAGCAACAACGAAATCGCTGCAAAAAACCAGTGCCGTTTCCCAAATAGGAAATTCAGTTGCGGTCTTTTGTTATCCGCCTGCATGTTGGTATGACGGGATCCACATCAGATATCCACTCGAATATAAATATGGTATCAGAGGAGTCACTTCCTAGACCTTCATCTTTTGCAAAAGAAGCCGCCATGAGTGACAAAGACCAGGCTATCGTTGCTGCCCAAAATTCCCTCGCCGATACCGCTTCCGATGGCGCCATTGTCGAACAACAGCCACCCAAGAAGTCGAGAGCTGCTCGGATTAGAAACATTATATGGGATTCCCTTGATAAGCCCCCTGAAGAGAGAAGATATGTGTTCAAAATTGACTGTTGGATTATGTCTTATGTGTGTGTGTCTTATTTCATCAAATATCTTGACTCCACCAACGTCGCCAACGCTTATGTGAGCGGGATGAAAGAGGACTTGAACTTTCAAGGTACTCAGTATAACTTGACGAGTACGCTTTACTACTGTGGGTACATCTTGGGTCAAGTTCCGCTGCAATATGCCATTAATAAGATAAGGCCCTCTATTTTCCTTCCCTGTATGGAGCTTATCTATGGAGGCTTGGTGATGTGTATGGCAGCTGCTAAGAATGTGGAAACCATCTACGCTTTACGGTTCCTTATCGGGTTATTTGAGTCGACTGCATATGTATGCATAATGACCATTTTGTCCAACTTTTACCTTCCTGATGAACTAGGAAAGAGAACTTGTATTTTCCAGACATCTTCGTCGGCTGCCCAAATGTTTTCTGGTTATTTACAAGCAGGCTTACACAAAGGAATGAATGGCAGAGGTGGATTGGCTGCATGGAGATGGTTGTTCATCTTTGATGGGATCATCACTATTCCTGTGGCTATAGTGGGGTTCTTTGCCATTCCTGATGAACCTTTCACCTCCAAGGCTAAATGGTTTACTGAACACGATAGAAAGATTGGAACAGAAAGAATGATCAAGGCAAAAAGAGGCACCAGGCCAAACATCCAGTTGAAAGACTTTGTGGACTTGTCCAGAGACTGGCCCCTTTACCTTTTCTCTATTGCTTTCACATGTCATGTCCTTGGTATAAGGTTGTATGGGTACATGAATCTTTGGCTTAAAGCAGATGGTAGCTATTCAGTGAGTCAGATCAACAATTTGCCAACTGCTGGGTACGGTCTTCAAATTGTGGCTACTTTGACCTTGGCGTGGTTATCAGATGGGTTCGGGATTCGTTGGCCAATCATTGTTCTTGCATGTATTCCAGCATGTATTGGGTCTATAATTTTATGGGTGTGGCCCGATAATAATAAGTCGGCTTTATTCGCTGGTTGGTACCTTTTGTTTATGGAGACCGGGGCTGGAGCTTTGTTCATAACTTGGATCAGTGAAACTTTGAGTACTTCTGTTGAACAACGGTACTTGATGATAGGGTTTGTCGAACTTGTGGCTTTCACTTTTAGTACTTGGGTGCCTATTTACTTATACCCAGCTGATCAAGCTCCACATTACAAGTTTGCTTACCCTATAACATTTATGTTCTTTGCCTTAGAGGCTGTGTGTGCCATTATCATTGCCATCATTCAAAGACTCGAGGTGAAAGGTGTATTGAAGAATAAGCATTTAAAGGTAGTTTACGACGATAACGAAAGTTCCGACGCAGATATCAAGGTGGAATTACAATCGGGAGACAAAGCTAAAGAGGTTTGAGAGTATTTAACATTAATTCATTCATTTGTAGGTAATATAATAACAAGATTAGACGAGCCATAGTTTTTTAGGAAATTCTTTTTTGCAGCCAAAGTATAATAGCCACACTTTTCATGTCCAAAAAAAACCACTAGAACTCATCAATAAGTCACACTGAAAAGCACAATATATACAACGACTATAAAGGTCAAATGGCTCAAGTACCTGTGTCCCTTTAAACCGGGAAAGATGTCACCGATTTAGGTGGAGGCGACCCTGCGGGACACAAATTTAAGTCAAGCGTCCCCAATAAAAACTCAGAATCATATCCTGGAGTGTTTGCGGCCTCTATACTAGAAGTGACATCGTGTTTGAACATGGCAAACCCGTTCTTGGTAGCAAAGCTATTTCTAGCAATAAAAGACGACAATATGAAAGTGTTTAGATTCACAAACGTCTCTGGAGGCATGTTTGTGATGTATCTCAATACCTCTACCATTCCCATGGCACCTGGAGGTAGCGTAGTATTGTTATTCAACCAGCACCTAGGCACTTTCCCTGCCGAAAGGGCCCTAAGACTGTCCAAGTGAGTTCTTACCACGTCCAATCCATAAAATTTAAGAAACCTGAAAGGCGTACTCTTCAAAGGCATCCCTATGTTGTTTTTGAATGCCTTATTCATACAAGTCCAGGACTTCTCACATATATCGTCCAAAATGAATTTGTCTTTCTCTGCCCCAAGGTACAAAACTCCTACGTTAGCAAAATTACATGCCTCAATAAATTCATCCATAGTCATCAACTCATCTTCTTTATACCCGCATGTAAAGTCCTTATCGACATCTGTCACCAACATCTCAAGCTGCTTACTAGTGATCTCTTCATTAAGCATATCGACGAGGAACCCGAAGTCTGTTTGTAACTGTTCATTCTTTGCATTTAACTGCTCATTCTGCCGTTTTAATTCTTCGTTTATTTTCTTGGTTTCTGTAAGTTCATTCCTTCTTTGAGACCTTAACTTCCTTTGCGATTCACGCATCCGTTCAAGTCTTTGTGTCCTATAGTCCTCCGAGCCGGAGGGTGTATCTGGGGATTTGACAATCATCGAGTGATCGGGGAACTTTAATTTATTTTTTTGTTTTATCTAAGATAAAAAAACTGCACAAAGTCGTAGGAGCGACTAAATTAAGCAGAGAAAGAGTTATGTACAGGAACGTTTCTATTCATAGAAGTGTGTTACATTATTGGTTACTTTCACTACTAACTGAACAATTTAATGGAGTCATCAGGGATTATATCAGCAACTTCTTGTTCGGCTTCTTCGTCAACTTCATCCATATTAATTTTTTGGCCCAATAAAGAGGCAAAAAATTCGTCAATTTGGTTATCATCCCATTTCAAATTGGCAGGAGTTTCAAAATGGGCAATTGGATCTTGAATATTGAACTTCAATTTCCGTCCTTTAGAAGCCCTGGTGTCAACGTTCTTATTGGCCTTTTGAGCTTTTTGTGTTTGTCTCAATGATAATGTCACTCCATTAATAGGGTTACTCGATGCTATTTTCTTATCCACCAAATCGTTCAACAAAAGTCTGTAGAAATCTTCATCGTCAAAGATCAGGCGGATTTCATTCTTGTCCTTCCTTACAACCTGCTTGGGGATATCTGGATTTATTTCCTCTTCCTCTTCATTTTCTTGCTGCTCGTCCTTGAAACCCAAGGGCACAATGGAGCTTCTATTCAAGTAAGTTCTCTTCTTGAGTCTTTCTATATCGTTTAAGTTGTTTAACACCTGCTGTTCGGCCGATTGGTTCACCACTTTGAACTTCCCGGCATTTAATGCATTGGAACCAGATGACGACTGCACTTTTCTAGACCATTTATTCAACACGTTGGTCCTGAAATTGGCAAGATGGCTGTCCATGTCAATAGTAGCCTTAGAGTAGTTGGCAAGTTTTCTCTTCTTGGGCGCTGGAACCTCAGGTAACTCGTCCTTTCTATGCAAATGGTTTCTTAATGCGAAGATAGAGTCTAATAAGTCAAAACACTTATCTCTGGCATTTTCAAGAATGGCATCGGTGTCAGATCCTTTGAAATCTTGTGCAACATCTTTGTCCTTAGGTAACATGTTGCTTTTGGTTAAAGCCTTCTGTAGCTTGATCCGTGAGTCAATCAACAGATCGAAAAGCTTGTTCTGGTTGAGGACCGCATACCCTTTTAATGCATCGTTGATGTTAGACTGTGCTATTCTTTTACTGATGGTCTGACGTTCTTTCGAAATAAATGCTTTTAACTGATCTCTTTTGTGGCTGTCTTCCTCCTGCATTTCTTCCTCTGATACAGAATCTTCTTGTTCTTCTTCTTCTGACCCCGAGTCTCCGTCAGATCCAGAATTTTGCTCCGATTCCTCAGAGCCTTCTGCGTTCTCTGACAGCTCATCTCCTTCACTATCGCTGCCACTGACGTCCTCTTCACTTTCTGAGCCGCTAGCAGAACCATTATCCCCAAATATCTGATCTCTGCTGCTAACTTGTCCTCCATATACATTTTTAGGCTCATTTCTCCTCAACTTCGATTTGCCTACCTCAACATAATGATCGGTTTTCAATTCGTCATCCGACGATTCTTCACTACCACCGGTATCGGAGTCGTTTCCACGCGCTATAAGGTCATCATCTTCTATATCAAAATCCTTCTGTGGAGCACTCAACTCAAGTAATTCGTCAGCTAAACTTTTCTTTCCCATTTTAGTGTAAATCTGTTCTTGCACTAACCTATGTTTTAAAAAACCACTCTTTCTCATCTCAAAACTTTTCATAAAATTATATGCAGGACACGAAATTGGACCTTCCTTTCTGTCGCTACACTGGGTCTATGCATACTGCCGTACCTCGATGCAAATCCGTGTATCTACCGAACTCCACTGCCAAAAAATGACAAAAAAAAAGCAGAAAGGAATGTACAGTTCCATCGACCAATTATGTGCCCATCACGAGCTCTCCCACCATGGTAGGCTGTACCTTTTATACAAAGAAAGAAAAAAAAGGGCGTGCGCCGCACACGTTGCAAATACGTGGTTGCGCATTTTTAGAGTATCTAAAATATATCAACACAGTACCTTTGTTTTTATAGATCGTTTTTGATTAAACAAAAAAGTGTAATCAAGCTTACTCGACGCCTGCTAAATAAAGTACTTCTTTACATCTATTCATCAAGTACATCCACCAAGAATGAAACTCACTCAACTTATCGTGTTAATATTTTCCTTGTTTGCTTTCACGAACGCATTAGCCGAACAAGACGGCGGAGACAAAAAGACTACTACCACACAAACATCTGTATGGGTGACAATCACATCTAAAGGCCAAACCCAAGTTGTCCAGACGGTTTACTCCCAGAGTTTCATGTCCACTCACACTGAAGCTGTCACAGACGGCGTAAAATCTGGAAATGTTGGCTTAGCCAGTGACGCCACGGATTCTGTTGGTGGGGTCAGAAGCTATAAGAGAACGACCATAACACAACCAAACAACGGTCATTACTTGGGCGAATCTGGTATCTATCTGGGATTGTTGGGAGCCGTACTTATTGTTGTTGGGTTGTTATAAACAACGAATGCTTCTTTTTATTCCCTTCCAAATTGACAAACACTACAGTTGTCACTGTTCATGACCCCGATATCCTTTTTAACGCCGTGTTGCTGTGGCCAGAATGAAAAAGGTCATGTGTAACACACACCTCCTAGTTAACGACTGGACAATATATACTGGTATATATTCAATATATCTTTTACAAGACATTTGAACTCCCATAGTATACTAAAAAGTACGCGCAGAAACTCATAGTTAAACGAAGCTGGTCTTAAAAGTACGCACAGTTTTTGTGAAAAGTTTTCTCATCAAAAAAAGTGAGGAAAAAAAAAAGTTTTTGTTCGTTTGTAAAAATTGAATTCAACTTGAAGGATGTCAGAAGAATTAGTTAATCAAACTGAAGCTTTAGCTTTGGAAACCCATGATGACACCATCTTGTCTAATAAAGAAGAATTTACTGCCAAACACCCATTAAACAGCAAATGGACTTTATGGTACACCAAACCACAAACTAGCGGTAAAGAGAACTGGCACGATTTATTAAAACCAGTTATCACATTCTCTTCAGTTGAAGAGTTCTGGGGTATTTACAACTCAATTCCTCCTGCTAACCAATTGCCTTTAAAATCCGATTACCATTTATTTAAAGAAGGTATCAAACCAGAATGGGAAGATGAACAAAATGCTAAAGGTGGTAAATGGCACTTTTCTTTCCCAAACAGAAGAGAAGTCAGTCAAAATATCAATGACTTATGGTTACGTGGATTATTATCTGTTATTGGTGAAACCATCGAAGATGATGAAAACGAAGTCAACGGTATTGTTTTAAATATCAGAAAAATGGTTATTAGAATTGGTATCTGGACCAGAGATTGTAATGACGAAAAATTGAAGACCGTTGGTGAAAGATTAAAGAAGGTGTTGAAATTATCCGATGAACAAAAGATCGAGTTCATCTCTCACGATGCTGCCAATGATAAAAACTCCAAACCACAAATTGTCTTATAAGTTTAATGAAAGCAAATTGTTTATATATAAGTTACAAATTCTTTGTTACTTTTGTATCAATAGATATCACCTAAGAAGGAAACCTTAGTATCATGCTCTTCTTTCAGTATCCCACTGGGTTAACTTTGTCTCTTATAAAGTCTTGAACTTTGTCCCAGTAGTTCTCTTGAATTACAGTATCATTATGGGTACTGTCTTCAAATTTGAACATAGTTTTGTCTTCGGATTTCAACATTTCAAAGATGGTATCCATATGTAAAGGGGGGATGATTTCATCTTTTCTAGCACTCAACAACAACGCCGGGATGTTGCTGGGGATTTGTGGTATAAGGGATTCCAGATCCCATAATTGATGGACAAACCTCACAGCGTACTTAAGAAAGGGGAAGATATGTGGTACTGTTTTTCTCAATGACAAGAACGTATTCTCCAAAATAAGACCACTGACTTTCGAAGACATAGTAGCAGCAATGTAAATGGCCACAGCACCTCCCAAGGACCTTCCGTACAATACAATTGAGCTATCTTGATACTGTGCGTCTTCTTCTGTCAAATATTGCATGATCCGGTTAGCATCCACTTTCAACCCCTTTTCACTAGGGATCCCGGTCGACTTCCCGTACCCTCTATAGGAGTATATGAAGACATTATACCCAAAGTTCTTATAGAATATAGCAACTATGGGCAACGCGTGGCCTATGTTCCCAGCATTGGGCTGTAACATTAACACCGTCTTGTTGGTATAATTAGGAGATTCTCGGTCATGTTTCAACAGGTAGCACTGGAGATTTTCTCCGTCTTCAGTCTTTAGCGTGACAGTCTCGTAATCAGGCATATCATACTCATCAGGCGTAGCACAGTACCCTCTGCCATCGTTGAGTCCACTGGGGTAAATCAATTTGTTTTGGTAATAATATAGGCCCGCTAAAACTAATCCGCTCAAAGAAACGCCGATTTTAGTTATTAGTTTGAGGATCTTAAACACGTTTGTGAAGAGCAACGTACCAGCAGAGATCACACTCATTTTCAAGTGATATTAGAACTCAACGATAAGCAGAACGAAACGAACAATAGGAAGAAAAAACAGCCAAAGCTGATTTTTAGCTCGCATTTTTATTATACACACATTAAAGTATATCTTATCTTCAATAAACAGCGTTCGGCCCTTAAACGGGGAAATAAGATACTAGGCCATGGCTTCCAATCCCAATTCCAACTCCCAAAACTTGGCCAAATTTGCATTCAACATATATGGTACATTAAACAACGGAGACAGCACAAATGGCTCGCCTCCTTCATCGTCTAGTTCTACAAAGTCGAGACTTTTTAGGTCCAATGCAGGCGATAACCTCATCTACAACTGTGAACGGGATGTCAGTACGCTCACCGAGTTAGAATTGATTCCCAACACCGGCTTCAACAATAATGTGGTCATTGGGGGCAAGAATTACTTGAAGCTACTTATTCTCAACCACGACCAGTCGGCCATCTTGAACGAGGCCAATATCCTCGAACCGGTGTCTAATACCAACTCCAGACTTCCAGGGAGCAACAAACTCTATAACTTCAACACAATCAAGAGCTACCAGAATACCGTGGCAGGGGGCATGGTCAGCGGATCCGTGATATTATACCAGGTGCTAAATAATGGCAAGTCAAGGGTTCTACGAAGATACACCGATCACAAACGATGCATTAACTCGCTAGACTTCTCCGACCCTATGACAGGAGATTCCAGCTCTAACTTACTTATAGCGGGGTTCCAAGATGGGTCTATACGGCTTTGGGATTTGAGACAGTCTTCAGACAAGCCAGCGGTCAACATCTTACCAAAGAGTAATTATGACGCTGTACGGTCTTGTCAGTTCTCGTCTCATTCTTTGGTACGAAACAAAATGGTCATTTTATCGGTTCATGATTCAGGTACCTTGAATAAATACGATATCAGAGCATATGGCCAGTCTCCACAATCACAAGTGGTCCCGGAAAGAAAGTGGAATTTCCACACTGGACCAGGGCTCTCCTTGAGCATTCACCCCGAGAAGGAATATGTGCTAACGGGTGGTAGAGACCATAAGGTGTGTGTGTGGAACTACGGAGAAAGTCTGTCCAGCTATAATTCCACGACTCCCGATTACGTGCTACAGACATATGGGCCAGTAATGAAGGTTCGATGGTGCCCATACCCCAATCCTCAAACAGTGTACGACTACGACGACGACGTCTCATACGATGACAAAGAATTTAACGAAAACAATAGAAATCCTCTATTCAATTACGATTTCGCATGCCTGTACTTGAATGAAGATCCTACCTTGACCATCTTTAACTTGAAAAGGAAATATGTACCAAAGGAGATCATCAACTCCTATTCAGATAAGCCATACCAGAATTTCATTTTCGCTAAGAACCCAACCAAACTGAGAAAGATATGGACTTTGACCAAGAATAACCAGTTTGCGTCGAGACTGTTGGACTCAGTCTCTGAGTTTGGGCGTATCACTAGGCCCCAAGAGATATTGAACCCAGTGTCTATGGACTGGGGGACTAGTGTGGGAGATCTCTCATTCATTGCCCAAGAACGTAGTGACTTCGAGAATAATGACATTGAGGATAAGTTCAGTCTGGAAACACTGGTGGATCCAATTTTGGAATCTGAAATCGAACTTGGTTATAATGACCTGCCTGAAGCTAGGGATTACAATAAGTTATTGGTAGGGTCTGCACCTCAAAATGGTTATTCCCCGGTACATATGGGAAGCTCTCCGGTAGAAAGTCCCGTAAGACAACCGGGTCTGCTTATGAAATCCTCCACTTTCAACGGCACGGGTCACACTCCAAATAAGCTTGCAACTACTGGTTCCCCCCCTACAAGAGGTGCTTTCAATCATTGGAACATACTTGAGTCTCAGCGTCCTTCTTTGGGAAGAAATCCATCCCAAAGCACTATAGACTCGGCACTTTCGACTCATTCGCCAGTGACAAAACTGGACCTGGGACTAACAGAGTACCGGAAAACAATCCTGTTCTACCATGCGTCCCCCTACGTTATACCCTTATCTTTACCTATCCCGGCCAACGATGACCTTGTATTCGAGACTCTTGCAAATAACTATGTTTCAACAATCCCCGATGCGTTTTCGTTGGTAGATGTTTGCCTACTTAATGCCAGTGTGGCTGCTAGTGTCAACCGATTTAAGGATTGTCAGATATGGAGAATGTTGGCAGTTGGATTAGGACAGCATGTGGATGGATTTCACAAAGAAAACGAGCAGGAGAATCTTGAAAACAATGACAGTGACGATGACCGCAACGCCAGCCATGTGGATACAGAAGCAGACGACGATAATAACGATAACAAGTCGATATCGTCGGAATATGGGATTGTAGGATCTTATAATTCCAATTCTACCAACACCACAAATTATGATATGGCTTCAGAACTGACCTCAGACAAAAAGTCTCTGAACCCCCATTCATGGGCAGACGTGAAAAGTTCTTCGACTAACAATCTCATGGATATGATAAATCATCACCGGAACAGTTCTTTAGTCAACTCTATTAGTATTGGTGCCCAAAGTCCCAATGCTTCTAGGTCCAACAGTATGATATCGCATGTTAACAACTTACGGCTCACCACGTACAAGAATGATGACAATGAGAATGCAGTAGAGGACGATGAAGAGGAAGATGAAAAACACAAGGTGGTCAAGAGCAAGTCACAGACAGCAGCTGTGGGTGAAGAACGAGCTTTATCTTCCCCAGTACATACCAACACCGGCCAGCCACTTCGAAGGCATTCGTCCACTCCTAATATGGCGAACGATAAGGATAAAGGCCTGGTATCACGATCACCACCGAAGAAAGCGAAACAAAAATACGGGACATCTCCTAAAAACATGGCTATCCTCAACCGGATTAAGCCAAGGAGAGAACAGGCCACTGGATCTTTCTCAGTGTCTGGAGGAGGCAGCGAAGTACCTGCTAATGCTCTCACTACCGACCTCGATAACGAGAACTTGAACGTCTTGCACAATGCAGCCAGCAGTTCATTAACTTCATCCAACTTTTCGGCACCTCACACACTCGACAATCGGAGTTCTGTGGGGTCAATCCCTAGCAATCAGTTCGGATCTTTCAAGAGTAGGAGGTCGTCTTCTATTGCCCCTACCTACGGATTCCTTAACAACAGGAACTTTGATCATGACTTAGAAAGGGTAGATGAGACCACCTCTGCTGATAGCAGTCGGATCGGGACTTCGGGCCTCTCGAAAGCCATCGAACAAGAGAAAGTCACTAAAGCACGTCAAGATTCCAAGCTTGAGGTGCCCTGGACCATTTCCAACCTCCTCGAGAAAGCATTGGAACACGCTACTTTGCAAGGAGACGTGATACTTTGTTCGTCATTATCATTACTTTTCTACCCATTCATTAAGCCTTTGGGGCTAACTTTTCTCAACAAGCAGTTCTGTCTCCAATGGCTTTCGCTTTACATTGAGATTTTGAACAAAAAGATGCTTTTCGTGAACTCTACCAACATCGTCAACGCGGCACCTCGAGAGCTTCAGGAACAGCTTATAAAGTTCTACTATGCTGATAACCTCAAGTTTTACTGTCAGTATTGTAACGAACTTATCGTTAACGAAGAAACGAAGCAGAAGTTCAAAGAGGGCAAAACAAAGCAGTTTGGTTACTGGTTCTGTGAAAAATGCAGTAAATGGCAACTGAATTGTGTATATTGTAATGAGCCATGTGTGGGATTAAATGTGGTAATTAGTCTAAAGTGTGGCCATAGGGGCCATTTTGGATGCTTGAAAGAATGGTTTATCGAAGATGAAAACCTCGACTGCCCTGGAGGATGTAATGAGGTGTTGTTCTGAGAGCGTGAGCAAAGGGGACGAGGTCATATCAACCTTACATCACCGACTTCTAAGTATTTTCTTATCAAGCTGTACCTAACGGCAAATATACCGTCTTTCTTAAGGTCCAACTCATCTTCTCCAAAAGAAATCAATATAGGTTCTGAAGTCATCACCTTAATAAACACCAACTCATCTATATCTGGTTCAACCACCATCGAGATATCCCCATGCTGATCATCAAGATATGATAAGTCCTTGGGCACTTTTTTCAAAATGGAATTATTGTACAACTGCTGTAAAATCGTCAAGTATTTGAACATGTAATTTCTCTCCTCATCTGAGATAAGTTTCTTCTTTGTGTCGTTGTCTGTCTGGTTTGTCACTCGTATGTAGTATAAAGTGAAATTTTCAATCTTACTGAGTCTTACCCTGAAATACAACCTCACGAGGTAGTTTAGTCTCTCTATATCCGTTTCCATGATCATTAGCTGAAGCTTGAAGTCACTGGTAATGAGGCCTGAATCTATATTCACGTCTCCGTACTCATGTGAATCAAGTAGGAGCTGTTGTTGGTCGCTTATCTTGGAGAGCACCTCACGCATTAGTTCGCTCTCATAAGGGAGTAGCTCAGGCGCCATTCGTTCGTTTAACATAACATGGCTCAACCGCGTATACAAGTCTGGTTGCTGATCTTTGCTGCTGCGTCTATCTACCTCATTACTGAAGTCTCTAAGGATATCATCTACCTCCATAGCGTCTGGTATTATACGTGGATGTTTTTTTCTCTAGATCAAAAAATCAAAACGCGATTAAATATTATCTTAACACTTCTACTTGCAACTAAGGCCCACAAATAAAAGTCCTGTTTATGTCAGACAGACAATTACTCTTGGAACAGAAGAGGCAGCGGCTACAAGAGCTTCGACAGAGGCGTCTTGGAGGCTCGCCGTCAAAAAGCGACAGTGACCAGACTGTTGATGCTGTGCGTAACGAGGAAGCCACATCAGCACCACACAAGCCATTGAAAGTAGATGTAGGTGTACAAACGGCACTGGAGCTTGGTCATGAACGTGGGAACGCCCTGGTACCGCAAAGGTTTAAGGAGGTCACCAAATTCGATAAGGGTGTGCAAACCACACTGAGAGAAGAGGTGGAAGAGCAGCCGCTCACAAAGGAGCCGGAACCACATACAGAGGAGACCGTACATGTGGCGACTTCGTTTAACGAAAGAGACATGAATGCTCTGTTGAAGTCTGCTATCGTCTTCCTCAATGAGATAATTGCCACGAGAGAACCATCCTTGAGAGAAAGCGACAATAGCACTCTTACGTCGGACCAACAAGAGAATGTCATATACCTCGTCAACCAGATACGACCGGGAAAAGGGAAAGTTCCAGCACTTATAAGCGCTTCTTCTCGGCCAGGGGAGTTCATTGTTTGCTTAAATGGCGCTGTGGGTGGAGACTATGAGGGATTTGCCATTATATACAGAGTTACGCAGGGCAAAATCGTCCCAGTCAATTTCCTTGGGTGTTTCTCTCCTATAACTGCCATTCGCTTTGATTTCAGCGACAGTCAGAAAGTCATTGGAGGCTTGCATAATGGAAAGGTTGTGGTGTGGGAGCTCACAGATTCCTCTCATTTTGATGCTGTCTTGTTGCCAACGCTTACCAGTCCCAATGACTATTCTAGCAAAGCATTGCATAGAGCACCCATAACTTCCATCTTGCAAAGTGCCTCTGAACCAAACTCATTCATCACCACATGCAGAGATGGACTCATCAACACATGGTCTGTGAATTTCCTTGAGTATCCTAAGTCGGACACAATTACGCTATTGAAAGATTCTACAGAGGGCCACAGCATACTATCAGCCGCAACAAGGCATATTAACCACGCTTTGATCTTAGGAGATACACAAGCTGTTTTCAAGGATTCGAACTTTCTCAGCTCAATGATGGTAAGCACGGAAGATGGCTCCATTCTCCAACTAGTCGATGACCCTAAGTTAGGCTACGTTAACAATACAATGCCCGCCAAACCTGTGGGATGCCTTGCTAAAATAGGACAGAGAGACGATTTACCACTAATTGCAGCCACTTGCTACGATACCAACATTCACATATACAGCAACCACAAAGAGGTCATGAGGCTCTTTACAGAGTATGTGGTGCTAGGGTGTTTTGCAAGACCACATGCACAGTTCGAATTTGTTTCATATGGCCTTTTCGATGAGCTTTCAGACAAGTTAACTACGACCATAGACCTATGGAATCTAAAAGCAGATGTAAGAAAACCGCTTCACAGTCTCCGCATTGGCTCCTCTGCATACCCTGTCCTGGGAGAATTTGATATACAAAGTGATTCGTTCTATTTGGGGTTCTCGGACGGTAAAGTAAGCGTGTTTGGCATCAACAACGAGAAGTTGACTGTTCCTGAGGGTCAGGAGGTCATTGGCGACATAGTTTGACTGGTGTGAAGCGTTTACTAATGTACATTATTACCTTTATATAATATTTACACAAAACTTGTGAATAAATTGTCCTTAACTCTAACGTTGATTTCCCCACCGATGTCCGTAGCCTGTGCTCCATTCTCCTGTTTCAATGACACACAGTCTTTAGTAGCCAAAACAAGCAATTCGAAGAAACATTTTGATGCTTCTTTCTTCATATTCAATTGTTCTGCACCAGCTCTTCTTACCATCCCTACTGGCGACTCCGAGGCAGAATCTTTAGCCATGATTTCACTAAAAGTGATAGATTGACCGTTTTCTTTTATTACGTCTGCCACCTTCTTTGTAGATGAGGAAGCTTCGTTGACAGATTGAGACTGGCTGAATTGTTCATCGAAGTCCACATCATTCACTGGATCATCGCCAAAATCAGGAAGTGACAAATCGAAATTGAAGTCATCAAAACTTCCTGAAAACTGGTCTTCAGTATCTTCGTGGAATGAGTTTGCCGCTTCAGCTTCCTTTTCCTTGTGTGATAAATCACTGCAGATTTTATATAATTCCGAGTTTAAGTCGCCAAGTCGTCTTCTCTTGAAGCCTGCAGGTTGAGACAAGTCACGAATTAACTGGAGTTTATCGGTATCTGTGAGCTTAAAAGTTGCGTTATTACTTCTCCAGTCACCAGTTAATTGTAAGTCACGAAGCTGCTGCAATTCTTCGATGGTAATCCCGTTATTTATATCGTCTTGACTGTCGATTTGAATTTTCCGTTTATGGGTCTTCAAGATCCCGTCTTCTGTGATGCCCACCAATTTCCTACGTGGTCTTACAGGTTCTTCGGGTGGTGGTGTTGCTGGCTCGTTGGTCTCCGGAGTTGGAGCATCATTTTCTGGTGCTGGAGTTTCCAATCCGAAACCAAGATCGAATTTCTCGTTGTCCTGTCCCAAGTTCAACAAAGACAAGTCATTATTTTGCACCGCATTAACGTTTCTGCCCACTTCAATGGACCTATCTGAGTCATCTTGGCCACCGTTTTCAAAATCAAGCTCGAAATCTAATTCATCATTCATCATATCATTACCAACGCCAAAGTCGTTGAATCTACCGTATTCGATAGAATCGTCCACGTCCATGTCAATGTCTGCATTCCCTTGGTTATTGGACTGGTTGAATATAGATATGGATTGGCTAATGTTGGCAAAGTCGTTATCGTCATCCAAATTAAGATCCTCTTGGTATAATAAATCATAACTAGTAATTCTATCCGGTAATGTTATACTGTCAAGGTTAGTGATCAAATTCCTTTGTGTAGCCCCGACTGTCTTGTTGTTGGTATCACTGCTCAAAAGAACACCACCACTGGCGTATTTGAACGCGTTTTTCAATTTAAATAAAATATCATTCACGTCGTCTAGAAGGTACTTTGTCTTCCTCGAGTATATTCTAACAATTCCCAAGAGCAATTGTCCAGATAACCGTAAAGTGATACTCTCCGAGTTACCAATGGGTTGTGCAAGTAGTGTGGTGGACGTCACGATGTCTGTGTTCAAGAATTGTTGTTTAGTCAATTTCTTTTCGTAGTTGGCGGCCATCCATACTGGGGCCAAAGGTCCTTGTTTAAGCTGATCAGAAGACATTTGAAAGAATGAAGCGTGAAGTTCCAGGGACTGAAATAAAAGGGAGTGGACTGACCTGTGTGTACAGATATGGTATGCTAGAACCCAAAGTCTTTGAAGCTATCTTAAAGAAACAATTTAAAGAAAGTTGTACATGAAAAACCGCTTCATCACCTTTATACACAAATCGCGATTTATTGCAACTCGCGTTTTTGTGTCACTTTTATATGCCACCAGGATTTCATGTTATATGCACACCGCATTTTCTCAGTAGCTGCAGGGCGAGATGGCGGTACAATGTAGCGTACCAATATAGAAGAGTGTTTAAAAAGGCTTGACAAGGCACCAAACAAGCTGGTGGTCGACAGGGACACTAATACGTAATCAAAAGACCTTTGGCGGCTGTATATACCCTTTTACCGGGACTTCCAGGCACACTTTCTCGCCTTTCACTCCCCTTCTTATCGATAGACCAAAAATCGTTCTTTGCTCATTTTTTCTCCGGTTAATAGTCAATCCAGCCATAACCAAAATTCATACCTACCACCCAATATGAATCTTGAAATGAGATTGACAGATTCATTGAACGACATCTTAAGATCCTCGGGGTACATCTTTGAAATCATCAACAAGAACAAAAAGCAGAGTAACTTGGTCACCGGTAGTAATAATCAATTGATCTCGCCAGTGGTAACATCACAACTTGCCAACAGTATCAGTAAATTTGACGATATATTGGATGACACTATTAGTAAGTTTAACGATGCCAAGTGGTGTGTTGAGCAGATGCTAGAGAGCAAGCAGAAACAGGAAGAATTGAAGTTAAAAGAAGAAGAACGGCGCAAAGAAGAGGAGGAAAAGAAGAAGTTATTAGAGGAGAAACGTCTAAGGGAAGAACAGCAGAAGAAGATGGAGGAGGAAAAGAAGAAGCGAGACGAAGAGGAGCAGAAGAAGCGGGAAGAAGAAGAGAAGAAGAGAAAATTAGAAGAGCAAAAGAAACAAGAAGAAGAACAAGAGAAGAAACGTCAAGAAGAAGCTCAACAACAGCAAGAAAAAGGCGACAAAGAGTTATTCGGGGATTTTATATCGCCAGGGTTCGATTTCAATATGAACGTTAACGATATTATGGGCTCTGGTGCTAATAATGACAACAATAATAATGAAAATAATGCTATCCTTACGAATTCCAATACCAATAATAACGATAATGACATACCAAACCCATCGGACATTTTATCTTCCATTGATTATCCAGGATTTGATACCGAGCAGCCCAAGCAGCCGGAAAACCAGGACAATGATAAACAAGATATGGATCTTGATATAAACAATATCTTGGGTAACAACGATCTGATTCTAGATGGGCTTAATATGAGCTTATTGGACCAAGGTGATATGGATGGGAACCAAGTGGGGGCAAATATGGAAGAAGATTTCGACGTGGACAACTTCTTGAACCAATTTGCTGGTAACGACTAACTTTTTGCTAAAATTGGTGTTGGACCATGGTTTCATAGGATCTTGTTTGGTATGTAAAATGTAATTAAATGTACACTAATTAGCGTAGCTATGCTCTTCGCGAAAGGTACAGACTTCCTAATTAGGAAGGCTTCGTTAACCAATGAAATGTTTGATCTTCCAGTTCGCACAACAGTTTGAAAAATTCTTGAAAAGCCGAAACTTTCAACAAAAAAATAAAAAAAAGTTTAACAACTTATTGAAACCAAATGTTTAGACAAACTTTACGTCAAGTTGCCAGACAATCCGCATCCGTGGCCAGAAGATCATACGCCACTGAAGCTGGATCTGATGCTTTAAAATTATCTTTGGCTTTACCTCACCAAACTTTGTACTCTGAGAGTGAAGTTGAACAAGTTAACTTACCATCTGTCAACGGTGATTTAGGTATTTTAGCTAACCACATCCCAATTGTTGAACAATTAAGACCAGGTTTGTTAGAAATCATCTCCAAGGGTGGTGAAACTGAACAATACTTTGTTAGTGGAGGTATTGCCACCGTTCAACCAGGTAACAAATTGACCATAAGTGCCATTGAAGCTTTCAAACCAGATCAATTCGATGCCAATGAAGTCAAAAACTTGATCACTGATGCCCAAAAGAGAGCTAGTTCCTCTGACGAAGTTGAGGCTGCTGAAGCTACTATTGAATTAGAAGTTTTAGAAGCTTTACAAACTATTGCCAAATAAACCAATGCATCCTCCAATATTTCCAACAAAATTTATACATCTCAATACAGATAAAAGATAAAGACCATGTCTGAGTGGTTGTGGATATCAAGGGTATTTTTCAAGTTGTGGTTGTTCGAGAACTTGTGAGATCACTCTCATGAAATGCAGCCTCGACTCCAATGCTTAACATCCTTACACCACGCACTACTCGTACTGTAATCGTCTCTGAAACTCGCCAATTCTCTTGTATTTATGTCGAATTGTGTGGTAGCATGTTCAATGCCTTCTTCGTCAATTTTAAAACTCGCTAGCACACTTTTGACATATACATACTTCCCCCACCTTGAGTTGTCAACTCGAATCGCAAAATTCACGAATAAAGTATTTCGTAATAGACATCGCCAATTGAACCCTTCCAACAACACCAAACCCGTACCTGTGCTACGACTCTTCCCATGTTGTCAATAACTCCATACATCAGCTTCTACACCGTCTATAAAATACAAGTCGTCCCCCATCTGCTATTGCGCTTAAAATTCCGATAGGAAGATTTTGCGGAGTGATTTTTCATTGCCCCACCTTTGCAAAATAAATACAGGGTGCTTTCGCCGACATTGAAATTTTTCACTACTTCACATCTTAAAAGAAAAAATGGTATCTAACCCTTCTTTAGTATTAAACAAGATCAAGGATCTTGAATTCAAAGACCTTGAAGCTCCTGAGATCGAGGATGAGTTTGATGTGTTGGTTGAGGTGAAAAAGACTGGGATCTGTGGATCTGATGTCCACTACTACTTACACGGAGAAATTGGTGAGTTCAAATTGAAAAAACCTTTGATCATGGGCCATGAAAGTTCTGGTATTGTCAGCAAGGTCGGGCCTAAGGTCACTTCTTTGAAGGTCGGTGATAAGGTTGCAATTGAGCCTGGTTTACCTTCCAGATTCAGTGACGAATACAAGAGTGGTCACTACAATTTGTGCCCCCACATGTGTTTTGCTGCCACTCCTGCTGCCGATGGTGAACCTGAACCTCAAGGGACCTTGAGCAAGTACTACAAGTGCCCAGAAGATTTCTTGGTGAAGTTGCCAGAGCCAGTTTCTTTGGAGTTAGGTGCTTTGGTGGAACCATTGACCGTGGGTGTCCATGCCTCTAAGTTGGCTAACGTCAAGTTCGGTGATAGTGTTTTAGTTTTCGGAGCTGGTCCTGTTGGTTTATTAGCAGCCAGTGTTGCAACTATCTTCGGTGCTACTTCTGTGATGGTGGTTGATATTTTCGACAACAAATTGAAAATGGCCACTGATATCGGTGCTGCTACCCACACTTTCAACTCCAAGACTGAAGGTAACTACCAGAAGTTGATTGAGAAGCTTGGTCAAAAACCAACTGTTGTCTTGGAATGTACTGGTGCTGAGCCCTGTATTCAATTGGGAGTGTTAGCTTTGAAAGCTGGAGGCCGTTTTGTCCAAGTGGGGAACGCCCAAGGTTATGTCAAGTTCCCAATTACTGAATTTGCAACCAAGGAATTGACTTTATTCGGTTCTTTCAGATATGGTTACAATGACTATAAGACATCTGTTGCCATTTTGGAAAAGAACTACAGAAACGGTAAGGAAAACTGCATCGTTGACTTTGAACAGTTAATCACCCACAGATACTCCTTTAAAGACGCCATTAAGGCATACGAAGAGGTTGCTGGTGGTAACGGTGCTGTCAAATGTATGATTGACGGCCCAGAATAAGTGCTGTTTTGATTAGCTGCAAAATTTAATTCTGAACGAAATTCATGAAGAGAAAAAAAACTTATGGTTTTATAGATGTATAAATCTTAATCTTTCAATGCAAGTTGAATGTTGATATCGGTCGTGTAAGCTGAAATAGTAATACTTATTTTGTGTTCTTAGCAGCTACATAAATCTGGTGTAAGGATGTTTCAGTTTTTCCCTCTTTGATGCGATCTTACATTTGACAAAAAGTGAAAAAAAAATTTGTAGTTCAAACAGTCCACCGTTACTATAATGTCATTAACAACCAAGGAAGCTTTCAGTAAACTTCCACAGAAGCTTCACAACTTCTTCATAAAATACCCACCCAGACCGTTTGTGGAATATGCAGACAAGCCAAGCACTATAAATGACCCTAAAATGAATCCATTTTTACCTAACAAGAATCCGGAAACTGGCAAGTGGCATGGTTCCAAGTTCTCCGGTAGAAGGTCAGCCGACTTATACAAGTTGGCATACAAGTTTGGTATTCAAGACTTATTACCACCACATCCTAGAAAATTCTATGAAGACAAATATTATAACAAGAACTGGATGAGAGGAGTGTTGAACCATAAGAAACATAAATGGGAAAGAAGCCTTGAAGACAAGATCAAGGCAAGGACGGAAGCCATCCAAAATATGGACAAGACCATTATAGAGGCCAGACCAAGCTACAAGAAACAGTTAAAGAAACAAAGAAGCGAAAAGAAATCTTGGTGGTAAAGGATTTAGTCGTTCAATATTTATATATTTTTTTTGTTGGAAATCGTAACCACAGTACCTGTACATACATAATGAAACATTCCCCTGGGAATATAATTCTGCTGCCTAGTCTCACCTCCTAAACAGACCTCTTCCACCTCTAGCACCCCCTCTGCCTCTGGCACCACCTCTTCCACCTCTAGTTCCACCACCTGTATGCGAAGGCTTGGATACTCTACCATTATTCCTTTCATCAGAGGCAGTCTTAGGTTTCCTGGCGCTCTTGGCCAAGATGTCATCAAGGTTTAGATCTTCAGGCAATAGTATTTGACGGATTTGGTTCCCTCTTATATTCATAAAGTTCAAAAGTTGTGGTTCTTGATGAGGTTGTATTAGTTTGATATTCTTCATAGCCAAGTTCATTGACGGAGAACACGACAATATTTGGCCATGTATGGAGTTACCGTTCTTCAACTCAACGGTGAAGGGTGAGCTTGTGGCACTTGGCACATTCATTAGGAAGCTAACCAATTTCATTTTTGTGTGTATGTGTTTATATGCAATATGAGTGTAGGATTTTTTTTTCTGTAGCTACTTCTAACACCGCACCAAAAACCTCGTCCACATCATACATTATTACCAAATATGTCTCAAGTTACACTAGCAGATAGTATTCGCAACATTCCTCCTATCACCAGATTCTTCACCATCTGTACAGTGGCGGTATGTGTATTAGATTCGCTCAGCATAGTTAGTCCGGACCAGTTATTTTGTACATTCCCCATATTTGAGAGGCAATATCTAATTGCCAAGTTCATTGTGTCCAGTAGCATCCCCACAATTTGGCAGAAATTTACAGCGGTGGCGACGCTAGCGTTACAATGCTACAGATTCTTATCGTGCTTCTTGCTTCCAGCGGGCGTGGTGGTGTATCAGCCGTTCAACGCCATTCTTGATATCTACTTCTTCTACACTTTTGCCAATCATGTGGAAAGGGGTAAATTCAAAGGTTCGTTTCCAGACTGTTTGTGGTACACGTTGATATGCGGTACCAGTATTGTGATAATGACCCTCATAATTGGTGCATTTGATCCTTCTTATCTTGCCTTGCATCACCGTATGATGCTTTCTTGTATCACTTACACCTGGACCCGCTCACTGAAAAATTCCATCATCAACTTTCTTGGCTTGGTACCAATCAAGGCATACTATTTGCCTCTTTTCAACTTATTTTTCAAGCTCATGGTGGAAGGGTACCCTTCTTTGTTGGATACCTTCATAGGAATTGTTGGTGGATACTTATATCAATGTCTTCAATCAGGTACTTTACCCATCTACAACTTGTTTCCACAGTTCTATCCTCAGTTCTATTCCAAAGAACTTTCCAGCAGAAATAGAGTGGGGACTATCAGAAACCCTCTGGCCAGCACTCCCGATGACTATATCCCCGATAGCGTCTTCGACAAAGGGTACTTGGTGGCACCCCAATGGCTTTACCGTGTTTTAAACTACCCCATTGTTAATGCGGGCAGAAACTATGCCACTTTAAATAGTCCTACCAGAGATCCCCAACCTGAAGAGAAAACCAGCGGCAGTTCCACCGGTTGGTTCTCCAGTGACAACGCTTTCAAGGGTAAGGGTCACAGATTAGGCGACTAAACTCACATACGATAACTTTCTTGAAATTTAAATACAAATAGAAACTTATACTTTAGACTGCAAAAAAAGAGAAGCTGTAGATTTTTTCTGTACCTGATACAATAGACCTATTTTTTAAAGTTTCGCTACCGCCAGATTTGAATTTTCTCCCGCGCCGTTTTGGTGGTGAGCAGGTGCCATTGTTCTGGCAATTGGCGGCGCTTTTCCCGCACAGGGAACCCAAAACAGAAAAATTAACGAGGAAGTTTAAAAATAAAAAAAGTATCCCACTCGTGCCTTCTCCCTATAAACACTATGCCTGAAAACCCCAAGGGAAAGAGGCCTGCCGTCGACACTTCGGCCCAAAGGACAAGTAGCGCTGCGAGTATATCTGGGAGCTTATCTCCTAGCCTAAAACCTAAAGGGTCTTCGAAATTGAAGAGAAAATCCAAACCCCATTTGAAACGATTACCATCGGGGCCAAACAAATTGGTATTTTCGGTGGACGATGACATTGATGACGATATCACCGATGACGAGCTCGGTGACGAGATAGTTAAGTCTAAGCAAGATAGAGAGTACCTTGAAGGGTATAATGATGCCTTGAGGGCTTTGTATTTGAAAAAATCCAAAAGGGAATTACTGGCACAGGGTTCGAGCCATGGCCATGGCCAATTCTCTCTGGGTGGCTCCCAGGGTCAGGGACCCTCTCAGGGCATTCCCAGTGGCCAAGGTACACCAAGGCAGACCACTGTGAATGCCGGCGAAGGGCAAGGGAGCTATTTCCCTGATGTATCTAAAATAGACGAGCTTGATAGCTCAATTGAGAACAGCATTAAAAAACATTTACTTACGACAGAAGAGAACTTGAGAGCATTGGAAAATTTGGGCGGTGAGAATACCCCATTGAATGTGGTAAATACGCCGTTGATTGAGGAAGATGAAGAAGGAGATACTGGAAAATTGCATGGCCATTTCGGTGAAGAAGACGAACCTGGCCAAAACGAAGAAGAAGATGACGATGACAGCTCGGTACGCTCATCGTCTTCTTCACAGACTATAGAATCCTTAAATTTGAAGGAAAGACAGAATGCCATTAATTCCACCCATCCGTTTGGTATCAAGATTTGGAAACCTTCTTTGTACAAGAAAAAGAGATCCGTGGCTGCAAGAGCCGAAGAAGATATCCATGACTATAACGAACACAGGCCCACGGGGATTCATTGGGGTGTTTACGTGACAAACTTCATCTGGACTATTTCATTGGGGCTGCTTTTATTCACTATTTGCTGTTTGTGTTCCTTGGCTTTATTCGTGTTAACTGGGTTCGGGTTGAAGAAGAATCTGAGACTTTATGCCAAGTTTCTTCTCAAGCTAGGCAAATATTGGCTTTATCCATTTGGAAGATTTGTCATATTGAACAAGGACGACAATTACTTGGATGAAGATGACATATATGGGTCCTCGATTGGAGAGTTCCATAGATGGAGAAACGAAGATGAAAGTAGGTTGTTCTTTGCTCCTCCAAGAAGATATACGAATTCGAATAACGAGTCAAGACCTTTGATTAAAGACCATAAAGGTAGGCCATTGAGAGAAACTTACACCTTCTTGAATGATAACGAGAATGAAGAGGGTAATTCTCAAGATAATAACTTAAGCATGGTTGATGAAGATGATGATGGTGAAAACAGATACGACATCAAAGTTCGGTTCTTCGGTAGAGGTAGATGGACATGGTCAAGAGTGTTATTTTATGTTCTTTTCTACGGGATAATGCAGCCAGTGTTTTATGTGGTTGGATTGTTATGTTGGCTCATGGTGTTCACCATTCCAATGACCAATGTGACTGCCCTTTTGAGTTCACATATCAAGAGACACCCGCTTGGTTTACACTTTGAAAGTGAAAAGTCATACTATACTGCTAAAGGGTCAGAACAAAGGAAACGCAAGAATCAGTCGATTCTTTTGTGTACATACAGATGTTGTGGTTTCCATTACTACAAGTACACCATCGACGGTACTAACGTGTTTTTCATTAATCTTTTGACAGCAGTGGTGTTTGTCATCTTTGACTTTTATGTGTTGAGGGAAAGACTTCACTGGGAAGCCTTTTATACAAACCCAGCATTCATTTTCTGTGCATGTCTTTTCTCCACCATCCCATTAGCATTTTTCATCGGCCAAGCAGTTGCTTCTATCTCAGCACAATCTTCTATGGGAGTGGGTGCTGTAATCAATGCCTTTTTCTCCACGGTGGTTGAAATTTTCCTTTATTGTGTTGCCTTGGGCCAGGCAAAATCTAAAATTGTGGAAGGTGGTATGATTGGTTCCATTCTAGCTGGTGTTTTATTATTACCAGGTTTATCAATGTGTGCTGGAGCTTTTAAACGGAAGACCCAAAGGTATAATCCTAGATCGGCCGGTGTTTCGTCTACCATGTTACTTTTTGGGATGTTAACAATGTTTGCACCATCGCTCTTTTATGAGATCTATGGTTCTTATGAAATCAAGTGCAAGAAGTGTGAAGTCACCGTTCTGAGAGAATTCTCTGATGATTGTACCACTTGCAGATTTGTTCAACCTACGTTTGAATTGGATACGCTATACTACAATGTTATCCGTCCATTTTCATTGATGGTAGCTGCCGCATTATTGTTAGCTTATTGCTGTGGTTTAATGTTTACTTTGAGGACACATGCATCTTTGATTTGGGCCACAAATTCTAACGAACATCATCCACAAAAGAAAGATGATAGTGTATCAATGCGGTCCCCAAGTATTGTCAGCATCGATGCTAGAAAGCAATCCAAACCTTTGTTGCCTGTCTCATCGATTCCTGGACTCGGATCTAGCGATGGAAAACGGCCAAACACCACCAACAATAATACCAGCTCCATAACCTCAAGTGCATTGCCCTCGCCATCACTTGATGTTGTAAAGCAAAGAAATCCAAAGATGCTGCATTTGAACAAACCCCAGGCTTCTGGTAAGCCACTGACTCAAGAAGTCACTACTCCTGTAAAAAAGTCTAGTATCAAAGATGAGCTTGAAGAAGAGCCAGAAGGTGGAGGACATGATGCTCCTAACTGGTCAAGACCCAAGTCTTACATCATTTTGCTTGGAGCCACACTTCTATATGCAGTTATTGCAGAGATCTTAGTTGACGTGGTAGACGATGTGTTGAAAGATTACTCAATTAATCCCAAATTTTTGGGACTTACCGTATTTGCTTTGGTTCCTAATACAACTGAATTCTTGAACGCCATTTCATTCGCTTTAAGTGGGAACGTTGCGTTATCGATGGAAATTGGAAGTGCCTATGCTCTACAAGTGGTGTTAATTCAAATTCCTGCTTTGGCTATCTATTCTATTGTCAAAGCCTTTAACGACCCATTACAGACATTTTCATTGGTGTTCCCACGGTGGGATATCATCGCTACTTTAATCTCCATCTATTTATTTACTTACATTTACGCCGAAGGGAAGTCCAACTATTTCAAAGGTGTTATATTGTGTTTGATGTACATGGTGGTATTGGTGGGATTCTGGTTGAACGACACCATCGAATCATTGGATGATGGATACGATATCGGTCCTGGTACCACTATGTACGGACTCAAAGGATTTTAATTCAAAAGTTATTTAGCATATCTTATAGGTGTGCTCATATGCAATACTAAAAATCTAAGATATATTTTTCAATAATACTAAACTACTTTATATACTCTACCTTCGTAAGCAGATAATTCGTTTCCGATCTTGTTGACGTTGGAATTGATAAGTTCTAACTTGCCGTCTATCAATGGTTTGAAAGGAACCTCTTTGTCAGTGAAATTCAAGACCACATAGATAGTTTCCTTGTCCTGTTTCTTCAACAAAGTGAAAGTCTCTTTGTTGTCCATGTCTAAGATTTCTATGTCTCCGTACACCAACAAATCTTTGTACTTCTTTCTTGTTTCAAGACACTTGCTCCAGAAAGTGTACAAAGAGTCGGGGTCATTGACTTGAGATGCAGCATTGATCCGCTTATAATTGTCATTGACTCTCATCCAAGGCTTTGCAGTAGAAAAGCCGGCGTAATCCTCGTCACTCCATTGAACTGGGGTTCTAGCATTGTCTCTGGCCAACAAGTTAAGAATGTTCATAAACTCTTTAATTCTTTCCTTATCGTCGCCATGTTTTTCAATCAAAGAGTTGTAATAGTTGATGGAATTGATATCCAAGTACTCTTCGATAGGCCAGTCTTTAGGGATATTGGTCATACCAATTTCCTGCCCTTGGTATAAGAAGAGCGTACCACTCAAAGAACTTTGCAACAAAGCCAACAACTTTCCACTCTGGAACGACCATTTAGGGTCATCATTACCAAATCTGGTGATGGACCGGGGTTGGTCATGATTCTCGTTGAAAACCGTAGTCCAAGCATCGGAGTTTGCGATGAACTCCGATTGGGATTGGACAGTTTTCTTGAAATCAGTCAAATCAAAGTCTTTGTAACGGAATCTATCCAAAGGATCGGAACCAAGCTCCACCATGTCAAACAAGAACATCATGTTCATCTCGTTACTGCTTGCACCGACGTACTTCAATACTTCTTCACGAGAAGAATGGCCCACTTCCCCAACTGTCATGGCATCATACTTAGAAGTGACTTTGGAGAACATCTCTTTGTGGAACTCGTGGATCCGTGGTCCATTCTGGTGGTACAACTTGCACGGTTGGTAGTCAGCATCAGGGAAGACTATTGGAGCATCTAAGAATCTCTGATCCTTGGAATACATACCAGCAGTATCGATTCTAAAACCGTCGATTCCTTTCTCAAACCAGAATGTCAAAGCACTCTTGTAAATAGCATTTCTAGTCTCCTCGTTTTCCCAGTTCAAATCTGGTTGGTTCTTAGCAAACAAATGCAAGTAGTATTCGTCGGTAGTCTCATCGTATTCCCACGCAGACCCTGAGAAATAAGAACCCCAATTGTTTGGAGGGTGTCTGTTGCCTTCAGCGTCGTACTTTGGAGGCTTCCAGATATACCAGTCACGCTTTGGGTTGGTTTTGGACGATCTACTTTCCTGGAACCATTTGTGTTCAGCAGCAGTATGGTTAATCACTAAATCAAGAATCAATCTCATGCCTCTTTCATGAGTGCCCTTGATCAAATCGTCCATGTCAGCCAAGGTTCCATACTTGGGGTACACAGATTCATAGTCGGAGATATCATAACCCATGTCGTTTTGAGGAGAGTCATACATTGGCGATAACCAAATGATGTCGACCCCTAAATTTTTGATATGGTCTAATTTGGAGATGATTCCTGGAATATCACCGAATCCATCTCCATTAGAATCCTTGAATGAAGCTGGCCATACTTGGTACACAGTACCTTCTTTCCACCACTTGTATACAATTGAACTGTTAGTCATATTTGCTGGTATTTTATTCCGTTGTTGAACAAAAAATATTTACAATTTCGCTGCAGGGCTGGGGGTTTTTATACAGTATTTTTAAATCCGGGGTAACAGGAAAAAAAAAAAGGGAAAATGGTTTTTCCGATTACGATCAACTTACGAGAGTCTTTGCGGATACCATAGAATTATGTAATTAATAGCGGAACTTACTAATCAATACAATGGCGGGGTTGACTAAGTCATCTTTCCTATTGATTAAAATACCAGACTTTTTTCTTGGTGGGTATTGGTTTATTGGTTGGGCTTTTCCTGGTGGTTATTTTTCCTTTCCCATATTTTTTTGATTTGTTCGGGAAAAACTAGCCTTTTCTCCATATCGTGCGGTGCAGGACAATATACTAATAAACCTATTGGTACAAGATACCACTGTGGGACTTCACTACCAGGTAGTATGAAGGAGCATTATGGGACCATTGATGCTTGCTTCACCCGTTATTGGGGCACTGTGTCGATCCCTTGTTATCCCCATTGTCGAATCTGACTTTAAGGTGGGCTTAGCTGTCAAAATTTGTGGGGATGCCCTTTGTCGCGGTGGTTCCATGGGGACTCAAAAAACTGTAGTTAAGTTCAAAGACTCAGTTCGTACTTTCCAATCGGCTCAATTGTCCCCCAATTAACCAATTGTGGCAGATGGGTAAACTGGATACAGCCGCTCTGCCTGCATCACAAGCATCGTCCCTGCATCTGGTCAAAAATTCGTCTCCCTATTCAGGAGGGAACATCAACCAGATTATCAGCTTTGATGATAATCCAAATCCGCCATTTAATGCCGGCAAAAAGTCCAAGGGGCAGCACAACAATAGAAGAAACTCTGTGCATTCATTTCTGAGCGGTGGTTCTTCGGGGGTATCGTTCAAATTGTTGAAAGCGTGCAATTTCTGCCGCAAGAGAAAGATCAAGTGTACTCCGAGTTCCAACGGTAACGTGTGTCAAAGCTGTAAGGAGCACGGTAGAGAGTGCCGGTTTGATCATAAAGTCATCAAGCGAGCCGAAAGTAAGCCAATTAAATCACTGCCAATTGCAAAAGATAAGGATTCATCTGTGAGTACAGTTTCTCCACACACACGAACAGACAGCCCTAAGAAGCTGTCCCGTCTTTTCACAGCATCCAACAAGGACTACCCCAAAACCATGGCGGTGAGGTCTCAGATCAGTGCTGCAATATCAAATAATGTCAAGAATTTGTCCAGTTACACAGGCACATTCTTAGACCAGATTGATGGCGGGGTAATCGAGGAATACAACAAGGGCATCAATGACTTCTGGGATAACCAGGATGAGATATATGGCCAGCAAACCGAGAAATACACCGGCATAAGCCCTATGTCTCCATCAGGTATGTCCCCTTATAGCATGAATTCTAGAAATTCCTTGAAAGACTTGTATATCAAGTACATCCAGCCGTACACTCCATTTTTACTGGACGAATTGTTTGAAAACGAGTTGAGCAGTTTTGCTACCTGCTGTATCAATGCATCATCACTTTCTTCGCCGTTTAGCAAACTCCCGGAATCTGCCGTGGACTCCTTCTTGAGCATGATTCATCAAGAACTTCCTCATATGAAATGGACAGTAATGAACTTGAGTTGTTTCTTCTTGTTGCCCAGTAGGATCCCCATTCCAAGAGAGATAGTGCACCAAAGTTTGGAAGCTTTCAACAAATTATACGAGCTGACGGATTTACCTGTCAACTTAATAGCAGCAGCCTTATACGTGGATGCATGGAACTCCATGTTTGGTGAAACACCTTTAGTGACGCCTCCTTCGGTGTCACAAAAAGGTTGTGAGATTTTCTGTTCAATGGATATCCAAGACTTCAACTATCAGATTATGAACGTTTCGTTTTTCTTATACAAATTCATCTGGCTCAAGTATGCAGATATCCCTTATGAAGAAAAGCAAGATGAGCTTATACGATTTGAATTTGATATGCTTTTATTTCCTGCAAAATTGAGTAAGAACCTTATGGTGGTGAAAGATACCCTTTTGTCGACGCCAGAAGCTTTTATTTTGCACATATTGCACAACATGTTGATGATAGCCTACTACACAGAGGCAGTGACCGTACAGGAAGTGGGGAAAATGACCTCAATCATGGCGTTTCCGGGCCTTTACCACTTTATATCCGGTATGGCAATTAGCAATTTCAGAGTGACAAACGAGATTGCTGATAGGTGGACTTGCATAGCTGATAGCCAAGTTTACACTGCCAAGTTGTTGGTAAAATTGTACCATATTATGGAATTTGAAACGTTTACTTTCACTCTCCAATTCTACACCCGCAGACCAAATACCAACTACCGAGTTCAAGATTACACTTTGATCGATGCTGAAGTAAGAGAGATGCTCAAAGACGCTACACGAGACAGAGACGATGACTTTGATGGTGCAGTAGTGTTCTGGGTGTTTAGAGACGTCCGAAGCATGTCATTGCAGCTTTACATCGACCAGCACCGAAGGAGTTCGGTAGACACCGATGGACCACATTCGATTTAGGTTCAGCCTAGCAAACACTTAAGTAAGACGTAATAGATGGAGTAAGAAGCGTAGTAACGTAGCTGAACAAAGCACGAAACTAAGTGGAAGTGCATGCGTCTGAACAGCACAGCCTCCCAATAGCGTTCTTTTTCTCCTACTCTTCCGGTTGCGGCCATATCTAGCAGAAAGCACCGTTTCCCGTCCGATCAACTGTAGTTAAGCTGCTAAGAGCGAGACCGAGTAGTGTAGTGGGAGACCATACGCGAAACTCTCGTGCTGCAATCTTTTTTTTTCGCAGCCGAAAAAGGGGTTCTCCCTGGCAACACCGCACCATCGCCGCACGAAGGAGAAGTTGCCTTTTTGGTAACAATGCGACTTTACCCCATATTACCACTGAAAACTATATTAACAGCGAGTTTCGTCTGTATTATATTTTTTCCACTCAATTGAATGCTTTTGGAACAAATTATGAGCTCGTATACTTTAAAGAATTGGCAGTATAGGGAGGCAGGCACAGAGGAGTGGAAGCATGCAAGAAAAGAACTTGAGACTACTGAAATCCACCCTGACTTATTTGCCAATGGAGAGATTCCCGATCCATTTTTAGACGACAATGAAAAGCGGTTGCAATGGATCGGCGAAAAGGACTGGGAGTACAAGGCTTCGTTCTCATTGGAGAAACCAGATGCTAGAGTGCATGAATTGATCTTTGAGGGCTTGGATACTTTTGCAGATGTGTATTTGAATGGCCACAAGGTGTTATCCACTGAAGACATGTTCCTTGAATACCGTGCCAAAGTAAATGAATACGTGCAAAAAGAGAATGAATTACGTATTGTGTTCAAGGCAGCTATCTTTATTGCGAGAGAATTGGAAAAGAAACACTCCAAAGCCATAGGGTTCAATGGAGAGTCCAGTAGAATGCAGATTAGAAAGGCACAGTACCATTACGGCTGGGACTGGGGGCCCTTGTTTATGACCTGTGGGCCATACAGACCTGTCAGGTTTGTTTCGTATGATGCACGGATCAACAATGTCTATGTAAAGGTTGATGTGACCAAGGATTTGAAGGCTTTTGTGGACATCCAAACAGAAATTGATTCTGTTGAAAAACAGGAATTGACAATTGACGTCTCGTATGAGGGCTACCACTTGGAAACATTTCATCAGCAAGTGACAAACGGCGCCAACTCCACTAAATTGGAGATCAAGGACCCCAAGCTTTGGTTCCCGTTCAGTCATGGCACACCTCATTTGTACGACTTCGAAATCTCCATGGCAGGTCAGGCAATCAAGAAGAAGGTTGGGTTGAGACGAGTAGAGTTGATCCAGGAAACCTTGGAAGACCAGCCTGGTACCAGTTTCTACTTCAAAGTGAACAACGTCCCTGTATACGCCAGTGGGTCTAATTGGATCCCTGGCCATTCGTTCCAGACTTCGTTGACGAAGAAGGATTATTGTGATTGGATGAAACTTATGGTCGATGGGAACCAAAACATGATCAGAGTTTGGGGTGGTGGATACTTTGAGCAAGATATATTCTACGAAGAATGTGACCGGTTGGGTATCATGATCTGGCACGATTTCATGTTTGCCTGTGGACAGTACCCTGGCTACAAAGAGTTTATTGACCTTGTAAGTGAAGAAACCAAATCTCAGTTGAAGAGATTGAGAAATCACTGCTCTTTGGTTCTTTTTGCAGGTAACAACGAGGACTATCAGGTTGCAGAACAAGCAAAATTACATTGGGACCCTGAAGATATCAGGGACAACTATGAAGATACTGATTTCCCAGCCAGAACACTCTATGAGGTGGTTTTTCCCAAACTAGTATCCGAATACTACCACGGAGTGCCTTATAATCCAGGGTCTCCATGGGGTGGTAAAGACACCACGGACCAAACTGTGGGCGATATCCACCAATGGAATGTCTGGCATGGCAGCCAGGAGAAGTATCAGGATTGGTATAAATTAGGAGGACGGTTTATTTCGGAGTTCGGAATGGAAGCTTTACCTTCAAGAAAGACTTACGAGGCATGTATCACTGATGAAACAGAGTTGTACCCACAATCATACTTGGTGGACTTCCATAATCGTTCCGACGGCTTTGAAAGACGGTTGGCCCTTTACGTTATGGAGAACATCAAAGTGGAAGGTTTAGACCTTGACTCTTGGATATATGCTACTCAGCTCATGCAGGCCGAGTGTCTTGGTTATGCTTATAGGTGCTGGAGAAGAGAATGGAGAGGAGACGGCAAACGGTACACCAGCGGGGCTATCGTGTGGCAAATTAATGACTGCTGGCCCGTGGCATCTTGGGCTCTTGTGGACTACTTCAGAAGACCCAAACTTGCGTATTATTCAGTCAAGAGAGAAAGTGCTCCGTTGGCCATCGGGATGTACAGAAACGAGAGGAAAGATCCCGATCCAGTTCTCGATATCCCCGACCAAGACGGTGCTCCATTTGACTACAGAGAGATCCACTTATCTGTGGACATTTGGGGAGTGAATGCCAGTTTGGAAGATATTGCAGCCATTTTGAAAGTAGATATTTACAACGTCACCACCGGTGAAAAATTGTCGTCAGAGCCCGACCAAAAAGTGGTCTTGAAAGCTAACCAGACAACAGAGTACGTCAAGGACCTCAAGATCTCCAATAAGATCCCGGTGGTGGTTTATAGTCGTGTGGTTGATGAAAACGGTAAAGTTTTGGCAGGGGCCGGTGATTGGCCACAACCATTGAAGTACCTCAAATTCCCCGATAGGAAGATCGATTTTACGGTCAACGATGGGTCCGTCTCCTTGAAATCCGATAAGCCCGTCAAAGGGGTGGAAATCATCCTCGACGGTGACAACTTTATCCAAGACAACGGGTTTGACTTGTTCCCCGGAGATGAAAAAACCGTTGAGATCGAGGGCTTAAAAGCTTCTGATAAAGTGGACATCAATTACTACCAGAAACCTAGACACTAGATAAAAAGATCATGTACGTTGTTTTAGTAATCCCGAAAGCCGTAATCTGTCTTGCATCTGCACTCCATCTCTTCCCCGCCAAGAATACGTTTCAACGGCTATCTATGATATGCGCACGGTATTATGACTCAAAAGATAAGTTTTTTTTTTCAACTTGACTAACACTTCTTCTTCATGCCCAGTCAATCGTATACGATCGTGGTGAAGCTTGGGTCTTCGTCGTTGGTGGACGAGGTCACCAGAGAACCCCGGCTTGCAAACATGTCTAATATTGTGGAGACAATGGTGAAGCTTCGACGCCAGGGACACCGGATCATTATAGTGTCGTCAGGAGCCATTGCCGTGGGAATGAAGGCCATGGGGATGAAAAAAAGACCAGAGAAGCTTGCAACAGTGCAGGCATTGGCTTCTATAGGGCAAGGGATCTTAATCAGTCTTTGGGATAATCTTTTCAAACAATTGAACCAACCAATTTCTCAGATCTTAATAACGAGACATGATATCGTGGACTTCACTCAATACAGAAATGCCGTCAACACTATCAATGAAGTGTTGGAAATGGGCTGTATTCCCATTGTTAATGAAAATGATACGTTGTCGGTGGCAGAAATCAAGTTTGGGGATAACGATACCTTATCTGCAATAACAGCAGGAATGATGCATGCAGACTATTTGTTCCTTATGACAGACGTGGAATGCTTATACACCAGTAACCCTAGGTCCGATCCAAACGCTAAACCCATTTTGATAGTGGACAAAGTTGAAGATTTGGCTGTCAGTACAGAGGGGGATTCTGGTGGTGTAGGAACCGGAGGAATGACCACCAAGTTGATAGCAGCAGAATTGGCCAATACTGCTGGTGTGGTGACCATTATTACTCTTAGTAACAAGCCCGGATCTATATTGGACATCGTCGCAGATATCCAACAATCCGAAGGGCTCAGTGTTAGTGAAATGAAAGAGGCTTTGGCTGATAAAGTCAACAGAAACGATATTCCCTTGCATACGAGATTTTTAGCAGTTCCTCGAGATAGTGCCATAAAATCTGATAAGAAGTTCTGGATTCTTCATGGATTGAAGACCAAGGGGACTATTATTGTGGACAAAGGATGTTTCCATGCATTAACCAGAAAGAACAGAGCTGGCTTACTTCCTGTGGGGATTGTTCAAGTGCTTGGTACTTTCCATGAAAGTGAATGTGTGGCCATCCGGTACTTAGAGGACAAGTCACAGCCCATAGAACAGGCCAAGTTAATTGGACAGTGCCGTGTCAACTACAGTTCGTCAGAAATATCCATGATTAAAGGATGCCACAGCCACGAAATAGAAGAGATCTTGGGTTATGCCGACTCCGAGTATGTGGCCCATAGGCACAATATTGCCTTTCCTCCATTAATGTCGAACGAGTAAGGACTTTTTATAGACATCTGTTTATAGAAAACTAATGCAAAGCTGTTTGAAATACTATATGTCGCAGATCTTGTTGAACAAAGGGTGCAAAATCTCCGACCTCACGGATGAGCTATTGTTTAAGGGTATGAAGCTGAAATGATTAATAATCATTTGTGGCCTGAATCCCGAATTCGTACAATAGCATTGAAGTAATGACTGCCTGTAGGGTTACAGGGGTATCATATTGCTTTATAACGTGGTATTGACAGTCAAAACTGAACTCATCATCTGTGGCTCTCCCTTCCTGCTCCTTTGTGATATCCAACTTGAAGAATATCGTTGTTTGGAAGTCTGTAAGAAAGATATTAGGCAACTTGGTGGCATACATATAAGTACAGCACTGTTTAAATATCTTCCGAAATCTCTCATTGCTGGAATCTAATCTTCTGTCTGAAGTTACGAACTTATCAAGCCCACGATATCTCCCTTCTATGACTATTAATGGGGTTCCTTCGTAAGATACAATAATATCGGGCGTGACATGGGTGTGACCTCCAGTTGCATCAATGGGAAAGCTGATTTTTGACTCGATTGTTGGTTCCAAGCCAGTAACTGAAAGGACATCAATGCACCCCCGGAGAAACCAAACGAGATTGTTCCTCACATTTGCACCATTAAGAGGCCGAGGTGCTGTGGGATCCAATTGCAATGCACTCGACAAAGCGGGGCGGTATTTTTCCGCCTTATCCCGGCAGATCAGGAGCATCAATAAGTCATATAAGTGGCCAAACATCTCAAAAAAACTCTCCACACTTATGGCCTTAAATATTGGGCTAACATCACGGAAAACAGCAGCTGCTTTTGAATCATCAGCAAGCATGGCTGCAAAACAAACACAAGATCCAGAAAAGGATAAATAAAAGACAAGGTTCCTTCTATGCCAGTGAAAAACCAAAGCTGTTTCAGCTTCGTAAGATCTTGGAAATTAAAAAGGAGGTAGGATCCGAGTAACGTTTGGCAGCTAAAAGTGATACATCACATTTTGACATTACACGTAAACTCTGTCAAAGAAGTTGCATAATTTGAGGGTCGCGGCTTTATCAATATTGGGAATCTTTACGCTGCGTGCTCACCACCTCGTACTAGGCTACCGCGACTTTGTTCCCCCCCCAATGCTAACACCGCGAGGGTATCGCTTCCCCACCGCTATTTTGCACCGCCGCGAATCGCACTATTTCCACCTTTTTTTAACTCTAGCATAGTTACGGCAAACCCATGACAAGTGAATTGGCTATAAATGTTGAAGGGAAGCTGTTCAGGAGCCGAGCAATCGTGGCTGATGATGGCTCGCTCAAGGAGTCGGAAACTATTGAATCAATTGCCAGTTTTGAGTCGAATTTGTACGTAGGCTCGAGCTTGGGCCAGATACTACATTATCATCGATTCGATGATGCCCCTGATTTCATGTTGATATCGCAACAGCAAATACGAAAGTCCCCTATAACCAAGATGATAGTACTTCCCAAGAGTGAACGGTTAGTGGTTTTGTGTGGCAGCGTGCTAAATTTGTACTCTTTGCCGGAATTGTCTCCTGTGCAGTCTGGAAAGTTGAAAGAGGTGGAAGATATTCTGTTATTCCAAGGGTCGGACTTGGTTGTGGTCACAGCAGACAAGATACGATTGGTGAGGTTCATTCAAAATGAAGTGAAGCTTTTGAAGATGATTCCAGTGAAGTCGGCAATTAGAGTTGTGAGCCATAAGTCCAGCCGATATCTTACTGTGGCTACTGACAGAGAGTATCAGCTAATAAACATAGAGGATTCCACTGTGGTGCCGTTGTTCCAATACACTAATAATGGGGCTGTGGGGCCGAAAATAGTCCCATTCAAGGCCAAAGATTCTAGAAAACAGGAGATGTTATTGGTAATTGAAGCAGATAATAGCTCAACTATGGGCATGTTCATATCAGATAATGGAGAACCCACTAGAGGAACCCTCTCGTTGATCGAAAAGGGAAACCCGGATGAAAACAGTCAGATAGTGGTGGTGTGGCCTTATGTTTACGGCATATTTGAAAACGGCAAGCTTTTGGTGGCATCTTTACTCGATCTTGAAGTGAAGCTGGAAATTGACATCAGCCCTGGAATCAAGTTGGCTCACTTACCCAATAAGATATCGGTCCAAAACGATCTTTACGCCATTGATGGCTTTTCGGAAACCACTACATCGAGCACGGTTGTGATCTGTGATTCACATACCGTGAGTGTCTTGCTTGAAGAGTCTCGAATAGCCCATTTCAAGGATGCATTAACGGCGTACATCAAAGGCGACGCAAGCGATTTACAGTTATTGGAGGATGAAAATGATGGCCTTTACAACCAGCTACTTTTCATCTACCTCCTTTACAAAAAAGAGTACCAGAATGTATCTAAGTTCATGGACGATGCGTTTAACGACATAATGATTTATATTTACGACCCCAGTTACCCCAGAAAGACACGAAAGATTTACAAGGTGGTACAAGATATGTGTGACTTGGTCAGAGATAAGCTAGATGGTGATTTCCGGGCCTTTGCCTTGGAAACAGTCCGAAGTATCTATTTGAGTACGCATGATCCTCACTTGAAGCAGCTCGCTTATCTGGTGTTCCAATCAGACAAGGAGTTTATCCTGTTTTCTAATAAAGACAAGCAATCATGGCGTAGAGAGTCAGATATGCTGTCTACTATAGACCAATTGGAGGCCCAGGGATTACACTTAGCCGTGTTGCACCTGTACGTGATGTTGAACAAAAGTCAGAATATTTGCTCTGTAGCAACAAAATTTTTTGCAGGTGAGTGCAAGAGTGTAGACCAGGAGGGATTCAACTTTGTCGACATAATACTTGCACATCTTGACAAGGTTGAAGACGCAGAAGTCTATCGAGACAGTCTCTTAGAAGTTCTTAGAGTGGACTCCAAACGAGGGCTTCAGTACATGAAAAAGAACGTCAATGGAAAGCACAAATCCACCTATAATGAAGTGTTGAAGAGTGTTTCCAACCTCAGCAATGACGAGAACTTTGGTCAATTGAAACTTGAGGTTCTTGAAAATGAGTATAAAGAAGGCAGAGCATCCACTGTAGAGATATTGGAACACCTTTTAACCATGCTTCAATTCCCTAACGAAGTAGCCACTAATAACTTCATGATTCTTTATCAGACTTTCTTGATTGAAAATACCTTCGACAACCATCAAGGAATTATCAGTTGGCCGCAATTCTTGCAGTCAGTTAAAAGTACTACTGAGTGTGAAGACTTCATTACCCTTTACCTAAAGACTTTCGAGTTGTTGAATCTTCATGGCATAAGCAACGACTCTATCAGGACCAAGTTGGAGACCCTTTTGGAAACTGATACGTACCTGTATTTCCAAAGCTCGATTGTGGCAGAGGACAAAGTTGAAAGACTTCTACAATTCCAAGATTATGTTGCTGCAGAATACTGCTGTATTTACAACAAAGCTCCGTATCCTTCTGTAAAGTACTTTCTCGGTGAAGGTATGGTAGACCAACAAAAATCAGATGCCTGCACCCAAAAGCTCCAATATGTCTTTCAAAAATACAGAGATGACAAGAATATGAATGCCATGAGGCATTTCATCAATAATTACGGCACGTACTTCAATCCTGTTGACGTTATTGACATGCTTCCCCAAGATTTCTCGATCGTGTATGCTCAAGAGTATTTTACTAACTTGTTCATTGAGCTAGAAGGTCGCCACAGACTTCAGGTATTGAAAAAGATCTTCAACAAACAAGAAGCCAAGACTAATAAGGAACTATATACACATGTACTTAAATGAGACCTCCCACATTGAACACCTGCAATAAATAATCAATTAACATCCCATACCACATGAAAAATCCTGTCTTGACGTTGTCTGTGAAGAATTTCCAGCAACTAGTAGGGTTATCTAAGTCAGTTTCTCTGATCTTGGTGATCAATCTGTAAAATCCATAAGCTCCGAGTGTGTAGAAACCTACACCCATACCATTCATGATTCCTGCGGTGAAAAATGAAACTGCCTGCACTGCAACCAAAGTGTTGACTATAGGTCTTGTTTTGTCCTGCCATGCAAGAGCTGTGGATTTGACTCCTGCGGTTTTATCAAACTCTTTATCCTGGTGGGCATAAATGCTATCATAGGACATGGACCACAAGAAGTTGGAAAATGCCAAGGGTCCAGCAACCCAGAGGTCCAATGGTGCACCAACAGCGGGGAAACCGAGAAGAGCACCCCAACTAAAGCAGATGGAGATCATCACCTGTGGATAATAAGTGAATCTTTTGAACAACGGGTAGGCGGAAATAAATGGAAGAGATAAAGCACCCAAGTAGAAGCATTCGAATGGTAAGGACAAAAGCACACCAAGACCAATGGTGAATTGAGAAGCCAAAAATGCAAATGCCTGCTTCCTACTAACCCGACCACTAGCTATAGGACGTTCAATAGTTCTCAAGACCTTGTCGTCCAAATCCTTATCTAGCATATCATTTATGATGCAACCGGCTCCTCTCATTACCAATGCCCCCACACTGAAAAGGGACGTAGCGTACAAAAAAGTACCTAAGCTGGCATGAACCGCATAGGAAGCCATAGTTATCCCCCAAAGAGAAGGGATCAAAAGAAGCAACGTCCCCACAGGCTTTTCGAGTCTAAGCAACTCGGCATAAGGGATCCATTTCTCGGGCAATTTCTTCAACCATCCAAGACTAGCGAGACGTGCTAACCTAGCTGCTTCTCGTTGTTCGGGTGTGAATCTGTCAGCCACGGTAACTTTTGGTGCGGGCACTGGCGTTGTTCCGGACGGAGTACTGGTGGAATTGAACCGTAGCACTTGTGAAGGCAAGTATCCAGTTAGAATTCTGGATGTTCTGGGCACCGCTGCTCTTGTAAGGAAGGGACGTAACAACAACATCTGCCGAAGGTGAGTTATTTAAAACACAACAAATTTCCGCACCAGTTAAAACAGTTAGACCATAGTTTAACGGTAACGTAGTATTGCCTCTCAAACGGGTCATGTGTCTCTTCTTCACTCCTCTAGCATCCGCATGTCTTCGTCGTAGGAGTCAAACTCTCTATCTTCGTTTTCTCCCTCTCGAATCTCTCGGTGGCCATCAATCAAGATCTGGAGATTCTGTACCTCTTTATTATTGTACCTTTGGCCGTCCTTCTTGTACACGAAAACCTGTCTGCACATCGGACAAAGGCCCTTGGAGCTCTCCTGCTCTAGCCACTTCAAGATACAGTGTAGGTGGAAATTATGGGTGCAGCCGCCTCCTAAGATCAATGGACACCCAGTTCCTGGATATTTGCAGCTAGGACACGTCCCTTCAAAGGGCACTCTGCAAATCCCACAAAGCTCGTCACTTACTCCTGAATCTTTGAGATCCCAATGCCACGACGCCACAGCGTTCCATTGTGCTACTTTAATCTTCATTGCACTCGTACAAATTACAGCAAATACCAAATCGAAGCTGGGTTCTGATAAGTAAAACTGTAAACACAAAAAAAAATTCACCTCGCATTGTTTTATTATACTAGGCTACCTTCCTATAAACCAACCCTTTGAATATATCGAACGAGTTGCCGTCCGGTTGGAGCTCTAACCGCTCTCCGGAGTTGTTGTCAACCACCACAAGGAGCCCGTTGTCTTCGGTAATCCCTTGGATTCTACAATTACGAGATCTGCCGTCAGACGTAACCGTAACAAGCTGGTTGGTATGGAACCATCTTTTGTAATATAACGGCAAGAAAGGAGTCATTCCCGAGTGTTCAAACACGCTGTAGAACTGGTTGACGGTATACATGACTTTGGCCAACAATTTTTCGTGTTCATAGGGTGGCAATTCCAGCTGGCCCCTTCTGGCTCTGATCTCATTAAGCTTCTTAAGAATCAAATTCAAAGATGTGGTTGGGGCTTCGTTGGACACATTGACCCCTGCTCCCCACACGAGGTTGAATTTACCGTCAAGGTACTGTGAATTCACTATGGCACCGGAGATTTTGGCATATGTCTCTTCAGTTCCGTCCACAGTTGCAGGCACTTCGTTATCCACGCTATTGAAAAATTCAGGCTTCAACGCATAGATATCGTTGGGCCACTTGAGTTTTACAGGCATGTCCTCGTACCCTACGCCTTCCCCGGCCACCACACTACCATAGTTGAGAATCAGCTCCACTAACGCAAGACCCAAGACATACTGGAGGGTGACAATGGACTTGGAGTTTTTGGGGCTTACTCGGAAAAGAACCGACTGGGCCATCACTCCCCGTGGGTTAATCCACACATTGCCTCCTCTGCCTCTTCCCTGCACTTGGGTGGTGGCAGAAAGAACAAACCCGTGGGGGAGTTGCGGCAACCACCTGACATTCTTGTCGAGCAAAGTGCTGGTAGATGTCACTACTTCACCATACCCTATGAGCTTTCCAAACACACCGTCGATGTTGTTGGCCTGGTAGAGGCGGTTCAACTCGGCAAAGTACTGGCTCATGTCAAAATAAGGCGTCTCTTTGTGTTCAGGAACGGTACCCAGGTGTAACACGAGGTCCACGCCGTCTTCACTGGAGTCTATGAACTCGTTGGCTCGGTGAAGAGTGAAAGTGTCGTTGGTGTCCTCAAAACTATTGCCGATAAAGTCCAAGTTGTTCCTCAAGAGCAGCTCTAGTTCCATGGTGTGAGCTGGATTTGAAGCGGAAGCTATATGAATAGGAGTTATTTTAGGTACGCTGAAGTCCATGTTAACCTGCAAGCCTAATTTCGCCAAACATGCTCTCATGAACAACTTGCGGTCGTTATCATAGGGCTCCAAGTCTCGAAGCACCTCCTGCTTTAAATCACAGCTAAACTCCGGATGACTGCCCGTCAACAAAGCAGCACCTTTCCCCACCTTGTAGTATATGACAGCGGCATCTGCTGACTCAGGGTCATCCACCTGTGTTGGCTCGGTGTATCTAGCTAATACCTCCACGTCTCTATGTTTCTCTGCATCCACAAAAGCACCGCCTCCATTGTAATAACTGAACACCGTACTGGGGCAGTCGGCCAAGCCGTGGGTCAGAAGTCTTGTTATGCGGGCACCTTTGTGGGAATTGTACACAAACCCTTTATAAGCAGCCCCTTTACAAGTACCAGGAAAGAATCCCAATTCTCTAGACCCCGACACTTCCATAGGCGTCCCGGCCTCAAACTCACATCTGGCACTGGCGTAGTAGCCCCCTGCACAAAACCCAATGTATTTCCCTCCCTTACGCACAAAATCCTTGATTATTCGGTTACCTTGGCCGTTAAATGTCGAACAGTAAGGCAAATCTGCTCCACCAGGGAACACAAGGGCTTTGGTCTTAAATTGCCACGGATCGTTGAGCAACGACCGTTCTCCCACCGTCACCACCGCGTAGTACGGAGAGAGGTGGAATCTTAGCGACTCTAGACAGTGCTTGACGCTCTCGGTGGTAGTACCAGGCCCGGCGTACACTAAAACATTCATGTTGGGGAATATTACTCTCGCTTTTTTTTCAGCTCAACCTTTTTTTTCACTTTCCCAAATTGACTCGTAGTCATCCTTAGTCATCACAGCACTATACAAAAATATGCAAGTTGCCGGTGAATCGATAACATTAGATCCGGTGCCAGGGTACGTGATCAAAACCCGGCTCCTCAAATCAAACTCGGTGCAGGTGGGCACCAAAGTGTTCCTCAATGTATGTCACGATAAACAAGTCCCCAAACCAGAACAAGACTTTGATCCCAGCGTGGTGTTCCCCTTGATCGTGGATAACAAGTGGGAAATCCCCATCATAGTGTCACGGGAAAAGTCTGTCACCGACAAAAAGGGCCAAGAATCGCTCTGTTATGACTGTTGTATCAACGATATGTGTATGAGATGGTGCACCATCAACCGAGACTTGAAGTCCATACTAAACGAGTGGTGCATAGAGGCCGTGGAGCTACTCTACGGCTGCATTCTTGACCGTGATGTCACGTTTCCTAAGATGCTTTGCAAAGGGGAGTTAAGTGCTACAGTCATACAAAAGAACGAATTGACAGAGGACGGTCTCCTGAAGAGATTGTCTGAGTTGAAAAAAGACGACAGTTTGGCATTGTTGGAAGAGATGAAGGACTCGCCAATGGAAGACGCCGACGGTGATGAGGACCCAGCTATAGATATCTTCAACCGTCCTACTACTGTAGCGAAAAGACCATTAATTGAAGAACTCGACGCTCCTGTAGTTACTTCGAAAGAACCCAAACCGCCAGCTGCGATGACAGAAATCAAGTACGCCGTCAGTTTCCAGAAAGCACACGGTCCATACACCATGGTGTTGAAATTCGAGTCCAATTTACCCTACGAGTTCTTGAAACTCGAGCACGATCAGGCGCAGGTCATTGTCAGCTCTAAATCGCCGCTGTTTGTGTTTGATACTGCCACCCAACGGTCGGAGGTCAAGATACCTCTTCCCCACACTCCAAAGGCGTTCAAGAGTTTCCATGTGGACCAGCAGACTCTCATCTTCTGCTAAGCTAACGAAGGCACAATAGAGGACCTTTAGCCGCTAAAGGATTCCCATAAGTTTAGTAGCGGGTAACTCTGGCCCCTCTGAGACCTGCTCAGTGTTCATGGTACTTCATTGCAAGCTTGACCGTCGGGTAGAATAGCCAAGTTTGGCCGGCAGATTCCGCTATTCCAAATTGCGCTATGCACATTTTTTGCGCTATAAAAAATTCCGTGTTATCGTTGCAGAAAAAAAGAAACGGTTCTACAACTGTCAGATCTTTTCTCAATTGATAAACCAAATCAAAAAGTTATCTTAAACCATGAGTGATGAGCGGTTATTGAACGGTGACTTCGAGTCATACAACTCGCTTCCAGGCGAAGAGCAGCTCGATAGTCCTCAAACCACTTTCAAACAGGAGTTCTCCTTCACAGTCAAGTCCTCAGCTCCTTTGGTAGTGAGTTTCTTCCTCCAATACTTATTATCAGTAACGACGATATTCGCTGCCGGGAAACTAGGCGCCAAAGAACTTGCAGCCGCCTCGTTGGCCGTGTGCACTTTCAACATCACGGGACTTGCAGTGTACCAAGGTATGTCTACCAGTCTTGACTCATTCTGTTCTCAGGCTTATGGCTCAGGAGACTTGTTTAATGTGGGTGTATACTTCCAAAGATGTTCATTGATGATATTTGTGGTGACAGTTTTCCCCTTGAGCATAATATGGTGGTACTCTAGTGCAATATTGGCTCCTTTGATCGGCGACAAAGAGTTGGCAGATTTGGCTCAGCTTTACTTAAGAGTTAACCTAATTGGAAGCCCCGGTTTATTCTTATTTGAAACCGGTAAAAGATTCCTCCAAGCACAGCATATATTCCATGCTGCCACCTACATCTTGTTGATTGTGGCTCCTATCAACATCGTGTTAAATTACTTATTGGTGTGGAGTCCCACTTACGGGTTAGGGTTTATTGGTGCACCCATCGCTGTTTCCATCGTGTACTGGCTTATGACTATCTTATTAGTGGCATACATTGTGTTCATTGACGGAAAGAAGTGCTGGAATGGGTTTGACTTCGCCAAGGCATCTATTAACTGGATCCCTATGTTGAAGTTGGCATTACCTGGTGTTATCATGGTGGAAGCGGAATACTTGGCATTTGAAGTATTGACCATTCTTGCTGCAAGTTTCGGAACTGATGCTTTGGCAGCACAGTCTATTGCTTCAAATGTCGGATCTTTGGCTTTCCAATTGGCTTTTGCCGTCGCTGTGGCCATTACTACCAGAATCGGACACTTTGTGGGGTCGAAGAATATTCATGGTGCCAGAATCGTGTTGCAAGTATTTCTTGTTCTTGCAGTTGCTATTTCGCTCATTAACTTCAGCACGCTTTTCTTTGGTCGCTCGTTGTTGGCATCCCTTTTCACTAACGAAGACCTGGTGTTGACAATTTCCAAGCAGCTTATCTTGTTGGCAGCCATTAACCAGCTTGCAGATGCCTTCAACGTTTTGGGGGCAGGGGTTCTTAGAGGCCAAGGTAAGCAAAGAATTGGGTCCATTTTGAACATGATATCCTATTACGTCATTGCCTTGCCCATTGGTTACGTTTTGGCCTTCCCATTTGGCTATGGAGTGCCTGGCTTATGGTGCGGCTTAATTAGTGGTGTTGCATTTTTAGCTGCTTCTGAAGGTTACGTCATTTATAACAGTAACTGGCAAGAAATCCTTATTGAGTCATACAATCGTCATGACCATTAAAAGTGTATTTATAGATAATAAATTTTATAGACTATTACAGACATTCTTTTAGTTAAGTCGTAGGTGAATCTGTTCGCGCACGACCGATTCTTTTATATCTGCGATGAGATTTTTTGATTCTAGTAAATTGGAAAACTACAGATAATGGCTCCTAGAAAGAAGTTTGATAAAAAGAACGCAACGACATTTGCTTTGGTTCACAGAGGCCACGATGACGAGAAGTATTTTGACAATGACGCTTCGAGACACGTGCTTGTCCCTGTTGAAAAAAAGACCAAGAAGAAAGGCCAAACTAAGGAAGAATTAGAGAATATATTGAAAGATGAGATTCCTAAAATAAGAGAAAATGAAGGGTTGGCAGCACAGTATGGTATCTTCTATGATGATTCCAAGTATGATTACATGCAGCATTTGAAGCCTATGGGCCAATCTAATGATGCGGTTTTTGTGGCTAAGAAAGAGACTAAACCTGCTAAGAATAAGCAAGATTTAATGGAAATTTTGAAAGACCTGTTACCTTCAGAGAACAAAAGAAAAATAACACAGGCTGACTTGGATAACATACCCAAAGAGTTACAAGGTTTCCAGCCAGATATGGATCCAAAATTGAGAGAAGCCTTGGAAGCTTTGGAAGATGAAGCATATATAGAAGACGGTGAAGAAGCTGAAGACTTGTTCAACAACCTTTTACAATCAGGAGAAGCTGATGCCGATGAGTACGAATACGACGATGAATACCGAGATGAAGACTTTGACGAATGGGATATGGATAACTATGATGATGAATATGCTACTATGGACGAAGCTGGCTATGATACAGAAGAACTTGACCAAGCAGATCTTCCCTATAACGAAGGAGAAGCTCCTGAAGAAGCAGAAGGTCAAAAGATAAAGGTTAATAGTGCATGGGAGAAAGACTTCATGCAGTTTAAAAAGAGCAATAAGTATTCAGACGATTCAGATAATGATTTTGATGATGAAGACGATGAAGTACATCTGGAGAAGGATGATTTGCCAGACTTGCCATCCATACCCGGTAACAAGAAACAATCTAAAACGAAGTTAAGAAAAAAGAAGGGTGCCATGACAGATGTGAGTTCGTTCTCCATGAGTTCGTCTGCTGTTTTCCGTACAGAAGGGTTGACGTTACTTGATGACAGATATGAGAAACTTGCTAAAGATTTTGAAAAGGAAGAAAAGGAAGAAGAGTATAGTGAATTCAAGATGGAAGAGCAAAGAGGTGATTTTGAAGGTCTCTTGGATGATTTCCTTGAAAACTATGAGTTAGACAGAGGTGGAAGGAAATTGATGAAAAAGAATGAAGAACTAGACAGGTTGAAAGCTGCTGCAGACAAGGCTTCTAATAGTAAAGTTGCAAGAAGACGTAGAGAGAAGGAGTCTTTGTCTCAAGGGTTTGGCAATCTTAGGATATGATTGCCCTGTGGTTGACAAATAGACTATAATTTAATGCATATTAAACGAAAGTGATTCTCTGACACGATTTGTTCGTTGTCTGATATAATTTTTTCTTTCAGGCCTAGTGCCTTAACGAAGATCTGGTATTGGGTTTGGATCTCGATCAGAATAATTTACGGGATTTGGTTAAGCCGTATGTTTGCAAACCTTAGTCTCGCTCACTGTAAAAATAGAAAACGAAAAACTGAACACCCAAAAGAAAAAAAAACTCACAACGTTCTAGTTAACGAAACAGGTTAACGATACGGTGTTTAAGGAAAGGTGTTGTCGATATCTAGAACATACAGAAGAGTCATCTACGTTCTCTTTGCTATATTACTTGTTTATTTCGTGCCCTTTCATATCATCAAATCATCTACGACCCCTCGAGACCCAAAATCACAAGTAGCTACAATGAGTTCTGTGTCCAAAGTTTACACCGATGTTTTGGCATCCAAGCCACAAAGTTTCTGGGACTACGAGAACTTACAATTAAAGTGGAATTCCCAAGACAGTTACGAGATAATAAAGAAGTTGGGAAGAGGTAAATACTCCGAAGTGTTCTTGGGAGTGCAGGTGCCTCATGGAGAAAAATGTGTCATCAAGGTATTGAAACCAGTAAAGAGGAAGAAGATCAAGAGAGAAATTTCCATCTTGCAAAACGTTGTTGACGGTCCTAATATCATTAAGCTCTTGGATATCGTAAGAGAGCCACTGCTGAAAACACCAGCATTAATTTTTGAGCATATTAACAACATTGATTTCAGAACTTTGTATCCAACATTCACCGACTACGACATAAGGTACTATATGTTTGAGCTTTTGAAGGCTCTTGACTATTGCCATTCTATGGGGATCATGCACAGAGATGTTAAACCACACAACGTTATGATTGACCATGATAAAAAACAACTTAGATTGATAGACTGGGGTTTGGCAGAATATTACCATCCAGGAACTGAGTATAATGTTAGAGTGGCTTCAAGATACTTCAAAGGTCCCGAATTATTGGTCGATTACAGGTTGTACGACTACTCATTGGACTTGTGGTCCTATGGCTGTATGTTTGCTTCAATGGTTTTCAAAAAAGAACCATTCTTTCATGGGAAATCCAACACCGATCAGTTAGTGCAAATTGTTAGAGTGTTAGGGTCAGACGACCTCAATAAGTACTTGAGAAAATACAACTTGAAGTTGACAGAGGAATACGAAGATCTTGGTTACTACAACAGAAGACCATGGAAAAGATTCATTAATGAAGGAAACCAGCATTTAGTCAGTGATGAGTTCTTAGACTTGATTGACAAATTATTGAGATACGATCACCAAGAAAGATTAACAGCAAAAGAGGCAATGGCACATCCTTATTTCGATCCAATTAGACCAAAAGCCGGAAAGTAATGAACTTAAGCTATCTTGAGAACATAAAAGTTAATTTCCAACCACTCGCCACCTTTCTTTTTTTATGCCCTTTCTCTTATTTCAATATGTATTATCAATGAAAAGCTTGAACCTGTATTTTTGCCAAAGCGTGTAGTTCTTGATTTTTTTTTTTCTAGTTCTCAACTTTTTGACATATCCCATCTCGAAATTTAACTGTGGTCTTTTATAAATGAAGTACCACTCCAAAGTGTATGCGGACGTGTTGGCGAACAAGCCACAAAGTTTCTGGGACTATGATAACATTGAGCTCAAATGGAACGATAATGAGCAATACGAAGTGGTGAACCGCATTGGTAGGGGGAAGTATTCTGAAGTATTTTTGGGAGTTGATACCGATAAGGGGTCCTATTGTGTTATCAAAGTATTGAAGCCGGTCAAAAAGAAAAAGATCAAAAGGGAAATTTCCATTCTACAAAATGTGTGCAATGGGCCTAATATTATAGGCGTGCATGATATAGTTCGAAATCCTCAAGTGAAAACTCCTGCTATTGTGTTTGAGTATGTTAAGAACATTGACCATAGAACGTTATATCCTAAATTTACCGACCACGATATTCGTTACTATATGTTTGAACTTTTGAAAGCATTGGACTACAGTCATTCCATGGGGATCATGCATAGGGACGTGAAACCTAACAATATCATGATCGATCATGAAAAGAGACAACTTAGATTGATAGACTGGGGGTTGGCAGAGTACTACCATCCTTCCACCGAATATAATGTCCGGGTCGCTACTAGAAACTTCAAGGGTCCGGAATTACTTCTTGACTTCCGCTATTATGATTATTCACTCGATATATGGAGTTTGGGTTGTACTTTGGCTGCCATAGTCTTCAAGAAACTGCCTTTTTTCTTTGGTAAGTCAAATACCGATCAGTTGGTTCAAATAGTTAGAGTATTGGGATCTGACGAGCTTGATAAGTATTTGATGAAGTACGATCTCAGATTGTCAGAAGAGTTTGAGAGTCTCAGTTTCTACAAGAGGAAACCGTGGACAAAGTTTATCAACTCCGACAACAAATCTTTGGTGAGTGAAGAGTTCTTAGACTTCATTGATAAAGTGTTGAAATTCGACCATCTGGAAAGATTGACCGCTAAGGAAGCGATGGCCCATCCTTACTTCGATCCTGTGAGACCTGTTTGAGTGGGGAACTAATGACTTTTTATAATGTGTATTTTTACGACTTTAATAGGGACGGTAATTAGAATAATATATTAACGGTGAAATTCACAAACTCGAAATTATTGGGGTTAAACACGGGCGACGATATATAGGTCACGATTTATCTCTCTGAACAAAAAGTTGATACCGTTGGTCACCGTTATTATATAAGTTCCTACAAAGTCCATATTTCAAATACTGAAACGGTATATGGTTGCAAAATCGACTTGTGATCACCATAAAGTCGTGCGCCGACGAAAATGAAAATTTCTAGAACATACATGAGCAAAATATATAAGACCACAGAATCTTATTAAAAGCTGAGCACTTATAAACCCATTATAATTTCTTAAAAGCACATTTGATCCTAACCTATATATTTCAAGAGCATGAGTGAACGTTCAAAAGTATTCTTTGATATCTCCAGCGGAGGAGAAAAGCAGGGCCGTGTCGTGTTTGAATTGTACAACGATATTGTCCCCAAGACAGCTGAAAACTTTAGAGCTCTTTGTACCGGAGAAAAAGGCAAGACCGAGTCAGGAATCCCCTTACATTACAAGGGGTCCATTTTCCACCGTGTGATCAAGGATTTTATGTGTCAAGGTGGTGATTTTACCCATGGGTCAGGTATTGGTGGGGAATCAATCTACGGCGCTAAATTTGAAGATGAAAACTTCAAGAAAGTCCATGACAAACCATTCTTATTGTCCATGGCTAATGCAGGCCCTAACACCAACGGATCGCAATTCTTCATTACCACAGTCAACACTCCACATTTAGACGGTAAGCATGTGGTGTTTGGGGAAGTCATTGAAGGTAAGTCAGTTGTCAGAAAGTTAGAGAGATGTGAAAAGGGTCAGAACGATAGACCAGTGGAAGACTGGGTCATTGAAGATTGTGGTGAATTACCCGCGGATTACACCCCACAACCAACTGATGACGGTACTGGTGACGTATATGAAGAGGCTTTGAAGGATAACAGTCCACAGATCGATGTGGAAGACCCAGAAAGTGTTTTCAAGGCCCTCCAAACATTGAAAGACATCGGAACTGCTCAATTGAAGGCCGGTAACTTGCAAGTGTCATTGGCCAAATACTTGAAAGGTGTGTCCTTCGCTGAAGAGTACTTCCCAGAAGACCTCAAAGAGGATCAATTAAAAGTACTCCAGGGCTTGAAACAATCTTTGTACTTGAATGCTTCCTTGGTGGCATTGAAGTTGAAGAATGGGAAGAAAGTGGTGGAAAATGCCACTAAGGCTCTCGAGGAAATCGATTCTTCTGATGAAAAGTCTAAGGCTAAGGCTTTATACAGAAAGGGAATGGGTTACTTACTCTTAAAAGATGAAGAGTCTGCTAAAGTTAGTTTGGAAGAAGCATTGAAATATGCTCCAGAAGATGGAGGAATCATCAAAGGTTTAGCTGATGTTAAGGCATCCATAAAAGCTCGTCGTGAAAAGGAAAAGAAAGCTATGTCTAAGTTCTTCTCTTAAGCATGAATTAGCAGCTATGTACATAAAAAATTGAAAAATAAATAAACTACTGATTGTAGCCAGCAAGCCTAATCTTCGCAGAGGTAAAAAACGCTTTTGCCACCAACTTTATCGCGAAGGAGATCCGTAGTAATTATGATACCACGGCGAACATCTCATCATGAAAAAGCGCGCGCCCACTCCACCGAAACTAAAATTCCTCGCCTTTGAAAAATGAAAGTTTATAATCCAACCTTCAACCTAACTCCATACTCCTTGTGGTCTGAATCCAATCCATTTAGTTCCAAGGTATTATAGATAACAGAACTCATTAATTTGATTGTTCGGTTCATTTTCCTGTAATTTTAGTGCATAGATCAACAAACTAATCTTTAATAACTTATTAAAAAAAAACACAAAAAAAAAACTGAAAAAAAACTAATACATATAATATGAGTAGGGAATTTCCATTTTCGAGTGCTCCACTTCGTTCAGTGAAAGAGGTTCAGTTTGGATTATTATCGCCTGAGGAGGTGAGGTCGATTTCGGTGGCAAAGATTGAATATCCTGAAACCATCGATCAAACAACAAAAAGACCAAGAGAGGGAGGTTTGAATGACCCAAGGTTAGGTTCTATCGATAGAAACTTCAAGTGTCAAACTTGTGGTGAAGATATGGCAGAATGTCCTGGTCACTTTGGTCACATTGAGTTAGCTAAACCAGTGTTCCATATTGGATTTATCGCAAAAATCAAGAAAACCTGTGAATGTGTTTGTATGCATTGTGGGAAATTATTATTAGATGAAAGTAATCCTGCTATGGCTCAAGCCATTAAGATCAGGGATCCTAAAAGAAGGTTTCAAGCTGTTTGGTCGTTATGTAAATCCAAAATGGTTTGTGAAGCTGATCCAGAAGATGTTGAGAATGGTAGAGGTGGCTGTGGTCACACTCAACCAACTGTCCGTAAAGATGGATTAAGACTTTGGGGTACCTGGAAACAGAATAAGAATGAAGAAGAACAACCAGAACGTCGTTTGTTATCTCCTTCTGAAATCTTGAACGTTTTCCGTCACATTAGCCCTCAGGATTGCTATAGATTAGGGTTCAGTGAAGATTATGCCAGGCCTGAATGGATGTTAATCACCGTTCTTCCAGTTCCACCTCCACCGGTGAGACCTTCTATTGCATTTAATGATACTGCAAGAGGGGAAGATGATTTAACTTTCAAGTTGGCTGATGTGTTAAAAGCAAATATTAACGTGCAGCGTTTAGAAATGGACGGGTCTCCACAACATGTCATTAGTGAATTTGAAGCCTTGTTACAATTCCATGTGGCTACCTATATGGATAATGATATTGCTGGTCAACCGCAAGCTTTACAAAAAACTGGACGTCCAATTAAATCCATCCGTGCTAGATTAAAGGGTAAAGAAGGTAGATTAAGAGGAAATTTGATGGGTAAAAGAGTTGATTTCTCAGCTCGTACTGTCATTTCCGGTGATCCTAATTTAGATTTGGATCAAGTGGGTGTCCCTATTTCTATTGCCAGAACTTTGTCATATCCTGAAATCGTTACTCCTTACAATATTCATAGATTGACCGAGTATGTCAGAAATGGTCCTAATGAACATCCTGGTGCTAAATATGTTATCAGAGATAGTGGTGACCGTATCGATTTGAGATATAACAAAAGAGCTGGTGATATTGCTTTGCAATATGGTTGGAAAGTTGAACGTCATTTGATGGATGATGATCCAGTGTTGTTCAATCGTCAACCCTCATTGCACAAAATGTCTATGATGGCTCACAGAGTCAAAGTTATGCCTTATTCCACCTTCAGATTGAACTTATCTGTCACTTCGCCTTATAATGCCGATTTCGATGGTGATGAAATGAATTTACACGTGCCGCAATCTCCAGAGACAAGAGCAGAATTATCACAGATTTGTGCTGTGCCTTTACAGATTGTGTCTCCCCAATCCAATAAACCCGTTATGGGTATCGTGCAGGATACCTTATGTGGTATTCGTAAGATGACTTTACGTGACAGCTTTATTGAATATGACCAAGTTATGAACATGTTGTACTGGATTCCAACTTGGGATGGGGTTATCCCACCTCCAGCAGTGATGAAACCAAAACCTTTATGGACTGGTAAACAATTATTGTCTATGGCTATTCCAAAGGGTATTCATTTACAAAGATTGGAAAGTAATTTATCATGTCCAAATGATAATGGTATGTTGATTGTTGATGGTGAAATCATGTTTGGTGTTGTTGACAAAAAGACCGTGGGTGCTACTGGTGGTGGTTTAATTCACACCGTTATGAGAGAAAAGGGTCCACAGGTATGTGCTCAATTGTTCAGTAACATCCAAAAGGTGGTAAACTACTGGTTGTTACACAATGGGTTTTCCATCGGTATTGGTGATACAATTGCCGATTCAGACACCATGAAGACAGTTACTACGACTATTGAAGAGGCCAAAGCTAAAGTGCAAGAAATCATCTTGAACGCACAGAGGAACAAGTTGGAGCCAGAACCTGGTATGACTTTGAGAGAATCTTTCGAACATAATGTGTCCAGAGTTTTGAATCAAGCTAGAGATACCGCTGGTCGTTCCGCCGAAATGAGTTTGAAAGACTTGAACAACGTCAAACAGATGGTGGTGTCTGGTTCTAAAGGTTCTTTCATTAACATTTCTCAAATGTCTGCCTGTGTGGGTCAACAGATCGTGGAAGGTAAACGTATTCCATTCGGGTTTGCTGATAGAACCTTACCACATTTCACCAAAGATGACTACTCACCAGAATCCAAGGGGTTCGTGGAAAATTCGTATTTGAGAGGGTTAACGCCTCAAGAATTCTTCTTCCACGCTATGGCTGGTAGAGAAGGTTTGATCGATACTGCTGTGAAGACCGCCGAAACGGGTTACATTCAACGTCGTTTGGTTAAAGCCTTGGAAGATATTATGGTGCATTACGATGGAACTACCAGAAACTCATTGGGTGATATCATTCAATTTGTGTATGGTGAAGATGGTATTGACGGTACTCAAGTTGAAAAGCAATCCGTTGATACTATTCCCGGTTCCGATGCTGCATTTGAAAAGCGTTATAAGATCGACTTGCTTAACGATGATTTACCAATCGAATCTGGTAAAGAAATTAAGGGTGATGTTGAATTACAGAGAGTTTTGGATTCTGAGTTCGAGCAATTGAAGCAGGATCGTCATTACTTGCGTACCGTTTGTTTCCCCAACGGTGACTCCAGTTGGCCACTTCCTGTGAACTTGCGTCGTATCATCCAGAATGCTCAACAAATTTTCCATTCTGGAAGACAAAAGGTGTCTGATTTGAGAATCGATGAAATCATCGAGGGAGTGAGAGATCTTTGCGGTAAACTCTCTATTATTAGAGGTAATTCGGAACTTGCTAAAGAAGCACAAGCCAATGCTACCATGTTGTTTCAATGTTTACTTCGTTCTAGATTAGCAACTCGTCGTGTGATCGAAGAATTCAAATTGAACAAGGTGTCTTTTGAATGGGTCATGGGTGAAATTGAAAATCAATTCCAGAAATCTACTGTTCATCCAGGTGAAATGGTGGGTGTCATTGCCGCACAATCTATTGGTGAACCAGCCACTCAGATGACGTTGAATACTTTCCATTATGCCGGTGTGTCGTCTAAGAACGTCACGTTGGGTGTGCCTCGTCTTAAGGAAATTTTGAATGTTGCTAAGAACATCAAAACTCCAGCCCTTACCGTCTACTTGGAACCAGAAGTTGCTGCTGATATTGAAAAGGCCAAGGTTGTTCAATCTGCCATTGAACATACTACTTTGAAGAATGTGACTTCTGCAACCGAAATTTTCTATGATCCAGATCCAAGAAGTACCGTTATTGAAGAAGATTACGATACTGTGGAAGCTTACTTTGCCATTCCCGATGAAAAGGTCGAAGAATCTATTGAGAAGCAATCTCCTTGGTTACTTCGTCTTGAATTAGACAGAGCTAAGATGTTGGATAAGCAGTTGAGTATGTCTGAAGTTGCTGAAAAGATCTCCCAAAACTTTGGTGAAGATTTGTTCGTTATCTGGTCTGATGATACTGCTGACAAGTTGATCATTAGATGTAGAGTTGTCAGGGATCCAAAGACCTTGGATGAAGAAGATTCCGAAGAAGATCAAATCTTGAAGAGAATCGAAAGTCATATGTTGGAATCCATTTCCTTGAGAGGTATTCCTGGTATCATTAGGGTGTTTATGATGCAACACAAGACCAATTTCCCAGATGAAACCGGTGAGTTCCAACAAGGACAAGAATGGGTGTTGGAAACCGATGGATGTAACTTGGCAGATGTCATGTGTATTCCAGGTGTTGATTCAGCTAGAACTTACTCGAATAATTTCATTGAAATTCTTTCTGTGTTAGGTATTGAAGCTACTAGATCTGCCTTATACAAAGAAATTTTGAATGTTATTGCTTTCGATGGTTCTTATGTGAACTACCGTCATATGGCCTTATTGGTTGATGTGATGACGTCTCGTGGTCACTTGATGGCTATCACCCGTCATGGTATCAACAGAAATGATACTGGTGCATTGATGCGTTGTTCTTTCGAAGAAACTGTGGAAATCTTGTTAGAGGCTGCTTCTGCTGCTGAATTAGATGATTGTAGAGGTATTTCTGAGAATGTCATGTTGGGTCAAATGGCACCATTGGGTACTGGTGCTTTCGATGTCATGGTTGACGATAAGATGTTGAAGGGTGGTATTGAAGTTGCTGATGACTTTGAAGGTGGTGCTACTCCATACAAGGAATATGATATGGAAGATGATAAGATCCAATTTGAAGAAGGCGCAGGATTCTCACCAATCCACACTGCACAAGTAAGTGATAGTGGATCATTGACGAGTTACGGTGGTGTCACCTCTCCAGCTGCTACTTCTCCGTTCACTTACGGAGGTACCAGCCCTGGATATGGTGCCAGTAGCCCAGGATACGGAGCACCAACCAGTCCAACGTATTCTCCTACAAGTCCAACGTACTCGCCAACAAGTCCATCTTACTCACCAACTTCTCCAAGTTATTCACCAACATCTCCTTCATACTCACCAACTTCGCCAAGTTACTCACCAACGAGTCCTTCTTACTCGCCAACATCGCCAAGTTATTCACCTACTTCGCCAAGTTACTCCCCAACCAGCCCATCATATTCTCCAACCTCACCATCTTATTCCCCAACATCACCAAGTTATTCTCCAACATCACCTTCTTACTCGCCAACGAGTCCAAGTTACTCACCAACGAGTCCATCCTATTCCCCAACATCGCCATCCTATTCACCAACGAGTCCATCTTACTCACCTACTTCACCTTCTTATTCACCAACATCTCCAAGCTATTCACCTACTTCTCCAAGTTACTCACCAACATCTCCAAGTTATTCGCCAACAAGTCCATCATACTCACCAACGAGTCCTTCGTACTCCCCAACTTCTCCAAGCTACTCACCTACCTCACCATCATACTCCCCCACCTCACCATCATATTCCCCAAGTGAGAAGAAAGAAGACGATAAAAACTAGTGTTGATCCATTGTGATAAACCATCCTGTAATTTTCTTATAAAAATTGTTTTTATAGTAAGTATAAAATGAAAAACAAGTTGATAGCACATCCGTCTTCTTACTTGTAACATCTTACTTAGGATCTTCTATGCATATCTCATCAGTATTTTATGTATGTGCGAAATTTGGTGATGAGTTTATATTTTGTTCTCACATACAGTACCATTAATATAGCATTTAATGAGTGGGGCAGGTGCGGCAAAAAGCAATAACAAGGCCACAAAGAAAGCCAATAACACGCCTAAGGGATCAGGCACCTCATTAAAGGAGCGAGAACAGAAGAGAAAACAGGTTTTCAAGCCTATCCTCGATAATGCATTTACTCAGACGAACTGGCCCTTTATCGAGCCAAGCTTAGGAAATAGCATTCTAGAGTCTTTAGAGATCTTGTTGAGCCCCATAGGGAGGTTTAACAGTAAGTCTTCTGATCTTAGGATCGATGAACCTATTGTTTCCCAGCATGTAAGAGTAGGGTTTAACCCTGTCACAAAGGCACTTGAGAATCAGGCTCAAAAGATAAAATCGTCACCGGTTATCAAATACGTGTTTGTGTGCAAGGCAGATATACCGAATAGCATGGTAGTACAACACTTTCCTGTGTTGACGTACACGGCGTCTAAAGGAATAGGAGAACACATAAAGTTGATTCAAGTACCTCGAGGATCAAGTGAACGGTTATCCCGGGCCTTAGGAACCACAGATGAGACAGTCGTGGGGATATCCGGGGATATCAGCGGATATGAAGGACTATTTGATCTTTTCAACAAGGTTCCAGATGTAACCGTTCCTTTTTTGGAAGAAATATACGAGAAAGAAGGACACTTTAAGCCGGCAGTTATCAAGTTTTTGAACACTACTGCACCAGCGGGGCCGTCATTGAAAAAAGCACAGAAGAAAGAGAGGAAGAAAATTGTCAAGCAAAGGAAAGCAGAAAAGGCTATGCAGTTGAAGAAAGATAGAAACAAGTCCTAGAAAAGAAGCAGTAATGGCTGGGCTACTTAGGTGCAAATCATGGTGATGATGCAGCTCGCGATTTCGATATAATATAAACGCGTTGGAATTTTTTTTATTTGACAAACTTTCAAACTAAAGAGATGACTAAAGAAGCTCCATTAACGTTAGAACTTCCATGGGTAGAGAAGTACCGTCCACATAAGTTAGATGATATTGTGGGGAACGAGGAAACCGTGGAAAGATTGAAACTCATAGCCAATGACGGGAACATGCCGCATATGATCATATCAGGGCTTCCAGGTATTGGGAAAACAACATCTATCCATTGTTTGGCCCTTGAATTATTAGGTGACAACTACAAACAAGCGACATTGGAACTTAATGCCTCAGACGATAGAGGTATTGACGTTGTTCGTAACAGAATCAAGCAGTTCGCTCAAACAAAGATCCAATTGCCTCCAGGCAGACATAAGATTATCATTTTAGATGAAGCGGATTCGATGACGCCAGGAGCCCAACAAGCTTTGAGAAGAACCATGGAAATATACTCCAACACTACACGGTTTGCCTTTGCCTGTAACATATCCTCGAAGATTATTGAGCCGTTACAGTCTCGGTGTGCTATATTGAGGTACAATAAACTAGCAGACGATCAAGTGTTAACTAGATTATTGGAAATAGCACAACAAGAAGACGTTAAATACAATACTGAAGGCTTACAAGCACTTATCTTCACAGCAGAGGGTGATATGAGACAAGCTATCAACAACATGCAAAGTACGGTTGCAGGGTTTGGGTTTGTCAACGATGTGAATGTTTTCAAGGTGGTAGATCAACCTCATCCGTTAGTGATAAAGAAAATGCTTGATTGTTGTGCTTCTGGGCAAAATATTGATGAGGCCGTGGACTTATTGGATTCGTTGTGGGCCAAAGGGTACTCTGCCATAGACATTATAACCACTGCCTTCAAAGTAGCCAAGACATTGCCTGACATCAATGAACTGAGAAGACTTGAAATAATCAAAGAGATTGGATTTACTCACATGAGAGTTCTTGAAGGTGTTTCTACCTACTTACAATTATGCGGGTTACTAGCAAAGATCTGTGAAATATGAGTTTTATTTCTTCCTTTTATAATGTAATACATGCACGATTCGTCTATGAAGTCTTATAGGCAGCACATAACTTTTCGAAATGGTCAACTTGTTCACTAATGAACGAGTTTTCAAAATCTTTGTTTTCGTTCTTCAAGATATTGACTATCAAGAAATAGTTATTGAACAAAAAGATTTCTTTCTCGTTAGGATTTTTAATCTGGTTACTGATCTTGGTCATGGTGTTCTCGAAATCGTTTCTCAATCTTGTGATAGACGTGTAAAGAGGCTCACCCCTTAAAGTCTCTATTTTATTGACACCGTCCACATCAACAATACTCAATTTTAGCAAACCCAGGAGTAATTGTCCAAACTGCTGTGTCAAACTGGTGGGGGCAAGATTACGCTTGTTGGTGATTCTGATTAATGTCTTCTTCATCGACTCACAGTTCAAGTCGACTATCTTGGTGAATTGGGGCCACAAAAGTAGAAGCAATGAGTTCAAGTGATCTTCCAACACTGGGATGCGGAATTTGTTGTGTAATCGAACCAGCGACGTTTGAATGATTCTTATCATCAATAACAAGGCATAGGCATCACAACTGCCTTGGAAAGAGTGAGTCACTCTCGAAGTGTTGAGAGCAGTGGAAGCTCTATTTGCAGCCAGGAAAATCGATGGCATGTGCGTAATTAACCAGCTAACAAATTCCCTGCCAATCGTGTAGACGTCTTCAAACATAAGAGATGACCAATTCTTCTGCTTCACCTCATTCGTTTCGGTGTCTTTGATCTCTACCGAATGGTACTTCTCTTCACCTTCATAAAAAAACTCAACCACAAAAAGATACTCCACCACCACATTATCTATTAAAGCTGTGTACCACTGGTTGAATGCAAACTCGATCCAATAACCGAAAGGTGTACTTTCTGCAATTTGGGCTGGCATAGCAGTCTTGGGCAAGCCATGAGCTGAATCAAGGATTTCTAATCTCTTGTCTATTGAAGAAAGATACTCCATGAAATTGACTCGATGTTGTGGGGTTACCGCACCTGGTCCTGTAGCAGTATTTGCAGCTGTACCGGAAGATAACCAACTTTTGAGCCCACTGGCCAAATAACTTGATCTTTCATCAACACCAGTCGCCGCAGGATCCGCTCCTAGTACCATTGTAGAGTCCACATGCTTGAGTGAAAGTTTTTGTAAGGCGTACAAGTACTTCGAGAACCTTGACTTATAGTACCATTTCATTGTGTAAAGGTAAGCGATTTGTAGCTGGGTAGCAAGATTAGGTTGGTGTGACTTAAGGAAACTGAATATCTTTTTCACTCGTATGAGTTCCTGCTGTATGATTTGTGACGATTTGGAGGTGGACGACCGTAATAGTTTGATTTGAGTTATAATGTGGTCTCGAATTCTTTCCAATGCCTTATATGTGAGGAGCTCAATTCCTTCTTCCAATTGCTTGAAAGCTACTGAGTCCTTGTATAGCTCAATCAAATGTGGCTCCAATGTCCCATCATGCACGTTCTGTATGAGCTGTTTCTTTTCTTCAATAAAACGTAAGTTTTCAATCCACCGGGAGTCTATTTTCTTGGTCATGACTGACTTGGCGATATCTGGAGGGATCACAAGATCGAGGATTATAGGGTTCAATTTTTCAGTAGACCGTTTCTGTCGTTCAAGGTTGGATGAAAGCTTATTGGACTGCTGGTGTAGGGATACAAGGCTCGACGACAACTCATTCAATTCCTTGCTGAAATTTTCCAACACAAACTGTATGGGTTTCAACTTATCTTTATACTGTTTGATTTCTCCTTGAAATTCTTCAAACTTCCCAGTTAAAAAGAAAAGCTGCTCTGCGGTCAAGTCTGTAACTCCCAAGAGTTCGGAATTCTTGTCATTGGTGGCTTCTGAACGTATTAGCTCCAACAATACCCCATGTTGGTCTTGCTGCTTGACGTACTCGGTTAACGTCGCCACATTGCCAGATTTGTCACGGCTTTCATTACCCTCTTCGTCTATGCTTGGTACTTCGCCTAAAATGCTCTTCAATGCCGCCAAAGAAGCCATTATAGATACTGGATCGTTGAAATAGGTGCACCTTTAGTACAAAGCTAAGTAGATGAAGTCTCGATACTTTTTTCCCAGCTAAACAAAAACATACTGATCTAAGAACGCGACATTATTATATAGGTTGCAACTATTTTCATATGTCATGCACGATGTGGCAGAGACCCCAGACCCGTACCCCACAGAGGAGGCATCCAGGACCGGTACAGGTAATTCTACCAAGTCCCAATTGGAAATAATCAAGTACGAGCCCTGTCATAATTGCATTTTGTGTGTTAAAGCAGGTCCTGGCAGTGGGAAGACATATACTTTGACCCAGCGAATAGCACATCTAATTGCTGCACATGAAATACGACCAGAGGAGATTTTGGTGCTTTCCATGACTAACAGATCAGTGATTTCACTTCGAGAGTCGCTTACCAGGGAATTGGGGGAGACATTGACGTCTTCTGTGAACTTGAGCACATTCCATCTGTTTTGCGCTAAGTTGGTTGATAATTATGCCAAACAGTATCTCCCGTTCTTAGGTGAGAGGAAGGTGGTAGACGATTTAAGTTGGAAGTACTTCTCCAATATCTTTCTGGGGAAGTTTGTGGAATTGAATGGGCAGAATATCGAAGGAAAGCTTTCGAGCTCTCAGTTTGATGAGTTGGTGTCTCTTGTGAGGAGTGGCAGAATGACCAGCGAAGAGGCAGCTAAGACTTACAAGGTTAATAAGAAGTATGTGGACATGCTCGTGGAGTACTTGGACTCCACAGGAATGATAAGGTACAACGACTTGGTCAACAATGCTTTTAAAATCATGGAAATCTCCACGCAAGATGACAACTCCCTTATTGATGAACTATACAGGTACAAGGTAGTGGTTGTGGATGAGTTTCAAGACATGTACCCAGAACTTCTTTCGATCATTCAAAGCGTGGTTCGGTACCCCACAATGGGCCGGAACTCAAACACCATCAAGCATTTGACTATAGCAGGAGATCCTAACCAAAGCATCTACGACTTTTTGGGTTCTGAAACCGATGTCATGGACACCATTGGATCCAAATTTCCTGGGATTGATGGCCTAAGTGTGAAGAATTTGCTTATTGAAGAATGTTTCAGATGCACACCAGAGATTCTAGAATCAGCATTCACTACTTGCTTGAGCACGGATCGTAGTTTGAATCAAAGAATACGATCTGTTAGGGAGCTGGGACAAACGCCCGTGCTTTCAAAGTTCACTTCCCCTAATGAGGAATATTACGGTATTGTCAACGAGATTATACGGTTGACATGTGAACTGGGTGGTCTTTTGAAGTTATCCGACTTTTTGATAATGGCAAGATCCAACAAAGAGGTGGAAGAAATAAACAGGGTATTGACTGAAAATTATGGCATAAAGTTCAATAAGTTGACCTCGTCGCTTTCATGGTTGAAGTCAAAGGTGCTGGTATTGTTGAATGTATTGAGTGTTCTTGAGCGGAGTAGTGGTAGTGAGTTCTCGCTTTTATGCTTATTGATGTTTGTCGATTCTGATACCGGAAGCAAGACTCGTATAAGCAAAGCATTCACCATGAGTCACAATTGGTTAAAGAAGCAGAATTTCAGGGACGGGGGTAACTTGGAGGACTATTTGATTTCTAATATGTTAAATGAAACACCCAAGGAGTTCTCCATCAAGAATATATACAAAACTCCCCGACAGTTAAAAGGATGGCAGAAAATCGAACTGTTTATCAACACTATTTTGAATGAACGAACAGTTTTGAGTCAAAATTATGACAATCAAGATCCTGAATTGGCCTTGGCCAGCGTCCTTGCAATCGTGGAGAATCTGCCGTTGAAAGATTATTTGAATGAACCTCCAAATTTGAGAAAGTCCATGGATGCAAAAGAAGCTGATGATGTGGTTTTCAAGTATAGAAAAGGGCTCTTGAGCGACCTCGAAGACTTCAGTGGATCTTTGAGTTCATGCTATGGCGAGTACAAACGGCTTGACATCTTGGAAACCACCGGTGAATCTTTCGTGAAGTTTTTCCTAAAAAATTACAACGAAGATCTTCGTATAATGACAAATGATCTGGTCAATACATCTACTATACATGCGGCTAAAGGTCTCGAATTCCCGGTCGTTTTCATTGTGGGGACGTCTGCCTACTTTTCAGGACCATGGTCCTCCATACTCACCAGAAAAGAGCAGCAGTCAACGTCCAGTTCCAGGTTACTTTACGTCGCCATGACAAGAGCCAAGAACTTGTTGTACTTAGGTACCAACCTTGAGTCGGCTGATATATCCACAGAAGTGCTAGACACATTTACTGTTCTTGCTCCCAAGATAAACCCTAATAGACTCCAGAACCTTTCCCGGAGTTTGAACAGACCCATGCCCGACAATGACAGGTTGAAAGAAGGAAGGCATTTGTTTAAACAGTTCAACAGACTATCCCAGACCAGGAACTTTTCCACATCTAGCTATCACTACATCAGAATGACGAGTGCTTCGAGGGCCTGGCGCCCAAGGTTTCCTCATCGTTGCATCTCGTCACTTATCAGATAATTAACACCGTTACTTTTATTTATTTCAAGCTGTTATAATACACACCATTATTGCAATCTGGTTAGCAAATACTTCAACGAGTCGGGGCCGGTTTCTTCGTTATTTACACTGCCATCATTTCCCTGCGTATCTCCACCAGAGTTAGTTTCCTCTGTGATGTCCAGCTCATGTTCGTGTTTAAGCTCCACTGCGTCCTTATGGTTAGCAGAAAAGTCGTCACTTAGCCCTTCTTCATATTCATCGTCGTCTTCAATCTCAGTCTGATCATCATCACTCTTTATAATCTTGATGATTTCAGTCTGGTTTTCCTGGTCGTACTCTTTCACCTCCACATTATCAGAGAAGGCAACAGATTTGGACTTTCTTACTTTGTATCTTTTACTTGCAGGTAATTCGATTTCTGGCTTAGTATTGGGTGTCTGAACTGGAGTAGGAATAGAGGGCGCCGCAGATGAACCTTCTGCATCAGAGTCGTCGGCGTTGTCCTCGTCACTGTCCGCTTCGTATGTGGGAAGCATATCATCATCGTCATCGTCTTCTTCTTCGTCATATCCATTACCGATGACAGGTGTACTATCATGTGTACTCTCATTAGGTTCGTAAGATGGTGGCACGGGCTCATACTCGTCTCTAGAGCCCTCAGGCAGACCATTGGCGTCTCCTTCTTCATCATTGACCATTTCCACTAATTCGTTTCTGGTCTTATGCAAGCTGGCCAATTTCCCATTGATAATACTCTTCTTGGAATCATCTGTCTTTAACCCATTCTCTACCGATTTTGTGAGGTTTTTCAAAGTGGTTAAGATGCTGTGCCTGTCTTTCTTTATGTCATCAATATTCTTATTGCTTGTCTGGCATACCTTTTCCAAAGCGTTCAATTTGTCTATCCATATCTTTGGGGCAGGTAAATTGTCAGAAACAGAGGGATCTGCTGGTAGATACTGTTTCGATTGTATGCCTACTTGGTTCAAATTTGCCTGACTTATGTCAATCAAGCGATTCATATTCCTGAACAAATCGTTGAGGAGTTGTAGTTCAGGTACAATGGCATTATCGCTTTTCGTGCTGGAGGCTACTGCGACAGGAGTGGGTGCTACCTCTTCATTTACAGCAGAAGCACTGGGCCCGGCGGCAATCGAAGCCCTCATGCGGTCCAAGTCTGCTTTTGCAAACACGTTTCTGTCCCCCCAAACATTTATCAATCTGTCAACTTTGGCTTGAATCCGACTATCGAGTGACAGATAGATAGACCCCATGACGTTAGGAAGGACAGCGGCAAAAGATTTGATGAATTCAGGCTTCCTCTTGTGTTTTGCCTGCTGCACCACATCGTTGCACAAATACAATAATGATAGTTTCTTATTGGAATCAATCCTTTTTTGCAATATGTATTTACTCCATAGTTCAGATAGTTCTTTACAGTGTCTGTGATGGAATAAGACCCATTGTGATATAGAAACAATGGAATCCTGTGTTTCTTGTAATGAATCAAGCTTTTTGTTGAAGTTGCTCGATGAGAATGACATTAGTCCTAATGACGCTATGGGGAAACAGGAAGGAGCTAGTAAGTAGAACAAGGATGGGATTTTAAAGCCTTTTTACAGTGTATGCGAACGGTGAGCGAGGAAGCCCCAAAATGTCGGTAATTATCGCTCTATTGAATGCGACATACGACATTCGCATCTACGCCAAAAATAAAAAAATGAGAACGCTACAAAACAAAAAAACTCCAAAACAATACACGGTTCCCAGACACCCAAGACATGGTACAAACCAGAGGACCTTCGAAAAGGAAACCCACTGCAAGAAAAGACGATGATGCTGATGTAGTCGGTCCAAAAGGGAGCAACACGCTGACAGCAAACTCCGAAATATCCACACCTAGTAAGGCATCAAAGACCAAAACGCCCACAAAGACTAGCAGAGTTACTAAGACTACTCCTACAAAAGTGCGCAAAAGTCCCACGATCCGAAAAGTTTCTGGCACAAAAACGGCGCCAGCAGCGAGTACAGCAGCAGTTGGTGTCAGCTCTGAAATACAATTGAGTAAGATCACAGAACAAGAGATATTGAGTGCCAATAATGCAGGAAATTTGGTTGATTTGATAAACCAATTGACAAGCACTTCGCAGGATGAGATATTCAACAGCTATAAGCTCAAGACCAAGATGAAGTTGGACCAAGATCAGGCTACAATTGAGAGCCTCGAAGAGGAGTTAAGAGCGAAGGACCAAATAATAGAAGACCTTAAACGGTCATCTGGCTCTAGTTTGAACCTTCCGTTAAAGCCTCAAACCAAAGAAGATAGCACAGACCTTTTCATATCTCCTATAAGAAAAAGACGAAACCTTGATGAAGAAATCATCAACAGGGACGATATAACCAAGGAATTGAATACGGTGGGAGTAATTTTGGATATGATCCAGTTATTAACAGGGTTAAAAGTGATAAATCACGAACAAGATGAGAGTAATTTCTACTTTGACGTGATACAGAACAGTACAAATGACAGAACAGAAAAGATCGTTATTGAATACAGGTTGGTGATAGTTAAAAAATTGTCTTCTGCAACTGAGGTCAACTATATTCCAACTTTCTTAGAGACTGAAACTAAACAAAGAGAGATTTTAAAGAAGTATTTACCAGAGTATTTCTGTGATGATTTGACGTTTCCCTATAAGGCGTTGAGCCAATTCTATGGGAAGATGAACAAAGCGTTGAATAAGATCACGAACCGATAAGCATATCACATTCTCTTGGGGCTGATTAAATTAGTATATACACTATGTATTTACATGTAAGTAATGACAATTGTACGATAGTTCTTTGGAAGGTAAAGTGTAAAGCTTATGAAAAATGCAAGGAGATGGAGTCGTCAGAGTTCTTTGTGATGGTTAAATCTTTGACTAACTGTTTCTGTTGTTCTTTGGACAAGGATTTGATTAACTTCTTGAAGTTTGTAGGCTTGTTAACTTTCAAAAGTGGTGCAATCTGAGAAACAGGCGATGAGCTGGTGTCCTTCTTTTTATCTTTCTTTGACTCTTTTTGCTTCTTCACAGGCTCTTCTTTCTTATCTTCCTCAACCACCGGTTTCTTTACTTCCGCAGGTTTGGCAGCGGCGTTGGCTTTCTTTTTTGGCTTGTATAAAGCCTTCTCGTATTTTTGTGCTTCAGTGATACAAGAAGTATGAGCGTTGTGTTCGTTATTGTAGAAAGTGGTGTTGCAATCGATACAAGTGAAATAAGCACCATGGCATCGCTGTTGATGTTGTGCCAACTTTTTCTTGACCACAGTGTCGTTACAATTTTCACAACTAAAGGAAACCATGTTTTTATCAGTAGTTAGATTTTTCAGTTTTTTTGTTTTAGATATCTCATCGCATTGGTATCATTAAATCTATATACAAGCTAAATTACGAACACATCAACAGCACCAGAAAAACGACAGATTTCTCATGATATGAACTGTTTGTTTCAGACACTGGGTCTTACTGTCCATCTTACCACACAGGCTCGTCTTCCTTCTTCCGCTTCACCCTAACCATCTCATAATCAAAATCGTTATCTTTCTGTTCTTCCAATAACCCCTGAAGCCTGTAATAGTCATCCTTCTTATCAACTTTTCTTCTATCACCTATCAACTTTAACATTTCTTGTTCACCCATCTCTCTGTGCTTTTCATCGTACCTTTCCCATTTGACTGCCGTAAAGTTCTGAAGATAGATAGATCCAGCCACTATCGACAATAAAAAAGGCAATCCAAAGAAGAGAAAATGATTCTTCTTGATGAGCTTCTGGTATCTGCCGGCAAACGTCTTATCATATGCTTCTTGGGCTTTTTTGCCTCTAAATATATTGTTCCCTAAATAAACCATTAGTTGTCCAAAGACTCACATTTTCAGAGGCTCGCTTTGTGAGATTTTGGCTAGCAAGACACCCAGACACCAGACACCTCACATCCATACACCAAAGACACACGGTCAAGACACGACACCCGCCATTTATCAAAAACAGAGTAAATGTAAGGGGGAAACAACATTGGACGAGAGCGTGAGGCGATAGCTGGTGCCGTTCGGTTAGAGCATAAAACTGGAAAAGCCGACCCACAAAAAAAGCACTGTGGCGGCACGCGAGCAAGCTATAATTACATATTTTTGACCATTACTTTTAAGCTATAGAAACTTCGAAAGCATAAATTTTAGTTTCGACGTTACCCGAGTTTTAGCAACTAAACTTTTAATCTGACAGGTGGGCCCCCAAACCAAGACAAAACTGAGAAGAGAAAATTTTTTTTCTCATTTTGGGAAGCCCTTATAGGGGTGCTATCACACGCATTTATAATTTCCGCTATGTTCAAAAAGCTAGTGGCCGTTCGCCTATTTTTTCTGTGTTTTTGACATTGAAAAAAAAAACCATGTTACATGCACTACAATAGAAAACAAATTGTATTTGGAGGCAATCACCGATGATTGCAGATAGTAGGATATAAGACGGAAGACCGTATATGTGGGTGTTAAGGAAGGCTACATTAATGCAATAAATTATAGGGGCATATTCAGCCGAGGAAGCGAGGGTTTTTGTGGGCCCTGGGTTGCCTAATTTCACACCAAAATCATTTTTTTAGGCGGAATCCGGTTGGCGCCAGTTTCGTATTATTTTGGGAACTTGGAAGCCAGTGACGGCTGCACCCCCTAATCTACACAAAATAGAGTTTTTTTTAGTGGAATATGCACCCCCGGTGTACACCCCCGGTGGGTTTGTTTTTCGTCGTTCCAAACAAGAAAATCGTGCACCACCCGTTTATTGCGGCTGATCGATCATCGCTGAGCTGTAGCCAACGACACCCTCCCGCTCTATTGCCGATAGTGCCTTACTTAAGAGGGAGCTGTTGACAAGTACCCAATAGTAGCTAGAGGGAGGCTCCGTGAAGTATGATACCCCACCAAAAATTAATAATTTTTTTTTAATTACACACTGCGATCTTCATTACGTATGTCCGAAGTACAGTTTTTTTTTCAATCTTAATTTTTTTTCTTTTTCTTTTTGCTGTTTTGAGTATTGCGGATGGTAGGCAAATTATCAACAGTTTTTTTTTTATTATTTTTATATATTTTTTGACTTTTTAATTTGATATTTTTCATTCTCTGGGTTTGGACAAAAAAAAGACTGGAACAACTTTTTTTTTTTTTTTGAGATTTTTTCTCTACTTTGTTTCTTTCCTGCTTTTCAACATTGATTGTGACGTATCAAAGGACATTTTTAGTTTCTGTTCTGTTTTCAATTGTTCAATAGCTTTATACCACTTTTTTCAACAGTTGTGGTAGATCTCCGTTGAAACATTCAAAGAGAATATCAAAAGATGTCAGTTTATACTCCTAATTCTGCAGCAGTCGCTCAACAACAAGCCCAAGCTCAGGCACAGGCCCAAGCTCAAGCCCAAGCCCAAGCTCAAGCAGTCGCCCAACAACAGGCCGTGGCTCAACAACAAGCAGTTGCACAACAACAAGCACAAGTTCAAGCACAAGCCCAGGCACAAGCGCAAGCACAGGCTCAGGCACAACAAAGACAACACCAACAAAGATTGAATGAACTCTTAGATGCCGTTAAACAAGAATTTGAATTTGCCTTGAATGAAGCTTCTAGTTTCAAACAAGTTAAAGATGATTATGATTTAAAATATAATCAACAAACTGCTGAAATGCAACAAATTAGACAAACGGTTTATGAGTTGGAAATGGCCCACAGAAAAATAAAGGAAGCTTATGAAGAAGAAATTTTGAGATTGAAAACTGAATTGGAAAATAGAGATAGACAGGCTAAAGCCAATGGTCAATCGTATTATCAACCTCCTCCCCAACAGCAACAACAACAACCACAAATCCCTCAACCACAAATCTCCCACCATCAACAGGGTCCTCCTCAAATTCTACCCCAACAACCTCCATCCATCCCTCAAACTCAACAGGCAGGCCAACAACTCCCACCTCCAACTACTCAGTTGCCAGCTATGGGTGATATTAAAGCTGCAGGGGGTGTTAAAGCCGAAACCACCGGGGTCAAGGAAGAAATCAAGCCTGAAACTTCTTCGGCTTTGACTATCATTGATCAAAATCAATACATTGTCAATCCTAAGGAAAAATCATTACATATAAAGGAAATTCCTCCATTTTTGTCTGATTTGGACGTATCTAAAGCTAATGCCGACTTCAAAAAGCAATTACCCGACTATTATGTTTTGTACAATCCAGCGTTCAAGAGAGATTTGGACGTGGAGTTGGTTCATTCTTTGAACCATTCTTCTGTCGTTTGTTGTGTCAGATTCAGCAAGAACGGTGAATTTATCGCTACCGGTTGTAACAAGACCACTCAAGTGTTCAAAGTTGAAACTGGTGAGTTAATTGCCAAATTGATCGATGACAACTCTTCCAATGGTGTCAATGATGATTCTAACAAATCCAATGACGCTAAAGATGTCCCCAGTACTAACTCCAACGGTGACTTATACATCAGATCTGTTTGTTTCTCTCCAGATGGGAAATTCTTAGCCACTGGTGCTGAAGATAAATTGATCAGAATTTGGGACTTGACTACCAGAAGAATCATCAAGATCTTAAGAGGACACGAACAAGATATTTACTCGTTGGACTTTTTCCCAGATGGAAACAGATTAGTTTCTGGGTCTGGTGATAGAACCGTGAGAATCTGGGATCTTAGATCCTCTCAATGTTCTTTAACATTGTCTATTGAAGATGGTGTGACTACCGTTGCTGTTTCTCCAGATGGTCAATTGATCGCTGCTGGGTCTTTGGACAGAACCGTGAGAGTTTGGGACTCCACCACCGGCTTCTTGGTCGAAAGATTGGACAGTGGTAACGAACAAGGTAATGGCCACGAAGATTCTGTTTATTCTGTTGCTTTCTCCACTAGTGGTAAGCAAATTGCTTCTGGTTCTTTAGATAGAACCGTGAAATTATGGAACTTGCACGGTAAGAATGAAGCCAATTCTTCAATCGGTAAGAAATCTTCTTGTGATGTTACTTACATCGGACACAAAGACTTTGTTTTGTCTGTTTGTTCCACTCCAAATAACGAATACATCTTATCTGGTTCTAAAGATAGAGGTGTTATCTTCTGGGACAGATTATCTGGTAACCCATTATTGATGTTACAAGGTCACAGAAACTCTGTTATTTCAGTGGCTGTTTCCTTGAACTCCCAAGGAACTGAAGGTATCTTTGCTACCGGTTCTGGTGACTGTAAAGCAAGATTATGGAAATGGTCCAGGAAGCCATAAATCCGGTGAATGTTTTCAAACGATTCTTAGCGATGGATGCAAATCGAAGAACAAGCAAAAAAACTGAAAAAAACAACGAAAAAAACCAAAAATGTTAGTGTTGATGGATCCACGAGGTCAATCACAATTGTATGATTAGACTACTTGGTACTTTATTTATTTCATCTTTGCAGGTGAAATATGTTTTCCTTTATTCTTTATGTAATAATATATTTAAGATTGTCTTACAGTCTGTAGATTTAGGAGTTTTTCAGAAAGTTGACAATCTTTTCCCTGTCCGAAAGAGACTAGCAGGAAAATAATGGATAAAAGGAGTCACATAAACTCAATTAGATTCGACTAGTTAGATACAAGATTCTAATGAGTTTAATCCCCAAAACATCCTTACACCTAAGCCGAGGCACTTTTGTCGAGATTTACACGCCCCTGCCAATAATTACCCTATTGAGTAGCGTACAGCTGCTGCCTCAACATACGGATATTATTTGTATGGACACGACAATATAGGAGTTGATTGGTAATCGAGCAGTGAGGGGCTTACCTAATAAAGCGGAACCGGATAACGCACGGCTAGCGAATTTAATTAGGGCAGAAGCTCCCTTGTTTTGAATTGGTAATGGAAGTATAAAAGACAGGATTGGGGGTCATGGTGGATGGCTAATTGATGGGTGTGGCTAAAATTTTTGGATCCAACTTCTTTTTCCGTAAATTCTGGCTTTTTAGCAGTTAAAATTAGTGGAAATAGTGCTTTTTAGCAGCTAAAAGTATCACATAAGCAGATAATGGAAGTTGCAAAATCTAATTTTACGACAATTGCCGGTTCTGACAAAGCAGCGATTAGTAATACTGCTGTATACTATTCATGGGCTAGCGGTATAAAAGAATATAGAACTATCCTGATGTCAGATATAAACAACCTCACTTATAGAACATGGGACTTGAAAACTTCATTAGAGATAGCTTCTGGGGAAGAGTAATCTACCACTTTTCTGGGCATAGATTCTTCTCATACAAAGAGGAGCATCCCGACTTTGTAATACCAGACAAATATTTGCCTGAGGCCAAGCAGCCTGTGATGGAAAATATACGCCTGGCTAGTGATTGCGAGTCGTCCGTTAGTTCCAGCACAGATGTTGCACCAATTCCTCGAATTGTGGTGGATTGGGACGGTGAAGACGACCCGGATCGACCTATAAACTGGCCTACCTGGCAAAAGTGTTTATTTACTGCAGAAATCTGCTTTTTAACCACATCAGTGTATATGGCGTCTGCAGTATATACGCCAGGTATCGACAGAATAATGGAAGACGTTCATGTTTCCAGGACCGTGGCTATTTTGCCTTTGACAGTGTTTGTAGTGGGATACGGAATTGGGCCCATGGTGCTTTCACCTATGTCAGAGAATGCCTTATTTGGTAGGAACTATATTTACATAGCGACGGTGTTTTTGTTTTTCATTTTTCAAATCCCCATATCGTTGACAAATGACATTGCAACTTTGGTAGTGTTGAGGTTCTTCAGTGGTGTGTTTGCATCGCCAGCCCTTGCAACAGGGCCCGCATCTTTGGGAGACATTACTGGTGTTCCTTATCTTCCTGTTGTTCTCGCATTGTGGTGCATGTCTGGTCTCTTTGGACCGTCAATGGGTCCTTTATTTGGCAGTATTTTGGTGGTTAAAAGAGACTGGCATTGGACCTTTTGGCTTGTTTGCATGACTTCAGGGATCGCCTTTTTCTTGTTAGGATGGTTCTTACCTGAAACTTTTGAAAAGACTTTGTTGTTGAGAAAAGCCAAACGGCTAAGAAAGATAACTGGAAATCCCAATATCACAAGCCCTGGTGAAATTGAAAACGAAGGCCTAACTGCAAAACAACTAGCTATTGATATATTGTGGAGACCCTTTGAAATGTTTGCTGTTGAGCCTATCGTACTAGCAATAGACCTTTATATCGGTCTTGTGTACAGTATCATTTACTTGTGGTTCGAAGCCTTCCCCATAGTATACCTTGAAACATTTAAGTTTGCATTGATTCCATTTGGCCTCACCTACATCAGCATTATAGTGGGCGTTTTTTCCGGTTCAATTTTATATGGTTCTTATGTCTACAAGAAAGTGACCGCAAAACTTGTCGTTGGCCAAGAAGTGACACCTGAAACGTTTTTACCTATTATGATTGTTGGGGCAGTGTGTATGCCAGTTGGAATATTTATATTCGGATGGACCGCTTCTGCAGACCTCCACTGGTTTCCACCATTGATAGGGAGTGCCCTTTTTGCCGTGGGGGCTTTCATTATCTTCCAAGCCGGATTCAACTACCTAGGATCTTCCTTCTACCACTACATTGCCTCTGTATTCGCAGGTAATAACCTCTTTAGATCGGTTATGGGAGGCTGCTTCCCACTTTTTGCAAATGCTCTCTTCAAAAATTTGTCTACGGAGAAGTTTCCTGTTGCCTGGGGATGTTCGGTTATAGGATTTATCTCTACTGCTATGATAGCTATTCCTGTTGTTTTTAGCATGTTGGGACCAAAGTTGAGGGCCAGATCGCGGTACTCATCAATATAATGTGTCTTTGTATATCGAGAATACATATTAATCATTCAGTCGATAAAATCTGTACTACCTAACTAATAAATTTCATACCCGGTAATGGTATTTTGCAGCCATTGGTAAATAATTCGATATTTCCGGGACAAAAGGGGATTGCGGAAATGTTATATTTCATGCATATAAGCGTTCCTGCTAATTTAGATTTTGACTGCCTGTGAGTCACATTGACATACATAAATGGGCCAGATCTGTAACATGGGGCATTTGTCACAAATGGTCATACTATTTCCGAGACCGTACTTAAGACACTATATTTGTTAATGCCGCATTAGTAATAGAATTATGCAGAAAGCGTCTCTCACATGGAACAGCATGGACTGTGTTTCTCTAACGGGAGACGTATAAGCTTTTTTCGGACATACGTTAACAGTGGTATTTTATTAGTAAACTGACTCGACCCAGATTTACTGAAATGTCACAGTGAAGACGATTTCAAATGGCTGTAGAGTATAAAATAAAACCAAGACCGTTTCTCTTCATGATAGTATTCATCAATCCGTACAATGACATTCAACTTCGTCAGAGACAGTTTTTGGGGACGGCTAATATACCACATATCCGGACACAAGTTTTTCAACTACAAAGAAGAGCACCACGACTATGTGGTGCCAGACATATACAGTCTTGAAAACAAGAACCTGTTGAGCAATCGAGCTCTTGACAGTTCCACGAGCTCTGAGTCTATCGTAACAGCTCTCAGTACCGCAGATGGGAGAATTATTGTCAACTGGGATGGGCCAGATGACCCAGATAATCCTAGAAACTGGCCCTTATGGCAAAAGGCATTTTTCACGGGTGAAATATGTTTACTTACCATCACCGTTTACATGGCCGCAGCCATCTACACACCAGGAATTGAAGACCTTATGGCTGAGTTGGGGACAACCAGGACTAAAGCTGCCTTACCTTTAACTATGTTTGTCATAGGGTACGGCCTTGGCCCGATGGTATTCTCTCCGATGTCAGAAAACGCCATTTTTGGTAGAACCAATATCTACATCGCTACGTTATTTGCATTCTTCATTCTTCAAATTCCCATTTCCTTAGTTCATGATATTGCCTCATTAACAGTGCTCAGGTTTTTAAGTGGTATAGTGGCCTCTCCTGCATTGGCCACTGGTGGGGCTTCAGTGGGAGACATCGTGAGCCCTGCCTATTTACCTCTAGGAATCACCATATGGAGTATCTCATCAGTTTGTGGACCAACCCTAGGCCCTTTATTTGGTTCCATCATGGTTACCAAGAGAAACTGGCATTGGACTTTCTGGTTGCTTGCAATGACGTCGGGAATCTGTGTACTTCTTCTTAGTTTGTTCTTACCGGAGACTTTTGAAAAGACATTGTTACTCAGGAAAGCCAAGAGACTTAGAAAGAAAACTGGCAACCCAAACATCACCAGTGTCGGGGAAATAGAGAATGAAGGTATGGATTACAGGCAGCTTGCTCTTGATACTTTGTGGAGACCCATCGAGATATCTATATTTGAACCAATGGTCCTCTCCATGAATCTTTACATTGCACTTGTGTATTCCATCTTATACTCATGGTTCGAAGCCTTTCCTATTGCTTTCATCGAAGCACACCATTTTTCACTCGTTCCATTTGGTGCAACATACCTAGGTTCTATTGTGGGAACATTTGTAGGAGCTGCTGGCTTTCTGTGGTACGTTTACTGGAAGGTCACAGTTCCTAGTTTGACAAATCATAGAATTTATCCTGAAGTATATTTGCCAGCTATGATAGCGGGTGCAATCTTCATGCCTGTAGGGCTATTCATATTTGCCTGGACTGTTTCACCTGACTTACCTTGGTTCCCACCCTTGGTGGGGAGTGCCATCTATGCTATCGGAGCCTTTTGTATTTTCCAAACCGTCTTCAACTACCTAGGGGCATCTTTTTACAATTATTTGGCATCTGTGTTCGCCGGCAACAATGTCTTTAGGTCAGTGATAGGAGGCTGTTTTCCTTTGTTTGCCACATCCATGTTTAAAAACACCGGAACAGAGAAATTCCCTGTCGGTTGGGGTGTATCCATACTTGCATTTTGTGCACTAGGTATGATTAGTATTCCCATTGTATTTTATCTCAAGGGCCCGAAGTTAAGAGCAAGATCAAAGTATTCATCTGAGCTAACATGAACTTTCCCATTCAGCTTAATAATATACAAGGCGGTGATTCACTACGTTTCGAGTATTGGACAACCCGGAAATGTGCTGAAACTGGAAATGTGAAACCCGGAAATGTGCTCAAGAAGGAAATATGTCGAACGCGGAAATGTAACACCATTGTGGCCAAATAAATGTATTAATAATCAAAGAAAAACATACACGTACATGCACCACATTACGAATAAATAAACGAGAAGATGTACTCTCATTCACCTCTTTAAAAATCGAAACAGCTAGTATAGTGTACTACGGACGAAGCGACTAGACGCTTGCTGAGTGTCTAGAGTATTACAAAATGAATTTGCCAACAAAAACACAGACGGGTGAAATTCGTTAAGTCAGATGCGGCATTTGTTCTCTTTGATCAGGACCAGATACGGTGCAACGGCGGAAAAGCAACACCATGCGGATTTTCGGACACCTTCCTCTTTTGTTAAGCGGAAATGTGAAAAATTTCAGGGAACGGAGACGGTTCAGAATATAAATAGCCCCGTTTTCCTATAAAAAAGAAGATTTTTAAAGGTAACAGCTTCCAGCATCAAATTCGAATGTCACTTAGTCATTTTGTTAGAGACAGTTTTTGGGGTAGAGTGATCTACCATTTTTCGGGCCACAAAGTCTTTTCCTATAAGGAGGAACAACCGGATTATGTGGTCCCGGAAAAGTATACTCTTGAGTACCAACGCCATGTTCGGGAGAAAGAAGATCTTGATGATGGTACCAGTTCATCTGACGCCGACCCCGACGTTCTCACCGCCGCAGATGGCAGGATCATTGTCACCTGGGATGGAGATGACGACCCCGAGAATCCTAAAAACTGGAAGGTTTGGCAGAAGGCCATATTCACAGCACAAGTGTGTTTTTTGACCAATTCTGTATACATGGCCTCTGCCATTTACACCCCTGGTATTGAAGACATCATGAGGGACTTGGAAACAACAAGGGTTAAAGCCACATTACCTTTGACTTTGTTCGTCATTGGATGTGGTATAGGGCCAATGGCATTCTCTCCAATGTCGGAAAATGCTATCTTTGGAAGAACCTACATCTATATTTTCACCTTGTTTATGTTTTTCATCCTTCAAATACCTTGTGCATTGGTTAATGATATCGCCTCGTTAAGTGTTCTTAGGTTCCTTAGCGGAGTTTTTGCTTCTCCTGCTTTGGCAACAGGAGGGGCTTCAATGGGAGACATTGTAAGTCCTGCATACCTTCCACTTCTTATTGCTGGCTGGGGTATATCAGCAGTTTGTGGGCCCACATTAGGTCCCTTATTTGGATCAATTATGGTTGTGAAGCGTAACTGGCACTGGACTTTCTGGTTTGTGGCAATGGTATCCGGTAGTTGTTTTGTCATTCTTAGTTGGTTCTTGCCCGAAACATACGAGAAAACTTTATTGTTAAGAAAAGCTAAAAGGTTACGGAAACTTACCGGTAACCCCAACATCACTAGTCCTGGCGAGATTGAAAACGAAGGATTGAATGCCAAAGACCTCGCCATCGAGATATTATGGAGACCTATTGAGATCACTATCTTTGAACCCATCGTTCTTGCTATTGATGTTTATATCTCATTGGTATACTCGGTGTTGTACTCGTGGTTTGAAGCATACCCAATAGCATTTATCGAGGTTCACCACTTTGCGATGATTCCATTTGGTGTATCCTTTATTGCGGTTACAGTTGGTGTTCTGATAGGCTCATTATGTTTTATGCTTTATGTTTATCGTAAGATTACCGTGCCTAGTCTTAAGGGTGAGATTATATACCCTGAGGTGTTTTTGCCTGCTATGATTGGTGGTGCTATTTTCATGCCAATTGGTTTGTTCATATTTGCTTGGACTGCATCCCCAAACATTCATTGGTTTCCTCCCCTTTTAGGTGGTGCCATATTTGGAGTATCTGGATTTATAGTTTTCCAAAGTGCATTCAACTACTTGGGTGCTTCATTCTACCATTACTTGGCTTCCGTCTTTGCAGGTAATGACTTGTTCAGATCCTCATTAGGTGGATGTTTCCCATTATTTGCAACAGCATTATTCAAAAACCTTGGATCTGAAGAATTTCCAGTTGGTTGGGGTACTTCGGTGATTGCGTTTATTGCCGTTGCTATGATTTCCATTCCAGTTGTGTTTTACATCAAGGGGCCCAAACTTAGAGCCAGATCCAAATATTCATCAGTAGGCAAAGCGTAATCGCTAACATTTGTGTTCTTTTTTGCTTAAACAGTAGTAGACCGAAATAAACAATTTTTCTGAGTAAAGGTGAGTAAATGTTAGCGCCTAGAATTTATCAACATCGTCAGAATTATATTAATAAGAATTACCCCGGAAATGTCACATTTCCGGCGCTCGTCGCATTGGGTAATTACTTTCCACCATAAAGAAACCTTGACTATACAAGTACAGCTTCTCGAACCGGCACTACTGTCAGGACACATGTTGTGGGTACTAAGTAGAACAATGTCTAAGAACAAGCGCTTTTTCTTGCTTCAAAATCGATGTATTTTGACTTAGGTTCTCTTTTTTTGCAACTCAGATTTGTCAGCCGTGTAATGTTTTGCAACAGAAACTCTTAGTAAGATTTCGAAACGGTGGACTTGGACACATCTTTTCCGAATATTCACGGACCATTAGCTTCAAACACCGATAAGTTCGAAGTGAATTACTAAGTAACTTCTTGATATAAAAACGCATATGTTATCCCCACTCAAGGTGTGAAAGGCAACACCAATGACATTAGTTAATTTTGTAAGGGACAGCTTTTGGGGTAGATTCATTTACCATATCTCTGGCCACAAATTATTTTCCTATAAAGAGGAACAGCCAGATTATGTCATCCCAGACAAGTACTTGGCCGGCGCAAAGCACCTCGAGATGCAAACAGTTGAGCTGGTGAGTGGCTCGAGTTCAGAAGTGGCTTCTATTTCTTCCAGCCACACAGTCGCTAACAGGATCATTGTTGACTGGGATGGAGAAGATGATCCAGACAACCCTAAAAACTGGTCTCTCTTGAAGAAGGCATTTTTTTCAGCGGAGATCAGTTTCTTGACAATCTCAGTCTATATGGCTTCTGGGATATATACACCAGGAATAGAAGACCTCATGCACGATTTGGAAGTTTCACGAACAATGGCAACCTTGCCTTTAACTATGTTTGTTATCGGATACGGTATAGGACCAATGGTATTTTCACCAATGTCTGAAAACGCCATCTTCGGAAGAACAAGCATCTACATCGTTACCTTATTTATCTTCTTCATTCTTCAAATTCCCGTGTCCATGGTGAACGACATTGCATCATTGACAGTTCTCAGGTTTATTAGTGGTCTTTTTGCATCACCAGCCTTAGCGACTGGAGGAGCTTCCATGGGAGACATTGTGAGTCCTCCTTATTTACCCCTTGTTATAGCCTTGTGGAGTTTGGCTTGCACATGTGGTCCATCATTTGGGCCCTTTTTTGGTGCCATTATGGTTCAAAGAAGAGACTGGCATTGGACTTTTTGGCTAGTTGCTATGGCAGCAGGAAGTGCTTTTGTCGTTCTTGGTTGGTTCTTGCCTGAAACTTACGAGAAGACGTTATTGATGAGAAAGGCTAAACGTTTAAGAAAGGTCACTGGTAATCCCAACATAACTAGCCCAGGTGAGATTGAAAACAAGGGACTCACGCCTAGGCAACTAGCAGTTGAAATATTATGGAGGCCAATAGAAATAGTTTTCTTCGAGCCTATTGTACTTGCCATTGATGTGTACATTGCGTTTGTCTACTCAATCATGTACATTTGGTTTGAAGCTTTCCCTATTGCTTACCTTGAGGTCTATGATTTTCCCATGATCCCATTCGGTACCACATATCTTAGTGTGATCGTTGGAGATGCAACTGGCGCATTCCTCTATCTGTGGTATGTTTATCGTAAGGTTACTATTCCTGGTTTGAGGGGAGAAGAAATAGCACCAGAAATCTTTATGCCTCCAATGATATGGGGAGCACTTCTTATGCCTACAGGTGTCTTTTTATTTGGATGGACCGTTGCAGCAGATATTCACTGGTTTCCCTCAGTGCTTGGAGCAGCTATATTCTCTGCAGGATCTTTCTTTGTCTTCCAAGGTGGATTTTCCTATTTGGGATCATCCTTCTATCACTATTTGGCATCGGTATTCGCAGGCAGTGATTTGATCAGGTCTGTGGTAGCCGGCTGCTTCCCACTATTCGGTACAGCACTATATAAAAATCTTGGTTCTGAGAAGTTTCCAGTGGGCTGGGGCTCCTCTGTTCTTGGCTTTATTGGAGTAGGAATGATTGCAATCCCTGTGGTTTTTCACCTTCGTGGTCCCAAATTGAGAGCCAAGTCTAAGTATTCTTCAATAGAGTAGCACCTTTAATACAGTTGCCATAATTATATAATCTTATGTCGGGATAGTCAAAGTGTACGAAGGGATCTTGCTCTCTGACAGGATCTTCGCTAAGTGCTTATTAATTTTACGGTGTTGCCAAATGCAGGATAATTTAGGCGGAAATGTGTTTTTCGGAAGTTACCGCATTAGGCAATTCGTGTGAGACGGCTAGCTTTGTCGAATGCTGTGGAATATATAATAGTCACATAGGCTGATAACACCATACCCAGAGTAGTCACATGGTTAGGACCATGTGGCTTATACGAGTTGTATGCTTGCAAGAGCAATATTGTGGTGTCAATCGCAATTATAGGATTCGTAATCTACTGCACATTTGTCAGCGGTGCTGCGGCTGAAAACTTTAATTTTAAACCGTTACTGGCTTGAAGGATGTTCTGACACCTTCTAATGCAACTGCTGAGAAATTGCACGGAAATGTGCAATTGGAATTACTAAGAAGTGTACTATAAATGAGGATGCAAATGTCCCCTTTTTGCTAGTTCTTCCGATCAATATAACCAGTATACTTGTGGTCATATTACATTGATTATGTCTTTAACAAATTTTGTAAGAGATAGCTTTTGGGGCAGAATATTGTACCATTTTTCAAACCACAAGTTGTTTGCATTCAAAGAGGAGCACCCAGATTATGTGATACCAGACAAGTACTTGAGCGACTTCAAGCACCTTGAGAGGCAGGATGTAACAGAGGTGAGCAGTTCAAGTTCAGATTCATCTTCAAGTTCAACCATCGTCACAGACGAACGAATCATAGTTGACTGGGATGGCGAAGATGATCCAGACAACCCAAAAAATTGGTCTTCCTTGAAAAAGGGAGTTTTCACAGCTGAAATAGCGTTGTTGACTTTATCGGTTTACATGGCATCAAGTATCTATACTCCTGGAATTGACCATATAATGGAGGAGTTGGGAGTCTCAAGAACAAAGGCAACTTTGCCGTTGACAATGTTTGTTATCGGATATGGTATAGGACCAATGGTATTTTCCCCAATGTCAGAGAATGCAATCTTTGGCAGAACTTACATCTACATTATTACTTTATTCATATTTTTCATTCTTCAAATCCCCATTTCATTAGTGAATGATATTGCATCTTTAACGGTGCTTAGGTTTATTGCTGGTATATTTGCGTCCCCAGCTTTGGCCACAGGTGGGGCATCCTTAGGTGACATAGTGAGCCCTGCCTACTTGCCACTTTTCATTGCTATATGGAGTATTGCTTGTGTATGTGGTCCTTCTTTTGGTCCCTTGTTTGGTTCCATCCTCGTTGTTAAGAGAAACTGGCATTGGCCCTTCTGGCTTGTGGCCATGGCTTCGGGAAGTGCCTTTGTGATACTTGGTTGGTTCCTACCAGAAACGTACGAAAAGACTTTGTTGTTGAGGAAAGCTAAACGTTTAAGGAAGGTAACGGGAAACCCAAACATTGTTAGCAGTGGTGAGATTGAAAATGAAGGTTTATCATTTAGACAAATTGCAGTAGACACGCTATGGAGGCCAGTGGAACTTGCACTCTTTGAACCTATTGTACTTGCAATCGATATTTACATTGCTTTCGTTTATTCCATCTTTAACGTTTGGTTTGAAGGCTTCCCCATCGCCTTTCTCGAAGTTCACAAATTTGCACTCATTCCATTTGGCATAACTTATGTCAGTGTTATCGTCGGTGTTCTTATTGCTGCTGTATTCTACTCGTTATACATCTACCACAAAGTGACACTTCCAAGCTTGAGAGGTGAGGACCATCCTCCTGAAATTTTCATACCTCCTATGATCGTTGCTTCCATTCTTATGCCAGTGGGTGTGTTTATTTTTGGTTGGACAGTGTCGCCCGACAAGCATTGGTTTCCACCATTGATTGGAGCTGCTGTATACTCCATGGGTGGGTTTTTAGCCTTCCAAACCGGTTTCAGTTACTTAGGGTCTTCCTTCTACCATTACTTGGCCTCGGTGTTTGCAGGCAATGATCTTTTCAGATCACTTATTGCTGGTTGTTTCCCATTGTTTGGTACAGCTTTATACAAGAACCTAGGGTCCAAAAACTACCCAGTCGGCTGGGGCTCCAGTGTACTTGGGTTTATCTTGGTTGCAATGATTTTGATACCCGTGACATTTTACCTTAATGGCCCCAAATTGAGAGCCAGGTCGAAATATTCTTCTATAGATGAGGACCTCAATTAATTGCCAAAATCCATTATGTCCCTCAATGTCTCTATTTTCATATATAATATACACAGATTGTGTCTAATATTCAGCCGTTTGCTGATAAAAAAACACATTGATTACTAATACTAGTATTTGCCAAGTTCAAACCAGTAGCGGAACTTTGTTCGGTGCTAGGCTCAGTTAGCTATAATATGCAATTTTAACCTGAAAAAAATGGTAATCATAAAACCGCCTAACAAAGACTGATGGCCTTGTGAACCTTGGACGCCGATTTCACGTGCTATGTGCTTATCTTGGTGGGAAAATTGGTTTCGACAAGTGTTGTCTAAGTGTGCAATACACGGACGGAGGTCGTAAATCGTGCTGCAAAATTGGTACGCGCACGGCTAAAGAAATTTTGTTTACGCGCAAAATAGAGCGTTTATCCTGTCACGGTATTATATACAGGACTCAGGTAATGCTGTAAAACATATAAAATGGTCTACTTTTTGCAATCGTTCATCAAACCTTACAGAACACGAAACAGACCATGACATTTCTCAATTTCGTCCGAGACAGCTTCTGGGGTAGAATAATCTACCATCTTTCAAACCACAAATTGTTTTCTTTCAAGGAAGAGCATCCAGACTATGTTATACCAGACAAGTACTTTTCAGATACTAAGAATCTCGATTGCGAAAGAACTGAGGGACTTTGTGCTTCTAACTCAGACTCATCTATGATCGAGAAGAGAATAATTGTCGACTGGGACGACGCCAACGACCCCGACAACCCTAGGAACTGGTCTGGGTTGAAAAAGGGTGTTTTCACCGCTGAAATATTCTTCCTAACATTATCGGTGTATATGGCTTCAGGAATCTATACCCCTGGTACCGAAGACATTATGAAGGAGTTAAATATATCCAGGACCAAAGCAACTTTACCCTTGACCATGTTCGTTATTGGGTACGGTATTGGACCCATGGTGTTTTCTCCTATGTCCGAAAATGCAATCTTTGGAAGAACGTACATTTATATCATCACCTTGTTCTTGTTTTTCATTCTACTGATTCCTACTGCTTTGGTTCATGACATTGCTTCATTATCTGTCCTCCGGTTTATTGGTGGTATATTCGCTTCTCCAGCTTTAGCTACAGGCACCGCTTCTTTGGGGGATATTGTTAGCCCAGCTTATTTACCTCTTTTCATCATTATTTGGAGTATATCCTGCATTTGTGGTCCTTCTTTTGGGCCATTGTTCGGAGCTGTTCTTGTGGTGAAAAGAAATTGGCAATGGCCATTCTGGCTTGTGGCAATGGCAGCAGGGTGTTCATTTGCCATTCTTGGTTGGTTTTTGCCAGAGACTTATGAAAAGACCCTATTGTTAAGGAAGGCTAAGAGGTTAAGAAAGCTCACCGGTAATCCCAACATTACCAGTGCCGGTGAAATTGAGAACGAAGGATTGACCCCTCGACAACTAGCGATTGATATCTTGTGGAGGCCAATTGAAATAGCACTTTTTGAACCTATGGTGCTTGCCATTGATATTTACATTGCCTTCGTCTACTCCATTCAAAATATCTGGTTTGAAGCCTTTCCTGTTGCTTATCTCGAAGTCTACAAGTTTGCACTCGTTCCCTTCGGGGTCACTTACGTTAGTGCCGTTACTGGGTTACTTATTGCTGCATGCTTTTACTCCTTGTTCATCTATCGCCATGTTACCCTCCCCGGATTAAGAGGTGAAGGTCTTCCTCCTGAAGTATTCATACCTCCTATGATCGTCGCTTCCCTTCTCATGCCTACAGGAGTGTTTATCTTCGGATGGACAGTATCTCCAGAGATCCATTGGTTTCCTTCTTTGATAGGCTCGGCAATTTTTGCTATGGGCGGATTTATGACATTTCAAACAGGGCTCAGTTATCTAGGAGCGTCATTCTACCATTATTTGGCGTCTGTGTTCGCAGGTAACGATCTCGTCAGATCCTTAATTGCCGGTTGCTTTCCCTTGTTTGGTACCTCCTTATACAAGAACCTTGGCCCTGAGAAGTATCCAGTCGGGTGGGGCTCCAGCGTGCTTGGTTTTGTCTTTATCGCAATGATTTCAATACCTGTGACATTTTACCTAAATGGCCCCAAATTGAGAGCCAGGTCAAAATACTCTTCTGTAGAGCAGGACCACCAGTAATCCAGTTGTGAACCTTATCGGGTATATTCCCGTCTACAGTGTACGCTACTACACGGGACATATCCGAAATACTACATTCACAGCCGGTTGCTGAATACAGGTTGATTACTAATCTCACTGCTTGCAAAATCTAATTCAGTAACGGAATTTTGTTCGGTGGCATGCCTAGTTAGGAATATATGCACTTAAACTCGAGCCATGGATAGTAAGACTGCTGTTATTAGCGGCTGCTTTTACCACCAAATTTGGGGTCCTTTTCACTTTTTCTACGTGCCAAGTGCTGATCTTGGTGGTGAGTTGTTTTTGGAAAGTTTTAGCTGAATTCTTGCAACTCAAGGACGGAAATCGTAAACACTGCTCTTATTTGTCAGCACCTACGGCTGAACAATCTTCGTCTGTATGCAGAACAACCTAAAATGACAGCATTTTCCACACGGAATTGTGAAGGCTGTCCTTCTGTAAATATAAAGCAAAATATCTATTCTTTGCAAGTGTCCACAAAGCCTTACAGAAAATCATGTCGTTCAGCAATTTCGTACGGGACAGCTTCTGGGGTAGAATAATTTACCATCTTTCAAACCACAAATTGTTTTCTTTCAAGGAAGAGCACCCAGACTATGTACTTCCAGAAAAATACTTCTCTGATGCCAAAAACCTTGATTGTGAAAGAACTGATGGACTTTGTGTTTCTCTCTCAGACACATCTGTGGCTGAGAAAAGAGTCATTGTCGACTGGGATGACGCTGACGACCCTGAAAATCCTAGGAACTGGTCTGGGTTGAAAAAAGGTGTTTTCACCGCTGAAATCTGTTTCTTGACATTGTCTGTGTACATCGCCTCCGGCATTTATACACCCGGAGTAGAAGAGATCATGGAAGACTTAAGTATATCTAGAACCAAAGCAATGTTACCATTGACCATGTTCGTTATTGGGTATGGTATAGGACCCATGGTGTTTTCGCCTATGTCCGAAAATGCAATCTTTGGAAGAACGTACATTTATATCATCACCTTGTTCTTGTTTTTCATTCTACTGATTCCTACTGCTTTGGTGCATGATATTGCTTCGTTATCTGTCCTCCGGTTTATTGGTAGTATATTCGCTTCTCCAGCTTTAGCTACAGGCACCGCTTCTTTGGGGGATATTGTTAGCCCAGCTTATTTACCTCTTTTCATCATTATTTGGAGTATATCCTGCATTTGTGGTCCTTCTTTTGGGCCATTGTTCGGAGCTGTTCTTGTAGTTAAGAGGAACTGGCATTGGCCCTTCTGGCTTGTGGCCATGGCCGCAGGAAGTGCCTTTGTGATCCTTGGTTGGTTCTTACCAGAAACGTACGAAAAGACGTTGTTATTGAGAAAAGCAAAAAGGTTAAGAAGGCTCACTGGTAATTCCAACATAACTAGTCCGGGGGAGATCGAGAACGAAGGGTTAACTTCAAGGCAACTTGTCATTGATATTTTATGGAGACCGATTGAAATAGCACTCTTCGAACCTATGGTGCTTGCGATTGACATTTACATTGCATTTGTCTACTCTATTCAGAACATTTGGTTTGAAGCGTTCCCCGTCGCTTACCTCGATGTGTACAAGTTTGCACTCATTCCTTTTGGTGTAACTTTCGTTAGTGCCGTTACAGGGCTCCTCATTGCTGCATGCTTCTATTCATTCTTTATCTTCCGTCGTGTTACGCTTCCAGGATTGAGAGGTGAAGGTCTTCCTCCTGAAGTGTTTATACCTCCAATGATCGTGGGTGCTCTTCTTATGCCCACGGGTGTGTTTATTTTCGGGTGGACTGTCTCTCCAGACATCCACTGGTTTCCTTCTTTGATAGGCTCAGCCCTTTTTGCTATGGGCGGATTTATGACATTTCAAACAGGGCTCAGTTATCTAGGAGCATCCTTTTACCATTATTTGGCTTCTGTATTCGCCGGTAACGATCTCGTCAGATCTGTAATGGCTGGTTCCTTTCCCTTATTTGCTACTCCGTTATTCAACAACCTTAGTATTGAGAAGTATCCCGTAGGGTGGGGTTCTAGCGTGCTTGGTTTTATCTTGATTGCAATGATTCTGATTCCCGTTACTTTCTACCTCATTGGCCCGAAATTAAGAGCCAGATCAAAATATTCTTCTCTTGACGATGGTACCAATTGAGTAACAAGCACAGATCACATTGCATCTCCATAAAGTTTAGATATTCAGTGTAGATTCGTCAATAAACAAGCGTTGAAAACCACACCTCATAGACAAAATGCAAAAAATAAGGGCCCGGAAATGTGAACTTTTCGGTTCTTTCCCAGTTTCCCACAAAGTAAAAAGCGCCGCAAACACCACTTTTCAGTCATTCTCGCGATGGGAGAGACCAAGAACCACCTTCAGTATGAAAGCCTGACTATCGAAGTCACATCTGCTCCCAATTAGGCTTGAGGAGGGGTATGCACCCACACGTCCATAGTTGCAAGCTTCCTAATCAATGCTCGGGATCCTGCACATAGCATACTCAAAATTCATTGAAAACCTCAAAATTTTGCAGCTTTAAGGGAAAATTTTACAGGTGCTTGCGGATTCATGCCAAATGTAGTATTGTCGGAAATATGGCAAGTGTATTACTAAGACACCTCAGACATGCTTGGATTATAAAAGAGAGGGAACTCCTACTTTAGTTCTTATCAAATACATTATTTCCCATGGTATTGTCAGATTTTGTAAGGGACAGTTTTTGCGGAAGAATAACTTACCATCTCTCAGGACACAAAGTCTTCTCCCACAAGGAAGAACAAACTGACTACGTCGTTCCAGAAAAGTACACTTGTCCACTCAAGCAAAGTGAGATTCAGACTGTTCAACCTGTCAGCGACTCTAGCTTATATGACTCTGTAGACAGTAGAGTTATTGTCGATTGGGACGGAGAAAAAGATCCAGATAATCCCAAAAATTGGTCTGCTTTGAAGAAAGGTGTACTGACTGCCGAAATTTTTGTCTTGACAGTATCGGCATACATGGCTTCAGGGATCTATACACCTGGGATAGAATATCTTATGAAAGACTTAGATGTATCCAGAACCAAAGCCACTTTGCCTTTAACAATGTTCGTTATTGGTTATGCCGTTGGACCAATGCTTTTCTCACCCATGTCAGAAAATGCCATTTTTGGGAGAACATACATCTATGTGGTTACCTTGTTTTTGTTTGTCCTTCTTCAAATTCCTGTTGCCTTAGTTAACGATATCGCTTCCTTAACGGTTCTAAGATTTTTCACCGGAATACTTGCATCACCGGCCCTAGGAACTGGAGGAGCATCAATGGGAGATATAGTAAGTCCTGCTTACTTGCCGCATTTCATTGCCATTTGGAGCATAGCATGTATATGCGGACCATCGCTAGGGCCAATGTTTGGAGCCATCATCGTTCAGCGAAGAAACTGGCATTGGACTTTTTGGTTAGTGGCCATGGTTGGTGGTGTTGTTTTTGTTCTCCTTGGATGGTTGCTACCTGAAACTTACGAAAAGACATTATTGTTAAGGAAAGCTAAAAGATTAAGAAAGGTTACAGGCAACCCTAACATCACTAGCGTTGGTGAGATTGAAAACGAAGGTTTGACTCCTGGACAACTTGCCATTGCTATATTGTGGAAGCCTGTAGAAATTGCAATGTTTGAGCCAATAGTTCTCGCCCTTGACATATATATTGCATTCGTTTACTCGATCATGAATATTTGGTTTGAGGCCTTTCCTATTGCTTTCTCTGAAGTGCACAAATTTGCTATGATACCTTTTGGTGTTACTTATGTTAGTGTTGTTGGAGGGGTTCTTTTTGGTGCCATTTTTTATGCGTGGTACATCTATCAGAATGTAACTCTTCCCAGTTTAAGAAGAGAAAAAATATATCCTGAAATATTTTTACCACCAATGATCGTATCCTCCATTCTCATGCCCACCGGCGTGTTCATCTTTGGATGGACTGTATCCCCTGATATTCACTGGTTTCCTTCATTGATAGGGGCAGCAATATTTTCGATGGGTGGGTTTTTGGCGTTTCAGACCGCTTTTAGCTATTTGGGTTCATCATTTTATCTTTATCTAGCGTCAGTCTTTGCCGGTAACGACTTGGTCAGATCCTTAGTAGCTGGATGTTTTCCATTGTTCGGTACACCGCTTTACAATAACCTTGGTTCTGAGAAGTTCCCAGTGGGGTGGGGCTCGTCTTTGCTTGGATTTGTTTTGGTTGTAATGATCCTGATTCCCGTGACATTCTATCTAAAAGGGCCCAAATTAAGAGCCAGGTCAAAATACTCATCTGTAGAAGAAGACTAAGTAATTCGTGAAAGCGTTTTTACAACTGATTGACTGTTGCTTGTCAATATCCATCATAAATAGATGTCATTTATGTTTCAAGCGCTAGCACTCTCAGTAGTTACCTTGGGGGCCAGTCTCAGGATCCGAAGCCAGCATATTTCCGAAGAAGTCCAATGTTACCCGGCAGACTGACGTATGCTTCAGTCCCTTTTGCTTTTTCCCTGTCAATTGTTGGACTGGGCCAAGCAGTTGTGTCTTCGCATATGATGGCGTTCATACTTGCAATCGGCAAACAAAAGCTGCGTCTTTATATCTTCTCAGAAGCACTCCTTTATCTTCATTTTGCAGCCATTTCTCGTTTCTGATTCGGGCATTCCCCTCTTGTCTGCAATTTCAATTGACTTATAAAAAGGTGGTAGGAGCCGAGGGTATCATCACAACGAGACGCCTTGCCATTTCATATGTTTGTAAGCACTAGAGTAGCTCTCATACCGACTATCATTATTTTTTTTCTGCGTGCGGCGCTATTCCCGACGAGGAAAAATACCGGAAATGTAACAATGGCGTATCTGGCTTTTTGAGGTTATAGGCAACAAAACTTCAGTGATTTTTAGGCTACTAAGGCCACATAGAAGAGTCCCTTGATACAACATAACATCAAAGAGTGGGTTTATGGTGCTTATATGTCCCATGTCCTTTCACTGGCTATTCCCAATCAAATCGGAAAAGAGGTTAAACCTGTTATCTCAAGTGAATATCGCAACCGGTATCAAATATACTCATCTTTGTCAGCATCCAAGCAAAGTCTCTAAAACTTGCCTGATAGGTGCCTTTATCCGCTTAAAAGCGTCGAACAAGGTCAAGGCACTATCAAGCTTCTCTGAAGATCTTCGTGTATAAATAGGTAGATGAAACTCCTCGAAATTGCCAGCTTTTATACACAACAACCACTGATGATTTTATCTGACTTCGTAAGAGACAGCTTCTGTGGCAGAATTATATACCACCTTTCTGGCCACAAAATCTTTCCCCATAAAGAAGAACACCCAGATTATGTTATTCCCGACAAATACTTGATTGGGTATAAGGACCCTGAAGAAAAGATTGAAGAACGAAGCAGTGATGGTCTGGCACCGTCTTTGGATTCCACTGCTGTTCAAAACCAAAAGATTATTGTCGGCTGGGATGGTGATGATGACCCTGACAATCCCAAAAATTGGTCGAGCTGGAAGAAGAATATCTTTACTGCCGAAATTTTTCTTTTAACTCTTTCCGTGTACATGGCTTCTGCCATATATACACCTGGTATGGACTCACTTATGGAGGACTTGTCCACCTCAAAAATCAAGGCAACCTTGCCATTGACCATGTTTGTGGTTGGGTATGGTATTGGCCCCATGATATTTTCACCAATGTCAGAAAATGCAATCTTCGGAAGGACTAACATTTACATTGTAACATTATTTATATTTTTCATCCTCCAGATTCCTATCTCCTTGGCGAAAGATATCGCTTCTTTGACTGTACTTAGGTTCATTAGTGGGGTATTTTCTTCTCCAGCTTTGGCTACAGGAGGAGCTTCCATGGGAGATATTGCTAGCCCTGCTTATTTACCACTTTTTGTTGCTGTATGGTGTTTGGCTACTGTCTGTGGTCCTTCTTTAGGTCCGTTATTTGGTGCCATTTTCATGGTGAAGCGGGATTGGCATTGGATCTTTTGGTTTGTGTGCATGGTTTCAGGTGCTTGTTGCCTCATCCTCAGTTTGTTCTTACCTGAAACATACGAGAAGACTTTGTTATTTAGAAAAGCCAAGAGATTAAGAAAGCTCACTGGTAACCCAAACATTACCAGTGCCGGTGAGATAGAAAACGAGGGGTTGAACGCCAAAGACCTTGCCATCGAAATCTTATGGAGACCTATTGAAATTGCAATGTTCGAGCCTATTGTGCTTGCAATCGACATTTACATTGCATTCGTTTACTCCATTATTTATCTTTGGTACGAGGCTTTTCCTATTGCTTACATCGAAACCCACCAATTCGGTTTGATTCCATTCGGCGTAACCTATGTCAGTATCATCATTGGGGTCTTTGTTGGAGCCTCAGTTTACTGTTGGTTTGTGTACCATAAGGTTACCATGCCTGGGTTGCGTGGAGAACCATTCTACCCCGAAGTTTTCATGCCCCCTATGATCGTTTCAGCTATTTTGATGCCAGTCGGAGTTTTCCTTTTTGCCTGGACTGTATCACCAGATATCCATTGGCTACCATCTTTATTTGGTGCAGGTATCTTTTCCATAGGTTGTTTTTTGATCTTTCAAACTGGATTGAACTATTTGGGGGCTTCCTTTTATAACTACTTGGCCTCTGTTTTCGCAGGTAGTGCCTTGATAAGATCAGTTATGGCTGGCTGTTTCCCCTTGTTCGGTACTGCTTTGTATAAGAACCTTGGATCTGAAAAGTATCCTGTGGGGTGGGGCGCTTCTGTGCTTGGTTTCATTCTTGTAGCCATGATTGCAATTCCAGTGGTATTTTACCTCAAGGGGCCCCATTTGAGAGCCAGGTCCAAATATTCTTCTCTTTAGTTCTTATGTGCCACTGTTGTGGTGCAAAGTGGATTTTGCTCATTATTAGTCTTGATGCTTAATGCTGTGTTAGTATTTGCTGCAAAACGTCTATAGATTATAACCACTTAGCTTGTGGAATAAATTCTAGCCTGAAAAGACATCACATAAATGCTTCATTTTCTAATATCATTATCATTGGCTTGGATCTTCCCCATATGCCCATCTAATCGTGTCCAGTAAACCATAAATTAAAGGCATGGCTATACGAACGCCAAAATTCTGATGCGTGTTTTAATGCTCGTTTATTTTGGAAAATTTTCGATAACGTATAACCACGCAAAATGGCTATTTATCAAGCATCTGCCACTGCTCCTGTGAACATTGCTGTATGTACTCCCAACCGCACAAGGATCCCGTTGATGATTACTAACATGCTCTAGACTCTCAAGTACTGGGGAAAAAGATCCAAGTCCTTGAACTTACCTACCAACTCATCGATTTCTGTTACTTTATCTCAAGACGATTTGAGAACTTTAACTACTGCCAGTTGTTCCGCTGACTTTGAAGAAGACCAATTATGGTTGAATGGGAAATTAGAAAGTTTGAAGAGTGAAAGAACTCAAGCTTGCTTGCAAGACTTGAGGAACTTAAGAAAACAGTTGGAAGAGAAAGACGGTGAATTACCTAAATTGTCTACCTACAAGTTACACATTGTATCCGAGAATAATTTCCCTACTGCCGCTGGGTTAGCATCTTCCGCTGCTGGGTTCGCTGCTTTGGTGTTCCTGATTGCCAAATTGTACAAGTTGCCGCAAGACATGTCGGAACTCAGTAAGATTGCAAGAAAAGGAAGTGGTTCTGCTTGTAGATCGTTATTTGGAGGTTTCGTTGCATGGGAAATGGGTGATTTAGAGAATGGAGAAGACTCCAAAGCTGTTGAAGTGGCTCCTTTAGAACACTGGCCAAATATGAAAGCTTTAATCTTGGTTGTCTCTGACGACAAGAAAGATGTGCCTTCTACATCGGGAATGCAAAGCACTGTGGCTACATCTGACTTATTTCAATACAGAATTAAAGAAGTGGTACCAAAAAGATTCGAAGAAATGAAGACCTCTATCATCAACAAGGATTTTGCAACTTTTGCTGACTTAACCATGAAGGACTCCAATTCCTTCCACTCAGTTTGTTTAGATTCTTACCCACCAATCTTTTACTTAAACGACACGTCTAAGAAGATCATCAAATTGGTTCACAAAATCAATGAAGTGGAAGGTAAAACCGTTGTTGCTTACACCTACGATGCAGGTCCAAATGCAGTGTTATACTACGAAGCTGAAAATGAAGATAAGATTTTAACGGCTTTATTGCCATATTTCAAAGATTTGGAAGGTTTCAAACAACCTCAAGAAATAGGATCTTTCGATTACAGTTCTTATATTCCAGAAATTACTGGTGTTTCCAAAATAATTGCCACAAAGATCGGAACCGGTCCAAAAGAAGTCACTGACTCCTTAATCAACGAATCTGGCTTACCAAAGTGATCTGATAATATATAATAGAAATACAAATGCCTTTAATCTGGGGAAGACATCTTAAATTCTCACCGCAAAAAAAAAAAATTCCTTACATCTATAACTCCAATGTTGCTAAACACTGCGGTATATCGCTCATTAGCACGAAATGGCCCTCGGTGTCTACCCAGGATCCCTCCTAATCGTCTAAGGATTCTTCCAAGGTGCATAGTATCACAAAGAGTGCCACAGCAATGGTTTTCAACCACACAGATCATCCGCAACCAGAAACCAACACCGACCTCAACACCGACACAACCATTAAAAAAGCCTGAAGATAGACTTGCAGCAGCACCAAGCGGTCCTGCACCTCCAAAGATTATAGATAATATCTACACTGTGCCCAATATGTTGACCATGACACGAATAATCACAACTCCCATTATTGGTTATTGTATATATACAGGACACACCACCGTTGCCATATCATTTTTCACCTATTCATGCATTACTGATTTCCTTGACGGATTTATTGCCCGGAAGTTCAATATGAAGTCAATTCTTGGGACTATCTTAGACCCCATTGCCGACAAATTATTGATGGGTATTTGCACGATATCTTTGTCTTTAGTCAACACTATGCCAAGCTATTTGGGGGCTTTGATTATTGGAAGAGACGCCATGCTTGCATTGATGGGGGTATACTATAGGTACAAGACGCTTCCTGTTCCCAAAACCTTCAAAAGATTTGCCAATCTAAGCATTCCAACGGTGTCGGTAGAGCCCAACCTTTTGTCTAAGATTAACACAGGGCTTCAGATGATTTACATTGGAAATTTGGTGTTCAAACCCCAAATCGAACAGTGGTTGATGTCCGATACTTACACGGCGACCTTAGATGGTTTTGGAATGGTGGTGGCAGCCACAACGGTATTAAGTGGATTATCATACATTTTCAGTAAGAGGTCCATTAAGTCTCTAAGCAGTCAGTTGAAGATATAAATGTAGGGGTACACTCTGTGAACGCATTCCTGAAATTCGGGACTAAATGTTCATTAATGAGAGGGTAAGTAATATTTTCGACATTATGCATTAAGTTTGTATATATATATATATATATCTTTGGCCCTTCCAGGCGAGCTTCTCTGTTAAGCACGAACCTGAAGCTCTCAGTGACAAGGGCATGCAATAATCATATAGCGCTCCAAGGAGAAACACTATGTATTGGCTAATGTAATTTTGCAACCACAACGAGCATTGCAAAATTTAAATGAGATGCTGGAGCAGTATAAACTGTTTGCAATTTGGGAAATCATTTCTTATAAGCACACCAATGAGTTTTGATGACTTTTCGGAAGCTGCGCTTGTACAATACTTGTAGTCTGAGCTTATGAAAGTAACAGCACTGATAAACAACAGGTTAGCAATGCCTTGCAACTCAAGAACTATCGCCAGCGAGAGTTCGGCACAAAATACTGCTTTCTCCCTCAATGAAGCAGTGAAAGCATATTCCACAAAGAGAATGAAGGAAAAGGTAAGCCAGCCAAAAGAGAACGGAATAATGAAAGCAAATCCGTCCCAGCTGCAAAAAATGGTCACACAAATAGAGACAAACTCCGAAACGGGTACTGATCCTGGCACAGAGACCGAATCCGAGTCTGATGAGGATAGTGAATACACTAGAATCTCAGGCCTTGTAGACTTACCTAAGCAATCACCTGAAGAGACATCCACTATGAGGCCAGCTCAACCGCAGCCATATCCTCACTATGTGTCGAAAGTGAGCCACATCCGATCAACGTGGAGAACACCAACGACAGAAAGAAACAGCCACAAACACACCAGTAAACACCATCACTCAAACCAGCTGTTCAAGTCCAGTGAAAAGTACCATCATAAGTTCACAAGACCATTGAATTGGTCGTCTCTGCAGCCTGGGTATCTTCCTCTGACTCCACCTTAGGTTTCTTTCTCAACCGGATCCAGACCCTCCGTCTGACAAAGTTCCCAAAGTAGTACTTGCCCTTCCAGTGGTGGCTGGTGAAGAACATCCTAGCGTATATCCAGCCCTGATCGTCCACATCATCGAGCATCAAAATGTACCATTTGGGCCAATGCCATGTCCAATTGAGATCTGGTAAAGGTAAATTATTCAAATTGTTACTAGGCAAGTTCAACTTGACTCCGTTGACATACTGGAAGCTCGAAGGATCTATCACAGGAAGTAATCCATTGCTGCTAAAAAAAGGTAATCCAAACACTTTGAAACCTCTCTGGTTTTCTATCACTACTTCGAATTTGAAGTCATATTGTTGTTTCAACTCTTGTGGAACATTTAGGAGTCTTGCGTGCAGAGCCGGGTCATCTACATCTGAAAGGAATCCACTGACTTGAGGTAAGTGTAGAAGCCGTTTGTTGATACTCTTATCAATGAGGTCCATGAACACGATCACAGTACAATAAAATTTCAAAAATGCCACAAAAACAACTATGACGTTACTCGCGAGAGAGGGGCAGTCATAAAATCTGCGGGCGAAGCAGTGCCAAAAATCCCGCTAGAATGGCGGTAGAAGTTTCAACCGCTTCGTTCTGCAACTGAAGAGCGCAAAACCACCTAGGAAAGAAAACTATTGACGGTTGCGTTTACCACTAGGATCGCCGCAGGCCGTATTGTGCAGTGCATTGAACCTTAAAACAATCAACAAACAAAAGAAAGTACCAAGACCGGTCGGAGTTCCGATCCTTCATTCATGATTTACCGCAAATAAGTACATTTCCAGTGTTTGTTCCGTGTTAGCTTCGGCACGGTGTGCTATTCTTGGATTTTTTTTGTGCAGCAAAGGACTCACCCGCCAGATATTATCTTCAAACCACAATTAGAGTAGAATTATTTTTTACCACTTTACACGAACATTATTGTCAGTGTGGCAGTCGATTAACTAATCATACCCCTACCATACCCCCTTTCTTATTGTAAAGACTTGGTGTATCAATTGGGCTATGGTCATTCGTCTTTACCGTCAGACACAAGATCTCAGTGTCTCACATTGAATATCTGATAAAATAAGTGGTTGTGCATGCGAGACCCAATGTTAATTGGGCATGCCATCTCGGCTGTTTTTGCCACACGAATCCATCGATAAATCCAGACACGGATTTATTTTCATATATATTCCCCCCATTGGTACCTTAAAACTAAAATTATTTGACTATTTGTGCATATCAGTTTGTTGTCGGATTATTAATTAATTCTCCCTTTTAATTTCTAATTTAAGGGACATTATATCCACTGGGTGTTTCAGATTGCGCTTAAAATATAATACAGAAAAAAGGTTCAATACGCTCGCATAAAAAAAAATCCATTCCCAACTAATATTATCACAATTTAACTTATTTCGTTTCGAAGACGATACTACCAAAATTATTTCCAAACCCGTTTGTTTCAAAAAAAGAACTATTACTCAAAGTCAGTTGACTATATAGTAATAATTCAGCCTACCTCCATCCCACAAAAAAAAAGAAATCATCATCACTTCTCAGAGTACAAGCCATTTTATCTTACCCATCTCCAATTTTCCTGTTTTTTCTTTTTCTTTTCTTTTTTAGTTTTTGTTACTACCTATCCAACCCCCATTCATAGTCTACAACAGTAACGTCTTCAAAATGTCCAGCAACGACTCCAGAGGCGATAAGAAAAGGGATTTCAATATGTTCTCCAGTAATGGGTTCAATTTCTCATCTTATCCAATGACTAATCCACCTTTATTTGACCAAAGTATGTTTGTTAATTATAACCAAGACGGTACTCCGGTGTTACGTCGAAGAATTTCCATTTCTAATGGTCAAATCGGTCAAATTATAAACCATGAAGCTATTTTTGACGAAAATTACGACTTATTAAGTGCTGATACCACTCCAATAGATTCCAACGATAAAAATAATTACACTGATTATCTGGGAGGAGCTACTGGTGATATGGCTGGTAATAACTTGTCTCAGATGACTCTCAATGATCTCAGAAAAGAACCTTCTTATTCATCCCTGCAAGCAGGTCTTATGGGAGACCTTATAACAAGCACTGGTACTGACGTTTCTCAACAAAGAGCGCAAAACCTTTTCAATGCCCAGAATGCTGCAGCTGCAGCTGTGGAAGCGGCCGCTTCTTTGGGGGCTGCTGCTTCATTGAGCACTGCTGTGGGTGTTTCTGCTCCTCAACGAACCACTGTGTCTCCTAGGGCAATGCCCCTTGATATTACAGAACCTAGTTTGAACCCCAACGTGGGCCCTGGTACCACACAAAACCCTCAACAAATAACTCCTCAGCAGATGTCTGTTCCGCAAGTAGTGCCGCAAGTGCCTCCTGCACCTGCACAGTATGTGTCAATGCAAGGTATGGCCGATCAAAGCACTACAGCTGCTTCTGCCGCAGATGCTACTGGTGAACCACATAGATCGTTCGCTGGAGTGCCGCCTCCAAACCACCAGCTCATTTACAACAACGAAGTCATATTCAATCCTAATAATGGGCCAGTCCCAGGTACGGCTGCTTGGAAACGAGACAGACTCTTGGAAAGAAATAGGATAGCTGCTTCTAAATGTAGAAAGAGAAAGAAGCAAGCACAACAACAGCTTGTTGATGATGTGAGAGATTTGAAGGTAGAAAATAGTCAACTCCGGGGAAAGCTTGACTCTTACGATAAGTTTTTCACTTTGATACAGACTTTCTTCAACAAGACATCAAATTTTGAGAACTTTGATAGTACGACTGAAGAATTTGATATAATAAGTAAGGCCTTAAAAACGGATACACAAAAGGCTTTATTTGAAGTTCTCGAATCTTATAAACTCCCAGACGAAGAAACTGCAATTAAGAAGGAATAAGGGGCAAATCATAAAGGTGTTATTATTATTATGTTAATTTATGTATTATAGACGAATTCTCTGTTGATCTGCTACTGTAGTACAATCGAACGCGATGAAAAAAAAAAAAGATTCGAAAGAGAAAAAAACTCTTCAACATGTCTTTAAAGTTGCCACAAGCCCCCAATTCGGGGATCTTTAAACAGGGATATCAGTCCCATAATAGTGCCGATGGTGCTATTATAAGGAACATTGAGGCTGTGAGAGAAATTTCAAAGATCGTTGAAACATCTATGGGACCAAGTGGTCGTAATAAGATTATTGTGAATAAACTTGGTAAGACTTTTGTCACCAATGATGCCGCCACCATGATCAATGAGTTGGAAATCGTACATCCAGCAGTTAAGATCTTGATTATGGCTTCCAAGCAGCAAGAGTTTGAAATGGGTGATAACACTAACTTGGTGATTATCTTAGCCGGGGAATTATTGAATATTGCAGAAAAGTTATTGAATCTAGGATTAAATGTCAGTGAGATCACTCAAGGTTACACTTTAGCAAATAAATATGTCATGGAGAAATTGGAATCCCTTGTGGTGAACAAAGTGGAAGACTTAAATGACGCTGCTGAATTGACCAAAGTTATAAAATCTGTTGTTTCATCCAAACAATTTGGTTTAGAATCGGTTATTTCTAAATTAATCATTGATGCTGTTAAATTAGTGTTGAACCCTAAAAGGCCTACCAGTTTCAATGTTGATTCCATAAGAGTAGTGAAAATAATGGGCTCCAGTTTGTCCAACTCACAAGTCATAAAAGGTATGGTCTTCCCTAGACAACCTGAAGGGCTGGTGAAAAATATTAATGTCAAATCTAAAGTGGTTGTATTTTCGTGCCCTATTGATATATCTACTACTGAAACCACATCCACCGTTTTATTACATAACGCCAAAGAAATGCTTGATTTCTCCAATGATGAAGAGAAACAATTGGATCAAATGTGCAAGGAGATCAGTGATTCGGGTGTTAAAGTGATCATTGCGGGTGCTTCAGTTGGAGAGTTGGCATTACACTACTTTAACAAGTACGGTATTTTGATCTTGAAAGTGCCTTCAAAATTCGATGTCAGAAGAATCTGCCAAGTTTGTGGTGCCACTCCATTACCTAGACTAGGTGCACCAACCGTGGATGAGATGGGAGAAATTGATGTCATTGAAACTAAAGAGATCGGAGGTGATAGAGTAACTATTTTCAGACAAGGTGAACAGAGTGTTACCAGAACTGCTACCATTATATTAAGAGGAGCCACTCAAAACAACTTGGATGACGTGGAAAGATGTATTGATGATGGTGTCAACTCTATCAAAGGGTTATTGAAGAGTAACGAATTACTTCCAGGTGCTGGAGGAACTGAAATCGAGTTAACTAAGATTGTTACAAAATACGGGGAAAGTACTCCAGGATTGTTACAATTGGCTATCAAACATTATGCTAAAGCTTTTGAAGTTATTCCAAAAATTTTGGCAGAAACTTCTGGTTTGGATTCAACTGAGATATTATCCAAATTGTACTCCATTCATTCATTAAATGACAATTCTGGGTTGAACATCGGAATTGATATCGAAAACAATACCAACGACGGATTGATAAACGTTGATGATGAGATTATCTACGATTTATTATCTTCTAAGAAATCTGCCATCAACTTAGCTACGGAAGCTGCTAACACCATTTTGTCTATTGATCAAATCATCATGGCAAAGAGAGCTGGTGGTCCAACTATGCCAAGTAAGCCTACTGCTCAAAATTGGGATCAAGATGATTAAAACTTATTTGGGTTACTATAAATATATACTTATGCTTTTTTCTTCATATACATAGTCTGGCTATATCTTTTGTTCTTATGCTACACTCTTTCCATTGATAATAAATTTTTCAATCTTTTCTGCATCCTTAACCCCGTCAGTTTCTACTCCTCCACTGACATCGAATCCAATGATATTGTCCTTGCCATTGATCTGTAAAACGTTTTGGTAATTTAAACCACCAGCTAAAATATACTTCCCGACCATGAGCTGATCGAGTAATGACCAGTCCAATACTTTACCTTCCCCACCAAGATCCGAATCTAATAGCGGTATAAGATATCCGCTACCAAGATACTTTCCTCCAATCAAGATGTCCTCAAAATCAGAGTATATGCTGGGAACTTCGTTAGGAATCACGTATCGCGGTATTATTCCGTACTTTCTGCCTTGTGCCAAGTTGACCTTGCAGTATTCGAGTTTATTCTCATTGCCGTGTAGCTGAATTATATCATTGCCTATAGTCTCAGCTATGCGGAACACCTCTGATATGGGTTGGTTTCTGAACACAGCCACTGCAAAAGGTCCATTTTCGATGATCAATTGTCCCAACTGCGTGAAGTAGTCGTCTGCATCTACAAACTCTCTGGTTTCGAGCTCTCTCATAATGTCATCGATGGTTTGGAATCTGCTGCCCTTCATCGCACGAGTCAACTTCACAAAGTCGCAGATTTTCTTAGCTTCAGCTGTATCTATGGTTCGACCTCTGTTGGGCACTAAAATCATTCCTGTAAGGTCAGCGCCATGAAGAACTGCTGTTTGGGCCGCATCTAGCGTCTTTATCCCACAAATCTTAACTATCTTCATGTTATCTGAAAATGATACAATGACAAAATCAAAAGTAGACGAGCCGCGAAGTACCTTTTATATTTTAATGATCTATACACACATTTCTTATATCTTTTTCTGCTATTTGTTTATTGCTACAAAAAATGGTGTTGATCATTGCTGTGATCCTGCTATAATTTGAGGGGTGATAGTTTATTTTGCTAACCTAATCAGTGTTATCTTTGCGGAATAACTTACCAAAGTTCTTGAAGTTCTCATTGAACTTGGTTATATTGTTTTCACCTGTGAGGGCCAAATCTCTCAAATTCTTCTCTAGATTGTTAATCTTTAATTTGGGCTTGGTATCGTCCCCTACACTGACGGTCGTAGAAGCTGGCGGCGGTGAACTCATCGGATCTTCAATCATTGCCAAGATCGGTGATTCATCTACCAAATTTTCATGACTGTTGAGATTGGTGTTGAATACATCAACGTACTTTCTCTGTTCTACCACCGTCAAATTTTTCAATATCAAAAACTTCCTGAAGTTTCTGATTGACCGGTCCTGGATCATCGTAAAGTACGTCTCTACCAAGTTGTCAACTGGGAGAATGGGTGTAAGCAACAAATTTAAAAGGGTCTCAAGCTTATCGAACTGAGAATTGACAAACGTTTGGTAGTACTTGGAATCTGATGGCTCATCAGTAGGCTCGTAGTTGACATTTGAGTAGTTAGGTAGTACGCTAATTAGTTTCTTCAAGTCTTTGAGATCGTTCAAGATCTGTTCAATGGATAATATACTTAAAGGCTTGATCAACTTCAAATTATTGGCAAAGTCCCTAATAACCAACTCCGTTAATTTGTTACAGAAACTTTTCACGTAACTTTCCCTTATGATCAACGGCAAGATTAACCTTGAATATTTAGATAAACATGTCTTGAAATCTACCATGTAATTGGACAACGTCTTGGACGCTTCATTGATCTCCCAGTTATTGTTCTCAAACTGTCTCCAGCTAAACTTCAAATTCACTTGTATGAGACCAAGAAGCTTGTTAATGGAAGCCGACAAAAGGTTGAGATAAATGGACTTCAAGTTGTCAAAGGAAAACTTTTCTTTGTATTCTGGAGCCACCACGTTATTGATTTTGGTGTACAAATCATCAAGATTATTTATGATGTAATCAGCCGTATTCAAAAGCATGGTGAGGTACTTGATAACCTCTAACTGATCAGACTCCGAACTCAGTTCAAGTTCACTATTGATTATGGGTGCAAGGATCCGATCATGGTACTCATTCAAATACTTATTGAACAAATTGGCCAAATCGAGCAATATCTTACCGTTCGAGATCTTCAATATCTGAATCAACATCTTTTGGTAGATCTTGAATATTTCAATCGAGGAATTGGAGATATTGGGGATACTGTTGACCTTCAAGATATTCAAAAAATCTTTGAAATTAGTAGAATCCTGGAATTCTGTAGGAATTTTGGGGACCGAGTAAAACTCCACCATTTTCAAGTTCAAGGCCTTGTCTTGTTCACTGATCCATACATTCAAGTAAGGCTCGAACACTTTGGATATCACTTTAGTGAAGTACGTAGTATGGAGCAAATTATTGTATTTGTTCTCGAATTCCAATGTGATATTCAAACAGTTCAATAGAATTTCGGAGTTGATCCCGGATTGTAGTTTGGAAAGAATATCTTCTTTGGTGATTTCACAGAAAATCTTTGTGAGCTCCAAATTGATATTCCATGACTCGGGGAATATATCTTTGTACTCCTGGCTAACCTTATCGTAGATATTGTTGAAATAAATAAACCTTCTTTTCAAGTTTTCCAAAGACCCGGCTTCATCAAAATTATTGAAGATGTTTTTCAAATCCTTTAATTGGAGATTGTAAAACCAGTTCAAAAGCTTGTCTGGTTGCTTAGGATCTATAAGTTCCAATATCTGGCAGGCGTGTGACAATCGTTTCATAGGTTTATGGTACACCAACACTTCTTCAAAGTCAATAAAGATATTATCCACCAACTTCACTTCTATTTTCGACATCACAAGTGTGAGCTTGTTGATCTGTTCAATGGATTTATATGGCTTGAAAAACTGAAGAAGGTCCTTGATATTCTTAAGATGATTATAGATGTCGCCGTAATCATAATCTGACTTAAGTAACTGATTGAGCTCGCTGATCGAATAATTAAGGATCTGAAGTCTCTTAAAGATGTTCATGCTTAGCGTCAAATTTTTCTTCAAGTTATCCAATTTGGAGATCTCTGTGGTTATAGAAGAAATTGACTTTTGTATATCATTAGATTTATCCTGAGTGTGCCGTATAGTGTCTATTAAATGGATTATATCATTTGTAGACATTTTAGAATGAAGCTGATTATATTTGCCAATATCGTTCTGAATCAGCGCCGTTAATGCCATTTTGTGGTGGTGGATATGATTGAGTAGTTGTGGAAGCTCATCAAGCGATTGTGGGCTCTGAAACACCTTCTGAAGATCCAGATACGGATCATACTCAAACGAATGCATTAGTTCCGAAGATCAACGTTATAACTAAACAAATGCGATACAGAAAAATAGCCAACGCGACATTAGTCTCGGCATATTCTACAAAGCATAAAAGTCTAACGACATACGACATTTGGGTGTAGGCTGCGAGTGTGTTGCCCGTCATCTGTCCCTCGTGTAAGGGCTTCCTTCTCGTTTGACAATCACACTTCGCAACACGTCAACCAAGCCGTTTAGAAAGCCACTTTCTATAGTTAGCACATTAATTTTATTCAAAAAGAAATACAACTCAGTCACAAGACTTCTGCCACATGCCTGTACCTGAAGTTAGACTTTGCCCCTCCTTGTTACTACATCTTTGTTATATGCCAGTGGCCGTTGTTACCAGTTATGTTCCCCCCGCAAAAAAATCTATGTTGACTTTTTAGGTAATTTCTGTACCAACAATTACCAAAAGTGGTAGTTCAAAAAAAGTAAATTAGGAAATACTAAAAATTTTCAGCGAGTACCATATTTTAATTTATAAATTCCCTTGTTCCCTACTAGAAAAATTGTACCACAATTTATCTTTGATATTTTAAAGCCATTTATACCAGTATTTTTGATTACTTACAATTGTCTATTACAACGTAATCAATTGCTAATCAAAGTTATATTATGGCACGGTTCAAGTTTGGTAAAAAGAAAAAAGATAATAGCTTTGATCCAGAAGTCTCGGTTGATTCTGATAATACATCTATTGAAGATAAATCGATTAAACAACATCAATTGCAATTAACTCCCAATAATAAGGCTAATTCCCCGCTTCCTGTGCCCCCTGCATCTGCTGTCCAATCTTCTACTGTTCCACAAATGGTTACTACTTCAACCCCATCCCCTCATATCCCTGATGCATCCCATCAATTTGCTCAAAGCGCAGTGGAAACTCCTTGGACTAAATATAAATTGAAAAATTCACCTTTCCCAAGATACAGACACTCCGCATCTACGGTGTCTTCCGAAAAGAATGAGATCTTCTTAATGGGAGGATTGAAGGAAGGTTCGGTTTTCGGTGATACTTGGAAGATCACTCCTGTCGTGACTGATGCTAGTGATCCTCTTGAAGTGGAAGAATATGTGGCTCAGAACATCATCATCTCCAACAAGAATAATCCACCTGCTAGAGTGGGTCATTCTTCTGTGCTCATCGGGAATGCTTATATAATTTACGGTGGTGATACTGTTGATACTGACTTTAATGGGTTCCCTGATAATAATTTTTACTTGTTCAACATCAACAACTCCAAGTACACCATCCCTTCCCATATTCTTAACAAGCCAAATGGTCGCTACGGACACACCATCGGAGTCGTATCCTTGAATAGTCAATCTTCCAGGTTATATCTTTTCGGAGGACAATTGGAGAACGATGTGTTCAATGATTTATACTACTTTGAACTTAACACTTTCAAATCTCCAAAGGCCAGATGGAATTTGGTGGAACCATTAAACAACTTCAGACCTCCACCTTTGACAAACCACACCATGTCAATCTACAAGAACAAAATCTACATTTTTGGAGGTGTCTACAATAATGAAAAAGTCTCCAATGATTTATGGTGTTTCGATATCCCCAGCTCCAAATGGACCCAGGTTTCCACCTCCGGTAACATTCCATTGCCTGTCAACGAACATTCCGCCTGTATCATCAATGATAAGTTATATATCTACGGTGGGAACGATTTCAGTGGTATAATTTACAATTCATTGTATATCTTGGACTTACATACCTTGGTATGGTCCAAGCTTACTACCGAAGGTGAAGTCAATGGCCCAGGTTCTAGATGTGGTCACACCATGACTTATATCCCTAATTTGAACAAGGTTTTGATCATGGGTGGTGACAAGAATGATTATGTATCTAACGATCCTAGAGACTACGAAACTTATGAAACTAAAGGTCCAAATACTGACCTGGATACTATGATTTACCAGTTGGATTTGGCTTACGTGGATGACTTTTTGTCCTCTAGAAAGACTGTTGTCAAGGCCAAAAAATCATCTGCCACTCCTCCTGTCAACGCCGGCTTGGGAAGTCCTACTCCTACGCCTGCAAGTCCTGTTCAGGCTCATGCTTCCATTCCTGGTCCCGCCCCTGCTATGGTGCCTGTTGCAGCCGCCTCAGCAGTGAATGCTGGTCCTGAATTAGTCTCTGGTGCCAACACTGATCTTAGACACAGTTTCCAACGTCACGCCAGAAGCGTTTCCAACGGACCGGAAGATTTTAGAACTCCTGAAGCTTCTCCTGAAAGGAAACAAGAGCAATTTGTTGAAGTCCCAAGTTCTGCTGTGTCTGAAAGAAATATCGCCACAGACCTTGATGACGCTTATGTTCACAAAGAAGTTCCTCTTCCAAATCTTTCAGGTTCCGAAAATGGCCACTCTTTCGGTGTTACTCCTCCTCCAAGTTCCCGTAGTGTTGCTCCAGTACTGGAAACCCCTGCTGCTTCTGCTCCTGTGTCAAATGCTGAAAACGAAAAGGTAAAGAAACTCGTTGGTGAGCTTACTGCCGAACTTGCAACTTTGAGACAGTCTGCTAAGCTCGAAATGCAAAATGCTACAGAGAAGATAAACCTGTTGGAACAAGAAAATCAAAGACTTAGGGAATTAGATGCTCAAAAATTGCAATCTGAAGTTGAGGAAAAAGATGAAATAATCTCCCAGTTAAGACAACAGATTGACCCTAGCTTGATCAGCATCGATGAAGAAAACGAAAATGCCAAGGAACCTACTAATTCGCCAATTACACAGCTCACAAAGTACAAGCTTGAGAGATTAGAACTTAATAACAAGCTTGTCTATCTCACACAAGAAAATAAAAAATTGAATCAGAAATTAGTTGAGTTCGAACCATTTATGAACAATCAAATAGGGGAGTTATCTAACTTCCAAAAGATTATCAACAAACAAGAAGAAAAGATTGCGGTGTTGAGCAGCCAAGTTAAAGACCAAGAAGCACTCAATAAGGAACTCAATAACTGGAAATCTAAACATGAGAATTTGCAGTTGGAGTTCAACAACTTCAAGTCTATTCACGAAGATATCGATATAAGTGATGATGAAAAGCAACCTGAATTAGAAGAGCCTAATGGTGTGGATTCCACCAACAGATCCATTTTAAGCAATAGCACCACTAGAAAGAGTAAGAAAGATATCTCCAACCATTTGGAAAGTTTGGTCAATGCTTGGAATTCTAAGAGTTCTTCTAGAAGTATCGCTGCTGGTGATTCCGAATCAGGAGCTGTTGACCCAATGGTGTTGGAGCTTCAAAAACAATTGGATGATTTGATGACCATCTCAAAAGAACAGGAAGTCACAGCCGCAAGAGAGATTGCCAACCTTAAACAACAACTCGCTACTAGAAGCGAGGACTTAAAGACCTATGAAGCCAACTACAAAGACGCTTTGCAGAGTGTCAATAACACTTCCAAGGCCTTGAAATTGACACAAGAAGAATTGCGTAACCAAAAGGTGTTAATGGAGAAGCTTATAGCTGAGAATAATGAGCTTAACTTGTACAAGAAAGCCAGCAAGAGAAGTTCGACTAGAGCTCCAATTCAAAACAACCAAGAGTTCAATTCTACTCTTAAAGACGTTGATGAAGAAGATGATGACATTGAAAACGCACATTTCAATATGAAAATTAAGGACTTGGAAGCTGATTTGTTCATTTTGAAACAAGAAAGAGATCTGTTGAAAGAAAGTGTTACCAACTTACAGAAACAGCTTTACTTGAGTCAAACTTAAACAAAGTCTATCTAGACTCCTCTTTGTATGTTCCTGTAATTAAAAGATCTTGTAGTATTAATATAATAACCTTCTATTGATTGTCTTCCCCATGCTTTAAAACTTTGAATCTATGCAATCTTGTATTACAATACATAATCGTTACTCATAATCTATAACTGTTACAAATGACATGTCAAAATCACGTTTGGCGATTGTCTTCCACCAATTGATCATTATTTGATCGTTCATAAGTCGGTACATAATCGATTTGACTGTTCTGATCTTCCACATCGAAAAAATTGAAGGTATCGGTATTCTCTTGATGCTGCTGTGTTTGTTCCTGTTGCTGGTGTTCGGGTGCAGAAGAGACATGTGGTTCTTCGTCTGATCTAAGAAGGTCTGTACTTTGTCCCATTTCTGCAGGGCTCCTATCTGCATTGACCACGTCTGCATCCAACATAGCCTCCGTTACTGGACTCACAGAGTCTCTAGATTCAACATCTAACGCCGGCTCTGAAGGCATTAAGCTTGCTTCGTGTGCCCTCATTCTCTCCTTTTCTGACATATGGCCCTCTGGCATTGGCAACAAATCAATATCGTTCACAATGTCATGGTAATTGGGTACACTCGAAGGAAACTCTCGTATTTCAGGAATGGCTTGAATACCGCTTGGAGTTCTACTTGTATCTGGTGAATAATCTGGCCTAAAATTCGACCCGAAGCCATACAGACCATTGGTCATAGGCACACTAGGTAAGTTGGTCCCAGAAGGTAATCCAGGATTCATACCAACGCCTGAACCACCAGGAGTATGGCCATCTGACACAGAGGAAGACCTTCTGGAGGGAGACGAAACTTGCATATCGTTCGGGGTGCCAGACGAGCCAGTGATTCCTTCATTGAGTGCGGTAGGGCTGTCAGTCTTCAGGCGATGCGTACCCACTACTATCTCAGACGTGAGTTGCAAGAACTTCTTCATTCTCTTATATTTGTCAGTGTTGATAAAAGTAGATCTCTCGCTATGGTTCACATCATTTGCAGAAAGAAACTGATACTGGAGACGCACATCATTCAAGTTATCGATGGCTTTAACAGCTGGATTTTCATCTGAATTATATTGATGGGTCTGGCTGTTGGCGAAATCGACTATAGGCGATTTCCTGCCGCCATCAGGGGCTTTAGACTGGTTAGAGTCCAATACAACTGACTTCCCAGATAAATTGATCAATACTTCCACAAAGTACTGGAAGGACACAATTGGACAGTCACTGATGGTGGGAAAGGCGTCTGCTGGTACTCTAACGCTCGTGTTGATCTCGGATTGAAATGTACTAGGATCAACGTATAATGGGACCACTGATTGTACCAAATCTTTCCTGAAACTATCATATAAGCCATTGGGCCCATTATCTAGTCTACAGACCCTGACGAAAGTCACAATTATCCCATTCAAATCCTGTACTTTCCGCAAGTGGTTGATATTGAGTTTTATCGGGATGAGTTCCCCACGGAGATACCCTCTTTTCGGTATGACAAGCGACACCTTGATAGTATCAGGCTTCAGATCAAGATCATATGACAATCCAGGTGGTGTTTGGGCGGTGGTTGTGGTAGCAGGTGTGGAAGAATGGTTTTCTTCATCATGAGGCTCTAGTATATTGTGTTGCCCTGGATGGGAGCCTTGTGTGTTTTGAGAGCTAACATTATGGCTGGATGAGATTGGATCGACTTGCTCACCTGGAGAATGACCGGCGTTTTCCCTTTCCCTGTCTCGTTCATCAGAATTATTGGAGGAAAGGGTGCTGAAAGTATTAAAAGTGTTTATAGTGGAATTTGAGCTGGGAATTCTCGATAGTTTCTTGAATCTAGGATCTTTGATTATTAATCGTTTTGGTTTCGGTGTCGGTAGCGTACTGACATCAATGGGGTTGACAAGATTTATTAGCTTTTCTGATGTGTAATTGGTATTGTTCAAAATCTTTAGATTTTTTGTTTTGAATAGAAGGCCCGGAGAAGTTGGAGGTTCCGGGGAGCTTGTTTGTGTAGATGATTGTGATGGTGATGCAACAGAGGAATCGTGCATGGATGCTTTCAAAAGGTAAGTTATAGACCCTTTTCCAAAATCAATACTAGTATAGATTCTTTTGTTGGGTAATTTAACAATGAAAGGGAATCGATGTTCACCCTTGAATAAGCCGTTCAGCAAATCACCTGACCCTCTGCCTCTTGTAGTATTGGCTTCATTACCATAAATCATGATAGTGTGATGGAATAAACTATGCTTTATGGGTCGTAAATTTGAATGTGATGATGCATTAATCTTGACGTATCCTATCAACGATAGCGTTATGATTATATTGGCAAGATTTTTGTTTGATATTAGAATGATTTGACCAGATACTTCGTCACCTGGGAGCCATGAGTTATGAGGATTGTCCAATATTATATAAAAATCACTGACAGAATTAAAGTCAATCTTGAATGGCGCAAATGTAGCTGGTTTAGTGACATTCCCCAGATCGTCCTGTGTATCGTTGGCATCCGAGTAGCTTCTCAGCCGGCTCGGAATTATCCTAGATACCGCCTTTCTCATGGGAGTGGTATATGGGTTGGCAGGGCTGGTTCGTTTTTCGATATAACCCTCGTTGTAGGATAAGCTGTGGAGTTTCGGAATGGGGGGATTTTTGACAGTGAATGATGTCAAGTTTGACGGCTTCAAGTAACCAGTGTCTTTTGGTTGATGTCCGACTTCAATATTCCCTTAACCGGATAAAAAAGTTTATTTGTTGAAAGGAATTAAACAAAAAAAAAAGACGGGAACCGTTGTAGCTAGGTTCCTTTGGCTCAATTATACTATTGAATGTTCAATACAATAATTTCAATTCCCCTAATTTTTGTCGCACTACAATCATAAAAAGAGATACGGGCGTAGTACGAAAAAGTAGTGCCGTGTTGTGTCGGCCGCGGCGCAACTTTATCGCGCCACGATGTTAAAACGACGTTGCCCCGCCGTCTTCAGAAGCGAAAACATAAACACGGACTAATACTTAGTTTATAACCGCTCGCTTGTTTGTTCTTTTTTATTCTTTATTTAGGTCAGCCATGTTTGACCCTTACACCGTATCATTTTTATTTTAACCTTTTACAACGTTGTAACTTTAACGTCAACTTACAATATATTCAAAAACAGCCCAGTCGGCCTACTATACAGTTAAGAATGCAACCATTTAATTTTCTCGTTCTTTTAAATTCCTTGTTTTCATGCTACACAACAAATTTAATCAAAGGTCTTCTTAGTACCTTTGAATTCACTTGATTGTCTTTGAGGTCTTGGAGAGTTAGAAGCAGATCTGTCTCCGCCTCTGAATCCACCGTTACCACCTCTAAATCCACCTGGAGAATCTCTGAAACCACCACCGTTACCACCGAATCTTGGTCTTGGAGTAGAAGATGGATCTTTTGGAGTAGAAAAGTCTAATCTACAAGGTCTTCCTTCGATGTATTCACCGTTCAAGGCTTCTAAGGCAGCTTTAGCTTCATCTTGACTACCGTATTGGACGTAACCGAAACCCTTTGGTTGTTGAGTTTCTGGATGAGTTGGGATTCTGCAGCTGATAACTTCACCATATTGACCGAAAATTTCAAATAATTTATCTCTTGAGGCTTGGAAACTTAAGTTACCAATGAATAAAGTGTCAGATGGAGCAGAAACAACGTCACCGAATTTTCTGGCTCTGTCATTGTTGCTTGGAGTTTGAGGCTTGGAAGTAGACATATCTAAGTTAATTGGTCTACCGTCAATTTCTCTCCCTTGGTATTGTTGAAGAGCAGCTTCAGCTTGAGATTTAGATTCAAAATCAACGTAACCATAACCTCTAGATTTACCAGTAGCTCTTTCCATGATAACTCTAGCACCAATTACACCACCAAGAGGTTCAAATTCTCTCTTTAACCAGTCATCGTCAATGTTCCATGATAATCTACCAACGAAAAGGGTAGCTGGTTCTTCATTGACCTTAGCCTTTTTAGGAGCTGGCTCCTCATCTGCAGTTTGGAATTCTTCATCACTGTCAGCCTTACGTTTAGTTGGGGCTGGAGTAGATTCAGATTCGGATTCAGAATCAGAATCAGAATCAGAATCGGAGTCGGAATCGGAACTGGAGCTAGAGCTGTCTGAGTCTGAGCTAGAGCTGGAGCTGGAGCTAGAGCTGGAGCTTGAGTCAGAGTCTGAGTCAGATTCGGAATCACTAGAGTCAGAAGATTCAGCGGCTTTCTTGTCTTCTTTCTTGCTGTCTTTCTTGACTTCCTTCTTTTCTTCTTCGTCAGAGTCGGAATCTGAGTCGGACTCGGATTCTGAAGAACTGGAACTGGAGCTAGAGTCGGAGTCAGAACTAGAATCTGAGTCAGATGATGAGTCCCTCTTTTCGACCTTCTTTTCTTCTTTCTTTTCTTCCTCTTCGCTTTCGCTGGAAGAGCTTTCAGAATCGCTAGAAGAACTTTCAGAATCGCTGGATTCAGAACTAGATGAGCTGGATTCAGAAGATGATGAGGAGGAAGATGATGATTCCTTCTTAGCAGACTTCTTAGTTTTCTTCACTTCCTTTGGTTTGACTTCTTCTTCTTCATCGGAAGAGGATTCAGATTCAGAACTTGAACTTGAACTTGAACTAGAACTGTCGGAATCAGAACTAGAACTTTCACTGGAGCTTGAGCTAGTCTCTGGTTTCTTCACCACAACTTTCTTGCTCTTCTTAGTGACCTTCACTGGCTTGGATTTGGACTTAACGTCCTTAACAGCTGATTTACCCATGTTTTTCAATTACCACTAAAAGAAAAATGTAACTTATCAAACTAATTTTTTTTTTTTTTCATCAGGGAAGAGCAGAGCATCGCAACATCATAGCAAAAAAATTGTTCGTCGTGTGATTATGTCATCTTCTGACAGTCTATCGACCACTCCGCTCCTCCGGAAAGTATATGGTGAAAGGCCCGTTTTCTAATAGGCCACCCAGCACACCTCCAGTCGTGATTTCTCGAGCAAAAAGACGATATTCATACTGCTTGGGCTACAAGTTTTAACTACAAGCTTTTTCGTGGTGCTTCAAGGACTACAAACCCTGTAACTCTATACTACCCTGTATGCGGCCCGCTAGCGGCGTCTTCGTGTTTTTTTTTTCTTTTTTGATTTCTAGCTCCACAATTTTAGTAACTACTAAAACTCTACTTGATAAATTTTTCACTCTTTTCACCTAACAGTTTTTTTCAGCCCGTTAAATATTTTTGATAAAATCCGTGATGTTTCAAACTAAGGTGCTCTTTCAAAGAGCTTCCCCGGCTGTGAAGCAATATGCTAATATGTTAAGAGACCCACTGAAGAAATATAAAGCTTTTAAAGGTGTCGCTTTACCTGACAGACAATGGCCAAATAAGGCTATAACCAAGGCTCCAAGATGGTTGTCTACCGACTTGAGAGATGGTAATCAATCTTTACCTGATCCTATGAGTATTCCAGAAAAGAAAGAGTATTTCAAAAAACTTATTGAAATTGGGTTTAAAGAAATTGAAGTGTCTTTTCCATCAGCTTCTCAAACTGATTTCGATTTCACCAGATATGCTGTTGAAACCGCTCCAGAAGATGTTAGTATTCAAGTCTTGACCCAATCTAGAGAGCACTTGGTTAGAAGAACCGTCGAGTCTGTTAAGGGTGCTAAAAGAGCCACCATTCACACTTACTTGGCTACCTCTGATTTGTTCCGTGACGTTGTCTTCAATATGTCTAAAGAAGATGCCATTGCCAAAGCTGTTGAAACCACTAAATTGGTGAGATCCTTGACTAAAGATGATCCTGAAATGCAAGACACTATCTGGAGTTACGAGTTTTCCCCAGAATGTTTCTCTGATACTCCAACTGAATTCGCTATCGAAATTTGTGAAGCTGTCAAGAATGCTTGGGAACCTACTGTGGAAAACCCAATCATTTTCAACTTACCAGCTACCGTTGAAGTTGCTTCTCCTAACGTTTATGCCGACCAAATCGAATACTTCTGTAGAAATGTTACTGAAAGGGAAAAGATTTGTGTTTCTGTCCATCCACACAATGACAGAGGTTGTGGTGTTGCAGCTGCTGAATTAGGTGTTTTGGCTGGTGCCGACAGAGTTGAAGGTTGTCTTTTCGGTAATGGTGAAAGAACTGGTAACGTTGACTTGGTCACTGTTGCTTTGAACTTGTACACTCAGGGTGTTTCACCAGAATTAGACTTCTCTGATATCGAATCAGTGATTGCTGTTAGTGAAAGATGTAACAAGATCCCAATCCACCCAAGAGCTCCATACGGTGGTTCGTTAGTGGTGTGCGCATTCTCTGGAAGTCACCAAGATGCCATCAAGAAAGGTTTCGAAAAGGCTGCCCAAAGACAAGATGAAAGATGGGCTATTCCATACTTGCCATTAGATCCAAAAGATATCGGTAGAAGTTACGAAGCTGTTATTAGAGTGAACTCCCAAAGTGGTAAAGGAGGTGCAGCTTGGGTTATCTTAAGATCTTTAGGTTTAGATTTACCAAGACAATTGCAAGTGGAATTTTCCAACATTGTGCAATCTGAAGCTGATTCATTAGGAAGAGAATTAAAGCCATCTGAAATTGTGGAATTATACAAGAACACTTTTATGTCTAAAGAAAAGGCTTCCCTTAAGTTGGAAGACTTTGATATTTCCAGAAACAAAGATAGCCCAGATTCTAGAGAAATCAACGCTTCTTTGAATATCAACGGTAAGCTTATCAGTGTGTTCGGTAAGGGTAATGGACCAATTTCTTCTTTCATTGATGCCATTTCCAGTAGATTTGGTACTCACTTTGAAGTTATCAACTACTCAGAACACAACTTGGGTACTGGTTCTCAAGGTAAGGCTGCTACTTACATCCAATTGAGTTATGTCAATTCTAACGGTGACAAAGTTAAGAAGTGGGGTTGCGCAGTTGATTCTGATGTTTCCGAAGCTTCTATTCAAGCCATTATCTCGGTTGTCAACTCTTTGATTGAAACCAAGGAAATCATCATCTAATTCAAAAATTCAAAAAAGGGACTAGTTTACTGGTATAAAAAAGGAACTACGTTTGTAGTAATAAAACTTAACTAAAGGTAATATTTGCCTCTAATGGAAACTATAGTAGAAAGTCTTTTTGTACTTTAGCGTCACATGTTAGGAGAAAAGAGGTTGTATCTCAAACTCTGGTGTCTTCTATTATTTCCAGTATATTCCTCTTTTAAGACCCTGAGACCACTATACGGTTTCCACTGTTTGCAACTTTTTTGCAACCAAGACACAAAATAGTGGTAAAATTATACACGTGACTTTCGTGACTGCGTTTTTCCCGCATCACCTTCTACAGCCCTCATCTTTTTCTATTGTCGCCTTATACAGAAAATGTTTGCGTCAAATTTTTGATTTTCGCACACCATCACCAAACACTCAATGAGAAAAAATTTATACAAAAAATTTTCTTTCTGAAAAATTTCAATTATCACAAATAACCAAAGATGTCATCTTATGAACCAGTTGTCGTCATTGACGGTAAAGGACATTTATTAGGTCGTTTAGCTTCCACCGTTGCTAAACAATTATTAAACGGTCAAAAAGTTGTTGTTGTCAGATGTGAAGCCTTAAACATCTCTGGTGAATTCTTCAGAAACAAATTGAAGTACCACGACTACTTGAGAAAAGGTACTAGATACAACAAGACTCACGGTCCATTCCACTTCAGAGCTCCATCCAGAATCTTCTACAAAGCCATCAGAGGTATGATTCCTCACAAGACCCCAAGAGGTAAGGCTGCTTTAGAAAGATTGAAGGTTTTCGAAGGTGTCCCACCTCCATACGACAAAAAGAAGAGAGTTGTCGTTCCTCAAGCTTTAAGAGTCTTAAGATTGAAACCAGGTAGAAAATACACTACCGTTGGTAAATTATCTTCTTCTGTCGGATGGAAATACGAATCTATCGTTGACAAATTGGAAGAAAAGAGAAAATTACAAAGTGCTGAATACTACGCTAAGAAGAAGGCTTTACTCAAGAAAGTTGACGCTGCTAAGGCTTCCGTTGCTGATTCTGATGTTTCTCAAAAATTAGCTGAATTCGGTTACTAAATAACTTTTTGAATCATAACTTTTTGTATTAATGGTTGGTATATGATTTAAAAGTGAATGAAATCAAAGAAATATTATTTTAAATAGATAATTCAAATGGAATTCTATTCCTCATTTGTATATTTTTCAATTTACAAGTTAATCTGTATGAAATGAATGTAAGCCTGATTTCCGTTTAATAAGGAATCTTTTCTCATGCCTAGAGCGTTAACGCTTTCACTCAATTAACCTTTATTAGAGAAATTTAAAGTTTTTCTGAGCTAAATTAAGCAAATTTTGATTGCAAAACATTAACCGTTTTACAATTTTCACTGTTTGTTGTCAATATTTAATTTTAACCTTTTACAATTTTAGAATTACCGGATGACAACATATATTGGTTTATTGACAGGCATCAAACAGTAAACTGCTACTATAAATAACATTATGAAATTACGAGAGAAGCTTTTTCGTGACTTTAGGGTACGACCAATGTTTGGGAACAATGGTGATACCCTTAAATTTCAGTAATGAATTTTAATTAGCATTTTAAAAAAAAAAAAAAGCATTCAATGCTAAACTTTAAATAGTAAATATCAACGATAAGCAGAAGTGTTGGGTAGTGGTTGCCATCCGGTCGTGGGATCCGATCTACAATTTGGACTATAAAAGGGGACTTAAAGTTCTCTAAGTCGACCTTTTTTTTACTCTATCAACCTACTTCAACCTCTCATCACCAAATATGAATTTCAAATTATTAGTTTCACTTCTTTTAGTCGACTTGACCCTTGGAGCTGCCGTTGCTGTGCCCAAGGCTGCTGACGAGGCCATGATCAAGAGAATGACAGATGGTTGGGCTTTAGAGAAGAGAGAGAAATGTTGCCATATGGTTGGAGACAAATGTATCCCAAGAACTGATTGTACCATAGGTTAATCATCAAGAAAAAAGCCACCAGGTACTAGCGTCATTTTAGGTTATTAGGAATAGGTGCTGGACTTTCAAAGAAGTCATTATGAAGTTTATAGTTAATGTAAAGTTTTAAATTCACTAACTGTAAGTCCCAACAATTCCTGTTTCTCGGTGCTTCTCTGACTGCAATTTGCAACGTATGCAGTTTTGCAAGTATAACCACCCCTTTCGCTTCTGCATCAGCACCTTTGTGTCTGCGTTACTCCTATATTGGGGAACAAGTAGTAAGTTTCAGTGACATCCGAGCCGGTGCTCCGGTGTCCGCTTGGAAATGGTTAAAAAGCACAATTTGCACCCACAAAATTCAAGCACTAAAACAAGTGCAGAAACCCAGTGACTAGCCCAGCAGCTACTTAACTAACCATACTCACATAGTGTATTTCTATAGCAGAGAGTTAGGCTGTGGTGAAGACCTCAAGGGTACTGTACCATACTTTGGTAGTGGATACAGTACTGAGAATAATTATGGTTTCATTAAAGAATCTCGATAATCCCAAGAGGTCAGGTGATCTTTCTTTAAAGGAGTTTCCCCTGCCTATTACAGTATCTCTACGGCATTTGAATACAATAGCTATGGTAACCAAGAAATAGGGTGCCATAAAGACCATCTCAGCTCCTATATGACGAAAGACGTTCTCCTGCTTGGTTCCAGCTGCCAATACAGTCAAACCCCACCCATATAATTCAATAGAACTCCAGTTTGCAATACAAGAATACCACATTAAAGATGGGCAAGGGTTCTAATGTTTGATGCTTTACTGTATAGAAGAAAGAATGGGGATCATCATATTTCATTTTTAGACCCGTTATTTCAATTCCTGTGCTTCCCCTTAAACCGAGCAATAAAACATGGCTTTGAACATGCACCCCTGAAAAGACTCTTGTATTATTGTTCTCATTGGCTCAATGAATTTTGGACTTTTTTAGTGTTTTATACGGGACCCCCTTGTGTTATCTTGGGTTCTCATTGTCTCATCGAATTTTTTTTTGGTGATTTTTACTTTTAACAATTATTCATGTTATATGTGGTGTCTGGCGATATAGATAGCGGTATCCACCATGTTTTACAGATGATCGATAAACAGTTCCTGAAAACAAACTATATAAACTGCACTCTTCCTGGTCGCCTTTTCAATCTCGTTAATAATCGCCATTATAATTTCAAGTCCCCGGAGAAGCTAAGGCTTTTTAACTACCAGAAAGTGAATGATTTGAAACAACTACATGATTTCTTCAATGGATTAAGATCGGAAAACGGTAAAGAGTATGTGGTGATAGAGTCCATTAGTGACATTGTAAAATTGACAGCATTGGATTACCCTCAGCTCAACGCGTTAATTATGGAGATAATGATAGCATTAAAGGCTAGCGGTAAACAAGTGTTTTTAATCGATCAAAAATACAACCAATTCATTGATTTAAGTTGTGATGATACCATTCACGTGTGAACCGGTGTTAGTGGCTGAAAGTTCGGTTATCTTAGTTGAAGTTTGTCAATGCAACGTCACATTGCAGTTGAAATGGGTGCCTCCTGGCCAATACCGTTAATCAGCACTTTCGAATGCACAGTTTTGCCTTCATAAATATAGATTCCACAAACTGTGCACCATTAGCCAATAAGTTGGTCCCGCTAGTCTACTTGTTCATTGAAGATACTTTGTCACCCCATATAATGTCCTTTTACGCCGTACCTGGTAAGTACACGCACGTTTTCTTTTTTTCTTCTCCAGAAAATTTGGTAGCTGGGGTAAAAGCTCGTTGATAGGCTGAGAACGATCTACGGCTTTACAAAGTGACAACCAAGCCAATACAAAAACGTCCACATTGTATTCAAATCGCTAAGAGCATAAAAAATCACACTAATGGTGTCACAAAAGCATATTTGGGCGGGTTCATGTAGACCCCATTTAATTTGAATATATCCCCTCCCCCTCTTTTAACCCCAGTCGTAAATCAAACACAATAAAAAAAAACCATTATCTCCACATAGTAAATTTTTCTGGAGATCACTTAAAACACTCCTTTCATCGAGTGTTGTTTTTTTTTTATTTATCTGTCTAACTACTTCATTTACTTTCCTTATAATCCCAAGAGAATGTCCACCATGTCCAATATGGCATTCCCATACCAGATGTTTGACCCTACCACCATTTTTTTCCCAAAGCCTCAAGTCCAAGTTCAGGCGTCGAGCCGTGCTGTTCCTGAGGTCGACGAAAACACTGTTTTAACGCCCTGTTCTTCAATAATAACTATCGACAACCCAGTAGAATACAATCCAGTGGAGTTCAATAAGTTGTACACTAGAAGAAACAGCCTTTATAAGTCGGGTACGTTGACCGACGAATTAAGCGTGGGGGATACATCTTACCAGGGGCCCGAATTAGTTCTGACCCTTACACCTGCCAGAAGTAGCAGTATTTCAAGGACATCCACACGTGTTGCTGCAGAGGATGTTTGCATACGACTTTTACTATCTAATGGAGAAGCTTCCAACATAAAGTTAACAGACCTCCTACTGTTTGTTAATACTCATTTATCTTCCCCTATTCAATTTGCAGAATTATCTATGACACATTTGGCTATATATTGCTGCAAAACTATGGCCAAACAAATACTGGGGATTAAGCTTTGTCATTTAGGGAAGTGTTACTCCATCCAAAATCAACAGGACTTGACTAAAAAGAAATGTGAATTGTTGTCTTTAAAAGTGGACAAATACCCTACTATCCATATAACCTTCAGTGAAGAAGTGCATGACCTGTTCAATATGGACATCAAGTCAATGATCCGAAAGACTTTCGAGGTAGAGTTCTACCCTGTGACCTACGCTGACGTGATAGTCAAAAAGATATCTTCATCTAACGTCAAATCCAAATTAAAGATCAGGTCCAAACTTAAGCTGTTGTTCAAGTAAACCTGTTTTGTAATCCAATGTTTTATTAACCTGTGAGTATCAGGGAAGATCTCCTATTGTCTTTGGTCACTAAGTCGATACCTTATCTGTCTGGTGCAAGGAGGTCTATGTCCCTGAATTTACCTTCCGTACAAGTGTATTATATATCTACGTATCGTTTCATACTGTCAATGCATAAGACTTAAGAACCCCGAGATCAAGATTCCTATTATCAAAAGGCCCAACTGTGAAAACAGTAAATCTTTGAACTCCGCTAAAACATGAGTCAGAATGTAAATGAAAGTCCCGCTGCTAAATAATAATAATAACCCGATAACGGTGTCACTAGGGTTAATAACTAGCAATGTCACCCACGTTATCAAGCTCGACACTGGAGTAGCCAACGAGAACAACAATATATGAAACTTGATGATCTTAGCGTCTAGGTTCTGTTGGATCAAAAGACAACTTAAACTGAATACCGTGGGGAACTTATGGATAATAATGATCAATGACATAGTAAACCCAATTCCCTCGGTATGGAATGAGGATCCAAGTGATATCCCATCTATGAAGCTATGGAGAATCAATGCTAAAGTCAATGAGTTATGAAGTACACTATTGACTAAGCTTCTCTCTGGGACGTAGTAGTTCATTTCGAAGTCATTAACGCTGATTTCGTGGTCCACTTTCTTTTCCAGATGGCTTTGGTCCACCAATATCATACACACAAATCCAAGCATAATAGCTATGCCAATCCATTTGCTATCATTATTAGGATTTTTATTATAGTTCTCGATACTTTCAGGTATGGCGAGACATAAAGCTGCACCTATTAATAATCCACCACTGAATAATGATACCGTCTTAATATGACTCTTGATGTCTAGGTGCAAAGGCAATAGACCTAGACCATATGATATGCTTCCCATGAATATGCATATCAATAGTATAGGAATAATCAGGAACATGGTTGTATATCCAAAAATAAATAATGAGCCCTTTTTCGCAGATCACTTTGGTTTCGTTTATCTTTCATTTTTACTGCTGAAAACATGTTAAGAAGAGCTGCCACCACCATCAGCTTGACACCAGAAGACGTTCTGGAGTTTGACCAAAGTGTTACCAATAAGAATAACTCGTACTTGAAGGATGACAATCAAGAACAAGAACCAGACCAGGAGCCGGACGTGTCGCTCACAAGCTATAAAAACAGAGCAGAAAGAATTATGGATAGAGAAAGGGTAACGGGTCCTGGATCCAGGTCTGGTTAGAGGAATTAATAGTGTACTGGTTGCTCCTGCATTTCTTTCTTTGAATACCCTTTTTTTTGATGAAATACAGCAGGACCACCATGAACCTGCATCAGTAATGATATATCATGTCGTAATATTATAGTATACAATCACTTTTTATTCAATGCTTTCCTCTTCAACCACTTTTCCTTTGCTCCGATACGAGCTTCGGCTTTTGGTACCCCTTTGGTAGCCTTCAATACCTTCACGTGAACAGGACCTCTCTTGATGCTATCTTTTGTTTTTAGTTTCTTCAACTTCTCCAATTTTAGCTGACGAGCCAACTCACGGTCCAACTCGTCGGACTTTTTATGCTTTGGTTTTATGGTCATGGACCTTTGGTCTTCTGCGTCTGAAGGCTCAGCAGATTCTTTCCCTAACTGCAAGATATCGTCTGGTAAGAACTCCGGAAGTGGTTGTTCTTTCACTTTTTGTTTCTTTTCTTGCTGTTGCTGTTTATTGTATAAATCCTTTTGTCTTCTTCTTTCTCTCTCTATCCTTTTGGCCTCTAATTCAGCTTCCTTTTTAGCCCGTTCTTTTTGTATTATCGCATCTTTAGCTTTTGAAGTGGATTCTTCTTCTGGGGCATCGTCACTGTCTTCATCACTCTCATCATCACTTTCTTCGGCGCTTGCGCTCTGTGAGGGAACAGGTATCACGCTTGGCTCTTTGCTATTCGTATCTATCACATCAACGTCCTCATCATCATTGAATTTAATCTTTTTAGCGGTCTGATTCCTCGTAGTGACCATCTTTGTATGAATTTATCTCATCTCATTATTCTCATTTTTGATGTGCAAGATTCTTTGAAAAAGTGTATCACGTGATATGTTCAGATGTATACGCCAAAGAACAGTTTCTTATATCGCTTGTCACATTGAAGCTATCTAGTGGTTCATTGATATACAGCTTCTGGTACAATCGTACGAGTGTGTTGGGATTTAGCATGCTCCCAAAAGAACCCTAAAATCTCAAAGCCCATACAATCAGTATTTTTCCTCTTTTTTTTGCACCCAAACCACAAAACCAAAAAACTTCTTAAAGACACCGTCTTCATGAATTCCAACACATACTCCATTGACCAATTGTTCAGTTTGCGCCACCACAACAAGCTAGATATTCCATGTATCCATGAGATGGTTTCATCCCTCAGCTTATTGTCTTACAATGCCTACAACATAGTAACCAACTCGAATAAGGAAAATTACAACAGAATACCCTGGAACCTGGAGAACAACTTTATTCCCAGGAAGCCATACATCTCGCTCCACAACCCAGGCTACAACTACAAGCCCACAGGGTACCACGAAGCCGTTGGAGAAGTGGGGCTCCCTAAGGTGTTCCCCATATTTGATCTCAGCCAGCTCCCACCAGGGGCAAAGATTATTAGCATCATGCCAGGAGCTTCGGTACCACCAGGGGCTGTCAAAGTACCAGCTTCAGCATTAAAATTCGCAGCTTTGGCCAACGAAAGCAAGAGTTTGGGGATTAGGAGATTTGCCCCTGTTGACTTTTCGCCTCCTTATACCGTCCCATCGCCTTCTTACACTAACCCTTCGCTTCCTGGCCGCTTGGTTTCAATCCCAAAAGGATCTTTTGAGCCTTTCGAGACAGGAGTTAGTTCAGCCATACTTGAAGACGGCACCAGCGATGTCTGTAAATCGCCAGAGGATTCGTTAGCAAGAAGCAGTTTGTTGCACCAAGACGACGACGCCCAGTCAACAATTGGCTCTTCTTGCGACAGCTACAGCATTCAGATCCAGTTACCTTCTCCTGGAATTTAAAGGGCCCAACAAGTCATAAATACATAAAATATATACATGCGTTAGTTGACCTCTTTGGGTAGGGCAGTACTTCTCATCGCGGGGATCGAAACTTCTTTGTATCACTTTTAATGGCACACCAGCAAGATTATCAGCCACAATGGGTGGGCCTTCAACTCCAACTGTATGTATAACTAGAGAGTAATTCATGTATTTCTCGAGTCAAATGCTTTTTCCTGTGTCTCCTTGAAAGGTACTAACTTTTTAGTGTGTTTGATACTACTGCTAAACCAGAAGAGCATGATGTAATATTGGACAAATTGACGTGGGATGCCATGATTAACGGCAGTTTGGGAAAGTTTTATGGTCTCATAGGCCAAGCAAGTTTCTATCAAGTAGAAGAACTTAGTGATGATGGGTTAAAATGCACGTTACGAGTGATGAAAGAAGATGAGGCTAAATACATCAATAGCTTTACTACCCACAGGTTCAAGTTGAATTCATATTACGGTGGAGACTTCGATGCTGATACATACATAAGAGTTGAGAGCACCGTCCGCCTACCGGACATCGAGGTCACAGAAGACATGACCGAAGTCACTCCATGAACGACCTCAGAAACGATTACATAGTTGCATAATACATAAAATGGGCTTTTTTTGGTTAGATAATTATCTAGCCTGACACTAACTAGCATCTATCTTTTTAAATCACTTTTGTGCATTTCTTGATACCAGCTCTGTCAAACCTCTTGAAATTGCCTGTGAACCCCTTTGCATGCACCTGTCACTGTAAGGCGCTGAAAATGCGATAAAATTGAACGAAACTTAAAACTATATTAAAAGATCACTCGCCTACTCAATTACACATCTACCACAAGCATCTGGACATACCCACTCAATTGAACCAATTGTACGAAGTTAAAGCTTGGTAAGAAAACTAATCATGAAACTTCAGCACCCCTTTTGGCTACTCTTTATAAGTAGTCTATTTGCAGTAGTGGTGGCCGAATTCGAGCCAAAAGTGACAGAGAAACACCAACCAGACGATACTTACTTTTATACATATTTTGATGATTCTCCCAACATATTGATACAGACTGGGAAGGGGCTTGAATTATCCACTGATAATGGCCAGACTTGGAAAAAGGTTGAGGCAATTCCAAAGAATATCGAAATTAGTGAACTTTTCATTGATCGATTTGATGGCATAGCCTATGTATTGACACCCAATGTCACGCAATATTTCTCGGAAGATAAAGGGCTAACTTGGAAACCCTTCGAATTTAAGGGTGCCGTTAAGGATACATATGGAGCACCAAGGATAACCTCCAATTATGCTGACTCCAAGATCAAATTAGTATCATTTACGGAGTGCAAAGGTGACTTATTTGACGAACGCTGTTCCACTAGCCATTTCTACACCACTGACAAGTTTAAGACTGCCTTAAAAGAACTCAATGTGAAAGCAGATGAGTGTATATTTGCCAGGGGCAGCAAAGTGTTCACAGAGGGCAAAGCTCTGACTATTATCTGTATTGAGAATACCTTGAACTCCTTTGATCATGTGGTCCTGTCAAACCTTATCAGAAGTGACAATTTCTTCAAGTCTAAGCAAGTATTGAACCATGCATACTCCAAGACCGGTAAGTTGGTTGGTATTAGTGTGAAACAGAATTTCATCCTAGCTGTTGTTCAAAATGATAAGTTCAACAAACACTCCAAGATTACGCTTTTGGTGTCCAAGGATGCTAAAACCTTTAATGCAGCTGACTTGTCCACTGAAGTTTCCTTTGGGGCCGTGCAGTTTTTAGATTCTTCTCCGCTGTCCATTTTTGTGTCTATCGCTGCCTTCACAGGAATGTTTTTCCAATATGGTAATGCAAAAGTGTATTCATCTGATTCCTCCGGTCTCAAGTTCACACAAATAGCCGAGAATGTCGTTGAAAGTAGTGTTCAGAAAGTACAAACAATTGACGGTGTATGGTTAGCCAATAAGATAGATGATAAGGATGGTGAAGACACAGACGAGCCTGACTCCATAATTGACTTCTTGACAGGTGGGGGCGTTTCCAAGTCCTTCAAGTCAATGATTACTTTCAACAACGGAAAGGACTGGAATCCTGTGAAAGTTGTTGATGATGATGATTGCAAAGAAGATGGTTGCTCATTACACTTTCTCACCACTGCTGAAGAAGACGGTGAAGGGAAGTTCGTCACAGGACCAACACCAGCTATTTTGCTTGGTGTGGGAAATAGCGGTAAAGAGCTCACCAGAGAGACCAAGAAAATGAAGACATTCATCTCTCGTGATGGAGGTGTTTCATGGAAAAAGGCCATTGATGAACCTTGTATATTTGCCTTTGGTGACTTAGGAAATATTATTGTAGCTGTGCCATATCTCGGTTATGGTGACCGAGATACCAGTTCCAAGTACTTCTACTACTCCCTTGATCAAGGTCTCACTTGGTCCAAAAAGGACTTCAAAACTCCATTTTATCCCTTGTCTTTGACCACCACCATTGATGGTACAGGTACCAATTTCTTAATTTCGGGTCTCATTGATAAAACACCCGATAACCAAGATGACTATGAGTTCAATGATGTTCTTTATGCTTTAGATTTCAGTAAAGCCTTTGACAGAAAGTGTAAAGATGGTGACTATGAGGAAATTTATGCTAGACACTTGTCAAAAGATCAAAAATCTATTTGTATGTATGGACATCGTGAAAGATTCAGAAGGAGAAAAGCAGATGCTAAATGTTTTGCTGCTACTTTGTATGAGGACCTCACAGTTTATGATGAGTCATGTGAGTGTACTGAATTCGATTTTGAATGTGCTCCTGGGTTTAAATTAGATAAGAAGGGTAAAATTTGTGAACCAGATGGCCCTGTTATTCTGCAAATGTGCAAGGCGAAGGATGTTGAATCTATCACCCTCCCTGACAAGGTATCGATTGATGGTAATGAGTGCTCCATGGGAAAGAAGTCAATGAAAGATTTTGTTACAGAGCATACTTTGGACTGTTCTGAATACCATGAAGATGATAGAAAGAAGACAATTCTGTCCCATAAGTTTGACTTCGAAGATAAAGTGGTTGACTATGCCTATTTTGAACAAGGAAAGCATTTCCAAGGAGAGAATATACTAATTCGTACTGATGACGACAAACTTTATGCTTCAAGAGATGGAGGTTTAGAATTTGTCAAAGTGCCTATCTATGACAAGATCGGTAGCTTCACCATGGGGCCAATCCCTGGACAAGTTGTTTTGGGAACTGATAGCGAAAGAATTTACATATCCACAAACGCTGGTAACTCATATGCTAGAGAAGATGGGCCCGGTCAATTAGTGCCCCCTTACGTGTCATTCCACAAAACGAAGCAAGAACGCATGATCGTCTATGTCTTGGAAAACAAGGACACATGTTTCGGTAACAACTACGACAAATCTTGTAAAAAGAATGCCTATATTACCCGAGACCGTGGTGAGTCCTTCAAATTATTGAAAGAAGGAGTGTTCAAATGTGACTTCGTATCTTCTTATCTCAAAAAGGGACACTCAAAGGACGATGATTTGATTCATTGTGCTGTGGTGGACTATGAAAAGAAGACTTTGAATATAGTATCATCATCCAATGATTTCAAAGATGAAAAAGTCGTGGGTAAGAATACTGTTGGCTATGCTATAAGTGGGAATTACGTTATAGTTGGTGAAGTTGATGAGAAGTCACAGTCATTGAAGGCTTTGGTTACAGAAGATGGGAAAACATTCGCTGAAGTTAAAATTCCCCATGATGTCGATGTAAACCTTGAACAAGCTTTCACGGTCTTGGATGCAGAAACTGGTAGTATTTTCCTCCACATCACCACCCTGGCCAAAGACGGTTTTGAATACGGTGCTATCTTGAAATCAAACTCAAATGGTACCTCGTATGCTTTGTCACTAGACAACGTTAACAGGAATAGTTTTGGCTTTGTGGATTACGATAGAATTGAGGGTATAGAAGGTATCTTGATTTCCAATGTCGTCTCGAACTATAGAGACAAAAAAGACAAGAAACTCAAAACTATGATATCGCATAGTGATGGGGGTGAATGGAATTACATCACTCCTCCGAAAGTGGACTCAAAGAGGAAAAAGTATAAGTGTTCAGGGAAGACTTTGAAAGACTGCTCATTGAACCTTCATGGTTTTACCGAAAGAGAGGACTACAGAGACACATTTTCTTCTCCATCAGCTATTGGATTAATGATTGGAATTGGGAATGTGGGTCCTCATTTGACTGAAAAAAAGAAGGGAGATACCTTCTTAACACGAGACGGAGGAGTCACTTGGAATGAAGTTAGAAAAGGAAACTACATGTGGGAGTATGGTGACAGGGGAAGTATTTTGGTGTTGGTCAAGGACGGTGATACAAACAAAGTGTCATATTCTTTGGACCAGGGATACACATGGGAGGATTATGAATTCACTAAGGAAGAAGTTCTTGTGACCGATATTGCTACTGTTCCAAGTGACAACTCAAGGAAGTTTATGATCTTTACGAGGAAAAGTGGCAAGACGTCTGTTTTCACCATAGACTTCAGTGACATTTACACTAGACAATGCCAATTAGATTTGGACAACCCTGATAATGATGACTTCGAATACTGGTCACCAAGGCATCCTCAATCCACAGGTGAGTGTTTATTTGGACACGAGGCCAAGTACTTAAGAAGGGCAAAGGGTCACGAAGACTGCTTTATTGGTATGGCACCATTGAAAGATGGTTTCAAGATAACCAAAAATTGCAGCTGTACGAGAGCAGACTTTGAATGTGACTACAATTATTGGAGGGATTCAGATAATACTTGTAAGCTCGTCAAGGGATTGTCACCATCGGACCACAAGAAAGAGATGTGTAAAAATAATGCGTTTGAGTACTTTGAACCAACTGGTTACAGGAAAGTTCCATTATCTACGTGTGAAGGAGGTAAGAGATTTGATGCGTTTGTTCCACAACCATGTCCTGGTAAGGCCAAGGAATTCAATGATCATTATGGCAGAAATGTCGGATTTGGTAAGTTAATGCTTATCTTGGGAATCCCCGGATTGATCTTCATTTTCGCTACTTGGTTTGTCTATGATCGTGGTATCCGTCGTAACGGTGGGTTCAAACAATTTGGCCAGATCAGATTGGATGATGATGAATTTGATTTCCATCCAATTGAAAACAACCAAGTGGACAAAGCAGTGAATGCTATTGTCAAAGGTGGTATAAATGTGGCAGCTGTACTTATAGGGACCTTCAAAGCGCTTCGAAAATTGGACACTGCTTACAGTAACTTACTTGGTCGGTTGTTCCGTGGCAGCGCTGGTCGTAGAAGTTATGTGAACGTCCCTAACATCAGTGAAGAAGAAGACGAGTTGTTTGGTAACTTCCGTGATAACTACGAAGATGAATTGGAACACGGCGACGAAGACTTGCGGGACAATTTCAATGACTTTGAAGATGATGCTCCGTTTGACGATGACCCATCAACGGTGGAATCAGACGAACGGTTATTTGATATTGACGATCAATCTGATGAAGAAGAGCCCACGCCGCAAGATTCTGAAAGAGAAGGGAATTGAAGAAGATAAAAATAGCTAAAATAAATAGTTAGCAATAAAACACTTTATTTATGATTTCTGTCATGGTGAAGCACATCAATTTTGCAGTCGTCATATTCCACGCACAAAAAAAAAACAAAAAAAGAAAAGGTGTGACACGGACAGGACTTGAACCTGCAACCCTTCGATCTGGAGTCGAAAGCTCTGCCAGTTGAGCCACCGCATCATCCTTAAAGAGAAGTCACATTATCTCCTTTAAGTCGAACAGTTCCTGTATACACTGGTGGATCAGTTTTAGTGACTTATTTGACTCTAAAAGTTGTTAACTTCTCAATAAAACAAGATACTGAAGGGTTCTGAGTAGTCGTGTCTTTGTCTGATCCTCGTCCCTCTTGCTTGTGGTTAATACTATTTTACAGTCTTTGCTTATAGCTTCAGTCGTGCGTGGTTAAATCTATATCTCACTCTCACAATTAATGCACCAAAGTAAATAACTATTGTTACCATGTCCAACACTATAAAAAGGAGAAAGAAACAAAGGTTATTCACCAAAGATCTTGAACAGCTCCTATATGCTTTAGGTGATGGCCCATACTCATTAGATTCAACTGTGAATACCCTTGAAGAAAGTCTTGTAGAGTATTTGTCTGACCTAAGTATGGCCACGTCTGTGTACGCCAGAAGCAAAAATAGAAGCAGAATTAAAGTTGATGATATACCGTTCACGCTAAGAAATGATCCTTATAAATTGAGCAGGCTTGAATACATCATGAACCAACAACAGAAAATTTTGAATGCCAGAAAGATGTTTGATGATGATGAGAAGAAATTAGTTGCCGATTTTGATGAAAGCGAAGAGGAAGCTGAAGATATTCCAGAACGTCCCCAGCCGAAAGAAAAGAAGAAGAAGGAGAAGGATGGACAGAAAGATAAGGTGACGAAGCCCAAGAAACAAAAAAAGACCTGAACATCTGAAGACTTCAACGCCAGCGAAATCTAAGATAAAGTCGTGCACAACAGCTACTACGAAGAACAAGAAAGGTTTTAATGCCGCTTGATTGAACCAGTTACATTCCATTGATAGAGCCTACATGAATTGTCCGCTTGGACATATGTGTATAATGATTTTTTGCATAAGTGTAGATTTTGTGAATTTTACGAAACTTGAATGCCTATAGCCAAACGTTCGGAAAGATGTACAATTGCGTTAATAGAACGAGAACAATTTGACGTGGACAATGGGGATTTTCAAAAAGACCAGCTATGACATGAGCTGTCATACCTCCTTTCACTTGCAGCAGTTATGTTAGCACTCAATTTTGCAACTGTCTATCTTTCTGTTGCTGCACTGCTTTTCCAAGTCTGCAGGAAACTATCGAGCCAAGGCCGATGAAGGGGACGTGTCGTATCACAAGGGCGTTGTGACAAAGTTTTAGGTATGGTTTGACCAAACAAGTTAACATATGAACTCTGAGACACATGATGTAATCTCTTATGGTATATACAGGCAAGATCTCCCACTAGAGGACACACATTAATGATTAGTTTATTTATTTCTTAAGTATACATGATATATAATAAACCTTAAAATTGTAAAGCTTGACCTTTTTGTTTCTTGTTTCCACCTAATTCGAAGTGCTTACATCTCTTTAAAGATAATTGTAATTTGGTTTTACAGTTAACACATTCTAATCTTAAAACAACCTTCTTGGTAGTCTTAGCTTTCTTTTTGAAAACTGGCTTGGTTTGACCACCGTAACCACTTTGTTTACGGTCATATCTTCTCTTACCTTGGGCGAATAAAGAAGCTTTACCAGCTTTGTATTGGGTAACTTTGTGTTGAGTGTGTTTACGACATTCTTTACCCTTACAGTAGGTTTTTCTAGTTTTTGGAACGTTAACTATAAGACTTGTTAGTAAATTGATTCGGTCGCAAGATGCTGAAGTATAGATTTGGTGGGAGTATTTCGTTGTTTGCACTATATTTGGAACAGAACCCCATGACAAATTCGCTTGACTTTGACAAAGGACAACAAGACACCTGCAGTCATTACATTTCTGGAGTACATTCACCAACTGTCTGAGTATTCTTCGGATTTTGAGTCATAGGATTGTTGGACGAAGTATCAATTTTTCACGTTAAGGAACTTGAAACAAAGGGTACATTATCTCTATCGATTTCGGGAACCAAGGCTTGATAAACACATCAACTGTTTTACAGCTGCATCAGATATAGGATTGGAAACCACAACCACCACAACTACTATTATAACGTGGATTTACATACCCATTATGAATAATTCGTTAGTTAATTAGAAACTTTTTCTAACCAAAAATAATTTTGTATCACTGCGCAGTTAACAAAAAACGATGAAAAAAATTTGAAAGTGCAAATGACACAAAAGTAAAAACGAGCATCGCGGTCACAGGGCAATAACCCTAAACTTCACGTGATATACTCGCCACTCCTTATGTCTGTAGAAACGGCTGGCGATCGTTTTGTTGCAGCCATTTATTCATAAATTTCATATTGTTATTTGATATTTTGATAAAGAGTGTAATCTACAATTATTCTGCAGTTGAACACAAGAACTACAGAACAATTCTTCTCGATAGAGATATACATTATACATACATAAAAGGAACAAGTAGAGGATCTATATAAAAGACCCTAGTGAAAGTGCTTACGATCTAGTGACAGTTTGAGTGATGGTTTTGGTAGATGTGACAGTTTCATCATCTTCACCACTGACATAGTAATCGTAGTCCACATAACATACACCAGCTGATTTAGAAGTGGTGATGTTTTCGATAATGTAAGAATCCGTAGAAGTTGGAATGTTTGCAACATCAGTGATGGAAGGACCACCAGTGGTAGCATCATCAGTGACAATCTCAGTAGTCTTTGAAGCAGCTTTGCTTGTGGTTTTAGCTTTAGCTTGTGTAGTTTTAGATTGTTTGGTAGATGCTTTAGTGGTGGTAGTTGCCTTACTGGATGAAGTAGTAGCAGTGGTGGTTTCAGCAGCAGCCGTTTCCGTTGGTATTTTGATATTGGAGGTATCAATTGGTGTTGGTGCGACAGTAGTGAACGTTATTGGGGTACCAAAAACGGTGGATGTGACGGTAGCAGTATATCTTGTAGTGGTGGAAACATCAGTGTGGAGGTTGGTGTTAGTCAAAGTAACTACCAGCCCTTCGACATAATGAGTGTTGGTGACAATGTTGTGAACAGTGGTCTTTAATTTAACAACCACTGGTCCATCGTCATCATCCCTGACTTGATTTCTGGCCATGGCATCTGCTGGAGCAGCTAAAACATTGGAAGCAAACGATAAGGAAGCAATTGATAATAAGAAGTTGGATAATTGCATTTTGGATTTTAACTTTAACAGGATTGGAAGGAGTGACTGAAGTTAATTGAATAAAAGAGAGTGACAGTAGTTGGAGTTTTTAAAGGAGTGTGGGTGTGGATTCACTAGGGAACTTTTGTTGATTTTTTTCTTTAGATATTACTTTCTTCCTTAGACTTTATAGGGATATAGAAAAATTTGTTATTGATAACAGGATGAAAAAAAGAAAAGAAATGGTCATCAAGGATAACCTTAGGTTTATATAGTTGAGTAATAAGCTTCAAGGCTGAAAGTAGCGATGATACTAAAAAGCTGGTAGTTAGTCAGAAATAGGAAAATTTTAGATTATTTGCTGCAATTGATGAAATGCACACCGGACAAATTGCTTCTCTCACCACTGAAACGCCCTAATTCGCTTTCAGTACTACAATAATCAAACAAGCCGTGGGAAAATCGCCTGAACTGAATATTTTTTGGTTGATTGACCTGGCTATGTAGGCTAAAATAGGTTAGCGATTAATTAATAAAGATGAAACCCAAGCCATGGAACTGGTACAGAAATGAGCAAAACCGGTACCATTACAGCACCACAATGGGACCCGGGCACTGGGAAACTTGACGAAGAGCACTCACAATGTATGAATTGCAAATACTGGCAGAAAGCGTCAGCAATCTTGTTGAAACAATACAATTACCCACGTAATGATGTAATGAAGACAATTGTGCCTGGGACTTAAAAGGTAAAAAAATATCAGATGACCAGGGTCAATAATATGCGATATGCCTAATGAAGGCATTCGAAGGCATCTCGCAACCATAAAACATAGAGATTTGCAAGTAATTAGACCAAATATGTACATAGAATTTCCTAAAAGAACACAGCAAGCCAGGTACTGTATAGTGAAAATGGCTGGCTGCGAAAAAATAATGCACAGAAAAATAACTTGATGAGACAAAGAACGAAAAATGAGCTAACGCCCCCATACAGCCAGGAAAAATAAATGAGGAAGAAATCGATAAAGACACGACGTTTGGAACCTAGGGGTTGGGAACTCTGGTGGGGGTTGACAGTTTCTCTTAGCTATCATAGAGAACATTAAATAGGACACAGCTCCAACTAGGTATACAGAGTAGAACAAGGTGATATGAAACGTCCATAATGCTACTGTTCACGTCATCCAAGACGCGAGAAGGCGTTTTAGGGGTCCAGTTAAGCCTGCTTTAGAGCTTACCTATTTATGGTCAACTTTAAAGCAGAAAATAGAAGCAAAATAACGTACGAAAAACCTTCAAGGATCCAAATTATACGTCTAGATTCATTCACATAGACTTTCGGAAAATTGAGGTTGTTGTAAGAGTATTTTTGCATATATGAGTAGCCGTTAACGGTGTACAGTTTAATGCCGCATATACTCCGTTTTAAAAGCATGACTGGCCAGGTCTAAGGTATGACACGAGACCGTTGAGTAGAATCATGAGGTGAGCGAACTCTGTAGGCTGTTGAGAGTGGCTGTGTTATTTCGTGTAATTCTAGGTTCAGCTATTGTCTAGTTCGAGTCAAGCTCAAATACCTCACCTCTGTGGCGCTATAAAGCATAGAATACAACATTTGTTTGCAGTGACCATAAGCTTTGAATCTCATGGTCATAACTGTGAGTTTGAAGCGATATGACGACGATACGGAGTCAGTGATTTGGATATCAATCCTAAATGGCTCACAAACCCCAGACACTATGACAAACGGCAAACAAGCAACCACATTCAAAAATAACGATTTCAAGAAACCCAGAAGACACAGGAAGTCATATGAGATGTAGTCAAAGCGAAGTTAGACCTAAAAGTAGGACAACCTATTTCACAATAGCATTCAAAAAAGTTTAGCTAGTTCCGAACGAGTACGAAGACATCCTCATTTGCGTTTATTGCCGTGTCCAAGTTGGCTGATTTAAGAACTTCTAACTCAGTATCATTACCCAAGCCCCCAAGGATATCAAGGGGACATGTCGACTTCATAGGGCTAGTGGGTGTTCGAATCAGAGTCTTTTTTTTCACTCGGAATATCAATGGTTGAGAACACTGGCCAGACGTTTTGACACTTTTTAATTACCAAATGGATAATCGGATAGACTAACAAAATAGTAAAGCCACGAGAACAAAATGGAAGACAAAGTCTAAACCATGCCGCCATCTACAAGGGCCTCCCCTCAAACTTCAACTTCGCCCCATGGTTGCTGTTTCAAAGAGGCATTGTCTGTTTTCGAGTATTACTATTCTCCAGGTGTTTTCATGCCATGGGTATGAACAGCACGGACCAAGCTTAACACCGAAGGCGTGTGGGAATTCTCAGACAATTTCCGAATACCCAGGGAATAGACGTGTATATGAAAATCGGGGTGGAAAAAAATTTAGTGTGTTGTATATCCGAGAAGAAATCCGGATAAAGAACAATTACGAGGGAAAAAGAGTTGATCTAAAAGTCGATTTTGCCATACTTTTAAGTTAACTCCTCTACACTTTTTTCAATTATAGGCGAGGATACCGTCCAAATTTCAGCACACATGTTGACATCACTTACATGAACAACATACGCCTTACTAACAGTTCCTTTTTTAACTGTTCTTCGTTTATCTCTTTTGCTGCCCATTTTGTTGCTCATCACCTACCCAGCCTCATCTTATTACCACATCTACTCATTTTTCTTTTAACCAAACTAAGTTTTACCCAAACTCTGTTGCAGTTGTTCAAAGCCACTCCTTTTGACCGGGTATACAGTTTTCCCGTGTCGATTGTCTTTAGCGTGCAGAATTTTGCAGTGTCGGGTATTTCCTAGTGATTGCCGCAAAGACCGAATTTCGAAATCCCTCGAAAGTTATTTAACATAAAAAAAACATTGTCAGCTTCTAATAACGGCTACTTATCTATTTCATAAATTTTTCCTTACTTGACATTCGTGTGGTCTTCAGTAAGTATATATCCCTTTACAACGGTCACTTCCCCAATTCTAAACGACGTCGTCTTTTGATACGTCTCTTTGTTTAGCCGTTCTTTCAATATTCTTTTATCTGGTGATTTTTATCTAAGGTCGGTTTTGACAGTGAGAACAGGTAATCCGACAATATGAGTTTCTATAACAACGAACCCAAACAAAGCCATTCTAGTCCTTTGACTTTTCCCAGCTACAACAACCAGAGTTTGAACCACAAGAGCAATCTCTCTGCGTTATCAGCGGCCACTTTGAGTGAAAAGGTCAATCAACCTTTGAATAATTTGAAACACAGGTTGCCATTACCGCAAGAGAGTCAACATCATCAACATAGTATTCACCAGCACACGCCCTCCACTTCAACAGGACAGATTTCAACGTCACAAAACCAGTCATCTCAACATGGTAGTGACCAAACACAGCATCATTTACACGACGTACCCCCTAACACCTTAAATAAAGAAGGTATGTCTAAAGAAGGAAGTGTCAATCCACCCAAAAAAGAGCGGAAGAACAAGCCGGGTCAGAAGTTCGGAGCCAAGAAGAAGTCGTGGGTGTGGAGTTGGTTTGTGCAAGACAGCCAGGACCCCAATATAGCTGCCTGTGACTACTGTGGGAAGATCATCACTAGATTACCTAGCGACAAAGGTTCGCCTAAAAAACTTAGTGAGCACCTTAAGACTCACAAGTTGGACGCTAGCTCTATCAATGATACTAGACCTATACCGATAGATGGTAATGGTGTAACTTATAACTCCAATGGCACCCAGATGACTTTCAATAACCATTCGTCCCAGGCCCAACAACAGCAGCAGATCCACAACTCTCAACAGCAGCGTACACTGCCACAGCTCCAGCAGCAACAAACACAACAGCCGCATCAGCAAAGCCTTCAGCATCAACTCCAACAACACTCGTCTGTAATCGCTCCTCAGTTGCAACAACAGCAACAACAAGGGCACAATCCATCTTCATCTTCTCAGCTTAATTCATTGGTTCATGGAGCTGGTGCTGTTTCTCTACAAGATCAAATGAATGCTGCTCAAAGGCACAGAGGTATTGGTAATGCCATGCCTATACAGGATCCTTTGCAACTAAGTTTCAATTTGAATCAAAATAACCGCAGATTTTTGTCAGCAGACTTCGATAATACGCCATACACCAGTCAAAAGTTCCAGAGGCACTTGTTAAAATTTTTGACGGAAAATAAGTTATCGATCAACGTCATCAAGTCCCATTCTTTCCAGCAGATCATTTATGATTTGAGATCGGATTCCGTCAATGAGTTGACAGAATTGACTAACTTGTACAGCACACTTTTGGAAGTGAGCAGGTTTGATTCAAACCAGGTGTCTAATTCCATGTCGACCGCCGAAGAAGCCAATGTGGCCAATACCATAGCACAAGCAGTGGAAAAGGGTCACGAACCTTAGGTGGTGTGGGTTAGGTACCATGATTTAACTGTGTATATTAAAGGTAAATGTATCATAGCTTTGTCTTACGTTCTTTCCCATCCCTAGTGTCTATGTAGTAATTACTGAACGTGTCCACCAAGTTCCACAAGTTTTTGAAATTGTGACTCCTCTCGAACTTAGTGGTCTTGAGCTTGATGAGCCTGAAACATTCAATAATAACTTCGACGGGTAGTATGAAACAAAGATCCAGAACTTTCTCCGATTGGAAATCGTTCGTCTGTACGTCAAAAGTCTTCACTTGGGCATTGGAGCAGATAAGCCCCACAAATTGGTCATCCTTGAATAGTCCTCCACCTGAAGACCCGTTCCAGCAGGGGGCAGAAGTGACTATTAAAGAAGGCATCTTTATGTCATCATCCGGTTGCAATTCAACCAGTTTTTTCACCATGACAATACCCATACTTTCAATGGGCTTCACAAACTTATTGCTGAAGAAAAGCCCATATCCTACGCTCTTGACTACATCGCCAATCTCGTATTCGGTAGTGTATGTCATGGGCTTAATGTTCGGCAGGCTGACAACTCTGAATTGGTCTTGCATTGGAAGCTTGATGAAAGCCAAGTCAATATCCTTGAAGGTAGTGATGAACACATCTTTACGTGACACCATGACAAAGTCATTTTCTGCCAAATAAATCATAGCAGTGCTGGTGGGGTACGTCAAATATGGAAGTATAACGTGATAGTTAGTGACAAGATATTCGGAATTAAACACCACACACGACCCCCATGTCTGCTTATACACCGAGGTGATCTGTATTGGAACCACCGAAGTACGCTTACGCTCAGACACACGCACAGGTAAGGTATTTCCCATCAACTTATTGATCATAGGACCTGTTATGTACCGATTGTGGGGGAACCGTTGACTGATAATGGACCATATCCAGTTCCAGCTCAAAACAAACACCAAGTCACCGTCCCCATTGATACGCTTTATGTCCGTCATCACAAGACCAAGAGATTCGGAACTGTTGCGTTTGTTCACTATCCCGCCAGTTATATTGTCAATGAATCTGACGTCTGTAAAATAACCGAACTTGGTAATATAATTGATGTGTCCTGAAAGTTTCATGCCTGAGAATAGTATGGGGTTGGACAAATTGAACGGGTATGCAAGGACTTCAATCTGATCATAGTCTGAGGTCGTTGTGAACTGTATAGGCCGGTGATCTTGCAAATTGTGGTTGACTTTTAAATTTAGCACATGGAATTGCAATCCGGTGTTCAACTGAACACTAGGTAAGTAACTAAACCCATTCCGCAGGAAATAGTCCAAAAACTGTTTGAACTCTTCATCTACCACCAGAATATTGAATTCAACCTCACCTTTGAACCAAGGAATGACATTCTCCGCCGTTATCAACGACGTAGAGCTGACAAAGAGATCGTATTCTTTCAATCTCGAAGGGTGGAAGAAACTGATGGTCAAATTGTATTCTAAAAGCTTGTGTCCGGCATCAAGCAATACCACATTTATTCCAGAAAGACAGTGTACTTCATTCCCGTCGGTTTTTTTAATCAACTTTATACATATAGGAGAATAAACCCACGACATGCCCCGGATTACTTATTTTTAGCACCTATCTTTTCTTTCAAAAACCAAACGCTGCGGCGCGAAGAGTTACTGCCACGGGTTTATGGACCCATAGAACAAATTACCGCGTGCACAACAAAAGAAATGGCATAGATTGGCGCATCATGCGAACCCTAGGAAAACAAAAAAACAAACAAAAAACTATTACTTGAAATAAAACAATAAGTAATTTTTTTACAGATGGCTGATGATATGACGAGCTTTGAGTTGCAGCAAGAGGTAGACAGAATCTTGCATAGGGCAGAAACGATTGCAGACGCGTTGTCACCTGAAACAACGGTGCAAAAAGAGTTTGAACCTTTCCACCCAATTGATCCAAATGTCTCAAAAGAAGACCCTAAAAGCAAGGTCACCAAAAACCCCATCAAATTCAAAGTTAGAAAAGTAAGACACGATACGGATAAGTCTAAGGACGACGGAAATCTAAGTGAGAATAAGAAGAAGCAATTAAAGACAGTCCAGTTACAGTACGATCAGTGTGTGAATAAGATTGAAAAAATCAATAAGGAAATCAACTTTTTGGAAAATTTGTTACCTCCTTATAACGTGGAGGTTGACTATCACACGCGTGTTAAGATTACAAGAGCAATTGGTAAGTTGAACAACAAGATTGATGAATTGGACAAGAAAAAATACACTTTGGGAATCACTTTGAGTAGGCTTTGGAGAGATTATGATGATAGTGATATTTGGGTAAGATCTGTCAGTAACAGCTAGTTTAGATGCCCGACACCTTTTTATTGTTCCTATTTAAAAGCCTATGTGACCACGATCTTCAAAAATCAGACTTTATATTTAGATATATATATATGATTTAACATCAAATTTGTATATTACAGTGAATATCTATTGCTTCTTCCTTTTTTGTTCTTCTATTCCATTAGTTGAAATTTGGTACCGTAGGCGATAAGTTACGTTTCAAAGGAATTATTGGAGGTAGCACATAATCCGACTTATCCTTCTCTGGGAGCACGTATTTACTCATTGAAGCTGTTGCAGCATTCGATAGCGTCGATAAGTTGTTGGAAGCCCCAAGTCCAAACTTCAATGAAGAAGACATTTCTGTGGGAGACTTTATAGCCGTTTGATACGAAGGAATTTGTAGCTGTTGAGCTTGAGCCGGTTGTGGTAAGAGCAGTGGTGGTATAGGAGGAGCTGTGAAATGACGGGGCTGGCTTAAAGTGTAGTTACCTGTACCAGAGCCATTGAGACTATCCCCATTATGGTTGTTAGACAAAGAATTATTCGAAGTGTTGGAACTCACAGATAATTTTTTCAATGTGCTGCTATTCCCATTGCTGTTTCCGTTACTCGAACCATTGGCTTCCATCTTCTTGCTATTATCAACTTCAAAAAAACTATTTTGAATGAAATTGGGCAAGAACTTACTCAAATTTGACCTAAACTCATTATAGTCACCACCAATAAAATCCATCCACGTATTAAACACGAAATCAAGTCTTTCGAAGATTTCCAAGAACCAGCTTGCTTCTCTAAGCTTGAAATCGAGACTGTTTTTGTTCAACATGTACAACAAACTTTGTAATATGTAGTTGTTGATAAGATTTTCATTTTTTGAAAGATTGTGAACTATTTTGAAGATAGTCAAATACCATTCTATGACCAAGAACGCTAAATTCTGTTTGTTGAATTCAGATAACCTTTGAAAATCATCAAAAAGCCTCAAATCTGTCCTCAAGAAATTGGCGTTGAATATCAATGGGAAACTAACTATCCCTAGGTTGTTATTGATCTCATTGATAGAATTGTTGAAAAAGGGAAGTAAATTATTTGAAAACTTAAAGGAATCAGCTCGTAAGTTGTTCAAAACAAACGTATTGAAACTGAAATTGTAGGCATAATTATAATTGTATAAGAAGTTGAACTCCTTCAAGGAGATACTCAACAACTGTACTTCCAAGGTCTTGGATGGTTGAAAAATGTAATGGTTGAATAAATCATTGAATTTTATGGGACAGTTTATAACCAATTTCTTTTTGAATATGTCAAATACAGCACTATTGGAAGCATTTGCATTAATCAAAGACTTATTGATCAAAATGATGGAATTGTGTAAAGTATTCTTCAGGTCGTAAATAGAAAGCTTATTATAATTTATCAACGAGTTCAATTCATTCAGCAAAGTACAAACAATAATTTGTTTGATAAACGGTGAATCCAAGGGCATAACCGATTTTGACAAATTTAGCATCAACTCTGCCAAGGTCTGGCCATTAACTTCTTTGTCTAGGAACACTCCGTAAAACTTAGGTGGGTATCCATTGGCAAAGTATGTGGACAATAGTATGTAGATAGACCAGAACATGTTCATATTATCGTAAAGCAAAGTGGCACTATTTGGATCCAGCACGATATTATTTAGAATGATACTTGATATATCGTTCAAATAGTTGAAGATCAAATCGGAATTAACTGTGGGGGTTTGAAGCAGCTGGTGTTGCAAATTTATCATACTTGAAAAATCGTATTCAAGGTAGACGAAACTGAGAACAAACAAATCATTCAATATCTCTAACTGATTCAAGGTATTATTATTGTTATAGTTTATTGGTATCAACTTCAAGGTTAACAAGTTCCAACTCTTGTGGAAAAATTCTACCGACATCTGTCGGTTCATCTTTACGTTGTACCCCACTGACAAAATATTGTAAATTAAAACAATCTTGGAATCATTGATTTCACGAAAGTCAGTATTAAGGTAATGAAGTAATTTCCTTGAAATGTCCCTGAAAACAGGATATTCTTTACCATTCAACTCAATGAATCCAATCAAGAACACATCACTGATTTCATCTTCGGTGAACCTAGCAAACTCGTAATCAAAAGAACTCAAACTCTGGTATAATTTCTTGCTGATAGACAACAAATTAATCAAGTCGTTACCGTCCCCCACCTCGTGTTTAGGAGCGCTAACGGAATGAGTACGAGACTTGGGCGGGGCAGAATCTACTGATTCGTTAGAGTCGTCGTCCTTAAAATCAGCGGATTCACTTTCAGCAGGTAATTCGGATTTTGGTTTAGAATCATGGGTGGATAAGTTTATATTATGTACAGTTCTGCAGTGCCTTTGAAGCAAATCTCTTCTGACAAAAGCAGATGTACAATGAACACAATGGAAAGGTTTTTCATTTGTATGGCTTCTTTCATGACGTTGTTTGTGTTCCAGTCTGGTGAAAGCTCTAGCGCAGAAAGCACAAACATACTTTTTTTGTGCAGCCATATTCTCAAAGTAGTTTTTTAATAGCTCAAAGAAGAATTACAGTTGGCAATATAATAAAGGAAGTAGTTTAGATATTTAACAATTCCCTAAAGTCTCAACAATTGCACTGTATTCAAATTGGTTATTTCCGGTCTTTAGATTTAGATAATCTGAGAGTTGTTAATCACCGACTCAATTCAATTAAAATTTGTTTCGTTGACAAGGATTTTTCATGGTTTTATACCTTAAAAGCGCCCCGCAATATTTAACCCCACTAACTTTATGTAAATTCTGGGGAACTCGCATACTCTTTGTTTTTTTGTCCCGCCTACTCGGAACTATTGGGAACCACCAACTTAAGCCACCACAAAGAGAAAAAGAAAATAAACACAATCGATGCCATTGACCAGTTCCTTGACACCACGCTTTGGGTCGTTAGAGGACAATGAAGTCCAAGTTGTATAGTCTACAACAGGAAACCCTTTGAAAAATAATGCTAAATTATCGGAGAAAATGGTAGAGGTTATCGAGCAACCCCTTTGCAGCCCTCAAAACAAATTTGATCTACAAACACTCAAAGGTACATATGAACTATACATCTACAGCAAACTTATTACACTCCCCACACCCTGATCCTCATCTTAACACATAACTTATTACGTTGTTCAGTATCATAATACGGAAGGTCATTTGACCCCTCCGTTTGCAAAACATACTTTTTTTTCCCACTCAGAAAAAAGTATCTGGTAAAAGGAAAGTTTAATGCATGAAGTGGGGCTCTGTGGCCCCGTTTTGGGCCCCCCTCGTTCTTTACCCCAAAGTCTCCTATAAGTTCCAGGGACACATTTCTTTTTATTTTCTTTTTCCAAATTCCACTTGGTTGCCGTCTAGAATTGCAGTAACCCCAAAATGACGCAAGAGGGAACCAAGTGGGGGGAAATTTTTGCAGTCTTAATTTGTGTGTTATGTATTGTGGGGCGCTGACGCCGTATAAATCGAGCTTCTTTGCGCTTTTCTGTCTTCGCTAGCGCAAGTGCGCAAACTAGTTTTCCGATGAGATTACCGCTCACGTTACCATCAATAACTTTGATTCACAACCATGAATCTTTTCACCGTCGACAGTAATGACACCTTGTTGACCACAGGCACGACCGCAGACGTCGATACAGCTTCGTTATTGACGTCGGCATCTCAAGAAACATTAACCAACCAGATTTTCAATAACCCCAATCCTCTCTCCGATTATAAACTTCACAGCTTACCAATAGTTTCTAACAGTTACTCCCAGGACATCCAAGTGTTCGAAAGTGAAGACCATCTCCAATCATTCTTGGCTGATTCCACACTGGTACACCCAGTTCTTTCCACTTCCAGTTCCATTTTAAGCTACTTCAAGTTGAATTCTCCTTTCTTGACTATTAATAGACACCACAACGGTGAAAAGTCCGAATTCTGCAAGAGCTACTTCAAGTTGCTTCGACTGAAACTTTCATGTTACGTTTTAATCTTCAATATATCAGGGGAGAAAAAGTGCTGCTTGCTTTTGAACAACGAACTCAAGCCCCATGTGGATGTGCTTTGGGAAAACACTAAATTGAGAGTGGTAGGTACATCAGGAGCCACTTCTACCTTTGGAAACGGTCTCATTAAGATGTACGTTCTCGCCAACGACTATAATACCCTTTCTGACGGTATAGACATTCAATACCGTACTCCAAGCCCACAATCTCCCAAAGATTTGTCCATAACGTTACCTCAGCAGAATGAGGTTTTGAACCAGCTATTGTCTCAGAACAAATCGTATGTGTCAAAAAATTTGGCTAATTCAGCTGCCATGATCAATGTGCCACTTGGAACGTTTATCAACGATAACCAGAAGGTCAAAAAACATGTAAAGAACGGCTACTTGAAGGTGTTTGACTGTGGTGGGGAATCGCAGGGTCTAAGTGATAATGCGTTAGTGGTATTATCCATATTGCTAGTTTTAAGGGAACAGGAAAGTCGGAAGAACAGAGGCAATGGTAAACCAACGTACAAATGAGTTGAGAATAGGGAATTTTAGGATTACATTCGGATTAGGGTGTACTATGATTGTAATATATACTGTAACGGCTTATATGCCGTACATCGATCGAGCAGATGCTATGATACGGCTCTGTCGTGTACGCGGCATTTTTTCGTTTGGTGTCAGATGTGACAGCCGGAAGCAGAAATACTTTATACCGGACCGTCTTCAGCCAAAAAGTGTTCAAATTACTGATACCTAGACATTATGACTACTTTCAAAGAGCAGATAGAAGGGTTCCCGGTCAGGCAGATGATCGTGGTGAGTCTCATTCGATTCTCAGAACCTTTAGCATTTACGTCATTATTTCCTTATCTATATTTCATGATTCGTGATTTTCAAATAGCCAAGGAAGAGCGAGATATCAGTAAATACAGTGGGTATTTGGCGTCAGCTTTTGCATTTTGTCAATTTCTATCTAGCGTGCGGTGGGGTAGGCTAAGTAACAAAATAGGCAGAAAGCCTGTGATTCTTATGGGGCTTCTAGGTACTTCGATATCGCTACTTTTATTTGGTTTTAGTCCCAACTACTATTTCGCTGTGTGTGCCAGATCTTTAGCTGGATGTTTGAATGGGAACGTTGGGGTGCTTAGAACCATGGTGGGGGAGATAGTCACCGAGAAAAGACACCAGGCATTGGCTTTTTCTATCTTTCCGCTATTATATAATCTCGGGTCGGTGATCGGACCATTGATTGGAGGGTCTCGTCTTTTCACGAGACCTGGGCTCGAAAGTCCTTACGAACCACATGATGTTGTTCTACTGTCCGTGACAGGAGTCTATGAGTCATTTGTGACAAAACATCCTTATGCCTTGTCCAATATAGTGGTTTCGTGCTTCCTTTGGTTCAGTTTTACTTGTGGGGTCTTGTTCTTAGAAGAAACTAATGATGCCTTAAAAAACAGACGAGACTACGGTATTGACTTGGGAGACGCTATTTTGCGTAGATTAGGGTTTGAAACCAAACCAAGACCATGGCATAAGAAGAGCTCTTACACACCGCTGGAATCGAGCCCCTTGTTGTCAGGCAGCTCCAGCTCTACTGCTAACGACGAAGAGACCACTATGGAAGGCTTAGATGAAGAGCTAGACCCTGTTCCAGAACAGATGGCCCACAAGAAGGAAAGTAGTCCTATATTCACCAAACAGGTCATCACAGTCATTGCCTCAAATTGCATCATCTCGGTACACTCAATGATTTATGCGGAGTTTACTCCGGTCTTTTTGGGTTCAACTTACAATCCTACAAACAAATTCCCATTTAAAATCAGAGGTGGATGTGAGATGGACCCTTCGGTTATTGGTACTCTTTTTTCAAGTACAGGGATAGCAGGAATGTTGATTATTTTGGTAGTATTCCCGTACATAGATAGAAAATTGGGCACTATGCGGGGATACAGATTTTCATTGAGTATGTTTCCCATAGTGTACTTCCTTTTGCCTTTGTCAGTCTTTACATTGCCGCAATACTCCCAACTTCCCCTGTGGGTCACTCCTGTTCTCCTATACTGTTTGACAGTCTTGAGAACTTTGGCTAGTGCTACGGGGATGCCGCAAGTGATGTTACTAAACCATCGTGCGGCTGCAAAAGAGCATAGAGCTTACGTCAACAGTTTCACCTTGAGTATGTTGGCCCTTTCCAGGTGTACGGGTCCAGTTGTATTCGGCTACCTTATGAGTGCTGGGAATAGATTTGGTATAGGATGGTTAGGGTGGTGGTTTTTGTCATTGTGGGCTTTTGGAGGATTCATCCAAAGTTTAACAATGAGAGATTACGATGATTAGGTTGCCTGCTATTTATTCATATAGCTATTGACCCGAGGTCCTTGTACTTCGGCGTACTGCGTTCATAGACAATTGAAACCTTTCTTACTCCACATGCATTTAACTTTAAATAGCTTTTACATAAGCAAATCCTATGACTAATAAGGCAAACTGTGGAACCGCACCGGCGTGATTCCTAATCTCCAGACGAAAAGAGTAATCAGTATGAAAAAAAAAACTCAAACTCAAAAATACTCATATCTATCTAAACGCATTGTGAAACAAAAGTTAAAAAAAAATGTCAACTTTCAAGGAACAGATGAAGGGGTTCCCTGTATGGCAGATAACTGTTATCTCAATCATGAGGTTTTCAGAACCGTTGGCGTTCACGTCGCTTTTCCCCTACGTTTATTTCATGATTCGAGATTTTCGAATCGCCAAAGACGAAGCTAGCATCAGTAAATACGCTGGATACCTCTCAGCTTCGTTTGCATTGACACAATTCTTATTCAGTATCCAATGGGGAAAATTGAGTGAGAGAATAGGAAGGAAACCAGTGTTACTAACTGGATTATTTGGGACTTCCGTGTGTATGTTGGCATTTGGGTTTTCTCCAAACTATTATGTTGCATTGGCTGCTAGAAGCACTATGGGAGCCCTTAACGGAAATATTGCCGTGCTAAGAACCGCTATTGGTGAGAAGATCACTGTCAGAAGCCACCAGGCAGTAGCCTTCTCGACATTACCGCTTCTTTGGAATGTGGGGTCAGTTGTGGGTCCTTTGATCGGGGGTTCCAAGTACTTGACACGTCCAAAAAATTCAGATATTTACAAACCAAAAGATTTTGATGCCCAAGAGAGTCTAAGTAAGTTCTACGATAACTTCTTGAACAAGCATCCTTACGCTTTGAGTAACATCGTAGTGTGCAGCGTGTTATGGTTCGGAATAATCGTAGGGTTCTTGTTCCTTGAAGAAACTCACTACAAACTCAAACATAAAAGAGATTACGGGTTAGAAATAGGTGACAAGATATTGAACAAGCTTGGATTCGAGACGCCTGCCAGACCTTGGAACCGGGATAAGACTCACAGGTCCAAAAGAACCAACGACGAACTTGAACAACAGCCGTTAATCGCCGATGCGACCTTGACCGCTAATGATGGTTCATCCGGTAGCGTTTTCATCGATTCAGATGCAGAGGAAGCAGATACTACTCTTCCCCCACAACAAATATACTCCTCTGTGGAAGGTACAGAGGATGAAACTGGATCAATTGCAAGTGTCCAGTCCGTAGGTATAATGAGCAGAAGAATGAGTAGTAACATTGTCAGAAGGTACTCATCCAATAATATCAGCAACCAACTCACAAGAACCATCAGTGGTGTTTCGGGTATATCATTGAGCCAAATTGAAAGTGAAATCAATGATTCCTCATTGAAGGATATCTTTACTCCTAATGTGGTTCAAACTTTATCCGCTAACGTCTTGATGACCATGCATTCTATAGTTTACGGGGAATTCTTACCTGTGTTCTTGGCTAGTAAGCTTCAGGTCGACCAGTTAAAGTTCCCTGTTCAAATCTCCGGTGGTTTTGGATTTGACAGTGATTTTATTGGGTCTTTATTTTCTACCACAGGGATTTGTGGGGTGTTTGTCGTGGGATTGTTGTTCCCTTATTTAGACAGAACATTTAAGGGTATTAATAACTTCAGAGTCACTCAGTTTGTTTTCCCGGTGGTCTACTTTGCATTACCATTCTACATTTTTACATTACACGCATATAATCCTAGCTTCAAAGCTGGAACCACTCAAAAGCTTCTTTACTTGAATGGGATCATTTATCAAACAGCCAGTGCCACTGCTTATCCACAACTCATGTTGCTTGTTCATAGATCAGCACCTGCTAGACACAGAGGGTTCATTAATGCATCAGCCTTGAGCTTAACTTCGTTAGCCAGATTTCTCGCACCTTTAACGTGGGGGATCCTAATGTCTTACTTTGATAAGATAGGCCACGGAGGTTTTACCTGGTGGGTGTTGGGTATCATGGCATTATTAGGTTTGATCCAATCGTTTACCATGAAGGAGTACGACGAAGACTTGAAAGATTCCTAGAAAAGATACCTCAACGGCAGGCCTGGCTCATTTATTTTTTTCCATTTTTTGACAGATGGCTAATTGTCAAGACCTGCACATAGTTTCAATTTAAAATACCGTTCCCGAGATGTACCCCTGACGTAATAGTAAAAACCTAAGAAAAATTTGGCCAATGGGATACAAGAAGTTTAAAATTTTTTTTTTTAATTGAGGCCTAACCCTTTCATCAGAAGAGTCAATGTCTTGTGAATATGTTTAAAGTCAGCATCTAGAAAAGGTCTTACTACGGCTGCAAAAATGCAAAACTTATAACAGATATTTATATTAGAATCCGATTCCCTTAAATAAAAAACAACAAAATTCCCATTGTAGATAATAATACTTTTAAAAAAATTTAGTTTAAAACTTGATTAGAAAACAACACGATAAAGCACACTTGAAAGATTCGATGAAACAGGATTGAATAAATGGAAAATGGAGGTAAAGCAGCGTAAATAAATTCACAATAAAATAATTATTGGTAACTCATTAGTTAAAAAGCATTTGAAAAATATTTGGATAAAAGCACCGGCCAAGACCATTCATGTCATTTCCACCTTCTTTCATATGGTATAAAATTAAATATTAAGCACACAGAAAATTTGACGTAGAAGAAAAAAAATGAATGTGAAGTGAAAGAACCACAGTGGAAATAGCAATGAGATGGCTAAATTAAGACAACACCAAACATTCAAAGATAAGCAAAGTTTTAAAAAGAGGAGAATACCATATAAACCAAAGACAACCTCGTCTGCTTCGTCAGTTCAAATTGTGATAGGAAGATAAGTTCAAAAGCATTCAACGTTGTTAGCAATCAAAAAAGCATTCCCACTAGCTCCGTCTTTTGGGTGGGGCGGAAACCAAAGGAATTTAATTGCTTTTTCAATACCCAGCAATGAAACAAACACTCCAAACAAATCTCAAAAGAAGTTCACTAAAGACATCACAATTATAAACCCACAAACTCAAACAATGGATGCTTCTGGCTCAAATAGGTACCTCAAAAATAAGTTCAAAAAATGCTCTTATAAAAAACTTTACTAACCGACAAATGTCTGAAATTTCCTCAATTCAAAAAAAATTGGCCGACACCAGCGACAAACCCAAACAATCTTCAAAAAGTAACAATAATTTATCCAACAATTAAACTCCTTGTAAAAAGGAAAGGAGTGATAATGAACGAAAATACTTCAACCCTATTCCCATTTACTCTCTGCTGTAACATTTACTCATTCCTTTCGGATGAGCTTAGAATCTTTGTTGAGACTTTTTAGCCTTCAATCTTCTGAAGATAATGGTTGCAGCGACACCACAGAAGGCTAAGAAGACTAAAACGAAAACTAAAATAACACCAGGTGGCAACATTGTTCAAAATTTATAAGTTTTCAAGAATTCAACTTGTAAAATTCAAGAAGAAAGGAAAAAGAAAAAGGGAAAAACTTTTATTAACTGGGAGACTTCTTCAATTTATATTTTTGAGTGAATTTCCCGTAATACTGTTGATGTCGAAATAATCGGAAAAATAGACAAGGCACGACCGGCTGTAAAACTTCTTAAATGTGGCCCTAATGAATAAACCGTATTGAGATATTTCACATTTTTGTAACATGATATGGGCCCGGAAAGAACAACCGACTGGCCAAATTTTTTTTATTTAACTATTACATGGGGGGGAGAGGGGGGGGGGGGTTAGTTTCACCGGGGTTTGTCGGGGTAATTCATGGTACTGTTTTACCTAGGGTTTAGCCCTAACTTTCAACTCCGCTCTTTCTTTTTATTATATCTTCTCTAGAGTTTAGATTATCAACTACATTCTTCTAAATCACTTAATCTTCCGTATACTTGTCTGGTGATAAAAGCATTTATCCAGAAGTATAACTCATGCAAAGCACATTTTGAGTTAATTCTGGCTATTCGGTTATCTTTCCCTAATAAAAATTCGGAACTGAAAAATTTCTCACTCTGCTGAACAATCTCTTCCCCTTATGTCAATAGTTTCATGGCGCTAAACACTCCTTTTACCACCGACCTTCGTCTCAACTTGCTACGTATGTGTCTACCGACACCCACTACCGCTATTGGACCTACAATAGGTTTAATTGTTTGTATAGTATCTAGTAAAAGTGTTTAAAAACTGTGTCTAGCATCCTAATCCGGAAATGGTATTTCCCCATTGGGTGCGCCAGTAATGAGAAAAGTTTTTTTATAACCGATTATCCAACCATTCCAACATGTCCGCTCCTTCCACTCCGAAGCCACCACTTTAGGCGGAACAAGCCATCCCATAACTCAGTCCGCTGGTTCAGTTCGATACATAACTCCGTTTTCTTCCCAATCATCTATCCCTGGTAGCAGTCGCTTTGGTGCCAGTTTTTCCAACATTCCAGTCTAATCATCTTGGTGTTTGAGACTTATCCAATATCGGTATGCTTAGCGTATCCGCCCTATTTTAGCGACAACGTAAATATTGCAGCATGCAGGCAACTATCTCTTTATACAATCTTTTTTTCTTCCACCTTAACCGTATCTCTAGATAGGTCGGAACTCGGTTGTAAATTTTGACAGATTTCTTTCTTTTTTTCATTTCGGTTCGCTTTTTTCCAACGGTTTTCCTTCTGATATGTTACGGCGGGTCTTACGGCTATATCAATAAATATTCATTTTCATATGTATACACTGGAGTTCTCTTTGTAACCCTCTTAATATTACAGATAATTGTAGATTCCAGTTTTTGGCTCTACCAATTAATCAGAAGACGAGTTTTTTGTGTAAGACACTCATAGGCTTCGAGGGATTCGTTCAATTGTGTCAATGAAGAATCACCTGAAAAAAAAAGAATAAAAGTATTGCAAAATCAAGCCTCACAATCTATGAGTTTGTCGGTTATGTCGCTGGATCGGTACCAATTTGATCGACTCGAAATCTTCTGGTCGTCGCTTTGGTTGGTGCCCTTCCGTAGGCAACGGATCGAAATCGTCTGAAAAATCTTCCTCAAACGCTCGTTTGCCTGTGTACCTCAGATCCATATCCATGGTTGATGATTCGCCAAACGACCCCGATAAGCTTTTGAATAGCGGATTCCGTCGCTTTAAAAGTCGTGTGGGCTCCAGTTCTATGTCTGGTTCATCGGGCACTTTGCTCGGTCGATCCGTTGTTATCGCCTTGTGCGGAACCGCTCCGCTTCTGCTGTTTGCAACTTTTGTCCTATGGTCTTTACTCGTCTTGTCACCTCTCTTCGTCGTTACCTTAGTCTTGGTTCTGTCCTCGCTGAACATAGCTTTGAACTCCTCTTCCCCGTTACTAGCAACGTCATCGTCTTCTTCCACTTTCTTTACCTTCTGTTTCTTAGGTGCGGAATCAGGATCTATCATACCGCTCACGGGCTGTAGATAGTCAAACTCCGAAGACTTTTTTACTTTTGCAAACTCGTAGACATTCTTTCTGAACTCTTCTTTAGAGGTTGCCAATTCCATCTTGACTTTCACCAATTTCATTTGGTCCGTCAATCCTTCGTTCAACTTCTCCATGATTTTGGGATTGCTTTTAAACCTTAGCTCTTCATTGGTGTTTCTGTTTGCATCATTGGAGTTACTCGGCTTCAATATCTTCCCATTATCTGTGAGTTCAAGAAGTTTGAAGATATCTACCGATTCTCCTGGGGGTATAGGGTCGGGCTGGGATGGGGTCGTGCATTCCAAAGTAACTTCTTTCCTTAATACCCGATCAATGTCCACTTCTGAAAAGAATGCTACACTCTGAGGAAGCTCGTTAAATCCTAGTCGTTCTGCAAACATCGCCCTGGTCCACAAATTGCTTATTTGGAGTAGTAAAGCCACCCTGTACTTGTCTTCTTCCTTGACCAAATATCTTAATTCATCGTGCACGGTGATCATTAACCGTGCTTGAACCTTGTACTTTCTGATCAAATAGTCCATCGAGACAATTAACAAATGTAGGTAGTCTACCCCCGAACTTTGGATAGCCCAGTTCGTTCTGGATGTCAAGAAATTGTTCTTGTTCAAATTCTGTGATGTCAAGGCATCAGTAATAGAAGCTCCAAGAACGGGCGTTCGGGGATCTTTCAAGTGGGCAATGGATTCTAATGCATTAAACATCACACTTTCAGTACCACCATGGTACAACCTTCGGTCAAAGAACTTCGACTTACCGTGTGATCCTTTAGTTTCAACGTACAATTTCTTAGCCATTGCTTCTGCTTCTTCGTCTGACAACTTGGTGTTACATTGTTTCAACAACCTGGTTGCAAACTTCACGCCAGCACCATATATTCTTCCGTAGTTAAAGATCTTAGCGTCGTTTCTACTGATCCCCAATATGTCGGCAGTTTTAGAATGCAAGTCTGTCTTATGATTCTTGTCACCTTCTAGAGTCATCCAACTTAAAGCTGTGGCTCCATGGATTTTGAAGACTGAATCACCGATGAGTGCAGCAATCCATAACTCTTCTGAATCTACATCTGCTCCTACAAAAGTGTAACCTTTAGGAGCTTCCACGAGTGATTTCAATTCAGATCCGATTCTATTCTTTTTGGCATTTGAAGCCGTCAACCAAGTATTTTCAACGGCTCTTCTAGTGATGGTTCCCATAGTAATCAATTTTGGTAAGATGATTCCCATATCTGGATGCTCCTTACTTTCTTTCTTCGTGGGGAAGAACAGGTTCTTACTGTCAGGCTTGGAGTATACCACAAACTGGTCTAGAATCCGAGATCTGTTCCCCATCCAGTATGAAGCAGTGGTATTCAAATCCAAGATTTCCTGAGCATAGGAATACTCACTGGTCAAAACACCATTCTGAAAGTACTGGGCGTATGATTTAGACATTATTGCAGTACATCTCTTGTTATTCCCATCGGGATGTGGTACTTTGAACAATTCGAACGAAGTCACATCTTCAGGATGCAAATCATCATAATACAAATCCTGATCCTCATCTGACAACTTTGCCCTTATATACCCTTTGCCTTCCATCTCCAGAATGATTTTATCCTCGTAAGGCACTTTGAAACACCAACCATTGCTTTCAGTCCAGAAAAGGGTATGTCCTTCCCATTTCAACCTAAGTAGTAATGGTGTAACTCTTGTACGCACACTAATATTCAAATCTTTGGTTTTCTCATCTGTCTTCGAATCACTAGTCGTCTTGAAGAGTTCTCTGTACCATTCAGGATATCCCGTCAAAAAGGCTTGTCTTGCAGCGGGTTCTCCATTCTTTTTGTACCTTGGTTCCTTTATGGTCCAATTTAATTGTTTCAACCATGGGTCATTTTCAATATCAGGTTTCAATTTCTTGTCCCCTTTTTCTATGAAAGCTATCAACTCATTGACTCTATCTTTCAAGATATTTGTCACGGAGTCTCTATTTTCATTATAGATAGATTCAGCACTTTCGATGTAACTTTCCCATTTCTTGGTAGTGGGTAATATCAAAGTCCCCAAATGCCTTAAAGCAGCAAAAGAGACCGGGTGTGGGATTTTCTCTTTGTATGCAGGGAACAACTTCTTCGTGACTTCGAATGTGGCATTCACATCCTCTGCACAATAATCCATTAAACTATTGAAGTCATTTATGATATCATTTACATCATGAGTATCAAATGCGTCTCTGACTTTTTTATCAAGAAGTATACCACAATGAAATTCGGCCACATTGGCCAATGAATTGGGAGCTCCTTTGGTGAGCCATGGATCATCTATAAGATCTTGGGCCAATTGTTTGGAAGATTGGGTGGAATTATCCATATCGCCAGACGTGGCAATTTCGTGTTCGTCGTTATCATCAGATTCGTTAGTTTTAGTCATTTTCTTGTGTTTGTGCCATAAAGGTCGCTGGTTAGTACTCAAACCAGAAGTTGCAACATGTAAAGACATTCCATCCAAGTAGAATGCTTTTGATTGCTTGATATTGTATTCTTCTAATATTCGAGCCCTATCGTAGCTTACGTTATAACCAATCACAACTTTTTCCTCTTTTAATGTATTCATCGGTATCAAGTGTTCCCAGTCAATCGATGCTTTCCTCTTTGTTTTTTCAGTTAAAGCAGGAGAAACCCAACCGTACCAGGCTTTAGGAGATACCGCCGTAGCTAGTACCGGATATGGTGATACCTTGTACATTACTTCCACATCAAACACCAACTGTTGTTCCAAAGGATAAGGAACAGGTTCAGGTTCTTTATCCAATTCGTATCTGTACCAACCAGGTCTGAAAACCCATTTCGATGGTCTAGGAGGTAAACTTTGTTTCTCTGATAAGAACTCATTACACATAGTAAGGTATGGCTCACTTGATTTCAACCCTATTTTGAAAAAATGCTCATCTAGAGAGTTGCCTCCTATTAAACTAGGAAAATTCTCTATATTTATGGGCTCATTGATCTGAGTCTTTTTGCCTAGTAACCCACTTTGATCAAGATGCCTCTTGGAAATCTGTAAAAGACCATTATTCTTGACTTTGGTATAATTCTTTGGTGGGTTCTTTGGGAAAACTCGTTTGTGTAATCCTTCAGAAAGGTATTGTATACCTAACTGGTTGATTCGAGGCTCTTGTAGAGCTCTCGTACCACAAGACAATCGTCTTATAAGTAGTCGTGTCATTGACGGATAAAAGCAGAAAACTCGCTTTTTTGTGATATCAACAGTTCTAGGTATAAATATATGACTTTAAAAGATAGTTATAGAAACTGAAATAAAAAAGGTACAGCACAGGTAGTGAAATTGTATTTATATGGATCAGAAGATTTCAGAGAAGGAAAAAAAGTTTAAAAAAGTGAGGATGTGCCGTTCAAAACGTCTTTCTGTTACCGCGGTGCGCACCACCAAGTACCACTATTTCTGGCGGTGGTGCAACAGGATTGCGACTTCATATCACATATAGGTTCAGGTATATCTATTCACAGGTTTCAAATGACCAATATCACACTTCCTAATTGAGTAGGAGCAACTGTTTCAGCCCCTGTGTTTACATTATGTATGAAACAAGTATTCAATTCAAGGTGTTCGTTCTATATGCTGGAAGTTTAAACGCGTGCAGTGATCTAACTAGGGCTACACGAATTTATCCGTTTTTGGCGATTTTAAAAATATTCCATCACTATTGCAGCCAAATAATCCAATTATGCAATAGACCTTTTCTCGTCACCGTTGCCCATTGACAGTTGTAATTCTCATTTTCATGCAGTTTAGTGCCATAAGCCCGTACGACGGGCCGGTCAGTATTGTCGCTAAACTTGTAGTTTCCTTTTGCTATGTTTTTTTATTATTCTTTTTTTTTATTTTGCGGTCATTTTTTGTTGGGTGTATGGAGGTTCTGATTGTTTTGTTTTTAATCAAAAAAATAATATAATATATAACCCTTCTCTGTTTACTTTTAGTTTTTTTTTTATTCTAAACAGCCTTCCCGTAATTTTTTTTTTACTGCTTTCATTTATATACAAACTAATTGAACTTAGTGGTAGAAAAAAACATTTGAATACTGTTGATACTCGAGAGCAAATACAATGGTTGATTTAACATCTTACAAAAAGGCCGACTTATTAGAGGTGGCTCACAAAGTTGATCTTTCTGTCAACAGCAAAGACACCAAAAAACTGTTGATTGAAAAATTAGAGGCTTACATTAGTGAAGCTGGGTCCGAAGGTGAAGCCTTAATTGAAGCCAGCTTAGACGCTGAAGACGAAAGCGCCGATGAAGACGACGCTTCTACTTTAGCAGAAAAGAAAGAGGATGACGAAGAAGACGAAGAATACAAAGGTCCTCCAATCAATGTTGTCAAATACTTAGACCCTGTCATCAAGATCTACGAAGAATACTATGCCAAAGTATTGGATTTCACCGATTCAGTTGGTATAACCACCTTAGAATACAATGAAGAATTGAGAGAGAACTTATCCAAGACTGTCACTTTAAACTACATTGAATTCTTGTTAGAAGCTGTCTACTTCTTGCAACTTTACGTCCCATTGGTTGCCGTCAAGAACAACGCATTGGTTCCTTCTTTCTTAAAAGAACAGATTCCTGCTTTGGGTAAATGTAACTTCCCATTACCTGATTTGTCTTACTTGGTCACTTTCAAAACTTTGTCAATTACTTTCAACTGGGCCATCGGTGGAATTGTGATTCCATTGTTCTTTTCATACTACTTCAACTTCACAAGAAGATCCCTTATTATTGATGATGAAACCAGTGTCTCCTTAAGAATCTACAAATATGATCCATTCATTTTTGCTTTAACTAAGTTGTTAACGTTTTACTTTGTGGTTTCAAGCTCCCGTCCTTTTATTTCCTTGAACTCTTATTTTGGTTTTTTCAAGGCTCTAGAAGCACATGTTTTGATTCAATTCGGTTACGTCAAGGAATTTTACCATCTTTTAGGTAACTTCCCATTGATTCTTGGATTTGCTAACGTTCTTGTTGGTATCTACGCCCAATTTGAAGATTTTTAATCTTGTTTCTACATTCACCAGAGGAGTTCACCCAGAAATCCGTGGAATTTTGTTTTAGTATCTCTTTTGTTCTATTATGTTTATTACTGTAACATTAGCCTATGTTTTTATCCAATATATAAAGAAGTTATATCAGTTCCATTTACTCGAAACACCCATACGTTTGATATCATCGTCCATCTCTTCTGTAGTCACCAGCTGTGGTCCCACGAAGTGCTTCGTAATCTTGGCCAACAAATATGCTTCTGAGTTTACGTTTCCTTCTTCTACCTCGAGCCCCACATTGGCACGTCTTCCACGCCTTTTGGGCGCTTCTGAACCTTGGGAAGTATAATTTGAATCTGACCCACTTTCGTATACTGGCGTTCTGAATATATGGTGATTCAAGTTCATCTTTACATCATTATTTCCTTTGATATTTGTGGTGATGAGATTGAACTCTTTGGAAGAGATCAACGGCATAAAGTCACTAACTTCGTTAAACTCTCTGAGATTCTCTGAAAACTTGGTATGTTTGATTTTATTCACCAATGACCCAATAGTTTCTTTTTTCGTCTCTTTACCCTTCTTTGTTGCGTCTTCTCCTTCCTCTTCATCTTGGCCATCATCCCCATCGTTGGGGAACCCATTCATTTTCATCTTGATAAGTTTTCTCATATCTTTTTTGTAGTCCCTGTCAACTATGTCAGCATAAATCTTGGAACTGTCCTTACTGTTCAAATCAACCAATTCATTGAAGAGTCTGCCGTCTGATAATATATCGTTCATCACTCCTCGTTGATACTCAAAGAAATTTTTCAACTTAAGTAACTTATTCAGCACCGTGCTGTTATACTTCTTGTACGCTTTATTAGTGTCATTGTAATAGTTTGCGGACTGTCTTAGCTTCTCATAGTCCGTCTCAAATTTCAATTTCAAAAGTTCAAGATCTCTCTTAGTGTCGAGCTTACTCTTGATGTCTGCTAACTCTTCACTCTCGATGTACGTATTGTTAACATCCGACATCAAAATTTTGGAGCTCCGAAGACTTTCAATCCTGCTAAGGAGCTCTTTTTTCCTTTCCTCTATCAATTCTAGCTTATATTCGTCACTTGTCCTCTCAATATTGTTGAGAGCATTGTGGACAATCTGACGTCTTTTTTCCAAAGAGTCCCTGTAGTTGAAAGGTTGCATGGATCCGAGAAGGTCCCTCTGAGATGGTATGTTATGCCTCACATTTGGATTCAGTACCTCTTTCAAGACGTCTTTTGACACCTTATGCTTAACATCACTCAAGTTGCTGTGAACTTGTACATAAGGCTCCATGTATCCATCGAAAGGCGTATATATGACATTAGGTTGGTCATCAAATTGGTTGCTTATATCGATATTATCGTAGTATGACCTAGAATCCTCACGAACTTGACCATAATCTCCATCATTGCTATCACTTGCTTCGAGGTCTCTTTCCTCTTCCTCTAAACGTCGAAGCTCGCAATCATTTTCATACTCTGTGATGTCAAACCCTTCTTGTAAAGCCTGTGATTTCAAATCTGCCAAGGATCCAGCGGCCGATGCCACAACCATATCAATCCTGGGGAGTAGAAGAGAAGCATCTAAGAAATCGGTAAACAAATCGTGGGGTGTTATAGTCGATTTGTTTGCATTCAAAGGATATGGCATAAAATTGGGTGGAGGAAACAATAATGGTGCTAACGCCACTGGTTTACCTTCTGGTTGTTTGTTGTTCTCTTTATTCCTATGGTGCCATCTTGTCTTACCAGATGATGAAGAACGACCACCATCCCGTTTATTCAAAAAGAAATCGTTATCATCAATATAAGGACTCGGCTTAATAATGGGAGGTGGAGGGTACACAAAAGGGATCATGATACCGTTAGCGTCCTGTGGAGACCCATTAGTGCCAGAAACAGTGGGCATTGGAGGAGGCATTGGAGGGGGGAACAATTGGTGCATTCTTTGTACCGTTTTGTGATATGTGTTATACTGCAGGTAATCATAGTCGGTGAAAAATTGTCTTATTTCATAAGGGGATTCGATAACAGGGATAGAGTCTCGTGGTAAATTATGCAATTGTGAACTGTCCAGGTCAATCCCTGAGCTTGGAACAAACGGATTATGAGTCGATATTTCAGAAAAACCTTGAGTGTTTGAAAGCGGTTCCAGGCGCTTGTTGGAATTCGATAGTTCTGTTATCGCTTGTAACCTCCTCCGTTTAATTGGATCGGATAATATCAGGGTCGCAAGATCCTGCAAGTCAAGTAACCTTTTGGTGCTTATGGTAGTAGTTGACATCGCTTTCAAGGTTTGGGTCCGAAAAAACCGGAAAATGGCAGTTGTACCTTACTATAAAACAGGTAAGTGGTACTTTTAGCGGCCAAAAGCAAATCGGTACACCAAAAATCCCTGAGTTTCAAAAATGGGATAAAAATATATGGATTTTATGTTTGTCACTTCACAAAAACACTTGAGTGGTTTCTGTGTAATTTTCTAGCAAGAAACAGTATAAAATCACCAGGAGTTTATGTTGTTAGCCTTGCAGTGAAGATAAAAAGAAAAAATTGGCAAAATTTGAGAGAAAAAAAACGAGTGCAAAAAATAGGGAACTCTTGTAGCATACATAAAAATACGGAACTTACAACAAAGTATAGGAAAAAGCTGTTGGGGATTTGTCTAGTTTTTGTATTAAGACTGTGTTCTTTATAGGTACCAGGCAAACATCTCCTTCCCTTTGGTCTTAAACTTGTTTCCAGCATAACCAGAGAGGTCCCTGAAGAAAATGACAGGTAAGACTAGGAAGAGTACCACATTAACAAAGGCAGCGTTTTCAGAGATCAAATGCATGTATCGATTACTAGCTTAGTCCTGTTTGGAGTCATAGTGTTCTTGAGGTGAAATCTGAAATAAAGAGAGAGCAAATACCCTACGTTTCCGCAAGCTCGGGCTTCGAGTAATATCCTCCGAAACATCCATCCGCTCACCAATCTCCAAAAAAGAGTGATCAAGAGCAACCACTCCACTCGTCAAGAGATATGTAGGTGATCTGTACAATCTGGCAAAGGTTAAATAATTTTTATTACTGTTGCAAAGTGTCAAGCTTCGATCTGTGAGATTCACTAATCTTTTTATTCGGCTAACTTTAACATTGAAATTTCTAAACATTAAAGGATGAATGCAGATAAAACCTGTTTTACTGCCTGAAAATGAAAACAGAAATCACACACGCCTATATCATTTCACTCATTCTACTTACTCCTTTTTCTTTCTCATCTATTGATATGCCATTCTCCAACATCCCACTTCACCAACTGGCGTACCTTTCTGCGCCGTTTTTTTTGCAGCTCCTATAAATATAGCCAGACACGACCCTTTCTATTTTGGGGAGGGGGCGCCTCCTCGATAGGTTCGAGACTTTTAGTACTTTTCGTGCACTCACCACTTACATCAGGCAGCAACAAAGTATGTCAATCAGCACCAAAATGGAACTAATGGCCTTGGCCCGAAACATTGACAGTTCCACGATAGTTAAGCCCCAATTCTGGTACCAAAAGTGAAGCTCAATAGTTACCGGAAGCTATTTGGATTTTCAAGGAGATAAGGTAGCTCAGGTGACATTCTTTTTGATACACTGGCCCCTATGCTTGTACGTTAAGATTCCACTCCAATTTCGGCGGTAAGCCGGCAAGTTTCCTTTTGCGGCGGGCGTTCTCTGGCTCGCGGTGAAATCCTCCCTGGGAATCTCACGCTAAACCCTCAATTTTTTTCGAGGTGTACTTCAGGCAAAAGGAAAAAAAAAACACGACGTTACCCAAACAACTTATTAGTTTCATTAACTGAATAGTATTATTATTCGAGAGCATTGAAAATCTTTGCGTTCGTCAAAGAACATACGATTTAAAACCTTTAGTTCTATTTGCGACGTCATTTGTGCTCGTGGTTGACTCCAATTTATTATTGAACGCCCTATCAATTACTTTCGCTGTTTGATTGTTACAAGCAACTGTTACAAGGGTGTCAATTTAATTCCTTTGTTCGAATAACAAGTATTAGGAGCCTTCGATAACCAAGAATATTTCACAAGGTTTCAAGGTATTGCAAATTCAAAGAGATTCTACGTGTAAACGGCGGTTAAAAAACAACAGCAATAAATCGGTTCCCACTTTGACTGTCGAACCGTGGTATAATCAAACATCATAAAAATGCCACCCAGGAAACTGTCAAAAGAGTCCTTCCGTCCTAAGGATTTGGTGTTGGCGAAAATGCCGGGATTTCCTGCTTGGCCGTCTTTCATAATGCCGAAGGATATGATACCGGATGCTATCTTGAAAGTGAACAAGAAGAAGACGGCAAATACATGCGTTATTTTCATACCAGATGGTGATTACTACTGGATGAATGAAAAGAATCTCGAGCCGTTGGATAACGATATGCTCGAAGCCCGTGTGAAGAAAATACCCGCTGCAAGTGTAGCTAAGTTTAAGGAGAAGTTAAAATCTAAAAATGCTACCAGGAGTAGCAGTATAACTGATGCGTTTTTGTCCACTAAGGGATTGAAATTTGATGGATTCATGAAGCAGTTAGATGATCGGTTAAGGGCCGCAGATGGAAACGATGATGACGACGATGAAGCTGAAGATGGCGGAGAAGATGAAGAGGATGTAGAAGAAGAAGAAGAAGAAGAACCCGTCGACGAGGCAACAACATCAACCAACCAGCCGCCCAGTGATGGGGAAGAAGTAGAAGAAGAGGAAGCTGATCATCCACCCTCAAATGACGGTGGAAACGAATCCGACGACGATGATGCTAGTGATATTAAGGAAGAAGATATACAGCTTGACAAGAGAAGGTCCACTCGAACGACCCGAGGATCCTCTAGCGAGGATAACAATAAAAGAACCCCAAGAAATGGCAAGAGTAATGGGGGGCGAAGAGATGGCATAGAAAAGAGATCAGATGACGAAGTGATAACAGGGAAGCGTCGGGCTGGCAATACTTCAGACCAAGATAACACAAACGATAACATAAACACCACATCCTTAAGGAACAAGCGATTCAAGACCGAGTCACCTGGTCCCGTCAGCAAACTGAGTTCCAACAATTCTGTCAATAATTATAAGAGAGAGCTCACTGACGAAGAAAGGTTGCAGCAGTTATGGTTATGTCGTATAAAGCTCCAAAAATCCTTAATTCAAAGGGATAAAGATGATCTTCCTAATGCTGATGAACTTTCCACATCAAGGTTGATTTTAAAGAAGTTAGTCGATTTCAAAGTGAACCTTGATTTACTCAAAACTACGAAAATCCACAAAGTTTTGAAATGTATTATAAAAAACAAAGATTTAGAATACCCCGAAAGCTTCAAGTTACATGATCAATGTCAAGAATTACTTCAAAAATGGGCTGGACTTATTGAAGAAATCAAACTAGAGAAGACTGCTATCTATTTGAATAAGCAGCGACAGCTTCAAGCTAACGTTAGCGGAACCACAGATGATAATGAAGTTAATGATAAGAAGTTCGATGAATCTGAAATATCGGATACAAAGTCTGTCAAATCCCCCAACGAACTCAAGTTTGCTTCAGTTGAAAGTTGAAGTTCAACCAGTAGTTCAACCAGTCAGCATTTGTCTTAACAAGAGAACCTATAAAGGAGAAGCAATGGCTAGTCCATTCTTAATATATCAGAACGAGTATTCACACATCACATCCATTTACCTTTGTCATAATGTAAAATCTTGGAAGTCACACCAAAACTGTAGGATAAATCCAACAACAAGATCCTAACTCCCACAAACCAAATTCAGATTTGTGATCAGGTTTCCAAACTAATCTCTATATGTTAATTTATCTGTACTATAATAAAAAACTGTCAGGGTAACACCTATCTATAACTATACGAGACGAGACTGATTTTTACTCGTATTCACAGTTATTTTCAGAACATTTCAAATTTTTTCACCGATGCTTTTTTTTCCTTGTCCAATTTTTCTCAAACCTTGTCATCTGGACGAAATAAATTTTTCTTTTCTTTTCTTCACAAAACAGAAATATTAACAATGTCTGAAGAACACGTATGTTTCAACTGACTTTCAAGAGCGATCATTCATGTCAAAGTTTGTCCCCTTACCCTTCATTCTTACGCATTCCCTATTGCTGTTTATCCTCCATTATGGGTGTCTTAAGAGGACAATTTGAAGTCTAGATTCTTTTTGTTGATTCCTTTTTTTCACCTATTCTGTATTCTTTTTGACACGGCTGTCATTGGCTACTTGAATCCATGACTGCAAACAACGATATTGTGTTTCCATACCACCCACAAGCTATCACTACCTTACAATACATCATGTCATGCTTGTGATAAAAGTTGCTGTATTGATTGAAAAAAACTTTATCGTTGGCGGCAGTCAGAATTTTTTTTCAGAATCAAGCACAAGTGGGGGATAATAACAAGGAGACAAAGCCACTACCCTAAGATCGTTTAAAAAGATCCTCATTGACAAAATACTAACATTATATCTCTAGACTTTCGAAACTGCCTCAGCCGATGCCGCTTTAACTTACCCATTGCAATGTTCCGCTTTGAGAAAGAACGGTCACGTTGTCATCAAAGGTAGACCATGTAAGATTGTTGATATGTCTACTTCTAAGACCGGTAAGCACGGTCACGCCAAGGTCCACTTGGTCGCTATAGATATCTTCACTGGTAAGAAATTAGAAGATTTGTCTCCATCTACTCACAATATGGAAGTTCCAAATGTTAGAAGAAGTGAATACCAATTGATTGACATCGATGACGGATTCTTATCCTTGATGACTCCAGATGGTGACTTGAAAGATGATGTCAAAGTCCCAGAAAATGAAATTGGTGTAAAATTGCAAGAAGAATTCGACGCTGGTAAAGATTTAGTTGTTACCATCTTAACTTCTATGAATGAAGAAGCTGCTATCTCTTACAAGGAAGCTGCTGGTGGTTCCAGCGCTTAAGCGTTCTGGTTCTTAAACAGTATACATATGGACCCTTTTCTGGCTAACAGAAAAGTTTATGTATTGGTTTTATTCATACTTAATAAATATATAAAAAAAAACTAACCAAATTTGTTTGTAGAACAGAAAAAAAGTATGTCAATCAAACACTTATACTTGACCATGTGAATTGTAGTCTTCCCATAAAGGCGTTCAATATACAGTCTATGAAAGACGTTCAGTGTCTTTATAAGACGTCTAATTAGAGACAACATTTAATAAGTCCAATTAGACTCGTCTTGCACTTGCCGGTAGCTATGACTTCATTATGAGCAATTGTTCGCCTCCACAATTTGAGCATCTGAGCATTTGAACATTAGGGCAAAAAATCAGAGCTCCTACTGCTGACCAAAAAAGAACTAGAACACTATACTCAGCTTTAGCGGAAGCGGGCTTATAAATAACCAACGGGGAATAGTACTAAATACTGACTGTGTCACGTAAAAACTCTGATATATAACTCAGCCTTTTCTTTTATCGCTTCTTTCGGACAGACTTGCGTAATTATCTAAAGCTGCCCCTTCGTTTGTGTCGCATTGTTATCAGGCTGAAAATTGTAAAGGGAGCTTTAAAAATAGACAATTTTTTCTTTTGCTGATTCCAGATTTTATGACTATACAACTGGTGACAAACAGTCAACTAGCCACTTGGTTATCTTTTGCTCACATTCAAATACCATTATTGAATCCATCTATTTGATTCAAATAACGTTGCTAAACATAAGATCACCATGTCAGAAGTTTCATCGACTGATTCAGAATCATCATCAACTTCATCAGCCGCTGCTGATGTTCCAAACGCCGGTTCTTCTTTTATAGGGAACACACCGTCAACTGTCCTTTTCTTTTTGGCGTTAGCTGTAGGTGTCTTCATTGCTTCCTTATTTGTTTTCTTTACCATCAGGTACTTTGTACGGTCCAAATATGGTCTTCACATCTACCCCGTGTCTCAGCGAAACTTTTTATTAACAACCGGGGGTTCCAGTAATTTGGCAACGATGCACCACACCACCGTGGAACTACAGGAACAGCTCAACTACGTTAGGGCGAACCATTTTATAAGAAGTGATATTTTTGATAGAAGGTTGAATTTGAGACGGAGGAGAAGAAGGAGGGGTAGATTCAGCAAGATGAAAAAGCTAACAGCAGAAGAAGTGGAGCTATTATTTCCCCGAAAGTCTTACTATGATTGGCTTCATGGAGGTCAAGAGAGAGATCATGAAAACAGAGATGGTGTCTTGCACGAAGAGGGGGCCTTTGCTAGAAAGTCCACAGAAGATCCTAAGATTGATACTATCTCCAGTAGTGATACCAATACCAATGCTAATGCCAGTGGAGGAAATACTGCAGACATTCCAGGGGAAAATGGCGAAAGAGATATTGAGTTGGGTGACTTGTCCTTACAAGGTTCACAAGTTCGAATTCAAGAGCCTTCTGGGTCAGAACCATCACCACCTCAAGTTGAACCTGACGAAGAATTACATTTCACTTCAGGATCTTGTGCTATCTGTCTTGAAGTGATTGAAGACGACGAAATAGTGAGAGGATTGGTCTGTGGCCATGTATTCCATGCAGAATGTCTCGATCCCTGGCTTACAAAACGGAGAGCTTGTTGCCCAATGTGTAAGCGGGATTACTACTATAAAGGAGGTGCCCAAAATAACAACGAGGACAGTGACGCCAATACTAATAGCGATACTGTCAATCAAGGAGATGGTGCAAACAACAACAGTATTACTAATAATGACGATGATAACAATAATCACAATAACGACACTAATAATAATGATAACGACAATGACAATGACCATGACGGCGAAGATTTCGATGTGAATTCTATCGACGTGGAAGTTTTCAGGAATGATCCTACTTTGAGAGCCATGCTTCAGGAGTTGATTCCAATCGAAGAAAGAGTGAGGATGATTTTACAGGACCAATCTGTGGCTCATCTCAATCTTGAAGCCATTGGTAGAGAAACTTCAAACAGGAAGTATGGCAACATCTTTAAAGTAATATTTTGGAAGATAATGGGAGTTAGTAAGCAAGACTTGTTCAATTATGGGGTTGTCACGGCTTATCATGAGTATAGAGTACTCGAAGAGAGAAGAAATACTTCCATGCCTAACCCAACAGAGGCATCCACTGCACCAGAAACATCACAGGCCACGGCTGCTGCTTCTGTTATACAAGAAACTACAGCACCGCAAAATTCAGGTCCTCAACAGGCTCTTGAACCAACTGAGTCAGTCAATGCCAATGGTGACCTGCACTCGACCAACCAGACCTTACGAACAGCACAAACGTTCTATCTGGCAGAGTCACCTGCAGAAAACGCCAGTGTTTCCACCGAAACAATGAGAGAAGTGGCGGAAAACAGAGTGTGAAAACTGTTATCGCTTAGCCGCAAATTGGTTGCGAATTAAAAAAGGCACCGACTCACCAAATCTTTATGGCACATTTATAGCGCAGGCCGCTCTTTAATATCTGCAGCTTATTACTACCTTAAAAAGCAAATCAAAGGGGTTTAACTCAATTGCCTCTTTGTACTTGATACCTTAATTATTTCTCTTTGCTTTTTCTGTAATTATAATATATGGAACATTTAAGTCAAGTCCATCATAACGAAGATGAGGATTTTCGTGTTTTGCGAAAAATTTTCACTTGATTTATTCTTTTATTCATATAATAGTATAACAAAATGGGTATGTATAACGTGTTTTGAAGATGGCAAAAAACCGCAGCGATATTCCACTAATGGTTTAGTTTTTGAAGCCCTTAGGCTTTCCATCAAGCCCTAGAAGTTCTTTTTATTAACTAGTTTAATAGCTCCAAAAAAAGCTATCAAAATGGACTTAGGTTCATTTTTGGCCGATGATTCTCTTGGAGGAGGATCATGGGCCGACGAAGAAGTCGACATGTCCTCAATTGGTGTTTCCGCCGTCGCTGGATCTACTGCTGCCGTTCCAGAAAGACAAGGTGGTTCTGAATTCGGTAGAGGAGGCTTTGGTCACGGGGGATCCAGCTTTGGTGATCGTGGTGACAGAAAGGAATTTCCTATTCCAGATGCTCCTCCATACAGAGCTAGAATTAACAATTTGCCTTGGGATATAGTCGAGGAAGATGTCAAAAATTTCTTTGAAAAGAGAATGCAGATGACCGATATTGTTACTGATATCTCTTTACCAGTTGACCGTGAGACCGGTAAATTAAGAGGATTTGGTTTTGTTACTTTCACTGAAAGAGATGTCTTGGAGGAAGCCTTGAGGTTATCATTATCTGACTTCAACGGAAGAAGAGTTTTCGTTAATGTGGCTGCCCCACAAAGATCTGATGGTTTTGACGGAGACTGGAGATCTGGAGGTGATAGAAGAAGAAGAGACGATGACATAGAATTGGATTGGGGTGCCGCCAGAGCAGAACAAGGTCCATTACCTCCAAGAGAAAGAGAAAGAGGGTTTGGTAGACCACCAAGAAGAGATAGAGATGAGCCAGATTTAGACTGGGGTTCTGCCAGAGAATCTCGTGACGAATTACCACCGAGAGAAAGAGGTTTCGGTAGTGGAAGGCCACCAAGAAGAGACAGAGAAGAGCCAGATTTGGATTGGGGATCTGCTAGATCTGAACAAGGTGGATTACCACCTAGAGAAAGATCTTTCGGTAGACAAAGAAGGGAAAGAGATGAACCAGATTTAGACTGGGGCGCTGCTAGATCTGAACAAGGTGGATTACCACCTAGAGAAAGATCTTTCGGTAGACAAAGACGGGAAAGAGATGAACCAGAGTTAGACTGGGGCGCTGCTAGAAGTGAGCAAGTGATCTTACCACCAAGAGAAAGAAGTAACAGAAAACCAAGAAAGGAACAAGATCTTGACTGGAGTTCTGCCAGAAGTGACCAAGCTACTCCTGGATCAAGAAATGCCTCCAAGAGAAATAACAAGACGGACGACAAGAAAGAAGATGTAGAAACTCCAAAGAAATCTGTTTATGACATCTTAGCCATCGAAGGTGACTCTGACGAAGAAGAAGAAAAAGTGCCTGCTTCCAAGCAAGAATCTACTAAGGAAGCCAACACTGAACCTTCGTTGGAACAAGCCACCGCCAATTTATCCATCTCCAACGAGAAAGAAGACGGCTGGGAAGTGGTTCGTAAGTAATCAAGGGAACGCCTTATGGCCTCCTCTCAAGCATAATCAAGAGCACAACAACCGCAACAACACGGTAAATAAAAACGAAAAAAAGGAATGCATACTTCCCATGCTACAGAGATTGTGTTCCATTATTTCTGTTATAGAATTTACTTAGTGTATATTTGTAAAATATAATATCAACGGTATGAAAAGAGAAAATGGTGTTCGGCTGGATACTCACTTCGCGGTTTCAAAATAAAATAAAACGTCAAATTAAACACTGTGCCAATCTTCCATGGACCAATCGGAGATTCAATCTAAGGATCCTTACTTGATAGATCGCAAAAGTATGTACTGAAAGTATTCTTCAAATAGGAACTAAAAAATTGTCGTGAGTACTAACATTTTTAGAGGTTTATAAGGCTGTTCAACCTTCCCCACTAGATAACCTTTTGGCAATATACGGCTTGGAGGATACTGCCAGAGGGTTAGCTAGAACCAAAGAAGATGGGTCAAAAGGGGTAAAATTGCGGAAGTCATATAAGAACCATATTCAAGACTTACCAGGACGCCATAATGTGACTAGTCCCAAGCCCATACCGAATGGGTTATTAGATCCTATGTTGGGCCAATTCCCTAATATTATCAAGGCGTTCGAGCCTGAAACTTTGAGTAAAGGGTTAGAGTTCGATAAAACACCTGTGAATGGGATTCCCGGCTTTGACACCGTGGAATTGGGTATGAGTGATCAACAGACTTTGATGAGACGTGATGATGGCTCCGATCACGATGAAGAAAAGAGAAAGAGGAAAAAGAAACAACTCAATGGAGATACTCCCAAAAGACAACACATATGATAAATTGTTCATATTTCCTAGTTCTAATGTGACCACGACTACTTCTTGTTCAATTGCTCTCAAACAAGATCAAAAAATTATTAAAAATCTTTATTGTACAATATTATACAAAAATATATACTAGTATTTCTATACCAGATTGTATGCTATTATTGTTGTTGGGCTAATTCGTCAATTGGCGTGAACTTAGTGAACTTCTTGATGGGTTTTAATGGCTTTCTAATCTTATTAACCGGATTCTTGTGTCTCTTCATCTTATTCTTGAGTAATCCTCCTAAATGGCCCATAATCGTCTTAATCATGATTCTCTTCAACAACATGGTCAACTCAAGAGCAGACATTACACGTTTCAGAATGTACACCTCAGGCAACAGCAATTTGAAATCTTGGACGTTCAATAAACGCTTATACCCTCCTTTAAGTTTGATGGACAACAGGAGATCGACCGGGCTAATCTTCAAGTTATCAATACTGAAGTATTTCTTTGACCGGTAAATCATGGCCTCTAATTGCTTCTCTTCATCTTCATCTGCATCAGAAGACAGAGTTGTGGATTTGGTAAACATTTTGGATGCTTGTCTGCCCTTAGAGCCTTCAGTAGAGACCTCTCCTTTCAAGTCAGACTTGGAGTTGGAATCTGACTCGTCGTTATTATCGATATCCTGATCGCTGTCGCTTGCATCACTTTCAGAAGTATCTGCAAACAATGGACTTTCATCTATATTGTTTAAGTCAGACTTGAAAATGAAATTCATAAGTCTGTTACCGGTAACTTCATCCATTCTGAGGCTCAAAGGCTCTGACTTCATTTCGAAGTTTTCAATAAACTTGATACCTCCCACATTACTGTGCATAGACCAGTCAACAGTGATTAAATCTGGCACGTTGCGGTCTTGCTCGTAATTGGAGACATTGATAGGTTCTAAAAATGAAGGGAAAATGGCGCCTTTAACCAAATTGAAACCTTGAAGCATGGCAACTTCAATTCTGTTAATATTGGATGCATCTTCATTAACTATTCTCTTGAACCTACCTTTGGCCATGGCAATGTCGATAATCGGTGTTCTGTCATCTTCCAACATATGTAAGATTATTTCATCCGCGTGTATCACCCATTCCGTCTTTGGAAGCTTACCTTGGTCTTGAACCTGGATATTACCAGAGAGGATGGAGTGCAACAAAAGATAAATCTCATTGGAAATATCTCTTTGCATCATCTTCAATGATAAATAGTCATTCAAAGCTTCATTATCTAACGTCCTTTGCCTGAAGTAGTAGTTGTTCTCCAAGAATTGAAGCATCCTGTTTTGGAAATGAAGCATTTTAATCTGTTCATGTAATAACGACAAGTTTTGGAAGTCCATCGAGAACTTCAACTTCTCCAATTTATCATCCAATACTTTATTTCCCGGCTCACTGTAAAGTAACAAGTCCATGACCATGAAGTATAAAGTGAGGTATTGGTTGGAAGTCGAAGTGATATTGACTTTCGGAACGTCAATTCTTAGTCTGTTCTGGATAGTGCTAGACTGGTCCTTAGTATCCAAATATCTTGACGAACCTGAAGTTGTAATAGAATTGGCAGAAGCCCGGGGTGAAAGTTCACTATCAGAGTCATCTGACCTCGAGATATTAGCTCCGAGTGGTTTCAACTGATAGTACGTCACCATCGCTGAAATATCTTCCAATAAGACATGGTCTTGCCCAGCCAAAGAAGCCTGCTGACAGATTTCGACCCCTAACCATGGTGGCCATTGAGTTGTAGAACCATAGCATGTTTCATCGAAGATGTACGAGCTGGACTTTTCAGCTTCTGCCTTTTCAAACACCAATACGTTAGCATTGTTAACCATACATCCGAGCCGGTTCTCCAAATCGTCAATATTCAAAATAAGTCTATCTTTGGATTTTTCGTATACCGAAAGGATTTTAGCATCAATTATTGGCGTAGTCACAATCACAACAGAGTCCGGTGCCTCATCACTTTGGAGCTGAATCTGTGGGGATAAAATTTCAATTAAGTAGTCACCCACGGTCGTTTCGTTGGGTGCAACTTTCTCCAAGATACCATTAAAGTCGTTCAATCTATCCTGACAAGCCATCGACTCCTTTGTAGCATTGGCGACACCTGAACTGTTCAGAGTAAGTCTAATTGGATCTTCGATCTTGCTTTCCATATCATTGATACCCTTATTTGCACTTTCGATGATTTCCTCTAAAGCGCTGATACTTTCGAAACTCAAATACTGTTTCATGAATCTGCTCAATTGAACAAAGTGAATGTACTTGAAGAGCAAGTTTCTGTTCTTATTGTTCCATTTGAGTAACATTCTCATCAAGATGAACTTATTGTTAAAGCTGGAAGACTCATTTGACACCAGCATTCTTCTATCCATGTTAACATAAGACGATTTGTTTTTCTCCAACCTTGCAAGCTCTTCATTAAGTTTCTCTATTCTTTCTGTTAATCCATCAGTGGAAAGTCCTCTGGACTGGTTAGCTTTTATTTTTTGTCTCAAATGTTGGATTCTTTCGTTCACTATACCTCTTTCAGTCTTGAACACATCGTTTAACTGTTCGAGACTTTCATTTTCCGAGTCTGAGTTGAAAAGATCATGTTCTTTGAATCTAATATCCGGCTCAGTGTCTCTTAAGTAGGAAAACCGCGTACTGAATAGTAACGGCAAGACATGAACACGACGAGTACAATCTGTCAAAGATGGAAGAAATGCTTCTTCATAATCCTCTAGATCAAACCATTTAGGATCCTTATCGAATATATAGTATTTGGAATTTTTAGCCGAATCTTTGTCTTTGTTGTCAAGGGTGTAAACATTTTGATCAAACTCTGCAGATATGACTCTCAAATCAACCCCATTCAAGTGCACATCACCGATATGGAAGTTCATCTTCATAACATCCTGATTCCTTGAGAGGGTTTCGTGAGTGGCAATTCTCTTTTCCTTACGTTGATGTAAGTCAACAACAAAACTGTCCATTTTTCCTCTCAACCCGTAACACTGTATCGTATCTTTCATGCCTTCAAGCTCATTAACATTCTCTCTGTATATGTGTGAGATGAACAATGAATTGAGATTGAACTTGAACCTATTGGATACCAAGTGCTGGGAAAACTTGGTGGATTTCTTGATTTCTCCAAAAAGTGGTCCTTTTCGTATTGGTAATTGCATATTACCAGAGAAAAGTTTCCACCAGGAAAAGAACTGTAAGAACACCTTTGGACTTAAGTGGATGGTATTGTAACTCTCATGGAAATTAGCATCCATGGAGATGGCCATGTTAATATAATCCGATCTGAAACCCTTGTAGGAATCATGTCCCTTTTCAGTAAATTTAGGATTGAAAAGGTTGATATCATAATGAGGCTTACAGTCTTCCGTTCTTCCGCCTTTTCCATCGTCTCGTTGAAGAACAAATCCTACTCGGAATTGGACACCGCCACTTAATGACACCACCTTCTTTTCAAGAACAGCATCGGATATCTTGTCTTTTGGTAATGAATAACCCTCGTCATCGAGATAGTATGCATAACAACTGGTGATAAACTTCTTGGAACCAGGTAAATACGTAACCTTGTTTGAATCTCTCAACCAACTTACGAGTCCCGACGCTAGGTAGTTCAAAATATACCAAGTGACTTTGTCAGCCTTAACGGTACAGAAATCACGAGAGCTATTATTCTCGTTGACCGTCCAAGTAACATTATCTTTGAAAGATAAGATGAATCCAGAAGACACACCGAATAGATCGTAGGGGTCTCTCGAACCTTTGAAGGCCACCTCTAACGGTCCATCCAAACATCTGATAGTAAAATTACCATGTAAGATGTACTTCAACTTATCCCAAAATCCTAATTTGGGCGATGGATCAATGGGTGGTTTAGAAAACTGGTCAAGATTAAGCATAACTTGTTGAATAGCAAATTGGTAACTCTGTCCCCACACGAATCGTGATGGTGACTTACTATCGAACTTGACTTCCATATCTGTATACATTTTCACCGAAGCCAATGTCTTTTCGATCTCAAGCTTATAGTATCTGCTGAAATCACTATTATCACCTAAGTTCTTTACCAAATCAACCATCAACCGCCTTATACTGTGTTCACTAACAGCCAAGGACTCGGCAATCACTAAATGGCCCGCCATAGTAACTGAAGGCTTCCCAGGCGCAGTGCCAGGGACAAATAATAATGGTAAGGGGTAATCCCGTAAATGCATTCTAAGCTCACCTAACTTCAAGTCTAAGTAGGTGGGGATGATAAGGGAATATCTGGTATCCAATGGCAAGCCGTGACCAATCTTGTGAAGGAAATTAGGAAGTTCACTTAGTTTGAACTTTGTTTTGGAAATGTTCAAGTTCAAGTCATTCATCATAATGGATATCAAGGGGGCATTAATGGAGTAAGGCTGGATGTTCTTCTGGAATTTGCTATCCAACTTGGCCTCATTACCGAAAAGGAATTTCTTACTTTTGATAACTTCATCATTCAAAACCTTTTTATACCTTTGGACTTTACTAATCCAGGAAGCGGATATGACAGCTTCAAGGTCTTCTAGTTTTTCATATAACTCAGGAGATTCTTGGTCTGTGGATACTGCTTCATCATGGAACCTTAAACCAGACAAATCTTTGGTACTGGCCAGTTTAGTTTCGAATAAGTTGTACATCTCCATTCGCTTCCTCTGCTCAACTCTGCCTAACTGGAAAATCATTCCCAATTCAGATTCAAATGGGTCATCTTCCATATTGAAAACGAACCTCTGTGACCTGAAATGGATATTAGGAAGTTCTTTTGGGAAAGACTCTGAAGGATGAACCACAGTAAAGTCGTCAATATCGTGCCTGTCTTTCAATGATTTGATGGCATGCTTGACCACCTTCACGGTGACAGAAATGTTGTCGAATACCCTGTAAACAACATGTTTGTGAGGGTGGACAAACTTGATGTAAGAAGAATTCACATAGATGTCATTCTTGTTGTTCAAGTTCACCCGTAACTCGAAATCATCAATGCACCCCAAACGACACCAGCGATTTTTAAGTGTTGGGGATTCTGTCAAGATTCTCAAGAATTTATTGTGCACCTGAACACTGTTATTAGCCATAGAGACAATGGTCTGATAGGAATCAAGCTTTAGTTTGTAATCATCGTGGAGGACAAATGTTATATCACTTTTCTTCAATTTCAAGTTCACTGACATCAACCCAGACAATTTCTTAGATTTATGAGAGCTAGTACTCATTGTAGGGACACTTAGCTGATCGTTATCTTTCTTGAGCTTCTGTTTCACTAAAGAAACTGGATTCAAAATCTTTTCCCTAACCAAGTAGAAAGTACTTATCAAAGTAAACACTTTCACATAATCTATTTCCCCATTGATGTTATTGATACGAATATCAGTCTTCAAGTTATTCTGCGTTCCATTTCGGACAGCACTAATTTCTCCTGAAATCAGTGGGATTCCAATTAATTGGTCGTACTTTGCAGCTTTATGGAATTGTGTCATCGTTGATAATTCAATGTTTGTTATAGCAAGTGTGCTTTTCCAATAAGTGGTACCACCTTCTTCCGAAGCCAAAGTCTCCAGAGACGTACTCCTGGAACCATTAAAAGAGTCAGGCGCTGGCGTATCATTCTTAAAGTCAAAGGTCAACTCGTTTACCTTGAAACGACTGCATCTTAGCTCATCGGTATTTGTGTCCGAATCCGCCAGCTTAATGAAGTCTAGGAAATTATCTCCAGGTGGTGGAAGTGTGTCTAGCTTGTCAGATGGAATCAATACGGACCTGGAGCCCAAATTAATATCAATAGAACTGAAGGAGATGTGGGAACCAATGAACCAATTAGGCAAGTACCTGAAGATCTTCTCCTGGGGGCTTTTCATCAATTGCTCAAAATCCTTATGACTCGTAGAAGAGACGATTTTCCGGAGCTTTAAGATTTTGGAGTTCAAAGCCAAATTGATACGTCCAAGTTTTAGATCGTTCTCGATGAGCACAGTGAGGTCAGTCACAATATGGTGAATACCTATCAATGGTTTCAAGTTGGAAAGATCAACCGTAAAAGAAACAAACTTCAAGTCAAAATCAAAGCGGAAATTTTTATGTATCCTAATGAAAAGGACAATAGCATTAAACGATAATATGTTGTACTTTGCCACAGAAGTTTCTGAAGTGGTTGACTTTTTGATATAAGTGACACAGGGAGTCAAGACTTTACAGTCCAAATTATAATCCCTATCCTTGGTAGTGACTATTTGAAGATACAATGAAGAAAACAGGAAATTCAAAATGTCCATAGTAGCTGTTTCTTTATGGGTGTGCCGCATAATGAACCGTGGTTGTTCAATAATAAACTTAACGTCCAACCTGGGATAATATTCTAGCAAATAGCCCCATAAACGGTCTTTCAAACTCACTTTTTTGTCTTTGGGTGTAGGATTTTCCGTTAAGGTAGCCTCCAAATCAGAGTCGAATTCAGATTCCGAAGTACCAGCATCACCGGGACCTGGTGCATGGTAAGATGGTGGACGAGATTTCTCTTCGTCACTCATACCGTGGTTGACTAACTCCCGGTAATGACGATGAAGTTTTTTGTACTTCATGAATTTTGTTAATGTCTTAAAGTTGTAGATTATATGGGAAATGAGTGAAGAATCCAAATCCAAGACAGGATTGGAAGACGTCACAAAAAGCTCTGCAATACAATCTTTGAAACCTTCACCATTGGAGAGTTTATCCAAGAAGTTGCCTTTTAATATCGTTGAGAAGTTTGGAATGTTCAATACTTCCACTACCTTTTTAGATACTAAACCATCTTCTAACCGTTTCATGGTTGCAAAACCCAATGTCAATAATTGAAACGAGGCAGATATGTTCATAGGCTTCTCGTTTATAGATTCAAACATTGCATGGAACCCAGCGGAGTTCTTAGACATCTTTTCAGAGTTGAAACCGGCAGACTTGACCAACAACTGTAAAGAAGTGATAGGGAAATCTGCATCTAGATAACTTTTAAAAGTGTGGTTCCCACTAGTGGTAATGAAGGGGATCTCCAAGATATGAATATTCTCGTTGAGCAATGAAAAGCTTTCAAAAGAGTAATAACATACATGAAGAAGCCTTATCATCCTGTCTAATTTCTTTTCTTTTTGTAAATGTTCTTGTTTGGTATCTTCACCATGTTGTTCGTCCACGCTATTATTAACATTGTCGTGACTCTTTTCTTTGCCGACGATGTAAGCATCAATGTGAGGAGCAAGTTCTTTCAATAACTTGAATACCAGGAGTTTTAAGTCATCCGTAAAAGACTTGAATTTTATACCACAAAGGGCACCAGTTTTTAGCCGTATGGTATAATTGAGACCAACTTTCCACGAACTGACATGAAGTAAAGGGAAATAGTCATTTTTCTGGTTGGAATTGACATGTTGAACATGATTAGCGACAAAGTTTATCTTAAACTTCAAATTGTACTTGTCTTTCTTGGAATATCTGGAATTAGTGTCAAAAGTTATAAAGTCAACCGAGGTAACGTTGCCGTTGGATGTAATTTTAGATCTTTTGAGCTCAACACTTATGGGTGGGATCAGTTGTATCAAAAGCCTCGTGATGAGCCGTACAATGAAGTTCTTGGGGTATATGGAGAAGAAAAATCCGGAGTCATCTGTAAGCTTTGACGAAGCCAGTTTTGGTTTGGACAGCTTGGAGCTATTCTTTGAACTCCCGTGTCTGGGGAAGATCTTTAAGTCTAAACCATCTATTATAAGCTTTCTTGAGTTCCCCCATAGACGAGCTCTAACAGAATCAAAGTTGATTTCGAATCGTTTAGTGTGCCACTTTATGTTGTTGAACAGGATTCCATTGTTAATAGTCACTGAACCTAAATAAATCCCGGTAAATTTGTACCAAAAAGACCAGAATGATACCCAAATCGCCACCAAATATATGAGATAAGCCACCAACAGGTGAATATCCAAGGAATCTTTCATTCTTTGATGGTATATGTGAATGGAAGGGTCTTCACTGAGGTAATGACTGAAAAATCAACAGTACCAGTTAAAACAGCCGAGAATGAAGGAATGGTTTTCAATGAAATCAACCAGTGATTGAATTGGATATGTACAAGTCGAAATGACACAAGTGATGAGGTATCTATTGTTTACGGGTAGTAGTAAGCGAAAAGTAAGTTATAACAGAGTTTATTTTGTTGCTGTTATCACACCAAAACATCTGTCCTATTTGGGAAATTGGCTAGTGCGATACATGCAGGAACCTCATATGGAGGTATTCTGTAGGATGTAGAGGTAAGGGAGAGATAATAAGGCTTTGTGATACCTACAAATGATCATTAGTGGCCATAGTTGCAGTATACATGTGGCAACAATATTCTGGTATTTTCAATAGGCCGGTAAGGTTGTAGAAAGAAGTGTATAAGGAGATGAGTGAAAATGATGCAAAATTTAAACCTACCACTTTTGTACCTTTTATCGAAGCCTGTTGGGAGTTCTAACCGTACACCTGCTGAACCTTGGCCCAGACCAGAACTGCAACTCCAAAATGTTTCCTTTTATTAGAGTGCTTACTGCAGACTAGGTAAGCATACTAAAAAATAACGCAGCCGTTATGACATTAACTTTGGTATCACGTGAGTCCAAAGAGGGTTTTCGCGGTGACTTGTAAAAGCCCTAATGCTCTAACCCTCACTAGAGCCATCGGTGAAAATCCTGCACATTAACAAAAAACTAACAGAATGAGTGAGAGTTCATCAATTAGGTGGAAAAAAAAATCAGAAAAAATTTTATATAGTTTTTCACTAACTAACAGTTTTAATCAAAAGTATGTGCAAATAAAGAACATCATATCGAATAGAATCAGTTGTGTGTTGACCCGTTGACTATGAGACTATCACATTGTCCCCTTCGAATGTATGCATAGGTCAAGTCGTGTTTAAAGTGATTGAATAGCAGAAATCATGAAAAGAAGACATCGTTCATCGTGGAATGAATAAAACAAAATCTTGTTGAAAGAAAGCCTTATTGTGAACGAGTTATCTTTTAAGCATTGAAGATGAAAGTTGTTCAAAGAACAAAGATTAGTTGACCACTAGAAATTGTATCTTTATTGAAAAAATTGAATCAAATTTTCATAAACATGAAGTATTCAGTTTAAAGTGCCCTATCAGTCCCAAAATCATCAACACTAAACCACTCGATTCATATTCAAAACGAATGACATTATTGGACCATTTTACTAACATTTTCTCTAGATGGCTGCCTCATTACCACATCCAAAAATTGTTAAGAAACATACCAAGAAGTTCAAGAGACATCACTCTGACAGATACCACAGAGTTGCTGAAAACTGGAGAAAGCAAAAGGGTATCGATTCCGTTGTCAGAAGAAGATTCAGAGGTAACATTTCTGAACCAAACATCGGTTACGGTTCTAACAAAAAGACCAAATTCTTAATGCCATCCGGTCACAAAGCTTACTTAGTCAAGAATGTTAAAGACTTAGACGTTTTATTATTGCACACTAAAACTTACGCTGCTGAAATTGCTCACAATGTTTCTGCTAAGAACAGAGTTGATATCGTTGAAAAGGCTAAAAAAATGGGTGTCAAAGTTACCAATCCAAAAGGTAGAGTTTCTTTAGAAGCTTAAATTACTATATAAATAATAAATGTAAATGTAAATTTATGTGATTAGTTTGAAACCCTGTGTAACTCTAGTCTCCCATGCCTGTGAATAATAAACTCTTTGAAATATTTTCCGTATAAAAAAAGAATGTGCATATAAAAGTTGAAAAGGTGGACCGTTCGCCTTACCTCCTTCTATTAACTGATGATGAAAATGAAGCTCCACTAATATCGAGGTGATGATGTTTTTTGATTCTGTAACCAAGATTGCACACTCCGGACGAATCGAGCAGCAAATCTTCTGCTGGCTTCAAGCCTTCTTCTGTTGTATAAAGCGAAATAACATCTCCCTTTTGGCTATCTACAGAAGCCGTTCTTAAAGGATAGGGGTGTGATTGCGCTCTTGGTCTTCCTGAAGCCGTACTGACAGAATGGTTTGACACTGTTTTGTCGTTGAGGTTGTGACACGAGCAATTGCAAGAACTTGAAGAAGATCCTCCTGATGAGGAGCTAGACGTGGAACTGATAGGTTTGAGATGGGTGGGACTCTTCGTAGCATCTTCCTTTTCGCCATCTGACTCTTTCAAGCTTGGTAAGCCAGCACTTCCAGCCATGTCCAACATCGACTTCATCACTGGCTTATCGAAATCAAGCATAGATTTGACGTGTGGAATAGACCCCTTATCTGCTTTATCTTCACAGTTGCAGCATTCTTCATCGTTACGACAATTCTCACTACTGCTGGGACCTAATTGGAAATGAGTTAAAGAAGACAGTGACTTTATTGACCGGTCATCGTCTTCCCTAACGTCTTTGGCGTCTTTAGCTTCCTTAGCTTCTTTGGCTTCTTTGTTGAAATCAAGCATGGATTTAAAACTTGAATGAAGATCTCCACTACTAGTTCTGTTGACAATGTTGTTTGTAGCATGTCTGGAAGGGATCCTTGAGGGTGCCGCAGACAGCAGTGCTGAATGGTTATTTGAACCAGAGTTGTTAGGATAAACCACGGGATTCACTTCTTGATCTTCATCTTCATACAAGCACATTTCAAGACCTTGGAACCATGGGTCTTGGAATAATTGGTCCAAGTCGTATCTACTGGAAACAGAAGGGTCACAAAGCTTCCACGCAACCCTAGCAGCACCCTGTGAGTTGAATTGCTTAGCCCATTTAAACTCGGACCCCGGGCCTTTGTGAAAGTCAGTATTATTCTTGAAATGAGGATTACTTGAGCAGTATCTAGCATGGTTAAATTTGTAGTCTCTGAATCCATGGTCATTAGTAGTAGCTGCAGTGAATGGTACACCACAGTAGACAATGCAGAATAACAACATTCCCAAACCCCAAGAATCCATTTTGAATGGGTCATAAGCCCAGTTCTTAGCTTCCGAAGAGCTCACTTCCTTCAATTTCATCACTTCTGGTGGAGAATAAGGAGGAGAACCAACAAATGCAGTGGACATTTTCAATGGAGAATTGAAGTCTCCTGGTGTTTCATGACCCCAGTCACTAACACCAAAATCACAAATCTTAGCTACCCCATTACTATCAAGCAACACATTTTCAGGTTTCATATCCTTATGTACGATGTCTTGTTCGTGCAAAAATTTGAGGCCAAAAGCTATCTGTTTGAAAATACAGTACCTTTCAGCTAATGTACTCCGTTTCCAACCAGGTTTGACAATCATATTGAATAAATCGCCACCACTGCAGTATTCTAGTATAAACCCCCACCCTCGTGGTAAGTTGTTTATACTTTGTATCTTGACAATACTGTAGGTTGTCACCACATGTCTGCTGCTAGCTTTTTTACTAATCAAGAATTCTTTAACAGCTCTTTTATAAAATTCCTCGTCAGATTCCTTTTCAAGTAAAGTGAACCGTTTTAAAGCAAATAGCTTTTTCTTGTTATTGATCAAGTTAACAATTCGAACATCTGAAGAACCTCCATCTCCAATCTTCTTTTCGGTGGTGTCTATTTCGAAATCATCGAATAAATGCTGATGTTCCTGCTTCAAATCCCCAGGAAGGAAGTCATTGGGTTCAGATATAGGATTGCTCAATACTCTCCCTTGGTCCGCTTGATTAAGGTAGAAGCTAGCGTCCTTTGGTTTGTCAGCTTTCAAATCTTTATTTATCCCAAATGGATTATAGACCATCTTCTCATGAGGGTGATCGTCAGGAGCAGATGCTGTATTATCGTTGCCATTTTCATGTTGATGTAACCTATCCTCTATGGCCTTCCGATGATTCTTCTCGTTTATATGCTTTATATGTGCCATGGTTTCTTCCTTTGATAACTTCTTTGGAGGTTCTTTGTTTAAATTGAGGTTGGAAGTATGCCTCCGTAACAACAATTTAGAAGGAGTTCTCGTCAACTTGTGGTGGCTAGACTCTGTATCAGAACCGGAAGACGCGCCCAGCTGATTATGGTGGTCATGATTATGATGATGAAATAATTTTGACAACCCATGGGTTGAAGGTTTCCTATCAGGAGCGGACTCTGAATGCTCCTTTTTGAACATATTTTTTAACCCTTGTCTTTCAGCAGTCATTTCCAGAATCTATGGGAAAGAATTATCTACCAATCATACGTTGATACAACAGGATCTGATGGATTTATGTGAATAATTAAGCCGGACAATTATCTTTAATCGAAAATTCCAAAAACGTTTGCTCAGTGCGGATTTTGTAAGGGGTTTAAAAAAAAGTGTAAATGCCGTTTTACTTTGATATAGACTTACCCCAAGAAATTAAATAGACAAGAAATTAAACTATTCGTATAAGATTATTTAAAAAAACAAGATTTTTATTAGGTATGAAGTTATAGTACAGAGATACTACATCCAATAACAGTAGTACTTTGAAATAAAAGAAGGGCAAGTGATACTAATAATATCAATGTTCAGAGGAAAAATTGAAAAACTGCAGATGAGACAATGAGATATCAAGCCGAACAGTTTTAAGTTTTTCCAAGAAATTATGGTAGGCGACAATTAAACACTCTCTTCATCAGAAACCTTGTGGTTTCTCTTGATCTTGAAGAATCTGATACCACCATTGTCTTCTTCAGTCTTTGGTTCTTCAGAAGGAGGAGCAGCTCTAGTGAAAGAAGAAGCATCGTTGTCATTTTCAGTGTAAGCAGTTTCACCTTTATTTTCTTTAACATTGGTGATGTGTTTTCTGTAAGAATTGGCAATGTTAGCAAAACAAGTGTTGAAGAACACCAAGATAAGACAGGCAACAGCAGCCCAAATCAAAGCGGTAGCTTTAACACCAACGTGAGCAGACAATCCATCAGCTTTGAAAGCGTTTCTAGCCATAACAGCAGCAGCGGTTTGCATGGCAGCATTACCACCAACGAATAATAAGGCCAATAAGATGAAAGCCATGACGACCTTGTCAATGATTTCGAAACATAATCCCAAAATGTCAATGATGAAGGCAATACCAGTGAAACACAATCCTGTTAAGGTGAAAGCGAAAGAGAATCTCGTCAAGTAGTAGTAAGTGTTTCTGTTATCAACAAAATCTTTTGGAACACCCTTGGAAGTAGAAAAATTGTCAACTGGAGAAATTGGGTAGGCTGGCCCTAAAGTACAACTACTGAAGTCTTTGTATTCACAAACACCCCAGAAAGTCCAGGCTGATTGGTTTGGGGCATGTCTAATATTAGAAGTGTCAGCTCTTAACCAGTAAAATTCATTCAATGGGAAATGGTTAGAAGAACCAGCAGCCACTGTGAGGATTAATAACACCAATGTACCTGCCAATAACACGAGGTTTAAAATGGTACTGATAAGTTTCATATTATGAATAGGATTAGGACGATAGTGTAGTTCAAGCAGAAAAATACTAGTTTTTTTTTCCTTAGGAAAAGGGGCACATTAAATTTAAAGTGATGAAATGAAAATTACTAGAAATAAAGAAATTTCAAAAAAAAACAATTACCGTTTTTGAAATTTGTCAAAATAAAGACATAACAAAATAGAACCTAACCTTTACTTGATGTATTGGTGAAGAAAAAGACTGTTTCATGGATAATGCCAATTGGACAATAAGACAGTTAAACCCGTGGGTGTCTATGGATTTTGTACCTTTTGTTTTAAGCAAGTACACTAGGTTTGAAAAAAATGAGAGTGGGTGATGATGTCTTCGTATTACGTAGTCACTGGCTCAGGTAACAAAAAAAAGAAAAGTCTTAGTTGTTAGTTGAAAAACCACTTACATTACACAATTAGGTAATGACATTTATTTCGGATAGATTTCATATGTCGAATAAGGTCACCGAATATGGAACTATTGTACCTTCTTGCTGTTTCATTGCTATGAATTTTAGGTTAAATGGGCTAAAAAGGTTGACACACGACTGTACATTGTAATCGAATGTTTTGTTTTTGGTGCACTGGGGGTACAGAAAAAGCTTATATACCGGACATGGATGTCAGTTTCAGACAAATACCGCCGTTTCGGGTGTAATACTTTATCGAAAAAGGGTCTATTTATTTATATTTATCCTAATGGAGGTGTCGTCATGACAAAAATGGACAACCGAACATTTTATGTGCAGGTTCGATGGACGGCTGACGCATAAAATTTAACTCGATGCGACGGGGCTGTTACAGCAAGTCTTTAATTACATACCTATGTTGGGTATTATCGTTGATGTTCTATACATGATTATCTAAATTCGTTATAATTTCGGCTACCTATTAGGGTGTCATAGTAAACAAAGTGTCTCATGACACCAATGGGTAATGCTAGCAACAGCTGTTTCATTCCTCGTCATCATCGCCCCATTTCTCGCACCATCCATACCACGTCCTCTTTAAACATTTTTGAGGTTTGCTTGGATCACTGCTTGTGCTTGTGCTAACCGAGGAGCTCGACACCAAAGTGTGGGACTTCAAGGTTGTACTGCTAGGTGCCTCAGTTGGTGTATTTTCCTCGGGTTTATGCTTTGATAAGTGTGGTTTCAATGGGTTAGGCAATTTAGGCTCATCTGCTTCATCATCATCATGGGTCACATATCTCCAATTGAAACAATCCCTACATGGGGGTTGATCCACACACTGAGCAGTATCATTATATTTCAAAATGATATCGTCTATCACCGTGTGTATCCGGTGATTTAAAATGTTCACTTTCCAGCCTTTATCGGTGACCACATCGTAGACACACAACTTTCCAGTATGACATGCAGTTTCCATAGCATACCCTGCCACGTTACATGTGGAAGAGACACCATTGCAAACACCCATGAAAATAGGGTCAGCGGTGTTCCCAATATGGTAGATGTGTTCCATATACTTGGGGTATCCTGGTGGCTGTGGTAAATGGAGTCTTTGTGTAGCCAAAAGTTCACCTGGGGCTTCAAATGCCACCACCGGTACTCCATATGTTCTTCCAACCAACGAAGCCAATGACCCACCTAATGAGTGACCCGTTAACCAGATGTTGAACTTATCTGGTGGATAAATAGCGGTGACATTCCGATAAATCTCTGATACTGCCTGGTAGTATCTATCTTTCCTCATCAACTCTTTTTCTAAACAGTCTTGGTTACAAGTGTAGGCTTTCTCGTAGCAATCACATACTGTTGTCCATAAGTAACTCAATCTGGCACAACAGCACAGAAATAATAAGTTGTCGTTAATCTTATCATTATTGGTGGTCTCATCTTCACCGGCACCAGGAATACCTGCTCCACTAGTACCTTTTATTCCGATGACCACCGTGTTATTAACTTCGTTGACGAAAACGTGGCCCCTGACACCTTCACCGTCCCAGCCGAACTCAATATCGCTATTGTCCTCATCAGGAACCCAAGGATCTCCGATATCTCTCCAGTCTGTTTTCTTTTTGTCATCTTCGTCTTTTGGGAATCTGACATATGCATTGGATGATATCAAGGCCAAAGAAACCAATGTCCCTTTGTCATGAATATCTGGAAGTAAGATTTCTTCTTCGTCTTCCCATTCTAAGTTGATTGCATTAAGCTTCTTGGGATCTCCCTTAACCAGCACCGCGTAATCAAGATATGAATCAAGAAAGTCTGGTGTATGACGCTCTTTTAGTCTTCTCACTTTGGCCCTTTTACTACCGCTCCGGATGTTCATCTTCATAGTCCAGGGGTTGTGGTCTTTCAAAGCTTCGGGCCAATCGTTCTGGGCATACACTTCTTCTAGATTATCGGTAGAAACGTCAGATTTGTCTACCGCCATTTGCACATCGTTCAATCCAGTCCTTTGTAAGTATTCGGGAGTGATATCGAGTCTTTTGTGTACCCTGTAGTGCCTGGAGCCCGCTCCATGATGGAATATGTGTTTAAGCTGGAAAAAGTCAGATTGTGAAACCAAGACAGGATCAGGTACTGAGTTGAGGGAGGGTTTTGGAACGTCCAGCAGTTGACATAAAAGTTCACTTTTGAGCTCAGGCAAATGCCCCAAATATACCCAAAGTAAAACCGATGAGGCCACTATTGCTCCTAAGGCCCATACTATAAACCTAAATGGATTTGACAGTTGTTTGTTCCGTTCATTCATTGATTGTGAATACCACAATTTTGTTTTTTGGGATTTGTGACTTTTTGGGTCACCTTCTCAAATCAGCGTGCGCGTACCAGAGACATATATATTAGGCTTATCAAAAGCTGATATGTCAGTTGTAAATGTCTAATCTAGAAATAAATAGTGTTCTATAAATGTAGGTAAAGGCTAACGGGTAGCCGTGTCTTTGGGAAATGCTAAATGTTTGACTTGGACGTCCTTGTCTGTGAAATCTTGTAGTAAAATAGAGGCCAGCGTAATGATATTAATATCATTAACAACTTTAATATCACTCTTGAGTCTCTCACGTTCAAGGTCCAATGTTTTCTGCAAGATCAAAGTCAATTTCGTCACACAGTCCTTCAACATGTTGGCATCCACAGTTTTGGCGTTATAGAAACCATGACTGATCAAAGCCGTAAACAAGTCTCCGCAGCCAAAGAATTTGCATGGGATCTCGTCAATTGGCACCAATATCACTTCCGACAGGCTTGCAGTGTAGCCTACGCTATACATAGCGTCGCCAATATTGATAGAAGACAACACTATATTGGGTACATTGAACTCACTGTTGAAAGTAGTAATGGCTTTTTTCAAGCTATCGAAATCTGTAATTGGCACTCCACTCAACACTTCGAATTCAAACTGGTTAGGGGTGATCAAATCCACCAACCCACTCTTCAATAGCTCCTTGTAGGTGGGAATGATAGACTCTTTAACATAAATCTTACCATTATCGCCCAAGATGGGGTCCATGATCAAAAGTGGCCGTTGTCCTTCTGTAAAGTTTTTGAAGATAGCCTCCTTCACCGATTGGATAATGTCGTCGTTGGGAAGATACCCTGTCAAAACCATGTCGTAATGGCCCACAGAGTTGCCAATATCCTCGAGCCCCTGTAAAACTTTTTGTATTAATTCGTGATCTTCAACTCTGCCGCCAAATTTCCCGTATCCTGGATGGTTCGAAAGGTTTACGGTATTTAATGCGTCCACGTTCCACCCAAGGTACTGTAACGGGAATGTGATGGCTCTATTTCCCACGTAGCCGTGCACGACATGGGACAGGATAGATAATATCTGACCTGGCATGAAAATATGACTCAATCTTAAGATGTCAAAAAGTTTTTTGCGATAAAGGTTAGGTGTAAGATCATAATCGAAGCGACGATAAATGTCGCACATCACACCAAAAACGACAACGCGGGTGGTTGCCACGACATTGTTACGGGTGCGCAAAATCGGTACGTTGGTGTTTTCATCTTGTTGTGTTGTTCAAATCAGATTTTCTTCAATCTTTCTTTATAACATGTCTCTCAAAGAAAGCGCTGAGATTGACGTCGGATACCCAGGTTACGGGATCAAGTTCGTCGACAATAAGACGTTTTTGGTGGCAGGTGGCGGTGGTGAAGGAAACAATGGGATCCCCAATAAAATCACCGCCATTAAATGTAGCTTCAAGATCAAAGATAAAAATAGAAAGCTTCAGAGATTCAGGGAGATTACTCTTCCGGCCAATGAAGATTCTCCTACATGCATTGAGATCAACCAAATTGGTGATGTCTTGAGTGAAAAATCCAGCTACCTGGTGTTTGTGGGATGTAACCAGTCCACTCAATTGATCAAGTCTATGAACATCAATAATAACTTAAGAAAATACATTTACACCAGTGACGAGCATTTGAAATTCATTGACGCTGCTCAATTGGATCCCGAAGTTTCGACAGACAGCATTGGTGAGTACCCTAAGGCTATTAACTTATCTAAGGACAATAGTCTTGGTGTATTCTTGACTTCAAGAGATCCTTCTACGTTGTTCGTGTTTGATCCAGAAACTTTGGAATGCACTAATAGAATGGCACCAAACATCGAAATTAGAGACTTCCACTTAAGTCCCTTTGGTACTGACAAGAAATTGACTTATATCACCGCCAGCGCTATTAATGTTGTTTCCATATCGGCCAACGAAGTAAAGATACTTTCGTCTTCTGATAAAAACGAGGCAACAAAAAAGACCTTGAGCAAATACATCTTGACAAAGGTGAGATATATCAGTGAAGATGAAGTATTGATCACTGCCAATATCAGGAAAGGTGGTGCAGCTGTCTTGAGATACAATGTCAGCTCAAATACTATCACCAAAATTAATGAATTCTCCAAGAAAATCAAAGGGTTGGTGGCACTCGACTGTTCAACCGATCAGGACTTGATTGCCGTGGCAGCAAATGACTTCTCATTGACATTAATTCGTCTTTCGGACTTAAAAGTCTTAAAGACATTCAAAAAATTACATACTTTTGCTATCACTGGTGTGTCGTTTTCACCTAATGGTTCTAAATTGGCTACAGTTTCGGCTTCAAACTCGGTCAGAGTCTTCAAGATCCCAAAGAATTTCAGCAGAGGTACATCACTTTTTGGTACATTGGTCAACTATATCTTCTACACGTTACTTATCGGAATTTTGGCAATCATAATTCAATCCTCAATGGAAAATGGTAGCTTAGACCAGTACCTTGAAAAGACAAAGGTATATGGTATCAAGTTCTTTGAAATTGCTAGTGATATTTCTATCCAAACCTACGAGATTGTTAAAGACAAGATCAAGAATGAAAAGTTGGAAGTTGATGAAGAAACCCAGAAATTCTTCACTATTGACGACTGGGATGACCTGACCGACCTTGTTTCCCCTAGTGTGGCTGCAGAAGAGGTAAGTCTGACTCCTTTCACCGAGCCGGTAAAGGATCAGGATATGATTGTTGAGACCTCTGTGAGCCAAGATTTTACTAGTTCTCCATTAAACGAAGAACCAGTTGACACAGCTTCCACGGAAACTACTATTGAAACTACAGCCAGCACCCTTGAGACGGCTGACCCTGTTCACGAACCTCCACAGCAAAAGTATGTCGATAACACTACATCTATTTCCAACGAACTTGAATTTACTGACCAAGCAGATGATCTAGATGAAGGTTACCAAGCCGACACGGAAGAGCCTGTGCAAGACCAAAGTGAACCCGAGACGTCGGCTGAAGTTGGAACCGAGACCGCAGCTGAAGTAGTTGATAGCTCCAGTACTGATGTGGCTGAAACTGCAGCTGAGGATACTGCTAACGAGGTTTCGACCGAGATCGTTGAAAGCTCCGATGAAAGCACTCCAGAAGAGACAGAATTCACCATTGAGGTTGAACTTGCAAATGAAGAACCAGTCATTGAAGAGTCGACTGAAGGAACGGAGTCTTCAGAGGAAGTAGAAGAGATCGTGGAAGAAATCGTGGAAGAGGTTACTGAGGAGGAACCAACTGAAGAAGAGGAAATTGTGGAGGAGGTGACTGAAGAAGAGGTTACCGAGGACCTGCTTACAGATGAAGAAGCAATAAATGAAGAAGTTCCAGAACAAGCAAAACAATCAGAAATAGAAGAAGAATCAGCCGAGAAGCCTGTTTCTACCGATGATGCTTTTGAGTCAGCAGACACAGCAGAACCAGAAGAGGTCGATGCCGAAGCTGATACGGCAGAAGATCCTGAAGTTAAAGAGGCCGTTGAAGAAAGCGAGCCTATGATTGAGAAGGTGGAAGAAGAATCTGCAAGGGAGATCGATGATGCATCTGAGTCTAATACCGACTTAGAAACAGCAGAGGAGAGTGAATATGAAACCGCAACTGATGCTGAATCCGCCAGTGAATCAGAAATCGAAATCGTCGACGTTTCTGAGGAGTTTGAGTCTGAAGCATCATCTGAAACAGACCTTGAGGTCGAAATTAAAAGCGAGGACGTGGAAATCGACAGTGACGCCTCGACGGATGCAACATACGAGACAGAATCTGACGCCTCAGTTGACAGTGCAACAGACTCAGAGACTGAAATTGTGGTGGTGGTTGAGTCCGAAACAGACACTGACGAGGCTTTGGAAACTGAAGAATCTGAAACAGAAGGCATTTACAGCTCTGCTGATGAGGAATATGTAACGGAGGCAGAAGTCGAATCTGAAACTGACGTTGACTCTACTACAGACCTCGAAGTTTTTTCAGAGTCTGAAACTGAGCTGGCCAGCGAATCTGAACCTGAAGTGGTAGTATCTGAAACTGAGGCTTCAGGCGAAGAAAGCAATACTGACTATGAAGCTAGTGAAGATACCAATGAAGAGTCCACGGTAGACGAGACAAATACAGACACCAGTGACTACGACACTTCTTCAGATGAGGATACAACCACTGCTGTTTCCACCATCACTAGTATTGTTGCTACTGATAGCGCATCGGCTGAAGAAGAATCAGTGCAGCCCAAGAAGATTAAAAAGACAAAAAAGTTGAAGACAAAAACCAGAACCAAAACTAAAAAAGTCAAGACGAAGACTAAAAGTCATACTGTAAAAACAGAGCCAGCACATGACGAGTTATAGTATATCGTCCCAACTCTTGTCTATAGACTTAATATATCATCCATCAAGTCATCGCTTCCTCATTAGCAATCGCGGTGTAAATCAAAACGCGATAAATTCTTTGCTTTAATAATCCATACTAGTGATAATGAGATCACTAGATAAGAGCTTAGAGAATGTCACTGATCCTTCTGATTGGGAATCCACAAAAATACCGTCTATGCAACAGTTGGATTCCCTACAAAGATGTTATATTTGTAAAGAGTTTTTACAGGCACCAGTGGTAACGTCTTGTAATCACACTTTTTGTTCCAGGTGTATACGGCAACATTTAATGGTCAAGAATTCCTGTCCATTATGCTTATCCACACAGCTAGAGACAAACTTGAGGAGAGAAGTGGTTCTTGAAGAGATAGTTACGTGTTATTCCAGCTTAAGGCCGTTTTTACTCCAGTTCCTAAACAGTACTGACGCGGGGCAAGATCAACTTTCAGAAGAGATAGCCCACTCAAATCACAAAAGGAAATATGACGGTAGCTCGTCTCCTCTTGTAACTGCTCCTAACTCGTCTTCAACCACAGCAAGCGAGGAGCCCGAGCCGAAGAAGGCTAAAATGGATGAAGCAGAGTGTCCCGTTTGCCAGAAGCAAATGGACCTGAAATTTCTCCAAAATGTGCATATAGACAAATGCTTGCAAGGTGTTTCCGTCCTCCCATCTGCAGAAACTCTGAAGCCTAAACCCAAACCAAAGACAGAAATATCTTCCTATTTTAAGAATAATAGTAGGACGAAGAGACCAGACGTTAACGATGCGTTGAAAATCGACCATCAAGATTTCTATTTCAACAACGCCTCTGACCACAACCGAAGAGAGAATAGAATACCCAAGCTCGACTTTAGCTCATTGACATTGCCCAAGCTAAAAGAGAAATTAGCATCGGTGAATCTCCCCACAACAGGAACGAGACACCAATTGGAATTGAGATACAATCAATATTACATCCTACACAACTCCAATCTTGATAGTAATCATCCTGTGGATATACGAGTGCTCAGACTGCGTTTAAGCAAATGGGAACTGTCACATCTGGCATTCAGTTCCGGTACTACATCGACATTATTTTCAACATCCGGTTCAAATAGCATAAGCCATCGGTCCATAACCGATAAGAAATTTCTGGTTAAGGAATGGAAGACTGTGTACCATCATGACTTTAAAGAACTAACCAAACAGGCTCTAAACAATGTGAAGAAAAGACTGGCGAAAGTGGAACAGAACCATGAACGACCGGAAGCTGAGGAAATAGCGTCTTCGAAAATCACGCAAACTCCGGTTATTCTGAATGCGACCGATGGAGAACAAGATCAGTTAAACTTTGAATCAAGTGTACTTTTTGTAAACCAAGATTGACTTGATTGCCCCTGTATACGGCCACCGAACACTACGACCAAGCCATTCGATAAATATGCATTATAGACGATTATCGGTCCTAAATGCTGTCTCTGTTTCTGTCTTTTTTTTTTTTTGCAACTTCCCAAATTGTAGTTACTAGCGCAGGTTCGCAAGATCTAGTCGTTTTAGGTAAAAAAATGACATCCTTAAAATAATATAACCAACGGAAATATTCATTAACCAAATTTTTTTCTTCTGTTCTTTGAGCTCATAACTTCGTCGCAGCCCCTTGAAGACTCTGTGACAAGGCTGAATATCTTTCAAGACCAGGGTAGACCATAGAAGTCTTTTGCATTTAAAATTTGCTTTTCAAGCCTCAAAATCTAACAATATTGGCAAAACAATACAGCTGCAAGCCAATAGACATTAGAAGATTGAGTCATTAGCCATGTCGGATGACTCCACGTACATATCCACACACGAGGCAGCATTGGCTCTCGTGGCCACAGCAATGAAAAAGGCCCGTCTACGAATCGATACATTGGTGGTCAACTCTCTTTTGGGAGGTATTCTTTTCACAACTGGTGGTCTTTTTCATATTATGTTGCAGGCCCACCTACCAGGGGTGTGGGAAACAAACCAAGGTGTTGTAATACTACTACAGGCTGCAGCTTACCCGCTAGGTTTATTCTATGTTGTTATTATGGGAACCGAACTTTTCAACTCCAATATCTTATTCTTTAGTGTGGCTTTAGTAAGAGGGGCAGTGTCCATTTTAGACGTTTTGATCAGTTGGTTCGTCAGCTGGTGGTTCAACTTGGTAGCCACGATATTTGTGTGCTATATATTTGCTCATTATTCCACCATTTACAGCACAGATGCCATGGTCCAGGCAAGTCGAGATGTGGTGGATCTCAAAGTATCATTTGCATTCCATGAAACTATGATCAAGGGAATGGCTGGTAACTTTTTTGTTTGTATGGCTGTTTACCTCCAAATCATGGCCAAACCTTTGCATGTCAAATTTTTTCTAATGTTTCTACCTATCTTTACTTTTGTGAGTCTTGGATTCACTCACGTTGTGGCCGACATGTCGGTGTTAGTCGTGGGTCTCATCAATGGCAGTAGTCACAGTGTGGGATTGATTGCATGGAAAGTCTTTGTACCGGGGACTTTGGGGAATATCATTGGCGGTGTGTTCTTTGCTCTTGCTATTCCATGGTACTCCCATCTTTACACTGTGGAACAAGATCAAAATCTCTTGAACTTACCACGTTATGAGTTGAGAGACGAACAACCAGAAATAAATGCTGACTCCAGAGTCGTTAGACAAAGAAGTCCGTCCATGGAGCCTGAAGTATACGCTGACCCTGATACTACAGAAAAACAACACTCTTCAGATACTTCCGATAGTTTTGGTTCACAACGAGCTCGTACGGCTCCTATAGGCCTTTATGCCCCTGAGACCGACGTCAGTGACATGGCTAGCCGTGCCAGTGGCCGGTTTTCGCTCAATACTAACAACAGTCTTCGACTAGTGAGGACACATACGGGTGTTCGTCTGTTTGGTAGATCGCCAAAGAACGTTTTTCCCGTTTATGGTATGGGTGAACCCTTGGAAAGGGAAAGATCTATAGCCTCGGGCCAGTTTGATCATGACCCAGAAAAGCGCAGATCACTGGACGTTTACCAAGATGGTTACAATCCTGATGATGAGTATAACACCTCTGCCGAATTTGTGGGAACAAGATTGAAAAAGCTCATATCAAGAAAAGCCCTGTCTAAAACTGTGCCAATTGACCTCGAGAATCAACCTACACGTAAACAGTCTCAACAGAGGGCTCGCCAAGATACTGCAGCTTCCTTACCTAGGACATTTAGTCGGTTTTCTGTGAGTTCACAGAGGTCTAGGAGGTCAAACAGTGTTGCGTACCGGGACCGAATGATCAATGCCGGTATAACCCCTGCGGCCATGAGAAATAGTGATAATGTAGCAGGCGCATACAGAGGTCCAACATCCATGCCTTCCACTGGCTCTCTTTACATGAGTCGATCCGCTTCACAAATTTCACCCAATCACTCATTGGAAGACGTCCAACAAGACGATGTACAACAATTTCACCCCGAAACCAAGGAGGAATAACTTTTTAATAGATATAGACAAATAGACAATCATTAATGGATTTTGCATACATATTAGAGATTTGGCACTTTTAAGAGTAAACCCATTCTGGTTGCAAAGAAATACAAAAAAAACATTATGGACGAGACAGGAATCGAACCAGTGACCTTTTGCTTGCAAGGCAAACGCGCTACCAACTACGCCACACGCCCTAGTTTCCAGTTTTGGGAAGCCAAAAAATTGACTAGTTCGCGATTTATCTGCATTCCTGTATATAGCCATTTGATCTTCCTCTAACACGATGAGGTAGAAAAATTTGTGATGAGAGATAAAACTAGAACTACTTCCTTTAAACAGTATTATTCAAAATGAGTAATGCCACTGTTTCTGCAGCTTCCGCCTATTTGGATGACAATGTCAGCTGGAAATCTTTCAAGCTTGACTCAAGGTTAAACCAGGCTATCGAGCATTTGGGATTCAAAAATCCTACTTTAATTCAATCCAATGCCATCCCATTGGCATTAGATGAAAAGAGAGACATTATCGCTAAAGCTTCCACTGGTTCAGGTAAGACCGCCGCATATGCCATACCGATCATCCAGAGTATCCTTGTTAATGGGACCAACGACCAAACACAAAGCATTATCCTTGTTCCTACTAAAGAATTAGCCAAGCAAGTATCAGAGTTTATCAATAAATTGTTAGTGTTTTGCGGTAACAGTATCAACGTCGTCAACTTATCGGGTAATTTGAGTGACCAAGTGGTACAATCCTTATTGGTTAACAAGCCTGAGATCATAATATCTACTCCATCCAAGTTAATCACGGTTTTAGAAAAAAATGTCAATACCAAAATTATCGATTTGCAGACAGTGAAGAATTTGACCATTGATGAAGTTGATTTGATATTATCTTACGGTTACAAAGATGATATAGTGAAGTTGCAAGAATATCTTCCTATCAAAAAGAACTTACAAGTGTTTCTCATGTCCGCCACAGTCAACGATGACTTAGACGAATTAAAAGCTATATTTTGTTCAAAACCAGCCATTTTAAAGTTGAATGATGAAAACATCGGTACCAATAAGTTGATGCAATATTACTGTAAGACAACTGAGTTTGACAAATTTCTTTTGGCCTATGTTATCTTCAAATTGAACCTCATAAAGGGTAAAACTATAGTATTTGTCAACAATATTGATAGAGGATACCGTTTAAAATTGTTCTTAGAGCAGTTTGGTATCAGAAGTTGTATCTTGAACAGTGAGTTACCCATCAATTCTAGGTTGCACATAGTTGACGAGTTCAACAAGAATGTGTATAACTTATTGATAGCCACTGACGAAACTAATGAGAGTAACGAAACAGAAGAGGCAGATGACCACAATGATGAAGGAACTGTCTCATCTTCAGCTAAAACTAACAAAGATAAAGTCAAGAAGGACAAGGAATATGGTGTTTCAAGAGGAGTGGATTTCAGAAATGTTGCATGTGTGTTGAATTTTGATTTGCCTACTACATCTAAATCATATGTGCATAGAGTAGGAAGAACTGCCAGAGCTGGAAAATCTGGTATGTCATTATCATTTGTGATTCCATCCAGTGAATTTGGTAAGCATAAAGTAGCTAGTTTGAAGACTGCTAAGAGGGATGAGAAAGTTTTAGCTAGAATTGTCAAGCTGCAAACCAAAAATGGGTTTGAAATCAAGCCTTACCAATTTGATATCCAACAAGTTGAAGGGTTTAGATACAGATCCGAAGACGCATTCAGAGCAGTGACACAAACTGCTATCAGAGAAGCTAGAATAAGAGAATTGAAACAAGAGTTAATAAATTCTGATAAGTTGAAGAGATTCTTTGAAGAGAACCCTCAAGATTTGGCTACTTTAAGACACGATAAGGAATTACACCCATCAAGGGTCCAATCACATTTGAAGCGTGTGCCTGAATATTTGCTTCCTGAAAGTGCCAGAAGTGATCCAAAAAAGATTGGATTCGTTCCATTTCACAAGAAAGTGCATAAGAAAGGTAGAAAGAAGACGAAGAAGAATGATCCATTGAAGAAGTTGAAATTGTAAAGGAGTAAACGTTTTATGTATTCTATAAAAGAAGATGTAAAGCGTGTAGTGTACAAGTAAGTTAAAAATATATAGTAAATCCAGTTACTTCCCCAATTTACTTCAAACAGTCCTATTACCCAATTTTGGCAAGAATTGAGCTCCAAAGTAAATTAGCTAGACAGTTTGCAGGAAATAGTAAGGATTCAGGAATGAACATGAATCCCATTATTGAAAAAAATGGCCAGAAACAATAAGAATATTTCAACGATTTGAAGTAAAGAGCTCTTGTATGGCTAGATAATTCACCATGGTCCCATAAACTGTTTAAAATATTGAATATCATTTGGAAAGAAGGTGCTCCGACCAACTGGTCAATCAATATTCTGTATAATGTACTTTCAAATCTTTTGAATAGGAATTCAAACCATAAGACAGTAAATGCCCCATTTATTATGCCCCATAGGGAAAACTTTAGCACTCGATTATAACTTAACTTCTTTTTGACCAACTGGTTCACTGACTGGGCCAAAGTTGCAGTACAAGCTCCGAGAACAGCGGGTGCCAATAACCGATGACAATCCAAAAGAAAATCGTATTTATAGTAGACAATCAAAGAACATACCGATTCAACTACCACATTCAATACAAGCTTTTTCATAATATTCTTTGGAACTGGATAGAGTTTTGAGTCCAACCCTAGTTTTAATTCATCAAGTTTTCCTTTATCATATTCTCCTAAGTCGTCTAGAGCTATATGCTTATTCATTAGCCACCAATGTTCTGTCTGGTTTGATGTGTTTGAATTAGTATATCCGGAGTCGTGTGAGAATTGGCAGTTTTTTTTGCTCACAATCGTTGATTTCAGCTGCACGTGGAATACCGGAAAAATAGACGGGTCTTTGCACCCGAAGACGTTATCAACAGAATCTAAAGAGTGTTTTATTTGATAGACTTTGCAGGGCTATCTGTAGAAGCAGTTTTCGGTGACACCTGACTAAAGTAAGCAAGTATATAATATTTGACGTGTCATATATTATTGGTATGGGCACGCCCTTGGTTATATCACACGGGTTGCAAATGGCTGCTAAAAGAAGTGTCAACAGTGTGAAGCCCACACAGAACACCCACCCACATATGTAGACTTTGAACAGTGGCATTAAGTTGCCTTCCGGGATCTGTATGTCTCTGCCATGAGAACATTCCGGCCCTTAAACACATCGAGGTGCCAATTGACGCTAAAAATAGCCCAGCATAGCGGCATTCGAAAGGTACTTATACGACAAAGCGTCAAAGAAAAGCCCTAGGCGGTGCAGGCGGAGTTAAAATATTTAATTCTTGGTTTATAACTAGTTCCGTCGTCAACTTGACTGGTATGTGGACTACAAATATTTTATGCATGAATACACGCAATTTTACTATATGCGTCACGAAGCTTTTATTTTTTAACAAAACCAAGTATTGAACACGATAAGGAATATCCGAACTAACCTCCTTTATGAACTCAACAAATAAGGTATCTTACTATCAAATAGCTTAAATTTGTAGACCGAAGCTGTGTACTTTATGCTTTTTTTTCCCACTGTGGGTGTCTCTTCTCGAACGGCAAACACCGTTAACACTGTACAATCAAATTTCAGTCGTTCATCTCCATGCATATTTTATGCATTCCGACTCGGATCGAAATGCACGATTAACATGTTCGATTTGCACATGTCATCGTTATTATCTCCTGGTCTAAGTATAGATTTGACCAAGGCCAAGAGTTTGATCGGCTGGGGACTAGCACCAGTAGAAAAAAAAAAAAACTTTAAAAAAGGCTGCAATAGACGGTTAAAATACGCTTTTAGCACTTTTTTTTTATTTACGTAACTGGTTAGTCAGCTCCCATTATAAGTGTCAGCAAAAAGGCCCATTTCCCTTTTGTTTTCCTGGCTGTACCAATATGACATGTCGTTACATATTGTGCTGTTGCCTTTTGTTGTTGGCCACGGTGGTCAGTGCAAGTGACGAGCTTTTTGCCTATTCTTTTGAAGTGTGGTTAAGGGACAGGCCTGGTGATGCCGGCGATTATTGGCCCATAGTGGAAGAGTATAACCAGCCGTCTGCTTTCAAAGCCGGGAACTTCTCGGTGATGAGTACTTCGAGGCGATACGTGAAGCTTCTACTCACACCGTACGGTTACTTGGTTGGTGTCAGAGGTAACAGGAATGGATTCGACAGTAACGGTAATTTGGGGAATCAGCCGTCGAGTGAGTCTAAATCTGGAGGGTTTGAGATCCAAGACGACTTTCTCCTCTATCAAGGAGGATCCAACTGGACTGCCTGCCCTATAACAAGAGATGGTACTGTCATATACACTTTGAAATACGCCAGCAATTGCACTATGGGATACTCGACGAATATTACGCTTGTGGGTACACAAACAATGTCGACGGTTCTGGGGTACTCGACACTTGTTTCGGACGAATCAGCTACTACTACACTACTGGAAAATTCATTTAAATCGGCTACTCAAACAATGGGGGACTATGCTTCCCCCGTGGTACACTTCAGCATACTTCAAGCATTTCTTAGCTTGCTAGTACAGTTTGTTTAGTTTGGCTAAGGGCCTGATACTTTCATAGCATTTTTAATATAGCATAATATGGGAATTAGACTAGTGAAACATTTGTAAGATATCAAAGAAGCGTTATGAGTCCTCGCATAGAATTTCAAAGAATTTTTACGACCAAACATTTTTCATTTGCCAGCCTGCTTACAAAAAAGAATAGACACGTATACTTCATAGATAATGGTAGTACATAATCCTAACAACTGGTATGTATAGCTTGGTGGGTTTTATTGACATGTTTAAAGCTGGTTACTAACTGTGACAGGCATTGGGTCGACAAAAATTGTCTTCCATGGTCCAAAGAATACTTTGATAACGAGTTTGTTAACTCAGTGGTAGAGAAAGACGACTTCAAATTCACAATCACCAGCATCAATACCTTAGAAGGAGATTGTGACGTCACTCAGAGAAAGGGAAGAGTCTTATGTATCTATGATATGAAAGTAACGTTAGGCTTCTCTGGGTCTAAAGATGAGGACACTTTCACTGGAAGTGTCTCCATCCCAGAGTTTATCCACGATCAAGAAGACGATGAGTATGTGTTCAATATCACCTGTGATTCCTACGCAGCTGAAGTCAAGAGTCTCTTAGTTCCTACATTAAAGGAAAAGTTGAAGAAGTTCCAACCTGATTTGATCAAAGCTCATGAAAAAGACATTCAACATAGTACAAACTAGGCTATTGACCATTTATATTACATGTTTATAGTTATACAATAGAATTAGAGAAAGCACTTATGCATCAAAACCTTCCGGCACTCCTCTTGCCGAACGAGTGCTACCATCTCTAGATCCCAAGTAGATTTCAGTGGCTCCTGTGTCATTATACAGTGCATCGAAGCTGTACCATGGAATATTACCCTGTTCGATCGACTTTAAGAACTTGAACGTCTCCACATCACTGTAAGGGACACCAAGCGAAGGATCGAAATACTTCACCTCCGATCCGGTTATCAAACACAACTTCTTGTTACCATTTGGTAAGTATATACCAATTGGTGCTTCGGTTGTCAATTCTATAGCGGCATCGTTTGTGTCTTCTTCGACCACTTCTTCGACCACTGCTTGTCTTATTCCGAGTTTTGGTAACCGGTTCAACTCTTCAAACATTGGATCATCGATCGTCAAGTCATCTGCTGGTAAGAAAGCTTCGTCTTTTTCAACCCGTACTTTGGCATATGGATTGTTGACATTCCCAATCTTGAGGATCGTCTTCATATCTTTAAATCTCCGTGGGGCCGGTAGAAGTGACTGTTCTCCAAACACTATTTTTTTCACCTCCGTTTCATCTTGTAATCTACTTTCATCAAAGTTCAATAATGTCACAAAATTCCTAACCACTCTTTGAATTGGTCCTTCGAATATCTCTCTTTGTGGTTCTGAGTCTTCTTTTACAGACTCTTCAGGTTCTTTGCTGGGCTCTCGCAGAGTTTCACCTGCATCTGAGTTGTTGTCTTTTACATCTTCGGCAAATGTAACATTCTTTGGAGTTGCGTGTGTCTCTGGTTCTTCCGAATCAGCTTCTGCCTTCTGTCCTGTTTGTTCGGCTTCAGCTATCTCTTTCGCTTCAGATACCTCTCCACTGGAAGAGATGCCGTTTTTCACATCATTGTCCTTAGGTCCGATGCTTGGTTCTGTTTGTTTAACTTCTTCTTGAGAATTCACGTCATTTTCTGCCGTATCAGCATTATCTCCTACTGATTTGGTTTCTTTATCTTTCTCCGTGCCTGTATTCTTTGTGACATTTTGTCCGATCTCATTTTCCTTGCTCTGTTCTTCCACCTTTGCCTTCACGTCTTCAGTCTTATCCACAACTTCGTCTTCCTTGGACGTCAGCTTGATATCCGATTCAGCCTTAACATTACCAGCGTCTTCCACTTCTTGAGACTCACCATTCCCTGTGGTCTTGAGCCTTTGTTCCTCTTTATAATATGGCAAATCCTTGTCAATTTCACCAGGGTATTTGTCTAGATCAATCTCGAAAAGCTCCTTTAACTTCTTGATATGTCTCTTCCTGGATTTCCCTGTAATCATCTTATATAATTTAATGGCATTCTCAACCTCTTCTGTGGGACTAATATACTGTTCTTTACTTGTGAAACTTATAATGTCGACCATCTTCGGCTTTCTCAGCTGTAATAGATGCTTTTGTCTTTCCTTCTTGACTATCTCCTGTTTCTGGAACAATTCAAGCGACAAAATATTGGCCTTTTCTGTTTCTATAGCCTCAAGTAATTTTTCCTCTTGAGTCAAATCCACCTGTTTCTCTCGTACTATAGGTGTAGTCGATGCTCTTCTTTTTTCATCCATTTTCAATCTTTTAACTAGGGCCTCTTTACTTTCAATGGCCGATGCCCTGGTAGATGACCTCCTTGTATCGTGGAGGAGAGACTCCGATGTTATGACCTTCTTTGGCTTGGCTTGTTTGGGCTTTTTGCTATCAGCCACCTTGAACCTTTTGATTTTAGGCACTAGCCTTGACTGACTTTTCTGTTTCCTCTTCTTTCGGCGTTCTTCTGACTCCAACTCCCTTTCTCCTTCATCTTCGTCGGATCCACTCAACGATATGTCCGAATCCGATAACACGTCATCTGAGTCCACCGGTTGTGCGTCAGATTCTTCTAGTTCCTCAAGCTCGTTCTGAATACTGTTGGGTTGATCTCCTTCCGTTTCCAAAGCCTGTTCAGTCCCGTCTTGATCTTCTCCGTCTACTTCCTCTCCGCCCTCGCCTTCTTCTTCTTCTCCCTCTTCCTCGTCTTCCGACTCTGATTCCATGAACTCTTGATCATCCTCATCTTCTTGGAACAACAAGTTCACATTTTCATCATCTTCGTCAACAAACAGGGAAACAGCTGGCTGTACCGACTCGCTTTCCATGTCTATCAATTGTTTGAGCCGTGAACCGGCATTAGCACGCCTTTGCCGTGACGACATCAAATATTCGTCCTCTGACATCGTTGATACTTGTGTTTAAAGAACTATAGGAAAAAAACCATACAAATACAATTTCGCATTTTTCTGTATTGTCAATACTTCCATTACCATCTCTAACTCATGAATATTAGCGTGAAAGTGCCAATTAGAGCCGGTGGTGTAGCATCCAGATGGACAAGAGGCTTCAAAACATCATGTGTTGCATTCCATCAGCATCCACTTGCCAGCGGTTCCAGCAACGAAGAATTAAACCATTTTAGTGCCTTGGCTTCCAGTTGGTGGGACGTTGATGGGCCTCAGCGTATCCTTCACAAAATGAACCTTGTGAGAATGGACTTTGTCACAGACACCATCAGAAGCCACTTAAAGTTGAATGAAGGCGTTGATGATCCTGAGGAGCAGGTTTACATTCCTCCTTATAACATAGACTTATTACCTGAGCAAGTGAAAGATAACATACGGTTAGATCAGGAACTTAAAAGAGACGAAATTTTGATGGAGAATAAATTGAAAGTCTTGGACATTGGTTGTGGTGGTGGTATATTCAGTGAATCAATGGCCCGGCTTCCTTATGTGGAGTCTGTGAAGGGAATTGATTTATCTGCAGACGTCCTTGAGGCTGCGAAACTTCACAAGAGCAAAGACCCCATGTTGAAGAATAAGTTACTGTACAAACTTCAGTCGGTAGAGGAGGTTCCCAAGCAGCAGAAATATGATGTTGTGACTATGTTTGAAATGTTGGAACATGTGGATTATCCTTCAAAAGTGTTAGCTGAAGCGTTAACCAAGGTTAAACCCAATGGGTGGTTATTTTTATCTACCATTAACAGAGATTTTGTCAGTTGGTTCACCACTATACTTACGGCAGAGCATATCTTGGGGATTGTTCCCGTAGGGACACATACATTATCTAAGTACATTAATCATGGAGAAATTGAAGAGTGGGTGAAATCTCACAAGGGCCAATACAAAGTAGTGGCTTCTAAAGGTACTTTATACCTCCCAGCATGTGGCTGGATTTTCACTGATGCTGAAAAGGTTGGTAATTACTTTATGGCTATCCAGAAAGTTAAATAAGTATCATAATAATTCCTTAGTCTTGTAAATAATAGATATATCCCGACGCCTTTTTTACCGTTCCCTCTCCTCAGTTTGCTACTTTAGCAGGCTCTTCACTCTCATCAATAAAAGTAGGTAGTTTGTCAGTTGGAGCAGCATCTTCAAGGTAACTAGGCATAGTCACACCTTCAGAGAATTCATTTTCGAAATCCATTTCTTCTCCTAAAGCGTCCAATTCAGCATCAAGCTCAGACTCGCTTATATCGTCGGGGATGTCATTAGTCATTGATAATGATTCCTGTAGCTCATTAGATTTGTCAATCAAATCGAGCATCTCATCCTGCAAAGATTCTATCTTGTCTATATCGATCTTGCCGTACGTCTTCTTCAATTGCTTATTAGCTTGTTTCATAGCATCAACAGTGATCATAGTATTCTGCAAATTATCAGTGGTCATGGCCGCCTGGGTCATATTCCATGATTGGTTCTCCAATTGATCTTTCTGTGCTTCGATCTGCTTTCTTTGTCTTAATAACTTAAGTGCTTTCTGCTTTAAGGCTGACTTCCCCGGTCCATCTCTCATTCTAGCTATTTTCTGTTGGTATGTAGACAACTCGGAGTTAATTTTGGATAATTTGACATCAAAAGTACCCACACGTTCATCTATGTTCTTGACTGCATCATTAAGTGACGGTTTAGGTGCCGTATTTTTACTTCCAAATAATCTGTTCATGTTGGTGGATGATTATTTTATCAGTGCGTCCTTATTTTTTTCCTTTTGAGAGGGCTGTAAATTGGTCTCTTGATACGATGCCTTTGCTGACGAAAATAGTGAACGGAACAAATTCTTTGCAATTGAAGCTGATATCTCTAGTGCTGACCAATTCAGTTTCACAATGTCTAAAATGGCTCAGCATTTACACAGTTGTTATGCTACATGATATAACATAGGTAGTAGTAAAAGTGGCACAAGTTCTCTTTGAATATAACCGGAACCTACACTTACAACCTTAGCATACCGTTAGCATCACAGAGGCTTATACTAGTGTAACGTTGCCTTTATTGGTAATCGTTGAGTCTTCAAATTGACTTGGAAGTCATGGATGATGGATTGCAAATGGGTAGTATTCATCAGTTCCGTCACAAGAAATTTGGAGAAGGTTTCTCCCGAATGGCCCCACTAGCTCAGTTGGCAGAGCGTCAGTCTCATAATCATTGGTTGTGTCATCTGAAGGTCGACAGTTCGAACCTGCCGTGGAGCATTCTTTTTTTTTTCGCTGTACTCACCGTTATTTTTATAGCGCAGCTATCTTTTTAGCACTCTAATGCCAGAAGTAGCTGAAGTATGCATGAATTAACTTACTTTGTTTTTGTCTTTCCAACTAACACTAGTGCAGGTAGCACATGTTTGTGCACAATTACGCCGCAATTTGCTTGGGTATAAGATAGCGAGTGTCAAGCTTCAAAATGATCCATTATTACTCCCGGTACTTAAGAATCACAGCAATCCAGAGAAGGAATTGAAGAACATAGAGAAAAAACTAACGGGGTCAACAGTGGAGAAAATAGGAAGACATGGGAAATATTTCTGGATCAGGTTCGATAAGAATCTCGTAATGCTCATGCATTTTGGAATGACAGGTATGATAAAGCTTCGAGATATCCCATCGCATCACGTCTTCATGGAGAATGGTGGAGATAAGAAGATTTTAGGAGACAAGAAGAAAGAAGAGCAAGGAAAAACCAGATCGAAATTCTTTAAAGTTGAAGAGGTAGAGAACGTGGAACATACCATAGAAGTTCAAGAAGAATGGCCGCCTAGATTTTCCAAACTCGAAATGGCGTTTACTAAAGACGATAATATCGATTTCTCATTTGTAGATCCTAGAAGGCTTGGCAGGATACGGCTTATAGAAGACATTAAAGATGACCAGCAGTTATTTGAGATTGAGCCGCTAGCAAGACAAGGACCAGACTATTCCAAAGAAGCCAACACTAAGATAAAACAAGAAAAAGAGTTTGAGACAGGAGATGCCGATCCTATAGCCTATATCCCACCATTGGAATTTGACGAGTTCAGCAAATTAGTGTTATCGAGAAAGAAAGCCATTAAAAGCCTTTTACTTGACCAAGAACATTTTGCAGGGATCGGGAATTGGGTAGGAGACGAGGTGTTGTACCAAAGTCGAATTCATCCAACCGAAGTTCTAGGAGAAAAGTTAAGCGACACAAGCCCGGTGCTTAAGTCACTTTACAACAGCATAAAATACGTGTGCAGCTATGCCGTCAAAGTTGAAGGAAATGTCAAAGAATTTCCGGATGATTGGCTAATGCTTCATCGGTGGGGCAAAAGAAGGTCAAAACAAGAGAAACCTAAAGTAGGTGGGCACCCAATTGATTTTGTTACAGTTGGGGGTCGGACCAGCTGTTTTGTTCCAAAAGTGCAAAAGAAGCTCTAGTGAGTAGTGTATATAATTAGCGGTACGTGTAAACGAATAGTTACCTAAACAGGCATTGATACATCTATAATCCGAGTTGTTGCAACCAATCCGTAGATCGGTGTCGTGTGCAGGAGAAAACACCGTAGAAAATCCAATTGAGAGCCGGATTAATTTGGGCTATTCCTATTTATTCCGAAGCAAGTCCGAGATGGGATGAGGAACACTTCAACACGCAACGCCAACCTCATTGCCTCCATCACCCCAAAAATGGCTTTCCGGTAGTATGTGACATGACATGATTGCTTAGGAGGTAACAAAGGTGATTTCACTGGTTTTTTTGGTGTCTGTTGTTAAGATTTAAGCTTTCTCCCTTTTACTACCGTGAGGGGGGAAGCCTGTCAACTTGGAAATACAACAAATTACTAAAAAGAAAAAAATCAATGGAGCATACCGGGAAAGTTTTTGAAAATGAGGGGCAGAAATCCTGTTTCAAAAACGGTTGAACAGCCTTTTATAGCGAATAGTGAATTGCCTTGATTGTGGCCGCTTGTCCGCATAATTTCCACTTTGTGTTAAAGTTTTTGCAACTAAAGCAGTTCATGTGATGCCAATTTCTGGATCAACGGATGTCTGAAATTTTTCAGTCAACTCATCGCTTAGACAGGATCAAAAACCGTTGAAAAGTTACAGCATACTTCAGACCTACCAGAAACAAAAGGCTAAACGATTACACGACTCTGTTGTTACTCCAATTTAGTTATTTCTCCAACTCTAGAGTTATAGGAGGGGATCGGAACCAACTTTTTTTTTTGGTATCGACTTGCCCAATTCCGAACGGTGTACCCTCGTAAGTCAAAAAAGACTCGGTCGGAGTTTGCTAATATAAATACACTAAAAGATCCCTGCCCCTTCATAAACTCTTTCCTTTTTCTGTTTTTGCTTTGACTTTAATTTTAACTATCATTATATTCATTAAGGACCAATTTTAATAATGTTGGCCTTTAGAAGATATTTAGCCACTGAATCAGTGCATACACATACCATTAAAACACCAGTGGATATAAATGCGGCTATTGCTTCATTAAAACCTAAGGTTACACGGTTATCCAATGAAGGACCAATTGAATGTGATTTAACTGGCTTTCAATTATTGAACTCTCCTATTTACAATAAGGGTTCTGCTTTCACTAAAGCTGAAAGGAAAGCTTTCGGATTAAAAGGGTTATTACCTACACAAGTGAATTCGCTCGATGATCAAGTAGAAAGAGCTTATAGACAATTCAGTTATTTGAAAACACCTTTAGCCAAAAATGATTTCTGTACTTCTATGAGAATCCAAAACAAAGTGTTATACTATGAATTGGTCAGAAGACACATTAGGGAAATGTTACCCATCATTTACACCCCAACTGAAGGTGATGCCATTGCTTCATATTCAAGCAGATTCAGAAAACCAGAAGGTTGCTTTTTAAGTATTACCGACCCTGACGGAATAGATGAAGCTTTAGCTGCCTACGGTACCGATAAAGACATCGACTACATCGTTGTCAGTGATGGTGAAGGAATCTTGGGGATTGGAGATCAAGGTGTTGGTGGTGTCAGAATTGCCATTGCAAAATTGGGTTTAATGACATTATGTGGTGGTATCCACCCTGGTAGAGTTTTACCGGTTGTTTTGGATGTTGGTACCAATAACAAGAAGTTGATCGATGATGATTTATACATGGGTAATAAATTCCCAAGAATAAGAGGTGAGCAATATTGGGATTTCATTGATAAATTTATCAATGCTGTCAAGGCTAGATTCCCAAGCGCAGTTTTGCATTATGAAGATTTCGGTGTTTCTACTGGAAGACACATGTTACACAAATATAGAGAAGTCATTCCTTCTTTTAATGACGATATTCAAGGAACTGGTGCTGTGGTTATGGCTTCCATGCTTGCAGCCCTTAAATTCTCCAAAAGGGAATTAAAAGATAGTCAAGTTTTGATTTACGGTGCTGGTTCTGCTGGTTTAGGTATTGCTGACCAAATCGTCAATCATATGGTTGTCAGTGGAATGACTAAAGAAGAAGCTTTAAGTAAGATTCATTGCATGGACAGAAGAGGTTTAATTTTACAAAGTTACCCTGATTCTAGCGAAGGTCAAATTCCATACGCTGACCCAGATTCTGATTGGGAAGGTGTCGATACCACTTCGTTAGTGGAATGTGTCAGACACGTTAAGCCAACTCTCTTAGTTGGTTGTTCCACTCAAGCCGGTGCTTTCAATGAAGATGTCATCAAAGAGATGTACAAATACAATCCACAACCAATAGTTTTCCCATTATCTAATCCTACTAGATTACACGAATGTGTACCTGCAGATGTGATGAAATGGACTGATAATAACGCTTTAGTGGCTACTGGATCCCCATTTGAACCAGTCGATGGCTACTACATTTCTGAAAACAATAATTGTTTCACTTTCCCTGGTATTGGTTTAGGTGCAGTCTTATCTCGTTGTACTACCATTTCTGACACTATGATTTCAGCAGCTGTTGACCAATTGGCTAGTTTATCTCCAAAGATGGATAATCCAAAGAATGGATTGTTGCCAAGATTAGAAGAGATCGACGAAGTCAGTGCTTACGTTGCCACTGCTGTTATTTTACAAAGTTTGAAAGAAGGTACTGCAAGAGTTGAAATGGAAACCAACCCAGATGGGGAGTTTGTTGAAGTTCCAAGAGACTTCAGAAGATGCTTAAAATGGGTGCAACACCAAATGTGGAAACCAATCTACAGACCGTTAATCAAGGTTGAGCACGTTCCAGAAATTCACACTTTCCAACATTAAACTAGACACAAAAATCTTCAAATCATCATTTATTTCAGCTTCTGGTCTCCTCCTTAGAAAAGGGTACCGCTTATTAATTCTTTTTTTTTAATAGAGGTTTATATAGAATTACAAGAGAATGAACATATTCAAATGAGCGTTGTAGTATTATCAACTTCTTATACACTGCCTTATAATTTGTCGTTTAGAAACTTCACTAATCTTTTGGATGCAAAAAATTGCTCATCCAGTAATTGCTCAAATTCTTTATACTTGTTGACAATATCGTCTTCAAAAAAGAAGAAAGCGTCATGTACACCCAATGGTTCAACATAAGCAGTCAATTTAGGCTTGCTTTCTTCTTGAGCAGTGAAGGCAAACTCGGGAAGCTGCTTGCCATTAGATGTTCCGTAAGGAATCTTTGGCAATTGGTATATTTGGTGCAACCAAGTGTCTATATCATCTCTGAATGATTCATGTTCCCCGTAGACAATGAATATTTCATTGTCTGGATTGGTGAAAAATGGGTTCTTTTTCCAATCAACAGGAAGTCTATAAGCCCAATCAAAATAAGAGTGGTTGATCATATTTTCATTCTCGATGAACATTAAACCTGCATCTGGCTTCGAGAAGAGATCATAACCAATCATATCACGATGTTGCAGGTCATAATATGACAACCCTGGTTTATAATCTCTCTCGTCCACTGCCATATTGACCCATGGGGATATTAAGATCAATTTGTTAGGATAAGGTAAGTATGGCTTTTTCAACCTAATAAATTCTGTATAAGTGACAGCCAAGTGGCCACCAGCAGAGTCACCAAGGAACACCAAGTTTTCATTGCCATCTTCTACCAATTGAGTGTACAAACTGTCCAATTGTCTCAACTGTCTAGGAAATTTGTACCCTTCACAAACCAAATCGTAGTCCAAATATAAGATGGATACTTTTTTCAGTGGATCAGTGAGTTTATAGGCACCGATCAAGGATTTTATTTGTTCTGGTTGTGTCTTCATGAAATAACCGCCTCCATGGAGGTAAACGATAACGGGATCAGACGTAGATCTTGAGCCTTCTTTGTGAATCCAAATACCAGAACTTCCATACCTTTCCCCGTAATGAGAAAGTGATTTGACCACAGCAGGGTACTTCAACTTAAGAAGTTTCAATACCAAGTCAATTGAAGCAGTGGGGATATATTTGGTGTCTTTGATTGGAACCGCTAAAGCCTGCTTGTAAATAGTTAATTTTATGCAAAGTTTGAGTCTCTTTTCATATTTTTTGAACTTCGTTAGCCCTAGATAATATTTGATGATAGTAGCAAGAATATGAAACGGAAGGCTCGATATGGCAACCAATCCTGCCAAAGAGATCATAACAAAAGACTGTTCAACTACTGGACATCGACAATATAAGCGAACGGCGAACTATATAGGTTTTATTTTTCTTCTTCCTTGTGATTTTGTATCCTCACGTGTCGCATTATGTGGGGAAGCGAGATGGCTAAAAGTCCACGGCATACATTTTGTTCATTGTGGTTTATGTAAGCAGAGATGGCTAAGGTGTGATGGGTTGTAGGGACTTCCACCTAATGGCCTGCCCGAAATTTGTACATATTAGAAGCGCTGATGTGACTATTGTGACTCTCATGTCTGCTTACCACTGGAAAAGAGAATCAACTTATAAGTCGTGGTATTTCTGAAGATTTCCTCCCAAGTCAGTGGATTTCGGCAGAGAAAAAGGAAAAAAACGTAATCCTCTGAAATCCAATTTGACGTCTTCTGTCTGTCAATTATGCTGCAAAATTCACTGAAATCTAAATTTATGGAGAACATGCCTTACACGACTAGAACAACAAAACAAGAAAAATCATTTAAAAAGCACAGTGGACTACGTATACCGTCTGCAATACAACCAAACACAATCCCGATTCTCTGACCAGTTTTAATTAAGTTTACTTGACATCCTGCTTGTGTCGGTATGTTTGTGGTATCGACACTACTCACAAAGCTCATTGCATTTTCCAAAGAACCGTGATACTTGTACCAATGCAACTAGGGTACGAGCCACATCCCCCATCCTAGGTTCACCAGAAGTTGTAATGCTTTTCTACTCGCAAATAACTCAAAACTCCGGTGCAAACGCAAGGCATGTACAGAACTTATGATTATTAAGCTAATTTACAAGTCTGCTATCCACAGCTAGGAATTCCCCTTGTCTTTCTGAAGCCGTTATCGAATGCAGGCATATCTCTATTCATGGTGCAGAGAATCAAAAGCAAGTAGCACAACACAATAAGGGAGCAAGAGGGTCAATCGTGTGGCTGCAAAAAGTATTTTGAAGAGAAGACAGGAAATCAAACGTGGTGAAGGGGCGATCAATGTTACTTAGTGACTTATGTAATACAAGTCAGGCTACCATTCCCGTACCAGCTTGCCCCTTGTCGTTACTCCTACTTCTTAGGCGTCTGAACACGCGGCGTCTGAAAGGAGGGGTCTGATGAGGGTGTCTTCTTCTCAGCCACATGATTCATGGCCACTTAGGCACTCTTGGGAGTATAGAGAGCCTAGAACAACACTGATGTGCTATATCTACAGTGTTGATGTGGACTGCTGCATTCAATTGGCAGCATTAGTGATTTCTCTTTTCGAGAACAGCTAATCCAGTTTTGGCACCAAAAAAATATGCTGTGCACGTTAAGCCAAGGAACCGAGCCTTTCACATCTCTCTCAAATCCTTACAGAGCCAGCCAACTCAACCCCTTCCAGCCAAAGTCAAAAGCACACTATCTCCAAGCTTTTGAACCGTGTAGCTGCGTCCCCTTCTTTAAGCTTTTTCACACTCAAATTTCTCACAACTCCTCCCATTTTATTTTTTTCATAGGCTATCTATAAAATCATATGGGTTCCCCAGTTTTAATTTTTTTTTCATCAATTTCAATCTAGTTTCAACCCAGCATTGTAATATACTAAAACTTATCAAATAATGGAAGTTTCACCAAAGCAATTGGAGTTCAAGAGTGACTTCACGTCTGCAACGTCTACTTATTTGACTTTGACAAACAATAAGTCCGTTCCATTGGCTTTCAAAGTTAAAACAAATGCTGCCAAAGTATACTCCGTCAAGCCAAATATCAGTGTTGTACCTCCCAACGAATCTGTTAAAGTGACAGTAACTTTACCTACTTTAAGACAACCATTGCCTGCTAACTACAAGTCCAAACACAAGTTTTTGATTATCTCCTTGCCAGCAGAAGATGTCTTACCTTCGCAAATCCAAGACAGCTGGCCAGAATTGCAAACTAAATACAAGGACATTTTAGAATTATCTAGAGTTAAGGTGCACTATGTCAACCTCAACGAGACTGGTGCTGTTGCTAGTGGTGCAGCTGCTGGCACTGCAGCTACTGGTTCGCCAACCAAATTGAATGGTAGGTCCAAACGTATTTCCAAATTCGTTCCAAACGGCAATGCTGCCGGTCATGAACCCAATGGAGTCGCAGGAGTTGCAGCTGGGGCAGCAGTGGGTGCAGCAGCAGGAGTGGGGGGTTCCAGAGCCTTATCTCAAGCAGATAGTTTCAATACCGTACAACCTTTGGACCGCAAGGACCTGTATGCATCCGAATCTGCGCCTCGTTCTTATGGCTCTCAAATGGCCACCCAACGGCAGGTATCATCTCGGTACAATGGTGACGCTGAAGACACTGCTCCGAATAGTGCTCTCAGTAAGGAGTTGGCAAACATTTATGGTCAAACTGAAAGATTGAACAAGAAGTTAGACAATGTTGAAAAACTATTGATTCTTGCCTTGATGCTTCTTTCCTTTATTCTCGGAAAATCCATGGTCTAGTGTGATTCTGACTATTGTATGCTATAGTGGTTTGTATAGGAACATTGTGTATTTATAAAAGTATTTTACTAAAAGTCAAAGTATGCCTGAAAAGATATATTTGACACTCCACGGTTTCGTTATTATTAAATCACCCTATGCTAGTTATACAACACTCTTAGATTCAGAACCACACCTCTATGTTTCAGACGTGATACAAACATCACTAGAATCCTTATCAGGATATACGCATACCCGATTCGACAATCCTATTAGTCGGAACAAAAGAAGCCAATACAGCAAGATTGAAAAAAGCAATCCTCGAGGAAACGCATAAATGTAGTGATATTTCGTTGGTTTGTCTACATAACGTCTAGTATTTCAATCTGATCAGGTGAAATGATGAGGCTTTTATATACCTCAGTAGACTATAGCCTTTGTTCAACTTCCACAAAAGTTTTACATCCTCTCCTATAGAAGCAAAAGAGTTTGAAACCTAATGCGAAGATAACCTTTCAAGCTACTGTTAAATTGCCTAACACCGACGGGGGTCTTTAGCTGCAAAAACCAAGACCTATTCCACCGGCCCCAAATATATCCAGTACACGACTTCCCACCGATCAACTCACACAAAAAGTTTTTCTGGGGACGAAGGTGATTGGAAGAAAAAAGCGAAACTCAACAAAAAGTTCGAAAAATAGTATATTGAAATCAGAAATGTCGGTTGAAGATTTAAAACAAACTGTGAGTAAATTACAGGAAAGAATCCAATACTTGGAAAAAAAGGCAGGTGTTGTTCCAGATGTTCCAAAATCCATTAGAATGGTTTTAATCGGGCCTCCAGGTGCCGGTAAAGGTACTCAAGCTCCAAACTTGAAGGAAAAGTTCTGTGCTTGTCACTTAGCTACTGGTGATATGTTAAGAGCTCAAGTTGCCGCCAAGACCGCTTTAGGTGTGGAAGCCAAGAAGATCATGGATCAAGGTGGGTTAGTCAGTGACGAAATCATGGTTAACATGATCAAATCTGAATTGGAAAACAACAGTGAATGTAAAAGTGGTTTCATCTTAGATGGTTTCCCAAGAACTATCCCACAAGCTGAAAAGTTGGACTCCATGTTACAAGAAAGAAAGACTCCTTTGGAAAATGCTGTCGAATTGAAGATTGACGATGAATTATTGGTTGCCAGAATCACTGGTAGATTAGTTCACCCAGCTTCTGGTAGATCTTACCACAAACTTTTCAACCCACCAAAGAGAGAAATGACTGATGACGAAACCGGGGAACCATTAGTTCAAAGATCTGACGATAACGAAGATGCTTTAAAAAAGAGATTGGTCACTTACCACAAACAAACTGAACCAATTGTCGAATATTACAAGAAGACTGGTATCTGGTCTGGAATTGACGCTTCTCAAAAACCTGCTAATGTCTGGTCTGACATCTTGAAATGCTTAGGTCAAAGATAAAGAAGTGATGGAATATGAACCACCTGGGATTTAGCTTTCGTTACATCTATTTATTAGGTTTGTACATATTATCGAAAAAAAGAAGAATTTAACCTAACATTAATCATTGTCACACACATTTGTAAACTTAATATCTCTCTCTTTTAACATTACCATTCAAATAATCTGGGGCATTTCTTTTCCTTGTCTCATTATAACAGTTGGCATGTACTATCTTCCTGCTATTCTTATTCTCTCCCGGTTGTATGATACAATTATACCAGCACCATTCTCCGATGTCTTCATTGAAAGTTCCTTTAACTTGCTCTCTACAGATCATACACTTGTTGTTAGTGTTAGTCTCATCCCCCGGAACGATAACGTAAGGAATTTCATGTGAAGCCAGATCTTCTTGAGCCTGTTGTTTCAAATCGGGGCCGTTAGATTCAACTTGAAACTCCAACAAGTTTTCGTCATTGAATTTGACCCATTCATGGTCGTCAAGGAACCAGTTCCTGGATTGAACATTATGTGAAGTCTGAATCTTCTTATTTATACGGAAATGCCAATCCAAGTGCATTCTTTTTTTCGTTTGGCCTTGCTCATCGTTATTGAACCTTTTCCCACATACTGAACATTTCAACCCTTTAGTATCATAAAGCAAATTTTTACATTGTATAGAAACACCCGAAGAACTTATGAAGGTTTGGGTCTCTTCGAGTTTAAGCTTGCTTAATTCATTGAACTTGGCCTGTTCGTATTCTGATCTCATCATTTGATTACTCAACATCAGACTTAATAAACCATCAGAGGACAATGCTGCAGCACCTAATGACTTGGGGTAGTTGATATCATATATACGAGGACCATTGAAGTCTTGCTCAAAAGTTATTATGCCCGTATTGATAAGACGGTCAAATATATCATTAGCAGAACTGATACTGGTGGAAGGATTCTGAGCTGGAGGCTGGTTTTGGAGCTGATTACCTATCATCGGTCTTGGAATATTTGGCAAGGAAACTGGAACGTTTTGATGCAAAGTTGGGGTAGAATTATTGGACGATGGAGTGGTGGATCTGTTCATCTCTTGTTGTTTAATATTATTCAATTGATTCTGCACCGCTTTCAACTCATTAATTTGCATTTTTTGACTCTGTAGTATCATCTTCAACTGATTCAAAGCATTGAACCTATCTTGTAGCTTTATGTCATTAGAATTACTATTTAGTTTGTTATGGAATATTGGCAATAATTCATCGATATCCTTTATTAATTGAGCATTACTTAACGGCGATTCGACTGTCAAAGCGGTTGTAGGTGCAGGGGATCCAGATGATGCTTTGTGGCCATTGTTCAGGGTGCTTTTAGTGGCAGCCTTCTTCAAGAAACTGCCTATTTTATTTAATTCTTCCACGGGGAATAAGGGAAGTCCAGTTCCTTTAGTTTTCGTTAATTTCCAAGTTTCATAAAGGTTCAGTAATTTCTTTCTGATGTTGTCATCGACCAACAAGTACACATGGGAGAACAACTTAAAGATCTCACTGCCAATCAAGATGTTGTATGGATTGCCCACGTTCTTGCAAATGGAATCAAGTAAGTATAAAGTGAATAGCTTTTGCTCAGGTACACATTTGTAGATTCTTGTGGTAATCACATTCAAGATCCCATCAGCCACGTTAGTATTTTCTCCCGCAATGGTTGTAAGGGTATCAATTATGGGCCTCGAGTTGAACGTAAGTTCATTCAAACTCTGCCTATAATCATCGATTATTTCCGACATGAAGTGATTTGGGTATATTCTTTTTGTAATGACTTACACTTTTTCCAGTTTTTTTTCGTTCGTGAGAAAGCTCTTTTTTGCAGTGAGGGATATCTATATCAGAAGATATGAAGTATTTAATGTCTGGAAAGATTAAGGTTTAGATATGTAGCAAGTGACTATTCAAGCAGGTTAGACAATCAAGCAAGGGTACACAACGGTCTCATTGACCGCCTTTATGGATTTAGTATCATAGTAATTGGTGGTGGCTAATTTGGTATCTTAGCCAGCCAACTGTTTTTGTGTGAGAAGATCGTCTACCATTCAAAAGTTACCAATACTACAACATACTTGAGAATGCTTGGAATGTTTGAGTTGACGATTCCAACAATGGGCGCATATATATAGCAGAGGAGCTGCTGCTACAGAACGGAAACATAGGATATAACAGGAATTCAAGATGCTTTTTGGATTATTCTTATTGCCTTTGGCTTTATGCGAGTACCACAGAATCGATCCAAATCAAACGCCTTCTACGAAGCTTAATGAAGTAGTTTCAAGGACAAGTTCCTATTATTCCGAAACATGGTCCCAATATGTGACCCAGATCAACCACAAGTCCACAACGGTGGCTCCTTCCACCGAAACTTATGTTCCTGCTGGTGGGTACACGGCGCCTTATCGAAGTCAAATATTATGCGGCTTGGAAGATGCTGATAATAACGAAGAATTAAACGAAATTTACCATACACAAACAACATACCCATTGACATATACCCCAGACGATGACGACGAGGTCCCTGTAACCTTAGCAGTAGACAATTATGTCTATTCGTTGAAAGGCCAACCATACAATATTTTCCACACTTTCAAGCTCAAAATTGTTAATTCTCCCTTCACAGGCATTTACAAAATTTTCACACCAAACCAGCCTTTTGATTCCTTTTACCAGATCAACAAGGCTGATTTTGATGAGGCAGAAGGAACCTTGAACCATACTTATTCTTGCTCCCAGCATGATAGTTGCCTTTTAACAGGATTATTACAATACCAAATGATATTTGCCAGGCTTTATGACAACGGTAAGCAAGAAAAGGACTACGATTTCTATGACTTCTATATCGGCAACTGTGATGACAATGAAGTGGAATATGATCAGTTCAATAATAAGGTGAATGACAGATGTATCCCATTCGATTTGTTGTGTTTAGCTCCATCAGCAGCTGGTGGTCAATGCCAACAAGGTAATGCAACTGAATTCATAAAATATGGAGAAGATAACCTTGGCGCATACTTGACACAGGACGGTACTGTCATGGCACGCGGCTACTATCCCGACCCATCGTTTGATGAATGCAGATCCGGCACTGCTTGTGATTATTTGAAACAAACAGGTACTCGTCTGGAATCTTTGATGGTGGCTACCACATCTCCCACTTCAGACAATTTTGCAGTCAATTCTATAACCACACACACGTTTTTGTCTCTTTTGGCATTAGCATTTAATTTAATAGCATAACTTAATAAAACACGCATATCAAGTTACGATCGTCTGTCGATTCTGTATCTGTTTTGTATACGGTTTCGAGGAACTCTTCCATATTCATGTGTTCCAATTGTTTCCAAAAGCGGAAACTGACTCTTTACCGCGGTGATGAGTCTTTTTGACTTTTTTTCTCTTGATAGTGGAAATTTGAAAAATTTTCTTAGACAGTCAATATCTTCAAAAATCAATGTCCCCAGTCGCCGCCACCACCCAAACTGATTCAGGAATTGCAAGAGTCTTAGGTTCTGCTTCCGCAGGTATCTGTGAGATCGGTGTCTTCCACCCAGTCGATACCATCTCTAAAAGATTAATGTCAAATCATGGGAAAATTTCCTCTGCCACTCAATTAAACTCTGTGATCTTTAGAGAACACGCTTCTAAAGCTTTACCAAAGAGATTGTTTACTTTGTTCCCTGGGTTAGGTTATGCTGCTGCATACAAAATCTTACAAAGAGTCTATAAATACGGTGGGCAACCATTTGCTAAAGAATTCTTATCTGCTAACTTCAAAGATTGTTACGAAAGCTGGTTCGGTAAGAAAAACGGTAGAGCTTTATTATCTGCCACTGCTGGTTCTTTAATCGGTATTGGTGAAGTGGTGTTGTTGCCTCTCGATGTGTTAAAAATCAAACGTCAAACAAACCCAGAATCTTTCAAAGGTAGAGGTTTCTTGAAGATCTTGAAAGATGAAGGTTTTGGATTATACAGAGGATGGGGATGGACTGCCGCTAGAAACTGTCCTGGTTCCTTTGCATTATTCGGTGGTAACTCTTTTGCTAAAGAATACATCTTCGGATTAAATGATCAATCCAAGGCTACTTGGTTCCAAAACTTTGTTACTTCCATCTTCGGTGCTTCTGCTTCTTTGATCGTATCTGCTCCATTAGATGTCATTAAGACCAGAATTCAAAATAGAAACTTCGATAACCCAGAATCTGGTTTCACTATCTTGAAAAACATGGCTAAAAATGAAGGTATCAGTAGTTTCTTTAAAGGATTGACTCCAAAATTGTTAACTACGGGTCCTAAATTAGTCTTCTCCTTTGCATTGGCTCAATCCTTGATCCCTGCTTTCGATAAATTGATTCAGTAAACAGCGGAATTTGATGCTTTTCATATTCCTTTTGTAAATAGAGTGTTTTGTGTACATAATTTAGAGAGTATTAATACTATAGGTACCTTTGTTAGTCAGAGCCTAGACGTGTGGTATAGTAGTAATAAGTCGTGCCTTTACCTAAAAGCATGCGACTTTTCTTTGTCATTTCTGTTTTATTACCGCAAAGGGTTCTTGTCACTAAAAAAACGTTTACACAATAATTGATACAAGAACAATCTGGTTAATGTCCATTCAAACTCACCACAAATCGCCAATATGAAACTACTTTACTTCATCTATGTGCTAAAGGTGAACTTATTCTCGGTAATAATGGAAAACTCGCGGTCCCAGTCCATAAACTTGCAGTACATTCACAGCTCATTGTTCGATGCCACCACATGTCAACCAACAGATGAAGATTACATACCAGACATACCGATAATGAATGTGACAGACGTACCAGTGGATACTCACATGGAGGCACAGTCGGAAGGTTTGTTCTGACAGTGGAAAAAGGTAAGCGAACGGCAATAAGGGCGACAAAGGACATTATTTTGGGATGGATTATTAATGGCTATAATTTAAAAGATCAACATTGGGTTATTAGAACACTATTTATAAAGAGAAAGACACGTTTATAACTACTTAATGCAATATATTTATTAACTATATGCTTAGAATGTAATTTGGTTTGCACCAAATTCGTTAAAATACTCTAGCTTGATAATGTTGGGTAATTCTCTGGTCCAATTCTGCCTGCCAAAGATACTGTCGAGTTCTTCGGGTGACGTTTTCCCTTCAAGAATAGACAATCTGAGAACGGCCTCAATCTTCCTTTGGTTTCTGATCTTCTTTTCAACCACTCTTTCTCTCAACCCACCGGAGCTGTTGGCTATATTCATACTATTCTTCAAGAACACCTTCGAGTTCTGTATTAAGACTTGTTTCCCTTTGATCGCCTGCTCATGATTAAGTTGGCTCCTCTGAAGGTCTATGTCACTTCTTTCGGTCATAATTTTACTGATTTGTGCCAACACCGTACCAAGACTATCAGCCCCCAGCTTTGCAAGAACTTGTCTCTTCTCCGTAAGCATTTCTTGGGCCTTCTTCAAGTTATTGGTCATCAACGTGAGTGACTTCCAGAACCCTTCAATCATCTCTGCATTATTGGAGGCATTGCATGTCGTCAAATTTATATCATTTCTGTCCAAAAAGTCTTGAATATTATCGCTTATCTGTAAGTACTTCTCTGGAACTTCTGGAGCCTTGGCCCACACAGTCTCTATCAGACTTAAGTCATTACAGAAAGCTCCCTCGAGCGCTGTTTTTGCCAACTGGTAGTCATGCAACTGGGAAGTGCTGATGGAAGATAAGAACTCTGCTTTGGAGTTGTTACCCTCTGCAAATGACGAGATCAACTCGGTGGCTAAGGCATCACACTTTACAGTGAACGGAGTCACCAAGTCCCGGAAAATAGCAAGTTGTTCAAAGTTATCAGCTGTTTGAACCAATGCCTGACATAAGCGGAAACCAGAAAGAATGGTTTCAAATACGTCCAGTGGTTGCACGACTTCTTCCCCCACAGCCGTCTGCTGAGCGGCGGTAGACTCGGCGTCCAGTTGACTGCCACTTTGATCCTGATCCATCCTTTCTATCTCACCTACAAAAGCTTGTAGCTGAGACACCTGAGTGTCCAATACTCGCTGAAACAATTCCTGGGCTTTGACTCCTAATTGTATGATATCTTGCGAAGTTGAATCGACACTCCCATTGCCCAACTCTTCAATCACTTGAGTGTATGCTATGCCCGTGTTATACAACAAGTCAACCGAAGGGTCTGTATTTAAGCTTCCGGCCAACGCAATGGCTTCTTCGTGATGTTGAACGACCACTTGTAAATCTTGAATCACAGATTGTGCACTTAAAGTCACTTCATCCACATTTGACAAATCTCTCACGTCCACACCGTCCGTTTGCAAATATTGATTGTAAACATGTAATAATAATCTGGAGATATTATAGGCTATATCCATCCTCATATTGGCATCTTGTACAGGCTTATTCAGTGCCTGTATGTAATTCTCGTATGCCTTCTGATAGAACCGCAAACTCTTAGCTAAATCAGACCCAAGCCATCTATCCCCCGATTCCTCATCTATAGTTCCTTGTTCTAAAAAATCATCACTGGTTTCCAATTTCAGCTTCTTTGTTTCTGGCTTTTGGTTCAAAGAGGCTAGTACCTTCCTACTAATTTTTGGTGGCATTGATGTGATTATCTCAACTGATATAGAGTCTGGGAAGATGAGATGCGACGCGGATAAGATATTTATTTTTGTGTTACTACCTGCATGCTTCTTCGAATAGATTCCCTTAGTGAAATACCCAGTAGGAAACCTCCACGACAGAAGAGCTCAGAAGCAATAGCAGACTTGCCTGTTTACTGTTTAGGGCTTCAAAAAGACCCCGACTCTTCAGGGCTTCTAATTGTCACAGATTTCACACCAGTGGAGGTGAAAGGGGTCCGTTTATGGAAGAAAGACTTCGATTTAACCGAGGCTGGAGTCTTGGATGAATCACTCGTATTTGGTATCAGCTGTACAGTCGAAGTATTCAAGCATTTGTCAGATCTTGTAGGACCAGACACCGATAAAATACACAAGAAAGGACTTTTCTTGCAAGTGAAGTTTGTATCCATACATAACAGAAAAGAGTGGTTTGGTTCACTAGAAAGCGTGGAAGATGTGAAAATTATTACCAACATTGAACTACGTGGGTCACCAAGGATCCAAAAATTGCACGAGCGGTTCAGCATGTATGCTTCTCCGGAAGTGAAAGCCAACTGCGTGAAGAAACTCCAACAATTAACAGAAGAAAGAGAGAGAATCACAAAACGCAGGATAGAGGAAGTCAGCCAGTTGAACTTTTTCAAGTCAGCCAGAGTTCCTACAGGTACTGCCTTAGCATTTCATCAACAACCAGACACCCAATTGTTTGATGATGGCAATAGTTCTTACTCATCAGACAACGACAGTATTAGCCTGCCACAGGTACTACGAACATCCCACATTACAGAGGAAGTGGCTATTGACAGCACTGTCAGCAACAATCAACCAATAAGTAATGACAACATACTATCTAATCAGACCAGTCTTGAACACCTTGAAGACTCACCCCCGCAAAAACTAATACTTCACCAAAATTTCGATACTTTTCTTATCAATAGGGTCTCGCTTAGTATACTCAAACGCCTTTCCACCAGTGCCGACGATGTAAGCATGGATACGACATTTGAAGTCATGGGGTATTTACGAATGCCGTTACCCATAGATGACTTCATTATAAAGCCACACCATAGAACCTTGAAACTTTCAAATCCCAGACTATTCCTTCTTGAACAAGTGAACAGCGTCAATTCGCAATACCTTGAGCTTGAGTTCCACACCGAAGAGGAGAAGTGCCGTTTTCTTGGGATCGAAGAAGTAGAAGATGTCCTTGCAAACTACGCCCAGGTCAAAGATCGCATCGCCCTGGTAGTAAGTATGACCAGCCAAACAGCTGTCAAGGTTACAAGAAGGCTTACCAGCCAACATGGACTAAGCCTTTGCTATTGGACCTGCGTTAACACCGTCACCGATTTCTTATAGCCGATTCTAATTTTCCCATTTTTGTTCAAATTAGAAAACAAGGCTGTAGCATCAGATCTATAATAAATGATTTCAAATGTTATCGCACCGCTAAATTTAGAAAATGCTACAGGAGAGAACTATTTTTATTTTCATTTACCCCTGCGAAAAAAAAGGCACTGCCGTGTATTTGGCCATCCCACACATTCACAACTTGAAACAAAAAAAAGAAGATCTTGGTTCATAATATAAATAAACATTTTGGTCCGTGTTTTTTTTTTGAAATTGTTCAGTTTTCAACTACTTTTTATTTCCAATTCCAATCCGCCAAATATGTTCATTCCAAACGATATAAATTTATGCCCTTCTAATCTCATCAAAAGAGATTTTGGTGAAAGAGTCACGTCCACCGCTCAATCATTCAGATCATGGGATACTTGCATGGACAACACTGCCTGTAAAGTGATTGCCATCGTCGGGATAGTTTTAGCAGTTCTTTTTTGCTTTTGGATCATTTCTACCATCATCAGATGCTTATGTCTTGGTTTCAGTTGTCTTGAAGCTTTATGCTGTTGCTGCTGCAGAAGTGCATCAAGGGGCCACAAAGAAAAACAGCTTGCCTATGAAAACCCTAACATGTATGCACCACCACACCAAACATACCAGCCTGCTCCACAACCATTCTATGATCCTTCCCGTAATAGTCAACCAAGTGTTTATGATGATCATTCTTATAGATATGAGCCTACGGGATATCATGTGGCCGATACCAGAGACCCTTTCGCCGACAAGGAAACCGCTTATAAGGGACGTTAAACGACTTAGTCACCAAGTGTGATATTTGTGATGATTTTTACGTGTATTTTATACCGACGAAACAATATAGATTCATGAACTACTTTTTTTTAGTATCTCTTTTTGGCAAATATTACACGAATTTTGCAACTTTTTTTTCTTTTTGTGGCATACAACGGTATGACAATGTTCGAAGAGAAATTCCCCCCGGAAGTTTACCATGAAAGAAAGGTATTCCTGTCGGACACCTTCGATCGCCGCAATGAGAATCCCATGACTTTGGTACTTTGTTTGGACGGTACTCAAGGGGAGTTCGGGCCCTCTCCTTTTTCCAACGCTTTGAAATTCTTTAGGTTACTTGATAAAGACTGCAAACAACAGTTGTGTTATTACCAACCAGGAGTGGGCGTTAAGTTTGGAGCCGCTTTGGATGAAAGAGATCCCCGGAATTTTATCAGCAATTATCTCAATAAGTTCAGTCGGCAAGTTGACTCCGTTCTTGCTTTCAGTTTCCAAGTACATGTTAAGGCAGCATATATCTTTTTGATGAGATTTTACAGAGAAGGTGACCGGATTTGCTTGATTGGGTTCAGGTAAGTGATACCACATGTCTATTTTGTCAGTGGGAACAAGTTACTAACGATTTTTCCAGCAGGGGAAGTTTTGCAGCCAGGATATTAGTGGGGATGTTAGAAAGTGTAGGTCTCCTCCACAATGGTATGGAAGACATGGTGTCAAGTGCATGGGATATTTATGCCAATTGGGAGAATGCAGGTCAGCCTACACTGGAAGACTATTCTGCCTCTTTGGTAAGTGAGTTTAAGAAGACTTTCTGCAGGTCCCACATCAAAATTCATTTTATGGGGTTGTTCGATTCTGTCAATTCTGTAGGATTAATCAGAGATAGAATGTTCCCCTATACCAGCCGAAGCGCCATTGTTGATCACGTAAGACATGCGGTAAGCTTGGATGAAAGAAGGGGTAAGTTTAAGCAAGTTTTGCTTCAGCCTTACAGCTATTATCCTCATTTAACGGATTTGGAGTACGAAGAGTGTAATGACGATGAAACCAATGATAATGTTAGTTTCATGACAAGAAGCGTTCACTTTCTAAGTGGAATAAGTGACACCTTCAACAAACTTCTTGGCAGGCCACCGAATCATCGGGTGGAAGATGATTGTCGGTGCCAGGACATCAAAGAATTGTTGTTTCCAGGTAATCATAGTGACGTGGGAGGAGGCTGGAAAGATGAAGGCACAGATCAATGCTTATCCGATATACCTTTGCGATGGATGATTTCACAGGCAGTGGGATTCGATATACATTTTACCCCTGGTGCCATTCATCAGTTTGACAACTCATCACCCGTTGTAAGCAGCTTCTTAGCCCACAATCACGATATGTTGGATTTCAGTTCCGAACACGATAAACCGAAAGTGTATCGGGAATTACCAGACCATATGATAGAAGGAAACAACAAATCTGGCACTTCTAGTTTCATTCAAACACTCTTCTGGTGGGCAATTGAATTACTACCAGTTGGTATTAAAATAGAGAATGAAAGTGGTGAATGGAAACGGATCTATGTTCCCAACCTTGGAAGACCAAGGAAGTTGCCTCCAACTATGCACTTGCATTGGAGTGTCTTCTACAGGTTACATTATTTCAGTGACTATTTGCCCAAAAACTTACCGACAGAAGACTTGGGCAAAAAGTTCTACGATCTGGTCTGTCATTATAAGAACAAATTCGACTTGACTGAACTAGAAAGCTTGAAAGATGGCCTAACAGTAGACATGGTTAAGAGTGATTGGACCGCCGAGTTCTGGAAAACAATCCCCGATGAATTAGAAGAGATTCTAAGTAAAGATAACAAGCTTTGACAATGCTTTATATTATATATATAGGTATATAATTATTTTTTTCTCTTTAATATTCTTTGAATAATTTATACTGTATTGACTTCTCTCTTTTTGTACAACGTTCTTTGATATTGGAAGTCAAGTATTAATTTCATCGATGCAGATATTGATAATAAAAAGTAGACCTCCCCAGGATTTCTATCCTTGTCTTTTCAAAATGTTTCACCTCTCTTTCCTTCTCTAATCTTATGGTAAGTTTTCCTTCTTGGTATTAGCTTAACCCACGATCAAGTTTTCTTCGTCACCGAATTCGTATTCTGGGATTTCCAAGTTCAATGGAGCTGGACCTTTTCTAATTCTACCAGATATATCGTAGTGAGAACCGTGACATGGGCAGAACCATCCACCGAAATCACCAGATTCACCAATTGGCACACAACCCAAGTGAGTACAAATACCCAACATAACTAACCATTCTGGTTTCTTAACACGGTCACTGTCATTTTGAGGATCTCTTAATTTGGAGACATCTATGTCGTTGGCTTCAGCAATTTCATCAGCGGTTCTGTGTCTGATAAACACTGGCTTACCTTGCCATTTAACAATGACATTCTTACCTTCTGGGATGGCACCTAATTTAACTTCGACTTTAGCCATAGCCAACACATCAGCAGAGGCAGCCATGGAGTGTAAGAAAGATTCAACAGTAGATTTGGCACCAGCAGCAGATAATAAACCCATAGAACCAACCATGAAGTAAGAAAAGTTTCTGTTGGTGTTTTCATTTCTGTCATGTAAGTAGTTGGTAAAATCTGGTTGATCGTAACTGGACAACATCTTAGATGTAGAAGACAAGCTTCTCATCGAGTTCTTGAAGGTCAACCCAGCTCTGAAACTTCTAGATAACATCTTTATTTTTCTGTTTTACTTTTACTTTTGCTTAAGTTTAGTTGTGAAAAACTTTTGAAGCTCTGATTTTACTCTTGGAAAACTTGAGAAAATTGTTTTTTCGGTTCTTCTCATTGGCTAAATTCGGGAACTGTCATGTAACGCTCTCGAGTGAATTAATATGTCGTGTACGACACAATATCTCTGTGGGCCGTTTAACCTACATATAAAGAGAAACGTATCTTTGATTAGGTAAGATCTTATATCAGCGATGTTTCTTTTTTGCAGATTTTGATCTGTTTTTTCATAAACCATATATACGTAATAAGCATAATTTATACCTAAGCTCCTCATTTTATCCCAAACCCACTGGATTCATGAACTGCTAAATCCAATTTTCTATATAATCTTTCTTTGGATTTATAATCATACAAATCCAATTCATTAAAGCATGTATGTGCTACAGGCAACCTATGGGAATCGCCACCAATTCTTTTGATTGTGAAGTTTAGGTTCTGTATACCAGTAGCAGGTACTCTGTCACTACCACTGATAAAAATCAAGAATTTCTTCTGATCAGCATATGTTAACCCCTTTAGGTATTCCCAAAACCAGTCAATGAGCTTTACCTGCTGGTAATCACCCCAACCGACATACTTTGTAATTGATCTTAGTACATCAATATCAAATTTCCCTTCTTCGTTTCCACAAAGTAAAAGTTCAATCTCCTCAGGAGAGAACAACGATAACCCGTTACCACTTGTGACAGAGCCAAATCCTCTCAAAAATGTGCTGATTTGTTCTGAAATCCCATCGACCAAGTGGAATTTAGCATATTTTTCAATGTAAGCATCCCTATTAGACATATTGACCTTGACACGAGAACCATTGGGTACCAAATCAACTGTCTTCACATTTCCAAATAAGTCTTGGAGAGTGATTTCGAACGAAAGGTCCATAGCATCTAATTCCACAGCACTAAGCCTCTTGAGGGAGAAAAGGTTTTTAGACACTGTGGGATACAACTGCTGGAAATCACTGAATCCTAGCGGAATCCCTAAAAGCATTTTGTAGAATGCAATGGGGAAGTTGAGATCCAAGATGGTCGAATTGTAAATTGCCAAACCTAAGACAGCACCGAACAAGTAGTAAATTTCCAAATTGTCGATAGGAAGTAAGTTAAACCAGTGATAGTTTGATTCTTCTGTGTTCACTAAAACACCTGTCTGAGGACTGAATATGGACTTGGTTAATAATAAGAACCATTCTTTTCTCAATCCCCCTGCATCAATACCAGCTTCCCCCACAAATTGGACCTTAAGACTCTTTTTCAAGTTTTGCTGATTAGTTTTAATACATTGTAAAGAATCTTGCACTATATGGCTTCTTCTTACTTTAACTCTAAAGTAAACATCAATAGGAATTCTCTTATCCAATGAATTAATGAAGGCTTCTTCGGCTTTCCGTTCCATGATACGTTTTGCTTCGTATTCTAATATCGAGATCTTATTCCCCAATGTGATTAAGAAGGGATACTTGCAGAAAAAGAACGTAGCCGAGTTGCTATATGAGTTCTGTGTCCCCTTGATATAATCTATGACAACCAGTAATTCTGGAGCACCATCGGGCTTTTGTTCTTTGAATCGCTTGTTGCTAATCCAAGAGTCAAAATCCATTTTGAGATGAACATAATCAGCCAATGAATTATAAAAGATGGAGGCACTCAAATGATCTCCTCTGATGACATTGGACTCAATGAAGTAACCCAATACTACGGACGCAGTGATCAAGTGCCAGTCCACTCCGTATTGATAGATCTTTATCTTTGTGGTTCCATCTTTTGACCTTTTGGACCTTGATCTGCTCATACCGAGACTAACTGACCCTAAGGGAAAAGAAGTAGGTGACCCCATATTCATTTCTGCAACTTCGTCTTTTACATGGGCATGATCAAAGTATTCTTGGTCCAAATGAGTAGCGTCACGTACTGAAGTTTTGGGTCTGGTTCTGAGTTCTGGGTTGTTTGCCATATAAAAATATTTCTTTAAATGAAATGAAATGTATGCGTTTATCAAATCTACCTTACAGATAAAGCTTTTCTGTGGGTATTTTGAAATCCAGCTGATGATGTAATTCTTGGCTGTCACGGAATTGATGTTGGAAAGTATCCCAAGCACTCGTTTTATGAGCTCATATGATAAGGCTTTCACTTCTTTGACATCAATCATACAATTGGGCTTGACGGTGGTTTCATAGTGTGTCAAAGCATGGGATAAAAAAGGGATCTCCAACAAAATCAATAACCAGCAATAGCTTCTAGCGTCATCGCCTAGATCGGAAGGAATACGTTTCAATAGGGCTATGCTACCTTGCAAAGCACTGAACAAGGGCCGTTTTGTTGGGAGTTGAGTCAAAATATTGAACATGCTGACCACGTCCTCATAGGCTATGTTTGATGTGGAATAATGGATCTTTTTACTGTCCTTCTTAACTTTGAATGAGTTATTAAGACAACTATAGCTTCTGAAGGCGTTATACAAGTATCTGGATAATGGGTCAAAGACTTGATGGAGAGTCTTATCTTTACAATCACTTGCATCATTTAAGCATTTGTCAACAACCTTCCTGACATATCTCAGGGACAAGAGATGAGGATCTGAATAACCTGGTGCATTCAGCTCCAATGCAAAAAATTCCTTATGGTCTTGAAGGATGTTTGTGGTATGACACACCGAACATCGGAACTTCAACGAACCATGGGGGTACGTCAAAACAGTGCCACAGCAGGTACAATTAGAGACTACCGTTTCATTTTCAGGTGCCTTTTGGACAACCGGAGGAGTTTCCTTCTTTGGAGATGCAGTGAATTTGAGTAGATCAAATAGTTTCCATTGTGATGTAGACTGGGGGATGTCAGGACTGGTGGACCCCTTTTGGCTAGTGTTTGAAAAGACTTGTGGGGGAGCTTCTATTCGCAATCCCCGTTGGTTGAGAGACCGTTGTCGCTCCATTTTTCAAAAGTTTTCAAGTCTACCAGGAACTATAGACACTACCAAGTAGTACTAATTATGAAATTTGAGTGCAGGAATCGCCTATTATATGTTTCTTCGTATGTACCACAAAGCAAAATAGGGCTTTTTTTAGGTCGCGCTTGCAACCATTTTTTGTATAGCCTGCTGAGTACGTTAAGCGCAAAGTACGTGCCTGCAATATTCATTAGCTGAAACAATGGTGCATGTGTTGGCAGAGGTTAGACCACCCAATGCCATTTTGGGGTCTATATATGCAAAAGTATTCCATCCCGATGTGCCGTGTTTGGTTTTGAATAAGTTGAATCGACTAGAGTTTCTGGTGGTGGTCACAGAGCCCCAAGCCTCATTGAATGTCATTGAAACATTGCCTATAGAGGATCCCATCGTATGCATGGAGAAGTTTGAACACCCAAACCTCGAGCGGGATGTCTTGGTATTATTAACGGAGTCCAATGTTCTACTATTCCTTTGGTTCGATGTCACAGAGCAGAAGTTCGTTATCCTAAATTCAGTGATATTAGATGCTAGCAATCAGAAACTGCCAATTGACTCGTCTCCCAAGGTTATAATGGACCCCAATCCCGAACCGAGATTCTTCTTGGTGTTCTTTTTCGAAGGCTTTATCCAGGCGTTCATTATCAATCAGAAATGGGATAGGTCCCCGATCACCGCTGCCTCCGGCCGGTATAAAAGAAAACTACATAAGGAGGAGCTTGTGAAAGAGATTACATTTTCCATAGGAGCTATCAGCACCCAAGATATCATGATACTAAAAGGGGCGGGCTTAGATTCAAATAACAGAACGGTGGCAATCCTTTACCGAGACTACAATTTCAACTATTCGTTTCGATATTACCTGTTCAATTTGAGTGACTTGACCTTCAAACTTTTGAAGCAATTTGACGAGTTTGGTGACGCACCCACGAGTATGGTTAGTCCCATGGATGGGGGCATCTTGATATTCACCGATAGTTTTATCTTTTATTTTCCAGGTCCAGAAACAAAACTGCTAGATATATCTGAAGAGAATCAAGATGAAAACCTTTCATGCAACTCATCTAACTTGACGATAACCAAAAAGCTACTGCTGGTGTTGGATGACTCTGACATCTCTGCATTCCATTGCAGTACCATAATTGATCAAAAGAGGATTTTGCTCATTGACAATAAAGGGCAAACATTCATCTTGTTCTTTGACCTCGATAAGAAAACATCAACCACTCTTCATATGAGGTCACTTTCATTGATAAGCCTAGGTTTATCTACAGTGCCTACATCTGTGCACCATGTTTACGATGGCTTCTTCTTAGTCACATCCAAGTTCTCCCAGTACTTGTTATTCCAAATATTGGCTCAGCAGCCGTACATCAATATTGTCAAGTTCTTTGAATCATCTCCCCCGGTGCTCGATATTCAGCCCTACGTGGACTCTACGCAGAATGCGTTGCTTACCTGTCAAGGTGGGCTCGACAGTGGCGAATTCAGGAAGGTTTCAAGTCAAGATCTGTTCTTGAAATTAGTGAAATCTTTTCACTCATCAGTACTGGGTCAAAAGATTGCACAAGTAGAAAAAAACGAAACGTCTTTGTTGAGAGTGGTGGATATGGTAGACAAACAGGAGCAATTGGTAAGTGTCAAGGGCAACTCCTCATACCTGCTTTTAAAAACAAAAGCAACAGATGCCCTTGTACTTAAAAAGGACAGGGACTGCTTACTTGAAATACGTGAAAGTGAAGTAAGAATGAATGAGGCAGTAGTGAACGAGGTCCAAGTTTCGAAGTATGCTTCCCTCAGTGCCACAGAGTTCATTGTTCTTGATAACCGCAATGACTTATTCGTTTACTCGGAAGTATTGCTTCATACGGTAAAGTTAGGCACACAAGCTGAGGTCTCAACCATCGATATGGTTCGAGTGTTTGGACAGGAATATTTGATATTGGTTTCTTATTGGGACGGATCGTATACTGTGATTCTAATATCTCCAGACGAACAAGAGGTCATATTAGACGAGAAGCTTACATCTGGCGGAGTTCCCATTATCTCCTGTTGTTTGGTGCATGATAAGCTGTGGCCAAATACAGTCTGGATTTTCTTAGTCACATCTAACAATGATCTTGTACAAATTTGTTTCAATTTCAGAGAACGTCGGAAAGAGCCGTACAAAATAGCGTATACCCATCTTGAAGGTCTGCCTTATAAGTTTGTCAAAGATGAACACAATGTGATTGTATTCAACAAGAAGTCCATATTGGGATTCCATTTCAGTGAATCAGTAGCGTTTCACAAGGTATTCGATCTCGGCACTGGGAATGATGATCTAGAAATTATCGACGCCTGCCTCTTCGGTGACGATAAAATGGCTGTTTTATCTAAAGCAGGCGAAGTGAACTTATATGCCATCAATGAAACAGATCCCACAAAAGATGTTTTGTTTTCGAATACCCTCAATCAAAAAGTTATTACCATTGGAGAACAAGCTGTTCTATTAAAGTCCAAGAATGTTTTCGTCGAAAGTACCAGTGAATATGTAAGAAACTCCATTCTTCAAGTGATAGACGTGAATACTATGAGACCAGTTGACACCTTTGAGTTTCCAGACAGCCAGCCGGTGGAAATCGTGGATGTCTACCACTTCAATACTGAAGAAGTCATCATGGGTGAATACGAGAACGAAGACACCACATACATTGTTGCTGTATGCAACTCTGAGGATATTGATAAGCTCCTCATGATCTTCTCTGTGAAGGACAACAAAATACTTCAGTTGCCTACTTGTAAGGTCAGTGGAATAGTGAACCCGACAAAATTAGAACCTTACTCCATAAGATTGTTTGACAAGGATACCAATAGCTACATTATACTGGGTTCAATGAATTTCATTGCCAAGCCAGCTTCGCTACTCGATTGGACGGTGAATCTGGACAGTGTATATCCATCGGCAGTTTATTCTGTTTCGGCAGCTGTCACTAAAGGAAGACTAATATTGGCTGATGTTATGACAGGAATCACTACCGCATCGTTGTTGCAGAAGAGCGATGGTTCCTACACTTTATCTCGGAGCTCCATATCTCAGCATTTACAGGCCAGTTTCCTCACTGGATTGGTATGTATGAATACGGGGGACCAAGGGGATATTGTGTTGGTTGCAGACTTGTTAGGAAATCTTTGGGGTATTCGTGAATCCATAGGGAACAAAGAAGACACCGAAGAAGAGACAGACCCATTTAATGAAATAATTCTGTTCAGTATAGGCGACCCTATCAATGTGGTAAACCCATTACCAAAACCACGACTTCCACAAGATTTTGGATCTTACTTTGATGGATTTTCTGATATAGAAGTCGTGTTGACTCCTAAAGTTGTCATAGGGACGGTAAATGGGGCTATTTATACTTTGAGTGATTTGGCAGATGTAGATGAGGAGATAGAGGAGATTGTTACAAAGTGTTGTCGAGAGATTATTATGTATAAATCCAGCTTGTCAGACATTTACTACACCAACAAAAGAGATAAATGGGCGAGATATACCCAAAGGAAAGGTAAAAAACTTCTTCAGCAGGATGAAAACGGCATATACTTAAGACAAGACACTACAGGCATTATCGATTTGACTGTAATTCAAAATTGGCTTGAGAGAGATGCCATTGTAAACAAAGCAGGTGGGAACGATAAATTAAGTGAGGAGTCCGCAAATATGCAAGCGAATCTCAAAGTATGTTATAAGAACAAGAATCTTCTACAAAGGTTGGTCCTTGAAGCGCTGTATGTATGATAAATAACGAAATTTTGCATCCAAACTATCGCGACGCACTTCTTCAAAGAGAAGAGAACCGAAAAAAAAAGACTATACAACAACAACACCTCAATTGTTTTTCGAATTCCCGTCCTCCTAGTCGTCTCATAACCACGAATCATATAATATGAACGTTACAGGAGAGCAGCCAGGATTCAGCAAGGGATTTGATGATATCGAGATGCTCGAAATAGGGGAAACGTCATCGGATGTAGAATCAATTTCCAAGTCTTCGATTCCTTCTATCGACACCGAAGAAGCAGAACCCGTGGTGTTGAAGGAGTGGTTGAACTCCGATAAGCCCCTTGACTTTCATTTTAATGCGAAACAGTACAGGTCGTCATTGGAAAGTAAAGATCCCTACTCAATTGCTTACACCAAATACGCAAATTCTTTGTACAAGCTTGTGGAGGAGTTAAACAACTTGGATATTAGATTGTTCGACTCAGACTTTGATGATGAACCAATGGGGGTTATAACAAGTGAAAGTGTAGGGGATAAGGATAGAGCTAAAAAGAAAGCGAATGAGACTATAAACGATGCCTTTTTCCAAACCGTTGAAGAATTGAACCTGTTCATAAACACATTGCGGGACATCGACTACGAAGATATTGAACATTACGAATGTATGTTGAACATACTAGAGTGTCTACAGGCTGCGGTATTCTGCCCAGACGTCAACTTGAAGCCACAACTCTTGTTGAAATGGGTGAACAGGTTCGACCCGCAACCAGAGCAAGAACTTGTAGAGGAAATCATGATTGAAAACAGAAAACCATACCGTCACCCGTTATTTTGGAATAAGTTGATCAGCAAACTAGTAATTCGGGGGTTGATGGACCAGGCCATAAATGCAATCAGAAAGAGTGGATATGAAGAGCTACAAGAAGATGATACACAACTTTTCCAAGTGATCGAAGATTTCATCAGCTTGTTGGAAAGTTACAATAGCATGGCATTAAGAGACAAGTTCGCTCATTGGAAGCTTTCGTGTTGTGAATTCCGGGATGTTTTCCATAAATTTCAGGAGTCCATAAAACAACCAGAAAACTTGATTTTGTTGGAACAAATTCACGACTTAACCTATATTATAACGGGTTTACCCAAAACGATTTCGAATTATTGTGACTCATGGTACGAAGTATACACATGCCTTTCGTTATATCAGATCAGAGACGACGAGTCAATGTACTCCGAATACCTTGACGTGTCGTTGAAAGAAAAGCCACCTTTGCTACTTGGGACTACTGACATATTCAAAGCCACTGAAAAGACATTTCTTGATGTGTTTGAGAACAATTTCCTACATGTTTTGACTAAGATAGATGAGGTGGACAACGGCACATCAGCCTTAGTTTCCAGGCTACTCGAATTGAAAGGGTTACTTGCTGTATATTACAATCTCAATGAGCCTCGGAGCCTCGAAGATTTAATGAAAGGTAAGACGACTTCCGAATACTTACTTACCAAGTTTGCATTTCATTGTTTGAACACCCATAATCTTGTTCCTATTGGTATTGGGTTATTGTTGAATGACAGTGTTATCAGCAGCCAGCTGACGATGAATAAGAATAAAAAGATCATTGAAGAGTTTCTTCCCAAATATAATTGTGCCACGAACGATGACTTAGAGTGGTGCCTAACTATCTGCGCAAAACTCGGGTTGGTATCAGCTGCTACTGAGTTATACAAGCTCTATGGAACAAAATCGTTGAAGGAAGGCTACCTTTACGAAGGTTTGAACATGTTGATCAACTGTTACAATGGTGATGATGATGATATACAAGAGTCAAGCGAGAGCGGCATGAAAGAAGTACATCATATCGTATGGGATCTCATTTTCCAGGACTGCTTACTCAATAATAGACCAATCAAGGATGAGTTGATAAACAATATAGTAACACGCCAAGTGGGTCCTGATTTTGAAATACATCCCGTGATAAAGCAATGCTTATCGCCATATGCTGTTCTATATGAGTTTTACCACTCACTACCCAAGGAAAGTTCTGAACCAGGCTCTGTCTTAGCCAAAACGAAGATTTCCAGGATATTTCATCTTCTTGAGTTCATCCATTTGCCTAAACGGTTTTACCCATTATTATTAGCACAATTGACACAGTTTTTCATTCATGATCAGTACAAGTTCCAAATCCCAGATTTGATAGTTATTATTGAGCTTATCGATAATTTTGAGAACCAAACTACTGTCGAAGATAAGGCCAGAGCGGACGAATTATACAAGTTTTCGGTCAGCAATTTCGAACAGGAAATCCAGGACTACGATTGGAGGCAGATTATGAAAAACAGTGGATTGGAATTACCACAAAATACGGAACAGTTAATCAGATTCTTAAGGAACAAAGTAGTGGAAAGAGTAGGAAAGGTCTACGTTAATGGATTATAATGACTCTTTTTATATTGTTCTATGTACTAGAACAAAGCAAAAATTAGATGGATGTATAGCTGATTGTATAAATAGAGAAGCTAATCTCAAGAAGTGAAGTATCTAGAATGATTTTTCCTTTTTTTTTTACTTTTGGTTGATGTAACTCTCCATAACTTGGAAAGATCAGAGTTCTTTTTCTCTTTGAGTTAGAGAAAAGATCTAACAAGTAACGTCTTGTTCGGCTCTGGAGTTCAACAATAAAGCAACAATCAAACCATACAAACCCAACACTTCGGCGAAAATCAAAATCAAAATCATACCGACGAATAATCTTGGTTGTTGAGCAGTACCTCTAACACCGGCATCACCAACAATACCAATGGCGAAACCAGCAGCTAAACCAGACAATCCCACAGACAAACCAGCACCCAATTGAATGAAACCCGTGTATAAAGCTTGTTTTTGTTTTAAAGAGTCAGACACCAAGACTGAAACCACTAAACCATAAATGGCAATAATACCGGCCATAATGACGGGGACGATATTTCTAACCAATAAATCTGGTCTTAAAACACATGTGGCACAGATACCAACACCGGATTTAGCAGTACCATAAGAAGCACCGAAACAGGTGAAGATGATGGCGGCAGCACATCCCATAGATCCAAAGAAGGGAGCGTAAACTGGACTAAAAGATAAACACGTTAGTAAATGAACGAAAAAGTTCATGGAAAAAACTCACGGCAATACAACTCAAGATTAAAGCCACGTTCATTCGATTCTTTGAACAGGCCAGCCAAAGACAACAATCAAGCCATTGTGAGACCTATAATCGCAATTGGCCGTGTGTAAAATGCTTTGAATGCCTGTTTGCTTGAAATTATTACTCGACAATCTCAAACGAGTAGCTGCTCGTTGACCAAGGGTGGACGACGACCATCATCAAAACCACAAATAAAAACGGCCAATCGACGGCCAGAAGAGTTTGTTCACATAACAACATCGGTTACATACCATAAATCAGACATTATAGATGTATTTGCAATTGATTGACCCTGGAATTAGTGATAATCTGAAAAAAAGGGATATATTTCTCTTTTGACCTTTTCGTTTCAATTTTGGAAGAAAATGATAAAAATTCGGTAAACTCCTACAAACAGGAAAATGCGAGTTTTCATGACATACTGAACTCTTGGCCAAAGAATATCTCAGTACTAACTATAAATGTCGTGAAAAACCTATATATCAATGTCGCAGTAAGATTACTTTTTGCTTCTCGTGGAAAATCTGACGACATCTTTGCCTCTTCCCTTCCTTTCATTTTAGGCGATGCGATATATGGCTGTAAAAACAATTTTTAAAAAAATTTTCTTTTCATTACTTTAGGTGAGCTACTGCAAGGAACCAAAGAACACTTAATAAAACATATATCATAATGTCTGCCCCAAACCCAAAAGCCTTCCCATTAGCTGATTCTGCTTTATCTCAACAAATCTTGGATGTTGTTCAACAATCCCAAAACTTGAGACAATTAAAGAAAGGTGCCAATGAAGCTACCAAGACTTTGAACAGAGGTATCTCTGAATTCATTATCATGGCTGCTGACACTGAACCTATTGAAATCTTATTGCATTTGCCTTTGTTATGTGAAGACAAGAACGTTCCATACGTTTTCGTTCCTTCCAAGACTGCTTTAGGTAGAGCTTGTGGTGTTTCCAGACCAGTTATCGCTGCTTCTGTTACCACTAACGACGCCTCCTCCATCAAGAACCAAATTTACTCCATCAAGGATAAGATTGAAACCTTGTTGATCTAATCATATTGTATATTAATATATCATTTGGAAAATATAGACTGAAAAAGTTACTTCAAGACGCTGTAGAGTAGAACGCCAAATAATGACATAGACCAGCCAAAACAAACTTCTCACACTGAATGAGCTGTATAAGTATCATGTAAGTCTTGCTCTCATCTTATCTTGCTTCTACAGGCAGTTTCATTGTCCGTATATCTTTTCAATGCCGTCTCTGTGTCTATGCAAATGTAGCTCATCTCGATTTGAGATGCGAATTTTTAGATTGATAACTATAGATCGGTGATGAATAGTATACGAAACACCGAAACGTTGACCAAATTCCTTAGGTCGAAGAATGGTTCCTTGCCAGAAATCATACAAGTGGCGAGGGACGTTCTTGACAGCAAATTGGGCTTTGAAATGCCGGATGCTCCTTTATTTATACTCGACTTAATTTGCGATAGAGTAGGAGACCATAACAAGTTCAAGGACTGGAAAATGCACACAGACGTATGGTTATTGTTCAATAGGGTATGGACCATGATAAAGGATAAGAGTGTAAAAGAGAGGGTTATCAGAAAATTGAATCTTCTTGATACATTAACCAAGGTTCTTAATCAGTTCTTTGAAATTTCTGATCAAAATGCATTCTTCACTGCCTTATTACAATCAACAACCATAATAAACCAAAACTGCAGTATACAAGGAGATGAAGCCGCTTGCACTACTCTTTTAGCTGCATTCACAAACATCTTTGAAACTGATCTCGATGATGATCTTCTCATCAAATGGACTCATATGGCCAAAGCTCTCTTTAGCATTTGTGCCAACGAAATTGACTATACGCCGTCTAAGAAGCACCTCAGCAGATTCTTCAAAACATGTTTACCGAAATTGTTGAGTTGTGCCCAGAACATGGATAGCTCTTTGGCTCCTTGTTCCCGAGATATCTCAGATTTGATAGTTGGAACGATACTTGGAAAACATCAAACTCCCGTATTGTTACCAAATACACAAGAAATGATGAAACAAGAAGTGCCACCCACATCTATGTACTTGTTCTTCAAGATGATAGTTTCCAGTATTGGTAACAAACAGCCAAAGGTTGTCGAGGACGTATATTTGGTTATTACCGAAGTACCTAGGTATAACAATATTTCTGAATCATTGATCGAAGTGTTGGCAAACTTGAATAAACCACTAAGCACTGAGTTCTTTGAGTCTGTATATTCAGGTGAAATAAAATCATCGGAAGTCAACTGGAAGCTTATTGGCTATATCATAACTTTAGATGCAACTTTGGCAATGGAAAAAGCCACAGAGATAACTGCCGTATTGAACAAACAGCGTCCAGAGACTATATTACAGTTCCTTCCTGATCTCATCAAGGCTTATGTCAGTGCTAGAGAATTGTTTGAGTTCATCACAACGGCATGGCAAAACAATATTCTTGACAATGCCACTTGGGCTGGTGCCGAAGTGGTCGACCTTGTTGCCCAATACATCGATGATCTTTCCAGTGCTCAATTGAATAAAGTTATACAGCATATCATCGATCAGGAAAGTATCTCGGAGGCTATTACAGTAGCTGTAGCTAAAGGGCTTGTCAAATGTTCTAGCGAGAAAGTTTCAGCCGTTCAAGAAGTAGCATTCAAAGGCGAGAGATTCTATAACCAAGACAGCTTTGAGGCAAAATTCTATCTTCTCATGTGTTACCCTGAAGAAGTGAATAAGTTTACCACAATGCCAGTGAAAAGTCAACCAGATCAGTTCTACTTCTTCACTGTCTTTAGGGTGGCTGAGGTGACTGGGAAGTTGGATATAATTGACGGGCAAGTTCTCCATGCCTTTACGAAATTCATTAAAACCCAGCATTCTGAGCAAGTTTTCAAAACCCTTTTGCAACGTTGGTGTGTAATGATCAACGCCACGTTTGATAACAGTAGTATCCAGCAATTCCTTGAAGCTTGTATTGGACAGCTTAATATTGAATATTGGACAGACTTTTTGCAAACGGCGGACGTCTTCTATGAGCAGACGAAGTTGATTGGCTGTCTTTTGAAAACTTTGTTAGCGTCTGGAGATGCAGACCTCATCCAACTTATCCAGAATTTCCCACAACAGACTATACCGAGATCTATAAGAGTGGAGGCTACAAACAAAGCGGTAGAATTGAGGTGCACAAACACATTGAAACATTTGCTTTTGCAGCCAACTTTCAAATCCACCATAGAAACAGATCTTGATGTTCTTGTAAACTTGATTGATGACAAGGATTATGAACAAATCCTCATTCTTGTTTGGAACAACTACTTGAAGCAGGCTAAATCTGATAATTCATTTGTGAGTTCCAGTCTTGAGCGTTTCCTGAAGACCCTCAAGGAATCCAAATCACTCACGAACGAAACCAGAGCTTGTAGTTTGGTGGTATCTGAAACAAATTCTTCTATGCTTCCAAAGGAAGTTCAAGACCAGCTTGCTTCACTCAGGTCGAAATTATTCAAGAAATTGACCAAATTAATTTCAAGGGATTTGGAAAGGCCATTGGAGTTGAAGCAAGAGTTAAGAATCTTGGAAAGACTTTTGGAAAAGGATACCAAAGATTTCTCTTTGGTCACAGTAAAGCAGATCGGTAGTGCTACCAAAGAGTTGAAGGATGACGAGATTAACGTACTTCTTTTCAAGGTTTACACGAAAATAGCAGACTTCTCGGCTTACAAGCATATAATATCATTATACTTCTTGCTTTTCAAGGCCACAGAACTTGAAGATTGCTTGGTCCAATACTTTATCAAGATTGCTGAGGATCCATACTTTGATGAAGTAATCATCTTCGTCTTAGAGTCTATGACTGCAAGTATTGATTCTTCATCAGGTGGAATTTATGTCAGCTTGATCGGATGTATCATGAAGACCCTCAAAAAGGAAACCAAAGGTGAACAGAAACTCGGAATCATCATCAGCATCATCCTCAACAGATTGGACATTATTGCAGCCAGGCTGGAGGCGCTCATCCTGTTATTAACGCTTTTAAAGCTGTCTTTGACAGACATAAATTGGTGTTTCAACCAATACTCCATTGAACTGGTCATTAATCTTGTCACTAAAGTAGCTTGGAGAATAGCAGACAGCGACGAAGAAATCACCGGAGAACATACCTATGTTTGTTGCACCCAAGTGATATCACAAATTTTGTTATTTCACAGGTTTAGGTTGAACTCCCGTCACCATTCTGTCATTGACGTTTTTGTCGCCTTACTCAAACCATTGACATTAAAGTCAAGCCTATCATCGCTGGTCATTTGTTCTGCATCATACTCAAGGTTATTGAGTAATTTATGTGAACCTTCCAACAGTGCCAAGAGAGTCGTAAACGACAGACTCACCACTGCATCATCTTTAATAAAGAAAAATTTAAGAAAATACTTACCAGTACTTCTTGTCAATTACATTTCATTGTCTTTAACTGAAAACTTTTCAAGAACGAACAATGATGAGCTCATCAAAGGAATATTCAACATCTTTGACGTTTTGTCTCAAAGAGAGTTGGAAACCACAAATGAATTGCTTGGTTCTCAAGGAGTTATTGCATACAAGGCCCTTTACAGTGACTACAAGAGCCACGGTAAGTGGAAAGACTCATAAGGTAATAATATACATTAGATTAGCATTCTATCTAAACTCGTTTGTTAACTCAAGTACCTTTCTCTATCATTGTGGAAAAGTTTACCAAGATTCTTTCTTAAATTTGTCCCCATCAACATCATCACTTCCCATACCTTCGCCTCAAACTGCTCATTACGAATTTTGTCTTCAGCGTCACCATGCAACTCATGATGTAGAGTGTACTCGTACCGCAAAATGTCCTTCCTCGTTATCAAGCCTACCAATACCCCATTCTCTTCCACTAGCATGTACCTTGCACCTACTTTGACAAAAACATCCAAAACATATTCCAACGTGGTAGTGGATGTTATCGTGAGCGGTGATGGGTTTACCACAGAAGAAAAATCAACCAGAGCTTGTGAGGGTTCTTTGGTGAAGTTACAGACAACTGAATTGTCGTCTGTGGGAAAATTATCCAACACGTGCTTCAAGTCCAGTCTTGAAACATAGCCAACGACCTTGGGATTAAACTCGGATTCCACCAATGGGAACCCCTTAAAAGAGGTCTTCTCAAGTATTCTTTTAAGGGTGCCTATGGTAAATTTGTTATCCGACTTTACAGGAATCACTACTGTTTGGACGCTCATAGCGCTGGTAACATTAGTCTTGAAACTGAACTCCTCCTTCGGATCAATGAAAGGAAGACCATTGAATTTGATCATCTGGTCTGCAATACCACCTTTTCCATATCTATCATTGATGGCCTTAGTAATGGAAACAACCATCATAGTAGGTATAATATACCGCAAAGCACCTGTCAATTCGAACATGATCACCACTACAGTCACTGTCAAATGAGTGATCCCACTTAATGCAGCCGCAGCACCCAAGAAAGCGTACGTTCCAGGTATGATACACTTTCCGTCTGTACATGTAGCGAAAAGGGCGGAGTCTTTATGGTTTTTATAAAGGGAATCCATAATAATGCCCAATGCTCTTCCGAAAGTTGCACCAGCTGCCATTGAAGGAACAAAAATGCCTGCAGGGACTTTGCACCCATAAGTAATTATAGTCAAGAACATCCTGAAAATGGTTGCAAATAGCAATGACCCCACAAGGTTGACTTTCTTAGTTTTAGCAGAGCAAATAAAATGACTAAAACCCGAATCACATTCATGAAACAAAATCTCCATTGATTCAGTCATATCGAGTCTCAAGAACTCATTGAAATAACAGAATATGGAGGTGAAAAGTGTCAACAAAATTACCTCCCTAACGGCAAAGTTGGACAAATACCTTTTTCTAAAAGATACAACTTTGATATTGATTTTGGACACCACGATCCCATAAATACCGCCAAACAAGCCCAATATTATGTAAGCGGGAATATCAAACCAATGCCAATTTGCATCATAATGCACTTCGAACATGACCAATTGGCCAGTTCTGAAAGGATTGAGAGATGCAAGGGTTCCCACAGCCACTAAGGAGCAAAAGTATGTCTTCATTATAGTAGACAATTGGAACACGCTGGATATTTCTTCCATAGAAAATAGCACACCTCCCATAGGGGAACCAAACGCCACGGCAACACCAGCACCTGAAGTAGCAGTTAGGAATTCTCTAGCCTTGGAGGCACTTTTTCTATACTTTTCAAATAATTTAGCAATGGAGTTCCCCACACAAACCGCATAATGTACGCTAGGACCTTCTTTACCCACACTAAGTCCAGAACTGATCGCCAACGGGAGGCCAATACTTTTGATTAACAATGTCCACCATCCCAAGAAGCCTTTCATGGCAAACCCAGACACAATACATTTGATTTCAGATATACCGGAGCCAGCTGCAGATTGGGAGTATAGTTTTACCAACATGGCAGCACAGAATGAAAATACCAACGAGATTATAATATATAGAAGGTAATTGAATATCTGGAATCTGGAGTAATCATTCCAATTACTGCATTGTTCTTCTTCTTGTCCCCAACAACAGAAAGTCTTATTGAGATATAACCCATTTGAGCAGTAACCAAAACGGGCACTGGCAAGCCATGCGGTAATTATATTTAAACAGGCAGCGATAAGACCAATACTTATCCCCATAAGTGCTAATACCATCCAATTCTGAGCCACTGCTAGGAGCTTATACCATAAGGAAGTATATTGTCGATGGGCCTTGTTTTTGGAATAAGATACCACATGGTTTTCGAGATAATCTTCCACCCAATCAATTGTTACGAAGTCATCAAACCGTTTGAGCTCACTGATCTCACCTTGGTTTTTCCAGCGTCCCGAACTGTCTCTTAAATTGATCTCATGATTCATTAGATGAAGTTTTGGTTAGTTTTGGCAAATTGCGAAAAAGACTTAACTATAGTGGTTCATATATTACGTATTAAAATAATAGAATTGAATATCTAACTGTTGCGGCTGTTACAAAAACCGAGTCTATGGTTGATTAGCGTATTTCAAAGCATTTTCTTTGAATGCAGTGATGAAGTGGTCGAAATTGTCATAATCACCATCGGCAAAAGAGCTGTCAATATAGCTTATAACAATATTCAAGCCTGCGATAGTGGAAACAACATTTACCATGAAATCGCTGGTGGTAGGGCTCACATCTTGGGAGAAGACCATATTTCCAATTGTCCAAGGAGTATCAGCTGGAAGTTGAACCATTCCAAGATTAGAAAGCTTGAGAGTCTCTGCCTTGTGATGGCCCAAGTCTTTATTAAAGAAATGTTCGGTCGTGAAGTCACCAAATGCCTTTTTGAAAGCTGCAGACATAGATAACACATTTGGATTCTTGACAGACTTCAACAAATTGTCATTGATCTCCTTGACTGTATCCCAACTGAACTGCTCAATTGGAGGTAAGTTCTGGGCTACACCAGTGCTCGGCAGGTTACCCATGTTTTTGTAATGAGGGTAATCAAAGAAATGCTTGTAATGATCTGGCGCCGCATCTTTGGAGAAGTGTCTTCTAAGTGCCATTGCAACTTTGTTGACAGTGTAATGTTCACCGAACACTGGCTGGAAAGTGAGTGCATATATGAGTTCGAGGTAAGCTGTCAATGTTACACCTTGCGCTTTGCATGCCTGTAAGATGGTAGTCACCTGCGGATGGTCGAAGTGCACCAACTTGAAAGCTAGAGTGTAGTCTCTAGAGTTAAGAAACCGGCCCTTGAATTTGGTCAATTCCTTGGGCACAGTTTTGGAATAATGACAAGGGTCTCCACCAGTCCAGTCAACGTCCCAAGGAAGGAAGTCGTCGATCGGTGGGGGTAACGAGTGTGTTACACGTTTCATATCTTGCGACAAATCAAATAACACTGTATCAACTGGAGCAACCAGTGCTTCTGCAGCATTCAAATTGTGTAGGATCTCTTGGTGCATATAAGGACCTACCATACCATCAAAAAGAGCATGCTCCAACACAATTGACAATGTGCATGGCCCAAACAACACCAATTTGAATAGAGGCTTATCGTTGTACAACTCAAACAGGAAATCATTTAAGAATTTCATGGCATGTTCGTTGACGAGGCCTTCAGTCAAGTATTCGGTGTGGTCCTTTTCTATCAAAACGTCCTCGAGGCATATGCGTGATACGGGGCTCATGATCACATCTTCACATTTCTTCACCAAATTACAAGCAAGGATGTGATAATCGAGCAACACTTTTCTGACGCTTGAGATCAAAGTTGCATGAGTCAAAGGCTGAGAGTAAGTGGCGGTGACTTGGAACGTCTTGTAGAACTTGTACTCGGAACGTAAACGAAAGAAATGCTCATAAAGGCTCAAAGGCCTTTCAAGAATGATGTCTGTGGTCATGAGCTATTTGATGAAGTGCAAGATAGTAAGATAGGATGACTCCTATTGTAGCAGAAGATCGCGGCAGCCAAATTTGGAGTGAGTCACACCACGGCAAAAATGCACGATTGTGTTACGGTTGGGTGCCTTAGTCACTCTTTCAGACTCATGTACCCACAAATTCTCGCAGCGTGACAAGTGCCTTGTGTTATCACAAGTATAGTGGGTTGGGTTCGAACGGGTTCAACCGACTTTGCGTGATACAATTTTTGTTCTATGATAGTTCTGGAATATTAACGAAAAGCGATTTTTGCATATCAAGTGATCGGTAAAAATTGTAATAACTTATTTGGGAGATTCCGAAGTTACCAGCCACAACTCTAACGACGTAGTTGATCATTTACCAACTTTATTCCCCTAATTAGGTTATGTACCCAAACTTTAACTTGCATACTAGAAGCTAGTGCGAACTTGGTAATCCTTACCTCAAATCACAATAACTGCATTTTAGCCCTTATTAAAGCCTTTTAAATATTTTTAATAGTTTTTTTCGATTTGTTTCCATTTAGACAACCTGGGTCACTGCAATGGTAAAATAGCGGACAGTTCATTCGAAATGCCTCATACAATCAAATCTATGATTAAATATGGGTTTGTCGAATGTTTATAAGCGTCCTCTAATCTTTTACCCTATCCTAGTCACTAATAGAACTACACATTCTGCTGTAATAGTGACAAAAATTTAAGTCGGAACCCCATTATTTTTAGCTTACATAAGTGGATACAGACCAATTATCAGTTAAAAAAGAAAAACACACTTTTTGTGTTGCTGCGCGCGGATTATATACAGGAATACGGGTCAAGGCCCTATAAGTAAAACTTTTCTCTGATCCTGGGAAAAACGATTAATTTACCAAACAATCATCCAACCTTTTTAACTTGTATTATTACGCCGATATTGTTGCCATTAAGACAATTATTCTACCGGCAAGAAGTTAGAGTTCACCATAGACAATTGGTCTTTTATCTAGTTGGCAGTTAATCTTCAAACTTCCACAATCTCGTTCGAATTAAAAACTATTCTTTTTCAACAGCTATTCCCGTTATCAATTTCCAAACCCTTGGATTGGTGAGAAGAAGTGGCGATCATAAACATTAGACTGGAATATGGGAGACTCCAAGCTATCTAAGTTTACTAAAAGGATTTCCAATACACTAAAAAGTAGTGGAATTTCTCCTTCCTCGGGAGATGCAGGTGGTAGCTCCCTTTCGACCCTGCAAGGTTCCAGCCCTGACAATCAAATGTCATTAAATATACAAGGAAAAGTCGAAGATAAACCTAATAACGTGGTCACAAGTGATAATAGTACTTCCAAAGTTAATTCCCTCGGAAGCCTTGCCAATAATTCTAGTGCAGCTACCACGGTTCCGTCTCATTCAAATCAACTGCTCGTAAAACAGCAACTGCCGGCAGCAGACACCAAACGGGAAGATTCATCGGAAGCTTCTCAGGTCAGTGGTTCTGTCAGTTCGAAGAATGACAAACAATACGTGTGCAGTACTTGTGGAAAAGTATTTTCAAGGAAACATAATATGGTATCGCATGAACTCATTCATTCTCAAACAAAACCACACACCTGTTCAGTATGTAGTGCCACGTTCAGAAGAATCCATGACTTGAAGAGGCACGAGAAACTACATACAGGAGAGAAACCGTTCAAATGTGAGTATTGTCCTAGAAGTTTTGCAAGGCCTGATTCTTTAACCCGGCATCAAAATTCTCCAAATGCCTGTCCTGGTTACACTAAAGCCATAAAGGCCAACTCTCCAATCGCATTTGCAGCCGCAGGAAGCTATTCTGTCCCTAGCGCCGATAATACCATCGCTGTCTCTGAAGGTTCACTGTCAGGTAGTGCGACACGTGTGAAATCAAAAGCATTCCAAGACTTTCTACAAACCCTGCATCCATTGTACCAACAGCCACCGAAGTTACCCCAGCTGCAGTCGTTTTCACCAGGAATGCAAGGTGAACGGCCTGAACTTCCCCCACTTCGAAGCATATCTAACATTTCGAGAGGATTGGACGAACCTTATTATAGTTCAAAACCTCGAGGCAGACATGACTCGAATCACGACCAGAGTGGAAGGGATGGAGGTATTGAAACGCTCAAGAATAATGTGGATGATAGGAATGCTTATACTACAACCACCACCATCACAACTACTCATTACGAGACTCCTGGTTCACCTTCAAATAATGAAGAAAGGAAACGGCACAGTGAAGCACACCAGAAAGCAGTACAAGACTATAAGGTTAAACAAGATCACAACAGTAATAAAAAAAGGAGGAAAACACAACAGACAAGTTCACATAGCCTGTATTATAAGCGACCAACAGATACAAATCACGATGCTCAGGATTTACGATACACACTGCAGTTGGATAACCTCAGCAAAGAGAAACATCCCTACCAATATAAATCTTCTTCAAAGTCCGATCTTTTACCACGTACAGATGGAGACTATAATAACCAAGAGCCTGAACAGAACAATGAAATGACTAACGTTAATGATAATGATAATGATTACGATAATTTTGAAGGTGGTGAGTCAGACGGATACAGCGAAAATGATGAAGGTAGCCTTCCCGGTAGTATGGATGCCGCTGGTCCTTATCGTGATAGGGTTAAGAGTCATGAAGTTAACCTACGAAACAATAGATTTTATCATGGTCAGATGAGAAACACTTCAATGTATCCCAAAGAGGAGTATATCAGTCTATCCAGATACCAAGATTTGGTGGCCTATACTCAGTCGTTAGAGGAAAATTTGAACAGAATTAATAACAGGATTCAACTCTTGGAGGATGAGAGTGCCGATACTAGAATTGAGCGTGAACGTGCAAAACAAGCCAATGATGCCAAAGAAAGGCAGTCGCGTAAACACAGCAAACACCGCAAGTCCATTCATTATGATGCTGTACCTTCTGCCGTGGCTGATTTGAAAGCACGGTCGACAAATTCGGGTTCCCAACCTGCCATATCATCCACGTTGAGAAGTGAAACCAAAGCCTCGCCTCCTGCAGCTGAAGGTCCTGATCCTTCTCATTAGATGGAAGTGTCTTTGATCGGTGTTTCTACGGATCTCATCTGTAAAATTTTAACACAAACGGTTGTCTTAACAATAAAAACAGAATAATAGTTGTAGTATGTAATTTTAATATTTATGTAGGCGTTCTTCAGAAACTTTGAATTTTCTTGAAGTCATCTTGCTTTCAAGTAAGTAAGCCTTTTCAGTTACACTTTATTTTCTCTAACTACCTTCCCTCTTTGTACTTGCACTTGCATGACTTAAGCGTTGCAGTTTCCTCCAGCCTTAAACAATCAGCTGTCTTATCAGCGCGCAGTCCAGATCAATTTGCAATCCGGTAGACACACGTACAGGGGTGTCAGGTTAATTTAAATCGCTAGGGGGCAAAATAAAAAGTTACTTATAACTTACTTTTTGATTGACAGATACCTACTTAATTACGTGAATATAGTTAGATTAAAGCAACACGTCGTTCAATCTTTTCTATTCAAAGTACGAAAGAACTCATAACAAGAAACGTCTGTTTTTTGTCATTTGAAGCTGCCTTTTGATCAGTATCAAACTGTGAAACAAGATAATAAGGGACAACCTGTCAAAGGGTGAAACAATAGATACAAGGAAAAACCCTTAACTAATGAGTGTTTTAAGGTCAGGAGACGAAGACTGGTCGATTATATCTTCTTCCTCGGACATGGATGAGGAAAGATCCACAACCAGTGGTTACGAAGAAGAACATGATCCTTCTCGTGGGGAAGCCACCACTACATCGGAAAAGGAATCACCGGATGACCAGATTGAACCTGAGTCCAGTATTACCACTTTGAAATTGCCCCACTTAAGGTCGTCTAGTTTTAGTGAAGAGGATGCAGATGCTGGAGCCCAAGGTCGGGGTCTGAGAATTGGCGATCTGTCTTTACGTCAGATTGAAGAGATCCCACTCCAGGATTTGTCCAAGGATAAGGCACCAGAGATGTCGCCTATAACAAGAATTATCAACTTCTATGAGGGGTTATCTCACAAGACCTTGAATTTACACAATTCTATAAAGCAGAACAGCGATTTGCTCTATAAGCATTTTGCAAGAAGTCAAGGTAAGGAAGGAACAGTGGAATCCAAGGAGCCACCCCAGGAAGACGAGGATATTCTGTCTATTGAGACTAGGTCTTCTGACGCCGGGGAAGAGCTTACTGAGGGGGTTGTAGATACTAAAGATGTGTCTTCGACACCAACACCCGATACTAGGGGGTGCAAATTTGCAAGTGCTGGTTGCAAGTTTTCAACTATTTCCAATGACTTGAAAATAAAGAGTTTAGGAGTATATGAAAGTGTCACTGCAGACCTTGATAATCTATTAAGGTCATACTCAGAGTACTTGATTTATTTCTTGATAATACTGGTTGTTGGAGCATTTTCTACCTTCAAGCTTATCCAGTATTTTACTTATACCCCAGTTCCAGACCCATCTTTATGGGATACCACTTTTGAGAAGGTCTATTCGATGCTTTACGAAGACGTAAACCAAAAGTCTTGGTTTGGTAGTAAAACGATAAAACAATTGAGGTTCTCCAATGAAGCTACCGCATTGTATCAACGATTGACTGACCGTGATTTCTTTACGCTTTTCAAGAATTCAGCTCGGGAGTACTTCGATATTTGTGTGAAGCAATCTAGGTCTATTGTCTCCACTGTACACCGCAGGTTCTTAGATGCTAAGAACAGTCACCAGATCAAAACTTTTCTCAAGAAAAGTACGCAGTTGTCTCATAAGTTTGGTCAAAAGACTGTGCAAATGACTCACACAGGTTCTCACTACGCTGGTGATTTATCTGCAGCACTCATGAAGCAGTCTAGAGTATTTTCTGCTCTTGCCGTGGAACAGTCCAAAGTTTTGTTTAGTACGGCCACCATGCAGGGTTTGAAAGCTCTCAGGGCCTCCGAACAAACAATTCAGTCTTGGAACATACCCGACAAAGCTCACTTCTACGCCAAATCAGCTTACAAATCAAGTAAGGAGATCATAAGTCAAGTTTCCGTGGACCCAGTGCGTTACTGGCTTAAAGAAGGGTTCAACTGGGCGAGCCAGACCATCAAATCTTACTCGCGTTGGAATTTTGAAGGGTGTTTTCCTTAAAGAAGGAGGAATAATTTTGTTATGTTAATTATGGGTACGGCGGGTGACTTGGTTTGTTATTATAGTCAGTGTGGTATTTTTGTTTTGTTCTGCTGGGTTTGGATTTTTATTTATATAGGTTTTTCGCCTTTTTACCTTTTAGGAAGTCGCCTTGATGGTGACTATTTCTGTATTTGTTTCAATATATTCTCTCTGAAACCTCTGCAGCTGTCTGCGCGAAAAGTCGACGTTTTCCAATTTTCTATTTAGTTAACTAACACCGAAATTGAACGATGGGTATGTAAGACAAACAATCATGGCCCTAAGCAGCTGAACTTGTTGATCCATATACTAACTTGCAATAGGTATTCCGAAATTTTTTAGATTCATCTCGGAAAGATGGCCCTTGATTTCTCAATTAGTTGATGGTAATCAATTGCCTGAATTCGATAATTTATATTTGGATATGAATTCCATCTTACATACGTGTACACACCCCAACGATGGTCAAGCCTCCCATATGACAGATGATCAGATGTATGCAGCAATTTTTAAGTATATTGAGCATTTATTTGAAATAATTAAACCACAAGGCACCTTTTATATGGCTATAGATGGGGTGGCACCAAGAGCTAAAATGAATCAACAAAGAGCTAGAAGATTTAGAACTGCTTACGAAGCAGAAGAAAATTTGAAAAAAGCCATAGAGAGGGGCGAAGAGATTCCTAAAGAAGATCCTTTTGACTCCAATGCTATTACTCCTGGTACTGTGTTCATGGCTAAATTAACAGACAACTTGAAATATTTTATCCACAAGAAAATCTCTGAAGATTCTAATTGGAGCAATATCAATATTGTGTTGAGTGGACATGAAGTTCCTGGTGAAGGTGAACATAAAATTATGAACTATATCAGGACCATGAAAAGTCAACCGGATTATAATCCAAACACTAGACATTGTGTATATGGGTTAGATGCTGATTTGATTATGTTGGGTCTTGTAAGTCATGACCCTCATTTCGCTTTGTTAAGAGAAGAAGTTACGTTTGGGCCAAGATCGTCCCTGAAATCGAACGATCTTAATGACCAAAACTTCTACCTCCTTCACATTTCATTGTTAAGAGAGTACATGTCTCTCGAATTTGAAGGTCTTGATAATAACTTGAGTTTCGAATACGACTTCGAAAGAATTTTGGACGATTTCATTTTAATTATGTACGTCATCGGTAATGATTTCTTGCCCAACTTACCGGATTTGTTCATAAACGAAGGTGCTTTTCCTTTATTGATCAGAACCTTCAAAGATGCTTTACTTGAAATGGACGGGTATTTGAATGAAGCCGGTACCATAAATTTAAGGAGGTTAAAAATCTGGTTACAGAAATTATCTGAATTCGAGTTAGAAAATTTTGAGAAGAAAGATGTTGACATTGAATGGTTTAATAAGAAGTTAGAAGACATTTCTATCACTGGAGAGAAAAAAAGAGACAAGTTAGGTAAAGTCATATTAAACAAGGATGAAAAGAAACTTGTTGGTTTCATTAAACCCTGGTTAATGGACTTGACCAACCATTCAATCACTAAATTAAGTGAATTAGAACAATTAGGTAAACTTGAACCCTTGAAATTGAACAAGAACTATGACAACGATTTCATTCTTAGAAATTTCGAGTTCATCAAGAAACTTTGTCTCGAATTAGGTTTATTAGTGGTTCATCATAGATCTAATGATACCTACGAGATTAAGCTTGATTTAGATGGTATTAACCCTAACGAATCATTGGAAGAGTACAATGATAGAGTCAACTATACTAAGAAAACCTTTAAAAAGTACCAAGGTGCTGATGTTTTCGAAAGTGACGATTTTGTTGAAGAGTCCAAGTCGGTATACAACAAGAAATTCATGGACTGGAAAGACTCGTACTACAAAGACAAGTTAAACTTCAGTATTTATGATACTCCAAAGTTGGAGGATATTACCAAACATTTTATCGAAGGGTTACAATGGGTTTTGTACTATTATTACACGGGGTGTCAATCATGGAACTGGTATTATAGGTATCATTATGCTCCAAGAATTTCCGATCTTTTGGTCGGTGTGGAGGCTTATTTGGAGAAGAATGAAAGCATAAGCTTTGAAATGTCCAAACCATTTAAGCCATTTGAGCAATTGATGGCTGTGTTACCGGCAAGATCTAAGGCTTTAATGCCACCGGTTTATAGAGGTTTGATGACCGATGAGAATTCCCCAATTAGAGACTTCTATCCAAATGAAGTCGACATTGACCTTAATGGTAAGAAAGCCAGCTGGGAAGCAGTGGTGTTATTGAGCTTTGTTGACGAAAAGAAGTTGATTGAAGTTTTAAGACCGATTGAAAGTCAATTGACCAAAGAAGAAGCAGCCAGAAATTCTTTTGGCACTGATATCTTGTTCGTATTCAATCCTCAGTTCAACGCCATATATCCGTCTCCATTACCAGGATTCTTCGAAGATATTCAACGTGATAAATGTCATGAAGAACCATTCATTTTACCTAAGATCGGTACAGTTAAGATTGGGTTACCTGAAAATGCCAAAGTCGGTAAAGACTCATTAGCCGGATTCCCTACATTGACTACTTTGCCTTTTGAAAGTGGTCTTGTGATGAATGGGACTAAAGTATTCCTGAACGATAGTAGATCTGAATCGATGATGTTGAAGGTCGAAAACATCTGGACTGATTACACAACCAAGCAGTTCGCTGATAAATTTTTAGGGCAGTTGGTTTACACTAGATGGCCATATCTCAGAGAGAGTAGAGTTGTGGAAGTTAATGATGGTGAATATAGGTATGCCTTAGTTGAAGATGTCGTTTCGGGTATCGAAAAGGTAGTACAACAAGAAGTTCAAGGGTTAGATCGTAAGGATTATGAAAGAAACATGTCTGATTTAAGCTATCATTATAAGAAGACAAGAGCTGTTCAATTGAGTTCGAGTACATATGTCAAGACTCAAGCCGTCAATGGGTTGATTCGGGATAAAACAGGTGCTTATAACAAGACTTTCAGTCAAAGTGCTCAAATCTACCCAATGGATTTGATCGTGGAAGAAGTTGTGAACAAGGATGTTAGATATATTCCCAAACCAGCAAGACCGATTGAAGAAGAGTTTCCCATTAACTCCCAAGCTATCTTCTTGGGTGCGTTTGGTTATGGCTCTCCTAGTTTAATTGTTGGTTACTCTCCTGACAAGACGAAGTTGAGTATCAAGGTGCACAAGATTAATGTCGAAGATGAGATCGTTATTGGTACTGAACGGAAAGAAATTGAAGCACGTGAAATTCAATACTACCCAAGTTATGAAATCGGTAAAAAGCTTCGTATCAACCCCTTGTTCTTGAGTAAAATCACTAGTGGTTTCCAGCTTGTCAATGACTTGTCCAAGCCGGTCAGAAAAGTTAATGTTGGGCTTGAATTGAAATTTGAAGCCAAAAGAATAAAGGTTTTGGGTTATACTGAAAAGAATGGCAGATTCTGGACTTTCAGTCCTTGGGCTATCAAACTACTCGAAGAATACAAGGCCAAGTTTCCAAACGTTTTCAACAAATTGAGTAATATCCAAGGTAGAGACATCCCTTCTGTGAAATCATTAGGTATCAGCAAGGAAGAAATTGAGGCATTATCCAAATGGTTGAAGAGTGTTAAGAGCGAGTTGATTCAAGTTTCGTTAGAGTCTAAGTCTTTAACCAAATTCAGTCTTGCGGCCATCGAAAAGCACTTAATTGAGTCCATCAATAACGGGAAGTTCAACAAGTTTACCAACAAAGATATTAAGGGTGTTCCTAGAGAAGCCATTCTCACTCCAAGCGAGTCGTATCAATTATTGAGCTCACAAGAATTTGACTTGGGTGATAGGGTGGTTTATGTTCAGGATTTCGGTAAGGTACCTTACTTAAGTAAAGGTACTGTTGTATCCATCAACGTGGTGGGAACCAAGAACGAATTGGGTGTCATTTTCGACTACCCCCTTCTTAGCGGTAATAACATGAATGGTAAGTTGAAGACTAACAGAGGATTAGTGATTGAATCTTCATTTGTGGTGAACTTAACTAATAAGCAAATGATTTATCACTCCAAGGCCTCTAAATCTAAACCGGTTAAGCCAGTTAAGAAACCAGTTAAAGCATCGAACGGTGCTAGCGGATCCAATGGTGTCAAGGGTGCCAATGGTGTTCATGGCACTCAGATCAGCAAAAATGACCAAGACAAGTTAAAGAAGGAAACCTCAAAATTGAATGAGAGTCAAGCTATTAACCAAACTCAATCTAAGGAGATCTTGAATTTAATTAACTCCAAGACCAAACCTGCTGATATCAAGACCGAAGGGGATACCAACTCCCAAGCTATCAAACAGATCTATGGTCAGATTTACAATAACATCATGAACGATGGGGTTGTACCACCTATGGGCCAAATCCCACAACCAGTTCCAGTGGTGCCCGTTGTTCCAGGTGTTCCAATTCCACCACATATGCTTAACCAACCTCAACAACCTGTTCCACAAGCAGATGCAGCACATCCACAAACTTCCAACAGTAGAGGCCGTGGAAGAGGCGGTTCCAGAGGAAGAGGTGGTAGAGGAAGAGGTGGCTCTAGAGGAGGAAGAGGTAAAGGTCCGAGTCCTTGATTACTGTTTTTAGTATTAACTAGGTTAGTTACAATAAGCCAATGTTCTATTTTAACGACACGTTTCATTAAGCTACTTACAAGTTTCGAAAGAAAGATTTGATATGTACATTTTTTTTCAATCTGAGATCGACAAAGTCATCCCAGCTTCGGCGGATCAGTTTTATTGCTTATGCTCAGCGATGCAGCCCCCGAAGCTGCTGTGTTCTCGTTTGGTAAGTTGGTCAACCCTAGAGACTCCCAGTCCGATTCATCCATTAACTGATTATCCATTCTACACCTCAAGTAACCTTTAGCCAAAATTCTACAATTCGGAGCATTTCTATTATTGGTGAATTTCAAGCAGTTCAAGTATTTGTTCATCTGCTGGGTACATTCCCCGTAATGATCCAAAGGAAAGGACCCTCTCTCTGGAGGCGTAGGAGTCCAAGTTCTAAAGTTTCCTCCTGGTGCACCTGAAGCCATTTTCAAAAGTGGTTTGATAATACAGAAAAACCTTTTGCGCACCAAAACATTTGTTTGGCTAGAGCAACGCCTCCTTACACCAGAATGACACAAAGGTCCTTACACCAAAATGAGAAAGACGTTTTTCTTTTGGCATCGCGTTTGCAGCTGCCTAAAACTACAGCACCGAAAATAGAACGGGACAAACGACAAATTCCGAATGTTGGGGTAGCGCAGTTAAGTTTACCCCTCATGGTTCAGTTTTTTTTTGGCACACGAGCAGAAGCTGGGAAAGACCACATCGCTTACTGGACATTTAGAATGTGTGTGTTCGGTTTTATTATAAGCCACCAAAGTCTCTTTCTAAGTCACAGACTTGACAGGTATTTGCCAAATCCCCGCCTATACTTTGAGAGTCATATTGACTCATTTTTTTCACAGGAATTACACTGGTCGCAGACATCCATTCACCCGAACCGGTGGCTAATCCCAGATATGTTCCGACACAATTCGTCCGTAGATGCTCCACTACTCATCGGCGATACGCAAAAGCTGTCTTCTGAATAATTTCATTACCTGAGACTGTGAAAACTTATATTTAAAGTATGGAGTCAGAATACCTACAGCCGTTCACCCCCGACCTCGAATCTTCACTTAAGCAAAGGCTTTTCAACATGGAAAGCCGCGTCTCATTCCCACAGTTTCCTTAACTCCAGGGTAATGAAACTCTAACGTTTGGAAACTTTGTCGCTTATACAAGGCATATTTGCGTCTAATTGACACTTAAACAATCTCCCCTCTCTCCTCGCGGGTGCAAAGTGCTTTTTAGTTTTTTTTTTTATTTATTTTTTCCTTGAGTTTTTATTTGTCAACTCTGGGCTAGTTTTTTTATTCTCGGAGACAATCACCAATCAAAAGAAATTTTTATAAACACTTATTTCAACGTTAAAACGAATTTTTTGTTCCTAATTCCATTCTTTTTATGGTAGTAGTGTTATAACGTGTCCCAATACAGATTCCTAATCTTTTTGTAAAACCCGTTGTGTTTATCAATCTTCCACGCAAAACTTTTATGTGTAGCTATCCAAAATGAGCACCATAATGAACGATTCACCAGTGCAAACTGCTGATTTAAAAGCTAAAGAGATTTTTGATCAATTTGCTTCAATTCACCCAGATACTAACCAAAAGTATTTGTCCTTGCCTCAATTTACTACCATTTTATCCCCATTCCCATCAGATGTGCCCCAGAAATCTTATTCTATTTTGTACCTTATAGCTGATACTGAAAAGAAGGGTTACCTTACTGAGAATGATTTCGTTAAATTTGTTACCACTTTGAACGAAAACGATGGAGAATTCAAGTTGATCTACAAGTTGTTGTCGGACGGCTCGAAAGATGTCGAGCTTAACGGGTGCTTAAAGGTATTAAATCAATTGAACAAGTCGATTGACTCTTCTTACCACCCAAAGACTTGGAAAATCAATTGGTACTATTTCAACAAATTTTTTGAACCAAGTGGTAAAATCAACTACAATGATTTCATATCTTTGGTGAGCAACTTACCTTTAACCAAATTGATCGGTTCTTTTGATTTAGTCTGTAAGAAAGGTGTTATTACTTCCGATGACTTGATTACCCTTTTGACCCAAAACTTGCACCATAAATTGTCCATTAACTTGCAAAATAACTTGAACTCCTTGCCTGATTACTTCAAAAAGCAGACTTTTACTTTCTCAGATGTGTTATTTATTTACAATTGTTTTGGTAAGATTGACTTGATTAACGAAGTCATCGCTAATACCCCAGCTAATAATGCTAGCGAAAAGAATGATATTTTAATCAACAAGAGAGACTTGTACAACCATTTGAAAGATCCATTGTTGAAATCTTCGAATTTTAAGCCGGTATCCTTGAACGAATTGGACTTATTGTTCTATTTGATCAATAAGACCGAAGAAACAGTTCCAAGAAGGGATCTTATTAATTTTTTGAACCCCAACTACAATAACAACATTAAGACATTATATTCCATCTTTGAACATCCTGCTGCTCAACCATTGCAAAAGGATAATTTTTCATTATGGCCTATATTTGATTCCTTGTATTCTTTCTTTTTGGGGTCAATTGCTGGGTGTATTGGTGCTACTGTCGTATATCCTATTGATTTGGTCAAGACTAGAATGCAAGCTCAAAAGCATAAAGCCTTATACGACAACTCTCTTGATTGTTTCAAGAAAATTGTTAAGAACGAGGGGTTGAAAGGGTTATATTCCGGTTTGGCTGCTCAATTGGTTGGTGTTGCACCAGAAAAGGCCATCAAGTTGACCGTCAATGATTTGATTAGAGGAATTGGTACTGACGACAACGGAAAAATCAGCATGGGCTGGGAAATTTTGGCCGGTTCTTCAGCCGGTGGTTGTCAAGTTATCTTCACCAATCCTTTGGAAATTGTGAAGATTAGATTACAAATGCAAGGTGGTAATAAGAACAAAGTCCTCAAACCTGGTGAAATCCCACATAAACATTTAAGTGCTGGTCAGATAATCAAACAATTAGGTGTGAAAGGTTTGTATAAAGGTGCTTCAGCTTGCCTTTTAAGAGACGTGCCATTCTCAGCTATTTATTTCCCAACTTATGCTAATATCAAGAAGCACATCTTCAACTTTGACCCTGAAGATGTTAACAAGAGACATAGTTTGAACACTTTTGAATTGTTGCTCAGTGGTGCTATGGCAGGTGCTCCAGCAGCTTTCTTCACCACCCCAGCTGATGTTATCAAGACTAGATTACAAATGGAAAGGAAGTCCACTGATCATAAATACCATAATATTGGTCAAGCCTTCGGCACTATCTTAAAAGAAGAAGGTTTCTCTGCATTTTTCAAAGGTTCCTTGGCAAGAGTGTTTAGATCGTCTCCACAATTTGGTTTCACTTTAGCTTCTTATGAATTGTTACAGAGGTTGTTTCCATTGAACCCTCCAAACACGAAATCTTCCAACTTTAAAACCATTACCGGTTATCCAGGTGTTTATGGTTTGACTAATGATCAAGTTTACAACAATCCTACTGGAAGAATAATGTACCTTAATCAAGGTAATTTATTGAAATCCAACGGATTGATCAGTGATCAAAATGAAGATTACAACAATGTCTTGGTGAAATTACCATCCGATTACGTTTACAAGTCTCAAGATGCCATCAAAATCTTACTTGACATTGACTACAAGTTTGCTAACTTTGATTATCAATCTTACTTGAACTTTATTGGAAAATAGAGCTTTTCCCCCATTACAACATTTTACTTCAGTTTTTTATACTTTGCTTCTACGATACTTCTGGTCAATTAGTATATTATTTATGCCACATGTATTAAGTTAGAATATACATTCCCACTTTCCCTAAAGCAATTAGCTGCTCTTTATCCTTTTTTAAATTTGATATATGCAGAACCTGTTTGACACCTGATGGTTCTTAAAACTTATTAAAAGATAGTTGTCGTGTAATTTGATCATCCCGCTGAACCTGTCAAGCTTATTGACCTTTAAATCCACCACACTGGTGTTGTAGTTAACCAAATTAATAATCAATAACTCATTGTTGTTCTGATTCAAAATTAAGTTGTTGTTGGACACAAGACTAAATTGATCGATAGTATTATTATTAAAGATATCAAATATCTTTAGTGTCTCGAATTTGTCCCGACTAGTGTCATCAAACTGCAAGATTGTTACCCTTTTATGTGAAATCACCACCAACTTCAAGAAAGTGTTCTTAACTATTTGGGACAAGCTGACGTTAATCACAAGCTGATTTAACTGATGGACAGATTTTTCATGCGTGGTTAGGTTGATTATGATGATAGTTTTGAAACTGGTGATAATCAAAAAGTTTGATGCTTTGATGATCTTGTTGATTTTCCCTAACTTTATGAGCTTGTCAAATTTGAACTTCATGATATCTTCTTGAAAGAATCTGATGTCTTTATCTATCACTTGAAACCTGATCAAATATATGATTCCCAAATTTGTACCTAAAATCAAATAATCATCAGTGAACCTGGAGAATGTAATGAAGAATCTCTTTCGAGACTTGACATTATCAACGTTGAAGCTCACCTCACTCATATCCTGATTATACTCAATGATATTCATACCAAATAAGTGGTTTAAATCCTTTTTTATTTCACCATGAGGCAAGTCCACCAAAAATTGGTAGATGGAGTGACACTTGTTCACCTTATAATAGGTTCCTTGAAAGCTCTCAATAGCTTCCAACTTGACGAAGTTTTGATAGATTTGGGGGTTATCCAAGTCACTTTCACTTATAAAGTTGTAAAAGCTCATATTTTTGAATGTGGTAATGGTCAAGTACTCGAAAGGTAACAAGTTCAACTTCGTAATGATATCGTTCAAGTTGTGGTCATCTTCGTATTTATTAAGCACCGACTGAGTTGGAATCATGTCTGAGTTGTCCTTAAGCACCTTTGTCACATTAATAGTCATAAAGTTTCGTATCTGGTTCGTTACAATCAAATGGGCTTCGTTGCCAATTCTGAATATGTCCCATATCTTGCACTCCTGGCCATTGAAGTACATGAATTTTTTGAGCCGTATATGAGACAACCGTTCAAACTCAAGTATACTGGGGTCGATTTTTACTAAGCCGAGCTTGTAATTTATGAGGCTATGTTCATGATGTAGTAGTTTGTACCTTAAGCTCTTATGCATCCCTTCCTGTTTCTTCTCTTCTAGTTCTTTCTCGTGCTGGGCTAGTCGCTTCAGTTTTTGTACATCATTATTGTGGTACATGTTGGAATTTCGAGCCCCATTGGTGATCTTGAAGTACCGATTCTTTTCCTTGTCGTAGTGGTAACCGGGTATATTCATGGTGTCTGTATTTAATTAAGTTCCAAATCGCGATAATTTTTTGATCTTGTTGCAAACACAATTTAGGAATGTGGAGTCCTAGAGAGTGGCTCAATGCGTCTTCGTGCTCTTTTTCATTTACTTCATATTCGTATTACTTAGACTTACATACTCAAATCCAAATTTGCAACTTCCATTGCATCCTTTAGTCCCTGCTTAATTCCATTAACAATGTCTGCGATAAGTGCTTCATCTGCATTAAATGCAGGTGCCACTAGAATACCGTACCCATTGTCTCCGTCCACGCTTCCACGGCAAGCATAGACGGATACACCATGCTTCAAAATACATGCATATGCCAAGGTGCCGAAATCGTATTCTAAAGGGTAATTTTCCATGGTGTCTTTGTCCTTCACTAGCTCCACAGTCCATATAAATCCCAAGCCTCTGATGTCTAACACACACTTAAAGTCGCCCACGGCCTCGTTAAGCAACCTTTCAAGATATGAACCTAGTCTGGCGACGTTCTCAAACAATCGGTTCCTCTTGATATACTTCTGAACAGCTAAGGCTGCTGCACATGATACTATATGAGATTGGAAAGTATGACTCGAGGTGAATGCTTTACCTTTACTCTTTAAGTTGTGGATGATTTTTTCATGTACTATGAGTGCTGATAATGGAGCATACCCTCCACTCAATGACTTTCCCACTGTTACTATATCAGGCTGAATATCCTTGTAAGTGTCACCTTCGTCAATTAGCCGTTCCCAAGCAAAATATGACGTACCACATCTACCACTACCAACAATAACTTCATCATAAATGAGCAATGCCCCATACTTTTCACAGATTTGCTTTACTCCCTTAAGGTATCCTTTTGGTGGAATTGCACATCCACCGCTCGTCCCTACAATAGGTTCAAAGAACATTGCCATGACTGTATCTGGTCCAAGCTCTTGGAACTTGTCATCTAACTGTTTAAGAAGCCTGGATAAATATTCATCGTCAGATTCACCTTTGTTTTTCAATCTATTAGGGTGTGGGGTTGACACTCTGTGGAACTTTCCATAAGGCAACAATGCCTCAAATGGAGCTTTACGAGTGAAAGAACGAGACATTGTCATACCTACCATAGTATTACCATGGTAAGCGATGTCTCTGCATATGAGATTAACCCTCTGAGTCTCTCCTTTTTCAAAAAAGTGCTGTCTGGCTAATTTATAAGCATTTTCATTAGCTTCGGATCCTGAATTGACGAACATGACTTTACTATAACCCATTTCTTCATATTCGGGCCCGATTATTTCTGTTGCCAATTCTTCAGCAGCGACATTAGTAAAGTTTGCTTGTGTCACGTAGCATATTTTCATTGCCTGTGCTGCCATAGCATCTGCTATCTCCTTTACCCCGTGTCCAATAGATAGTACGGCTGCACCACCGGAGGCATCAATAACCTTGTCTCCATTGTCAAAATACACATAAGAGCCTTCCCCCTTTATAGCCACTGGAGGCTTGACTGTTAATGATTTCCTTAACAAATGAAACTTTTCCAAGCTGGCTGACATGTTAAAGTACAAAAATATTCGGCAGCCAGGTTATCTTTTAAATCACTTCCTAAAAGCTTATCGCATCTTGTCGCAAGGACTTTTGCAACCAGTTTCCGAGATCGACTGGGGTAAGGGACAAAGCTTCTACTACACTAAAAAATACCACTTCTTCGCCTAATCTGATGTTTCGGGTGTATTGTGGATGTTCAAGTACCAACATCTCTTAGTATCAACTAGTGGATTCAGTCAAGGTCGGCTTTTCCTAGAACATAAACTCTACGCCAAAAATCGTTGAAATAGTTATGAACCCCACAAAACGCTTTCTGATCGAAACGTTTCCACGACCTCGATCAAAAGACAAAATTTCAAATGTTTGCCTAGCCTAATCCACTGGTAGCCACAAGTCCAGGGCTAACATATATATCACGCCAAAATTGCTTATATGTTACCGCATTTATACAGATTACCTAGTCCCAAAGAGGCAACCCGTTTCTGGTCGTGTCCCAGACCAACAGATAAGAAGATCTGGAGTAGGAATTCCCGAAGACTGCATTTAATACTGATAATGTAGTACCCTCGGGCAATATTACACTCATGATTACCAATTAGCCAAAACTTAAAGAAATCAAAGTTCCATTCCAGCCCTATAGTATGAGAAGAGTAATACCGAGTCGATTGAGGAAGAAAGCATTATTCAGTTGTGATAGGTGCAAAAGTAAGAAGATCGCATGTAAAAGGACTATAGATGGGGCTACAGGAAGATACGAGGATACTCGAATCCCATGCATCGCTTGCAACAAAAAGGGTGTGGAGTGCACCACCACTGTGAAGCGTAAGAAAAGGGCTATGGGGCCCGTTGAAAATGTGGGACTCCATTATCAGTGTTTGGTGTCTCTTACACAAGGTTTATTCCCCGATGTTGACGTCAATAACATTGACGTCCTAATTCAATTGGGACTTAAATTGCAGATAGATATGCCTTCTAGATTTAGTCCTGATGCTTCCTCGACGGAAGATGTGTATGAGCTAGGGTATGCCATCAATTCCAGTCTTAAGAAGCCAAAATCGAACCTGAAGTCAGAATCATCATTCCGATCCAATAAGGTTATGTTTGGTCAAGCCCGGGAAACACAGTACATAGGCCCCAGGGGAACTGCATCTTTTTTCGCTTTTACCAGCAGCCGAATGAAAAATAGTCCTGAGCTCGTGTCATCCTTCACAGACATTAATGACGGCATTCATGATGAGGAGATCACAGGAAGCTCTGGTCAGGTGCCACTATTGGGATCAATATTGAAAGAAATCGACATGACCTCCTTTCCTTTGATGGAATTAGATAGGACTACTACTGATAGACACATTGACGTTTTCTTTCAGCGGATATTTCCTTATTATAGATGCTTCAGCCAGGAACGCTTTATGGAGCTTTATGCCAAAATATGGGATGAGCGGCGGAACAGGTTGACGAGTGGACAAATCTGTTTGGTGTACTTAGTTAAAATCATGGGATATCATTATCAGGACCTGGAAGCCTCTTACAATGAAAACTTGTTGATTTCAAGACTTGTCAATGTTGTTAGATTGTCCCTAGCGGAGTTCATGCTAACACCTACGGTGAATGGTATTTTGTGTCTTTACTTCTTGTCTGTATTCTTTGGTAAGAACAAAAGACGTGAATGTGGCTACCTATTGATAACTATGGCATCCAGACAAGCAGTGGCTCTAGGTTTAAATCGGCAGTCGATGATCGAAAGGAATGCTGATCCTGAGTTGCAAGAAGAAATGAAAAGAATATGGTGGGCTGTCTTTGAACAGGAAATAAAACAAAGCAATCTATTAGGAAGAGTTTCTTCCATATCGCTAGATGAGGTCACCGTTGATCTTCCAATGGTTAAATCGCCAAACGATGCTTTCTTCGTGAATGCCACGAAACTTTCGAGAATCATTTACTTCATTAATAGGGAGTACTCACGAGAGTGGAAAGATTTTGATATTGGGGTCAAGGAGAGATCAAAGACCGTGGCTCTAAAGTTGCAATTCGATCGATGGTTGGGTGAATGCAAACCTTTGTTTGAACTGGAGGATCCCACAATGTTGGATTTCAAGTATCGACTAATCCTCGAGCATAAATACTACCTCATTTCTGCCTTAATGCCTTTCATACTAAACTTGGAAAATAATGCAAGCATTGAAGATTGTCATAAGTTTGATGTTCAGATGGTTGTTGAATGTATTCAACATACCTTTGATTGCCTCAAAGCCTTAGTCCAAGCTGACCATGCAAAATTGTCCAACGCGTTTTGGAGTCCGCATGTTATGTACGCTTACGAATGCGTATTGTGCTTGTGCACGGTATATATGTGGATGTCCGACAATAAGTGTGTTCAAATTAAAGACACCAACGGTAATGTGGCTACTATTGAAAGTGTAAAACAGACAATGAAGGAGTACAGAGAATACAATTCACAGCATCTTCGACGTACAAAAGGGTCAATATCTAAGTTGAGCAATGACATTGAAATGGTCTTGAGCAGCTTTAAGTTCATGGATGAGGGCATGGCAAATATTGATACTGAATTAATGGATATGCGGAATCTTGAGACATCACCTTTTGGCTTATCAGATGGTGCAATGGACACAAAGCTCGATCAGTTCACGCCAGTGTTCAATATTGATGATATTTTCTTCGGTGAAGTATTCATGGCAGAGTGTTAGTAATATACGGTAATGGTAATATTGTATATTGGATGTCAATAAAATCCAACGGCAGATTGTATACAATTTTGCAGCCATAGTCTGAGCACAAAAAAACAAACTCTGACTAAACTGCTACTACTTATAAACGATCGATATTGCGCCGCACGCCCCTTATGGGTGTGGAAAGTGGGCTTGGGAGTCGGACGCGGTTGGTACGTCCCAGTGGAATCAAGTAATCAGGAGAGTAATGTTGTGTAACATACGTATTTCTCATTCAGATAAATCCAACCTCGGTGCTGTAGAGAACTACATATCATTTGTCTGTTATCCTGCGTTTGCTTTACAACTTTGAGGGCCTGCAACATCGTGCCAAATGCAGGCATGGGAAGAAGACACGCAGTATTCCGAATACAGGAGAATTATGAATCTTACAATTTTGAGGATCACACAAAAAAGTTGTAAATGCTACAGGATAATTTATGGAAGAGCACGTAATAGTGGGGGCTTTGTTTTCGGGTCATTCGATTTGGTTTCACGTATCAAACATATTGTACATCAGCCCTCTTAGTCTATAATATTCAAGATAAAGTAGTTGGCTCGGAAATGTGAAAGCAGTTTCCGAGCCCTTTCCTTATCTATATAAAACACCAATTTCGCAACTTTCAGATTAGATCTTGCGATTAGATCCTGAGATAAAACCCATACAGTTCAAACTGCCCATAGATCAATGACAAAAACAGTAATCTTAGGTTGTGGTATCACTGGCCTTTACACTACTTATTTACTTCTCCAAAGGGGTTACTCTGGAAAGGACATTACGATCATTGCCAAACATATTCCCGGTGATTTTTCTCACGATTACGCTTCTCCGTTTGCAGGTGCTACAGTTAGTATTATGAAATCTGAAGATGAAAGAGCCCAACAGGCCTTTAAATTTACATACGAAAACATTGAAACACTCAGAGACACCCTTGGTGGTGATGAATCTGGTATTGCAGCTACCATAATCAATGAACACTGGAAGGAAAAACCTAGCGAGAGTATCTTGAACTTTTTCAAATCTTACAATAAAGAATGGAGCGAAATCGATGCCAAAGATTTCCCTGAAGGCGCTACATTTGGCCTTCGGTACAAGTCCTGGGTTATTGAGAGCCCAGTGTTAATACAGAAGTTATACGAATACGTTGTGTCAAAAGGAGTGACGGTGATCGTAAAAGAGCTTATGCATATAAAAGAGGCTTTCCTTCCCCCTACCACAACTGTATTTAACTGCACAGGGTTGGGCTCTTTAAATCTCGGTGGTGTAGAAGATAAAAACTGTCACCCCACGAGAGCCCAAGTGGTTGTTGTTAGAGCACCAGAAATCAAAGAGAGTTGGTTCTTCTGGAGTGAAACCTCAACTTACATGATTAAAAGGCCGTCTAACAAACACGAGCTTGTACTTGGAGGCTTCTACCAAAAGCACAACTGGAACAAAGACGTACTTGGGTATGAAACTGAAGATATATTAGAGAGAGTCACCAAGTTTTTCCCCTTGTTGAAGCCGGGACAAACCACCAAGGATTTAGACATTTTAAGAGTTGTGTCTGCTTTCAGACCAGGAAGAACCGGTGGTAACAGGTTGGATAAAGAGAGTATTGACGGCATTCAAGTCATCCATAACTATGGAGTGGAAGGCACAGGGTATCTTCAAGGTTTAGGTTTGGCTGACAGGGCCATTAAATTAAGCGCAAGCAGCAAACTCTAAAATGAAATTGAGTTAGATATACTATACAGATTGTAGCACCTTCTAAATAGAGGATAATATACGGCCTGAGTGAATATTAAAAAGCGGACCGCAGGTATGGTTTCTTTCTACCTTCAAACAGGAAAACGACTTGAAAGAATTTTGGGATGTGAAAGACTGAAGTCAACCGGTGCCACATGCAGGATGACCACAGACAATGATTTCTTTTGGCATTGCTGTATTACTAGTAATACGTATCATGTTTGAGATAGTGGGATGGAACCGAAAAAGGTGATTGACCACTTCAACATTACAAAATCTTCCGTGGCTGCAAAAAATGCAAAACTTGGATTTCATTTTAGGCGACTGAGAGCCCACCCTGGATCCTTTGGCCCTCCTGTATTCGTGGCTTTTCAATGAACAAACATTTGTCTCCCTGTTACCAGCGTAGCCGTAGAGATGCATACTATGGTAATTTTGAGCATCGCATGGAAATGTTCTCGAACAAAATCAGCTTTGGTGCATTCTCAAAGACCAGTACCATGTGGTCCACTATTGGAAACCCCTCTGGTACCCTCCAGAGTGGGGCTTCTTGTAAAGGCTAGGCTGACACCGCAATTCAGAACAGTTGAAAGATAAGGGGGTATTTCATATCAGAACGCCCCGTTATAATTTCTATCAAATCCCTCCAAATTTGTATTCTTTAAAGCTGGTAGTCCATTTCATATTCGTCAACCTCCGCCATGGAGCTTGCCTTTGCCTCTGTCCTTTTCCTCATCACCAACTTCTCAAAGCCATTGGACCTATCAATACCATCCCACAAAACTCCTGCCTTAATACCAAACCTGTTGGGGATACTAACACCCTTGGTATATGTAAGCTTATCACCTGTATGATGTGACTTGAATGGATCCTCGTGGCTTGTCTTTGCCTTTAGCGCATCGTTATATTCTTTACTAGTTCTGCTTATGGTGAAAGACTTATCGGTAGTTTGTACTGTACTTTGGTTTCGTATCACTTGAGGCTGTGGCTTCTTTTGAACTGTGGATATGTCAATTATTCTCCCTGTTAAGTCTCTGTAAATCGTTTGTTGTTGCTGTTCTTGCTTTGGCTCCTCAGCTTTCTTCTTCACCTCTTCATTATCGATTCTTTTAAACCCTTGGGGCTCTTTTACTCCCGACACCACGTTCTCCGGGTCAATGAATTTTTCCAGTGCTAGACTGTCATCTGTGGCTATTATATTACTAGCATGTTTTTTGGACTTTTTGGGCTTACTGGTATACTTCAGTAAATAATCAAGCTTACCCATTAAAGAGATGGAGAAACAAAAAAATGTCGTTGTGCAAAAAGTCGCGTAATAATTAGCAGCTCTAGATGCTACGATGATATATTATTAGTTCTACTATACATTGTATTTATTCAATTGATTATGGATTTGGGCCAAGTTATCACACAATTCCATAAATAAATTGAATTGAAGCTTTATTGTTTCAAACACATTCAAGAAATTGCCAAACCCATTGTTTGAACTGACCTCAAGATTTTGCAAAATCAAGTTCAATTCTTTTATGAGATCTTCGTAATTATTGATGATGGATTGATATTCTTTTATCTTCTTCACAAAAAATTCGTTCAACTGGAAAGAAGAAGATAACTTAGTGCCAGGTACGGATAACTGCAAGATCAATTGTAACATTCTGTTTATGTCGTCCGTAAGTTCATTATTAAGCTCTTTGAGATTAGTGAGATGATTGGAATCAAACTTCAATGCTTGTTTGGTGGAGTTGGACTTTATGTAAAGGTAATTGATATCTTTGGGCAAAAACTTTATAAGTTCTTCGTGTGCTTTTAAGCTATTCTGTAGATTCGTCGCTATCAAGTGCTGTTGGTTGATGTACTTGTCAAATTCTTGAAGCTCTCTTTTTATAGGCTCTGGGAGGTCCCCCACTCTTGTCATAGCACTCAATTGTATTTGATTGTTGGGATTGAACACTGAGTTTGGGTTCCCCTGTGACTGGTTTTGTATCTGATTGTTGTTATTGAAGAGGCCTCCCCCGCTATTGGAAGATGTGTTGTTGCCAAACAAACCTCCAGTGGCAGGTTTACTACCAAAAAGTCCACCACCTGTATTTGATCCACCGAAAAGACCACCACCGCTACTAGTGGTAGTAGCGGTGTTGTTGGCCGTATTGTTACCAAATAACCCTCCTGAAGTTGCTGGCTTACTGCCAAAAAGACCACCTGAAGTGTTAGCGTTGGTGTTAGATGCATTATTATTGTTGCCAAATAAGCCTCCTCCGGTTGACGTATTGTTATTGGACCCAAAGAGTCCTCCACCAGTGGTTCCCGCAGGCTTATTCCCAAAGAGTCCTCCACTAGCCGTGTTGTTGCCAGCATTGTTGTTGTTGCCAAATAGACCACCTGACGTATTATTGGTGGTATTGTTGTTACCAAAAAGACCACCTGACGTATTATTGGTGGTACCATTTGCTGGGGCATTGTTGTTACCAAATAGCCCGCCTCCTGTAGTGGGCGCCGTATTCAGACCAAAACCTGTGGATCCAGCGGGTTTGCTGCCAAATAATCCACCTGAAGTACCAGTGCTGCCGGCGTTGGTATTGTTACTATTGTTGCCAAATAATCCGCCAGATGATGTGTTACTACCAAATTGGTTAGTATTATTTTGGGTCTGGTTTCCAAAAAGGCCCCCCCCTTGAGCTTGTTGGGCTGTGCCGGATGTATTATTTCCAAATAGACCACCAGAAGGTGTGTTGGTAGTATTGTTGTTGGTATTGCCAAACAACCCACCAGATGATGGTGTGGTTCCAAATCCTCCAGTAGATGCCCTTTTAGCACCAAAAAGACCACCAGGCGCTCCTGTGTTATTGGAGTTAGCATTATTGCCGAAGAGACCCCCTGAATTGCTCGATCCAAACATGATTGAACGGGTGATAGAGCAACGATGTGATGAAGTTCAGAAATTTTTCGATCAAAACTTTTTTTCTTCCTACTTTTGTTTATTTTACGCACCGTTCCTTTTTTTGTTCTGCAGCAGCACCGTGTGGCTATATAAAATGGGTATACGACAAGATTTGGAGAAGATAGCCGATGAGTTCGAAGCTTTAAAGGCAGAGAATAAGGATTTGAAACTGGAAGTAGCGAACTTGCGGTTTGAGTTGGACCAGAAGCAGAAAGATTTTGAGAATGTGCTAATGGATACAAAGCGCTCCTTTAAGATGCAGTATAAAAAACACGTCAAAAAGTACGAGATGAAAATACAAGAGTTGTCTAAAAGGCTCAAGAAAGTGAATGAAGATAAGGAAAACATGAGTCCTGGTCCCGGGTTCCAGGTGCCGGGTCCACCAATGGCAGGATCTTTGAAGATCAACCGAGCGGCAGCGGCTCTAAGGCCGCCAACCGTTAAACATATAAGTTCAAGTCCCATTAAACAAGAAATACCATCGACACAATATTCCAGTGATTCTGAGATCTCACAAGCATACAAGTTACCTGTACGAAATCCCCAAGACGACTCACAGGCGGTATCATTGGTGGGTAGTGATAACAGTCCCGACTTGTCGGAAATATTTCCTAGCAACGAGTTTGATGCGCTTAAAAAACTAACACCCCTTCAAAGACAGACTTGGTTAAATCAATACTATACCAACAAGTTCATGAATGAGCCCAACTACAAAATCAACTTGAACCAGAACCCCATAACCCAGTCCAATTGGATAGCGCTTGATTTTAAAGTCATAGATCGAGGTGAAGAGGAAACCCCACCTTACATGTGGATCAAAGATAATACCAGCCAAGAGGATTTGATAAAACAACAAACCTTTGATAAGAACAATAAAGAATTAGTGCATAAATGTTTTCATCAATGCTTGAATGGAACCAACAAATTCCACTATGAAATCCTAAACAAGTTTGTGAAAGCAAATCGGTATGTGTTTGACAGGTTGAACGGGTGAAACATTCATTTTTGGGATAAAACCCTGCCCCGGCCAAAATGAAAACGCAACATTAATATGCCCCACCATGAACAAACTTTAGTCTGTGCCCCTCAACATTGCCAATTTCATAGCCATCAGCGTCAGTGCAGACATCTATGTACAGGCTATGGGAACTTGCAATTGCACGCCTCGTATTGACGTTGCCCGGTATGAACCCGAAACCAAGAATCAAATCCGGCAACCCCAGAAATAGCGCAAATCGTGCCTGCCGGCAGGCATGGATACAACAACACCTACGTGTCGCTAACACATCAAAATCGATACGAACCCTTGGGGTGAAGCCGGCAATGGTTGCATGACTACAGCAAAAACTTTAGCCAGGACCACAACAGAAATAGTAGGCAATGAGTGAGTAGGCCCCTGCCAAAAATAAAAAAAGCCCGAATTTAAAATAAAAAAAAGTCAGGTCCCAAACCAACCAAAATAAAACGGGCTGAATGTTTTTCGGCTTGTAGCACTGTGGCCTTATTGAGAAACTTAGAACGAGACAATCATCGTTGTCTGTAACGAAGGAGGGAAGGAAGGCCAAAGCGGAGATCTCCTAGAATGTGCAGCAATTGAAGCTAATTTTATTTACAGGGGTAATTCCATACACGCACCTACAGAAACCCACACACCGTAAATGGCGGCAGTGTGTAATACCGGAAATCAAGCCAGGTGTAGTGAAAAAGAAACAATGAAGGTTTTTTTTGTTTCCCTTTATATTAACAGGAGAGACTTTTACTGTATCCAGGAACACTCGATATCCAGTAAAGACATCTAATTTAACAACGGGGGACTTATGATACTGAGGTTGAAGGGCCTGCATTTTAGAAAAAAAAGGCCAGTGGTTTCTTTTTGCATTCCAACAATAAGTCAGTTAAAACAATGAGATACATGATCCTCAAAAGTCCTTTAAATTTAATTTAACTGTACAATAGAGGAATGTTTACGCTAGGAGCATTTTGTGGTTCTTAGTTGAGTCAAAGAATTAACAAAGGTGTTTTCTCAAATGCACTACCTAGTACTATTATTTTCCAGTTTACCATTGAGGGAAAAAAAAGAAACGGAAAAAGGAATCATGTAGCATGTTTTCACATACAGTGGTTTTTGCTTATAAACCGGTTTTCGAAATCACGATACAGAGGGTCATTTCACCAATTTAGTAATATCCCAAAAAAAAATCAGGAATTAAATTCAAAAAATAAGGCACTAACCTATCCTGTGCAGCTTCGACTTGCTTAAACACGCCGAATTGCTTAGCGGTTTAAATCATTGTTTCCTGTCTAGCTTTAAAGATATGATTTTGCATTACGATAAGCACAGATATACAGTAGTTTCTATTTTTCTATCTAGGAAGAGTAATTTTTTCCAATTTTCAAAGGTCTCACTTTTCTTCAAGATCTCTCTTTAACATTTGCTGCAAATAAAGGCGTAGAATACACGAGCATTAAACAGATCGAAAGGTTTTGGATTTCAACTCCACTAACTCTTTGAGCAATTTGTTTAATTCACTTCCTGTTCCCGAATGTATAGATCCATAATTCCAAGTGGGACATCATTTTAATTAAAAAAAAAGTGTGTGTCTATCCCGTCCCCTTTTCTTTTATTCTGTAAATGTCTTATATCTAGGAAATCTAGAATTTATTTGTAAGGGAAAAAAATTTTCAATATATTAAAACAGTAAAATCCTAAAAAAAAAATAATAACTCGTGTAACTATCACACCTTTCTTAATTTGATTAAAGTATTTATAAACTAGAAAGTCCTTGTGCAACTGATTTTTTCCTCTCCTTTCTCTTTTACTTTTGCTTTCACTTCAGGTTTTTGGTTTTGGTTCGTTTTGTATATCATATTCCCACTTATCGTAGTACAAAACATGATCAATCCAGTTCAATCTGAAGGGTTTAATCAAGAAATGGCTTATAACTACAACCAGACCAATTTTAACAATGGCCAACCAAATTTTCCCAATAACCATTTGAATCCAAACCCCGTCACTCCAAAGATGTCTGTTGATCCTGAATCAAGATTTAATTATCATCAAAGATCGGTTTCAAGCGTTTCTAATAACTCAAACTTTTCTTATAACTTTGATCCAGCTAATCAAAATGCCTTCAATAATGGGAAATTGAATACTATGAATCACCAACCAAAATTGTCTATTAATTCCTTGACATCGGTTAATTCTATCATTGAGCCTATTACTCCACCTTCCAATCCTTTAACCTCAGCTTCTAGCTCTAGTGCTAGTAGCAGCCACGGTGTTGCCGGTTTGACCACCACCGCGACCGCGACCGCTAACTCTTCTGGCCAAGATGGCGGTAAGGATCATCAATTCAATTTACAAGGTAATGAAATCGATAAAGATTATTTATTGTCTATTAGTAAGGTTCCATTAAGTCAATTGAAATCAGAAATTTTGAAGTTATCCAAAGATCAATACGGTTGCAGATTTTTACAGAAAAAGATCGATGAAAATTTGATCTCCAATTATTCGATTCGCTATAGTAATTTCGAAATCATCTTCAATGAAATTTACCTCAACTTATACGAATTGATCATTGATCCTTTTGGTAACTATCTTATCCAAAAATTGATCAAATATTGTTCCAATGAAAATTTGAATTTGACTTTGGAAATTTTACAGTCGAATCTTTTCCAGATTTCTATCAATCAGCATGGTACCAGAGCCTTACAGAAAATCATTGAAAACTTAAACTTAAACTCCAGTTACCAATTAAATTTGTTAACACAGGGCTTGAAGCCTTTCATCATTGAACTTATTAAGGATTTGAATGGGAACCATGTCATCCAAAAAATTTTAAATAAGTTTAGACCCTCACAATGTCAGTTCATTTACGACTCCATCTTAAATGATTTGATCACCGTGGCTACGCATAAACATGGTTGTTGTGTATTGCAAAAGTGTCTCAACCATGTCACCAACCAACAATTGAACCAATTCGTTGATGAGATCTTAAATGACTACAATTTCAATAAACTTATTAACGATCAATTTGGTAACTATGTTTTGCAATATTTGATTTCCATTAACAATTATCAAATCCATTACAAGTTCTTCACTAGCTTGATTAAGTTTGATTTGATCAATTACTGTAACTTGAAGTTTAGCAGTAATGTCATTGAAAAATTTATCAAGAATTGTTACAATAACGAATATCTTAACGGGGAATTTAGGATCAATTTTATCAATTTGAAGTTTGAATTAGTGCATCAAATATTGAAAAATCCTACTAGTTTGAACAAACTTATCAATGATCCATTTGGTAATTATGTCATTCAAACTTTGATTGATAATTTGGTTAACCCTAATGTGGATTATAGAATTGCTAACCCCAAAAACTTATATTTATTGGCAAATCCTTTACCTCCTACCAATGATGCTATCAAATTTGAAATTATCAATAACTATTTCCAAAATTGTAAGATTGTCAGTTCATTTGGTAAAAGAATTCAACTGAAGATTTCGTTGATTTCAAATATTCAACAAAATCATCATCATCACCAACAACAACACCCACAATTTGCATCAAGATCTAGTTTTAGTTCTTCTCCTTCAAACATTGAGAATAATGTAGATTCCAATGTTACTAATGTCCCATATTATCCAAATAATTTGAATTCAAATAACGCAAACATTCAAGGACATTCAAACTCAAACTCATTCGGTTCAACAAGATCCAATTCTTATCCTAGTGTTCATTCGAGGTCCAATTCATTCCAGTTCAACTCTTCTGGTGCAAACTACGTTTTAGATAATCAGTTACCAAGCAATTTCAGCAATATGAACTTGAACTACAATTATCAACCCAACGTCGGCAGTTCTAATGTGTCTATTACACCTACACATACTCCTAAGCCCGGATCAACGGGCTCTTTCTTGATTCCACAGCAAGGACCCATGGGCCCAAATGTAAATGGGTCTCATCCACATACCCCTTTGGTTAACACTCCTCAGACCCCTTCAACAGCTCAATTACCGAATCAAAATCTGTACTTCGGAGGCTACCCAGGAAGTGTGACCCCAAACCTCAATCAACAGGTTAATTACACGAACACGGCCCCAAACTTGAATACCAATATGACTCTGAATCCGAATATGAACATGCATAACTTGAATGTGAATATGAATGCAAATTATTTGAAGACGCCCCAAATTTTTTCTAATGTCCCAGTTAACGATTTCATTCACGATACAAATCAACCCGTCAATTATTTCAGGTAAATGATTCACCTGATTCCCTACTTACATCCTGTCTTGCTTCAAGTCCGATGTTGCTTTTATTATCGCTTGTCATTTTTTTTTTTCATCCACAGTGACATTTGGCTGTTTTTCTTAAATCGGCTTTTAGCTGCAAAAAAAATCAAAAAAGAATGTCAGATAAATAGATAGTTGTAATGTTATGTGCTATTATATATATATAAATTCTAATAAAAACCATTTATTCAATTTCTTTTTTTAACCTTGTCCCAAACACTCTTTGCTTTTCTCTTTCTAGAGGTTCCTTCATTCAAATCTCTGGAATTACTGAACATAGACCAGTCTTCACCTCCAAAAGTATTAGTCAAATCCTTACGCTTTTGTCTCTTATCTTTCTTGGTCATTGTAGTTGGTAACCTAAGGAAATTTTCTTCTTCATAGCTTTGAACCTCTTGCTCTTTTCTTCTTTCCATGTCAGTCTTTATACCTCCTCTACCATGATTAACAATATTGACACCAATAGATTTTTCTTCTTCAGGCAAGTCACTAGCCTCTCTGAGGTATTCTTCCATACTTTGTAATTTCTTGCTTGGCTTGGTCTTTTCGTCCACAGCTCTTGGTGGTGCCACGGCAGATATCTTAGGTGGTTTATAAGTTTCGGATTCCGTAGATGCAGGCGCAGATCTCGATGGCTTCTTCGTGGGTGGTTTCATTAAAGCAGATGGATCTGGTCTATAAGATAACTCATCTTCGCTTTCCTCTTCACTATCATCGTCACTACCTTCTTCGTTGCTGTCATTCTCGTTATTCGTGGACTTTTCTGGCTTGTCTTCAAGGTCTTGTACCGTTTTATTGTAGCTTCTGATCATTTTGTCTAATTGATAATTAAGCTTCTTCTCAAGAGGCTTGATTCCTCTTTCCAAAGTCACTCTTTGTACAATACTGTTCTCCACGGCCCTTTCCCTAATATCCTCGACCCCGTCTTTCTTCGATCTTTCTATCTGACTCAAAATTATCAATGCTATGTTATTTATGTATGAAAGCATCGCATCATTCTTCAAATTGAGAAGCGATACATCTTCTAACTTGTTATTCTGATCTTTCAAAAATTGTTTGATAATCAGTGGATGATCTTGTTCTATATTCTCTTGAGATTCAAGAATCTTCTTTATGCTTTCTTCGCTGCCCTGCAACGATGGTAGTATGACTTTCAAAATTTCATCCATTTTGACTGCAGTTTGTTAGTTAATCGATATTTTTCGTTTTCTTTTTTCTCTTTGAGATGAGAAACCAAAAGATAAATTTATCTCATCTCGTAAGAAAAAAAAGAATTAGGTATACTTAAAACATTTGGTGAATAATGCCACAAAACGAATATATCGAGCAGCATATCAAGAAGCATGGGAGGAGATTAGATCATGAAGAGAGGAAGAGGAAGAAGGCTGCAAGAGAAGGACACAGAATAGCTAAAGATGCCCAAACATTAAAGGGATGGAAGGGTAAACAATTTGCTAAGAAACGGTACAGTGAGAAGGTGGCTATGAAGAAGAAGATCAAGGCTCATCAAGAAGCCAAGGTGAATGGACCATCTACACCCGCTGTGGAATCTGGTGAAGCCTTGCCAACGTATTTGTTGGATCGTAATAATGACAATACTGCCAAAGCTATTTCTTCTTCTATCAAACAGAAGAGATTAGAAAAAGCTGATAAATTTAGCGTTCCTTTACCTAAAGTGAGAGGTATATCAGAAGAAGAAACTTTCAAGGTTATAAAAACTGGTAAGAAGAACAATAAGGCATGGAAGAGAATGATCACCAAACATACTTTTGTGGGTGAAGGATTCACAAGAAAACCTGTGAAGATGGAAAGAATCATCAGACCTTCAGCCTTAAGACAAAAGAAAGCTAATGTCACTCATCCAGAATTAGGAGTTACCGTTTTCTTACCTATTTTGTCGGTCAAGAAGAATCCACAATCTCCAATGTACACTCAGTTAGGGGTATTAACCAAAGGTACTATTATTGAAGTCAACGTTTCCGAATTAGGATTAGTTACCGCTGGTGGTAAAGTCGTTTGGGGTAAATTTGCTCAGATCACCAATGAACCTGATAGAGACGGGTGTGTCAATGCTGTGTTATTGGTTTAATGATTGATATGGATTAAGTAATTATGTTTTTTTCACGATAGAATACAATCGTCACGTTCGAGTTTTCATTTCTAGGTACTGTAATAACTCTTTCTGTCTTTTATAAGTTCATTTGGTCAGTTATAAATCACTACTTATTATTTCTACAGTCCACAAGAGACTTCGCTCCATCCAAGCCATTTATTTGGCTGCTACTAATGTACATAAATTACAAAGGGATATTCAATAATCCCTTTCGTACTTCTGCTATGCAAATCATAAATCGTGGGACATGGCCCTTTTTTAATCTGTCAACTCAACGTCAAACACATCTTTACAGATGACTTCTTTCTTTCCAATGGATCTGAACCCACAGTTTATTATCAATCTCCCGTTCTCTCTAACAAGCTGCCACTGACTATTGTACAATTTGCTCCCCACCAAAAAGCATAATCCACTAATGTTCTGTTTGTTGCTTATCTTGGCTAATATATGACAATACTTTACAAGAATATCATGAGGAGTATCCTTCAACCGATCAAGATCATATAGTCTCTCTACTGCATAAGACTGATCAAGATTTTCGATCTTTAAATAAGTCAAGAATTCTTGCCGAATACGAAGCAAATAGTTGTACGCAGTTTCAGCACTGTAATTGGGCAAGTCCTCGGCACTCAAGTTTTGTACTGTATGTTCAATCTCCGAATATCTTTTCGATTCGCCTCCTGAAGTGACGTAGCAATAACTCCACAAGACTTGCATCACTAAACTCATGGCAAACATACCATCGTGGTAATCTTTGTCTGGTTCCCAAGAAGTGATCGATAAACTGCCATCCTCTTGATCTAGCAAGGTTTCCCATAAATACAAGTAACAGTGGATAATAGCCTTGAAATTGATGATATCTTTCTTCATTAACCTTTGATGGTCTTTCAACCACATATTCTGCAATTTGCGCTCTACCATAACGATATCCTTTAAACTAATAATCACATTTTGATTCGCAGGCATCCCACAATAGGTCGAAATGTCATAGGTGTTTAAGTCACATAGCCCTACAACATGTGCAATATGGTAAAGTGGAAATTTACAGGTGGAAATTCCTCTTCCCCGGAATTTTGCCTTCTCCTTATTGCAATCGAAATGCTTGCAGCTCTGATCAACGGCAATGCTAAAGTTATCGAATGAAGTACTCAACGCTTCTTTCCATGCTTGGAAAGAGCCATTGCCACTGGAACTTGCGGAAACCGGTACCAAAGAAACTGAATTTTGCAATTCTAGTTGCTGTATTTGGTACATGATAGACAATAGACCCCCGAAAAGAATCTTTTTCATGAATGATGACACTTTCAAATCAAGCTTTTGATTTGATTTCATTAACTTTTTAAGAATGTTAAGGAAGGTCTCATTAGGGTTAAGATGGTTATTGAGCTTCTTTTGCTTTTTCATAACCTTTAGGAATGAGCCATTAACATCGGATGCCTCCCAAAGGTCATCATCACATGGTAATTTCAACAATTGAAGTTGATGGAATTCAATAACTGGGTTGTGTCTAAACTTTACGTAGTCGGCAATATCAAGATAGAACGTCATGAAGGTTATACGCTTCATGGATTCCGAGTCAACCCACTTCTTGAATAGCTCCGCGTCATTTTTGTCATTCTCTGTCTTTTCAGTATTGGCCTCATCTTCTTCGTCACTTTCATTTTTATTAGTGGGGACAGGGTTTCCTCCTAGGGCAGGTGATCTTCTCATTAATTGGACAGCAGTACCGTGGTGGATATGTGCTCTCTCATGCATAGTTCTTGATAAGAAATTCTTCTCACTCCATTCCAAGAAATTTAGACTTTGCAAAACCCATAATTTCACTGGTGACTTGAAGCCGTCATCTTGGAACACCTGAAACCTTAAAGGGCCCGCAATGGCTAATGCAAGCTTGTGCTCTGGAGATTTGGATCTAACTTGACTCACTGTCTCCGGTTTATCTGGAGGGACACAATAGCTGCACCCCACGAGAATCATAGACCATAGGAGCAAGGGTTTTGCTTCCAATGTATTGAACGATGCTCTATGTAGCACATTGAATTGTGGATGAAATACTGACCAGTATACCGACAAATAGTATGAAAATCTATCTTCGGTTAAGACCTTATCATTAAAGATCAGCTCCACAAAGTCCCGCTGCAATGAAGGTAATGATACGAACAACAGGTGTAGAATCCCTTTGTCGACGTATATGTGAGTGTTTATCGGGGTGTTGAACTTTGAGCCATACTCGTGGATTTTCCGTTGGATATTCGAGGTTGTTGCAGGACTAAACACATCAACTATCAGTAGCGGACTAGGGTTTGAGTCATTCGTGCTGGTGGGAGACGTCAAGGAAAAAGTCGACGGTATGTTGAGATTGAAATGATGTGGTTTTATGCTGTTGGAACCTACAACAGTATTTTGATCGGATTGCCCTTGTGGTGGGGCTGCGTTTTCTGAGTAAAGAGGAAGCATGGAATAGCTTCGTATTAACGCTTCGTCTAAGGGGTTTAGGTCATTCTGGAACACATTAGACTCAAATATTTCGTAATTCTGTACATTTCCGTACCCTGGGGCTTCATATTCTTGATTCACTATTGGTCCTGGCGTCTTAGGCGTTCCTTGATGACTTACCATCTTTATTGGCTCATTCATTGGAGAAATAACGTGAGGAGGAGATGAATCATTGAAAAGCCACGATATAAGTTCGTTTTGTGATTGCATCCCACCGTGCATTTTGTAATCATCAAGAAGCTTCCTTTCTGGGCTCCTGAGCGGCAGCATCTGGATGTCCGAACCGTTGGTAGTGCTGCTAGCTTTGTCAATATTTAGAAGATTGTTAGACCTTCCGGAAAACCCATTCATGTCATTAGGCTCCACAGCATGCACTAAATTAGATATCTGGAGGGGAGAATCTGCTATGGGAGTATAGCCGCCAACGCTAGGTGTGGTTACCGTCTTAAGTCTTGTATCTGGAGAATCTTTTTCTGATGAATTTGAAGATACACTTGACCAATTTACTCGAGAATTTGGCCCCGTTGAGAGATGTCTTTTCATGTGTCTGTCCCTCAAATCTTTCCTAACAAACATTTTACCACATTTTCTTCGACCACCTCCTAAACCCTCGAGGATGAAGTCACATTCAAATAACTCTTTAGGATCATGGTTTAAATGATGTCTCGCCAAATGGTCTGTTCGGGTGAATGTTTTATCGCAATCTGGACATGCAAAAGTACCTAAGCTCCTTTTCTTCTTCTTTACTACCCTTTCATCCAAAGGCTCATCCTTAGGTGATGGCCGGGTCTGTAAATTTGACATGGCCTTGCAAGATAATTACAGAGTTGATGAGTAAACTACGAGTCTTTTTCCCCACTGATTTTTGGCTGCTTTTGCGCGATTCCGTAATAATTATTTGTTCCAGGCTTTTTTCTCATTTCACCGGCCCTGATTCTGTTGGGTGGTACACGCACGGACCATTAAAACCAGTCATGGTTGCAACTTTTTTTGGGTAGCTAGAATTACGAGTTTGACAGATTTTGAAAAGGAGCCGCAAGTCTATAAAATTGCAAATACACAAAAATGTATAAGAAAAAGCAACAGTGATATAAAAATATAATAAATAGCCTTCAGGGATGAAAGGAATGAATCCTGAAGGTCACCAGAATAAGTTGCCCTAAAAATAATGTGGGTATGGTATCAATAGAATACCACTGGGGGATCTTCACTATGGAAAGTCCGAACATTGATATCGGAGCTAAAGTTTATGGTGATTTCTGATTTCCTTGGGGGGATGAACTGGTTCAAGTGCCGTCTATTTATCTGGTCAAGATCTTCATACTCTTCACTAGATAAATCGTTGGCATCTTCAAACGTGTATGAGGCAGAACTGTTTCTGTTTGATCGTATCATGTAATATTTGGAGCGCTTCATGTTCATGAAGAAAAGCCTTTCCAAATAGATTTTTAACAAGGATTGATTCCATTCATCCAGTTCTTGTGTGTGCAGGTAGTGTGATTGTAAGAATCTGGATCTGTAGTAATCGTCGTCATAATAAAGAGCCTCCTCTCTGTCATACTTCCAAATGTTGGCAAAACTATTGTATAGTCCCGGGTCTTCTACAGAGGAGCACCCATCCTCAAATCTGAATAATCCTGCTAATTTATCAAAGAATGCTTCAAGTTCAACATCCACATGCCTCCCCACATAAATACTCTTGATGAATTTGGTCAATGATGTCATAGCGTCATTTCTCAAAGGCTTCATCATATTTAAATTACTGTAATGATTATCCGTAAGTACTGTATTCAAAACAAACGTTAGAATCTCTTTATTTGGTTTTGATTCCCCACTCATTTTAATACAGTTTTCAATCAATGAATAAAGCCTCTGAACACCTTCACTCATCCGGTCTGCACCACCATCATTCACTTTCAAGATAGAATTCAGGCTAGACATTGAGCAATCACTCGATGACTTGCTGCTGGAATCCGATATGCTGCTAATACTACTACCTGTAGTATCAGTATGGTCACTAATGTCACCATCGGCATCACCGTCACCACCGGACTCCATTTCATCTATCAACACTGTTCTATCGAATTTAGTCGCCACATCTCCTTGCTCTGAACAAGTTTCCATTATATTACCATATCCTCCGACGACTTCCTCTTCTTCTGCCTCTGTCTCTAAACTTTCTCCGGTAAAAAGATACCGATGGGGGTCCATCGCCATCGACCGTCTCATTCTCAAAATGGGGGACGATGCAGTATAATCTCTTAAACTATCCCTCAACTGTGACGTTAACGAATTCTTGGAGTCTCTCAAGAACATAGTCTTACATCTATTGAAAGGAAAAGACGCCAGAGGTTTTGAATCTTCTTCAGGAGCTGCCATTTTTACCGATTTATCCTGTGTTTTTTTGTTTTTGTAATTTTTGGATTTGTTGCAAATTCTTGCTTCTAATGAGTTGTGATATAGGGGTATTTCAGGTCGTTACACCATATACTATAACCTGTTGTACTGTAAATTCGATTTCTATGAATGAAAATAGGTAGGTAGGAAACTTATTTCCATGATTCAATGATTCTGTGGAATTGAAGGTCTGGACTTTTTCCCTAATTTTTCTATTTCTTTTTAGTCCGCAGACGTAAAAGTAAATTCCTGTGTTTTCCTGTATATCAGACACTATTATTACTGTATAGAGAAGGGATAGTAAATTTAACGTTTTTGTGCCACATGTTGGTTGACAGGTCCGTTGCTATGGAAACTATTTATTCAGTTATGAGCTATTCATATGAGCACTTATAAAGGGGGGTATAACATCGCCTATAAATGCTTCTTTATATAAATATGTATGTAAAAACTACAGACCTGGCCTGGAGTAGGGATGAGATCTAGGAGATCTTCTACTTCTTTCCGGACCCCCTGATCTTGTATTAAATCTTTGAGCAAATCCATTATATGAAGGATCGCTAGCCTCGCTAGAGCTAGACTCGTTACTAGACATGGAGTCGGGACTGAAAGTGGCATCACTAGAATCATTATTGGCATTTTCGTTATTAGTATTATCGTTCCCACTTGGAGGTTCTGTTGCCGGAGTTCTAAGGCGTCGTCTAGCGGTGAAGGTTCTTGTAGCGAAGGGGAAGTCAGAGATAGGGAACTGTCCTGCCAACACCAAATTGGGTTCCCTGACACCGACATGACTGCACATGTTCCCTGGTAGCGAATAAGTAGGAGTGGCCAATACTTGAGGGATGTAGTAATCAGTCAATGGAGTAACTGATGGGCTAAACGGTCTTCTGAAAGGGTTGAAAACGTCAGTACTATGCTGTTGTAAATGGGTCATGGTCCAATGATGAGGAGAATACTCTGCTGCAATAGAGTTTCTCACCCGTTCAAGCCTCCGTTCTTTGGGACTCTGTTCCTTCAATTCTTCCACCTCTTTTCTGCATAACGGACAACTCACATTCTCCTTTAACCATTCAATGATACAACTTTTGCCGAATATATGGCCACAATTGGGCATTTTCACAGGACCGTGCCCTGTGATGCTGGTAAGTTCTTCATATGATTTCTTTTTGTTCTCTTCCTTCATGATATCATTGTAACCCGGTAAAATATCATCTTCAGTGGGTTCTATTAGCGTATGGAGATTTTTCTGAGGAAACCGGGCATAATTCAAGGCCGCTGGGTCTATGGGGAAGTAAATCGAAGGATCCGTAAATTCACCTGCTTCTGTTGCTGATTGAACGTTAACATTGTGGTGAGATCTCAAATCTCTAATCAACTGGTCGTTTTGTGATCGAATGTAGGCTCCCCGGTCAGCCTTTTGTTCTTTTTGAGCCCGCTCTTTATTAGCCGATGCATCAGCGTCATCCAGAGGCAGCTTGTTATCGTATTTATCGAAACATATAGGACAGTCCATAGAAGGAAGTTTGTCAAAATCCACTTCCTGTAACGCAGCTATAGCTTCATGAGATGCAGCTTTTTTGTGGCTCCTTACACCTGCAGCACTTAATGCCCTATCTAGTATCTCTCGCAACCATCCAGGCAAGTCATTTGGTGCCCCCGTTGTCGTGCCTATGTCTATATCGATCAATGTACCGAATATATTACTCTGATCCATGGCAAAATCGGTGACTTGCTTACACTTTTTTCTATTTGTGCGTATTTAAGGTACACTCTACTTATAGCCAAAGTCGTGTCCTGACTACTGTTAGAAGACGGGTATTTCATTACGTTAATATATACATCTATGACCTAATTACTCATCACAAGTACTGTGCTCTTAAGTTTGTAATCATCATCTGCTTATCTGGTTCCAACAGTGGAATTTGTTCTGGCGGTATGGTAAGCACTTGTGCAATAAGATCTGCTTGTTCGGGAGGCATGGCTGCAAGTTTCTGTTGCGTTGGTACCGGTAAGAAAGGCCATTTTGAAGGGGCTGCATTCATTGATGGAGGATTAGGAAGTCCCATTGGTGGTCCATTATTATTATAAGATGCAGCAGGTGGTTGTTGGTTATACTGTGGTTGCTGATACTGGTTATGGACGTCATTTGCTGGAATCTGTGGAGTAGTTTGAGCTGGTGCCTTCACTGCCTCATTGATGACTTCAGTATTGATAAAACCCATCAATAGAAGGGCCTGTGCTGCAGAACTAGCCAAATATGGTGATAACTGGAACACTTCCGGTGCTCTGGCAGCATTGGGGCCACTTAACACAGTTTTCAAATTGGCAATTAACTCTATGAGTTGTGCTGGAGGAATATGACTTAGATTTTCACTGATTTTTTCTGGAGTCTTGAATGGTAACATTGGCGGCTGTGGGAGGTTCCGTGATGACTGTGGGGTACCTTGAGATTGTGGTTGCTGTTGTACTTGTCCCATTTGTCCCATCTGTGGGTTTTGATTGGCATACTGATTCATCATTGGTGGTCCATTTGGCTGCTGTTGGTTATAGTACGATGGTGTAGGTCCATTACCCAACATTTCTGGCGGCAACTGTACTGTCGGAGGTAAATAGTTTCTATTTAACTGCAACAAAGGCTTCACCTCAGAAGGTGCATTGGATCGAAGCGTCTCCTTCGAAAGTTCCACTCTAAGTCTTTTGGATTTGGCATTCGGACTTCGAACCATCACTTGTGACAACAACCTTGCACCCTCAAGCGCGTCATTATGTGTTTGATACTCGACAAAGGCGAACCCCTTATTTTTGCCCTGGTAATCAAATCCTAATCTGACGTCTACCACTCGTCCTGAACCACAAACTACAGACCTTAAATTATTCTCGTCCCAATCAAACGGAATCTGACCCACGAAAAGAACAGTTGAGTTCGACGTTGCTGGAGCGGTAGCATTGTTGACGCCATTATTGTGATTTCGCCTCGACATGGTATCTTTTATGTGGCAAGTTTAATGCTTGAGCTTCAGTTATTTTTTTTTTCCCTCTTCTTTTGAATTTCTTGTTCTCACTAGAACTACTGGTTTTGAACGTTTGCTGAAAACTTTAAGCACTCAATATTTTTTTAAGCAACTCTCTCCATTTTAATATTCTTTTTTCCTTACTTCTTTACTTCACCGTTGTTTTTTAAACAGTCTCCAACATTTAAAGCCAATCCCTACAAATATGAGTCAAATTCCTGCCAACCCTAGTCAATTTGATAAAACTCAAGACCTCATCAGTGGTATTCCTGTAAGCATCTACAACTTGAAGCTGCTTGAACCTTACCTCAAGTCGTACAACGACAAAGGAGACCAACCTAATCCGCCAGATATCCCTATAAACGTTATGTATTTTGTGCATGGGCTTCAAAATTCCCAATCACATTCAGAAAAGTTCGGCTCCTACGTCGCAGAACACTTCCTGAAAGCAAGACCTGATACGCCATTTATATTCATTACTTACGACCACCCCAATCATGGTGCCCGTAAAGTTAGACCAGAGCTGAATAAAGCATGGGACGAAGGAAACGACAAGCACGGGCCTGATCTCATATCTTTAGTTGAAGGATCCGTCAACGAATTGAAACTCATTGTGGACCAATTGGCATTCCATTTGAATTTGGACAAATACTTACCCCAGTTATCAGATTATAATTTCAAGTTCCACAACTTGGTATGTGGTTTCTCCTTAGGTGGTCATATCACACTTAGATTTGCACAGAAGTACCCTGAGGACGTCCAGCTTATCGCTCCGCTTGCTGGATCCTCTGATTTGTCGTCACTTTTAGTTGAAAGATTGTTGCAAATTAAACCCACTTCCAAGAAGAGATTCTTACAGGAATACTCTGAGCTTCAATTGACGGCAGAACAAAAATTGAAATATCCAAAATCCTTACATGAGTACATTAGAAAGACTGATGAAGCTATATTTGACAATTTTCCTTACAAATCCGTGAAAATGTACGCTGCTTTTGGTGCTAATGATACCAAAGTGCCTGCCGCATACACTCGAACTTTCTGTTCAGTCTACAAAATCGAAAATCCATCCACCACGGTTTTCACCGATGAGAATGCTGCCCATGAAGTCACAGTGAAAATGTTGGACAATTTGGCTACCTGGCTTGTTGAAAACTACTAGCTTAAAACCTTCCCCCACTATGTAAAACGTCTACAGATAACAGTAAATTCAATCCGCACGGTTTGCATTTTTTGTAGTATAATTATTTTTTCTCTTCTGTCTCCTCTTTGTTTGTATCTAAAACGGTGTGACGTCCAAGATGATGAAGAATTCCTTAAGTGCCGGTATGCACTCCAACTTGTATAATAATTACAATAGTTTTATGGATGATGGGAACTCTTCAATTGCTAGTTCCAGTAAGTTTAGTCAAGTAAATGTCAAGGATTCAGGAGATCAAGTCAATTACATATCTTTCAATCAAGATAATACATGCGTAGCAGTGGGGCTCAATTCCGGTTATAAAGTGTTCAATTGTGTACCCTCTGTGGGTAAATGTTACAGATATATTAAGAATGAACCCGTGGGGTTGGTAGAAATGTTATATAACACCAGTTTGGTGGCTTTAATCGGGTTAGGTGAAGATTTGGGGTCGTCACCTAGGAAATTGAAAATCGTCAATTCAAAAAGGAACTCTACCATTTGTGATTTAGTATTCCCATCCACTATATTGAATGTGAAAATGAGCAAAAAAAGGTTGGTTGTTTTGTTGGAGACCCAGATATACATTTACGACATCTCCACTATGAAATTACTTCATACAATTGAGACCAGTCCAAATCCACATGGGTTGTGTGCTTTTGCCAATAGTGACTTTGTTGATAGTCAAAACACTTACTTGGCGTACCCATCTCCACCTAAAACACTGACCCATGATTCCTTGTTGGTCAATGGTATAAATACCAATGGAGGGAATAACTCGGTTCAGAATAATATTCAATCAGTGAGTAATTCACCTAATAGAGTGGGGGATGTCATAATATTCAACACCTCCACATTACAGCCTATTTCTGTAATAGAGGCACATAAGTCGACCTTGGCGGCTTTAACACTATCGAATGATGGGACCTTATTGGCTACGGCGTCCGATAAGGGAACCATAATCAGGATATTCAATGTTCTGACAGGTGTCAAATTATTCCAGTTCAGAAGGGGAACCTATTCCACGAAGATCTTTTCATTGAAGTTCAGTAATGATAATGGTTATATCATTGTGACCAGTTCTAGCGGCACAGTCCATATATTCAGATTAGGTGAGGAAGAAGCGCTTGAGAATAAGCATAAAAAGAAATTAAAGAAGAGAGCTGTCTTAAATCAGCAAACAATCGAAGAGGAAGCAGAGGATACCGGATCGCTAAAAGACAATACTGCGCAAAATCCCTCACATGATGATGCCGATCTCGATGCTAATGATAACGACAATGACAACGAGGAAGAAGTTCGAGATGATGGTGATGACAGTGATGCTGAGTTTGTTGACGAAGAAGAAGAAACGGAACTTGAGATCCCCAAACAGCGTAAGTTGTCACAAGGATCAACTGGGTCATTTACCAGTATCAACAGCGGGCTATCAAATGAGGATATCCCATCCATAACTAACGGAGCTTCAGGTAAAACAGAACCTATAATTGATCAAACAAGGCTCTCGGTTGCAAGAATTATCAGAAGGTCTTCACAGACGCTTGGAAGAAAGGCTGCTCAAAAGATGGGTGATTTCCTACCTTCAAGGTTTTCCTCCATTTTGGAACCTACAAGACACTTTGCTTCTATTAAGATTGGTAGCGTAGGTAAAGATGTTAAATCAATTGCGGCCATGAATAACGATTTACAAGAAGATTTGGTACCTCAGCAGTACTTAACCAAGAACTCGGAACAAAAGGATAAAGATTATGAAATTGAGTTCGATAGAACAAAAGACGTGTTGAACTTGAAACTACTCCACATAAATGTGGTCACCTCTGAAGGTATATCCTATACTTACGGTTTGGATCCTGAAAGAGGTGGTGATTGCATATTATTACATCAATACTCTTTATTAACTTGAATAAAATATACGATTGTGTGAAAGAAGCAATTTAGTCTGACTCTTTAGTATGACTCATACTTTCTTATCAGTTCTCAACTGAGTGCCAGATACTTTTATTGCAAAATCCGCAATTTGTGATAGATTTGACACTGATATGAACTATTGCTAATGATATCAAAATTTAATGCAAAAAAAGCTGCAAAATATATCAGGACGTAACTTTTAGACATTTAGACTACGTCAGGCCAAAAATGTTGAGATAGCTACAGAATTAATACTAGGTAAGCATAGTTTTAAGTTACAGAGTGATTAGATATCCTTATAAGGAGTTTATTTTAGCCTTATCAACAACAAGTTAAGTAGCTTAGCAGCGAACAACATTGTTCGGAGAGCGCGACATCAAGCGTTCGAATCTAATATCCGATATAGTGTAATGGCTATCACATGGCACTCTCCATGCCGGGATCGGGGTTCAATTCCCCGTATCGGAGTTTTCTTTTTTGCTGATGAGTTAATATAGGTACCTGTTGTAACTCATAGCTGCTACATCTATTTTTTGGGAAATCCATAGGGCTCTCTTTTTTGTGGGCCTTGCTCTAACACCTTCCTTGTGAAATGAGATCCTGCATATAAATATGCATAATCACTAACTTAATTAATATTCACACGACCCATCAATGCAGATCTGTTTCGGGTAGGTATATGACTAACCCAAAAGTTCGTAAATGTGGAGTTGTTATGTGCTTTTACCGGTAATATAGCAAACACTTAGGCGTAGACAACTATGAAAAGGTGGCTTGTTAAGAATCTGACTAATCGATATTAGTCATATCTCGTAAATTGAGCGTGTCAACTCCACGGCTTTATCTTTCTCTGAATAATCTGATTGCTGATTGCAAAAAAGGTATAAATGTGGATACAAGGTATCACGATGTACTTTTTTTCAGATAATTATCAATACCAGTTGCAACGTACACAGCAATAATGCTTTCAAATTTGAAAAGAGTTTTCACTAAAGATTCCACATTGACCTCAACAGAGAGTATATCTACGAAGGGTAGCGATGCCTGCAGCAGCGACGCGTCTACCATACATACGAAGATGGATAAAAATAAAAAGACCGACAGTACTAAGAAGGATGATGTGAAGCACAAAACTGCAAAGCCAAGTGAGCAACAGAAGCCACAGAAAACGTATCAGTCAGCTGCCCAATATTTGTCGCTAAAGTGAAATGAGGTTTCGTGAATACTTATATTAGCCCAAATACAAAAACTTTAAGATTATACAATTGTAGATGGAGAGGCTATAAAAATCATTATCTTCCTAAAATTCTATGTCATGTTGTTCGTTATCTCATGAGTGCCTTTGGTTATATACAATTTAACCAATCTGTTGTTTAGCAGACTCTTTTTGAGATTTATTTTGCTTTTTAGAGTCAGACTTCAGCTTATCCTCTTTTGGTTTAGACTTTTTGGCTTCTGCTTTGCCCGATGTTTTGGGTGTCAGTTGAAAGGAAGTCTTATTCTCTTTGATTTTAGAAGAACCGTTTGTTTTGTCACTCTTTTGAGTTTTGTCAGTTTTATTGGTCCCCTTTGTTTTTGCTGAAGTGGAGTTATTGTCTGTATCTTTTTTAGAGCCTTTAGTGTCCTTGACACTATCTTCCACGTTCTTGTCCGCAGCTTTTGCACCCTTCCAAGTTAATTCTTCCTCATCGTTTGCATCCTCTGTCGGTGGCTTGGAAGATTTCAGTTTATTCTTGTCCTTGGTGAGTTCTTTAGCCTTGGGCTTTTCGGGGTTACTCTTGAATTTAGGATTCGTTTTCAATGAAGGTGGGGCATCAACTTCAAGTTCGAATTCATCGTCTGAAGTTTCCGGCTTTTTTCCTTTAGGCTTGGTGTTTTCTTTTCCCTTGGTATCCTTGGAAGAGGAACTTTTGTTGCTAATCTTGCTGGCATTTGGTTCTGCTGTAGCTTCAACAGCACCACCAGTCACGGAAGCTTTAGGTGAAGGAGGAAATGGTCTATGTTGTCTCTGAGGCTGAGGCCTATCATTGCCGGGCTTTGAAGGCTCAAAACTGGGTTTCTTCTGTGCGTAAGTCTCATGCATCCTTTGAAGATATAAGGCCCTTTCATACTCTGCAACCTCCTTATCTTCATGTTGAAACTCTTCCACTTGCTCGATATTAAAATTGTCTTCCAATTCGTCACTATCGAAATCTTCAGATGCAAAAATTTTATGAATGTCATGCAAAGCTTCTTCTTGGTTGTTATGTTCCAACCCATATTGGTAACAGAAGTCAGTCGAGGCTTTCAAAGCACATACCAAATTATCATTACCGAATCCGATTAAGTTATCAGTTTCAATAACTTCACTGAATATATGCCCTTCACTGAGCTTAAGAACTTCTCGAAGCAAGCCTTTTATGTTGATGGTGTGAACTGTGTAATCGGCCACAGATAATGACAAAGTCATGTAGTCTTCAAATTTATCCTCTGAAAAATCTGTTACCACCCAGCTTGAAATACCGTTCGGAATCAAGATATTGGGTCCTACACAGACTTCGAGTGGATTTAAAAGATCCCAACCAATAATTGGAATATTGAAAGAAATAGATGAACTCACATGGCTGATTTTATACAAACCAGTTTCAATCTCGGTGAACTCAATCTCACCATGCTTGTTCTTTTTCTTATGGCTTTCCGTGACAGGATCCTTAGTTACCACCACCAAATTTGGTCTGTACATATTTTTACCACAACCGCAATCGTCGATATGAGCTCTAGCAAAACCAACCCATATTTCACGGTCATTGCGTATCAATTTTTCAGCATGCTCTCCCAATAGACCGTTAACATTGATAAGCTCCGTTCCACCTCTAAAAGGACCCACAGCTTCTTTAGTAGCTAAGTTTGGATTTAATCTGTACTCAAAAGAACAGATCCCCGTGCCATGGACCAAGTCACATTTCAATACTTCGAAGTTGGCCCATCTGTAAACGAAATTGATGTATTTGTCGTAACCGTCTTTCTGACGAGCTACTTCACTTATAAATGGCGTCCAGTTCTTCTGCTTGTTCCTTCTTGGTAGGTTTTTCATTTTCAATTCAACTACTTTATTATAGTAGTTCTTGTCGTAAGTGGGGTCTTTGAAACCGTCCGTTTTTACCTTACCCCTTTGGAACTGCCATGGCCAACACATGAACATCGATCTGTAAAAATCAGCCTTCAACAATATTTTCTCATCATTATCATCATCGAAGTGTGTGAGCTTCCGATGGTGACCGTTAAACACGATAAGCGGCTCCTCATAACCAGCCTTATTTTTTACCAACAACAACCGGGGATCTTCTGGGCCATAGTACTTCCCGTCAGGGTCGTCGAAGTCGTGCCAGAACGGGATTGGCAAAAAGTAAGGGAATTTGATAACCTTATAATGTTTTTCTTCTTCGGGCTCTTTGCTCTCACCTTTCTTCTTATCACCATGTTTTTTGCTTCCTTGAACAGATTCATCCTCATTTTCATCATCAGACTTTGACTTGTCTACCTTATTCAAGTTGTTAGTAGGCACTACAAGTCGCGTGTTGACTAACTCTTTCCAGTTCCTATCAAACAACTGCCCATAAGTTAAGCTCAACAAAGGCAGACTTCTTTGTCCTGAAGGACTGTACATGATTCTGGAAATCATGAAATGTGCTTGGTATTCTTCTAACCAGACCGATGAACCAGCCAATCTGTACCAATAATGATCCACAACATTGTATTCTAATTGCAATTTCAATTCTTCAAGGAAGAAGGGTGACAATTCTTTGTAATATGGATTCGTATCGATCTCTTCTATGAAATTCTTTAATGTTTCTGTTAAAGAAACATCCACACTCTTGGGCTGATCAACGCCGATACTAGCACTGGTTTGAATACTAGGACATTTATCTAGGTTCAAATCAATCGCGTCAACATCTGTGTAAATGTCCAATGGATGGTCGGCATACTTTGCTTTTGAAACTTTAGACGTCAACAAAGACTGCAACTTGTCATGCTTGAATACCCTGGGGTTATTGAGCTCTTTTACGTTAAAACTCTTACTGCCTTGAACAAACTTTCGAAGATCTTTACTTTCTAGGGGAAAACTGTTTGGGAATATTAATTGATTAGTTGTAATTCGATTCTTTAATAAACCCAGAAATGAATCAGTTCCTTGGTGATACGCCGTCTTGAAACTCTGTAGTATCTGGTCATCATTGTAGTTCACAAACTGGTATAGAAGGAGACTAGTGAAAAATGCCACTGTCACCGCTAGTAATAAACTCTTCCTCCTTAAAAACATTTTCTAACCATAACCTTGACCAAGAAATTCAAAGGAAGCTGTAGGCAGATATAAAGGAACAAAGCAAGGTTAACCACAGAAGGATAACACGTATAAAATAGGTTAGATTAGTAGGAGTAAACCAAAAAAAAAAAGATCGGGTATTTTACAGAGGAAAAATACTTGATTCAAAAAAGATTTTCTTAATCAAAGCAAGTTGCGCAGCAGAGCCCTGTTTGGATTTAAGAAAATAATAATATAAATTCTGGGTTTTCTACAAAGAATTTACGTCTAAGAATTCTATGCATTTTCGTGTATAAGTATGTACACAGCCAAGGCTCAGTGGCTAACAAAAACAATGCCATAAATGGCAAGTTTTCAGCCTATAAAGATCTGGCTCTATTTTTTGGAGACGACGCGAACTCAGACGAGCATCGGTTGTATCTCGCGATAAATAAAGAAGCTATAAATAACACGGTTGTCTTGTCTATACCGAAGACCTTCCGTTCGTAACTTTCTTCTTTGCGGGTTTGGCTTTAGCCTTGGATTGAGACTTGCTCTTGGACTTAGACGTAGACTTAGACTTGGACTTGGGCTTGGGCTTGGATTTGTTTTTACTGCTTGGTTTCTTTTCAACAGTGTCTGTTGACTCATTTTGGTGGTCTGCATTTGGCTGCTTCTTTGCAGCCACTTTTTCTCCTACTACCTTACAGAATTGACGAGACCCTTCTAAAGCACAAGCGACATTGGAATTATCGTATCCCTTTTTATGTACGTCAAAGTGAGTCGAAACGGCTTTTAATAAACCCTTCATCTCAAGCGAAGCAACCGTGGCATCTGACAATGAATATGATAATGTCAAATAATCCTGGTACGATCCTCCTTCCTTCTGCACTGACCAAGAACTGATCCCATTGGGGATAAATATGTCAGGAGTCCCTGGAGCACAAATGTTGTCTGGTTCGTCGAGGTTCCAACCAATGATCTTTACATCTAACGATAAGAACGAACTGATAAGCTCAATCTTGTACTTACCTGATGGAATATCTTTCATTATGACCACCATATTGGGTCTGTAGATATCTTGTCCACATCCACAGTTTTTGAGATGGGCCCTAGCAAACCCCACTAGAATTTCCTGATCTTTGGGAATGGAAATATAATCTTGAAGATCGTAATCGTCCACAAGTGCGTTGATGTTAATCATTTCGGTTCCTCCTCTCAATGGTCCAACCGATTTATCCCCCGGCAAGGTATCGTCCATTCTGTAGATAAACTCACAATTGGAGCTCACTCCAATAGTATCCGTCAACTCACATTTCAATATTTCGAGATCTTCCCATCGATACACGAAGTAAATATACTTATCGTAGTTATAGGTGGACCTCTCGGTGTAATCCACAAAGGGAGTCCAGTTCTTTTGTATTTCCAACCGTTTTACACCAGTTCTCCTTAACTCTATGGCTCTATTATAGATTTGTCTATCCCATTTCTTATGAGGAAGTTCATTCACGTTTCTTTTGCCTCTTTGAAACTGCCAAGGATAGCACATAAACATCGACCGGTAGTAACCAAAATTGATGGTTTCAGTGGTTTCGTCAACCACATCTTTCTGAACTATTTTACGGTGGTACGAGTTGTAAATCATCACAGGTTCTTCGTACCCTCTTTCGTTCTTTACCAATAACAATCTAGGATCTTCAGGTCCATAGTATTTACTCTTGGTGACTTTGGGGTCATGGTAAGTAGGAACTGGTAAGAACAGTGGGAAATGAACTTTAGTATAGAATGTCCCCTCTACCCAAACCTGGTTGTGGATTGAGTCAGGGCCGTTGGTGGGGATAATGAGCTCAACATCGCTCAACTCTTCCCATTTATCGTTGAATAACTGGACATAAGTCAAACTGAAGATCGGCTGGTTTCGAGCTCCGCGAGGACTATAGATTACTCTTGATATCATGTAATGCACACCATATTGCTCAAGCCACACTGAAGTTCCTGCTAAACGGTACCAGTGCTTAGGGATGATTTTCTGTTTGAACTGATTATCGATATCATCCTCGAAGTATGGTTTAACTTCTTCAAGAACAGTTGACTCAGATTTGAGAAATGACCGCACGAGGTCTTCCATGTCGACATCTAGCGATTTCAGCTTGGTGATTTCCACATCCAAGTTTTGCTTTACGTCCTTACACTTCTTCAAGTCCCCTTTAATGTCTTTATGACCCGTGAACACATCAAACGGATGCAGATGGAAATCCTCTGGTGGCAGTTTGTTGAAATCTATAGCACTGGATTTCTTATCGCTGTATGGACTTTCGTCGTTGTTGAACCGAATCAAGTAAGGATTCCCCATGAGATATCTATCAGACTGTAATTCATTATAATAGAAATCACTAAGTTGGTCATCTGGCTTTGGGAACAGTTTGGGGAATATAACTAGTCTATCCGATGGGCTGAAATCTGAAATTTTAGTGATTACAGGTTTTTGCTCACCATGTGGACGTGGTTCATGTGGTTTATCCGAGCCTGGTGAGCCCTCCGGAGGAGGCGGTGGAGGAGGCGGTGGAGGAAAATGATCTTCTGCTGGTGCCTTAGATTCACTTGCAGAAGATGACCCTTGAAATTTAGACACAGCCTCTCTTACTTCAGCACTATACTGTTGGTAAAAAATGAGACTAGCCAGGATTAGCCCAAGTAGGATTATTATACCCAGGATCCTTTTGGTACTAGCTCGCCCCAAAATCATGTTTTGAGTGGTTATCAATGGTAAAGTATCAAATGCTTATCAAATGACAAAATTTTGGTTGTTTTTCAGCAATGATTTAGACAGGATTAAATGCTTCCGCTACAACTTATCTAATTTTTTATTTTTTGCGTGTGGTGGCCGAATTTTTTAACGCAGCAAATCTGTCAAAATGATGCACAGCCTGCAAAAGCTTTTCTCACCAGGCCGGTATATGCTGTAAATAAAATTGTGTTACATCGGATATTTGACTTCGCAGCCGCTTGACGCTTCAACTTTAAACCTAATACTAAATTTAGAGATCTAAAAATACTTTACAACATCTTATTTTAATATGGTACGTGTAGACATATAGTGAACTTCTCGATTCGAAGTCCATGTTCTTTTATAGCAACTAAGTGATAAAAGTACTTCTTTTTATTTATAGATAAATATTTTTTTACAGCTGCAGAGGGGATGGAAAGATTGCTGATTCTATTTTGAATCTTCGAGCTTCATATTTTTCATCAAATCACTGGCCTTTTGTATGCTAGGGGGAGTTTGTGGGACTTCAGATTGGTCTTCACTTGGATCAAGATCGCTTGTAACTTCTTCATCATAATCGTAATCTTCTGCGTCAACATCTTCTTCTTCATCGAAATCATCATCTTCACCCTCATCATCATCGTCTTCTTCGTCGATATAATCATCATCGGCGTCCTCGTCGTAATCATCGTCGTCGTAGTCGTCGTCAGTGTAATCATCATCGATTGCCTCATCGGGAAGGACATCGGCGTCGATATCGAGTTCTCCGTCCTCTCCTGCAGTGTCGGAATCTTTATCCGGACCAGTTGTACTGTCGTTTTCACCATAATCGAATGAATCATCCGGTTCATTGGACCTAAACCTCATGAGACCCTTTAACGGTGATGTGAAAGACGACATTGACTTGGGCCTTTCCCTTGAAGTCTCCCGTTCTTTTGCTTCTGTTTTGTTGGCCAAAGCAGCACTTGAACCGGAATCACTACCAAATGATCTAATTGACAACAAACTTGGTGACTTAGGTTCGGGAACTGGCTCGTCATCTTCTATATCACTCAAATCGCTGAGATTAAGTGGGTCTCGCCAGTAATTCACATCATTGAATCTTTCTTCAGCTCTTTTAACGGTAAAGCCATCAGATTGGTTGGGGTTAGATAGACTTGAATAGTTACCTAATTGGTTGATTGGTGGGAAATATTGATCCACTAATTCCCCTATGCCAAGGTATGACGATTTAATCCCCGTCAATTCCAAAAGTTCTAAATGCACATCCCCTTCTGGATTGATGGTGAAAATACGGTGACTGGGTATATTCACCGATCTATAACTGATGGCATCGGTGATTCTATTACCAAAACCTGCATAAAAGGGCGTTCTATCTTTATCGTAATATTGTTCGTCGCTAGTGAAATCTTCTGCTCCCGTAGGTGACGAAGTTGACAGAACAGTCTTCAATTGCTGCAATTCTTGGTTACTGTAATACAAGCTTTTGATATCATTCAAACACGACATTTTGAACACCTCTGGTTTCTTTAAAATCACTTCCCGTTTCAAAGCGGCCATGGTTCTATCTGGACTCAAGATAACCGGTCCGCTAGGTAACTTCGTGTTCCCGTCTTGTACAATACTTTTCAAATATGCTCGAGTAGAATCAGCTTGGCCCACAGATCTAGCCGTCAAGTACATGATATTGTAACCATTGTTGTGGATATCAGTGAATAACCGGGCGACCCCTGCATGTGTCCAGTCTCTTCCTATAAGATTTAACACATGTCCCAATGCGTCTGATTTGGTGATAGTACCATCGATATCAGAAATGACTATCGGTGTGGTAGATTTCCACAAATGCAAACTTGAGGATACTTGAGAGTTTCCTTGGTTCAACTTAAACATAAGTTTGTTCTCTCCATATTTTAAGTTCATCTTTTGCAATTGCTCGGAAGTCAACCTCAAGGTTTTAAAATACGTCTTCTCGTCATCGACGTTCAAATTGCTATCAGTCAAATCCTGTTGTTGTTCAGCAATAACTTTATCCAAATGATCTTTTTCTGCTTGGGATAATTCAAGGGCCATCTCTTGGTCATCTGTATTGATAATTCTTAAGTTCCCATTTTCATCTAATTTAATGATTTGATCCCACAAGTTGACCTCAGTACTGGAATCAGTCTCTTGACGAAAGTTTTCTAACTCTTCGATCAAAATCTTTTTCAACATCTCATCAGAGTTATCGATATTCTTTTGAGAATTAGGTTTGTATCCATCCATATCCAACACCATGTCACCATTAACATCGATCTTAGAAGGGATATTAAGTTTTTGTGTCACTTTCCTTGCCTTTTCAAATGCAGAATTGATACTAGGCGTTGGAGTAGGGCCCCGTTCGGGAGAGAATCCGGGCGAGTTACTCAATTTGATCTTGCTGTCAATATCATCATCTATGGTAGAAGCACCATCTTTGCTGGGTGGCGATGACAATTTTGACGGTTCAGAAGCATTCAAGTCAAATCCTTCCAAATCACCACCGACCTCAGATGTACCAGTACCTGAAGCGTGCAAACTGGGTGATGTCTCAGGAGACGATTGAGGCGACACCACAGGCGAAGTCATAGCACTTTTGGATATAAAGTCGTTATTTGTGGTTTCAAACACAAAGAATGCTTCCCCCCCATCACCTAGTTTCATGGGAAGGTCTGTCTTGATATCATTGACAAATAAGTCAATTTTCTTTTGCAGTGGTTTAATGATTTGGAACTTACCGAATCTAACGTGGAAGGGCGAGCAATGAAGTGATCCATCAGGCTGTTCTATCACAATGATATCAATTGCTCCCAGTAGTGTGGCAGGATTCAACGAGTTCCATTGGTTGTACATGTAACCACCCACTTTTCCGACGTACTGCATCGTGAAAGGGTTTTTAATGGGTTATTAGGGCAAGAATGGTAGAATAAAATAAGCGTGCGAGTTTTCATTTTTAGGTTTACGGTGTTAAAAACTGAGATCAGTTGCCAAAATCGCCTACATACACACATGTGGGAGCTTGAATAGCATTGGAAAAGGGAGACTACAACATGTAAATACTTGGTAATGGAGAGAACGTGATAATTGACTGATGGCGAAGAATTAATATGAGACAAATCTGAAACAAATCTGAAACATCTCACACATTTGGCAGCAGTCTATGAGGGCCTGAGACCCCGATACTAAAAAACGGAAATAGTGACAAGTAGAACTTCCAGGAATTCCAATAATGCAGCCTTCAACTCCCCAAACAAGAGAATCTTCATCACCTGCCACCCCTATGATCCAAAGACCAGGGTTCAAGAGTCCTGTTATCTTCCCCCAAACACCTACTTCCATCTACCGCCGAAAAGTAGCTAATAATCCTGCTTACAAGATCCAGTATCTCGGGTCACCTACGGGAAAGGGGAAAGGACAAGGGCAGTACGGGCCTTCATCCCCAGAGGCGAATTTGACACCGCTGATGGTTGGTAGTGGCAATGGGTACGAAATCTACCAAGATGAGCCATCGCATGCGTATCCGCACCAGAGCCAGGACGAAGTGCACCACGAACGCCGCGGTGAACTGGGGGAAGATGCCCCTCAACCCAGTTCTACCCAACAGGAAATCGAAAAACTCATTGAAGATATGAAACATGAACTAATTGTGGCTAAGATCTCAAGGAAAGGCATATTCAGCCATCTTTTGGAGACTCAGGATAAAATCGATGCTCTTGATAGGAAGCTTGATGAGTTAATTCGCAGCATAAATGAACAAGATATTAATTTTTCACATGCAAATCCTATATCTTCCCAACCTACTACCACGTCTGGTACTGCCTAAGCCTGGACGATCAGCATCCAAAATCTGCAGCAAATTTTTACCTAAAAGGTTTAATTGCAACAGCATCTTTTTTGCTACCGACAATAGCAGTTGCTCATGATTATTTGAGTTGATCCAAGCATCAAATACCTGACTTTGGTACCTAATTTAACACAACAACTTTTGATAAGGCGTTTTTCTGAGCCGCACACGCGTACCGATGCCGTTTTAACGGTGAGATACGGGTATTTTATTTGATCGTTTCATTTTTTTTCTTTAAACGGTTCAGAAAAAAAAGAAAGGAAAATATCGCATACTGGAATTTTTTTTCTTTCGTATCTCCAGAGATCTTCACTTTAGTTGCAGTCCAACTAAGTTGTTTGTTAAGTCTGGTAGAAAATCAAGCTGAACACAAATTATAACTCAGAAATGCTAGGTGGTGATCATTCTGTGAAACTTGAGCCTGAAGAAGTCAACGATTTATCTAAATCCAAGTCTTCTGACTTCAATGAATCGGTGCTTAGCGTCAAGAAGTTTGGTGAGTTAAAGAGGACCTTCTCTGTTTGGTCAGTGTTGGGTGTTGGTTTTGGGTTGACAAACTCGTGGTTTGGGATTTCTGCTTCGTTGATTACGGGGATCCAATCTGGTGGTCCATTATTGATTGTTTATGGTATTTTAATCATCGCTTTCATATCTTATAATGTGGGTATTACTTTATCTGAGTTATCTTCTGCTATTCCTTCTGCTGGTGGTCAATATGTGTGGACTAGAGTGTTGGCACCTAGAAAATACTCGAGTTTCTTGGCCTACTTGGATGGAAGTTTCGGATGGGCTGGTGCCATTTTCACTTCTGCATCCATGGCATTATCTGTTGCTAGTACCGTGATGTCTTTCTGGAATTTATACCATCCAGACCATGTTACTCAAAAATGGCAATTATTCATTGTTTATCAAATCGTTAACGCTTTCTTGGTGATGTTTAACTGCTACGGTAGAATCTTGCCTACTATCGCCAACAGTGCATTATACATTTCATTGTTCTCATACGTTGTCATCACTATCACCGTCTTGGTCTGCTCCAGAGGTAAATACCAACCGGCTTCATTCGTGTTTTCTGATTTTGAAAACAACACCGGTTGGTCTTCTGCTGGTATTGCGTTTATTGTCGGTCTAATCAACCCTAACTGGTCTTTCAGTTGTTTAGATTGTGCCACTCATTTGGCTGAAGAAGTTTTACAACCAGAGAGAGTTATCCCTATCGCTGTTTTGGGTACCGTCACCATTGGTATGGTAACATCTTTCACTTATTCCATCGCTATGTTCTTTTCAGTTCGTAACTTAGATGAGATCCTTAATTCGACTACCGGGTTACCAATCTTGGATATTTACCACCAAGCTTTAGACAACCGTGCTGGTGCTTTCTGTTTGGGTTTATTGATTTTCTTTACTGCCTGTGGATGCACTATTTCGTCCCACACTTGGCAAGCAAGATTATGCTGGTCCTTTGCTAGAGACAATGGGTTACCATTTTCCAAATATTTGGCTATTGTGGACCCTAAGTTAGGTATTCCTTTGAACGCCCACTTGTTCTCGTCTGTGGTTGTCGCTATCTTAGGTTGTCTTTACTTGGCTTCCGATACTGCTTTCAATTCTATGGTGGTTGGTTGTATTACATTCTTACTTTTGAGTTACTCAGTTCCAACCCTTTGTTTACTTTACAGAGGTAGAAACAACATCAAGCATGGTCCTTTCTGGTTAGGTAAGATTGGTTTGTTTGCCAATATAGTTACCCTTGCCTGGACTCTTTTTGCGTTGGTGTTCTTCTCATTCCCAACCTTCATGCCTGTTACCGCAGGAACCATGAACTATATCTCCGTGGTTTACGCCATTTACTTGATTTTCACTTTGGCTTACTGGTTTTTCCCCATCAAAAGATTCTCCTGCAGAGAAGTGTTTGCCGGTGGAAGAGGTAACGATGAGGAAGAAGAGTTCCCTGATGTTTGTACTTACAACATCTGAACCAAGTATATCATAGTTCAGACACATTATACCCGTACTAGAACAACAGAGTTTTTAGATTTATACACTTCAATTTTAATTCTTTAGAAAAAATTATCTGCATCTACTGACACCTCTCTTTCATATAAAATCCAGACAGGTTCTTAAAAGATCCAATTTTACTCTTTCCATCAGCTATCGCATTGTTTTATGATAGGTTACCCCACCATCCACAAGGTGCCCCCGTGTATCCAGAACGGATACACAAAGAGCGGGTGGACGAATAGGATCATAATCATGCACTGTCTAATGTGATGGATTACTTTTGGACAAAGTTAATAAAAGGAAAAAACTATATGGGAAAAATTTTCTGGTTTTTATACCCAGTAGCTTCTCAGATGCGACGTGTATACACCATTTTTTGGTAGTGCTGCTAGTTTATAGTGGAAGGAAGTGCGAAAGATTTTTTCCAAGTAAACAACAAAGTGAAATCAACGTCTTAGATATATGTCGTTATTTGGCAATAACAACACCAATTCCGGTACAATTGGTAGCACTACCAATACAGGTACTGGAACGGGCTTATTTGGGTCTCTTGGGGCTTCAAACCCGACCAATAACGCGCCTGCGGCAGCTAATAACAACACCAATAACTCCATTCCATCTTTCAGTCTCACTCAACCTTCAGGTCAAGCAAACCAACAAAATAATGCATCACAGGCCCCTACAGCGTTACAATCACAACCACAACAACAACAACAGCAGCAAACACAGCCGCAGTTTCTGGTTGGATCTACTGGTCCTCTTTCGACTGCTACTAATAGTGCGAACACTGCTGGTAGCAGCGTAGGGTCTACTTTAAACAGCACCATTCCCAAATCAACCATTGCTACCAGTACAAACTCAACGTCCAGGCTTTTGAAGGATTTGATTGAATCTGCCAATAATTTGCCAAAGTTAGATAATCATGACTTGGGATCCATTCATTTAACATTGGGTGAATTGCAAAGAAAATCTAACGAAATGATTAAACATAAAGATGCCAGGCCTAATTTTACAAAGGCTCACTATCTATTGGCATCTAGTGGTATAAGCGCCGAAGAGATTGAAAATGACTTGAAGTCTATTGATTTTCCAGTTGATCGTCAACTGGCTGCTACATCTGCCGGTGCAATTACCCCTGCATCTACTTTCAATACCACGTCCGTCAATAAGGTTGTGAAACCAAAGCATATTGGAATCGACCAGTTCTTGAACAACAAGAAGGAAGAAAACATATTAGCCACCATTGAGCAATCATTGGCAGCTGCTTCTCGTGACTTTGATGAATATATCCATAAGACTATCTCCATAGACTGGAAAGTGAGAAGGAACGAACTCAGGAAGTCGATAATGAACCAGAATTTCAACAAGTCCAGAGTCGAAAACTTGTCTAACGGTATTACCTGGAACAAGTCAGTTCCTGGGAATTATAGTATATTGGCTCCTATAAACAGCTCAAATGCTTCTGCCAGTGCTAAATCTACAACAAGACAATTCACGAGAGACAAATTCGAAAAGTATGCTACCATCATTTATCAATTGAACGAAGCAAGGTTATCCAATCATTACTTCCCTCTTCTTTCCAGTTTTGAAGAGTTAAACAAGAGCAGTAACGATTTAAAGTCCAAGCAAATAACTGATGTGTTCAAAATTCTTATTGAGTTGACCAATGAGACTAAATCAAAGGTCAATCAAGAGCAAAAATTCTATAACGAAGGTGGTCAAGATCAAAAGCAAAAATCTGAAATGAACGAGTTAATTATTGCTAAGAGCAGAAAGTTTTTGGAAGATCAATTCTTTAATTATATGGATGAGATTTATTTGAAGGATCAGGAGAAGAGTGAATTCTTACCTGTTAATAACATCAATAAGGTCAAATTCTTCGTCAAGAAGGTAGTGGTCAAGAACAACAGCCAGGAATTCGTGGATAAAACGCTCAAAATCAATGGCACTCCTATTTGGGCATTGATTTACTTTTTAATGAGATCAGGATTATACGTCGATGCATTACAATTGGTGAACTCGAACAAAGAGATCTTTGAAAAGTTTGACAAAAACTTCCCGTTGTACTTGAAGAAATATCTTGAAAATGGGAAACACAAACTCCCTAATGATTTAAACGACAGATTTTTGTACGAGTTCAACCAGCAGTTTTCATTCATCAGTGATGACTTCAAGAATCTTTTTGATCCTTACAAATACTCAGTATACAAAATCATTGGTAAGTGTGACTTGTCCAAAAAGGCATTACCAAGCTCCATTAACCTTAGTATTGAAGACTGGTTATGGTTCCATTTGTCCATCATCAATGAAAGTAACGATACTTCTGATTTGATCTATGAAAACTACACATTGGAAAACTTACAGAAGCATATTATACTGTTGGGACCACAGAAGTTGAATACCTCGTCAAACAATCCAATGTACTTGAAGTGTTTAGTCATGTGTGGTCTATACGAGTTGGCTATCCAGTACAGTTATGATTTCATCAATGAAATTGATTCCGTGCATTTGGGTATTGCTTTGAATTACTATGGTTTATTAAAAGTGTCAAGCAACATCAACAAAGATGAATTAATCTACTTGAATCCGGTCGTGAACGAGTATGAGGTGAATTTCCTGAGATTCATTGGTTCATTTACAAGAACCTTCAAGATCAGCGATCCAAAAGTTGCATGCCAATATTTGATTTTAATCAGCATGTCCAAAGGAGGTGACTCCAAGGAAGAGATCAATCAATGCCACGAGGCATTAAGGGAGTTGATATTAGTATCTAGGGAATTCAATTTATTGTTGGGACAACTTGACGTCAAAAATGGGGAAAAAACAAGCGGACTACTTGAAATTCAAAGAAACTTGATCAAGTTGAATGACTTGCAAGACTTTTACTATCAAATTATCGAGCTAAGTGCTAAGAAATGTGAGGATGAAGGAAGAGTGTTTGACTCTCTATTGTTGTACCAATTATGTCAGCAATACGATACGGTCTTGTCTATAATCAACAAGATTTTAAGTGAACTTATTTCAACCACCGAGTTGGACAAATCGTTGATCAAGTCTGGTAACTACGAGAACGTGGACGGTGAAGAAGGTTCTAAAGTTGACACTGTCGAGAATAATATTGTCTTGTTGAGTAGACATGTGGTGACCACTTTCAACAATAACAGCAATATTTTGACTAAGTTAGATGCCTCGTCGAAGAAAAGTTGTGATTTGCTTTTAGCCATAGTCAACATCAGAGAATCTTTCTTGGAAAAGAATTTTAACCAAGTCCTTTTGGATATTGGCAATTTGAACCTTGTTCCTATCAACCCCAAGGCAGACATGATCCAAATCAGGGATATGGCCAGATATGTCAGTTCGTCTCTTGATGATACGATTTTGAAGGTCATTCCCTCTTTATTGGTTATTATAATGACATCCATCTCCCAGATCATTCACCAGGTGATGACTAAGACGTTCAAGAGTCTTGTTAACGAAAATGAGGAAATCGACCGATTAAAAGCAATGGCAAAAAACGCCATGATCTTTGCTGGGATAGTACAATACAATATGCCCAGAGAGACTTACAGTTTGTTGATTCAATTAGAGAGTCAATTGTAAGTATATAGTCTATATACAATTAGATTTTTGCGACAATTAAAAAAAGTTCTTATCATTACATATGGCTAAAAGAAAGCAGCAGTCGATCTTCAAATTCCCTGATAGTTTTCATTCACTAAGTTCCAGCTTTTCTAAGCTGTTTTTCAAACCCACTGCTGAAGTGATAATAGACGATCAAATTGTGGTCATCAACAAATTTTTCAGCACTGAACTTTGCAATGACCTTATACAATCATTCAGTCAAATTCAACTTGAAACCACACCGTTAATAAAAAGCAAAGGATATGCAGCTAGAGTGAACGATAGAACTCTTATTGAGGATATCAATGCTTCTAGAGACTTATGGGATTATTTGAAGCAGGTATTGGCTCAAGATGATTACGATGAGAACATCGTACGGCATACATTTGCAGACGCTATTGGCCTCAATCCCCAGTTAAGAATATATCGGTACCAAAAGGGCCACTATTTCGGTAAACATTACGACGAATCAGTAAAAAGTTTGGGCGGGAAGACCAAGTGGACGCTTTTGATATACTTGACAGGGGACGATGAGTTTGTAGGAGGAGGCACAATTTTCCATCCTGATAGACCCCAAAAGCCATTGAATGTACACCCTTCCAAGGGAATGGCTCTTTTACACAAGCATGGGGATGATTGCTTAATACACGAGGCAGAGTTGGTCAAGAGCGGTGTGAAATGGGTGCTAAGAAGTGACGTTGTGTTTTAAATTGAAGGTATTATGTCAATACTTTAATAGATTTTGAGACGAAGAACTCGTCGGTGTGATTCATGATGTCGTTAAATGGTAAGTCATTAAGGATTCGTTGTCTTATCCAACCGCTAAGCTTGTTCTGGATTCGTGTTTGTTGGTATCGACTATCTAGTAAGTATATCATTGAGTAATCGTTGATGTGCCGAATACTTCTTCCTATACTTTGATTGACTGACCTCATACAAATATTCTCAATAAACTGGTTACTTATTTCTTGAGCTATCTGCTTTGAGTTTGTTCTGGCTAATGTCTTATCATGGATGAATTTTCTTTTTGCGATTAGTTCACTGGACATGACGTTAGGATAAGGTAATCCTACCATTATCACGGCCCTGGCTAATTCGTCCAGAAAATTGATCCCCTCTGAGAGCTTTCCTCCCACCACGGAGAAGAGAAGACCTCCACTACCGGATCTGACTGTGTCAGTGTATTCTTCCAAGACGTCAACCTGTTCAGAGTTGTTCTTTGATTCCACGAATAGACCACCTTTTAGCGATTTAAGTTTGTTAAAAATGTGCAGGGTTTTCCATTGGTCAACGAGATGGTCGAGGTATTTGTAACTAGGGAAGAACACAACCACCCCATCTGGGACCCGTGTCACTATTTCAACCAAGCAGTTCCCTAAGCTGCGTATCAATTGTGGGTTGAGCCTATTTTTGAACAGGAAATCAAGCGGTTGCTGCTCATAAGATCCTACGGGAATAGTTTTCAAACTTTCATCAGGTATAATATGGTCACAGGAAAACCTGTTTATTTGGTCAGGTGTCAAATAGGGAAACAAGAAATCCGTATAATCGCTCATTGGCTCCATGGTACCTCCTGCTAGAATCAAGCACTTGCATTGTTGAACAATAGGCTTGAAAATCTCAGACGGGTCAAGAAGCATATAACTTAGGGATATGGAATCGTCAGTACCATGGTCACAGCTCCAAAAGAAGTCTCCCTCATTTGAAGGGTTACTTAAACTTTTCAAGAAGCTGGTTAGCTTGAAGAGTAAGGGATTGGAAGAAGAAGACACAAATCCTTCTTCTGTTTTATCAAAATAGCTTTCAATCTTGTACGCTATCTTGCTCTTCTTTAGGTAAGTGTTCAATTTGTGGATATTGAACAAGTCACCGGTATTACCCAAGAACATATCTGCGGTGTTTATTTTGATGCCTGATTTGGCCCTTGCTTGATGCTTGGTTATGAAGTCAATTAGAATACCACATATTTTGATTAATTTCATCAAGTTACTTCTGTTCCCAAGGTTGAGCCGCTTCAGGAACTTCGACAAGTAAACTTTCAATGACTGGTGCAACTTTTTCAATTCACGGAATGATATGGAAACTGAGTTCATTGCATTTATAGTATCTAATAGATTATGGGCCTCGTCAATAACAATAATTGCATTTTCAATGTTCAAGTTCAACACTTCTCTTGTGTTTTCTTCCAATAACATTTGGTAGGGCAATGAAAGCACTTCTGTGAGCTTAATATTGTGTCTGACAGTGTAGTATGGACATACTTTCAAATGGTCACCTAGATTCTTCAAATCTTCAATATCGTGAATTTTGGTTAAACTGTAGTCATTAAACTGCTGCCGAGTATGGTCGCTTTTACTGTTGTTTAGGTAATCACACAGACTACTACTTACCAACTCCTTACAAGCATCATTCATTGCTTCAGTGCTGTGTAGTTTAGACACTTTCTCGTGAATGCATAACTGTTTTCTGGACCCTAATGGTAGATATTTAGTTCTCTCGGTTATGTCATCAAGAGACGAATCAAAGTTCGTAAGGTTCAATTGATGAGAAAATTGAGTCAATTGGGTGTGTGTTCTAGACGTGAAAAGTATTTTCGTGGAGTTGTCTTTTAGCATTTCCATGTCAATGACTTTGTTGCTTTGATTGCCTCCTACTTTGTTCAAAAGCCTTGAAATTTCACTCTTTAGCTGTTCGTTTCGGTCGACTACAGTTTCGCTGTCACTAAGGTAGTCTTCAGGAATAAACTCATCTTCTCCTGTGTCTTTAGAGCTCCTCTTGAGCTTCTTTTCAGGTAGCTTGTGAACTCTGGCGGTGTTGGATTCGTATTCTTTGGCAACCTCATCCAAATGCTTCTCATAGTCTTTTAAATTCTGCTGATACCTTGAAACAACGTTCTTCTTGTAACTCTCTTGTACCCATTCTGGCTCAGAATCAGAGTCTGATTCGTTGTCGGAGAGACCAGGTTCATCTTTTGGTCCGTTCTTTTTATGATTTCGTAGCCATGTCATCGTGGAACATATTAATGATAACGTTTTCCCTGTCCCCGTAGGACTTTCAAAAAGCCCCACCTTGTACCCCTTGTCAATTGTGTCATACACCAGGTTCATGAGCAGAAGCTGAATGTCGTATGGCTCATAGGGGTGGTGGAACATGCCATCTTTAACAGTCATATGCTGAATCGATAAGAGATGAGAAACGCGTCCTTTTTTCTGGGGTGTTTTTTTGCAATCAAAAGAACTAGAGAATAAAGCTACGTATAACTGCAAAGAAAAAAAAAATTGACACCGTATGTACCCAACACCTATATTATACTTGAATGTGACACCTATAACCTACTTCTGCCGAGAAGATCTCTGAACTCTTCAAGACCTTTGGCATCTGTACACGACCCTCCGCAGACCACCACTACCACCACGTCGTCCTTTTTGACATTGGGAAATGCCTTGTGGAAAATATCAGGACGATTCAAAACCACGCTTACTGCTACACCACATGCTGGCTCGACTATTTCATTAAACACGTCAGCATACTGGACGGTGGCCCTGATGGCATCGTTATCGGATATAGACTCAAAAATTGTCTTCACTTGACGCTGGTTGCGAAAATTATCAAGGCTCTGTGCCGATAAGTAGGAACATGCTAAAGAAGTAGCTACCGACTTGACACTACTCAAGGTGAACACTTCCCCCTTCTTGACAGTTTCAGCAAAAGTGGGTGCTTCATTGGTCTCTAGAATAAGCACATCTGACTTCATGTCGTGCTTTTTCAAGCCATCATAAAGCCCGTTGTATAAACCACCACCACCTATAGAACAAACCACACCTTTAATCTTATCTTTAGGTATATCGGATGCACTTATCTCGTCTATCATGGTTGAATGGCCATGCCATACCAATTTATTCTCGAAAGGATGGCAGTACAATTTTTCAACAGAATCATCTGTTGCAGCCATTTTAGTCCGAAGATATTGGTCTGCCTCATTGATAGAATCTCCAAATATGAGGACTTCTGAGTTGTACTCTTTAAGTTTGTCAATAATGACCTGTTTAGTATGTCTAGGTACTGCCACTGTGCATCTGACCCCATAAAACTGCGAAGAATATGCGGCCGATAAGCCAGCGTTACCTCCGCTAGAAGCGAACACTTGAATATCTTTATCGGGATTCGTCATCCGCAATCCCGTCACCGATTTGCCTATCATATATCCAATTCCTCTGATCTTAAAGCTCCCAGTGGGTTGCTCAGTCTCTTTCTTGAACAATACTCTACAAGGAGGCTTGAATGGTAGCTTGTCGGTTACATCTATGAGGGACGTCTTTATGTAAGGCACTTGAAACTCTTTGTTTTCCGCCAATGACATTTTCTATAAATCTGTCAAACCAGTAATGGTATCTGTAAATGTTATTGATGGGAAATCAAAGAAATAAGGGATGGTTGGATCAAGATCCCTATATAAATGGCTGCAATGGAAAAGAAGCTTTTGACTCGTAGAAGTTAAAGTCGCAGCCGAGTCTGACTCGTTTGCCAACCAGGTCAACTAAGTGCCTTTGATGTTTGCGGCAATGAGACACAACTGCCACATATTACGGGGGTCCACTGTGAAAGGCGCAAGAGGGGAACCAAATGCCACACAAAGGGTCCCTAAGCCTAGACCCGTTCTTCAATTTAGCTGTTAAATAGAGTAACGAAAAAAAAACTGCCGCAGAAGAGTAACCGTCGATAGCCGATTTAAGAGATTCAGCTAGTATTAGGAGATCTTGCGGTTTACTATAGTACATTCATTATCCATTTACATCGTTATGCCTGCTCTCTTGCTAATGGCTTCAACCAGTTCGATACACACTGTTACCAGTTATAATGCAATAGTTTAGTGTGTCCAATAAAAGTCTAGCCAACCCTACCAAATCCTCTCTCGCGGTGTAGTTGAACTGATTTAACTGATCACAGCCATTAACGTCCTCAAGAATAGGTATTAATGTTAGGGTACATCTCGACCATTCGTTTTGTGAATGGGAATGTATCAACTCCCAGAAGTGCATGCTTCTCGAGGCTGAGAACGTCTCTGTCACGTAGTCTGTTGCAAAGTCTATGATCACACGGTCATCATCAAAAGGCAAAACCAAGTCAGGCTGTTTGACCATACTGTGGTAATTCATAAGAATAAACTTGTCCATAGGGTGTGTAGGTTTGTAATCTGATAATATAATAAGCTTGTATAAATATTCGTGGATGAAAAATTTAAGTTGTTTGGACTCTTTCTCTAGTTCGGAACAAAACTGCTTCAAATTTTCAACAGGCGACGTTGGCAACTCAATATTCTGGAGCTTTGCAGCCAAACTCTTGATAGCATTGATGAACACGAGGTTTAAATTGAACCATCTCTGATATTTTGTGACTACGGCATCGGTTGTGAATTTGTTTGTCAACAAACTTGTGAGCTCCTTTCCCTCATCACCCAAGTCCTCCACCGATATTGAACTAGCACCAGTAAAGCCAAGACTTTCTTTAAACAGCTTCATGCTTTTCACAAATTTGTCAATGAATTCGAAAGAAGTATAAACCTGAAAATCCTTGGGGAATACTTGCATCTCATTGTATCGAGTGAACCACACTGAATTGAGATACCCAAGACTAGTGTGAGAATGATGTACCAATGGTGACCGATATTCTTCATCAATATCCCTAATAGGTCTAAACGCAATGTGATACTCACTCTTGCTCAAAATCTTATAGTTGAGGTCGTTCTTAGGTACAAACTTGTATACGACCGCCAAAACCCCATTTTCTTTGTTCAAAGACATCCCGTACACAATAATCTCGTTTGTGGGAGAAACTTTTTGGTCTATCAAAGAATTGGCCACTTGATAGTTTATAAGTCTCGTTGAAACGAATTTGTTCAATGTTTTAGAAGGTACCACAGTCAGTTTCTGAAAATCAGACAGAAGGGACACAACATCAAACTTTCCACATTCGTAGGCTACCAATATCCTATTGCTTCCTAATGAAGCCAAGCTGGAGACTCGAGGAGAATCTAATTGCACCGTCAAAAGTTTGCCATTCTGGTACACAAAGAGCTGGTTGAGGTACACAACTAACAATGAGTTCATATCTTCATGCCACTCCAAGCGAGATACCCTGAACCTGGTAGGTTTGATTATGGTTTCACCCACCAGTTTTTCCACTGAGTATATGACCACTTCATTTCTTACTGTGACATATGCCACATACAAGGCATCGTCTTGTTCAAATAAGTCGTAACTGGTGATTCCTTGCAAGGCGACAGAAAGCCAAAACTCGCCGCCTTGATAGAACCTGATTTCATCCAGCTCGTTCAATACCGATATAATCAAGCGACCTTTGTGCTCTACCAATTTGAAATCCTTATTTCGAAGCTGGCAATATTGGTGGGAGTCTACGTTTATCTCTCCTAGACTGTCTTCAGACAACCCCAAGTCTCTCGCCGTGAGGTCAAAAAGGTTGTACACAATCTGATAATCACGGGCCAAACGCCCCACTCTTTTGAAGACCAACACTTCCCCTGTATTGAGTAAAACACCCAACATGCAATCTTTGGAACTCTTGGAGACTGGGCTCCACTGGTACTTCACAATCAAAGGATCACTGATTCTCCCAAAACTGAAATGATCAGTGCTGCTGACAAAATTCAATCGATTAAAGCTGCATGTATCCATCAGCTTCAACAAGTCCGATTCTAATATTGGGGTCTGATCAAACAATTCATTGGCATTTACTGTGTTTTGAATCTTGTCACTACCTGGTGTATATTCCAATTGAGATACGATACTTTTATGAAGATTGGGTAGCTTTGGTTCAAGAAGATACAACTGAGTGCCATTGTTAACACTAAACTGCGAGTTGTCTGTCCATTGGCCTGGATTGGACCCGCTCGGGCTAACAAATGCCCTCACTACAGTTATATCTTTAATCATGTTGTTTACTTTTTTTTGAATTTTCGCATCTACTTTAGGGTTATATACTGAGTCTTCATTAGGAGATCGAGACAGCAGTATGTCGTAAATAGTACATTCTCTATAAATACCAAGCGAGATAGGAAATATGATGTTTCGTTAGACTAGATCTCTAAGCCTGCTTTGAGAGCAAGAATTTCACTTGTTCACCGATCTGCTCACAGATCCTATTTCTATCATCCAGACCCAAATCAGGGACCTTTTTAATATTTATATCCAACTCACAGTATAACCATTGAAGACTCTGAGTAATTAATAGTTCCACATCCAGACCCGATGTCTCTTCCATGATGTTGGTGTGATACAACCTCCGTCTTTTGTCGCCAGTCTTAGGCCCTCTTCCATTGGAATTACCAATGAACATATCATGAAGCTTGAATTTAGGCCAGTTAGCGTGTAAGAACATTAAGCTGGAAGACTTGAAATAATGGAAATTGTAGTTCAGATGCAACTTATCACCAGCACTATCCGCATAATCAGGAGCTAACTCGTCGTTATAACAAGCATCAAAATGGCTTTGTTGGGCAAAGTCAACTAAAGGATCATATTGACCCATTGCAAAGAAATGGTGCTTATTGTTGGGGTCCATAGGACCGAACTCTCTAACGAATTCGTTGACCTGGTAGTAAGGCAATCCTAATTTGTGAGCAGCGGCTATGAAAGTTTCTTTATCACCTTCTCCAGCCTGTCCTTGACTTAGTAATGGATAGTAGTATTGTGGGCCGAAATAGTTATAGTACATCGATAATATTAATGTCTTTATGTGCACCTCTTTATTAATCAAGATTTGACCAGTTTCTGAAGATGCTTCTGGAATGGTACCCTTAGTGTCGTGGAAAGAAATCTCTTCTTTGCTTTCACCTCTGGGGTCGTCTTTGAAGTAACTATTCCTAACTCTTTCTTCTGGCAGAGTTTCAACATCAATGATCTTGTAAAAATTAGGGGATGTGGACCTTCTCCATAAGTCAGGCCACAAAACGAGATGGTTTGAAAGGAAAGGATCATTCAGGAATAAGTGATCAGGATTCTTCAAGGGGATATTGTCAGCATCTAAGTATAGAACATTCTTGAAAGAACTAATCAAAAGGGCAAGATTCTTGAGTTGATAACCTTTGACCTTCTCCATCAAACGACTAGGTAAGTAATCCGACATGACCTTACATTTCGCATTCAAGTTGGGGAGGATATTGTTGCAAACTTCAATATCGTAATCGCTTTCTTTAGGAATAATGAGCTCAATCGGCAATTTTGACCCCGTGGACCGGAGCATTTTGATAGACAACAATGCCAATTGATTATACTCGTCACCTCCTAAGTACACAATACCATCACCTTTCATGAAGAGGTTATATTCACTGAACCTGAACAAGTCTTCAGGGTATGATTCCATCATGCCACTCATGAACTTATTATGACTACCAACCAAGCTGGTAAGCTCGTCATCATCCAAGCGAAGATAGTTGGCCAACATCTTTTCTGTACGAACGGGCTCACTCAAATAGTTTTCTCTCAAATGACCACCATATACCGGCACCCTTCCGTCTTTGTTTGGGAAATTGTTTTCTTCTCTGGCTAACCGGTAATGATCATCGTTATTAATTGGCGGCACGGATGGCCTACAGTCCTCTATGGTGTCAAGAAGATGAGTAAGGAACGTTATGAAGGTGGCCTTAAACTTGGAATAATATTGGACTTTGACCAAATCATTTAGCTCATCGTTGCTATCTCTTTGATCGAAACTAGTGACGTTGGCCAAGTCGTATTCATCCGCATAGACGATGGTATACTCTTCGTACAGTGGTAACTCTGACTTGTCCAAGAGATCCACATGATAGTAATCGAACTCGTTGTCTATGCCATTTATAGTTGCAGTTTTTAAACGTTCAATGTAGGCACTGTTCTCATTTTTGACGGGCTGCAACACCATGAATTTACTATCAGCATCCAGGTAATACTTCTTGTACAAGGACAGACCGGTGATACCGACCGTTAGTACGTTGGTAGAATGAGTTGCTAGGTATATCAAGTTCAACACTATGAATAGAATACAAAGCGGTAAAAGCCTTCGAACGTTTCTGACCAGATCCAACTTAAACATAGCAACGTGGGTAAAAGCTTTTAATAACAGTTTAACAAACTAAGTAACGAACGAAATGAAGACCAGTGATGGTAAGAAGACCAATAAAAAAACAAATCCACGTAAAATGATGAATAGATCTGAAGAAGCAGAACACGAAGATTCAAAAAAAAAATGGATAACAAGAAAAGAAGTTAAAATTGGAAGGGATTTAGATTGGCGTAAAAGTAAAAGTAAATAGTTTTTCCTGTTTATTTTTTTTGTTCTTGGCTAAGGTACGACAAAAGTGGCTCATTTTGCAGCGAATTTATTGTTTTAAATTGCTATCGGCTGCATATCCATTTTTACGCGGAGAGGAGGTGCTAGTAGTAGCCACGTACCACCAAGGTCAATCAACACAGACTAAAGATCTTGGTGCCAATCGTTAGGCAAATCTGCTTATCTAGTTGAAAAAAAATAGATACTTAATTTGTGCCCCACACGTCTCTGTGGGGTTCCACATATTAGAACAGGAATAGGACGTCTGAGTCCTTGCAGATGCCGTACACCGGGGCGAGATAACTCTGCATTGGAGCTATTCTCTGTACATCAACGGTGGCATGATGCCAATCTTGTTAAGGTGTTAGACATGAATGTTTGAATGGTCTGAGGAGCATACAGAAGACTTGAAGACAAGGGAGTATGAAACAACCGAAAGACCACTCCACTCCACAACACCAGTATATAAGGATATGTGGCACTTTATTCTGTTCAAAAAGCCCCTACTCGTTTGGATTGAGTAGTTTTCATTCGACGTAGTTTCGTCTACGTTGTTTCCGTCTACGCTTTCCTATGTACAGCTACGTTTCTTATACGATGAGGCATGCAGTATTGGGTCTATATTCTGGACCAGCGACGAGAAACAAAGAAAGGGATTGGTTGTCAAGTCTGAGGCAATCTTTCAGACAGTCGCCATGTCTTCTTTCACCATGAGGGTCAACTAGGGATATAGGTTTGAGAAGGGCTGCAAAAAAAAAAAGTTGTGTCCTGCACACAACGGCAGCGGTGATATCTTTCGTTCATCACAAGAAAGTAAAAAAATTTTCTTTAACCACCATTAAACCAAATATACGTAATTTTGTCATTATATTGTAAGAGCATCTTTAGGGTTCTGAGGATAACAACCAAGTGTATTGCAATACACATACACCAATGGTATGATCCTTTGTCTCGTTACCTCTTTTTACATGGCAATCTTGCATAGTTTCATTCTATACCTTTCCGTGTATTCAATGATGGAGATTAATTTCATTTTGCCAAAGAACAATCGTGGTCTTGTTTGGGTAGCATTTGTCTGTTTGCTAGACATTTGCACTTTACTATCTAAACACAAAAAGACCAGCACATCATCTCTCTTGATAGTAACGTCATCATTGAACAACAATGACTATCTTTCTCTAATTTTGCTCTTGGACAAGAGGAAGCGTTTTGGTTACTCTCGGCAGCTATCTTCACATACGCGGGCCCTTTCTTCCAGTTCTATACTTCTCCATGATCATACTATACCAATATCCATTGCCATGTTAATCAGTAGGGTACTCGCGACATTATGCCAAAGTTGTGCGACATTTCACATACCTGTGACACTAACCTCCATCTAAATTTCGCGTGCACTATCTGTTGGCTTCCCTTTTATAAACACAAGTTACACTTTTCCATCATACTGCTGCTTTTTCTTGTAAACAGGATCAACTAATAGTTGTTGAAGCTGCTCTATTTAAACCCACCAAACAGTGCATCGAGTCTTGTACTGTATTCGGTACTTTGACCTGTAGCGGTTGTCCCTATAACAGACGAGCAACTTACTCCTGAGGTTTCAATAACCTTTCATAGAGAAAGCGTCGAATTGACTTCAATTATCCCTCCACGGTAGCTAGCACTCGGAAGCTATACTCATAATATTACTGGCACATCCAATTGAACAAATCCAAGCATAGTTTTTTTACCCCGTGCAATTGATTAAGCACTTTCCCCGGGTCATCATAGCATTGTCGCATTCTCCTACCCACTTCGCCATGGATCAACCATTTGATATCGAACAGGATAATAACCCTTCTTTATATGGGAACTCATTCCATTACTTCAATAGCTCGTTATCTATATCGTCCACCCTCAACAGTCTTCTTTTGTCTGATAAGTTGACGATAAAGATCGAGTCTACCGAGAAATTGATAAATTCCTCAATAATTGTTTACCTCATAGAGATCTATGAAGAAAACTCCGACAAAGATAAAATCGTGGTGAAAAGGCGGTACAGTGAGTTTAAATCCTTTAGAGAAAACTTACTAAGGTTATACCCCACAGTCATCTTTCCGCCAATTCCCGAGAAGCACTCACTCTTGTCGTATTTCTGGAACTCCCTTAACACAAACAACGAATTTGAGTTGATTGAATTCAGGAAGCGATACTTCAACAATTTTCTTAATGACTTGTGCAAACACAAACACCTAATATCATCTAATCAATTCATTGCCAAATTCTTCGATCCTAATTACGAATTGTGTTGGAATAATGCTTTAATGGAACCTCCTATCAACAGTTTACCCAAGAATATGTTATTATCTAATCCTATTAACCCAGCCGATCAGAATGGGCTTTATTTATTATTGCCAAAGATACACCAGTTCCTGAACTCTTCATTCCTGGAATTGTACAAATTGAACCTCGACTCTTTGAGTTCTATCAATAACAGTATATTAAAGTTGAACAACCAATGTAATTTCAACAAGTTTCCCCAGAATAAGTTTCATTCGATTCCTGATAGCTTGATAAACTTTGAAACCTACGTCCACAGCAATTTGAAGATATTAGTTACACTCAACAAGTACAACATTGGCAATATCAAATCATTCAAACAGTTGTTGTCTATCTTGATTAATTTGGGAGGTAATTTGAATAATTGCTCGTTGGAAATCTATGAAATAAATTTGGAATTGAGTAACTTGATGGAGAAATTCGGGTCAATAATCGATTCAAACTACTTGAACTATGAAAAGTTCCTCCTAGAAGTCTTCATACCTCAATGGTACGAATTAATCAACCAACTTTATCAGTATTATAATGGTGCCTTAAATTTGATTAACTTCTTCAAGTTCAAAATTTTCCAATTCTTAATATTATTCAAGACCAAGTTCAAACTTGTCTCACAGTACCTCAATTTAGTCAACTCAACTATCGACTTGAACCACCTAGCTGAACTCAATTCCCCTTCAATCAACAAGCTCATCAAAAAACGAAGTTTGAATTCCAAGAAATCATGGTATAAAATATTCGGCGGTAATAAGCCCACATTGGATGTTAATGATTCTATAAGTGATACCATCAACCAGACGTACGAGTATGACAGGTCATTTGATACTTCCTCGAAAAGGGCCGAAAGCATAACCTCCGGTGCCAATGATGTCCAAAGTCTTGAAAGTAATGGTACTCAGGCCAATGGCTCTTCCGAAACACACAATCAGCATAACGATCATAAAAGTGGTAATCCGGAGATTCAATACAAAATAAATCACCTTGAAAAGGAATTGGTTACAATCAACAACTTGATTGAGGTATTGGACACGGATCTTTCAAAACTCACTGAGGAAGTTGGTCGTAGCTTGACTAACTTTAACAAACTAATTGAGCACAGATGGTGTTGGATATTCCTAACATTTATCCAGTCTACCCGTGTACTTTTCACTGAGAACTTGAAAAATTGGCAAGACTTCAAACTGGTTTTTGAGTAGTCTTATATAAAGCATATACATCGGCAGTTATTGAAACTGTATCGTTGGCTGCAAATAGTCGTGTCTCTACATCATAGGAATCAGCACCATATAATTTATATTTCTCGCGGCCTATTATTTCAAACTGTCTCCAACAAAAAAATTCAGTGGCAACATGTCGGCAATGGATATTGACACAGATGTGTCTACAGTATTGGCTAATATTAGACAAGAAACAGACTTAGAGGATGTGATAAACCTCACGTATCAATTGGAAGATTTTTCAGAAAGAAAATTATGGCACCAGTTGATAATTACCTTGGAAGACTTCTATCAGATTGCTTCTCAACCTCTCAAAGTTCAAATATTCAATCAATTTGTTTCCAAGTTTACGAACAAACTAAACACCATCAGATTAACAGACCTTTTGTTGAAGACATTCAGTGGTGAAGATTCTAAATGTCTTGAAAATTTGTTATCCTTAAAGGCTAAGAGTGACGACTCAGATTCAGTTGTTTATATTGATTTACAAATCGCCAGATACTACATAAAACTCAACCAAGTTGCTGAAAGTAACAAGATTTTGGAGTCATTGGAAACACAGTTTGATTCCGTCAATAATAACTTCAGTGCAAAGATCAATTCTGCTTATTATCTTACGAAATGTCAATTATACAAGTACTTGGAGAACTACAATTTATTCTACTCCAACGGTTTATTATACTTGTCTACGGTTGACAAACCAGAACATCCCTTGGAATTGGCCTTTGATTTATCCATAAGTGCTTTACTTGGCGATAAAATCTATAATTTCGGTGAATTGATATTGCATGATATTCTCCAAGTCTTAAAAGATTCTGATTACCACTGGTTATACAACTTGGTGATATATTTGAATGCAGGGAACTTAAACGAATTCAATAAGACCTTGAAAGTCAGCTACCCCAAGTACCCCAAATTACAAGCCCATGATGTTTTCTTGAAACAGAAAATCATCATTTTAAGTTTGGTTGAATTGATCTCCGTGAAGTCAACTTTAAACAAACAGCTCTCGTTCAAGGAAATCAGTGATTTCACTGGAGTCGACAATAATGACGTGGAACATTTAATCATTAAATGCTTTTCCTTGAAGTTATTTAAAGGTTTCATCAATCAAATCGAAGAAGTTTTGACAATTACCTGGTTACAACCTAGAATCCTTAATTTGGAACAAATTAAAACGGTGTCTGATCACTTAAACAGCTGGGACAACCAAGTTAAAGTGTTATCTGAGCAGGTTCATAAGAGCGGTGGGTCTGTCTGGGCGAGTGTTTAGAGTTTAGAATATTTTTAATAGGTTCATAAGAAATCTTCTTCTACGGTATCTTCCCTTATATAAGTCGTGCATTTTTTTTTTTCAGTCTGGATATCTATAAATACCTGGAAGTGTATACAGTAAAGATTTATGTGTCTTTTCTAAGCCTGTCATCGCTTTGCCTTCCTTCGCCATCACTTTCTTCACCCAATTCGAATAAAGTGTTGCTCGTAGTTGGTTCCAATGGCTTGGTGGTGTCAGCAGATGGAGGTTCGTACCTAGGAGGGGGTGCATCGTCTCTGAGTTCAAAGCTGTCTCTGTCTCTTGTCCTTTGGCCTTGCTCTTCGTCGTCGCTGTGGCTCAACAAAGAGATATCATCCAATTCAAATTCAGTGCCTGGGTTTGTACCATCATTTTCTTCGGTACTCAATTGTTGGCTCACTGCCAACATGTAACTAGTTTCAGTTGGTCTCCATAACCATGCAATTCCCATAAATATGACAAAGTAAATGACACTTGGGGCAAATTCAAAGGCAAAGAATGTGGCCTTCCAGCTCTGTTCGACGATTTCAGTGGAAGACATACTTAAGAATACGAAACTTCCGAAGAAGATACCTGCAAATGTCAATAAGAATGACAAAAGGATGATTCTAAAAAGCTTTTCGTATAACTTCAATTTGATGACTTGCCTCTGTTGATTCAAATTAGTGGTGGTCTTTTTGATGGAAGTCAAAATCAATGAGTAGTAGATACTTAAAGTGATAGTGATAGGAATCAATGGTAATAATGCAGTCAATTCATTGAAAGTGTTGTCGTCTAATGAGGAAGTGGAGTTGATGGAGGCATTAGATGAAGTATAATAACTCGATAATAAGTATATCAAGGAGGCAGCAAAATGGAATCCTGCTAAAATCTTGCACCTAAGCATGATTTTCTTGTCTAATTTCACAACCACCACACCATAACCTAAGGCAATGCATAATAAAAGGAAGAAAGAAAATGTCAATTTGATGGCATTCAAGATTGACAAAAACACCATATAAAAGATGACAAACCCACTTCCAGGATCCTTACTTCTGTTCAACAAATCATAGTAAGACCATACTACCAAAGTGTCAAAGGTCAATAAGCCAAGCATGGCGAGTAAGTACCTTTGTAATGGCAAAATCTGGTTCTCTTTTCTCTTCTTGAAGAACTGGAATCCGAACAAACCAATGGCAATAGCATACAATAAGGTCAAAATACCATATGCAGGCAACTTAGGGATTTCACTGGCACTCAATTCCCCGAAAGCGTTTTGAAAGTTGACAAAACCTTTGTACTTTATGGTTGGAGACTCGGTAAATGTAGAAACACAGTAATATCCCGTCTCATTGACTGGGTAACTAATGTTGGCCAAGCCCAAATGAGTCAATTGGTTGGTCAAGATGGCGTTATTGCTCTTAGAGCTATTGAGGATGAATTTACCCTTTTGCTTCTCGTCACATATCTTATAGTGGTTGATTGCAGCGTCATCACAAATAAACTTAACTGTACCGTCATCAAAATAGTGCCCAATATTATCAAAATCCTTGTACTCAAAGATGATGTATGACAACTTGATATCCTCTGTGTGTGGTTGCTCTGATACTTTTTTGTTCTTCTTATATTTATCTTTACCGAAGGCCAATAATTTAAGATTGATTTGCGGCTTGATACTTCCACCCCAGTCATGTTTCGAGTACATCCCTTCACAAACTTGCGATTGGAAACCTTGGTCTATTACAGCACGGTTTGCAGTAACAAGAAGGCATTGTAAGGCAAGAATCGCTATACACAGTAGTTTCATTGTGTATAAGTTTTCTTTTGCTAATGTGTATTGAATAAAAAAAGTATCGACACAATTTTGGCACTCGCGGAATACGGGAAATCAGGTTTCATTTTTTCTTGATCTGCTATATATTAACTAATGCTTAAATCATTCATTCGTTTCATCAATTTCGATTCAGTTTCACTCCAACCATCTACCAAACCTTTATAAAATCCAATTTGGTTGTCGCACAATTCCAACATGCTATTCTTCAACTCAGTCTTGTTAAAACGATCCCAGTTAGGGTATTCCTCGTTGATTATTTTGCTGATTAAATTTTGCACCAATTTACTCTGTAATTCTACCTCTGACTCCAATTGCCTGACTTTTTCTTCCAATTTCTGTTTCTTAGTCTCTGTGTTAGAAGATCCAATGTTTCCACTAGCAGAAGTCGATAATGTGTCTTTGATTAATTGAGTGGTATTATTCACAATGCCGTTGTTTCTGGTCTTTATAGGTGATGGTGGGCCCGTTCTTGTGTTCGATATTCCGCTATTGGTGCTGTTCATAGTGCTAAGCTCGGCTCTTGCCTTATCTAGATACTCTTGCAAAACCTGCAAATCGATCTTCTTGTTGTGCTGTAACTCAATTAAATTGGTCAAGTTTATAATGTACTTGGAGCAATCCTTCAATGAGGTCAAAAAAGATTCATTTATGAATTTGTAACTGTGGTTCCAATTATCCAGATACTTTTTCAAACATTCGGAGAATAACTTGAAGTTATCATTAACTGCCACATAATCGCTGTTTGAATTCTCGTTGACAACTGACAACTTCTCTATTTGTGTCAGGAACAAATTGTAGTCATTGCTTAAATCTCCATTCTTCTTATTCAATCGGAGAAATATTTTATCCAACTTGATCAAGTTTTCATACATTTTCTTTAACTTGTCATTTATCTCCAAAATCTCCTTATTAGTTTCCTTTTTATGCTTAGAAGAAGTTAAGAAATTCATTACTGTTTCAGTCAAAAGCTCCTCATTGACGACCTTGTTCACCATATTTGAAGTGAAACTCTGTTCTTTTTCCACGTCGTTGATATTGGCAATCTTGACGTTCTTACTGAAACTGAGCCAGTCATTGGAATCACTCAAAAATAAGTGATAAACTGACAGTTGTGACAAGATTTTGTGGTTGTCAACGAACTTGATAAACCGATTCAAGGAATACAACCTTTTGTGAACAAACTCCTGACTGAAAGTGTCTCCAGTTAAGTACTTCAAATTCAGCTTTGAGGGTAAAGGTGGGATCAACACGGTGGGGAAATCATTAGTCAAACAATGGTAGAGATTCCGGAAATCACCATACCTCCGCCTAACAGACATTGTAATATGTGTCTCATTCTTCTTGGTGGAAAGCTTGATAAGCGCAGGGTTGTCTGTTTCTGTGGTGATCAAATATGATATGTATGGCTTTGAAGCCTGATCAACGTCTCTGATAGGATCACTTATAACTGCATTGATGCTGTACTTTTCGAAGTTTTCGATCATTTGTTGCTCATGTATACCTGTTTCGTCTACCGTATCTTCGTACCCACTATTATGGGTTGTACTTGTACTACCGGTAGCATTGTTGGCCCCATGGACTGTACTCTCCTCGGACTTTCTAGTACCTTCGTGCCCTGGTGATCCAGAAATCACACCTTCGTGCTCTGGTTGATGCTCCGACTCATTGGGATTACTAAACTCGTCCGTTTCAGCATTTTTTGACATCAATAAAGAGTCACTAGGTTCCTCGTCACCATCATGTTGTACCTCATCCAGCAGAGCATTGATTCCACTCAATTGAGAAGTTTGAGCTTCATCTGCTTCATCAATTGATCCATCATGAATGAACTTGCTCTCATCTCCTCTTTCGAGCTGCACAGACGTGAATTGGTCTTCCATTATCTGTATACAAATGTGTGATTATCGTCAGAGATAAAGAAAGGGAGTAAATGACTGATTGCGAAAAAGAAAAACAAGCGAGTTCCTTGAATTGTGGGTGAGAAAGGCGTGAACAATTCACACGTCAATATCTACACTACTGATATGATGACAGTGGATACTAAGTGTAAAGACTAATGCACCAACCAAAACAATATCCTTTTTTAGATGTACATAACTATAGAACTAACCAAACTCCACCTGCAACCAACGATGCACCAATAACGGCAGTAATTATACCAGCACCTGCTTTATCTTTAGTTCCCAAGATCAAAGGCGAAGCATTCGAGACACTGGTACCAAAACCAGCTGCAGGGTTACCCACGGATGATCCTCCGTCATCTGCCGTGTATGGAGGATGAACATGACCTACTCTCAAATTCACCAACACTTCTAATGCACCTAACTGCTGACCTAATCCCCAGGTTCCATCCCACGTACCATTGGTCCAGTCTAAACCACATGTATGGCCATCAGTACCACCAGAGCATGACAATGCTGCAGCTTCTGCTGATGTTCTTAAGTATTGCATGATAACGTCGTAAGTGGTGGGAGCCATCACGGCAGTTTGACCCATAAATCTGGCAAGATATGCCTTGAAAGACTTTTGATCTTGGTTACAGTTGTTGTTCGGCTGACATGCAGGTTCGTACAATACTCCATCCTTGAAAAAAACTTGGGCACCTTCAAGCAAATACTCAGTTCTCTCTAACCATTTGGGATCTTCGGTGTAATTCCACAAGTAGGCACATCCACTTAACATTAAACCTTGGTTATAAGACCACACTAACTTAGTCATGTTAGTACAGTTACCCTCGATCTTTGCACCATCGTATACGAGCCACCAATTTCCTTCAGTCAAGAATCCAGCACCATACATCCAGTCCCACACCCTGTCACACCATTCGATATAACTGTCATTAGAGGTGAATCTGGCTAATCTGGCACCAATGTTGAAAAGACATCCATTCGACACAGAGTTCTTGTAATCGTACCCAGTATTCCACTGGAAAATTTGCCATCTTAAACCTCCACCGCAAGAAGAAGTATCCCATCTAGCAGACATGGTGTTGAACACTGCTTGTGCCAACGTTAACCATGCCTTCTTTGGGTCATCAGGATTAGAAAAGTTTCTTTCAGCCGCGTTCATCACTGCCAATCCCCAGAAACCTTGATCATCATTACCTTCGGTAGTGGATTGATTCAACGGAATATAATTATCGTCATCACCCGTTTGATACTCCAAGGCTTGTTTGATCAATGGAACATACGTGTCGTTTTCCATTAACACTGTGTAGTCAATCATTCCGCCCCACACTCCACCAGCTTCCCACCAATAGTATGGCCAGGTGAACATCCCGATGGTTCCACCGTATTTATTACCGTCATAGTAATCCAATATCCCGTCTGCTATCAACGCGGTAGCCCTTTGAATGGATTTAAAATCATCCACATCTAACTCAATACCCAAAGCGAGTGTCAATACTGAGCATAAGCCCAATATTATATTCAAGAGCTTCATCCCTTATGAAGCCTGATGACGCGAACTGTTATAAGAGGATCAAAACTCAAAAGTAGAAAGGGTCTATTGTGTTTTTCTTAATTGATCCTTTAAAAAATTTTCTTCGTGGGCCGCATTTATTAAAGTTCGATCCAGTTGTGAAAAAATTACTCAATTACTATACAAATATATGATATCATATTTCCTAGGTAGAAAGATTGAAGCTAAACTTACATCGCAATTGGCACAACAACTGTTAAATGATAACACACCTTTATGTGATGTTGCTTCTATATATTTCTCTAGGCGTCAAAAGTAGGGTCAAGAATCTTGTCCATGGCCCCAGTATCTATGGAATCATTGATTAACTCGTTGATAGCCTTATCTTCGTTAGTTATAACATCATTCTCCTTATTATTATCGTCGTTATAACCATCGCTGTCATCATTGCTATCTTCTTCATTCTTATCTTTGAATATGCTCTTCAAATGGAAGAAATCGTTTATAAACGTTTCTTTGTTAATGCCATCAACAATTTCCTTGAAATCTTTAGGATCCTTTACTAATTCGTCATACACCAACTCTCCCGTGGCAGCATCAAAGTCCTTGGTCTCTGAGTCTAAACCTTTGTAGATCGTATTCAAGTTATCAAGGAAATTGGCTGGATAGGCTAGGAAACTGTTATGAGCTTTATGATTCAATTTGATCTTCAAGAAGTTGTAAAACAAATTATAATCTAAAAACAAATTGGACTCACAACTCATATTATCATTCACTTCGTTAAGACATTTGTAATAAGCTTTTAATGGTTTAGTATTCTTGTACTGATATTGATTCACTGTGTTTGATGTAGGAGGCTGGTAGCTAAGTTCAGACACGTTTGAAGATACCAAAGAAAAGTCCTGTCCTACAGAAGCAATTATTGGTTCAATATAAATCTTTTTAAGATTATCCAAAATAAATCCTCTGAACTGGGTTTCGTTGTTTATCGACTTGTTTATGTTGTTAAGATTATCAACGAAATTCTTGTCAATCTCCTTCAAAAATATGTGATTATTGATATTCCTGGTCTTATTGCCACTGACACTCTTCAAAAATTCATTATAATCATCAAACGTATTGTACAATTTGAATGGGTTGGAATAACAGTCAAGACAAAGCTTGTAATTGGTGGAAATATCATCGTTCAAATCCAACTTATTATTACAGATATCACAAAATAGCGGGTCTTTTAGACCATCATCAGGCAAGTTGGTCGATTGGATAGGTAAAGCCTTTTGAGCTATTTGTTGATAATTCAAATTCTGCAAATTATAGTTGTTTGTCGTAAGAGCCGGACTAGATATCTTGGACGGATCAAACGTGTTCAAGTCACTGCCAGCCACCCCGTTTATGCCAATGTTGGACATATTTGTCTTGGGAGTGTGGGTGTTATTAGCATTAGCCCCGGCATACTGATATTGATTATACTGATTAGTATTCAAGTTTAAATTGGCACTATTATCAACTTTTTTCTTGTTGAATAACTCATCATCCATAAATATATCATCGTGACTAAAGTTCAGGTTCAGGTTCTGTTGCTGGAACTGTTTCATACCGTAAATCATAGTCTCCTCAGCTAATGGTTTTCTCAGCTTCTTCTTTTGCCTCTCGATGATTCTACATTTAGCACACGTCTTATACTGTTTGACTTCAGGAGGTTCATCATCCATTCTCTTCCGTTTACAACGACGACATCTTCTAACTTCAGCCATTGTGTTCTGTATCTTTTTTAGTTTACTGGTTGTAGTGTGTTTTTTTTTTTATGTGAAATTTTTTGCGCTCTCCAAAAAACTGGCCAAATAGTCGATATAGGTGTTTGTGTGTTTTGTTGTTTTGAGTATATTTCGACAAATAAAAATTTTTGAAAAGTTGGATTTTCTGCATTAATAATACGTTACCCGGACGTTTTCTGCCGGCAATCCAAAATGTATGACACTCTATAGCCGACCAATAAAAATACAAGAATTTGAGGATATCATATAATCAGGAAAAAAAGAAATATATTACAGTTCCTTTTAACATTACCATATATTACAGTGTGCTCTAAAGTTGCGGCATCTGGGGTCCTTTGTCAAACCAGCATTTCTGAGTGTTTTTTGCAATCGAAATTTAGTTTTTCTCAGCGCTATCGCGATGTGCGCCAGATCTGCCGCTATCTGGCCCAATCTTTCCCTATCTTTTCGCTGCCTCCTTTTTTTTCTGTATCTGTTTTAGTTGCTCTTGTTATCTCTATCCCACTGGCCAACGCTTTACACGAGCATGCTACTTGGCTTTGGCTTCAAATAAACGTCGCTCTGGGGATTTTCCTTGCCCCTTTAAATCCCTTTTCTCTTCTTCATGTCTAAGCCCCGACTTTTGCATCACCAGATGACCTTGTCTTATATCTATGCCATATACCGTGGGGAAACCTTGGCGGGGGCGGTGGTGGTAGAAGTTTGGAATTTACGCGGGAATTTCGCACGTCGTCTCACCGAAAATTTCCCTACTCTCCGGAATTAACGTAATGGGGAGTTTTTCCTCGTGAAACGCTCACACCTTCTGGACTTTTTTTTGTCGTTTCCTAAAAAATAGGGTCAACACTATTTTGTTATCTTAATAGATAAAATACCATATCCTATTTAGTTATCAAACGTCATGTCTAAATCATTTGTACGTTCGATCAAGAATGTTGCCAATGGTTATTCCGCGGTGCAAATCTTGGTAAGAAAAGCCACATCTAATGACCCCACCGGTCCTACAACTTATGATATGGAGGAAATTAGTAGTTATTCATATCAATCTCAAACTGACTTCTTAGAGATCATGGATATGTTGGATAGAAGATTGAATGACAAGGGGAAGAATTGGAGACATGTTGCCAAATCGTTGACGGTTTTGGATTACTTGGTTCGGTTTGGGTCTGAAAAATGTGTTATGTGGGCTAAAGATAATCTCTATATCATTAAGACCTTAAGAGAGTTTGTTCATTTCGATGAAGCAAATACTGACCAGGGTGCTATAATAAGAGTTAAGGCCAAGGAATTGGTTGGTCTTTTAAGAGATGATGATAGGTTACGTCAAGAAAGGGAAATGGCTGCCAATAGAGAAGGCCGTTCCGGAGGTAGAAGACAAAGAAGAAATACCAACAGCGCTGAACGGAATGATGCTCCTTATGATGACGATTTACAAAAAGCCTTGGAATTATCCAGACTCACTGCAGAACAAGAACAACAGAACAGGAGAGATGAGCGAACCACTGATGATCCCGAGTTACAGGCAGCTCTTAAATTGTCATTAGAAGAGGAAGAGATGAGGAAATTGAGAAACCAACAGAACGAGAACTTGTTGGATTTGGACGATGGTCCTCAGTATTATCAACAACAACAGCCTCAATACTACATGACTACCGGTTATTACCAGCAACAACCCCAACAATTCCAACAACAATATGACATGTTCGGTAACCCAATACAAAGTGCCATGGTCACTGGGTACTATCAACAACCACAACAACCTCAGTACCCTCAGTTCACGGGGTTTAACTCACAACCTCAACAGCAACAACAACCACAGCAGGAGTTGACACCGCTCAAAACAGGATCAAACAACCCGTTCGCGTTGAACTCTCCTGTATCTCAGCAGCAGCAACAGCCTCAGTCTCAATCACTCAATGATATAGCTCAACAGCAACAACAGCAGCAGCAACAACAACAACAACAACAACAACAACAGCCCCAATTCTTCACCCAGCCAACGCAACAAGAATTGAAACCTCAAAACACCTCTTCTTCAAGGTATGGAGATCATTCACACCCCGAATTGAATAACTTGTTGGCTCAGGGTACGGGTATCGATACGTTTGGTAATACAGGAGATATGAGGGTTGCACATCACTACACCCAAGGACCATCTTTCTTGACCTCGAATGGTACTGGTATTCAACAGACTGATAAAGCATTGTACGCCAACACGGGCAACCCATTCATACCTAAACCAACGGGACAGGCTACTGCTTCCTCCTCTCAACAACCACAAAGGCAGCAACCAGTGTATACTGGGTATGGGTTTGGTAACAGCAATGCTCCTAACCCTAACCAAAGGTCCGATAATGGGGCCAGCTTGATAGATATCTAAGCAGAAACTGAAGAGAAAAGTTTAAATAGGTAAAACACGTACCAGGAAGTGTTTCTGTTTCAGTGTGTGTTATTATTATACATGATTTAGATCACTAGATGTCTTACACCTTATACTTCTCAAAGTCTTCGATCCGTTGCTTAAAAATCGACTTAACACACCAATCCCAGTCAACCATCGTGCAGGTACCACTTAAGGATTTGATAAGCTTGCTGTCTTTTGCCCTATTGACAACGACAATCCGCTTCCCGTCTGTTTCGCAGAATGACTTAGTTCCTGTTTTAACCTGTCTTAGTTCCTGTACACCATGACTGTTTAAAATCCTGCTCAACACGTCGAACCCACCGTTCAAGTTCGACGAAAGGTTCAAATGGTAGTCTTTGAATAGCTTACCTTTGTCGCTGTTCAAGATGACCTCCACGCCATTTAGGTTGTCGTCATCATATCCTAGCTGTTCGTTGATTTCGCTAACCAGTGCAACTTTGTCTAATCTGTATTGTTCAATGTCGATATCAGGATCGGTTCCAATTGTCAAGGCAGAAGCCAAATCTTTCACGTATTGAGGATGTACAATCATACTGACCTTGCTTAGACTTGTCAAAAACTTTTCAGTTCTTAAAATTCTTGGTGCTATTAAACAGGTAGCCTTGTTTGGACTATTTGTTATTTTCACGCCATACTGTTTCAAATTATTCGTATCTTCTTTAGTCAATTGTATCTCACCTTCACAACCTGTCATTATAACAGTGATATCTAATCCTGCCTCTGATACACTGGGCGACTGGCTGATTTGTGATCCCTTACTTGGAGTTGCACTCTTAGCCTTCTTGGTCGCTGGTGAGATGTTTTCCTTATCCTGTGAAGATTTGGTTCTCTTCCTTGTATCTTCTTCGACCTCTAGTTCTTTCATATAGTCAGACATCTTCCGTGAACTCTTGAGAAGCTCTTGGTGTTTTATAAGATCGGCCATGTTATCATGCAACTTAAGCGTCGCTTTAGACTTTGCTGACCTACTTCTCCTTGCTGGTGTGAATTCAGGGTTTAGGTACTCCTGTTCTTTGGGCCTCTCTGGTGTCTCCAAGGAACGCTCGGGGGTAGACACGGGGTCTGCTTCCACTGGCACAGTTATGTTCTCATTTTCACCAAAGACGGGTGATGATTGAGGTCCATTTTCAGACACAGGAGTGTCGGCTTTGACGGGTTTGATTTCTGCGGGTCTATGGATATCATCACTTTGCTCTTCTCCTTTATTCTCCACGTCTTCTTCTGATTTATCCTCGCCCTCTTCTTCACTTGAATAGTCGGTTTGATCACCACCAAGTTTGATAATATCCTCGTCCATGCTGTCATCCACATCATAATCCACCCAGTTCCTGAGCACACTACCCTCCAACTTTGTTCTTCCAAGAAGTTGTTCAATTCCTCTGCTATCTCCTAAGAATTGATACTTTGGCTGCTCAAACTCCATCACTTGCCAGTTAGCGTAACACTCCTCTAACCACAAATGATTCACCACCTGAACAATGGGTTTCCCATCAAATTTCCACATATTAGCCGCTGCTTCATACTTCCTTCCAGTGGGCCGTCCCACGATCAACAAGTCGTTGTCTTTCGTTAAGTTCTTGGTAAAGGTACCTCCCATTATTGTAATCAACTTCGATAAATAATATCTCGCATCATGACTGTAGTTGGTAATTGATATTTTTAAATCCTTGAAACCCGTCAATGGCTTGTTCGGGATAGGGTAGTGGAGTAGCTGGGAATTGGTGGGGAGCGTCCATTTGTTGTTGATAAGAACAGAATAAAGCCATTGTAAATTCCCTATGATTATTCTCTTACTCCTAAAGCTGATTTGAAACTCCTTCCCGCTTCTGTACTTGCCCAAGTATATGTCAATGTTCTCATTAAACTTCGAAGATACTTTTCCTCCATTCTTCAATATTAAAGCGGTCACAGCAGACTTCAAGTTCTTGGAGAGGTTATAGTCATTGGATATGTAGAATTTCTTATCGTTGAAGAACTGGGCATTATACTTCAACATGTTGCTCACATCGTGTTCCGTCAAGCTCTTGGAATAATCTGCCTTTTCCCCCGAGCTAGCATTGTTTTCTGTGTCTGGATCCAAGAGATATGGCTTTTCACTTAACTTCTTTCCCATCTTAAAACAGTCATCTATCCACGCTGGAGTAACCAATTTGATATCTACTTCACAACTCGTGGCCAAAATTGCTTTGTCACTATTGATATCGTTTGTGATCAAATGAGTAGTGTGGCTGGTTAGCATGTCGAGGTAAAGCCCACCGAAAGCTCTGACACCACCATAGATTATTTCCTTATCGCTATTTGGTACATCATCGCCAATGCAAATAAAACAATGCTTTAAAAAGTACCGAGGATCCGGATTGAAATTCGGTGTATGCAATGGCTTGCGGACTCTTATGCTCTCGTATACCCAGTCTGGTGTAGTTATTGGGATCATGGCTTGCTTTGCCACTTCATATTCAATGAAATCTACCGTTTGAGTTATGACGTGATTCACCTCATGTTCTTCGAAATAGTTTAGGGAGTTATCGTGATCTTTTTTAACATAAGTAATAGCACCATTATTCTCAAGTGAAAGCTGAAGCTTTTCCACGTCCTTATCTGGAAACTTCGCCAGAGAGACGATCAATACTTTGAGATCATTGAACATGTTGTGTTTGTTTTCAGACTAAATTTCGTGTACGCGTTTTCAAAGTAATTTGCTGCAAAAAAAGAGGGAATAGTATTAACATACCATGTATATATAACGCAAACTATGCAAGGAACTAAAAAGACGGTATTTAGGGATAATTAATGAATTATGGCCTAGATTTTATATGTGCCTTCTTTGAAAAAGGTAGGCCAAAAATAGCAACTGGGTGGTGGAAAAAAAAAATAGTTGGATAAAGGGAACTTTATGATCTCTGAGAACTAAAGATGTAGCATTAGATTCGTTTCTTATAATGGAAAATGTCTGAGGAACCAGATGTTTCTAAGCAAACGAGTGTTCGTAAAGTGTTATTCGTTTCGTATGACAAAGGCAGATTGCATGTGGTGCCCTTTTTGATAGGGAGATGGGGCAGGTTCATTAGGGTATTATTTTTCGTGTTTGTTTTCTTTTTGTGCTTCTGTGGGAAGAATAGTAAGATTTGACCGGAAGCACATACTATACTTCAAAGATGTTCTTCTTCTCGGAAATTATCTTCTTTGCCCAACTTCTGCATAGAATACTGGCCTTCATAAACTTCTTCGTGGAATACTTTTTGAAAAATTCATCATGCTCAACGGGTGAAATTAAGTATTGAATGATAAGGTTAATGCAGTCTTTCATGTCGTCGATCTTGTATCCACCAGAATAATGGATTAGATTTCCGGTCCATACTGGATCTTTAGACATGATGGATCTGGCTATGTACATGGCACTAGCTGCACATAAAGATGGTAATGTGCCTATGAATTTATAATCAATAATGGTGATTTCCAATAAGTATTTTCCCAAAGTTCTGGTTTGTACGTCATAATCATCAGCTTTTGAAATTCTTCTCAAAAAATTCATTGGATTTGGATAATTCAATTCAAAGTCTAGTATAGTTAAGATATACTTCTCTGCCTGCAATATTTCTTCTTCTGTGAATGAACCATCTGTGAAGTAGGAATAATTTTTAACGGAAGGACTGAACACTTCTTCGTATTTGGCAGCAATGAACAATGATCCTGTAGCCAACAATTGTAATTTGTCAATCTGAACAATTTCCAAAGACATAAACCGATCCATTATATTGATGGCCAAGTATAGGGTCTCAGGTAATAATCTGAACCTAGAATGCATTTCAACTAACCAATCAACTAATATGGATCTCATTTTAGGCTTTAAATGTTTCTGTTTAAAGATATACTGAGAATCTGGTAATGTCTTCTGTTCTAATTCGTGTAAATAAGGATAAATGTCATTGACATATTCACTGACCATAAGAGGATCATCCAAATCCTCTTCGTCTAAGTCATCCCATTCATAATCTATAACTTTGGATTTCTTCAAGTTTTCTGTGATGTATAATTTCTCCACTAAATTGGTAGAGGATTCTGTTGCCTGTCTTTTCTGGGGGAGTCTGGTAGGGATAGATAAGTCATTGGCTATCAAATTGGTTTTACGAGCCTGGACAGGAATAGACATATTGGTGCCTAATGGCCTTCTTTTATCCTGTGGAGGGTTCAATGGTTGTGTAGTATCAGATGATGAAAGTGGAGCTTGTTGTTGGGCAGTTTTCACACCATACTGGCTAGAAATGTCACCAAGGTATGTTCTACCTGTTGTCGTCTTCCTGTTTTGTTCATCATCACGGGATTGATTGGTAGACGACTCTGTTTCAGGGTCAATAACTTTATTGCGTGGTATTGTGTGCTGGTTTTCATCATTAACGATTTGAACCATGTTGAAGGTCACCTGATTTGAAGTTAATGCAACAGATGTTCACTTGTCACACCTGAGATGTTTGTGACGATTGGAAATATTGAGCTATTTCAATACTTTAGGGAGGCTGTTTGCGGTAGAAAATCCCGTTTTCTACACTTGTAACTCAAAAACAAAACAAGTTTGTGAAATTTAACTCTTTGTGATAATGTTAATTGGTGGATCCTATGGATTGACCGATTTTTGTACAAAGTCTAGCCTTCCTGTTAGTGTGCTATGTAGTTCTTTTTGTAAAGAAACCAGATATATTTTTACAAAAACACTTTGAGAAGAAAAAAAGAAAATTTTAATGCTCTCCCGTCAGACCTAAGCGTTTGTCTTTGAAGTTACTAACAAAGGGAAAAAAAATAATAAAACAAAAATAAAAAAAAAGAATGTGTCAATGAAATTTCTTTGAGAGTGAGTACCTTGACGCCTGGCGCCGTACTTCGTACTATATTCGTGGCAATCGAACGGAGGGTTCCTAATAAATTTGTTATTATATAAACTTGGACGAAATATATTCCGGGTTATTTCTGTTTTAGGGTGTATTTTGTCTCGATGTGTTTTCAATGCATCTATTTTAGGAGTACTTCTTCGCGTTTGCCATTCCATTTTAGGATTTTTTGTAAACAAAATGCGACCCACCATATATACTTTAGATCATCGATGAAATAAAATAATAACCTGCTGATGGGATCAGCCTGGTTTCTATGACCTTATCCCCATTTGAGTGTTATTGTTATTGCTGTTGTTGACGCCTGGAACTTATTTTATTGCAGGGTTCTGAAATTTCAAACAATAACCTTTGTGTTCGTTTCTCTTCATTTTAGGTCCACCGAATATTGTAATGAGCTCAGGAATGACAATATAGGCAATTCAATTGCAACTCAATTCTTTTGAATTAGTGGGGGCTTCTTTGTTATAGACTCGTGGTATGTGGTGGGGTTTTTGCTGCGGTACTCTTTTTGTGTCATAATTCATGCAGGGGTTGTTTCAAAGCGTCCACTTGTACTCCCCCATTAAATCTATTCCAAAGCCACTGGGGTTCCTTTGTTGGCCTTTCGTCTCCTTCTTAGTATTATTGATTGAGGAGCATCTCTCACACTTTCTTCTCTCTTCGGACCTCATGCTGCTACTGGACACGGGCCTAGTTTCCAGCTTATGTGTGTCGTGGATATTGTTGCAACATAAATAACACTGAAGAATCACGTCTTGTTTTTCTGCTGCTCCATCTGCGCTTGCATTTAGTGTAGGCTCTGATACAGATGTGCTTGGAATAGGTGCTTGTGGTGGCTTTATTTGCAGCTCAGGTACCTCAGCTTCTGGACTGTGTTGAGCATGCAGTGACCCCGACTCTGTTCTGCTTAATATACCAATTAACTTTTCGTATAGCTCATTGTTGTGCTGTATGACCTTTCCAAGATCACCGTCCGGCTTCTTCACCTCTTGCCTTTGTTGTTCTTTTATGACTTTCTCAAACTGCTTCAACATTTCTGGTGCTGTGCTGGTTATCTCTGACGCATCGTACTCCAGTTCTGATTGAAACTCAAACTCGGGTAAATCATCGAAATCATAGACTTGTGGCCGGGATTTCTTTTCTTTGTTCAAAATCTCTGCCATGTCATTGTATAGCTGTACCATCTTTTCTTTGCGGCTTTGGCTGCGTACTTTCTTGTTATCACGTTGTGCTTGGTTCTTCTGTTCTTTAGCTCTGCTTTTTAGGCTTGGTTTGGGCTCCTCGTCAGCCTCGCTCACCCTTCCATTTACTCTTTGTTTAGCATCATATAAATTTTTGTACTTGATCAATTTGTTCCGTAATAAGTCGTTCTCCCTCTTGAGTTCGTTGCTCTCATTCAACATTTTCATGAACTCGTCACTCTGTTGAGCCACTTCGTTTTTGTACATCGTATTGGACTTCATCAACGTCTTGACCTTCTCTTGTAACAGCTGTATGATAGGTTTGTCATCATTCTTGCTCAATTTCTCGTTTTCGCTAGACAACTCTTCACACTTTTTAGCAAGCTTTTCAATGGTGATCCTTACCAATTTCTGGTACTCAACAATTTCGTCATTGTCTAACACTGACTTGGGTATATCATTAACCACCTTGTGTGTTTCTCGAATCAAAAGCTCTGTCTTGTCCTCTTCATTTTTATCCTGAAAATCAAGAACTGATTTATGAACGAAATTGTGCACATCCTGATTCATAGACATGTCACTCAACGAGTTGAATGCATTACGCAACGGACTCCCTACACCAGTCACGCCGGATGGCTTTCTTTCTGGGGAGTATAACGACGTCCGTTGTAATCGAGGGGTAAAGAATGATTTCTTGTTTGTGCTCTTCTTATCCGTTTTCAATGGAGACGACGATTTCAGTGGGGAGAAATTGTCTCTGAAAATGGAATCCTCCGAATACAAAGACAATTCCTCGTCTTGGTCTATTCTTTCACCAAACCTGTCTCTGCCATATCTATCAAGAAGCTCCTGTGTGTTGTCTTCTGCCATCGTGATTCTGGTCTAATCCACAAAATAAAGAAAACAAAAGTTATCTGGAACAAAAAAAAAAATCAAAATGCGCGTCTTATATTTTTACTGGCATTCGAGAATTTTGCAGCCAAATATTTATCTAAACACATCACTCTTCCACGTCAATATGTACAAGATAATTCAACGATTTCGTGACCGCCATTATATGCCAAGGAATTATACTTGAAGCAGTATATGCTTGTTTGGAATACTCGTCTCCAAAGACACTTTCAATCCTTCTGGTACATAAGATATCATTCAAAGTAATCATCTTCTTATAGTGATTCAATATTATCAGCATCAACGATTTCAAATTCCAGTAGTTAGAGCAGCTAAGTAAATGGATCTCAAAAACCATGTATTTAGAGTCGACTTTTTTCATAAGGTAACCCATTTTCATACCTGGTCTTGTGGGTGTATTGAAAGAAGGAACAGAAGTCGAGGGAATGAGACCGAGCACCGAGTCGTTTGGATCTTGAACCACCATGTCCTTCGTTTCTGTTCCGTTACTCTGTATGTTGAAGCTTGTCTCATTTCGTATTTGGGTAGATGATGGGATATTTCCAGATAAGCCGCCAGTAACATCTGGAGAAAGGAAGTTGGAAGTAGTCGGCATCCCAAAGTAATTAGTGGAAGGAGACGTCATTAGATTAGAATTGCTTGGTGATGGATTATTTGAATTGGAAAGATTATTGAAGTTCCGGAAAAAATCAGTGGTTGCATCGGTATTGGGTTCTGCTTTGATACCTGCTCCATTTGCGTCCATGTTGTTGTCACCGTCTATTTGCATACCGGAGAGTATTTGCTCTTGTGGTTCAGATTTGACGTTAAACGCCTCGTCGATGTTGCTGGTGGTGCCATTAGTCTCTAAATCCTCAAACAAAACACGTGGTGCTCCACTGACTGCTAATACAATCAAAGATATATCCTTGAACTTCATACTCAATCTCTTCCAATGGATCAATTCGTCGTCGGGGATAATACTATTGACTCTAGTCAATACCAAAAACTTCTTTCCTCCCAAACCGCTAGTCCTTCTAACAATCTCATCATTCAATTTCTTGAATAGTTCATTGGATATGTCGAAAATTTGGTCACTGATCGAATGCATATCATGCACATTCTTGTTCATATCATTGATCCCATTGGGGTTGCTGGTATTTGAGGTGGGTTTGGAGAGGCCAGCCGCGTTACACCACGATTTTGTGTGTGTTACAATGCCCAATGGGTCTGACCAAGAAGCAGACACCCAATTTTTATCAACTGACCTCTCATATGCCAAATGTAAGAATGCATCGTCGTCGGAATGAATATCCTTGTTGGATCCATTATTATTGAAAAACTTGAAATTGAACTTAGAAATTGGCTCCTTCACTATCGAAGTGAACAAATTAGAACTGAAGTCGGCATTATTGTTCCCTATGGACTTAGAAGGGTCGGGGCACTGATTATAAAGGTTCATTGATAATTGTGTCAACTTATGATTAGACAAATGCTTCAAGTATCTCTGGTTTTTTGCCTCTTTTATGATATGACTGGCAGGGATAACTTTACTGAACACTTGAACCAATGGTAACTGATGTCTCTTCAACATCACCTTAAAATTTCTGCAAATCTTGGATATCTCCACGAGAGAATTCAAATTGGGGTTGAAATCAAGGAACAACAACAATAAAGGCCGATCAAACTCAAACCGATTAGTCTTGTTGATCAAATCCAACTTGATCAATTCCACCAAGGAGTTTAACTTCTTATTGGCCTCTTTGTATACGCTATGATAATTATCATCACTTTTGTTAATCAAAATTAAACCTTGGTTGATCCGTTCAAGATCCGGTCTCGTCTCTGTGCTTTCAAGCGTAATTTTTGAAATGGTCCCAAAATTGCACTCATGATAGTTGGAAATTAACAATTCAAGGAACTCTTGGTTGTAACTATTGTTGGTGGCGCTATTGACCGTCTCTGAAATCAACAAGACTTGAAAACTTTTAGTTCCTTGTATTGGATTGAAGTTGAGATACTTCCAGAATCTCAAACTAACAGCATTCAAATTGATGATCTCATTATTGTTCTTAACAACTTTGATTTTGTTTTCGTTCAATGTCTTGAGTGATCCGTTCACGTCGACTGTAGAACCTTCATTGACTTCATTCAATATTTTAGAGTATTCCTTGAAATTTTCATCATTTTTTGGGTTTTCAATGTAAATTGAATCCCACTCGAGGATTTCTAGTTTCTTCATCCTGGACTTAGGGTTCAATATCTCATCATTTGTTATATCATCCAAAAAGCTGAGTTGGCTTTCAACGGGGTAAGTGTCTTCTCCTTTTACATCCAGAAGGTCGCAAAGTAATTCATCTAGCTTCACTTTATATGAAAATGGGAACTCGCTCAATAATGTTTGTTCAAAAGAATCAGATATCCCCTTAGATTCTATAACATCGACCTTGTTGTCAGTGTGTTCTGAAAATCCGTTGGGCAAGTTCAAAAGAAGACCAGTCTTGAAGTCATTGAGCCCCAAATCATACACCAAATTCGGTGTTAACCAGCTTAAAAATTCATTTAAATCATCTACTTTCACCGCCATCTCATTTTTCTTGCTGATTCCAAAATCTTCATCTTCTTGATCCACATCCATATTGAAGTCGGATGCAGATGCAGACATCCTAATGGCCCCATTTATATTGTTTAGTAAGAACTCATTAGGAATTGAAATGATATTCACCCCTCTCAAGATCAAAGGTAAGCAATTAGAAGACTCCGAGACTTGCCCATTTCGTGACTCTGATTCGCCAGATGCCGGAGGAGCGGTAGCAGCTACAGTGGTTGTAGATGATGGAACTGCTCCTGCACTCAAAGTTCCGCTACCCGTTGTCTTTTGTACACCAGTTGTTGTAGGAGCGCTGTGAGGTTGTGGACCTGGTGTTTGTCTTCTGAAGTCATCTGTCTCCATTGCAAGCGGTGAACTGTACTTCACTTTGTCATCCAAAGGTGAGTCATGGATGGCGAAAGGGGAGTCAAACTTGGGTAGACTATTGAGTTTTGCTGATTGTAATAAATTTGTAGATAATGGAGATGAGAATCCACCAGTGTTATTGAATTGTGCTTGATGGAACTGGTAAGTGCTTAATGGCACAGATGGGGGAATCTTGAGCGTTTGGGGTGCTTCTAATCCTGAAACAGTCTGGGGAACCACCGAAAAGTTGTTCTCTGATTGGGTATTTAGCTTCAATGGTGTATCCTTTAGCACATTCAAATCTACATCTGCATCCTCATCACTCTCTTCTTCCTCTTCTTCGTCTTCATTGTCGACATCCAAAACGGTATTATTGCCAGCATAATACCCTATTCCCGCTTGGTCATCATCTTCTTCACCTTCTTCTTCCTCTTCTTCTTCTTCATCTTCACTCTGTGGAGCTCCAGTTCCGGTACGATCGTCATCGCTATCAAAGAAGACTCTATTTTCAGGGTTGTATTCGATGCCCAAGCCCTTTTTGAAGGAGTCGTCTGCTCGTCTTATTTCAAAGCCTGTGACACTGGTAGCTCTCAATTTCTGAAATGATGTATCCAGATCCTTAGAGTCCTTCTCCACGTAGAATTTTCCTCCTTTTCCATACTTATCGTCGACATTACTTTTAATCAAGGGGTTGAAAAGTATAGGAGAAAATGCAGACTTGCTTGTTGGGGCATCTGAATCTGGGCCACCCACGGAGTTCAATCTATTTTTCTCGAGTACCTGGGGGGCTAAAGGCGTGGGCATAACGGGAAGTGGTGCTGGTGCCCCTGGATCATCATAGGGGGTCGGTTCTTTGTTCATATTTATTGTCATTTGATCTCGTGGTATATCAAACACAAAGCTGCCGCTATTGTCATCATTCAAGAAACTGCCGGTATCATTATCATTGACACTTCCTGATGCGTTCACTTGTAATAAAGGGTCATGGCTTTCAGTAAGCGACTGTTGCATGTCCACATCCGTAGGGGCAACATCGACATTTTGCAGTGTGTCTTGGACACTTATTTCTATTTCAGGCTTCAAATCTCCGTTATTGTCCTCGTCTTCTTCACTATTACCTCCAAAAAGGTCATCCATCTCATCTTCATTCACGTCTTGTTCTTGTTCCACTTTAATTGGATTAGTATCTTCTATCTGGTCAATATTATTCATGATCTTGACATCATCATCAAAGAAGTCATTGTTCACCGATGGTGGGATGGCCCCAAACAAATCTGGCATCATGTTCATTTCTGGAGGCATTTCAATGGGCATTTCTGCTTTATGATCTACCGACCCTCCTGTAGATAACACGGTTGGTGCGTTAAAACTAGGAAGATTATGCACTGACCCTGGGTTCTGGAGTTGCAGGATATTGGAGAGCACCAGCTGAATCTGGTGCTTTCTAGAAATGTTGAAATCCATGAATTCTGATATCAAGCCCAAGGGATCAGATATGCTACCAGGATCACCATGGAATTGATCTGGTATTTTGGGCGAATCATCGATGATTTTTTCATATTTCCCAAATTGAAGGAGACAAAGCTTCCAGGGCCATAGTATGTACTTCTTATTATCAACCAAATGTATGAATTTGGATACTTTAGAAGTTTGGTTATTCAAATGCTGTAAATTGGGAATCAACTTGACCCATAGTAGATTTGATTCGCCTGACATGTCTATCCCCGTGGCAAGCTTTAGCAAATTCAAAAGGTGTTCTTGGTTCTTTGGTGGGGTATAGGTGAAACTATTGATCACTTTGAGGCTGTCAAATAGATGACATCTTATACCTGAGGGTGATAGATATATGATAAAATTGGACGACAGGTCTGGAGCATCCACTGGAAAAATGGACGAGTTGAATAGCTGAAGGTTCACCTTCTGCACAATACAGAGCAACAAGTCTCCATTTGGGTGTAGCATAGGCTCAAGATACACTATATGGTTGGATATTTCATCATTTTGGATTACACCATGGTTACCAAAGATTCTTAAACACCCATTTTTCAGGAGCTTGAATAGTACCAACTTTTTCACGGCCTTTAAAAGACTTATGCCAATGTATGGTGCATGCTTGTCGTCGTTATTGTTCGAGTTACCATTGTTGGGCGTACCTGTACCACTGCTTGTATTGGCATTTGGATAAGCGTTGGAACTAGGGTTCGTGTTCGCCGTCAGTGGAGTTGATTTGGGTGGATTACAAACACTCTCGACAGTGATCGTCTTGGACACCTTACAAGCCAACTCTGGGTATTCTTTGGATATATCTAAGGAATCCTCGTTATGGCCAAATTGAAAGTAATAGAGGCCTTTATTGTTATATGTCAATAGGATGTTGGGGTACTTATAACGAATGGCAAGCTCGAGTTCTAGAAGCGCTTGGTCATTATTAGTAGCCAATTGAAATACACTGTACTTGACACTGGCTATATGACCAATCTTATAGAAGTGAGTGCCTATTTTCGAAGCATTAATCGCTTCCATTGGTGGATATAAATGAACGGTTAGATTTATTTGTTCAGGCCTCATCAGATTTTCATCTCAATCTTTAATTACACTATGAGACTTTGATTATGTAATAAGCTATGAAATGTTTAATCGATCTAGCACAAGAAATCATTGTAGGCCCTCTTGAGGATGGAAAATACTGTAATGGTAAGGTTCTGTGATATACTCTGTTTCTCCTGTTATATTGTATTGCCAATCATCGTTGGATACAATTTATGAGAGCATTACCTTTTCATAGATAAGCCAAAAGAGGAATAGTGCCAGGTCCGAAGTTCTAAAGTAACTAAGGCAGTTGATCGGACTTCTCGTCTCTCTATGGGGATGCAGGTTTTGTTTATCTCTGACTATATCATAACGATATCATCGTGTATAGATCTAGTTCCTTCGAAGTATCAAGTTGATAAAGTATTGCAACTTTTTATGATACCTACTACAGAACCGATTAGCGGTGTCAATTACTGTGCAGGTTGTCTCTCTAATGACCTTTCTGTCTCCTTATAATGCCGAATTGGAGTAGCTACAGGAATGCTGCAAAAATATGTACGTCTTCGTCGTGTCTGTACCACTAAAGTACACCGTCAGACACCTATGCAAAGGCACCGAACTTGACTGCAGCCCCTTGCGGGTTACACCACCGCCATAGGTTACTCTTGGCCCCATTGGAAATCTTACATTTGCTGAAGATATCTTCCCTTGTACATAATCTCTCTAAACATCTACCTTTACGGCGCAGCTTTTCAAAACTTAGGCCACACGTTAAACCTCCCCGTATCTGTGTAGTTTTACATACAGCATTTCCCGGATATGCGTCTTGCAGAACTTGCTAGGTGTGTTTAGCTTCCCCAAAGCCAAAGTACTCTCTCCACCATTTCTTGATTTCTGCGCATAAAAAATAAACATTGTTGATTCCTACTGATTCCAACTATGTCTGCCCCCAAGACAACACGTATGTTCCAAGACTCCTTCCTTTACTTCCATTATGTTACTAACAACCCTAGCCGTGTTACGAGCTCACGACTTATCGGATGAGATACAGACGAAAGTGTACGAACTTGCACAAGAAGCCCTCGACAATTATAAGATCGAGCGAGACATGGCTGCTTATATCAAGAAAGAAATGGACCAATTGTACGGTGCCACATGGCATGTAGTGGTAGGTGAGAGCTTTGGATCGTACGTCAGTCATGAACAAGGATGTTTCACATACTTTTTCCTTGGAGAATATGCATTTTTGGTATTCAAGAGTGGATAAGCTACAATACAGCAGTAACTATCACAAACGAGACCGCTCCCCAAAAAGACTGATAACTTCAAAGCGAATATAAAGGTAACGAAGTTCTAATGATACAATTGGTATACAATACACACTAGTTTTGCAATTTTTCAGCTTGACCGCTCAATAAAGTGAAAGCAGGTTTACCTAATTTTTCTCTACCCTTTAAGAAATCTAATTCCATAACGAATAAATATTCCACAATTTCACCTTGGGACTTTTCCACTAATTCACCAGCAGCACTAGCACTTCCACCGGTGGCTAAGATGTCATCAACGATGATAACTTTAGCACCAGCTGGGATAACATCCTTTTGAAGCTCAAATTTGTCACTACCGTATTCTTTCTTGAATTCAGCTTGGTAAGTTGGACCTGGTAATTTACCTGGTTTTCTAACTGGCACAAACCCAGCATTCAAGGCTAAAGCTAAGGTTGGACCGAACAAGAATCCTCTACTTTCTAAACCGACAACATAGTCAATTTTTTGATCCCCTAAGTGTAATCTGAAAGCATCGACCAATTTTTGGAACAAAGCTGGTTTGGTGAAAATTGGTAAGAAATCTTCAAACAAAACACCTTCACTAGGGAAGTTAGGGAATTGTTTTAAGTTTTGTTTCAATTCTTGAGCTATATCTTGAATAGAGGACATGGTGATAGGGAAGAATGTATTAAAAAGTTAGAAAGAAAAAAACGTTTTTGAACCGATGAGGAAAATGAATGCAAAAATTATGTCAAAATTCAAGCTGTGGCTTGACAGGGTTCTGTCATTCAGAATCTTTTCGTGTAATTCTTTCTCTTACTTCTATTTTCAGGGTCAAGACTGTATAGACTTGCATCCACTGCCTTTTAAGGGCTTTGAAGTCCCTCAAATCAAAGCACTGGCATCTTTGAGAAACCCAGTGTAATCATCGGACGGCTGGATATTGTCCATACGAGAAAGAAGACCCTTAATGTAGTCTTGGTCAACTGAGCACACGAATATCGGTTCACCAAAGCTTCTTGCTGCAGTTTCGTGTTTTGTCCACTTCCCAGGAGTATATTTTGGCTTCTTACGGTAACTTTTCTTCACTTTCCACTCTCTTTGTTCGAATGAGAATTTAACGCTAGAATCGAAAGCAAATATTCCCCCCTGAGTATCCTTGGGGACAGAACAAGAGGCTTCAATACTGACCTCATAACCCGCTGTTAATGAGAAACTTGTTCCAAGGTTGATACTTGCACCAAAGATTAAGATTCCAGGGTTAAATCCCATACCTGCTGTACCAGCTATACTCTTCCCGTAGTTCTGAGATCTCCCTACGCTTACCAATCCTCCAGACTTGCCGGTCTTTATAACACTGTGGGCGAAAGGGGCACCGTAAAATCTATCGCCCAATTCCCCTTTGTATTCTACCCAAACGTCCCACGCAAGAGAATTGTGCTTTTCATAGTATCTTCTGAACTCTCTAGTTTTATGGATCATCGCATGCCCTGGCCCAAATACAAACATCTGGTCCCAATTGTTGAGCTCCTCTTGTGGAATTTCTTCAGCACTAGTATATTGGCGGCGTATAGGAATCTCACCATCAGCAAGCTTCTTGACATTACTTCTGCCGTTGACAATCCTAGTCTGTTTACTGTCAGAAGATAAGGCATTTACTGTATGCTCCTCAGAGGCTCCATAGCAGGTGACCTCTGTGATATTATTCAATGGAAAAGCTTCGGCCCCTAGAGACTTGTTGTCTGAAGGAATATCAGATGTGGCAACGAATGTCAATATAAATAATACTGATATAAAGTACTTCATTAGTGAAATTTGCAATTGAGTTGAATAAAAGCTTCACCCGCCAAAAATGGTATTTTATACAACCTTTTATAGTGTTCCCCAACACAACATATCATATCTTTCCTTTTCAAGTTTGTTACGTATCCAAGAGGGTTCTATCCATACATTGATATGCCAAATGAAGATCCCACACTGGAAAGTATGAAGGGCCAGAGAAGAATAGGGCTACGTATGATGTCTAAATCAATTATCTAAGTGTTATCAGTACCCTAGAGTTTGTGCTATTACCTTGTACACCTGAAGCCAGACTCATCTTTTAACAGCCTTTATTGTAGTTTCTAATCTATTCGGGGATTTTGCAGTAATAAAATGGTCGTGTACGCTCAAAACATATCTCACCAAAATGAACTGAACAAAAGCGAAAAAAAATACAGAAGCTCGAAAAAATATTTAGTGATATTCCAGCAATGTCAGACGAAAATACTGACCAAGGAGTGCACTTGAAGACAGAAGAGGCTACTGGATTCGAGAGTGGGTATGACGTTGATTCTGCAGATACTAGCGGGATTGATGAAGAAAACAAAGCTCAACCCGGCTTGAAGGAAGAAACTGACCAAACCTATAAGTCTGGTGATAAAAGACCATTGCCTGAAGATGACGATGAACTCGCACATGCAGAAGAGGTATTGAATGATCAAGGTGGTGAAGATGATGAAGGTGAAGGTGCAGACGACCAAGAAGATGATGAAGACGAGGAGGATGAAGAAGAAGATGAAGAAGAAGAGGAAGTTAGTGGTAAAAGAAGAAAGAGAAGAAGAGCCAACCAGTTTATCGATATTGAAGCCGAAGTCGACGATGAAGAAGAAGATGAATTGGATGAAGATGACGAAGAGGCTGAATTATTGAGAGAACAATTCATCTCTGATGACCATGATAGAGGTGATGCAGATGTTGAAGTGGCTGAAGATGATAGGCTTCATAGACAATTCGATCAGCGTAGGCAAGAGGCCGAAGATCAGGATGCCGAAAAATTGGCTGAGACCTTGAAACAGAGGTATAGAAGAACTCATGGTGTCTACAGAGGTGACACTACTACCAGCGGTACAGTATCTCAGAAGTTATTAATGCCTTCTATTAATGATCCAGCTATTTATGCCATTAGATGTGCTCCAGGTCGTGAAAAGGATTTTGTTAGGAAGTTATATGAAAAGAAGAGAACTCTTTCAAGACAGCCAAAACCATTGGAAATTTTGACGGTATTCCAAAGAGATTCTTTCAGAGGATACATCTATATCGAAGCCAAAAAACCAGAAGCCATTGAAAGAGCTTTGAAGGGTATGGTTGGTGTGTATGCCAATCAGAAATTATTGGTTCCAGTGAGAGAATACCCTGATTTATTGAAACAAGTGAAATCTTCTGATGTCGAAATCGTACCTGGCATTTACGTGAGAATCACTCGTGGTAAGTACAAGGGTGATTTGGCTATCGTGGATAATTTATCAGAAAATGGTTTGGATGTCAGATGTAAGTTGGTACCTAGGTTAGACTACGGGAAGAACGATGAATTCGATAAGGAAGGTAGAAGGATCAAATCTAAGATCAATCCAATTCCAAGGTTATTCAGTGAGAGTGAAGCCAGATTATATGATAGTGAAAACTTACAACCAGGAAGAGGTCCAAGATCCTTTATCTATAAAGGAGAAGAATACATCGAAGGATTCCTTTTCAAAGATTTTAAACTTCAGTTCATTCAAACACAAAATGTTCACCCTACTTTAGAAGAATTGGACAGGTTCCAAACTGGAAATTCAGAAGAGGATGGGTTAGATATTTCAGCTGTGGCTGCTTCATTAAAAAGCAAGAAGGCAGGGCAAAGTTCAGCTTTCCAACCTGATGATAAGGTGGAAATCAGAAGAGGTGAACAAGCCAAGACGATTGGTAAAGTCATAACATCATCTATGAATGAAGTCACTATAAGTATCACTAATAGTGATGATCCAAGCTTTGTTGGCCAAAGGTTAACAGTTCCTGCTGGTGATTTAAGAAAAGTTTTCACTCCGGGTGACCACGTGAAGGTCATCGAAGGTAGACATTCAGAAGAAACTGGGTTGGTGATCATGGTTGAAAACGACTCTGTTGTGTTGTTGAGTGATCAAACTCAAGAGGATATCAGAGTGTTTGCTAACTATTTGATCAAGGCCACGGATACTTCATCTACCATGGCATCATCAGAAAGCAGATATGAAATCAAAGACTTGGTGGAGTTGAATGCCTCAACTGTGGGTGTTATCTTAAAAATAGAGAAGGACTTGTTTCAAATTCTTTCTTCTGACGGTAGATTGGTTAATGTGAAACCTTCTGGTATTGCATCCAAATTGAAATTGAGTCGTCTTGAACAAGTGGCTACCGACAGGAAAGGGTATACCGTTAAGGTAGGTGATACAGTTAAGGAATTCAACAGTGATAAAAAGAGGGAAGGTGTGATTATCCATATATTCAAAAACACTCTTTTCATAAAGTCTAACGAAATCATTGAGAATTTAGGTATATTTGTCACCAATTGCATGAATGTTACGGCAGTTTCATCCAAAGATTCCATGGTTTCGAAATCATTGGGTCCTGACCTTACCAAGATGAACCCTAATTTCCAAGCTCCAAATATTGCTACTGCTGGTTTGAAAACAAGAGTTGGCGGAAGAGACAAGTTGATCTACAAGGATGTGGTGGTAACTGGGGGAAACCATAAAGGTTTGATGGGTAAAGTCACTGATGCCGATGACGTTTTTGCCCGGATTGAATTACATACTAAATCCAAGAGAATCAAAGTCAACAAGAACCAATTGAGTGTCTTGATCCGTGGCCAAGCTATACCCTACTTGAGATTTATTGGGGCACCTGAAGCAGCTGGGCCTCCCCAACCACAAAGGGGAGCAGGGCCCGCCTTCTCTTCTTCATCTCAAGGTGGAAGATCTGCATGGGGTGCTGGTGGCGGTGTCGCTGGAGGCATGACTCCTGCTGTGGGAGGCTATGGTGCATCTGGTGGTGCTTCTACGTGGGGAGGAGGTAAAACTCCTGCTTATAACGCTGGTGCTGCCTCTTCTTGGGGTAATGGAGGAGCTGCTTCGTCGTGGGGTAGCGGTGCTAATGGCGGTAGCTCTACTTGGAAGAAAGGAGACAGTTCCACTTGGGGTAAAGAAGGAGGAAACTCCACATGGGGTTCAAACAATGGTGGCGGATCTACATGGGGCTCTGGTAACGGTGGATCTTCCACTTGGGGATCCAATAAGGGTAACAAGAGCACCTGGGGGTCCGGTGGTGGATCCACATGGGGTGGTCGCTGAGAGTTCCAGGAATGTTAAGAATGAGTCGTAGTGTATAATATAAATCGTAATAAAATGACAATAATATAAGTAAACTGTCTATATCTCGTGAGTGCCAACCATTCAATTGTTATCATTTTCACATCCAGGGCAGTTGTGTAAAGTCTCATGGACGAATACATCACAATCAATACAGAAATCATTGTGGCACTTTTTACACCTGTATCGAGAGCTAGTCATGGAGTCTAATTTGTCCTTATTTTCCAGAAGAGAAACCCCTTCTGGGAACTGTAATAAGCAACCATAGCATGCTATACTACTGTACGTGTCACTGACGGGCACTTCTTGGTACTCTACTAATGGGATAAGATGATGGTAAGATCTTGCCAAATGAGTGGACAAGATCAACATTAGTCCACACACTGGACACACCGTAGGCAAACTGCAGACTTTGCTATTGCACTGAGGGCACTGGTAACCAATCAAACTAGCTCCTTTGTTAGAAGCAGCAACATTGGTACCAGTAACGGGATCGTTTGTAGAATTAGCATGACAAGCGCAAAGTTGAATGATATCAAGATTTGGACCTGCGCTTGAACTAGATGCAAGTTGAGGCTGAATTTTGGTAGGAAATCCCATCTTTAATAAAGGAACTGTGTTATCAGCTTCAAGCTGTTTTTGCTGCTCTACTGTTATAGGCAACGGTACGACACAATCCATAAGCAACTCTTTGAAATGGGTCTCATTCAAAATAACACCGTAATTAGGGTTATTGAAATTGTTATTTGTATGATTAGTCTTGTTGACTATTTCCTGACAGATGGCCACTTGTGCTGAAAGTCCTATCACTTTGACCTTAATCTTATCTTTGACTAAATTGTCGATAGTTTTATGAATGTCACCTGGATCACTAGTAAACAAAGCACCGAAAATGATCAAAATCTCTCTCGAGTTCTTTGTATCATTGATATTGTTACCAAAATTGTATTTAAGCAATGACCTTGCTAACTCCAAGGAGTTTTGAAGCGATGGATCTCCTTTCGGCTCGAACCGGTTATGTTGCTTTTGCTTCAATTGTCTTATTTTATCGATGTGAAACTGTGGAGATCCATTTACTTCACTTATAACATGTGATATACCGTTCCTCATGAGAATTATACCCATCTGAGATATAGGATTTTGATCAAAGAACTCTAATACAAATTCTTGGAGTAGTGATAACATCATGGAAAATCGGTTGGGCCTTAGATCTTTCTCTGCCATGATGGAAGAGCCATCGATTACCACAATCAACGTCCGTATGATACCCCTTTGATACGACGCCGTAGGATTCTTCATGATCTTCTTCTTCCTGTTCTCTATCATGGTTTGAATCACATTTTCTAGCGATTGTCCACTATCATCATCTTTTACTATATCCCAAGTTCTTTGATACTCATCTTCCCAAGCATAGGCTCCGTTGGCACCCTTTTTATCATTGGTCTTTGAGGGAGCTGACCGGCCCATTTTCCTTCGCACACCTTCCCCATCGCTGTCACTGAAGGAGCCACGAGATGACGGGGACGATGTATTATTATACTCTTCGTCTGAGTCCATTGGTGAAGTGTATAGATTTCGCGATGTTTTTTGAAATGTATTACGTCTATAAAGTGTAGGCCTGGTGTAAGGGTCCGAAATCGAGCTAATATAGTATGGTATGTACGTTGAAGGAGTAAACGTATGTTGTCACTGGCTAAGTTTTCTTTTTTTGAGTGTCTCCACTGTGCTTATTGTTTTGCCAAAGTGAACTTTCTGGTCCACGATATCATAGAAGAATGTGTAGAACACATCCAAGTCACTCTTTATTACCAGAGGGGTGACTTGACATTGTGGATAGAGGACCTCAATATGAGGAAGCCCTGCTACCATTTCTTCAGTGACTAGATCAGCCACACTATACCCTTGACCATTGGGAGTGACTTCTAAAGCCACCTCATCGCTGTAGAACACGTCTCTGTCACACAGGGTATAGAACAGAGCAAATTCTTCAGGTGTGTACAATTGGGCAAATCTGATATTGGGGGGAAACTCCTTGGCTTCTATTTGTTTATTAGATTTCACTTTCGGCACTGGTGCTGTATCATTTTCTTGTATGTAGAAGTTTCTGAGTAGTTGGATGGCCTCTGTTCTCATAATGCCACCAAAGCTTAGGTAATTTCCCTTTCCGTCACCAAGTGAGTCCCTATTGACAGCAATGACAGTACCGTTACCACCAAACCTGTCGTTTCCACACCCATATACCACTCTTTTAATGCCCATCTGTTTAAGTGCCGAAGCGCACATCACGCATGGCTCAACTGTTACATATAATACAACATTGGAAAAGAACTTTTGAAGATATTCTGGGTTGGACCTTTGTTCAGGAGGTATCCTTTCGTCGAGAATAGAATCTATTGCTATGAACTCAGCATGCCGCGTACCATTCAACGTATCGTTGGTGCCATTGTATCCCACACTGATAATCTGTCCCGTAGTATCGTCCACCATAATGCACGCCACAGGAGTCTCTACATTACGAAGTGCTCTGTATGCCACAAAGAGAGCCACTCCCATTCGCTCGAACTCGTGTTGAAGCGATAGCACCATTTCTGTGGGGGCTTTGATTGGCATATATAATATGATAATATAGGCTTGAAGGTTGAAATTTGTGCGGCAGACATTTTTCTTATATTATATTAACATGTCTGACTTACACAAGCAGTTTTTAAGACGGATAAAACAACAGGAACAGAGTATGGGGTTGTCTCTGTTGTCAGAAGAAGGGGAGGAAGGAAATAGCGTGTTTCAGAAACCAATTGCTGCGAGAAGGTCTCGAAATGATAGAACTAAGGAGAACCACGATGACATTTTGGGGTTGTACAACAGCGAGAAAGATGCAACTTTTGACGTGATTGAAAAGTGGCACGACGAGAGCACGGGTGTGTCATTCAATGTGTGCTTTATGCCACCCAAGGAGCTGCAAAATGATGTTCTGGGGGCTCAAGATATACCGGAAAGTGGCAAGGAAACAGGCACTGTGTTTATAGGGTGCCATGGCGCAGGATCTTCTGCTATGGCATTTTGCAAGTTGGCAAAGGCCATACGACAAAAGTCGCCATACACGGGAATGTTGGTGTTTGATATGAGAGGCCATGGGTTATCCAGCTCGCCAGGAAATGTTGACTTTTCACTTGATACTTTAACTAACGATTTCAAGTTCATTATAGAGAAGTTCCTCTCTCGTTATCAACAGAAATGGTCGTTATACCTCATTGGGCACTCACTCGGAGGCTCAGTTGTCACAAATTACTTGAAAAGGAACCCAGGTAACGGCCATCCCATCAAGGGGTTGATAATGTTGGATATTGTCGAGGAGACGGCCATAACATCTCTTACGGCTATGCCCAAGTTCTTGGAGCGAATGCCAAAGAGGTTCTACACTTACAAACAAGCCTTGGATTGGCACACTAAAGCCACGGGGCTTTTTAGAAACACAGACTCGGCATATGTGAGTGTTCCAGATTTGTTTGTCGACAATGGTACCGAGCTTCAATGGAAACTCGACTTGTCAATAACGCAGCCGTTCTGGGAAACTTGGTTTGCAGGGTTGTCGCAGAGTTTCGTTGATTGTGGCAAGGAACAAGGGGTAGCTAAGCTACTCATACTAGCGGGCCACGAGACTTTGGACACAAACTTGATTATTGGGCAAATGCAAGGAAAGTACCAATTAATAGTGTTCAATAATCCGAAAGCGGGTCATTTCTTGCATCAAGATATACCTGATGAGCTCAGTATTAGCTTGCTTGACTTCAGTAAGAGAAATGATTCTCCCGAGGAGTATATGAAACAAGAATTAGGGTTTGTACCCAGGTGGGGAGGTAAGGTTCATACTTAGGGGGTTTTGGTAGTCTTTTATTTAGGGAAATACACATGGGAACGGGGACAATATCGGTCTTATTGCCTTAGTCTAAATAGTAGATACACAAGAAAGGCTACAAACCCTTCAATCAACAGTCTTGATGGCGTCTTTCAACTCTTTCTCTCTTGAATTGATACTTTCGACTATCTTATCGATATTTTTAGAAGCCACAGGAAACCTAGGGTTAATCAAGAAAGGTCTCAAATCGAACCTGTTATCATCGGGCGAATACTGTTCAGCATGATAAGCAGGGGTCATGGTTGTCATCTTGTGTCTATTGATGGCATAGAAGAACCAGAATCTCTTCACCTTTTCTGCCACTTGTTCAGCAGTCAAGTTCAAGGGTGGTTGTGACCATTCATGATATAATTTGATGAACATGGCCATTGGACCACACTTATCCACTTTTCTTAATTTCCCAAATCTGGAAAGCTCGTCATAAGTCATGCCCATATCTATTTCATCACTTTGGACGTAGTTTTCTGTAATAGGCTCCAATTCAGCCGTTGGTACAGCAGTCAAGAAACTGTCAAGGATAGGCATCTCAAAGTTATCGCAGGCCCAACGGATAAATTTCTTCAAATCTGTCTTGGAAATACCTCCAATGGGGTTAACATCTGCACTTGAACAGTCATATTTGGTAAGGTAACCTCTCAAACACTCGTCCACATTAGCACTACCTAACACAAGAAGACCACCTGAAATATTACGAGTCCAAGGCAATAATTGAGCAAATAAATAAGCCAAGACCATTCTTAACCTAGCCTGAATATTTTGCAAGGCCAAGTTTTCGGTTTGAGATCCTCCAAAGATCTTGAAAATAGGTTTACGGCCAGTAGCCACTTCGAAAACACTCACCACAGCAGAAACTAAAGCATCCATGTTCAAATCAACATGATGTGATCCTATTTTTGCAGCCAAATCTTTAGCTCTGCTTCTTGTTTCATTAGAGGAGTTCTTAGTACCCATGAAACAAGTGTAAAATAATTTGGAAGCGATTTCTTGAGGAGTAGCAGGAATCCAGTCTTCGCCGCTTTTAGTCAAGCTTCTAACATCATTGATTACTTGTTCATCACCCTCTTTACAGGCTTCGACAACCAAACGACACATCAGGTATACAATTGTAGCAGTTGCACACGAGTCAATACCTCCACTCAAGGGCAAGAAGTAGCCAGCACATTTAGATCTTCTGAGGTAGTCCCACAACCAGCAAGCAGGCCCTAAAGCAATTTCCTCTTCTGGCAAATGGTAACGAACAGGGATTGGCAAGGATGGTGCAACCAAAGGATCGAACACAGTGCTCTGTGGACTCAATTCAATACCTGCCTCAATGGCTTTGAAAGGCACTTCACTGGCGACAGACTGCAACCCCATCAGTCTTTGGTTTCTATAACCTTTAATATCATCCAAGTCAATAGTTGCCGTGACAACTTCAACATCTTTCAATGAAAATTGGGACCCTTGAGCGACCATCTGCCCATTAACAATAATAGAAGCACATCCATCGTAGTACAACCGATCACCATCGCAACCTCTCTGGTTAGCGTAAAGGTATACACCACCAGTCTTCTTTGTGGCCTCCATGATCAATTGAAGCCTTGTATCCAACTTTCTCAACTCGTGGTGGGAACCAGAAGAGTTGGTAATGATTTCCACCCCATCTAAGGCCATGGCGATATGTGGTGCTTGAGGTGTGAATAATTCTTCACAAGTCTCAGCACCTAACCTTGTTTCAGCCGTTTGAATAATACAGTCACCAATAGTCACCGAAACTTGGCCAGTGAGTTTCTGTATAGGTTTAGGCAACACAAACTGTTCATGATACTTGGGTCTGGACCAAGGAGTGAAATATCTCATTTCCCGATAGTTCCCGTCATTAGCCAATACTAACTTGGGTCTAATCAAAAGAATTTTACCATTATAGGAAATGATCCGACAGTTGTACTTGACTGATTTGTGGATTATAGGCATTCCAATATCCAAAAGAATGTCACCAGTGTCTTTGTGAGACAAGATTTCTGCATACATCTCCCAACAGTGTTCATAAAGATCAGTTTCGTGGAAGTGATCTAAGCACCCGTAACCACATATTTCCAACTCGGGCCCCACACGGAGTGAAGACCCTTGTTTTTTGGCAACGGCGATACTCTCTATGATTCTATCCTTATTTCCTTCAAAATCCAACGCCCATTGGTTAAGGTTGCATGTAGAAACTGTAATGTACTGAACCATGACTCAAAAGATGATAATTAGATAAATTCTTAAGTACCGCATTTTTCTGAAGATGTTTAAAACCAATTGGCTAGCGCAAACTACTTCGTTAGATAAGAGAGCAAAAGTAATCTAAAAAAGGACTATTGCTGTCCGCTACATTGTCTGAACCTGTGACCATATAATAACGTATAAAAACTCAAAAATATTCACACTGATGATGGTATAAGCCATCTACCCTATTTACTTACCTCACTAGCGATTGCATTCAGAAAGTCGTAACTGGATCTTGTCCACTGGCAATGTTACATTGATGCATCAACCTTCTTTCGTCTTGACCATTATCACCAACACCCTTGAACTCACCGGTCACAGAATGCCATACACCTCTGTTGAAAAAGATAACCAAGTCACCTTCTTCCCAACCGTGAGCCAAAACGTTTTGTGGGGCGATAGCAGGTCTCATCATTTTGTGGACTTTTTCTCTGCTTTCAGCCAAGTCTAAGACAGTAGTGGTACCATCTTGTTGCTTGGTATGTAATTTGAAAAGACAACATCCATGAATTTGCAAGTGGTGTTCTTTGGTGACAGGGTTAGTCCACACCATTGGCAACTTCTTAACCTTTTGTTCTTCCCAAGGTGGTAATTTGTCCAATGGCATTTCTTTACCTTCACTAACCATGGTGAGACCATCACTAGTGGCTCTTGCAGGAGAAATGAAAATATAAGGATGTGGGGCATATTCGATGGTGGTATTAAGGGCAAACTGTTTTTCTTCATCGCTTAACAATTTGAATGCTTCAGCACCACTGACAAAACAAGTAGCACCTCTGGCAACTTCTAAGGAGTCGCCAGAATCGTCACCATAAGTGATAGTACTGGTTTCAGTAACTGGTGGTACCTTAATACCCAATAAGGTGGTCACTTTTGGTGGGGATAAATCGTATAAGGCAGAATCAATGTGCCATCTGTAGAATCTGGTTTTACGTTCCTTTCTGATTTGCTCTGGGGTCAAAACGTTTTTATGGAACGTAGTATGAGATGGATGAGTTAATGAGATCTTTTCTCCGTTTTCATTACCTGGTTCATCAGCTTCGAACTCACCCTGTCCTAAAATTTGTACTTGTGGTTGAGACTTAACTGAGCACCCATCCTTCTTCAAAACAGACTGTTCGTGTCTGAATTCTTTACCGTGACCATAACCAGCACCAGTGTCAGCTTTAGGTTCAGGGATTGTTGGATCGAACCTTTTGGTCAATAAATATTGGGATTTAGGCTTCAAATCAGCCAAGTTGGGGATGACTACCACCAAGTATTTGTGAAGGGCATTATATAATGCTTCAAAATCAGCATCATTTAAGTTGATAGGGTCATTGTTACAGTAATTAGGCAACTCTATACGGCAACCGAACTTGAGCTTTGGAAGCGGTGTAACTTTAATAGAATCAGTAGAATGCATTATTTTATTGATGATTAAAAGGGGAAAACGGGGGAGAACAAAGTGGGAGATAACACAAAGTTTATATATGTTATGTTTACGGAGTCTCCGAAGGAACAAACGTGAGGTCTCCGCCGGATGATTGCTGTAGGAATGACGCTCCCCGAAGGAACCCCGAAGGAGACTCCGGAGCAAACACCCTTACACCCATACATAAGAACCGGTCCCCCGTCCGGTTTGATTTCATGTTTATTCGGAGCCAATTTACTAGGCATTAGTCGATCGTTAAATCAACGATGTAGCAATAATATTGACCGTTCTCGGCTGATTTGCAGCGGTTTTATGCATGGGGTGTCCTGCACTAATACAAGTAAGTGATGGTGACGGCGAATTGGCATAAACCGGAGGCCAGAGAAAATATCAGAGACAAAGAGTAGACTTGTAGCATAATTGTACATTGTATACTTTTAGTAAATGGCATTTAAGTAAAAATCTTTTTGAGACAACATCCATGTCATACTGATAGTACTGACAAAAAATGGGCCTGCTAAACCTTTGTCAAACTTGCAGTTCTTGTACACCAACCATTCAAGATTGAAGTGAGTAAATGCAACAAAGAAACTCCAAAAACATAACTCGTAGATCTGTTTGTTACCTACCAAATACCAGGAACCATACATTCTAACAATTGACGTTATGAATGTCCAGGTCCCGAAAGTTCTAACACCTAAGGGAGTTATATCAGAAATTGGAGCTTCGGAGTAAACCTTTTTGGTCAAGTCAGTGGAGAAGTAGGCCTGGAAGGAATTGAAAATCGATACTACAGAAATGAAAAACAACCAATGTGGCAAGTAGCCACCTTGTGAGGTAGTCACTGGGAGAATGGATTGAAATAATGGGATCATGATCTGTCACTGGAAAGTGGTCTTTCTTTGTTAGATCGTTTAGTTTTTTTTTTAATACTAATGCGCTTCTTCGTTTACGGCTGCTTGTTCTTTTTTTATTAAAGAAATACTAACAAACTATAATTGTCATGAAAAGATAGATGTAAAGAGCCACAGATGCTTATTGATGATGAGTTGGATCATTACTCTTCAAAACATCAACTGCAGGTCCTAACAATCTTTGGAATCCGGCCTTATCCAAGGTGGCCACAATTACGGTATCTACCGCTTCCACAGTAGCTTGTCTTGGTAAATTGTTCAACAATGCCACTTCTCCGAAATAATCACCTTTAGTCAAAGTTTTCACTACACCTTCATTTTTCTTCACTACCTGACAGTTACCACTTTCGATGAAGTAGAAATTTTCACCACTTTCACCTTCAGTAACAATCTTACCACCTTTGTGGTAAATTTCAGTCGTCAAAGCATCAGCCAATTTGGAGATTTCTTGGTTAGACAAACTTGACAAGATTTCGACTTCTTTCAAGAAGTTTTCGTACATCAATCTCTTATTGAAGGTACCTTCCAACAAGATTCTTCTGAAAGTTAACCGATCCAATGCCCAGCATGTAACTTCATCACTGGCTGCAATAACTGTGGCTGCTCTTGGAGAGTTATGCATCAAAGCAAGTTCTCCAAAAGAAGAGCCCTCTTTACTGGATCCTCTCTCAATGTTATCAACATAAAATTCAACAGTCCCTTTTTCAATTATATAGAAGTAATCACCTTCGTCACCTTGTTTGATAATTTCGTCTCCTTTATGGTAAACTTTCTTTGTTAAAGCAGATAAAACAGCTTTTTTAGAGTTATTATCCAACTTTTGGAATAAGAAGTTCAGTTGTAAAGTTTTACCTAACTCATTTCGTTGACTATCCGTTAAATCATTAACAGGAGGTTTCCAACTATCAGACTTGAATTTCCCAGGGTTCAAAGCTTCGGCAGACACAGAGGTTCTTCTGTTAATGTTGAAATTGATTGGAATCTTGGTATTAGTCAAAGGTTTTGGTTCATCCTTTTCTTCTTCATTCAAATCTTGAGGCGAAGGATCGTTTGGATCTAATTCGGGTAAATGTTTTTCATTGGATACGTTATTGGCATTATAATCATCTTTGAATAACTGATGAGGATCATTTTCGTTGGCATTGAAAGGAGATTTGAAGCTTGGTAACCTGCTATTGATATGACTATTACTTCTTAAACTAACATTGTCGATATTAGGAAATAAAGTAATCCCTGCAGCTTTAGCTTTAGCTTGTTGTTGAAACAAATAAGATCTTTGTAATTCCAATTTTGTTACAAAATAATTGGCACAGAATTGTAATACATCAACTGGATTCTTTGCTATGATTTCCTTTTGTAATTGATTCAACTCGTCAGTGACGAATTGCTGGTTGTTCATGATGAAGTGTGACGATATTCAGGGAGGAAATTATGAATTTTATTTTTTTCACTAAATGCGAACTGCGAAGATAAGACAGCTCAGGGACAAGGGGAACAAATAACCACGACATAAATTAAGAGAGTAGTTAGTAAATATAATGAGTATCAAGATCACAAAGAGACAGACAAGGAAAAAGGCGAGAGCCCAGTCATCAGGTTTACGCCACGGACATGCCATCTTTGTGAACTTTGTCTAGGGCATAAACCCAATTTTTCGATGTAATTCACAAAGCCCTGTCTCGCATTTTGCAGCCTGACAACAGCTTAATCTGAAGCCACACCAACGCAGCCAACAAAGCTTAAACAAGAAGGACAGAGTGCTGCTGATAGTTCCTCCAGTAGACGGGCGTGTAAATAATGCCTTTTGGATAGTTGGCAGCTGTGGGGCAGCTAGTAGAATCTATGGTAAAGCTTAATTCACGCAGTGGACCAAACCTTTAATCGCTGTATGAAAATGCCACCTCAAAAACACTGCAGTTGACACGTCACACGTCAAACGCCTTTAAAGCAAGCATAGAAACTAGGAGAAAAGTAATTAGATGACGTTGTTACAGCCGCTAGCTGACCATCATTGGCACGTAATAAGAATCCGCGGTAAATACACGACTCAGCATATAATTATTTTGTGCCTGTCTGCCGCGACACTGGCCGTGTAATTCTGTGGAATTCTACCAAATTCTAATTTTAAAATTGTACACGTCAACAATTAAAGTCGACACAAAAATATATTAACTGTGAATTTTTCATCCACATTGACTTTTTTTCCTTTCTTCTTATTTATCAATTCAAATAAATATTGAACATGATATTCAAGTCAAGTAAAACCCTTGGGGTCTCGGCTGTCACCATATTCTATTTGATCTTCTTGGTGGTATTACCTTTCTTGAATAAGAATGGGGTAGTATTAGCTGCTGAAGATAATGAAACTGAAAATTACGGTACTGTGATCGGGATTGATTTAGGTACTACTTACTCTTGTGTGGGTGTGATGAAAAATGGTAAAGTTGAAATCTTGGCTAATGACCAAGGTAACAGAATCACTCCATCTTATGTTGCTTTCACTCCTGATGAAAGATTGATTGGTGATTCCGCCAAAAATCAAGCTCCTTCCAACGTTGCCAACACTGTTTATGACATTAAAAGATTAATTGGTTTGAAATACAAGGATAAAAACGTCCAAAAAGAATTGAAATCCTTGCCATATAATGTTAAGGAAAAGAACGGTAAACCAGTTGTTCAAGTTGAATTTAACGGCGAAGAGAAGACTTTCAGCCCAGAAGAAATCAGTGGTATGATCTTGGGTAAAATGAAGACCATCGCTGAAGACTACTTGGGTAAGAAAGTTACTCACGCTGTTGTTACTGTTCCTGCTTACTTCAATGATGCCCAAAGACAAGCCACTAAGGATGCAGGTGTTATTGCTGGTTTGAACGTTTTGAGAATCGTTAACGAACCTACTGCCGCTGCTATTGCTTACGGTTTAGATAAATCTGCTGAAGAAAAACAAATCATTGTGTTTGACTTAGGTGGAGGTACTTTCGATGTCTCCTTATTGTCTATCGAAGGTGGTGTTTTTGAAGTTTTGGCTACTGCTGGTGATACTCACTTGGGTGGTGAAGATTTCGACAACAAACTTGTTAAATACTTGACCAAGGTTTTCAAGAAGAAACACGACATTGATATCACTGGTAACAAGAAAGCACACTCCAAATTGAAGAGAGAAGCTGAAAAAGCCAAGAGAACTTTATCTTCTCAAATGAGTGTAAGAGTTGAAATTGATTCCTTCGTTGACGGTATTGATTTCTCTGAAACCATTTCCAGAGCCAAATTCGAAGAATTGAACATTGACGCTTTCAAGAAGACTTTAAAACCTGTCCAGCAAGTTTTAGATGATGCAGGCATCAAGAAATCTGAAATTGATGATATTGTCTTAGTCGGTGGTTCCACTAGAATTCCAAAAGTCCAACAATTATTGGAAGAGTTCTTCGATGGTAAGAAGGCTTCTAAGGGTATCAACCCAGATGAAGCTGTTGCTTACGGTGCTGCCGTCCAGGCTGGTGTCTTGAGTGGTGAAGAAGGTGTCGATGACATTGTCTTATTAGATGTTAACCCAATCACTTTAGGTATTGAAACCAGTGGTGGTGTCATGTCTACTTTGATCAACAGAAACACTGCTATCCCAACTAAGAAATCTCAAATCTACTCCACTGCTGCTGATAACCAACCAACTGTGTTAATTCAAGTTTATGAAGGTGAAAGATCTTTAGTTAAAGACAACAACTTGTTAGGTAAATTCGAATTAACCGGTATCCCACCAGCACCAAGAGGTGTTCCTCAAATTGAAGTGACTTTCTCCTTAGATGCCAATGGTATCTTGAAAGTGGAAGCTGCTGATAAAGGAACTGGTAAGTCTGAAAGTATTACCATCACCAACGATAAGGGTAGATTATCTAAAGAAGAAATCGAAAGAATGGTTCAAGAAGCTGAAAAATATGCTGAACAAGATGCTGAAGTTAAGGCTAGAATTGAAACCAGAAACTCATTTGAAAACTACGCCCACTTATTGAAGACCCAATTGAAAGACACATCTGAAACTGGATTAGGTGGTAAGTTAGAAGATGACGACAAAGAAGCTTTAGATGATGCTATCAAGGAAGCATTAGAATTTATCGAGGACAACTATGATACCGCTACTTCTGACGAATTCGAAGAACAAAAACAAAAGTTGATCGAAGTTGCTACTCCAATCACCTCTAAGTTATATGGTGGTGCTGCAGGTGGTGCTGGTGATGCTCAATTTGGAGATGACGATTCTGACGATGATTTTGATCACGATGAATTGTAGACTAAACCCCAAATAGAGTTATTCATTAGTAAGAAATAATATTCGTACATAGTCTGTAATATAACATTAAAATAGTACCAAAGTCATCCTTTTGAAGCTTTTGCAACAGGGATTACGTAGTTGCTTTTGGATTTTGTTAGAGTTTTGATATAGTCACGTGATTTACTGGTAACTAAAAATTTTCAATGAGAAAAGCATAACCAATTCAGTAATTCTTTGAAACGCAAAGCTCGACTATCATGAGTTCTAGAAAACTTCATAAGTATGTATAAACCGGCAACTGATCAGACTATTGCATGAAACTATTCCATGTCTTTCTAAGGTACGAAAGTTACAAGAGGTACTAACAAATTTTTGCAGAGAAATTGAAAATACATTCAAGAAGATAAATGAAGGATTGGAATCGTTCAACTATCACTATGATCGTCATCAGGACTTGAACAATCAAGTGCTAGATAGGAATCTCGAAAGTCAAAAGGAAAAACTAGAAACGGATTTGAAACGAGAGATCAAGAAGCTTCAAAAGAATCGAGAGCTGATCAAAAACTGGCAGCTGAACGATAATGTCGAGGTGGTAGTGACCAGGAATAAGCTTCAAGAATACAGAAAGTTGGTAGAAGAAGCCATGGAAAAGTATAAGGAAGTGGAGAAATCCAGTAAGATGAAGTCATTTAGTAACCAGTCGATCTTACTAGCTTCTTTGGAAGAATCCCAACACCTATCGAAGGAAGCTATTGAGGTGGTAAATTTCTTGGAAGAAAGCACTGAAGAATTGACGACACAAGTGGAAACACTAGAAGCTGAGTATGATAGGCTATCGAGTAAAAGGACCAAAAAGAATTCTGCTTCTTATGAACGTGAATTGCAAGAACTTGAAAATTTCATAAATAATGATAAGTTTCATTTGGAAAGCTTCGAAAAGATAATTAATCATATTAAGCATAAACAAATAGATCCCGAATTGGTGATAAAAATCAAGGAGGATATCACATTCTTCATAGAAGAGAATCAGGAACCGGATTTCATAAATGACGACACTCTATATGATGAAATTTTCCAACAAGCAGAATCCAACTACAAATACGTACCGAAGACGAACGGGCCATCCTTGGACGAAGTAGCGGAGGGTCTCAACGAAGACCATAATACAGCTTCAAACAATAACAATAGTACCCCTATAACCACCACCAATGACGTTAATGGTACGGCCAAATCAAAGCAAGAACAAAAGAAGGACAAAACCAAATCACCCTCACCGAACACCCCAACTAAGAAAGGTGCTGATACAACAACGATAACACCTGTTAAAGCCAGAGTATCGACACCAGATATTGACATTGTTCAGAAGCTCAAGCCAGCTGCAACACCATCGAGAGTCACGGGAGAAGTTGCTTGGTCTTCGATAGCAGGCGTTGCTGCTGCTGTTTCAGGAGTACCATCTTCAGCTGATTCTGACAGGTCAACATCAAGTGATAAGAAAACCGATTCCAACATCCTGTTAGCCAGTGGAGTTACTGACACCACTGCTGCCACCGACGGCAACGAGGTTGTTGCTCCCAAAACCGAATTTAAGCAATTGCCCACTGACAGTCCGTTTTATCCATATTCAAAGGTATTTGAGAACTCTGGGTTATCTGATGCAGAATTGAAGTTGTTCTCTGATGGTGATACGATCAGATTACCACCAGGGATACAAAGCTTGATTATGTCATTCACAGCCACCAGGAAAATCAAGAAGGCAGGTAGTCAGGACAGTGATAGGTCTCAATTTAGTACTGGAAAATTACTTTTCAATTCACCTCAAGTGAATACTCTATCGACCAGCATCTTCAAGCCATTTCTACCTAAAGCGGTACAGAACTCATATTTTCATTTCAACCTGAATCCAGGTGAGACTGTTCCCTATGTCAAACTTCCTTTGAGATTCACAAAATATCAAAACGAGTGGAATGAAATAAGAGGAAGCAACACCATCGATGAGTTTGTTGCTGGCTTCAAAGCAATTATTGCCAGTAAGCCAGTTAATCTCGAGATAATCAATGAGAAGTCAATGATCTTATTTTTTGGATTCTATTATGGATTGACACCTTTGGAAAACTTAATTGCAGAAGCTAAATTGTTTGAATTGGGATGGCGTCCTTACTCCATAAAGTCACCGAATCAGCCTGTACTTAACGTTGATTCCACCGGAGTTAACACTGAAAAGTATTTCTACTGGATTCGTAACACAAAGGAAGAAACTGAAGATTTTGGTGATTTCCAGATTTTTGACTTGAAGTCATGGGAGATCCATTTCAAAGTTGGCTACAAAGCAGATTTATCATTGATTGAGCAACACCCCACCACCATTGTTAGTTGAATTCGGTTATTATTATTATTATTATTATTCATATTATTCTTAGTTGTTGGTTTTGTTATATTCTATTACCTTCTTTATTCTAGTTTTCATAATCACTACAAACCCGTTCCACCAACATCAGAATCGAGTAAATAATCGGAGAACTGGTGGCTTTGCTGACTCTGTTTCTGTAAAGAAGGCTCCATGCCGCTGGTATCCTGAGTGTAAGAATAGCTCTGATCGAATAGCTGTGATTCAACCGATTGAGGACTCGATACATCATTGAAGGCTAACCTAGCACTTCTTGTCATCCTTGGAGGCCTTTTACCTGCCCAATTACCCAAAAACAACGGTGGACTATCACAACGCAGTCTGATATCCGAAGTTGGTGCAGGAGAAGAGGTTTCTTTCAATGTACGCAGATCTAGACAAGTAATTGTCTTGCCGCTGGTATCAACGAGGGTAGGGAAATGTGAAGGTGCCGCCGGTAACGATTTGCACGGTTCAAAACCTTCAAAATCACAAATATAAGCTTTCACCAAGCTTGGTTTTATGCCGTGTGCTTCAACCAATGATTTAATTCCTTGAATAGATGACATTATGCTGTATATAGTAAATTTAATATTAGATTAAAGCGATACATAGCTGCAAAAAAACTGGGGGAATCTTTCGCAAACTCCAAATGGTCCCAATGTGGTAAAGGCACGATAATCACATTGTGAAACATGGGGAAGATTCAACAGGCAGACTTGATAAGACCAACTCTTGTGGACATACGTTGTCAAACTGATAAGATGCAACAAGTATTGACAGCAACAAATCCGTGCTTATAGCACTGAATTGTACTTCTGGCTGCAACGTGAAGAAGTTTGTCATTCTAGAGCTGTCATCATGCAAACAACTTCTCCCTGCATCCGTAAAGTACACGAAGGACCAAGACACTTCTATACCATAACTCTGAGGTACGTTTACATGTAGTGATCTTAGTCAAAGTGTCTTTGCAGCCAAACGGTGATGGCCCTATACTAACTGGTTAATGCACGACTTTATTATCAATTCTCAGTGCCTCGGAAACTCCACAAAAAAATATAGCACGAGACAAGCAAGTCATCAATAACATCAATCCACAACATGGAATACTATTCTTCCTTGGATGCGTCTCAGTTGGACTCAGAGACACCTACTCTATTTGAGTTGATTTCAGCTAATCAATTAGAGTCGCTTCTTTCTCCGTCTTTGCGATATATCTTAGTGCATTATGCAAGCAAGTACCCTTACTATTTATTGAAAGTAGTGAACCGATTCGACGAGCTAAATCTCGTGTTGCGGTCGTTCATAGAATGGTATTTCATGAAGTACTGGCAAGGGTCTTTCACTGAAAATTTCTATGGGTTGAAACGTGTTAGTCGGACACCAATAGCTGACCCCAAGTATAACAGTGGAAAATTGACACAATTGGTACCTGGAATCATGGAAGAAAGAAGGAGCTTGTCTAACTTACAGAAACTTGTGTCGATATTCGAAATCACAGGAGTAGGCTACATCAATGAAAAGTTCAATTACTGGTACGAAATATGGTACCCCAAATTGATTACCAACCAGTTAGTACCACAAGACCCTAATGATAAGACAGATGTCTTGAAAACTAAATTAAAAGTGTTGTTTGTCAAGTACTATCCCTATTTTCAGAGTGCCCTTCGTGCAGGGAACTTTGTAACTGTGCTAATGTATTTAAGTGGGACCAGTAAGTCGCCCAGTCTATTGACTTCGCTTTTCAGTATCAACTATTCGAGATTGAACCAGTATGACTACAGCAAGAACGAAGATCATGTCTTAAAAGACAAGAAACAGTCCAGACGTGTCAATCCCCCAACTATGGTTGAATATTTGCTTAAATTTGTCACTAAGAACTTCACCAGACCAACGTGGAGAATCATCAAGTTAGTGCTAGGGACTTTCTTCCCTGTGGCTATTTTCACATTGAAATTCCTCGAATGGTGGAACAATTCTAACTTCTCTCAGCGTCTAAAAAAAGGGCAGGGTGATACATTGGATAGCGTTCTCCCCCCACCATCGATTTTGACGAACAAGTCTGAAAAACCCAAAACTGTATATAAGAGTGGAAAGTTGTGTCCGTTATGCCACGAGGAAATATCCAACCCTGCAGTGATAGAAACTGGCTATGTTTTTTGCTACAGCTGTATCTACAATTATCTTGCAAACTCCCATAAGCTAGTGGCTGCAAAATTGCAGCATAAAGACCCTTCTGACCGGGAGTCTGACTCTGAAGAGGAAGAAGATGATGAAGAAGTCGAACATAAAGAAGTAGAAAAGTCAGAAGAGGCCAACTTATCTAAAGGTGGAAGATGTCCTATTACTGGAAAAAAGCTTCTAGGGTGTCGCTGGAATTCACTCAAGAATGAATGGGACGTCGAAGGTATAAGAAGGATAATCCTTTAAACCGTGGGACGTATGAAGTTTAATGAATATAATAATACGAAATCAAACTGCGAGCCACACCTAATAAATTTCTCATCTCTATTTTTTGAACAAAAGTGTCTCACAATGACAGAAAAGACGTTAAAGGCTATTAAATTCGACAGGGAGAACGTGAAGTTGGAAATATTAGATCAACTTTTACTTCCTTATTCCACCACATACATCAAAATTGAAAATATTGAAGATGCTTATCAAGCCATTAAGAAAATGCAAGTGAGAGGTGCACCTGCTATTGCCATAGTTGGTGCTTTCGCCGTGGCAGTTGAAGCCAACAAAATCGCTACGGCGGCCACAAGCAGCCAGTCAGTTGGCCAGCTTATCGAGTCTATCGACTATTTGGTCACCTCCAGACCAACCGCAGTCAACCTTTCTAATGCTTGTAATGAAATCAAACAGTTATTAGATGGCTTTAGTGTGTCTGATACCGTGGGCCACGAGGTCAATAATGTTATTTTAGAATATGCAACAAAGTTGTATGACGACGATTTGACTAACAACTTCAAAATTGGTGACAATGGTGTTGCATACATCAAACAAGTCTTGAAGGAAGAGAACTTTAAAGGTCCATTCTCGATTATGACTATTTGCAACACTGGGTCTTTAGCCACATCTGGCCATGGTACTGCTTTGGGGATCATCAGAAGCACTTATGAAGCTTTGAAGAAAGACAATACCACTGAAGAGTTCTATCTTGATCACGTTTATCCTTGTGAAACTAGACCTTACAATCAGGGTGCTAAACTCACCACCTATGAATTAAACTACGAACAAATTCCATTCACTTTGATTTGTGACAATATGGCTTCGTCTTTGATCTCAACCTTGAACAAAAGCAGACCAATCAAGGCTCTGGTGGCGCCTGTTAAGTTCATAATCGTTGGTGCCGATAGAATCGTGAAGAATGGTGACACTGCTAATAAAATCGGAACTTACCAGCTTTCAACCATTGCTAACCACTTCAACAGCTTGAACGACACCCAAAAAATTAAGTTCATTGTGGCTGCTCCAAGAACCACTATTGATTTCCATACAACAACCGGTGATGATATAGTCATTGAAGAAAGACCTGCTAATGAGTTGACCACCTTAAAAGGGCCCGTACTTGATGGAGACTCAGTGGGGAAAAAGTTAGTGGTTGGAATTGCTACTCCTGGAATATCGGTATGGAATCCTGCGTTCGATGTCACTCCCCACGAATTAATCGACAGTATAGTAACTGAAGACCCCAAAGTGTTCGTGAAGAAGGGAGGAGAATTTGATCTCAATTAGAGTAATCTAGAATACATAATAACGTTTTCTATTCATGCTAATTCTTTATATTGTTGTTGTTTACGTCCTTCAGGTGTCAGCAGAAACATCATCAGTATCTATCTGCTTAAGATCCTTCCTCGCTGTCAGCCTTTGGAGGTGACTCTGTTTTAGCCTCCGTATCCGGGGTTGCCTCTGGTGTTGTTTCTAGAACTATCACTGGGTCCGCATCTGGAACTTCTTCTGGGGCTGCATCTGGAACTTCAGAATCAGCATTTGATTTAGGTATCTCAGCTGCATCTTTTTCCGACAGTGATTCTTCGGCACTTTCCACTCGCCCAGTTTCGGGGTCATTTTCTCCTTCTGATCTCCTTTGTGTAGCCTCGGCTTCACTTTCCAGAGCAACTGATAGAGATGCGGTGACAACAGCTGGTTCAACCGTTTGGGACGGTTCCTTTTGGGTCGTATTTTCTGATGTTCCTTTCACATCTTCTGATTTGTCTTTGTGTTCTTCGTTCTTTGCCCCGTTCTTTAACTTTTGCTCAACCTCTGTATCGACCAGTTCTTCTTCTTCTTCCTTCTTTGAAACTTCCTTCTTTGATTCTTCTCTCTTTGGCTCTTCTTTCTTTGGTTCTTCTTTCTTTGGTTCTTCTCTCTTTGGCTCTTCTTTCTTTGGCTCTTCTTTCACATCCTTGTTCTTCTCAGTCTCGTTCATCTTCCGTTCGCCTTCAATATTATTCCTCATTATTTCGTCCATCCTCATATCTTCCACCGTCGGAAGCGAATTCACATTCTCCCAAATCACTTGCCCCGAAGTATCATACCCTGGTAAGTCGCACAATTTCACTCTAAAATAATCGACATCCTTCAATAATGAATGCTTTTCATTGAAGTCCTTAAACTGAGGCAACTGTGTACAAAAGCACTCTATCAACAATTTTTTGTAATTGTTAAAAATTTGCAGCAATACCAAGGTATACTTTGCCTCTGGTAAGTACTTCATTAAGACCTTAGCAACCGTAGAAGTCTCTTTAACCAAAGTTTCCATGTACTGATGACATTGTTTAGGGTGTTTGATAGGTTCAGCGAAATTTATCTTGAGCAAGGCCTGGCAATGATTATTCGTCCTGTCGTACATGATCGATACCAATTTAGAACATAATTCGGTCTCGTGGTCCTTGAAGTTATTAAGTATTCTGACAAAGGTAAGCTCATCAGCCACCTGAGATGGTGGTTGGGGAGGCGGTGTGGAAAACTTCGAATAATGCCTAAAGATGTTCGAGACTTTGCTAATTAAAGCAATGTTGAACTCAACCTCTTGAATACAAAGGGCCAAATGCTTTGTAGTAATATGCTTGAGCCCTGCAGTTCTCGTTGCACCAGCGTTCAACACTGAATGGGCTATCTTGGAGTTGAGCAACTTGAAGTAGTTGAGGATGTTGTTCTCAATCGCTGCAGCCTTATGAGAAAAAATGGTTGCGAAAATGATGTAGTCCCTTATATGTGCAATGGAATGAAGGGCTATTTGTGGTACCAAGAATGCTTCGTTGGCTATATTCAATCTCATTTTTTCTTCATCTGCTTTTACCTCAGTTTCTTCTTCCCTACCATAGTCGTACAAGCTTAACATTTTTCTCCATTTAAGGTCACTAGAGGCATCGGAGTTTGCGGCCGTGTCCACTGCATTGGAATAGGAAATCAACTCATCCAATTGAGACTGTGTTTTTGTTAGTGCCACGGGGTCCGTTACTTCTTTCCATATCTCCTTATCAATATCGTGGGAGATATTTTTCAAACTGCTCAGGTGGAATCTATGCACAAAGTAAGTCACATGGTTCTTCACCCAATCATTCAAAGAGCTCCCTGCACCGCTAGCCACGTATCCTGGATTTATCAACTCGCATTCTTGTAGGTAAGTAGAACAAAGAGAGTAGAACTTTAGGTAATAGCTTAACGGAAGGTCTGCAATCTGTTCTGATCTGACATTGATGATCTTAGAAAGTCTCAATTGAGTCAACTCAATAGCTTTATTTATGGCAAGGGTAAGATCGAACGCCATGACATTAACATCAGATGTTGGTGGGATGCAAGATAATGCCAAATCTAACAAGATCTTCTGGTGTGTCGTTAACCGACGAAGACACTCAGATAATCCAGTGAAAATTTTGACTAGCATTGTCTCAAACTCCTTAGGGGTAAGGCTTCGAAGACTGGTGGTTAAGGACGTGGACGATGCATTGGTCATCGAAGTGGCTGACATGGGTGCATGGTCTGGTCCTTGGTGTGGTGGCACAGATGACGATCTAGAAGGTACATTTGAATTGTCAACAGAAGAAGCAGGTGCACTTTTAGGGAGGTTGGATTTGATGATGTCCTTTATTTCAACAATAATTCTGTCTTGGTAAGACTGGAAGGATTCTAGTAAGTGGTCCGACTTGACCAAGTTTTCAACGTAGTCCTTAAGTTTAGCTTTGCTTTCGTCTGTAAGATGTTGGTAAGCGTTGTTCAAGCTCTTAGGATTATAACTTTTGAATTTGTCAACTGAATAGTACATTCTGTTCAACGTATCTTGATAAGGTACGCTAGTGTAGTGGTCCTTCAAGTCTGTGACCAACAAATCATTGAAATCCATGATATAGCCCTTAGAACATTGAGTCTTCAATGACTGTAAGTCGTGTTGAAGGTTAAATAATGCAGGAAGGCCCGAAATATCAATCAAAGGGTACTTAAAGCGGGGAATAGTTACCAAGTCATCACTTCGTATATCAACTGAACTTGAACCATGTATGAGATTTTCTGCTAGAATGATTTCATTCAAACATTTAGCGTTGTGTCCCTCGTTGAAAGATTTTTGTGCAAGTTCCACCAACGACGTAACGTACTTGATGTGCACCATCGAGCTCTCTAAATACTCGATATTTTTCAATTGGCTTATTTGATCTAGTATCTTGAGACCCACCTTATTCTCGTCGTTTTCTAGGAAATCTATTTTTTGTTCTATAATCTGGAACTGATCCACACAATCATTTGACTGAACTTGAATGGTCTTGATATCTTCAATAGTGCTGAAGAATGAACTGGACAACTTGGATATTTCCTGGATCAAGTCAATTTCTACCAAATCCAAATAATGTGAAAGTTGTTCTTGCAACTGATGATTATTAGCCAATCCTTGTTTAGATGTCTCATTAGAACCTTCATTGTCATCCAATTCAGGTAAGATATTACAGTCTCCAATAACTTGTTTGAAGATTCTGGGGTCATCCAATCTGAAATTAGGATCCGAGAATACTTCAGGGATATGATCACCTCCTGTAGCTTCATTATCAGACATTTCACCCGATAAGCTGGCAGTACCTTGGTTCTTTCTAGTAGTAGACTCTTCTTCTATAAATTTTTGGAGAGAATCTGCAGTCAAAGACTTATAACTTCTATCAAAGTCCTCATATTCATCATCAATATTTAGGAGCTTCAGCTTTATATCTTCTGTCTTTGTCTTTTTGATCAATTTGTCTAATTGGATCTGGGGAATGTCTGCAGTAGTCGGTACCTTCAAATTGTAAACAGTGGTGACCCCACCGTTCAATGTTACTTGACTTTTGGTGGCCCTTCGCCTTTGTCTGGCTATATCAGATGCAATCGTCAACTCGTAAATGGAATTGGGCCCTAGAGGCGAGAATGAAGTAGATTCTCCGTTGCTCAATTCATCAATTCCAAGACTGAAATTCTGGAAATATGCCGAAGACAGGAAACTGCTTTCTGCATCAATACTATTTCTGAAAGACGCAACCGATTCTGGTCTTCGATGAGTATTGGTACGAGATAACATCGACCCAGATATATCTGATTCGTTTTCCAAATCATCGTTCAAATTCACGTTCGTGTCGATAGATAACCGGCTGGATTCGCCTTGAACGGGAATTGTTAAGTTAGCCGGGTCTGTACTAGGATCATTATCATCTGGACCGTCGGGCTTGGGATCTGCCGACATTTTTTCTTTATGAATATTGACTCAATTCAGGTTCACGCTTTCACACTTTACCAGGTGTACATAGAGATCGACTTTTGTTTTTCTCAGTTTTGACGATATCGTGCGCCACACACTTTTATAAAATCGCTCTTGTAGTAGCATTGGCACTGAAAAATCATTCATTTTGTCATTACTAATAGTTGAAGAAGTATATTCTATCTTTCTTTTAAAGTTTAAAAATAAACGGAAATGGCTGAAGAAACCAAACAAGACAAACCTAAGCCCTGTTGCGTGTGCCTCGATGAAAGAAAGGTCAGAGATTCTTGTTTATTAGAGCATGGTCAAGACAGTGGGAAGTGTGACTCCATTATCAGCCAGTACAAGACTTGTATGAAAGGATATGGGTTCGAGATCGCCTAGATAAACTGAAACGTTGCAAAGCAAAGCAAAAACATGTAAATAGAAAGACTGTCACAAAAAGAAAGGTATCTCCTCGTTGAAGAAAGGGGGGAGGCTTGTCCATAGATCATGAAATGAATTGTATTAAAAAGTAATAAATATTGTTGCAAAAATAATTAAGTGTCAAAAGTACCATAAGTCTTGGGAGAGGATCCCACGCCAGACGGTATGTCATCTGATCCACTGACAGTATCGTCTGTATCGGTGCCTATTGATGCCAGTTCACCTTCTTCTTCGATTTTATTGCGTACCCTGAAGTATGGGTTCTGGATAATGTTATCCACCAAAACTAATTGCAAACAGTTCATAAACACAGGCACCACAAACATCACCATGAATATCTCTATTTCATCAGGGTAATCATTTAACCATCCGAGTAAGATATGTGATGTTATCCAAAGGAGCTGTGGTGCAAATATGTTCATGGAAAAGAATAGCACCACTTTGGTGAGCATCAAGGACACATAATAGATAGCCAATTGTTTCAAATAAGCCCTTATACTTGGTCTCACCGGGTCACCATACTCGCCTGATTCAATATTGGTTATGTGGAGCCATTCCTTACATATCTTGTTCAAAAGATTGAAGATGAGGTACAAGATGTACACACCAATGGTGCAGTCAAACACAATATTCAAAAAGTACCAATTACAAGGATCATCGTCTGAATCATCATCCCAGCCTGATCCATCGTCTAGATTCTTCGTTGTCCCGTCTCCAAGACCCCGGGCCCCCAATGCCAACCCATTCTTATCATCTTTGCGGGCCTTGATTATAGACAACATCACATTGAAAACGTGCACCCCTAAAGCACCCAAAAGTTGCTTTGATACGTCAAAGAACCACACAGCCCATGTTCGTCTTACGGGCCATTCGTATGACCTCTTCACTATTAACGAAGACAAGCAAAGCAATCCTAAAAATGCCTGTGTCACAAGCGAGAAAGTGCCGACCAATTCACACTTCCCGTCGTCATCTTCGGGCTCTGAACCTGACAACTTGATTGCCACTGTGTCGGAGTGTATGAACATCGATAGTATGAGTTGTAAGAAAGCATTTATCATTTGGTTGATACCAAAAGAGCACGCCATATCGAAAGAAATGACTTATCAAAAGGATTAAAGTTTGTTAAAATGCGACATAGAAAAACAGAATTGAAAAGGCATCACCTTTTGATAGTGGATATAATATTTACTTATAAATAGCATTTTTTATTCGTTATATATACATGAATGGCAGGCAAAATATAAAAGGAACTAGTCATTTTTTTTAATCTGATTTCCAGGTCCCCAAAAAATGGTTGGCTAAACCCTTGGCTTGGTCAACCAATTTCTTATCTTTATCATCTCTGTCTCTGCTGGTATCCTTCTCCTCGGGTGATGAGATACCGCTTTTCCCTGCCACTTGTGATAATGAATTATATGAAGTGTATTCTGGGTTATTGTTGCTGGGAGAATGACTGGGATTTACTGGGGCACTAACATTTTCCACATACTCATCTTCATCTTCTGAATCAGAAGAATCAAATGAAAATGTGCTTCTGCTAGGTTTACGTTGCAGTTCTAAAGGGGGAGTGGTATTACCCAGGAATGCATTGGCGGATGTAGTGTGAGGAGGCAAAGGTGATGATTTAGGCTGTGTTGTTTGTGGATATGATGGTGATGGTCTTTCTAGAGGTGCAACAGTGGAACTGGTATTGAAAAATGAATCTGCCAATGAGCTGGTAGATGGATCTTTGGTCAATGGCGTGGTGCCAAAAAACTGATTGGATAAGGAGTTGGATGATGTGGATTGTTTTGATAATCCAGTTGATGAGTGACGTGGGTTGATTGCTGCCAATGACTCTGATACAGGGGTAGGATTGTACCCTAAACTGAAACGATCAGATTCAGGTTCTTCACTCAGGTTCTGGTTGTCAACAGGGGTCATCTGTTGAAAGGCTTGTTGTGCTAATGATTGGCTAGACGATCTGGTTGATATAGATAACCCTTCGTCTGAATCTGAGTCATCTGAGTCGTCGGAGTCGGAATCATTGAAACTGAAGCCTCCTTGACCTGGTTGTGGTAATCCTGGTGGTATATGACTAACAGGAGAACTCAATGACGAATTGTTATCATCACCGTTACTATTCTGACTATTATAGATTATGTTGTTGTTACTGATGACTTGGGAGTCAAGAACGGGCAAACTGTCGGCCTCAGGTGACTGACCAGCGTACCCTTGATAGGGAGCCAAATCTTCTGGCAAGTCCACCACATCCGGAACATTAGCATCGCTTTTATCACCCCGATACATACCGTTAGTAGGGTCAACAGTGTAAACAGTATTGTAGTCGTAGTAATAATCATACCCTCTGGAACTGCTGTTATTGACATTATGTGACACACTGGAGGTGTATGGATTATCTTCGTCACTAGTCTCTTCATCCAGGCCGTAGTTCAAGGTAGTAGGAGGAAGCAACTGGATAGAACGGAATGCTTTGGAATTGGTGGTAGATATCGAATCAGTATCATTAGTCTTCTGTGATGCAGGAGATGGATCATTAGACTGTCTATCTATGGTCTTTTGTGAAGAAGTGTTGTCATCTTCACGAGCTTGGTTCAAAGTCGATGATGACTTCACCTTCAAAAAGAAACCACCATCGTCGTCGTCATCTTCGTCATAATCATCATCTGCATAATCCTGGTCATCCTCATTGGACTTATACTCATAATCGTAATCATTATTCAAATCATCAGGTTTGGAGAAAATATAACTCTGTTGATTCTTATTATCTGGATAGTAATCATATTCATCGTCGTCCTCCAAATCGGTGTTCAAGTCGGAGTCATAAATGTAGTCATCATCAACGGCGATGCATTGTTCCACCACATCGTTGAAATGAATAGTTCTTTCTTTCTTGCTATCACCATTCGTATTTTCTGCTTCAGAATCATCTTCCAATTTCATATGTGAGACCTCGTGAGAAAGTTTCTTGCTCAAGTCACTGATGTTTGATTCGTTGACAATTTGGTCGCTGTCTTCCTTAGAGTCACTGGAAACTAAACCACCCTGGACGCCAGTTGAACTGGAACTTTCTTTGCCCGTTGTATTATTAGCAGCGTTCAAGTTAGTAGCAGATTGATTCAAACTTTTCAAGTTCACAGAACTATTCTGGTTAGAACTGACTCTATACTGAGAATTTAATAACTGAGATATAGCATCATAATCATCAAATTCGGGAGGTTCATTAGAATTGGTTCTGGAATGACCTTTCTTCTTGTTCATTTCTTCATTATATTTTCTGTATTGTTCACGTTGTTCTTCTTTCTTGGCTTTCAATCTGTTTTCCATAGCTTCCAACTTGACAAGATTCGCATGACTGATCATAACATCTTGCACAGATCTCTTCTTCAAAATCCCTTTCTTGCTATGTTTGCTCGGTATAGAAATATCACCCGCAACTTTGGAAGATGCTGTATTGGAAGAGTGTTTATGTTTCAGTTCTTTGTGTTCACTATCATGGTCGTTCTCATCATCACTCGTATCGGCATCATCCTTAACAATTGGGCCATATAACCAAGTGATATCATTTTCCTTGGACCAATTCAATTCTTCAGGATTGATGGTCTTCAAATTGGACCTTCTTTGTGCCCATGTTCTCCAACTAGCATTCTCTAACCTAGCAGAGTTGGTCACGTCCTTTCTTTTTTGTATCACGTATCTCCAAGATTTGGATATATCGGAAACATCCCATTGGTGACTAAAATAGTCCACATGAATAGATGGCTCCACTGTAATATCATTGTCGTCATGGGGTATAAATTCAGGACTTTTGTAAGAAGGTGATACCACTCTTTGTACTTTTGGGTTGTCAGCTTCTATAGTAGCATGATGATCATCGTCCACAGACGTATTTATAGATAACTTATCTGTAGAATCATTAGGCGTAGGTTCCAATATATCCGACACAAACGAAGCATCATCTTCTAATGGTAAAGCTGGGGCCAGGGTAGTCAGGGTCATCAGTGGAATAGGAGGCAGCACTTCTTCCTCATTATCCTTGTCAGCCTTTTCCAAAGGATTTATAAACTCATCCAATAAGCCCAAAGACCTCGTCCTCTTAAGCTTGAAAGTCGTATTATTGAAATGATCATCATCTTGTGCTTCTATGTGTTGGGATGTAGTGGCACCGCCTGTGAAAACTTCATTGGGGTTGGGGTTGGCCATTTCTAAATGTATTTTCCTCTTGTTTTAAGGGAGTGAAGGCAAATATGTGTGTCGAAAACCAAAGTTAAACAAACCACCAATCAGACAATGTATCTAAGTTGTAAAAATTGTGGTTTGTGGAGCTCAATAGCTTTAGTAACCAGTCAGGATAAACACTTCCTTGACGTGTAAAGAGTCGTCAAAATATGGGAAATGACAATTAATCAAACCAAAGAAAATGATGGAATGGTTCGTTGAAATGGTAGGTGAATTCAAGTGACAAATGTATGAGTTTGATGACACTGATATGAATAGAATATGTGGTATGATATCAAATATTAAAAGCGTTCAAGCTGTGGTATATGTTTTTTTAGAGGTTGAAATATTAATTTTTTTAAAAATGGACTGGGGATAAGAATGACAAAAAAATCTCGCATTTTTTAACAATGAGCGACTCAAGAATCTTCATTCACCCGTATAAGAAAAAGAGGGTCCTGAAATAGGGAGAGAAGCAGGTACTAGAAATTAATGTGGTGTATCACAAAGAGTTAATAGAGGGTATCAGAAGTAACTAAAATTTGTGACTTTTGTAACACCCATTTCTACGTCAAAAAAAAACGGTCTGAAGCCGAAAAAGCGGACCCAATTGAGACTGACTCGTGTTCGGAAAAAATAGTAGCGACCAGCCCACTTCTAAATAATTGCATACCCACTGATAATATCAAATTAATGTCATGACCAGACCAACTTTAGTCTATAAAAAGATTAAGGTGTGAGTGGTTGTCAATTTACTTGAAACAACTATAAAATGAGCCAATTGCTGACCTCGTGGTTACCACAAACTTAATCACTGCTACATTTCAAGCTTCGGAATAATTAGGGTCCCGATTATTTTATTTTTTATGTCTCGGTTGGACATTTACTGGTGTTGCCAGACCGAAATATGTATCCAGGTTTCGTATATACTAAAGACCTGAATAGGTACAGCCAGTAAAAGCTGAATATAACTGGTTTTGAATTTTTCCTGGTTTCACGTAATTTTAGAGACTTTGCTGGTGTGAAAACTTGAAACATGGGGTATCCTTTCTCCCGACGTGTAACGTTACATGGTCTTTCAAAAGCCTTTGAAACCCAACAATAGTACCACACCTTTTTTTTAATTGTAACAACTACATAACCGCCGATGGGTACAAAAAAATGGCTTAAAGTCCCGGGTATTGGAAGATTACGGCCGTGTTAGGAATTAATCTGACTGTTGTCCGAAAAAAACCATTTTGAGAAAAAAAAACCGGTATTTAGTTTTTGTGGGGAAAAACTTACTTTGAGCCACGATGAATCAACTGCAATCACATAAATGAATAAATAGTAGTATTAGAAAAAGAAACAAATCACTTGTAAGTTAATAGCAAGATTGATTTATTGTATGGTAGTGGCAATTGAATTTCTCATGATTTTAAATTGCTATATTTTGTAAGAATCTGACGATGCTTAAAACATGTGAATATCACCTCCCATCTAAGGTTTTGTGTGATTTTCCCTAAAAAAAATATGATGTAATAAGTGGTGTCAATTCAAAGATCTTCGAGAAGGATAGCTCATTGCCTAGCATCAGGATGTGCATCGAAACTTGGAATTCGACGGCATATTGTTGGCGGGGTTGTTTTTGAGGGCAACAAATACCGATGAAAAGTCATATTGTTTAGGTGGTTGCAAAGTGAAGTTTAGGGGTTAGGATACCTGGAATATTACAAGGCTCCATATGAACCAGAACTACTGTAGTTTCTTCAACAAAGAGGTCCCATGGTCTAGCGGTAGGACGTTTCCTTCACACGGAAAAGATCCCGAGTTCGAACCTCGGTGGGATCATTTGTTTCTTTTTTTTGCATTTATTGTCGCAACTTTTTTTTACAAACCAGATGGTCTAGCATAGTGCGGTAACCAGAAAGGAGACTGCAAAAGTTATGTATGTTTTTTCTTTGATGAAATACATTTTATTAGGCAATGCCTTGTATCTATATAAAAATGCTACAATTCTTCGTCACTATCGTCACTTCCACTTGAGGTCTCATCTGAACTATCTCCGTCTTCCAATTGGTTACTACCACTGCCGCTTTCTTCCTCGTCTTCTTCTTGGTTGGGATTCACATCTGACCACTCAATATAGTTATTGTGAATTATTTTCTTACTTTGAGGTAATACCAAAGGGTCGAATGGAAAATATCCTTCCAAGTCTAAGAATTCTTGCTTTTGCTTGAAATTTCCTATGTTTGCAATACCACTTTTGACTCCATTACTATTAAGCATTCTTTCTCTTTTATTTTGCTCAATGATAGAGTAGCAATAACACACGTTAAGCTTAGTGGCTATTTTGGCAAAGATGAAACAAACGGTCTCATCAATGAATTTAAGTGGATTGAATTTGGTTATAATGACTCGCTGGAAGAATTTGTCAATCTCACAATCCCATTCAATGTCTCCTTTATCTGTTTCATTTTGCAAGAGTTTGTATCTGAAACAGAAGATATATAAAAGACCTTGGAAAGTTGAATAGAACAACTTGAATCTTTCCATCCCACCAACGTTTCTGTCAGTGTTCGACTTAGCACCAATTTCAAACTCTCTTTCTTCAATGTACTTGTTGAGCCACGATACCAAATATGACACCACAAAAACTAATTGGTTCTTGCTGATGTTCTTAGCACGAGCCATGTATGATGATAAATATTGCATGGCCTTCAATCTTGTTTCCAAAACTTGGGATGGATTGAAGGCTATGTCAATTAATGTTACCAAAAAAGATTCACTTAATTCTTGTTGATGCTGACTGATATGAAATAACAAAAATTGAATCAGTTTGGTGAAATGTGTGGGTAGTATATGGCTCTTGAAGATTGAAGTCAAAGTGTTGAATAAATATGCACCGCTACCATTGTTGATGCTTTCAGTAGTAAACAGCTGGGCGGTATTTTGCAATAGTGTGTGAATCATGGTATCAAGCTTATTTACTAATGCTTGTATGTCCTTAGTGGTAGTAGAAATATTCATCAAATATTCTTCTTGTCCCATATTATCGTCTTCGTCCTCATCTTCACTTTCGGCTTCTAAGTCGTCATCCTCGGATACCACGTCATCGTCCTCTTCATCATCATCTTCATTGTCTTCGTCATCGTCATCGCCATCCTTCTTACCATCTGCTTCTTCATCCTCAGAATCACCGTTTATTAACTCATCAATTTCATCATCATCCAAGTCATCTAAATCATTCTGTAATTCCACATCCAACTTGATACAACACTCCACAATTAATAACCACACGTCATACTGTAATTCTTCACAATAGTTTAAAGTGGTGAGCAAGTTTGTAACATAATTATTCAATAATATATGGTCTGTGGCTAAATGATGAGGGAAATTCTTTTGAAACACTGATGGGAATTTATTCAACACAGTAGGATTATACTTGATGATATTTTGTAAAATTTTATGATGGAGTTGGTTGGTGGAATTGTTAGTGTCTTTAAATTCCATCACTATCTTATTTAACACCTTGAATAAATAGTTAGGTATGGATGAAATCAATACCATTAAAAACTGCACATAAATCTCTTTGAATTCCGGGTCATCTATTCTTATCCACTTGTAATTTATAACCAGCAAGATTAACTGATTACATGCATCATTATCAAGTTTAGTAATATTACTTATTAAGTTTTTCAATATCACTTTAAAGCTAGGTATTGTTACCGATTCTGTACTTTCCATTGGGGAGCTGATCTTCGTAGTTAAAGATTCCACGTGGTTGAGATCGTTCTTGTCCAACAGTTCAAGAGCCGTCTTCACGTATGCACTGTACATTTTATCATTAAAGTCATCATCCTTTAGTTTCTTTAGCGGTACTGAGGGTAGATCCTCTTCCAAAGAACGCTTCCTGCTTAGTGGGTCCGTCATTGACATGATCATTCTAATTAGTATTCAGGAATATTTTAGAGCCTAGATTGCAAAGTTTGCCGTTTTAGCTAAAAGAATAAATGGTCTGAGGTATAATATGTAAAGCTATCTCTTCTCCTAAGCAAAAAAAAAGTGTAAAAAATTTAATGAGCCGCACTTTTTCTGGAAGTGCACTAAAACAAAATACACAGTACGTGATTTTGCTACACACAATAGGCATCAATAATGAGTTTAATATCGGTGCATTCTTTGGCATTATTTAACATATCGAAAGCAATATCCAATAGAAGTGAAGTGGGTGTTCTACTTGGCAAGAAAAATGGAGACTCATATGTTGTGGAAACGACATTTGAGCTCTTGACATCTCAGGGCCAAATCGATATGGCGTTTTACGACAAACGTCTCCAGCAGCATCTTACTGTGTCTCCCACACTAGAGAAAATTGGGATATATGTGATCGATAATACGTCTGAATTTGGGGAGAAATCCTCAATGTTTGCAACCACCTTAAAGGCGCTGGTGGTACTTATGGTGAGCAGCAGTGTTAGTCAGACTAACACTGCTGAGTTTATAAAGGGGTACGTCAATGGTGCAATGAGGAAGACCATGATAGAATCAGATGAGATAGAGGGTATTTCACTATCTACTATAGCCAAGTTCAACAAGTATTACGGTGATGATGCACAGACGGACATTTTCAGCGTACATGATAGTAAGACTGGTGTTTTGAATAGTATTAATCAATTGTCGATTAAACTTCAAGGCATAATAGATTATTGTGACATGAACCACACAAACAATATAGAGAGAGCTGTGGAGGTCAACAACTTGATTGGTCAGCTTACAAAGAAATTACGGGTGCTAAAATCAAAGGGTCCGGTAGGTGCAGATATCGACCATATAATATCGAACGAGCTTGCTTTATTGACTAAAGCGTTTGCAGTTTTGGACAAATACAAAGTTCAAACATCGACAAGATCCCTTTTAGCAACTCACAGAGCGTCCAGCAGAGATGTATGACAAGAACATACTATTATATGCATAACACCGAAACGATTAATGCCATCAAATAGAATAATCAACGCATAAAAGAGGAGGAAAAATATTTCAAATCAAGGGCTTATATATATATATATAACTTTTCCAAGGAATGCAAAGATGACGAAATAACCTAACGTGTAGAAGTATGAAAAAATAACCCAACCGAACCCTAAATCATGCATGACATAAAAACTTTACCCATCAACTTAACAGGTAGAAGCTTCCAAAAGAACGAATTCGACTTCAGAACATTGAGAACCAATGCTTTCATCGTATAAGTTGTAGAAAGAACCGGATAAGCATTTGTAGAAAGTGGTTTGCTTACCTAAGGCCAATTTGAAACCATCATCTCTCTTGTCTTTGGAGGCGTTGTCAGCTTCTTCCTTAGTGTCAGCATCTTCTTTGTAATCAAGTGGAACAACAGCCCAACCAGCAGCGTAAATGGCACCAGCTTGTGGTGGAGGACCATCGAATTGGAATTGTCTGTTAGCAACAATAGAACCAATTCTACCGGCAGTATCAGTCAAAATACCGTCCTTCAATTGTAATAATAATGAGTCGGATTTAACACATGTTTGAAGAGCACCTTCTTGTTTTGGAGCAGAGGTTGGTTGTTGGACTTGACCATCACTGATTTGAGCAGCAGCATCAGCAGTTGGAGTAGCAGTAGCTTGGACTTGACCGTCACCAATTTGACTGACAGCATCGGCAGTTTGTTGTTGGACTTGACCATCGCCAATTTGGTTGACAACATTGGAAGCAGTGGCAGTTTGTTGTTGAACTTGGCCGTCTCCAATTTGGTTGACGACGTCAGCAGTTTGCTGTTGCACTTGACCGTCACCAATTTGATTCACAACATTAGCGGTTTGTTGTTGCACTTGACCGTCACCAATTTGGTTGACAACGTCGGCGGTTTGTTGCTGGACTTGACCGTCACCGATTTGGTTGACGACGTCGGCGGTTTGTTGTTGAACTTGACCGTCACCGATTTGATTAACAACTGGAGCAGAGGTGGTCACAGCTTCGGCAGTTTGAGCTTGAACTTGACCATCACTGATCTGGTTAATAATGTCTTCTCTCTTAAGAATTCCAGAAACTGAAGCAGAAGCGGAAGCGGCACTAAGAGTTCTTAAAGATAAGGCATAAGAACCTTCTAAAGAACTGGTGGCTTTTGCATCAGAACCTAAAGTGGCAGTAGGCGTTAAGTCAGTCCAAGGATCACTTGGCACATAAGCGGCATTGGTAATCGTAGCGATAGCGATGGATAATAATAATGCTAACTTCATTTGGTAATTTTTCAATTCTTCAATAAAGTATAAGGTAAATTGATTAATAAAAATTCCTTAAAGAGGAAATCTTTGGGTCTTTAAATACCCCATCTGTCGGACAAAATGACCTCCTCTATAAATAGATGGCCAGTTAATTGTTTGTTTTTTTTATCATGCACAAATACTTGCAACCAGTAAAACCATAAGGTAATTTGTCCAAAAATAGTAACCTTATGAGGTGCATGGCCATAAATCGGAATATATGCAGGAAAATTTGAGGTCATTTTGACATCGAGGTACAAACCCTCCAAGAAACTAGTTTTAAAAATAATGTGATGTAATAACGGTGCTCGAACAATAGCAAGCAGTCCTTGATGCATTGTACCTGAATATTTTCAAGTCGAGAATTAATAGCTGTCAACTACCAAGAATATTACAATCAAATCAGATCAATCAATCAGTCTGTCATGTCATTAAATGAAAGGGGTATCCGGCTCACCGGCATCAAATGAGCCGTTTTTTTATTTTTTTCCAAATTTAAAAAAAAGGGGTGTCAACACAATACTTGCTGTACGGTGATCAAGGGATAACATTGTGGCAGGGAAAATTCCAGGTTCTGTTTTGAGCTATTGGACAGGGGCCCTCATGACATTGCCGCAAATTGCGACCCCAATTTTTGGAGAAAAAAAATAAAAACGGTAAGATGGCTGGTTAAAACAGCGCAATGAGCAAATGATAAACACCAGCTTCATTCTGTTAATAAACATAAATAAAAGCCTGGTAAAACCTGGGTTTACAAAAGCTCTAGATCTGGAGATGGTCGATCCGTTGATTTCATTGTGTCATTGATCATTTCTTCTTGAGCGCCACTAAAAAAACTTCCCTCAGTTCATCCCTTGAACTTACAGGTTTGAAATTATGCACTTTATTAAACATTGCCCGTAATTGACCTTCGATCACATGTTGCTCTTTACCCATAAAGAATTTCATAATTAAGTTACCATTTTTAGATAACAAATTACTTGCAACCTTAATAACAGAATCACATAAGTCCACACTACCTAAATGGTCTGCATCTTTATTCCCCATAGTATTTACCATCATATCACTCATTATTAGATCAACTGGCAGTCCAAAGTGATGTATTATCAGTTGCTGTGTTTGAGGGCAAAGGAAATCACCTTGCATGAATTGCACACCCCTTGGAGGCGCACAACGTATCAAATCTACGCCTAGTATATTAGGCTGTACGTTTTTTTTCTTCATTTCTTGTACTGCCACTTGCGACCAACTTCCTGGGGCATAGCCTAAGTCTAGGATTGCGTGCACTGAAGGGTTGAAAATCTTGAACTTTTCATTAATCTCTATGATTTTGAATGCAGCACGACTCTTGTAGTTTAGTTCTTTGGATTTTTTACTGAACTGATCCTTTACCTGTCTATCTATCCATCTTTTGGAAGAAGTTGATTTGGTTCGAATAAAGTTCATAGTGAGAAGGTTTTCTGTTTTTTTGTGTCTCGTTTTTTTGTTACTATCTTTTTTTTCGCATCTCATCTAGTTTTTTTTATAGCTAGTAGGAAACATACAACATATGAGTTTCGATCTCTTACAAGAGTTGGTAGAAGACCCAACGAAGGTCTTCTCCAAGGAAGCCAAAGAATCAGGTTACTTCAATACATTGGTGAAGAGCTTTATTGATCCTATTTCGAATTACTCCAAATTAGATGAAATATACATCGATGGATTAGATGCATCGCAAATTTTTGGTCAGAGTAAGCTTGTTGTTGAAAATGTAGGCCAAGCGGTGATGGAGAAGTTGGATGAGTTCAAAGTGTCTGACGCAGAGGCAGAAGATAGCGAAAGCGATGAGAGTGTTGAACAAGAAGATGATAATGAACTAGAACCCTCATTTGAAGATGATGAAGAGGTAAATGAAGAAGTCGCAGAGGAAGAGGGAAAGGAAGTGTCCGAAAATGAGGAGTTAAGTGAAGAAGAAGGCGATGAACAAGATGAACAGGACAACTCCGCTGGCTCAGGCGAAGCTATGTCGCACAAAAAAGACGCTTTCGGCCTTAATGATGAGTTCTTTGATATTGATGAGTTTAACAAGCAAGTGCTTGCATTGGAAAAAGAAAATGATAATGAAGACGAAGAAGAGGTAGATTTCTTCGGAGAGGTCGATGATGATGATGAGATCGACTATTTCGATGACTTTTATGATAAACCCAATTCCAAACCACAGAACAAGAGCTCAATAAGCGATGCACACGAAGACGAAGAAGATGAACAAGACGACGAAGAAGAAGAAGAAGAACAAGAGTCGGGAGATGACTTTGACCTCGAAAGTCTTAATGATGAAGAGTTTAATAATGCATTAGGTGAAATGAGGCTGGATATTTACGAAGAGAAGTCTACATTCGAAAAGCAACAAGAAAAGTTACAGAAAGAAATAGGAGAACTTGAAGATGACTTAGTGGCTGAAAAGAAATGGACGATGAAAGGGGAAGTTAAGTCCGCCCAAAGGCCAGAAGATTCGTTACTCAATGATCAAGAAGACTTTGATTTTGACAGGGTTGCCAAACCAGTACCGATTATCACAGAAGAAATTACTGAAACCATTGAAGACTTGATTCGAAAAAGAATTAAGAATGACGAGTTTGACGATTTACCCAAGAGATTCCTCAATGAAGTGATCAAACCTAGAAAAGAAAGAGTGGAAGTGTCAGAAACCAAATCGTCCAAGTCGTTAGCAGAAATCTATGAGGATAAGTACAAAGGAGTCGAAGAAAATGAAAAAGAAGAACAACTTACCAAAGACCATCAAGAAATACAAGCTCTATTCAACAAGGTCAACTATACATTGGATTCGTTGACGTCGTTCAACTTTGTTCCTAAGCCATACGAAAGCAAGGTTGTGGAAGTTAAGAACGCTACTATCGATATGGAAGATGCCCAACCAGAATTCGTCAGTAACGAAAGCAGACTTGCACCACAGGAAGTGTTCAAGAAGGATGGTAAGAATGCCGATGAAATAGCATTGAAATCTGGATTATCTTACTCCAGAGACGAACTTTCTAGAGAGGACAAACAGAGATTAAGAAGAGCCAATAAGAGAAAGAAGAGTAAACAATATAAAGATGCCAACGTCAAAAAGTCCAAGACTCAATCAGTGGTTGACACTTTATCAGGAAACAAAAATCTTACCATCATTAATAAATCTGGTCAACAGACTGATGTTAAGGGTAATGTCAGGAAACAAAACCAAGTTTCATCAAATAATCTTAAATTATAGAATAGCGTTTATAAAGGTAATGGGATATACCTGTAAAAAACTCACAAAAACTTTGAAATTCGTAAAGGTACATCTTCTAAACCCTTTTTTTGCGCTTCTCGGAAACGTTTGAAAAACCAGTCCAAAATAGTAAAGATTTCTTTGATACAGTATTTTTTCCTGTACAAATATTTTATACTGTGATCCTCGGGTTAATTTTTTACTACGCCTTGACTTCTAAAAACTTTTGAGTTATAACCCCCTTTTAATCCTTTGGGTTCTTGCTGTTTGTGTCAAAACATGTTCTCGTGGCCTTTCCTTGCCAGGATATTAACGCTTCCTTTCAAACTCGTCAAAACAATAGTGGAATACTACACCGTTGGTACCGTCTACTCAAACACTAACAGAGAGTTTAACACACTTTTCAAAAATGTTCATTTGTCCATTGAAAGCCATTTTGGTCAAGTTTTTCAACTCCAAGATATCCCAATCATTCTTTACAAGCCTTTAGACGGGCTTCTTAACAAGTTCAGATCAAATCCGATGGTCTCTCAAGGTAACTTGAAACAATTTGGGGAAAAATTGGATGATCACAGTTACTGGATCCATAAGATCGATTCAGAGTCATCGAAGGATGTTTTCATTTATTTACATGGCGGGGGGTATGCATTGCCTTGTTTTGATGCTCAATTGGCTGGATTTATTATGCTCCATCATGCTTTACCTGAAAATGTCAAAGACAAGCTCTCGTTTTTGATTGTTGACTATAGTTTGACATACAACGAAGGCTGCAAGTTCCCCAAGCAGATCTTTGAGACCTTGGATGTATACCAGAAGCTTTTAAACCAAGGCTACACACTGATCCACCTTATTGGTGATTCTGCTGGTGGTAATTTAGCATTGGCCATAACCAAGTATATCAACTTTCCCGAACAGGCACTGTATTTCTCACAATTCAAGGACTACGACTTTGCAAAATTTCTGACCATCAAGACGCAGCCATCTTCGTTGATCTTGGTGAGTCCATGGGTCAAGCCATTGACTCCTGATCCAGCTCCAAAAGACTACGATACTACTGGTGATTTAGGTGCCACAAGAAAAGAAATGGGTTTATGGTACCTTCCACCAGGAGTGGATGTTAAAGGTATGGAACAATGGATTCAGTTTGCTGAACATGATGCTGAACAATTACAATTTGATGTTTTCAAGAACGATAAAACTATTTGTATTTACGGGGATAGAGAGAATTTGAAAAGAGGTATAGAGACATTCTTAGACAAGGCCAATAAGGAGGGAAACATTAAGGCATATTTAGAGAAAGGAGGAATCCATGTCGGACTATTTTATGTTGAAAGCTTGGACTATTTGGGGAACGGCGGTATCAATGCTGTCAAAGGCAACTTTGAAAATAAATTTGGTGTTAAAGTTGTCACCGATTTCTTGTCTAAGGTTATAAGTTAGTGTTTTTCCTAAGTTTTTTTACCGGTATTTTATGCACCTAAATTAGCTTTGCATCATATGCTGCAAAAAAAGTTTGACCATTGCTTTTTTTTATTTGACACAGCAACCAAATCAAGTCCCGGACCCTTTATATAAATTGTTTGTTCATATGTAATATACTAGAATATTGTAATTTTCTTTTTGTTCTGGTAAAAAAATGTCAATTGAATCAATCCATGCACGTCATGTCTATGACTCTCGAGGGAATCCTACTGTAGAGGTCGACGTCACCACGTCAAAAGGTTTGTTTCGGTCAATTGTACCAAGTGGTGCCTCTACCGGTGTTTCTGAAGCAGTAGAGTTGAGAGACGGTGGGGATAAATGGCTAGGCAAAGGCGTACTTAAGGCCGTTTCAAATGTCAATGATATCATAGCCCCCAAGTTGATTGAACTGGGGATCCCTGTGACAGATCAAACTAAGTTGGATTCTTTCCTTATCGATTTGGACGGATCTAAGAATAAGAGCAAGTTGGGTGCCAATGCCATTTTGGGAGTGTCTTTAGCATGTTCAAAAGCAGCAGCATCAGAGTTGGGTATACCTTTGTATGCCTATATCGCCAAAATTTCTAATAGAAATAAATCCAAGTACGTATTGCCGGTACCTTTCCAGAACGTGTTGAATGGGGGCTCTCATGCCGGGGGATCTTTAGCATTCCAAGAGTTTATGATTGCACCTACGAAAGCTGCTTCTTTCTCAGAAGCTTTGAGAATAGGGTCTGAGGTCTACCATACATTGAAGTCGTTAGCCAAGAAAGAGTATGGTCAGTCAGCTGGAAACGTTGGAGATGAAGGTGGTATTGCTCCTAATCTTGAAACGGCTGAACAAGCATTGGACTTAATTGTAGAGGCTATCGAAAAAGCTGGATACACAGGAACTGTGTCTATTGCTATGGATACAGCATCTTCTGAATTCTACAAGGATGGAAAATATGATTTGGATTTCAAGAACCCTGATAGTGACAAGTCAAAATGGTTGACTGGAGACCAATTGGCAGACTTGTATGAGAGGTTGATTGAAAAGTACCCAATTGTGTCACTCGAAGACCCATTTGCGGAAGACGATTGGGATTCTTGGTCTAAATTCTATGGAAAGTTATCGTCCAAGATTCAAATTGTAGGCGACGACTTGACTGTTACCAATCCCATCTTCATAAAAAAAGCCATTGAAACCAAAGCTGCAAATGCGTTGTTGTTGAAAGTGAACCAAATCGGTACACTCACAGAATCCATTGAGGCTGCAAATTTGTCTTTTTCCAATAAGTGGGGGGTCATGATCTCCCATCGGTCAGGAGAAACCGAAGACACCTATATTGCAGATTTAGCAGTAGGGTTGAGTTCGGGCCAGTTGAAGACTGGTGCTCCTGCCCGTTCGGAAAGATTAGCAAAATTGAACCAGCTTTTACGGATCGAACAAGAACTAGGGAAGGATGCTGTGTTCGCTGGTGAAAGATTTCACACTTACTAAGTACAACGAATATACTCTTTAAAATTTCCACTCTATGTCTATATACCCACGCTCTGTAAAATCTGAAGTACCGAAGCATTAACCATTAAGTCCTTTTCTGCAATTCCCAGACAATAATTTACCGTCTTTTGATTCACTGATGCTCCAAATACAGAAGTGTACTTGGCCACCACATTTGAGGGACACAGTCTTATGTTCTCGAAGTACAAATTGTCAATATCCAAAAGATAATCTTTGATGTACCTTGCTTGCCTGACAGCTTCCTGCTGTAAATCACTAAAATCCTCATTCACTAGCTGTCCAATATCTGCAATTCCTGTGTATAAAAGGTGGATGTACTTCAACTGGTTGTTCCATAATCCCGTGCCTTCATAAAACGCTCCTTTGCGATTGAGTACTGCCTTTGATAACTGCTGCATTTTATTGGTCCATTGAACTTTGTTCACCGAGTCAAAATTATACAAGTGTGCAAGTGCACTCATACAACATCCCACTGTATATGTGAGTTTACCCTTATTCATGGAGCTGAGATTGGGAGACGTGAATCCATCATAGAAGAGCTTATCACCTGGATCCTGAAATTTCTCAAACATAAAAGATAATGTCTTCTTGGAATAATCAAGTAATTTTGCTTCTCTAGTGTGCTTGTAAAGTCTTATAGCTGCTAATGAAGCTTCAATGGTAGAAATGGATGCAATATAGGGCTGCTTGTATTTCCAAAAAACGCCCCCATCAGTATTGGTTTGTTTCATGAGAAATTCCACAATTGCAGAAGCAGTATTTAAATACTGCTGGTTGTTAGTTACCTCATACCCTGAAATATAACTCCATGCTACTTGCGCATTATCATCGTTATAGATATCATCATCACCGTTAGTAGAAGCCGAAAATACTCCTAAGTTCTTATTCTCGTATTTGTACAAATTGTTGAGAATTGTTGAGACCTTATTTTTTGCAACCACAGGGATCAAGCCACGACTCAAAACTGCCATTGGCCATACAGTGGGGGAGTTAAAATTTGAGGTACAGTCAAGGTCTTTGTAGTTGAAACTAGACTTATCTTCTCTAAAAAACCGTCTCCAAATGCCTGTCTGGAGGTCGGAGGAACTAAGGGTAGTTGAAGTGGGAGCTGACGTGGAGGTAGAACTCGAGGTTGGTTTTGGGGTCGAAGTTCTCACCTTTGAGGTTATGGGTGAACTGATCATCTTTGATGCTGAGGTAATAAGCTTCGAAGTAGAAGTGGAAAACTTTGAGGAGGTGTTTTTATGGGTTGTTGGAGATGGGAAAAGGGATGTTGTCAAGGTTTTTGAAGACTTCCCTTCTACTGAAGAAGAAACAGTTGTGTCATCAGGTTCCGAAGAAGAAGGTGCAGCACTAGTTGATAAGACGATAGCCGAGGAGACAAAATCTAATGAGGGGGTGACTATAAGTGTTGTAGTTGCCTTTGTAGAAGAAATAAAGATGGAACTGGATGTGGATGAATTTGAAGTAGAAGTGGCTTCAGAATTCAATTCGGAAAAGACAGTCATGTCATCCGCATTTAACATTCTACTAGAAGTGACTGTATCCAGAAGATTATAGGTTTCTGTGGTGTGAATAGCCTCCTCTGCAAGGGAAGGAAGAACGGAAACAGTCTTTCCAGTAGGCACCACTTGCTTTATTGGAAGAGCCTTGGTTTTGGAGAAGTAGCCAGCAGTATTGTTTGAACTATGGATCTCTATTTCAGACGAAGTCGAGACATAACTACTCTCAGACTCGGTTTTAGTTGCAGTAATTGAAGTTGGTAAAGGAGAGTACCCAGGCTCACATGGATTGACTGTCACAATGGTTTTCCTTTTTACTTTTACCACTACTACTTCGATTGGAGCTGCCAAAACGCAAACAAATTCCACCAATATTAAAAGAAGAACTAATCTCATTGTGGTTATATATATCTTCCTGTTATTATCGTCCTATAAATGCAGAAAACATGGTCACTATTTATATTTAGCAGCCAGATGTGTCAGTATCAAATCTGCGACAAATCTAAAACAGATGTGTAAGAAAATATTTTATATTTACACATCGTTATCTATTGACGTACATGATCTGAAACAAATATGAAACAAGCCAAGGCGTTCCGAAACTCAGTTAGAAGCTTGTGTGATGCTAATGTGGCATTAAATGACGTACTGGTAAAAAAATATCATCGGCCCGAGTTATACGTGGATAACATGTACACTACCTCAATCGACTCAAACCCATTTGCTAAAAGTTTGGTTCGGACCAATCAGGAAGGGTCGTCAACCCGTTTTCCAATAGGTTCATTACTAGCTGTTCTGCCAATTAAAAGTGACCTGTATGTCATAACTCCATTTGTGGATGGGTTGGATCCAGAAATAGTGGCTGCACCGGCGTACATTCTTGCAAATAAGAAGTTTATACATACAGTGGAGATGAAAAAGATGTGGTACCGGTACGTTTCGCTAAAGTTCAAGAACTACAACGGCGAAGTAAACTGTCGGCCCATACCGGAGTTATCTCTGGTATACAGGGAATCTCTCGAGGAGAGGATAAAAACGAGACTTGCAAGCAAAGAAGAGCATACTGACAACGAAGATGGATTTTTCTTAAGAACCACGGGTAATCTTATTGATATTGAGAAAGGGAAGATCTACTTGAATGTTCCTGGGATAGAAGAGGATGTGTTTGTGGCGTTCAAGGGCAACGATGGTTTGAGTTATGACATTTTACGACTTATGAGATACTATTTATAAGAGGACATACCATCCTTACATGTAACAATATAACGATTGATGACAGCTCTATAAAACTCTATTAGATTTTTGATACCACTCGTGAAACTTCATCGAAGACCTGCACCAATGAAGCAAATTTCAACAACCCGTTGTACTCATTATCCGGACAAGAGTCACTGTCAAACACACTCAGATATGCGTTCCTTAAATGTCTAGATTCACGAACCATTAATTGTTTGAACGCTTTGTACGCTTGAGTTTCATAGTCCCCTTCTGGAGTGGTGTTCTTTAGTAAATCAGCGAATCCAACAAAGACTAAGTGTGATCTTTCGATAATATCATTAATGTGCCCATCACTAAAGAATTGATTATTCAAAGTACCCCCAGATATAAGCTTCACTCCGAACTCCACAGCTATAGCTTTCCAATCCTTATCCAGATCACCCAGGTTATGGAGCTGAGTGCATGCAGATATCATCACACCAATAGTGTAGGTAAGTTTACCTTGGTTTATGCTTCCATCCTCATACATGCCGTCGTAGATGAACCCATCATTAGGATCTATAAAGTTGTCCAAGGTCCACAGGACACATTCCTTGGCGAAATCAAGATATTTCTGTTCCTTGTTAAACTCATATAAATCCATTGCTGCAACAGCTGCTTCTAGATTGGAAATCAGCGCAATGTAACCTCCAGTGACAGCCCAGAATATACCCCCGTCTCTAGAATCGTCTCTGTATTGACGAAGGAAGTCAGTTATGTTTTTTAGTTCATCAAGATAATCACTTTTAGTGGTCATCTTATAAGCGTCCGCATATACCCAGGCGATCTGGGCATTATCATCAGTATAAATATCACCATTTTTAGCAGTACTAGCAGAATAGCCACCGGTCCTATTTCTGTAGTTTTCAAGAGCCACAATGGCCAACTCCATGTTTGTAATGTTCTTTGTATTAGTCATGGCTTTTCCTGCCACCGCCACCTGCCATACCACAGGACTGTTGGTGGAACCACAATTATCAACCCAGTCACTGACATCTGAGGAGTAGAAATTGTTCACAAGCTTGTTGGATAAGTTGTCGGTAATCTCTTCAAGATCATATTTCGGTTCTTCAGTGCCGATGGACGAAATCGAGGTAGTGTAGTTCCCACTGACATCTCTTTTTGTTCTTGAAACTCTCTCACAAGGGAACGCAAAAACATGCGTGAACAATGCAAGTAAAATGAGATGTGTGAACCTCATCTGTTCAATAAATAGTAGTTATATGGTATAATTGTGACCTACTATGGGAGAAACCCCGGCAGATCAACCCTTTTATGTAGTTTCTGCTCATATAATCTTAACTTGCTGAAGGTACGTTTTTGATTTCCTGAGATTCTTGACATACAAGAAAATGAACCCTGGCTGCGAAAAAACAATGAAGCATAATTGTCGAAACAATATATCCATTATGCATCTCCCGAGGTTAAAATCGAAGTTAAAATGAGTGGATTTGAAACTTTGAGTTGCTACAATGGCTCGAATTTCACCTTTTTTCCCGTTTTTAATATGAACGCTGGTTGATTTGAGTGAGCTGAACTTGAAATTAACGTTAATAATTTCGAGATTACACTTTGCGCTTAAAGATCTTGAACGTCGTTCCCCTGTATTAGGTAATTAGTTTTACTAAGATGAGTTAAATTAAACCCTTTTTTGATATCGACCATGTCGAGGACAAATTTAAGGTTTGCCAGCCTTGCTATTACCTAGGTATTTTTTATTTAATTCACATATACAGTAGATCTATAATTAAAGTGGATTGTGAAGATACATTTATGATGTCTTGAATTGCTATATCTCCATTTTCTTCACATCAACAAGAACGATAACAAAGCCAAAAGCCAAGATAACGTCATCTGTGACGCACCAGAATCTCTGTCAGAAGTGCTGGTACTGGTGCCGGAAGAAGAAGAGCTAGCTGCAGCAACTGAGGCTAACTCTAACGTAGATGGAGTGCCTAACTTGTTGATAATACTTTCAATGTCTGAAGCGCCGATGGTGGAGTCAAATGTGGTAGAATCAGAGACGAAAACAACGGCATTTCCATCGTCATCGAATACAACCCCTCCGGCCATAGTAGCAGAGTAATCTCTGTCAAAGTATCCATCTACTTGCAAACCGCTTTCAATGTCGTCAGTTCCTTGATAGTCGTGGATAGTAGCGTACAATTTCTTGACTTCAGAATCAGTATAATTTTTCACTTCGAAGATATCAAATTCTCCACAACCAGATCTCCAACAAGAACAGTTAGCATTAGTTGAATATTGAGAAGTCCTTGGAATGTAAGCGTTCAATAACCAGATTGCAGGCATATTCCAGTTATAGACATCGTCCTTTTTAACGGTTTCTTCCTTTGGCATGGTGAATTCAAATAAAAACATCTTAGTGGTACCGTAGAACCCATGGTATGCAGGAATTCCTGATCTATAAACACCACAGTCACCGTCAGTACCCGAATCTTCACATGATATATTGGAAAAGATCACATACTCTTCTTCCGAGTCAATCAAGGTACCATTGGCCAAAACAGTAGGCTCATCAGCTTTAGAAATACCATCTGAATCAGCATAAGTCAATGCCTTTCCCAAACAAGTTGAATTCCTTCCTGCTTTGGTCAAAAATGTCACATTCTGAGCCGTCTGGTCTTCAGCATTATAGTAGGCCAATCTTTCCCAGTCTTGGTTATCATCACCACCGAACGAGAATCCGGAAGAGACATAATACCCGAATTTCAGTAACGTCAATGGGCCCCTGAAGTGCACAGACACCTCTTCATTCATAGGAGCATTCGATCCCGAGAAGGAAGTGGCCGTGTTACTTATGGAACAAGAGCAGTCATCGGAATAGATGTCGCTGAAGGAACTAACATGGTTATAAGTCCCAGAAAACCCGAAATTTTCAAACTCAAGAATATTGGATGATGCAGCAGCAGCAAGTTGAATGAGAGGCAAAAAAGCCCAATATAATTTAGCCATCGTTGAGTTTTGTATAAATTTGTTGTGTACGATTAGTGCCAAGATTCGGACTAATTGGAAAGCAGATTATACGTCTTAGTAGGTATTTATAGGGAAATAACAAGGCACAGGAAAAAAAAGGCTATAATTAGCTGCGGTCGGTTTTTCAGACCACGACCATGCCGAAGCCTTCTTTTTTACTTTTTAAATGATCAGTGATGGAATTTGTGGCAAAGCTGGTGCTTCATTCTGTTAAGAGGTGTGGTTGGTTTCTTCATGATAGGCCATTTTTATTTTCGTAGTTATGATCTTTGGTACCATTTAGTGCAACCATGCCCTTTATTATCTAATGAGATGAGATCATGTGACCAAAAACTTGATAAGGAATTCATAACCGGTTAACAGTTTCAGGAGGTGGAAACAGGTCATGGCAGAAAAAGAGATGGAGGATATGCTACTATTACTACTGGGTTTTCTTAAAGTAATACCTACTATCGAGTACGGCTCTTTCGTTGAAAACAGTGTTCTTTTCTTTCTTTCAAAATTTTTCTGTTGACTAAACTAGCGTTTTAGGTTAAATTAGAACGTTCAAAAATTCTGGAGTGGACCCGATTTAGCCTAAAGTAGAAAAACCGTTTCCATTTATATGGTTATGCCCAAGTTCGTTTTCCAATAAGCGCACGACTAGTATGTAGCTGTGGCCACACACGGGGTTGTCCTATTGTAGTGGTCGGTGGAGACGGAAGAAAGACACGGATTTAATATTAGTCGTGTACTAGGCACAATACCGATAGTTGTCCCAAACGGGAAATCAGCGTTTGCTGCAAACTCTTTTTCTGACAATTTCCGTTAATGTTGTTACACACTAGGCAATCTTCCGGGCACTTTTTGGGATTTCGATACTAAAGAAGAAAGACAAGACTTTGAAATCATGCTTACAAATAGGACCGCTAAAACGTATATAAGGCAGTGGTTAACCGGGGTGACCCTGTTATTTTTAAAAGTCTCTCAATGGTATATAACAGCATCAGGGCCAGCGTGTTCGGCCGTTTGGTTTACAGACTCTCCAATTATACCTATTTCACATATCCGGAAGAACAAGAGGATTATTGCATTCCTCAGGAGCTTTTTGAAATATCCGACAAGCCCATTATTATTGACTGGAAGGATAATGACCCAGAACACCCTAAGAACTGGCCATGGGGTGAGAAACTATTAGTGTACACTCAGATGACTCTTTTGCTGTTTATCAATTACATGGGAGGTCCCATATACATCCCAGCAGCCGAAGAAATCAGCAAAGAGTTCGAAACCTCTTATGTGGTGTCAAACATCCCTTTATGTCTTTACATTATTGGCTACGGCATCACACAGATGTGGTTTTCTCCTATGGCAGAACTTGCAAGTATTGGAAGAACACCGGTATACGCTGTTGCAACTTTCCTTTTGGCAATCTTTCAAATCCCGTGTGCTTTGGCACACAATATAACCACGTTATGTGTAAGTCGATTTCTTTCTGGCCTTTTTGCATCACCTTCGTTGTCAGTTGGGGGAGCTACATCTGCTGATATAACACATACACCATATATTCCCACAGCCCTAGTAGTATGGGGGTTTGCTGCATTTTGTGGCCCTTCTTTGGGCCCTATAGCAGGGGTTGGACTCATGAAATCTAGTTGGAGGAACATCTTTTGGTTCTTATTTGCATTAGAGATGGGTACGACTTTTTTTTTAATCTTCTTCTCTCCTGAAACGAATCATAATACCTTATTGCTATGGAAAGCTCAGAGGCTCAGAAGAGTCATTGGAAACCCCAGGATAGTAGCAAGGTGTGAGTTGGAGCAGGTGAATACGGGAGAAATATTAGTCACAATCACTCGAAGAGCATTTGAGATAATGGCAGTAGAGCCAATCGTGCTTTTGGTCGACGTTTTCCAAGGTTTGAACTATGGGTGCCTTTATCTTTGGTTTGAAGCATTTCCCATAGCTTATCACGAAGTGTATAATTTTTCCACCGGTGGGGTTGCAGCAGCTTACAATACAATTGTTGTAGGAGGTTTTTGTGGTGCATGCTTATATCTGTATATTCTTTACCAAGTTTCAACCAAAAAGGTGTTGCAAGGAGGAAAACCAAATTCTTCAGCCTTCTTAGACACAGCATGTATCGGTGCTACTTTAGTGACTTTGTCGTTGTTTATATTTGGTTGGACGGTTAACAGAAGCATCCATTGGATTGTTTCTTTGATCGGAGCAGGTATATTTGGGGCAGGATGTTTGATAATTCTACAAAGTAATTTCAACTACTTGGGTTCCTTGTACCCTAGATTTGTTGCTTCTGTATTCGGAGGGAATGGGATGATGCGGTCAGCTATTGGGGGAACCATTCCAATATATGGAAGACAAATGTTCAAAGGCACTGGAACAGACGCCTTTCCAGTAGGCTGGGGATGTTCGATTTTGGGGTTTATCTTCATCATTTTTGTTATAATCCCACTTATTTTCAAGAAGTACGATAAGAAGTTGGTGAAAAACTCAAGCTACGCAGGTTTCTAGGCATCCTTGCATACATATAGATAAGAACAGTGGTGTCCAGCGAAGAGTTACCTATTCACAAGGGCTTGGAACAGGTGGCTAATTGGTTATAGTTGGTATCACATGGTTGTAGGCTTCAATTTTAGGTAAATTTTATATTCACAAGAGAAACATTCTAAACACAACAATAAAAAAGGTGGAGAACAAGAGGGGATAGGTTTAAAAATCCAAAATCTTTCCTTGTTCATCAAGGAATTTACCACTATCTCTTTGGTCTATTTTGTTGATAATACTCAAACATCTTTCCACAGACTCTTCGGCACTAATAAAGATGTCTTCCCCGAAAACCTTTTTTGGTTCGATAGCCATGGCGGTATCGACAAATCCAGGATGGAGTAATAAAGTGACAGAGCCTTTAACCAAAGGATTGGTTGATTCGACATTCTCTCTAGCAATTTGAACACCCAAATGATTAATAGCGGCTTTAGAGGCACCATATGCGTTTGCACCCAATTTGAAGTCGTTGGTCTGTCCAGCAATGGTACTAAGAAAAATGATCTTCTTGAGACCTTTGCCTTTGAAGATATGTGGGTACACAGCTTTGTAGGTTTTGGCAGCACCTCCTACATTTACAGTCAAGACTTCAGCATAACTGTCTACATCATAAGAATGTGCTGCAAGGAAGAAGTTAGGACCATCATAACCAGCATTTTGGATGAAAACATCTACACCATTAGGGGCTAACTCGGACAACTGAGCAAAGGCAGTTTCAAAGTCTTTGTAAGGGCTTGACATATCAATGAAGATCACCTTCAAGTTGTCTCTATTCAAGGCCAATAAAGGAGCAGCAGATTTTTCATTTCTAACGGTAGCAATAACAAGGTTTGATTTGTTTTCAGTCAAGTTTTTGACGTAGGAGAAACCAATACCTCTGTTTGTTCCGGTAATTAAGTAAGTGGTAGGCATATTTTTTGGTGATGATGTTTCAACAGCAGCAAATAACTAAGTTCTAATTGTTGAGGCAGGTGCTTTAGATTGATGGGAGAATTGATAATAAGAGGAACAAGATGTCATATTTATATGCTAAATCTTGTTTATAGGAAATGAAAGCAGAAATTAGTATTTGTTAGTTTTTGCAACCATTGAAAAAATGACTCCCAACTGAAGTAATAAGTTACTAACATAATTTCATGTCTCACTACGGATTATCGGCTATTGAATACTGCAAAAATGTATATTATGCTATCTTGTGATTATATAAGCAATTAATCAAGTACGTGGATTAGAAATTAAAACTGCCAATCTTCGGCCACAGCTATTAGTAAAGTTTTAGTACAACCGGCTCGATAAGCGACAAGAAAAATCATTACTAATGATCACGTGATGAGGATTGAGAAAAGGAAGAGTTAATTTACCATGTGCACGTATAATATTTTTACGGTACGACTTTTTACAGGCACGGCTATAGCATTTGGTAGCTCGAGATGGTCAACTCCTTTGCGTCCTGAAGTTAAAAATATTTACCGGACGTACAACATTATACAAAAGTATAGAAGCCTGAAGCTAATCACAATCGTGATCTGGTGTATAGTTTCAATAATTGAGCAGGAAAATGCCGTTATATTCCTTATCACCACCAGGTGCAGAAATTGATCATTGTCATCTTCGGGTAAAATTTGATGCCTTATCACTTTCGTTTACAAGCTCACTGTCACCTCACGTAAGAGCACTTGTGAAAGAATGGTGTCCATGATGTTCAGTTATTCAAATATACTTACGTTATTACATTGCACCAGTTAGGCACACACAACACTTCGAGAATGCCCGAAGTTTGCAAGCTTGCTTCGGATTCTTAGCATAGAAAGGCGACACACTCGGCTTTTGCATCCAACCTCATCTACGTTATAGTGTAGGCTATATTTAGGCATAGCGCGGCGAACGCTAGTGGAACAACATACCAGTTTTTGAAATCACATTGTGTCTCAATCTGCAAAAGGAAAATTGTTTGGGAGTCAAAGCTTCCTTGATTAGTATGGTACATAGCAATACAAAGGGGGCTTTGTACAAATCGGTATTTTTACTGGTTACAATGGAGACACCACAAACGGAACCCCACAGCATTGTCCCGATGTCGTCGCGACATAATTGAATTAAAGCGTCAAATCTCTGCAACATGTCTCACATTCTGCGTTGCCTTAGTTTAACAAGCTGACCAATGGTTTGACGTTAAACACGCAGGTACTCTGACAGAACGCTCATCAATGTAACCATAACCCAAATTTAACAAGCCCAAAAACGGAAAACCGCCGAAAAAAAGTACATCCAATAAACGGCGCTAAGAATAGTTACATCACCTCTTTCTTTTTTCGACAGATCCAGGATTTGTTATCAAAATAGTGTGGTGAATTAAATAGAAGCCAGAAATATACTTGTTCATACAACAGATTTGACGCATGATGACAAGAGAATTCACCTGTCAACTATATAACATAACGAATAAAACGGTTATAATGCGTAAGCTTTACCACTGCATTGAAATCTGAAAAATAGAACGTAAAAAAATATGTACGATTCCCAAAGCAGGAGTAAGATTTTTTTTTTTAGCACAAAGCAACTATTTTACGAGGCTCAGTACATAAACTGCAAAAGTATCAAACTTTCAATTGGGAGAGGGCTAGTAAATTTGATGGCGCAAATACCGATCAATGGTAATGGGGTGTACTTTGGGGTGTAAGTTTTTAGTGTGTACTCTACTTCTAAATTTGAAGTAAAAAAAAGTAATACAAAATCGGTAAACTTCAGGTTATATTTTACGTCATACTGTACTCACAAAACAACTTTTATTTATTTTTCACTTCCTTTATAACCAGCCCATACCATCCATAAGTGAATTTAAACGCTTCGGTCAACATATATTCTCTTGCAGAGAACTAACCATAGATACTGGTTTAAATTTCGTGATTTTTCACCAACCCCTTGCCGACACCCATCTCTGAATTTTGTTCTTGCATCCCTGTTAATGTCTGAGAATTTGGCTCAAATAGTCTTAGTTACTGGAGCCAATGGGTTTGTTGCAGGTCATGTTATAAAAGAATTGTTGGACAAGAATTATCAGGTGGTGGGCAGCGTTCGGAATCACGATATAGGGCATTCTATTACCCAATTGTTCGATAATCATCGTTTCACTTATGAAATAGCTCATTTAAAGGACATTGGAAGCTTTAGTCAAATCCTCAAAAAACATAGAGTAACCAAAGTAGTACATACAGCAGCACCCTACGATTTCCACATAGACGATTTTGAGCTGGAAGTTATTCAAGCGACTTTGCAAGGTACCAACAATTTACTCACATCAATAAAAGAAGATGGGGACTTGGTATCTCACATCGTCAACATATCCAATTTGATGGCCCATTATACTTTGGAGCAATATAGTAATCCTTTGTTGGTGCTTAATGAGTCAAGTTGGTGCAGTTATACGTACGAAGAAGGGAAACGAAATCCATTCACCGCTTGTCATTATTCTAAAGTGGCAGCAGAACGAATATTTTGGGATTTCATAAACAAGTATAAGAATCGGTTTGTAGGTACTTCCATTTCACCTGCATTTGTTTTCGGACCCCAACCGTTCCACCAATACCTTTGCAAGTCTCGACTAAACACGTCTAGTCGTTTAATTCAATCACTTTTACAACTGAAAACATTAGACGATATTCCTAATTTATACGGCTATGTCTCAGATGTACGAGATATTGCCCACATTATTGTCAAATCCTTAGATGATGAAAAGTTATATTTTAAAAGGTTGGCACCGTTCCTGGGCATCTTTAGCTTGCATTACATTTTGAATTTCACTAGAAGAACCTTCCCCAAACAAGCTAAAAACTTACCACCCTATGCCACCATCGACGTGGTGCTCTTCAGTTTCGACAATTCTGATACTTTGAACGCCTTAGACTTTGAGCTCACTGGCGTTGATCAGACCATATACGATACCGTTGCCCAAATGTTGAACACCACATAATATTTAAATTTTTCTTTCAGAAGCATCATGTATATTTATACTCTATAATAAATCATTCCTTGGAAATATCTCTTCCGAAAAGGGAAACTTTCATCCAGTCTAAGCACACCAACAATTGGTTCCTCACGGAAAGACACATGTAGATGTAAGCAGATCTCCAGAACAAGAAAGTCCAAGTACCACCGGTAGTGACATTGGACCAGTCACCCCACACTAAATCGGCCACAGCTCTTTCACTACCAATGTAAGCTAAAGAACCTTGGTGATTGTATTTGAAAGAAGGCATCTTCTCTTGCAATTTGGCCAATTTCTTAGAAAGTCTTTCCAAATTAACATTAGGGTCACCTTTAGAGTTTTCCAATTGGTATTTTAAGGATTCAATCTCATGTAATCTTTTGAAGTGAGAACCCAAAAAGATACCTTCTTGGAAAGCCACTTGAGCAGTAGGAGCGTACTTCGTGAAAGTACAATCACCCAATGCAAAGATATTATCGGTACCATCCACTAATAATTTATCATCGACCAAAAGACCTCTTCTGGCATTCTTTTGTTCTTCAATTTGTCCAGTCAAGTGTCTCACAATAGGTCTTGGAGCATTACCGGTAGCCCAAATCAACATACCGTAAGGAATTTCAATCATTTCAGTAGATCCATCAGCTTTCTTTACTTGAGCAATAACGTTCTTGTCAGTAACTTGTTTAACCATGGTGTTAGTCTTTAAATCAATGTTGGTAGCTTGGAAAACTTCTTTAGTATAATCAACCAATTTCTTATTGAACATGTTCAAGACGTTTGGCATAGCTTCGACTAAAGTAACTTTAAGTTCACCGGCAACTTCAGGAATCCATTTTTTCAAATCTTGGTCAATGTAATCTTGTAATTCACCAGCAACTTCGACACCGGTTGGACCACCACCACAAACAACAATAGACAATAATCTCTTTCTGTCGGCATCACCTTGAGGCAAGATGTTAGCGGCTTCAATAACGTCCATCAAGTCCTTTCTAATCTTGTTTGAGTCACTCACTTCCTTTAAGAAAGTAGAATGTTCAGCCACACCTGGAATACCAAAAGTAGAAGGTTGGGCACCAACACCAACCACTAAGTAATCATAATTCAAAGAAGTGGTGATTTCTTCAACACCTCTAATGGTCGACTTGGAAGACGAAGTGTCTTTCCCAGAGTGACCAGAGTGAACAGTAGTAGATTGCTTAATAACCAATTTTTTGTTAGCAGCATCAATTTCAGTTGCTTCAGCTTCCAAATAAATCACTTCACCAGGTAATCTTCTGGTGACAGATCTGATAGGTTCAATAATGGATCTCAATTCAACAGTACCGGTAGGACAAGAAGGTAACAAAGGAGTAAACAAAAAGTAGTTTCTAGGACTGACTACCACCACATTGTACAAGGTAGTATCCAAGTTTTTCAACAAAGAGATGGACCCCCATCCACTACCTAAGATGACCAAGGTTTTTTTCCTTTGACCATTTTCAAACAATGGAACTTGTTTCATTTGATCAGCAGCTTCACCTTCTTTGTATACTTTGTATCCGACATACCCAATGGATCCTACTATAGCAAATAAACTGACTCTTTTAGTATTCTTCCATAATTTAGCGATGGACGATGGCTTTTTAGGTGGAACAGTGGAATTGAACCTGACACTATTGGCCAAATTGGTTCTAGACAACCTGGCAAAGTTGGTTCTAAACATTGAATAAATAAACCGTGTAGTTGTTAATAGACTAAAAGGCAGAAAATTCGGGCGGCTCCTGTTAGTTATATAACTTTTCTTTTTTTTTTTTTATTTCGCAGATTTTTTTTTTTCTCCCTTCTCTAAATGGACGATATCGAGCCGGCCTTGTAGTCCGAGATATTTTATACCCACAGCAAAAACTGACCAATTACTCACCCGTGGTAAAAACCTGGAGAACGTTTAACGTCATTATGGCGGCATAAGTGGAACGCAACCTATTTTGAGAAGTTTTTACAAGCTGTTATGTCAGTTTTTAACAGTCATTTTACACTGTCGGGTTTAATCGTGAGGGAAATATACATCCCAAGTTTTTCCGTTCCTTTTACCCAGAAAAAATATATATAATAAAAGAGACGGCACGTTACTATTACCATCACCAGATCATCAAGGTCGGACTATATGCTGGGCGAAACTTCGGAGCCTCCACCCCGCGGCATTGTTTGTTTGTTGTTGTTGTTAAATTTCAATTGGTGGTCTGTGATTTGCGGCTGGGTTTAGCGATGGCTTCGGTCGCATTTTTTTTGCAATAGCATCGTGTGCGTGAGGGGACGGCAACCTAAAGTTTTTGGCCCAGCTACTAAAATGGAGATTTTTTTATGAACGTGAACCAATTTTAGTGTTTGCTGTTCCGAACACACCTTATTTGCGTATCGGTAATATTTGTACTTGTTTTTTTGTGTAATATCTGCGTTTCAAGTTCGTTTCCGTATATGTATTGAAAAAGTTTGTATGCTGGCTTATCACCGAACCCATCTCTTTGTACGCCAAAAATTGATTCCCGTTCTCGCACTAACTAAACCAAATATGTTTAAGCGGTTCACATCGACGTGTACCAAGTTCACTCCCCTCATAGAAAACTACAAAACTCTTAGACATGTTCATTTTGATGGAATAACGCCGTTCCTCGAGGGCCAGCAACTCCAACAGTCTATTGTGGATGCCAACTTGTCATTTAAACAAATTGAAAGTAAAATCAAGAAGAATCAGACCGACCTTCGAAAGCAAGGATATGAACTGAACGACTATGAAAAAGAACTTATCAATAAAATATTGGACATGAAACCGTACCCCACACTCTTGACGTTCCAATTTGATAACGTTTACACAGGGGGAAAGAAAGTTAAAAAGGATCCTACTATTTCTAAGCAGATTGAAAATTTCGAGGCTTTAGGGTGTCAGTTTCATCAGTTAGAGAGAGGCGGTGAGATCACATGGCACGGACATGGCCAGCTTGTGGCATATTTGATACTTGATTTGAAAAAGTTCAAAGATTTGACAGTTCGGTGCTTTGTTGATTCAGTGCTATTGAAATCCATACAAGATACGTTGATGAAAAATTACCAACTTAAAAGCTACTTGGGAGAAAACCCAGGTGTTTGGATGGAACCAAACAATTTGAAGATTGCCTCAATAGGTACGAACATTCAACGGGGCATTTCAAGTTATGGGATAGGTTTGAACGTTATGCCTGATTTGAAATACCTCAATACCTTCACTATGTGCGGATTGCCAGGTGTCGCTGCCACTTCAATACAGCAACTCAAGCCAGACTTGAAGCTTGACTTGAAGGAAGTGGCATTCCAGTACTCCAAAGAGATTGCAAAGAACTTGAACATCGTAACCGTGGAGCATATGAATGGACAGGATATCAAGCAGGAAATGTTGAACCAGGAATCACTGGCACCATAGACCTGGTGACACTTGCAACTTCCGTTTGTTCTTCGCCAGAATTTTAAACACCGGTTTGTGACTAGACGTGTTTTCCCGTCATGTAAATAGACTATTAGCATCATTATTCGTTATCATCATCTCCGTTTTGTTCTGTACGTGCCTCTTCATGATGCACGCTTATCCTCCTCTGCTGCTCTTGCAAATTATATTTCGACAATAAGAACTCAAGCCTGTTCTTCTTGTTCTGTAAGAAGTTCATCCTCAACAACTTATCGTCCTTAATATCTTTCTCTCCCTTGTTGATGTTTTGCAACCGAACCTTCTGTAATTCTATCTTATTTCTCAAATTATTACGTTTGTTACGCAACTGATTCACTTCCTGCTCGTACTTGTTTGTCAACATATCCATTTTCGGTTGAAGCTCGTTCTGTACAGTCTTTATGGAGTGATTTAAGTCCAGCTCTGCTATTAACCCAAATACATTGTCTGCTTTCAATATGGTTTTCAATCGCGGCACATCCTGTGTCGAAGACGCCACAAGGTCGATGGATTTCCCCAATAATTCTGTGGATTTGTTCAAAGAGTTGACACAACTCAAAAGATAGTCTGTAGTCCCGGTTCTACTTGGTGTTTCTGTCATTTAGAAATGTGTTCTTTACAAGACTAAAACATAAACAATACCAAAACAAATCAGTCGCGAACTAGTATTTTTTTCTTTGTAGTACGATATTTTTTCCTTTGCTCTAATCTGCATACCACTAAAAAGCAAATCCCGATCTAAGGAGATATGGAAACATGAGTCAATCGGATATTCGACTCCATTTAGATTTGGCCGACCCTATGGTTAATCAACCGCAATCCCTACTTAATCCGCAGAATCACGTATCTCAAGGACCTGATGTCTCACTGCAACCCAATTCTCAACCACACCCACAACTTATACAAACACAGAAAATGAACAGACGAAGGTCGAACTCACAAAGTCAAGTCATTTCTACACCCAATATAGGATTTAACGACATACTGAACAGTCCACGAGAAACGGCACCACCAAAGAGAAAGCAAGTTCAGTATTTCGTTACCTTAGTGTCGTTAAACGACACTTTTGTCACTAAGCATTTATCAGTGCCATATTTTCCTGACAGTAGGAAATTGGGCCGTCCCAGTGGGGCCAAAATAAAACCAGACGTTACTAACGGGTTCTTTGACTCAAGGGTGTTGAGTAGGAATCATGCCATAATGTATGTGGATGGTAACAATGGGAAATTGATGCTAAAAGATTTAGGATCGTCTAATGGTACTTTTGTTAATAATAAGAAATTAGACTCTGATCCAGTGGAGATAAAGTTGGGTGATAATATATGCTTTGGGTTCAACATACAGGTGGGTATCAATCACAAACAAATCAACTGCAAAGTCGAAAATATCAATATCATGAGTGATTTGATACCCAATGATCCGGGCCTCGTCCATACGGATTCAATGGATACAGTGGAGTTTCAATTCTATCAATATGTTCAAGGTCTCTACAACAAAGTGTCTGTGCAGAACAGGAAATCCGATTTAAAAGAGCAGAGCAAAAAACCCAGTATGAACTTTGAGTCTGCTCTTTTTGGTGACATTAACCCAGATATTGAAGATGACCTTCTAGGTTTATATACCAAAGCAGATAATGGGATTTTCAAAAACAGTGGCACTGTGTCATCTTCTAAGCTAGAGCATTCCATGAATATGTTGATAAACTGCTTTACCAAACTCAAGCAGCAAAATCATTCATTGAACACGGTGGAGAATTTCCTTACCAATTATTACGATAGAGTTAATGATCTTAACAACAAATACCTTGCGCAACAAATGGAACAGAAATTCACGGAGTTGTATAAGAAGATTGCAATGGAGAAATCCAATAATGACAAAATTACGAGGAATTATGATCAACTTCGAAATGATAATTTCAAAAAAATAAAGAAGTTGGAAGAGAAGGTTTTCAATTTGAAATCAGATAAGCTGAAACTTTTGAAGAGAGTGGACCAATTGACGTCACAAACAGAAACACTCGGTTCCAAGGCTGAACACAGATCCAAAGAATTTAATAGAGATAGTTTCGATGAGAAACGGTCCAGTCTTAATGGGTCCAAATTATCTTTTACCGATTTGGATGATCAAATAGAAGAGAACTCAGTGGACAACTCGTCCGAAGACTCAAAGAAAGAGGACGAGGGCACTAAAGATAATCAAGCCAATCTGGCACATGACCCATTGACGCAACTACTCACGAATTCCTTACATGGATTAAATTCTTTAGATCCCAGTGGGAAGACGCAAAATGTCAAACGAGCCGGCGACACGAAACAGCCCAGCCATACCCAGACCAAACAATCTTCAAGTCTGCAATCCCCAAATGAACCTGTGACATTAGCACCACCGATAATAAGTGAGTTGGACCCAGCGGTGGACTCGTCACCGGAACTAGGGTCGGAATCGGAACTCGATCTTAGCCCTAAAATATCGAATTCTACTACGGCGTCTTCTGTGCCGTCCGCTGCAGCTTCTGTCACATCTTTCGACCCGGAATCGGATACAAATAATGATTTGAGATACCCTCAGAATAATATCGTTTTTCTTGCCATCATCAGTGTTATCATGGGATTTATAGTCAACCATACATTGTATGAATAAAACACGCCAGAAATGCGCCAAAAAAATTATCAGAAAAAAGTTACTTTGTAGAACCCATTTGGAACATCACCATAATGAGCTTAAACAGGCACTGGGCTTCTGTAGCGTCGAGACAAAGTCAGCGTACTTTCATAGCTCCCCTCTTAGCAGTTGGAAGCCTTTTTTTCAACGAGAGTAATCAATTGGCAGATAAGATGGCTGCAGGTAAACTCCATTACAAAGATGAGAACCAGCAATTAAACAGGCGAAACTTACAGTTCAGAAGACCCCAAAAACAGTACGAAGACCACGTCCCATTATACGGATATGAGAAGTTGTTGATGTTCCTTGGATCGTCTGCTGGCTCGTACTTCCACCCAGAAAGGAATGAGTTCATTGTGGGGCTTGGAGAATCCACTGCGATTCCCATGGTATTGAAGAAGATCCAGAAGACAATGTTATCGGACCCCAGTGGGAGACAAATTCTTAAGGATAAGCCACGTATCACGTCCACATCATTGGATTTGGACTACTTGAGGTCCTTACCGCCAAACACTATTGGAAACACTTATATTCAGTGGCTTGATCGTGAAGGAGTGAGCCCTGATACCAGGGTGCAGGTGAGGTATATTGACAATCCTGAGTTGGCATACATTTTCCAGAGGTATAGGGAATGTCACGACTTCTACCACGCCGTGACAGGACTTCCCATCATCATCGAGGGGGAAATTGCAGTAAAAGTATTTGAATTTATGAACATTGGGATACCCATGAGTGGGTTAGGTGCATTATTCGCTCCATTAAAATTGAAACCCAGTCAACAGGAAAGATTATACAACATCTACTATCCGTGGGCATTCAGGACCGGTGTCAATTCCAAGCCATTGATCAATGTATACTGGGAGAAAATATTGGAAAAAGATATCAATGAGTTCCGTGAAGAGATGAACATCGAACAACCACCAGATTTAAGGAACTTGAGAAGAGAATTCTACGACAAGTTGAAAAAACGCAAGTTGATCATGTAATTACCGCCACCAGTCAAGGTTAGCCAGACGAATTCGGTGTGTACAACTCATTTTATGCCTTGGATGTTTCAATTTTTTTTTCTTTGTATATAGTCACTAAGCCGTTTCAAAATATATTTGCTAAGCCGCATTTTACTTTTTATCAAAAGCAACAACACTAGATGTCTTCCTTATTATACAAGTATTTCATCAAAAAGGTACGTATTTCTCCATTCCGGACATCATGTAGGTGATTATTGGGTTTGAATTGGATAGCATTTCTTTCATGGAACCGAATAGCTAAAAAACTGGCCATTTTCAACCGAGTAACAATTCTCGTCTAGGTGAAGCTCTTGCCATACCAAATCAGTTCTCTTTTACTAACGAACCAGACCAATTTGGACTCTTTGGTTGTTATTGGAGGTGACCAACCAGATCATGATCCATACTTCGAGGAGATTCCTGAAGGTGAATTGGCGTTCTATCAAAAAAAGGGTGCCAAAAGGAAAAGAAAACTACCAAACTTCATCCCCAAACATGATTTGAAGGTCTTGGAATCCGTCAAAAGAAAGGCATACAGACTTGATCTTCAATTAAGTTTATGTGGTTTGAGACTCGGTTGGGCTGCTGTGATTGGTTTGATTCCTTGGATTGGTGATATAATAGCATTTTCTTTGGCTTTGCAGTTGGTCAACAGGGCCTCGCAGATCGAAGGCGGATTACCTCATGGAATCAAGCTGAAAATGATGTCCAATTGTATTTTTGACTTTATCATTGGGTTGATTCCATTTGTGGGAGACTTTGTCAATATGCTTTACAAGTGTAACTCAAGAAACTTCATCCTACTAGAAAAGCATTTGGTGGAAAAATACACCGCTTTGAACCCGGTGCCAGTACCTGTCAATCCGAAGGACATTGTATAGCGGATGTATTAGGATATATTAAAAACAGAAGCTGGCCAGCAGCTTGATGAATGAACATTATCATTGTCTCCTCGTTACTATTCCTCTTAGTTCAATTGAACGATCTTTAGTGGACGCTGGCCTTCTTCACAACCAATCTGCTCGATTGTCGAACAGACGCTTTGGTATTGGTATCACACAGCCATTGCTCACTGCTATCTTTTGCCAAACTCGGTCTCTAAATACGCCAACCTACTTTTAAAATCAGCCACAAACATTTCTAACTGATCTAATTTCATAAATTCCAGCTCGATCTCATCACACCTGCGTATCAATTGATCAATTTGAATCATTTCTTCAGCTATATGTAGTTGGTCTTCAAGATAGTCCTGCTTGATCTGAGACTCCTTTTTAGCGACATTTTCGTACGTCAAGTCCGAAAGTGATTTGATGTGGTCATTGATTTTATAAATTAAGTAGTCATAGTTCAAAGCCAATTCTTTAATTCCTAAAGGATCTTCTTCCTCCTGTTTGTGGTTTCCATCTTCTTCCATAATCACAGCATCTATATCTTCTAAAGCCCTGTTTGCAAAAGAAAAAGTCTTGGTTGCATTTCGCAAAATACTCGCCTTCTCCCTAAAACGCTCACGAATTTTGTTTTATTCACACCAAGTAAACGTTTAAAATGTCTTCCAGTTCTAGTTCATTTTCGTTGTCGAAGATCAATCCAAAGCTTTTACGGCGGATATGTATGTAACTCATGGTTATACACCAAGACTATTCTTTTTGAAGGAAGATTCAAGCCCCAATGGAACACAATTGTGGCCCACAACAACCCTTAAATTTCAATCAAAAGTCGTCTGTTAAATTCCAAAAAATCAAATACTAACAGTTTTCTAGATCGTGCCTGTAGGCCAACCTTAGAAGAGCCTAACTTGGCATTGAACCTTGAGATCTGTGATTATGTCAATGCTAAACAAGGTTCTGTGCCCAGGGAAGCTGCTATAACGATAGCTAAATTGATCAGTCAAAGAGACCCTCAAACAAGTGAATTGGCCCTTGCATTGTTGGACAACTTAGTCAAGAACTGTGGCTATCCATTTCAGTTGCAAATTAGTAGGAAGGAATTTTTAAATGAATTAGTGAAAAGGTTCCCTGAAAGGCCTCCTTTACGTTACTCCAGAGTTCAACGGTTGATTTTGGCTCAAATTGAAGAATGGTATCAAACAATTTGTAAAACCTCCAAATACAAGGAAGATTTCCAGTATATCAAAGACATGCATCGTTTATTGAGCCACAAAGGATATGTGTTCCCCGAAGTGAAGTTAGAAGATGCTGCAGTATTGAACCCTTCAGATCAATTGAAATCTTTCGAGGAATTACAGAAAGAAGAAGAATTAGTCAACAGTGCTAAATTACAGGAATTGATCAGGAGAGGGAAACCTCAAGATTTGCAAGAAGCCAACAAATTGATGAAGATCATGGCTGGGTTCAAGGAAAGCAATAAGGCTGAAGAGAACAAGCAGCAGATTCTTGATGATATTGCAAGATTGAAGAGGAAAGCCGAAATCTTGGACGAAATGTTGACTAGCATTCAACAGTCTAACGGTAAGATCGACGATGATAATGAAGCTATCCATGAATTATACGGATCTGTCAAGAGTAACCAGCCTATCATTAGTAAGATCATGGAGGAAGAAGGTGAAGACGAAGAGAAAGTCAATGGACTTTTGGCTTTGAATGACAACATCAACAACTTAATCAGCAAATTCCAATTGTTGAGAGGTGGAAAAGTCGATGAGGCTGCTAAGATCAAATCCAACATAAACCAGGAAATAAATTTGATTGACTTTGACGACGACGAACCTATAAGCAATGATCAAACCGGTAAGGATTCTCAAGGATACAATGATTTGTTAAGTGATTTAACTAACATGTCTTTCACCCCAGAGGCCTCTAAGAAGAGTAATGGTGATATTTTAAACTTATTCGGATCTGGAGGTTCCATTGCTTTAGGTTCAACACCTCAACCTCAAGCCCAAGTACAATCTCAGTCACAAGCTCCTGCTGTCCAGCAACCTACTGCTCATAAGCCTAATGATTTCGACTTATTGGGCGGCTTCAGTTCTCCTTCTCCTCAGTTACAATCAAACACCCAGTTAGATCCCTTTGATTTGAGTTTCCCTTCTTCTACACCCAAAAATGTGGCTTCTACGAAAAAGTTGGTTACACAAACAGCTACTTTGAAAGTTGAAGCTGAGTTGTTTTCCACTACTGGAGATGTGACGGGAAAATTTTTAATCAGTAATTTATCTTCTAGTACCCTTTCTGGAGTCAAATTTTCCGTTGCAGCACCAAAAAGTTGTAAATTATCATTGCAACCACAAACTGGTGATTCTATCTACGGATTATCCACAAATGGTATCACGCAAAACTTCTCCATCAAGAACGAGTTGAACAAACCATTGAAAATCAAGTGGAAAATCGAATATAACTCCAATGGCCAACATTTCGAAGATACTGGTGTCAGTGAATTGTCCTAATCAACAAAATAGCTTTCTATGTATAGAGATACAGAGACATAATGTAAAACAACATTTCATATAATCAAAAATATACTTTCCTTAAACTAACCAGATTATGCAACTGCCATTGTCATAACCAGAACTAAAAAAACAAACCCTAATTTGGCTTAACCAAAACATCATCAATAATCAAAATGAGCCCGTTATCCACCTGTTTGGACACTGAGACTTTGATTTCCCTATTGTCAACAAGAACTTTAACAGATTCTCCGTTGACAATTTTAACCTTTTTCCCACTTAATAAACTGACTTCAAGAACTTCGTCTTCAATATGAGCTTCTGTGAGATCAATAGAAACGTGGTTAGAGATGAAATAGTTCAAGTTTGATTCAACTACTTCGTCCTCATTGCCGGTTTCCAAAGAAGTAGGGAACTCCCAAGGCTTTTTACCATTCAATTTGGTAGTAATAGCATCATCGGTAGGGCAAATCACCAACATACTTGAACCCAAAGAATTGGTCATGGAATCCAAATCCTTGTTGTCTCTGATGTATCCTGCAAAGATTGAGATATCTCTGTATTGGGGCAACATAGTTTGTAATAAAGTGGTCGAAGGTTCATTCATCATTACTTCTTGGTCTCTTTTCGAAATCTTACCCTTCAATTTACTGAAATCAAAAATGTTCTTAGCATCCCTCTTTTGTAAAACCTCGTTTCCTTCGTCCCTCTCTTCATGAGGTTGGATGTGGAGGGGGACACCAATCTTTGCCTTACTAAGGTCAATGGCATACTTAGGGTCTCTCTTTTTGACAGGAACCCCGATTTTGATGTCATCCAACTCACGCAAATTTTTAGCATCTCTCTTTTCATGTTGTTCATTTTCCAACGAGCCTTTCAAGTTGTTGAAGTCGAACACATTTTTGGCAAATACGCCCATCAACAAATACAAGAAAATCACGGCTACTTTCATAATAACAAGTTTTGTGTTGTGATGTAAAAAGTCATTTATAAAATTCATGCGATCCTCAAATAAATGCCACATTTGGTATACGCACGCTCTTTGAAAATTAACAGTCCCATAAGTACTAGTCGAAACCTTAATAAGTCAAAAAGTATAATTCAGAACGAAGTTATTCTTTTGGTTTCTTCTTCTTTCTGTCTCTATATGTGTGTACATGATACCCATTAAAACTTAAAAGGGCAGTTTCCATCTTGCATATGCCACATACAGTATCTTTAAGGCTGCGTAGAATTCTGGTTTATATCGTGCCTTTTTGGTGATGACATAGGTGCCTGAAACGCCTGCCAAAAGCAAGTGTTGAATAGTTAAATTGACATGAACACATCACAGAAGTAAGCGATACATTCGTATCTTTGGTTTGTAGACCATGGCGGTGCTGATACTACGTACAGCGGTATTATGCATTTAATTAGTGTGCTCAATAGAACTACGAGCATTGTTCTTGACCACGCAGTTTTTGCAACCATTTATCTATCCAGTCAAGTAAAATGGCACATCACCAATTAAACCTAACTTAGACTGTTGCTTCAACTAGGGTTCCGAATAGGTTGCGTTGGGCCGAAAAGACGGTTTATATATCAAAATATGCTAAGTGCTAAAATATCTGTATAGACTCATATACCCGGCGTTACAACTTTTATACTAGCCCCACGTCTATGTGGACTCATTAAGTTGGCCTCAGCAGCACAGTTAACGGTAGTAGAAGTCAGGACTGGTCACTGTGTCTAAAACCTATCGGTTGGAAACATGAGGAGCACTATGGCAGTTGCCAACTCCTGCTATTTTTCGATCATAGATTCATTACCTTACATAAGAAACCTTAAACTAATGCCATATCATTGTAAGTGTTTATTAATTGGGATTAAATACAACCAATAATACAAAATATCCCCATAAATTATATAAAAATGTTTCAAGTACTTTATTCAAGTATCAACTTTTATAATTATTTTAACCAACAAGCAAAATGCTTTATGAAAGCAAATAGCTTAGTACAAAGTAACACCTAAAGCGGCGAAACCAGCAAGCATGGCGAATAAACCACCGCTGACGGAAGAGGCTCCATCTTCAGCAGAAGAGGTGGAAGAGGAGGAGCTGTCATCACTGTCATCATCATCAGAACCGGAAGTAGAAACACCATTGTGGTTACCGGATTTGGAAGAAGAAGAAGAAGATTCCTTGTGGGCACCAGAACAGTAGTACTTGTCACCCTTGATGTCACCATCGGAGTTCAAACTGTTGAATTCCTTACAGGTTAAGTCACCGGTAGAACGTAATTGGAAACCACCAGAAACAGATTCTAAGGAATCGAAAGTACCGTTGTCGAAAGCACCGGAAATGTTAACGGAACCACCGATCTTTTCTAATTCTGGGAAACCAGAGAAGTCAGTCAAAGCATCGTTGTCACCAATTTGTAAGGCACCACCAATGGAGGTCAAGTTGGAGAATTCGATTTCTTCTAAGTCGGAGTTCTGGACAATGGTCAAAGAGTTACCAACAGTCTTTAAGGTGTCAATTTCAATCTTGTCAAGAGCGTTAGATGAGAAAGAAATGGAACCAGTGACCTTGGTCAAGTTAGCCACAGACAAGGAAGAAATGGACTGTAAGTAGATGTTTTTAGCTTCTTTCAATTGGTCTAATCTGACATCAACGGAATCGGCATTGTAAGAAATGGACAAAGAATCAGTGACTTTTTGTAAACCAGAATCAATAGTTTGAATGTCACCATTGTTGTTAACATCAAAAACTTTCAATTCAACAACGTTGATACCTTCTAAGGAGGACAAACCGGTGTCAGCAACAACAATAGATTCAGCAGAAGTAATACCACTAGTTAAACCAGTGCTTTCTAAAGCTGGTAAAGCGTTTAAGGTCAAAGAACCAACGGTGGTCAATTGAGCCAAGTTCAAAGAAGCCAAGATGGTGTTAGCAGAGATAGCTAATTCACCGGAAACTAATTGTAAGGTGGCAGCGTTAAGTTGCACGGCCTCAGTAGCATTGTAAACGTGCAAGTTACCGTAGATTTGTTCGACACCGTTCAACTCAATAGAACCGAAAGCTTCACCTTCGATGGTGATATCACCAACAGCAGTTGGACAAGCAGCAATAGAAGCAACATCAGCAGAGTCAGTGGCAGTGAAATCGTCAAAAGAACAAGCAGATTTGACTTTTGGAGTAGCTGTGGTTAAGGTAGAATCTAATATAATGTTAGTAATGTGATGCTAAACAAGGATCGTTCACCCTTCTTTAGACGAAGGATTAAACGAGTTAAAAAAAATCCACGGATCAGATGAAATGAACACCTTGCCGAGGCCATAAAAGCGTGGTACATACTGTTAGCAGCCAAAGCGACAGCTGACAAAGCTGACAAAGCTAAGATTGATTTGAATTGCATTTTATGAAATCAAATAAGCGATAGAACTCAATTAAAACACAAATTTACAAAAAAATTAGAACTAGTGAAAAAGGGGGAGCAGTAGGTATTTAAATATAAAAAATTATGGGCGGTGAATTGTTGAAAAATTTTTTTTTTTTACTCGAATATTTATTTTTTCCTCTAAAAATTTCCTGATTGAACTGGCATCAAAGAAAAAACTACTGTAATCCGGGGGTGTGACCGGGGGCAGCCACGATTGCCTTACACAGCCCACATTTTGCCATATGCCCTGAGATATAGCGGCATTTTCGCGGGTAGTCTGCAAAACCCCGATTCTTCCCGCCCGACGCTGGGAACCATTCCGGGGGTAGTACCGAGGGAACACATAACCCTCCAAGAGTTGATTTTTTCGATCTTGACCAGCCATTTGTTTGCCCAATTCGACAAAAATCAAAAAAAAATTATGAGCCTATCCATCGGCATTTGAACCCACATGTGTATTTACCCAATAATTTATTGTAGTTACGTAGTGATAAGCCATCCGAGCGTTCCTCTCAAACTGGGGCTTTATTATGTTTCTGCTTCTTTATTTACATTTTTCACTAAGTGTGATTTACTCGAGAATTAAGCACAATAGGCAACGAACGTATTTTTTACGTTAAACCAAATATTTGGTTAAGACAAATTTTGGTTGAAACACATAAGGGTTTTATGCTTGCCTTAACTTTAGGAAACTTTAATCAAACTTTTGTGGAAGGCAAACTTAAGGTCGTGTGTGTATAACACCAGTTGTGAATCATTGACGAAATCAGCAGAATTGACCAGAAATCTATTTTTATCCTGTGTGGACGAAACAAATAGAAATTTTGCCGGATAAGCTTTTACATGCCCTTTTAGGAGTATTTGATTCGCTGGCCATCACGTGTGTTATTGTAACACAAAAAAAAAATTCAATGACTTGAGTGTGTAGCCTTGGTCACCTGCAAGACGAAAGAGAGCCGCTTCTATGGTTGTTACACAATACTCAACGGACCCTTCAGCCACTTAGTTAGGAGCCTCATTCGGGAAATTAAAGTGAAACACTTTTATGTAATTTATGCACGCTGCAGATTTTTTGCCGATCCAAAAAATGTGTCTAATTTGTATACAGTACGCTGGTAATGAGAGACTGCCATATAAATACAATAAATATCAATAATTTAATAAACAATAAATACAACTAATTACAAACTCCTGGTGGTACAGAAAGAATGATTCAAAGACCTTAGCGCTAACTCATCTTCTGATTTTCATTCTTATATTGTGTTTGTTTCTTTACACCTTTTCGGCAAATTCTTGTAATAATTTGTAGTCTCTTTGTTCAATGGATCCATTTCCTGGTAATCTGGTGCTTCCCATTAAGAAGTTATCAACTTGTCTAGCACATTGTCTACCTTCTTGGATACCCCAAACAACTAAAGATTGTCCTCTTCTACAGTCACCTGCAGTGAACAAGTTATTGTCCCCGGCAACTTTGTAGCCATTAGGATCATTGGTTTCAATAGTACCTCTCTTGGTCTTTTCAACCTTCAAGTTATCAGCTTCTGGACCAACGAAACCCATGGATAACAAAACCAAGTCAGCTGGGAAGAATTCTTCACTACCTGGAACTTCAGCCATTTGCCATGCTCCACTGTCAGATCTCTTCCATTCAACTCTGACGGTCTTAATACCCTTAACATTACCTTCACCATCGTCAACGAACTCTTTGGATAAGATACTGTATTCTCTTGGGTCTTTACCGTAGTGAGTAGCAACTTCAGTGTGACCGTAATCAACTCTGAAAATTCTTGGCCATTGTGGCCATGGATTGTCCTTTGGTCTAACATTTGGTGGGGTTGGTAATAACTCAAAGTTAGTGACGGATTTGGCTCCATGTCTGGTAGAAGTACCCAAACAATCGTTACCAGTATCACCACCACCAATAACAACAACGTGTTTACCTTCAATTTCTTCCTTTATGTCTTCTAAAGTACCTTCTAACAAGGCCTTGGTGTTCTTGGATAACAATTGCATAGCAAAGTTGATGTTGTTCAACTCTCTACCAGGAATTCTTAAGTCTCTTGGAATGGTAGAACCAACAGACAAGACAACAGCATCGTTAGCTTCTTTCAATTCTTCCACAGTGATGTCTTCACCGATAGTGGTAGAACAGATGAATTCAATACCCTCAGCTGCCAATAAGTCGGTTCTTCTCTTGACAATTCCTTTATCCAATTTCATGTTTGGAATACCATACATCAATAACCCACCTGGTCTATCACTTCTTTCGTAAACCTTAACGGTGTGACCAGCTTTGTTCAATTGGTCGGCAGCAGCTAAACCAGCTGGACCAGAACCAACAACAGCAACCGTCTTGCCGGTTCTGTGAGTTGGAGGAGTTGGTTTGATCCATCCTTGCTCGAAACCATGGTCAATAATGGCACATTCAACAGACTTGATGTTGACAGGATCTTCATTGATACCCAAAACACAAGCACCGTTACATGGAGCTGGACAAATTCTACCAGTGAATTCTGGGAAATTGTTGGTCATCATCAATCTTTGTAAAGCATCATACCATCTGTCTTTGAAAACCAATTCATTCCATTTTGGAATAACATTGGAAATAGGACAACCAGTATCAGAAGTACAGAATGGGATACCACAGTCCATACATCTAGCAGTTTCGTATTTCAACTCATCTTTGGTTAATCTGTTGGTCATTTCGTTCCAGTCGCTAGTTCTTTCCTTAGCAGGTCTGTATTTTTCGTTTCTTCTCTTGTATTTCATGAATCCCTTGACCTTGTCTAACTTAGCCACTGACTTCTTTTCAACCTCAATGTCTTTGATGGTATCTTCAACGTCCAACAATTTTGGTTCAGATTTAGCTGCGCTTGGTCTGTGAACATGACCTTGTCTAATTCTAGCGGCTTCACCGTTAGTGACATCAGCTTCTGGATCTTCCTTGATAGATTTCAAGAATTTGTTTCTTTCATTCTTCTTAGCTTCCAATTTCTTTTGAGCTTCCTTTTCCAAAACCTTCTTGTAATCGTGAGGTAACACCTTAACGAATCTTGGTAAGATTCTGTTGAAATCATTCAAAATATTGTTGGCAACTTCAGAACCGGTGTAGTGTCTGTGATCTTCAATCAAACCTCTGACGAAAGCAATTTCATTAGGATCTTCAATAGAACTTAATTCAACAGTTCCCATATTGACCTTGTCACCAAAGTCTTGGGCAATGTCCAACACATAAGCGATACCACCACACATACCAGCAGCAAAGTTTCTACCAGTGCTACCCAAAACAACGACTCTACCACCGGACATGTATTCACACCCGTGGTCACCAGTACCTTCAACAACAATGGTAGCACCCGAGTTTCTAACGGCGAATCTTTCAGCTGCAATACCTCTAATGAAAGCAGAACCACTAGTGGCACCAAAGAAAGCGGTGTTACCAGCAATGATTTGATCTTCAGCTTTGAATTTAGATTCGTGTGGTGGATAAACAATGATTCTACCACCAGACAAACCCTTACCAATATAATCGTTGGCATCACCTTCTAATTCCAAAGTAATACCAGGAGCTAAGAAAGCACCAAAAGACTGACCAGCAGACCCTTTAAGGTTGACATGAATGGTATCGTGAGGTAAACCTTGTTCACCAAAGATCTTAGAAACTCTGTAAGACAAAGTAGTACCTAAAGATCTATCGGTATTAACAATATCAGATTCAATAGTCACTGGTAAACCTTTAGCCAAAGTCATTTCAGACTCGTCAATCAATTTGTTATCGATTCTAACGTGTAATCTGTGGTCTTGCTTTCTAACACAGTGAGTAGCAACACCAGGTCTAATAGAATGAGCTGGAGTCAAGATTGGAGACAAATCAATGTTACCGTTCTTGGTGTTTCTAAGGTCTTCTCTAACAATCAATTTTTCAGTACGACCCACCATTTCAGCGACAGTTCTGAACCCTAATTGGGCCATGATCTTTCTGAAATCGTTGGCAACGTAGTAGAAGAAGTTAATAACATGCTCTGGGGTACCTTCGAATTTCTTTCTCAATTCTGGGTCTTGAGTAGCAATACCGACTGGACAACTGTTCAAGTGACACTTTCTAAGAAGTTCACATCCCATGGCAATCAAAGGAGTGGTAGCGAAACCCCATTCTTCAGCACCCAATAAAGTGGCAATAGCAACATCTCTACCGGTCTTGATTTGACCATCGGTTTGCAAGATAACACGACCTCTCAAATCGTTCAAAACTAAAGTTTGATGGGCTTCAGCCAAACCCAATTCCCATGGCAAACCAGCATGTTTGATGGATGTCCATTTAGCAGCACCAGTACCACCGTCGTGACCAGAAACCAAGATGTTTTCAGCACCAGCTTTGGCAACACCGGCAGAAATGGTACCCACACCAACTTCAGAAACTAATTTGACAGAAGTTCTAGCTCTTGGATTAGCACACTTCAAATCGTACAACAATTGTTTCAAATCTTCAATGGAGTAGATATCGTGATGAGGTGGAGGAGAAATTAAACCAACACCTGGAGTGGAGTGTCTAGTTTTACCAATTTCAGCAGAAACCTTGTCACCAGGTAATTCACCACCTTCACCAGGCTTAGCACCTTGAGCCATTTTAATTTGCAACTCATCAGCATCGGCCAAGTAGTAAGAAGTAACACCGAATCTACCAGAAGCAATTTGTTTGATGGCAGATCTCATAGTGTCACCATTTTCATTGACAGTAGATCTTTCAGAATCTTCTCCACCTTCACCAGTGTTGGACTTACCACCCAATCTGTTCATAGCAACGGCAATGGTGGAGTGAGCTTCCATGGAAATAGAACCATAAGACATAGCACCAGTAAAGAATCTTCTAACGATTTCAGTCCAAGGTTCGACCTGGTCGATTGGAATAGAAGCACTGTTAGCGGTGTCGAAATCTAATAATCCTCTCAAAGTACAGTTTCTCATGGCTTCGTGTTCTTTCTTAGCATATGCTTCGTAAGCCTTTTCGTTCTTGTTTCTCACAGCGTCTTGCATAGAAGCAATGGCAGCAGGCTCGTTGATGTGAGCTTCACCGCCATCTCTCCAGTGGTATTCACCAGTTTCTGGTAAACCAATTGGCTTGATGGTTTCTCTGGATGGGTAACCTCTTTCGTGCATAGAGAAAGCATCTTGAGCAATGTATTCAAAAGTAACACCCTTGATTCTGGAAGCGGTACCAGCAAAACATCTGTCAATAACGGAGTTGTCAATACCCAAAGCTTCAAAAATTTGAGCACCCTTGTAAGAACTCAAGGTGGAGATACCCATTTTAGACATAACTTTTAGGATACCAGAATTCACAGCATACTTGTAGTTGGTGATAATCTTTTCTTCAGTCAAAGTCTCATTCTTCAATAATCCTTCGTTTTTCATTCTGATCAAAGTTTCGATGGCCAAGTATGGGTTGATACCGTCGGCACCGTAACCAACCAACAAACAAGCGTGGTGAACTTCTCTTGCTTCTGCAGTTTCCAAGATCAAAGCAACTTTAGAACGTTGTTTTTGTCTAACCAAGTGATGGTGAACAGCACCAATAGCGATCAAAGCAGACACTGGGATTCTATCAGCACTGGTGGCCTTATCAGTCAAGATCAAAACCTTGTTTTTAGCAGCAATGGCATTGGAAGCATCTTGACAAATCTTGTCTAAAGTATTGATGTAACCTTGGATACCTTCGGATTTGTCGAAAGTATAGTCGATGTTTTCAACGGTCCAGTTAGGGTAGAGTTTACTCATGTATTTGACAGCATTCAACTCTTCAGTGGACATGATAGGAGATTTAAGCAACAATCTGTTACATTGATCAGCCTTCATTTCCAATAAGTTACCTTGAGGACCAATGTAACAGTCCAAGGACATGACAATTTCTTCTCTAATAGGATCAATTGGGGGGTTAGTGACTTGAGCAAATAATTGTTTGAAGTAATCGTACAACAATCTTGGTTGTTCACTGATACAAGCTAAAGCTGCATCATTACCCATAGAACCCAATGCTTCTTTACCTTCAGCCATTGGGGACAAAATCAAAGACATTTGTTCGTGGGAGTAACCAAAAGCAATCAATCTTGGGTCTTTTTGGACCGTTTCAGTGGCAGGGGCAATGACAGACTTGTCAGATAAGTCAACAGATTTGGCTTTCAATTTTTCAACTAAATCGTTCATACTGATCAAATTAGCCAAGATCCAAGATTTGAAGTCAAACTTGCTGGAAACCTTGGATTTCAATTCACGATCATCGACGATTCTACCTTCTTTGGTATCAACCAATAACATTTTACCTGGTTGTAATCTACCCTTTTGTAAGACTTTTTCAGGTTCAACATCAATGACACCCACTTCCGAAGCAACAATGATCCTGTCATCGTCGATAACGTAGTAACGACATGGTCTCAACCCATTTCTATCCAAGTTGGCACCACAGTATCTAGAATCAGCGAAAGTGAACAAAGCAGGACCATCCCATGGTTCCATAAGACAAGCAGCCCATTCGTAGAAAGCTCTCTTTTTTGGATCGATTAATTTATCGTTTTGCCATGCTTCTGGAACCAACATCATCACTGCTTCAGGTAAAGTCAATTGACCATTGATAACCAACAATTCTAAAACATTATCAAAGGCAGCAGAATCAGAACCACCTTCTTCGATGATTGGGTACAATTTATCCAATTCGTCACCAAAGAGTTCGGATTTCATCACACCTTCTTTAGCTCTCATCCAGTTCTTGTTACCTCTCAAAGTGTTAATTTCACCATTATGAGCAGCCAATCTTAAAGGTTGAGCTCTGTCCCAACTTGGGAAGGTGTTGGTGGAGAATCTGGAGTGGACCAAGGAGAAATGAGCTTCGTATTCACTGTTGACCAAATCGTGGTAGTAAGCAAACACTTGGTTTGGAGCCAATTGACCTTTGTAGACAATGGTTTGGTTGGATAAAGAACAAATGTAAAACCAGTTGTGTAAACCAATGGTATGAGTAGATTGTTTTCTTAAGATGAACAATCTCTTTTGGAATTCCTTATTGTATTTGGATTCGAATTCTTCATCAGAGAGGGTTAAGCCTTCAATTTCGCTCAAAATAATAGCAGGTTGCAAAATCAAAGGTTCTCTAGATAAAGAAGCAGGACCCAAAATGGTGGAGTCATGAGGAACTTTTCTCCAGGCCAAAATTTTCAAGCCTAAGGAGGTAGCAATGTCTTCGAAAGTTCTCTTGGATTTTTCAAATATAACATCGTCTTTTTTGAAGAAAAGGTTACCAATACCATATTGGCCCTTAGCAGGTAAATCAACGTCACAGTTGTATTTAAACTCTTTTTTCAAAAAATTATGAGGTAAAGAAGTTAAAACACCTGCACCATCCCCGTCTTTAGGGTTTAATTCACCACCTCTGTGGGTCATGTTACATAACAAGTTTCTGGAGTCACTAACGATTTTGTGACTAGCCACACCTTTCAAATGACAAGTGAACCCCACCCCACAAGCATCTTTTTCATATTCTGGGTTGTATAACCCCTTTTCAACAGGTAAATTAGAAGCCCAACTAGTATTTTCTGGAACCTCATCATACTCGTACACCTTTGGTTCGAAAGTGTCGACGTAGGAACTCATGATGAAAATATTACTCTTTTCCTTCGACAGTTGCAAAAGATGACTTTTGTTTTTTTTGTATCTTTTTTCCTTTTGTTATTCTTGTTTTAAACTTCAAGGGAAAACTGAGTTAGCGGAGGTGTTTTCCAATGTAAGATTCCGTAGCAAGACTTAAATGAGAGGACTTTTCAATAAAAAAAAAAAGATACCTATCGAAGAGAAATTTTTTCAGTGGTAATGAAAAAAAATCAGAGGGGGGATTTGATTTAATAATAAATGCAAAATTTGGGAGGGTCAAATTCGGTACCAGAAAAAACTATCATGGAAAAAAAAATAATAGCCTGTACAGATCTGAATTGTGCGCCGGTACACGACCGGTTCTAATCGCAGTAACAAATATTGGGGTTGAGGTGGTTATCTCCAACGAATCCGTTACCGGGAAAAACTAATGAGCGGAAAATGTCCAATAGAGAAGAAGCAATTATTAAGAGGTTTGAGACGATTTAAAACAATCAGGTCTCAAATGGTGTGAGAATACGACACAAAGGGTCTTCTACAGTGTACGACTAGTTATTTTTTTATAATGTTAAGTGGAAACTGGTCACCGTTGTGACTGCTAATCTTAGCTTACATGCCATCGGTGCAGAAGCGGGATTCTTTCGCTTTTTTCAGATAAAGTATAATTTTTTTCACCGAAAACTGATGACTCAGTAATCATCGGAGCACCGATTTTGTTCAACGTGGCACATAGACTTTTTCCCATATGATTGCTTTGGTGGTATTGACATGGTATAAGAGTCTTGAACCTGGCCAACTGTAGTATGTGTAACACTCAACAGACCTGTCTTCAAATGTAGTTTGAATCATTTTTCGGCGTCCACCGGCGTGACTCCACTTATTTCTGTCTCCGGAACTTTCCTAATTCTATCACTGCACCGGCGGTAGGTGCCGCCCTTTCGTATCGTTCCTCTATGTTTCCCTATGCTGTGTGGCTTACGGATTTTTTTGTTTTTCGGCCCAGTGTTCATGCTGTATAGGGTTATCTGCGACCAATAGAATTCATACAATTAGCTATCACCGTATGCCGTCTGTCACGTGGACTTCGCTCGAGCGTACCACGCCATCTGCAACGTTGTAAGTGAGAATGGTGGACGTGATAGCTTGGGAAAAGTAGACTGTTGCCTCAAAGATGCTGCCTCGACGCTGTTGCATTAAAGCTTCTGGTCATTAGTGTTACACTTACACCCCCAAAAGGCCCTGGCTTGTATGTTAAACACTGTTGAACGCTGTCAACCATCTGACACCCTCGTGCACTCACCGCACCGTCAGCCGCGGCGTTAGTACCACGGCTAGTACGCCTGCGGCCGTGCATCTGTAAACACGTCATCACCGGATTACTCAGGCCCAAACCAAAAAACAAAATCCTGAAGACAAGTTAAAAGACACCAGGTCCTTGGTCTTGTATTTCAATGGCCTTCCAAGCAGACACCATATCTTCTCTAAGCACTTAACTGGATATTTTGCAGTCTCATATACTAATTCGCGATGCCTCAAGAAAAAAAAATATAAGCAACATGGAGCTGATTTCATTTAAACCTGAAATCCTCGAGAGAATCATCCCTGATGTGTCATTGGAAAGGCATTTGAAGGTGGGTATTCGTTCTAATCAAAGAGAGTTTGATGAATTCAAAAATATCGAATTGCTCTCGTCCTCATCTTCGAATTTATTGACTACATCGTATATCAAGAACGGCAATACTTTAGTAGTTTGCAACATTACCTACGGCTTAAACGAAGTCACACAGCAAGATGACCATTACACATCTGTGTATCCTACTGTAAGTGTTTCCAGAGGTAGATCCGGTGCCCCTACGGATGAAGAAATGAATATTGCACAAAAGTTATATGAGTCGGTTCTACACAATAAAATCTTGCCTTCTAAATCATTAATATTCACACCAAAAATAGTGGTGGACGATTTGTTAGAAGACATGGACACAAATAAGCGTTTCAAGTTCAACCTATTTGTGAACTTGAAAGTGTTCGACCGGTCTGGTCCCTTATACGATATTTGTCACTTCACTTTACTCAATACCTTAAAACTAGTTCAGCTCCCAGTCATTTACATCAACGACAGTTTCAACAAACTCAAAACTGAAAACTTGTTGGTGCATCCTACAGCAGAAACCACTCTATTGCAATTAAACCTTCCAAAGGACATAGTTTCTTCCAATTTCGGCATATATAATTTAGATTCCAAGAACATTGTGGTATGTGACTTAGAAAACGAAAGTGAAGAGGTCAACATAATAACAAAGGCTACCGTTGCATCGGATGGTGATCATATTAGAGAATTCAACCTTGTAAATACTGGGTTACTTCATATATCCAAGGACGACTTGAAAAGTATATTCGAAACGGCTGCTCAAAGAGCCAAAAAAATAACTATATAGTTGCTGATGCTGTAATGAAACAAAAACAAACTAGTCACTGTCTACTATCTCTTTGTCTTTGTTCAACATTCTCTTCTTGTTGTCGAAAGACCCCTCATCTATTACTGGTGATCTTGACTTTTTCGTGCCCGTAGTACTGCTGCTGTCAGTAGTGCTTTCAGTCGTGCTTTCAGTGTCCATATCCACTACTTCTTCTTTAGTTTCACTAGCACTGAAAGCCATAAGCTGCTGTTTAAGATGAAGGAAGTTTTGTTTCAGGGTCTCGAGAGTCTCTTGGAACTCCTTTTCTCCTTGTGTGATCAATTCATTCATCTTATCACCACCCAAGAACCTCTTGTCGGTCCTCTTCCGGTAAAACAAAAGGTATGCAGCCCCTGTAATAACGTCCTTGGCGTCTGGAATTTCAGTCACACGTCCATCATTGAAGTAATACCATTTATCGTCTCGGAAATTTTTCACTGATGCAGTGTAATGGCCACCACCTAAGCCACCATAATGATTATCCACGGCGATCAAGTCATAGATTTCTTCCTGTCCTCCGTTCACATATGAAGTCATATCTAAGCCTTCTATAGGGAAATCAATAGTGACATCAATTTTGTCACTGAAACTTCTGGCTACTTGAAACCTCTTCAAATGAATGGTAAGAATATCTCCTGTATTCCATATTTTGATCGTTTTTGTGGCTTGCTTGTGGTCTTTACATCTAGGACAATACCACAAATCTTGATCTCCCAACACTTCTGGTTGGTTGAAATTATCCAAGCAATCGTACAACGAAATAGTACTTTTCTGTTTGGCGAGCAATTTGGCTCTACTGGCTTCAAGCTCAGGATTGGGAATCTCTTGAAGGTTCTCCCACGTTTTGTGGGCTTGGAAAAGGTGGTCATGAATCTCGTTGTCCCATTCACAAACAAGCAAGGTGTTGCGCTTGAGGAATACAGGATGATTGCTCTTTACTGGAGCTTCTGCTTCCACGAGTTCAGGCGTTGGACGTGGAGGTAAAGTGTGGACTGAGTCGAATAACAGGCCCAATCTTTCGTTCTCACTCGTCTCAGACATATCGTCCCCGATCAGGGATTTTTCCTCTTGATCTTCACCTTTGATGTCATCCCCCAATCCCTGGATTGGATGTGGTTGAAGAGGAGTGGATGGTAATGGTATAGCACTCACTGCCTCATCGATATCTTCTACGTTGTCCACGAATTCCGCTGACTCACCGCTACTTTCTTTGTCACCTTCAACCAAAACGTACTCTCTATCCCTCTTGTAGTTTGGATAGTGGTAGTAGTTATATTTCTTTTCTGGCAACTTTTCTGCCAACGTAGGCAATCCTGTCAACGAAGGTTTCAAATGAGGGAAATGAATCTTCTTGGGTGTCTCTTTTCTAAACCGTGCGTCATTGGAATACTTAATGGTGAATCCAAAATCGCTGCTGATTTCCGGATCAGCAAGTGACACATCAGAATCATAGGCTTCTTCGTCTTCCACGTCACTGCCTTCTGTTACTCCCTCGCCTTCAATATCGAAATCTTTCTTGGAATAGAACTGTTTGAAACTGGACTTGAGACTCTTGTAGTACTCGCTAGTATCCACGGAAGTCAAGATTTGGTTGACCTGTTCTAGTTTTCCTCTAATCTTCCCTAACGACCGAACTTCATCCTCGTTGACGGTTATGAATAACGGTAGTCCAAAAATGTTCACAATATTGTATGATTTGTCGCTGTCAGGAACAGTGTTCAACACTGGCACAATCAAATCATCTTCCTTATTAGGAATCACATACACAACGATGTTATCATTGGCGTTTATCAATTCACTGATAGGGATAAATTTGTACTTACGGTTGTTGTTTTGGAAATCTTGGTACACGTAGTCATTGAACAATTCGTACAAGAAAAGGTCAGACTTGCCTGCCCTCAAGAATCTAGCCAAATAGTCCAATAACTCATCAAAGTTCGAGGTTTTGTTGAGCTCTACCTGCAATTTCATGATCCGTTGTGATACGTTTTGGTTGAAATCAAGATTCACCACTGTGAAAGTATGGTACCATTTCTTATCTACTGGCAAGGGCAATGTCAAGTCGTTAAATGGATCATAAGTGATAGACGTCTTCCCGCAGTCCGGACATATCAATACACTCTGGTATAACCCCGAGAATAGATCAATGATAGCCGAGTCATTTCTCTGTTTATACTGACTCCAACTCACTTCAGCAAGTCGAGTGATAGCTTCTGGGTCATCTACTTCGTCATCCTTCATTTCTGGCTTCTCAAGATACGGCTTGTCATATATCCGATTCAAGTCCTCGTGTAATGCATCCAATAACCAACTCAAGAATTCCTGACTGTCCTGCTGTTGGTACCCTTGAAACATGGATGAAAAGTGACCAATAGTATACTTAAACTCGCGTGGAGAAATAGATGTTTGGGCAACGGGAGATTGGTCATTGAACAACTTGTGGAGCAAAGATCCGAATGCTTGAGCCATATTACCACCGTAACCTAATGGGTTACTCTTATTGAGCTCCTTGGAAAATATGTTGTAGTAGAAGTAATAGTTGATTTCGGGAATATGAAGTAAGCATTGTAACGCACTGTTCATGTAACAAGTATTTCCCAAGTTGACAAGTCCCACATTCCCGCCAGTTTTCATGACATTGTCGGGTTCAAAACGGGCATCGTCATACCCGTTGACATGCTGTGTGACAGGGTAAGTTCCCGATTTATCTTGTAATTCCACTAAAACATGATACCTTAAAAGGTTTACTTGTTGCTGCTTCAAGGTATCACCCAATATGTCGTTAAGCACCAATGTTTTCATAGGAATCTCATTGACAAACTGTGTAAGTGTGATTTGATTTGGATACTCGTCGATGTTATCGCCACTTAAAAACCACACCCTGAACCCATTCTTGTGATTCTTAAATAAGTTGTTTTTGATGGTGTCTACAAGATCCTGGAAAGTGGAAATCTTGGAGAGAAAGAACCCATGAGGAGTTTGGTTCTGTGAATGCAAGTTTGTCACCTTTGTTTTAGTAGTCAAAGTGTGCACAGCAAAGTAAGGTGGGTACCGTTCAATTATCTTATTGCCATTCTCATCCACAATCAATGCCCTCGATATTGGTGTTCCCTCCAAGCCAAGCCATGACACCAAGTATTGGAAGATGCTGGGATGTACAAACACGCTTTTAGCTGACTCCGTTTCAGGAGGTGGGAGTAAGCCATTTCCATCGACCAAAGATTCTGTATTGACAGGTCCTAGTTTCGACTTCAACTCTTCGAATCCAGACACCTCAGCATTCAAAAACTCGTGTAACAAGTCAGCCGGTATGAGGTTCCAGTAATCACCTTCTTGGCCCTCGCTAGTTTGCAATAAATGGTCAATAACTGATCTCTTCTCATTTAAATCATCAACGTCTGCCGCCACCGGATCAACTTTAGTTGTATCTTCTGTAAAACCACTGGTGTCAATTTCACCTAGTTGTGTTTCTTCAACCGGTGTGTTTTCACCCTTGCTAGATTCAGAATCGGTCATAGGCTCTGATCTGATGCCTATATCGTTATCCTCCATTTGTATCCAATCTTGATTTTTTTCAATGTCGCAATTTTTGTTTCTAATTCCCTAAGACATGGCTGCAAGAAGACAAGGAGATACACAGAAAAGGCATGAATGACTACTAATTTGGAAAACTTTGCTTTTGTCTTTTGTTTGTACTGTAGAACAGTGGTGACACTGTCAGGTTTTTTACTGTCTTTTTTTGGATATTCAAAGGCTCCGGTTTTCATAATTTATACAAATCTAACGGTATGAAAATTGGCGATCATACTACATCCAAGGTCTTGAGATAGGTCTAAGCAACTGGTAGGAGACTTAAAGGGGCTGGGAAGCACATCGTAATTGATGATATTCTATACTGTACATCCTCAACGCCATCAACATTCTCATCATGGGGGAAACCAGCTTTCTCTAAGCTCCCAGTAAAGAGCAAATACCTGTTACGAGATAAATCCTTCCTTCTTCTCTGCCTCCTTGCTGTTTATATTGCCTGTTGTTCCTTATCTTCTCAAATCTACGTATACTGTTAGAAGATCTGTTTGAATTCACAGTGTGAATTTTGCAACCAATAAACTGAACACTAAAAAAATTGAAAAAAACCCAAAAATCATCCACCAATCTCCTTCTACCTGGTGAACTAACAAACAGGCTCAATAAGCCTGTTTGAGTATTTTTGGTGATTTTTAAGAGTCTCTGTTCCGAATTCCAAAATCCGGGGTTCTGATGCCCCAAATCACGTGATCAATCAAAAAATGCTGCACCTCATTTTGAGATAAATGTAGTACAAAACAGATTCCCAATTTAATCTAAGCGGCCGGCTACTTCAAGCATTATAAATAATTAACCGAGAAGCCATTTCCCATTTTCAAATACAGATTAGAAAACTACAGCAAAGGTTCTAGCCTTGAAAAGTTCTTTTCTAAGTTGCAGCCATTGCTTCTTCCACAATGACCGATAACCCTATCCCAGAGACATCGTTAATCGATTATGTGTGTAACGAGTTATTCCCCAATTATAACATCAACAAGGACATATTGACCAATTGGCAGGTGGAATTGATTGATACACTTGAAGATCCAGAAGTACTTACGGCTGTTATTGAACAAGAGGTTGTTTTGGGCTCACTTATTGATGATGAGTTGACTTTAAAGGGCCAGCAGTTGGCTGGCTTCTTTGAGAAACTACAAAGTTTGGACAACGAGCTCTATGCTGATTTCAAGATCATACTATTGGAGGTGGTAGCGACAGTTTTCACTATTGATTACTACAATAAGGTATATGTTATGAGAAATGGTGTGTATCTGGTGGTGGTGGACCAGTTTTTGGCATACGCTAAAACTTCACAGGTAACCGACTTGAGTCCCCACAAAAATCTGATGGTGAAAACATTGATGAATTTGCTTGTCAACCTAATGGAATTGGGTTGTGATACGTCTGTACTCAGACTGGTAGTTGTAAATTTGATGTCTACTCCTCGTTCCAGTGAAAAGATAATCTTGCTAGAGTTTTGCAATCGAGTGTTTAAGTCGTACCCTAGCCATTTCAAGTTTCAATTATTCAGGAGCAAAGTTTCTAATCCACTTCCTATTCCATTTGATAATGATTCTCGAAACACCTCGAAGCTATTTTCAATCCAGTCATGGTTCAAAATTAATAGAGACTTGGATTACGATATCGAGAGTATACCGGTTATGACATTATTCAAGTTATCCAATTCCTCTAATGCTGATGCATCAAAACTAAAAATACAAATCATTAACTATAATCAGGTCCTGGTCGAAATCCACAATGAGTCTAATGATTCCAAGTTCCAATTCTCATTCAATCAGATCTTGAATAATGAGACATCTCATAATCAAGGCTTCATACACTTCGCTATTACTTTCGACAAATACTCCAATTTGAACTTATATATTGATGGAGACTATTCTGAATCTATACCGTGCCCCGAGTTGAACAAAAATGTGGAAACATGGAACAAATTGTATATTGGAGATGACAGTGATTCCCATGATCCAACGCTGATAAAGAGAGACGAACTATTGATTAGAAATTTGACAATACTTCAAACTACATTATCTACACAGTGGATAAACCTTTTTTATAATTTGGGATTGGGCTATGACTGGACGTTCAAGGAGTTCTCCAACGAGAATATCTACAACTTATTAAACCACTTGTCCTTTCGAGGATTAACCAATGTGGCACTAAAGTTTAAAGAGATCACAGGAAACGGTAATCGGAATAGAAGGAACAGCTTCAGAGAAACGTTGGGTCATTTGGGATCACCTAAACAGAACAGAACGCACAGAAGTAGCAAGCATCTAGCCAACGGGTTGGCCATGAGAAACTTGATAGACAAAAACGCTATAGTGAACAGTCTAATTTCCGGCAAATTGAGTGAAGCCGATATCCTATTTGATATTAATAACAATGAATTCATTAAAGACCTTGAGATTCCCCTGACTCACTGCAAGTTCTTATCCCAGGATTCCAAATCTATCCACGGCGCTTTCTACGTACTTGGAGGTGGCCAATTGATTTTGAATCTCATAGATTCTTGTGTAAGGGAGGGCAAAATGAGTCGGAGCGACAGAAGCTTGATACTTTACAAGTCCTTAGACTTTTTATTTGTGCTTCTCAATAATAACTGGAGATTGAGCAAAGAGTTCGACAATATTAATGGCTATGGAATCCTTTCCGTCTTGTTGAGCAATGACGAAACCATAAATAAATGGGGAAAGTTCAAAATCGACCCTGAATTGCAATTCCTTGTGGATGCCAACATCAGTGATGTGATGACGTTAATGTTAGCCCAAATGGGGTATGATATTCTAGACCCTTCCCGCTCCATTATAATAAATCCTAATGGGTATCGGTTTTTGATCTTGAATTTTGAGTTCTGCACTGACTCCCGATCATTCATGCTCTTGATGCAGCAGTTTGAAGTTTTTATCATCCAAAGCAGATACAATGAGTTCAATATTATGGAACTAACAAAGATGAAGCTACTCAAAAAGCTTTTGCATTTTTTGAAGAGCCCAACTCTTTTGCAATTGGATCTTAAAGACGAGAGAGTAGTCGACCATTTTGTGGTAGCCGTGTCAAGTGTGATTAAGTTTGACATCTCGGTGGAAAATATCAAAGCTATTTCTTATTACGTGATTTATGCATTGTATTCCCCGGCAAATGATTGTAATGCCAGACTAGGGTCTTTATTATTGCAAACACTCACCGATACTTTATGTGATCCAGAGTCCAGCATGAAAATTTTGAAGAAATTTTCCAGGTCCATAACTATTCATTGGATTCTTTTGTTATTAAACATCGGAGTGTTGAAGCATAAACCGATAGATCATAAAGGAGTTGTGATCTGTGGAATTAGGTTGCTTTCGAGGCTTCTCAAAATCTTGGGTCCTAACATTATCCGCAAGTTCTTCGTATTGAATCGAGGTTTGGATATCTTGACTCACTTTCTCAAGGACTGGTGGTCAGATGATGAAGTACTTTGCCAAATTTACCTTGCAGCTTTTGGGTTGGATACCAAGGATCTAGGAGACAGCCAACAGCCAATGAATTCATTGAACCAGATAATACCATCTGTTGAGGATCCCAACAACCAGAAGTTCAGTAAATTGGTGATCCCGGAGTTCATAAGCTTACTCAACAACTTGGTTCTCAGCTCTGTTTACGTCTTGAGTGAGAAGAAAGGAAAGGTGTTGAGTGCACCCAGCAGTCCTATTTCCAAAGATGTGAACATGGATATCTCTTTGGACGCCATTCATTTGATAAGTTCCTATGCTCAATCGATAGAAAGGGGTTATAATAGTATCAAACCACTTAGCAGTTTTTACCTCACTAAAGACTGGGTAGATGGTGCTTTTGAGCTAATTGGCTATCTTCGGTTGTTTCTAACATGGGAACACTCTGATCTTTTGAGCAGTTTCAAGAATTGTTACGAAAGACTAACTAAGATCATTGCCAGTATTTTCATCTCGAAAATGTTTACTGGGTCTAATTTCTTTGCTCTTTGCAACAACGCAAATGACTTCACCAGAAAGTTAATCCTTGATATTATTTTCCCTAAAATTTTCAACCATATGAATGAGTTTATTACGGTGTCCAATTTTATATTCAAAGAAAAGGAGTTCTTACATCAGTCCATTCAAACGCTTGTGTTCTACAACACAGAGTATCTTTCACAGAACTTTTATGTTCAGGCAGACGATCTTTCAAGTTACATCAACTGTGTTTTGGCTGTTCTTGATGTAGACCAGAAAACCAACTCAGTAAAGCAGTTGAGGGCATATCTTGGAGACTTATTAATATTGAAGTTACAAAAGGTGTCCCAATTCAATGATCTGGAAGAATCTGAAGAAGGTGGGAGCGCACTTGGAAGTAAAGCAATCGAAAACTACAATGACACCATAATGTTGCTCCTTGAAAGACAGGTAACCATCTTCCAGGATGACATCCTCTCATTGAAACAGATTGGCGACATTTTGACACTCCTTCTTGGGAACTTTTTCAAGAATATTAAATCTGTTGATTCCATAAAAACGGAACATTTGTTTAATTTGCTTCGAACAATTAACATCATGAAACAGACGCAGTTTGATCGAGTTTTGGAGTTCATGGCTGCTGATGTTGAGTACAGTGCTGCAGAGAAAATCGTCGGTGACTTCTTTGAGGCTCTCCAGACGAAGAATAACGAAGAGGCATTGAAAGCGATTTCGAGGTTTTCAACTTTGAAGCACATTATCAACACCATGTTCCATGCATTATTGTCGAGGGGCTCTGAATCCTCTAAAATGCACATATCAAACATGATTGGTATTACTTTGAGCAATGGTGGGAGATTGGGTCAATTGGACAATATCTACATCAAAAGCTTCGAGAGAGATTGTTACCAGCTCAAGGATCAGATAATGAACATGGAACTTGTCAGACTCAACCGAGTGAATCAGGATCATGGTGAAAATGTGAATTACTTTGCACAAGTTTACAACTCCCTCAAAACAGAAATGATAAGATTGATCAACAATAAGAAAGATTTCAGCTATACTCTCGATTTCATTGAAAGCCACGACAGGATCAGGAACAAGCTCGTTATCGAGGACCAGCTTTCAGAGTCAGAAAAATTGGCCTACAAAATAGATATCCCTATAAAGAAGCTTGAGGATGTTTCAAAGGACTCTGAAGAGAAAAAAGCTATTGAACAAATCAACAATGCCATTGAACGATTTGGAATCGATACCTTGAGTCTTTCCAATGCAGAAGAAACTGGTGGCTCTTTTGAAGTAATTGACGACTTATCTGAGTACAGTGAGAACCATGAACATGATGGGGATGTCGATGCCGAGCCGGAAAATGACACAGACATGGCATACGAAGACAGAAATCGGAAGGTTTTGCGCAGCTTATACCTAGGAGATCATATAGTGTCATTGTGGAACATCAGTCAAATCAACGGGTTAGCTCCAGTAGAAAGCTTAATGATACTAGGTTCAACACACCTTTATATCATTGAAAACTACTTCCACCAACAAGATGGGAATGTCATAGATGTACAGGATGCACCTGTGGAATTAAGAGACCCTTATTTGCAGTTAATTAACTCCCAGTCAAGTTATTTCAATAACTCATCGGAGAGTGGTCAAACTAATGGTACTAGTGCATCTCATGCAAGATCTCACGTCAGCAAGAGTTGGAGTTTGGATACCCTCAGTGCGATCTCCAAGCGACAGTTCCTTTTGAGAGACATTGCATTGGAAATGTTTTTCACTGATGGTGCTAGTATTTTATTGACGTGTCTCTCGTTCAGGGAGAGAGAGTCAATTTACAATAAGTTGATACATTATTGTGGTGGAAAAGGGATAGACCAAGATTTAAGCCAAACGCTACTATTGTCTTCATCTTTGTCTGTACCTAGCAATTCGAATTCAGCTTCTTCTTTTTTCACGTCCAAAATTGCATCTGCTTTTTCTGCTGCTTCTTCTGACAATCTTTTGGCAGCCACGAAAAAATGGAAGAATGGTGAAATGTCAAATTTCTATTATTTGATGATTATCAATACGTTGGCTGGCAGGACGTTCAATGACTTGACACAATATCCAGTTTTTCCTTGGGTTATTGCAGATTATACTAGTGAAACGCTTGACTTTTCCAATCCCAAAACATTTAGAGACCTTTCGAAGCCAGTGGGAGCACAAACGGAGCCAAGAGCTTCACAGTTCAAAGAAAGGTTCGAAGCGTTGAAAAGTTTAGAAGATGAAGAATCTCCAGCATTCCATTACGGTACACACTATTCATCTGCCATGATTGTGACTTCATTCTTGATTAGATTGAAGCCTTATGTGCATTCCTATCTTCTTCTCCAAGGAGGAAAATTTGATCATGCAGATAGACTTTTCAACTCTGTGGAGAAAGCCTGGTTGAGTGCTTCAAGAGATAATACTACTGATGTTAGAGAATTGATTCCCGAGTTCTTCTATTTGCCCGAATTCTTGGTGAACGAAAATAACTTTGAGTTTGGGACCATGCAAAGCGGGCAGGTCTCCAATAATGTACAACTTCCAAAATGGGCCAAAGGAGATCCCAAGATCTTTATTCAAAAGAATAGGGAGGCGCTAGAAAGCTCATATGTTTCTGCAAATTTGCACTTATGGATCGACTTGATCTTTGGATACAAGCAAAGTGGACCACAAGCGGAGGCTGCGTTGAATATTTTCCACCATTTATCTTACAATGGAGCCATAAATCTCGACAGCATCAATGATGAAATGGAGAGAAAAGCCGTCATTGGTATGATCAATAACTTTGGTCAAACGCCGAACAAGATCTTCCACAGGCCACATCCTAAAAAGGAAGTCTTGAACCTTCCTAATTACTACTTGACCACAATAGACCCGGAAAACGAGCCAAAGGTGGTATTTGAGTCGAAGCTTAGAAGGCCCATAACCAAAATAGAGATAAGCTCCAAAAGCGGAAAATGGGTGGGGAGACCTAAGTGTGTGTGCAGCGAGGATGACTTGTTGATTAGAAAAGTGGGAGCCATTGAAGATGAGAGCAGAAGCATTATTATCAATAACACTTCATTCCTAGATATCCATCGTTCTCCTATAACTTGTGTCCTCCAGATAGGGTACAAGACGTTTTTAACTGCATCCAAAGATGGTATCATTCATCACTGGAAATGTAATACCAAACCTCACTTGACATTACAATTCCAAGGAACTCTTAGAGGCCACAATTCAGAAGTGAAAGAGCTCAAATACAGCAAAAACTTCAAGACGGGTATATCCTCCGACTCTGAAGGTAATGTTTTGGTGTGGGACTTTGTCAGGTTCAAATTTGTGAGAGAAATCCGGGTTCCAGATGCAACGGATGTGCTTATAGACATCTCCAATGACAGTGGGAATATCGCTGTAGTGGACACAAAACTCCAGATGGTGCATATTTTTACGTTGAATGGCCAGTTGATTATATCGGAGCCATTGGCTGCAAAACCAATCACTTGTTTCCGATTTGCCAGCATTAATGATTCACGAGTAGAAACTGGCAAACAAGCCGTGGCCAATAATCACAGTTACTGGAGTGAAGAGTATATTTCAATTGCATACGGAGGTGATGCCAGAACTCTTGATATCCATTCATTGAAGACCAACACCAAAACTAACTCTTGGGAATTACCATCAATTTCATCGTTGCCATTGAAATCCACGGTAGATATCACTGCAATTGAGATTATGAAAAAAACCATTGTGGACCCTGAAGATAAACTTACTCGGGGATATTTCTCTATCATTATTGGAGATTCCAATGGTAGGGTATATCAGTGGTAAAATTCCACTTTTTATATGCAGTCAGTAAAAATTAAAAATTAAAAATTATCGAGGTATATCTTTTTTAATCTCTAAATAGTCAGATCTTGCACCCAAATTTTACTCTGCTTGCAACTGGTGAAAAAAAGTAAAAGAGGGAGTGCGCAAAAAATTCATATTACACTGACAAAGATAAACAAAACTAGATATGCTACGCCTGTGGCTCCCTCCAATTCTGGTCCGGACCGTTAGTATTTGTGTGACGTGGTACTTGATACTGTCGGTGACGTCCCAGCTCACCAAAAAAGTTTTGGTGGAGTACAGCTACCCGTTATTCTTAAGTCAATTCCAATTTTTGATCGGCCTGATTCTATCATTAACATTTATCATTATTGTAAAGACTTTTCCCCAAATACGTCAATATTTCCCTGTGGGAAGCATACCGAGTGATCCTGATAAGCCGATTATCAACTTGGGTGCATTTTTAAAGATTTTGCCATTGGGGTTGTTCCAATTTCTTGGGAAATATTGTTCTTTGAATGCAACTTCATTGATATCTTTGGCTGCGGTATCTAGTATTAAGGCATTGTCGCCGTTATTAATTGTCTCCAGTTACCGGATTATCTACAAAATAAAGTTTTCCATATTGACATACTTGTCGTTAGTGCCATTGGTGGGTGGAGTGATGTTGATCATCAGTTCCGAGTCGTCCAATTCTACTAGCAATGAACTCTTGAAGGATGACCAGGGAAATTTTGACCTTAAACAGGTGAAAGGTTTATTATATGGATTTGTCAGTTTGATCATCTTTGCTGCTCAAAACATCTACGGTAAGCAGCTCATCACCTGGAACTCCGACAGTCCCAGTAACATGGCTATAAATCACAGATCAGAATCGCCATTTGAAAACACTTCCAAAAATCATTATGTTAGACAAAGAAACAACTCAATCAGATTACCCTACTCAACATCAGACCTTAGACTTGACGAACCAAAAGATGAATCATTCTACGTCAAGAATCAAGGGCAATATGACACCCATTTAAATCCAGCACAAGCGGCTCTTAGTCCAGACCATTATACAAAAGAAGTTAAAACCAACCAATTCAATCTCACTAACCCGTTAGCATCGTTTGTTGACAACGCCGATAAGGTAACTAAACCCGACCAGATCACCACTATATTCTACTGTTCTGTTATAGGGTTTTGCATTTCAGTGACGGGTTTTGTTCTTAACGAATTACCACATGTTGTGGATATAGTCACTGGCAGATTAGAAAACTCCACCCCTGACACCAAGTCGGGGATGATGCATGTATTTTATTTGATCTTGTTGAGCTCAGTGTCCCATTTCATGCAAGCATTGTTGGCATTCCACTTACTTGGCCTGATACCGACGGTATCATACTCCATAGCTTCGATGATGAAGAGAATTTTCTTGATCACCGTAAGTATTGTGTTGGCCACCGATTTCCATGACCCCAACAAGTACTTCGGTAAGCTTTCAGGAGAACAGCTTGCAGGTTTACTGCTTACAGGAATAGGTTTGTACTGCTATGATAAATGGGGCTCTAAAGCCGTCAAGTCCAAGCTGTAATAGTATAAATAGACAAATAAAAGAGATACTAATCAGAGAGCGTAAATTACAGTTGTTGCTGTAAACTGAAATGAATATGGAATGTTTGGAATGCTAGAATGCCCCGGATCAAGTGACATTTAATACTCGAAGAAAACCAACGTTTTAAGGCCGGTTAGCTCTCGTATTAAAGTCTGAAACAAAGCCCGTAAACTCCGTGACTACAGCCCCTAAAGACTGTAGTTTACTCTAGAATAGGTTGTAGAGAGTAACAATCGTGGGATGTGGACATAGAGTCATAATTATTACCCTACAATAATACCTATTCATGTACAATAGAGAAGAGAAAGAAATATAGTTGATGAAAATTTTTATGAGCCAGTGCGCAGCGACGCTACCGCGCTACAGTTGTGCCGGGTAATAGTGAGGAATTTTGAAGATACAATTTTGAACATACCTAAATTTAGTTTCTACAACAACACCAAATTTGGCCAGATCAGAAACAGAATGATGAACAGGTTGCAAATAGCTGTGTTTCTTTTGTGTTTCCATGTATGCAATGGACTTCTGCTTATTGGGAAATTGGCCGGGGTACCGGAATCGTTCCAGTTGCAATCTTCAGAAAAGGTGGTGAACGGTCATAATTTGTCAGGCAGGTGTTCTGCTCAATTGACGCTGCTAATTAATAATGATGTTATCAAAGCTCCCGTGACTGCCAACTATGAGTTCAAGTTCTTTGACGTGCCCTCGGGGAAGTATGATTTGGTTGTGTCGTGCCATGACTTCCTTTTCCGTAAAGACAGATACACCATTGATGTGAATGATACTAGTATTACTGCTACACATTACTACCTTAACAAAGACGAAGTCGACGAGCCTATTGAGATCACCAATATGCCATTGGTGTTCGATTACGGTAACACCAAGGAATATTATGAGATCCGTCTGGGGTCTGTGAAAGACATAGTTATGAACAGTCCTGTGGGATTCATTTTCAAGAACACCACGTATACGCTTATGTTCGTCTTCTGTGTGGTGATGATGGTGGGGCCCACTGTGCTTAAGGCTGTGAATCCAGATATGGCCAGGCGGTTGGAGGAGATACAACAAGAGCAAAGGTCAAAGCAACAAGTGCAGAAATTACTGCCCAAGGAGAAGGAGCAGCTAGTACAAAGAAGAGGGGCATAAACGTATCGACCAACTCAAAGTATGCCTGGGGCTACTTGGGACACGTGATACTACTTTTACTTAAAAAAACGGTAGAACATTTTGAATTCTATAAATGACATAAACATAAATACAAGCTAATCATCCACGACTTAGTCGTCGATAATCTCTTCCTTCGCCTTTTCAGTGTAATTCGCTTTCTCCTTGTCATAAGAAGGACTAGGGTTGTTGAACCCTCCGTTCATAAAATCATAGTCCGCCTTCACCCAGTGAGCAAATGGGTAAGTTGGTTGGGTCTTCAAAGGAGTATCCTTAGTAATGATCCCCAAATCGAGTTGACGTTGAATCAAAGTGTCTAAGTAACCGGCAATGTGGTCTCTGTAAAGCTCAAAACATTTGTACTTGATGATTCCTTCAGGAGCTTCATAGATGATCTTACGTAACAACGATGGGATCATAGGCTCATCTTTCATTTCTTCCACACTGTAGTAGATAGGATGGTTTGTGAAAATGATGGCTTGACTCTTGGGTAATCTTCTTAATGTTTGTCTTTCAACACGAACATTGAAATCCTTAGGATCATACAGCTTGGCTTCATCCTTCAATTTTGCGATGATTTCATCATTGACTTCCTTAGCTTTATAGACATTACTCTGTCTTAATTTATGATCCCAACTCATGTACCAGGAAGCTCTTTCCACGGATCCACTAGGAGTTAACCTTGAGAACCATCTTTCCATTGACTTTTTCAATTTTTCTTCATAATAAGGAACTTCTGCATGAATCACATCTAAGTGCTTACCAATTTTATGATCAATACCGAAAGATCCTCCAGGGAAAGGTACTGCTGCTGCTACCAAATAATGTAAGCCATCTTCAGGATTCTTCATAACCACGTAGAAATCCTCTTTGGCCATTTTTGTCACGTACATCAAAGGGTGGTCTTTCAAGGGCATTGTCATATCCAAGACCTCTTTCGTTAATTCATTCCTAATAATCCTGCCTTTGGTTCCTTTATCTTCCAATAACGTGAACAATAAGGGATATCTTTTCAACATATGAGATGCCACCATTTCCATAAGCTCCAAAGAAGGCTCGTAACCTTCAGGTAACCAGTCGATGTTCTCTTTACCGTACTTGAACCAGATTCTTTTTTTCTCTTCAAGATAGTGCCAATAGTATTTATCCATATCTAACCAGTGGTTCATATCCAATTTAAAAATAGACATGGTTTGATGATAAGGCCACCTGAAAGGTCTCCAAGGTCTGTCATCGTAGTTTTTCACCTGTTCCGGTGTGATCATCAAAGGCTCAGGATCCTGAGGAACCTGGTCGTCTTGTCCCTTTGCATAAGATGATTTCCTCGACTGTTGAGGAGTGGATGGATTCGAGAATGATAAATATTTCTTATAGTAAAGGGAATACTTATTGAAAAGAGCACTCACTTGTTTATGAGATAACAACAACGATATAGCTACAGTACCAAGTACAACAACTAGTACTGACGAGTCCATCTTTGTATTTGTAATGATTTACTGATATAAAAACATGGGCAGTAGCCAATATTAGGTGCTTATATACGATTGCGAAAAAGTGCCATTTCTTATCAGTTGATCCCGAGATATGGACTCGGTTTCCCAAAATGGAAATCGAACCCTGGATTTAGGAATACTAAACTCTAAACGTAAATCATGTTAAGGTGGTATAGAACTCCTGTAAAGATGCATCGAATGATTCTAGTTTGGTAATGGAGCCGCTTTCTGGTTGCGGGCTTGATAAAACTTCGGACCCCAGTACTTTCTGTGGGGCCAATATATTTGGAATTGTTTCTAATGTTTCACTTTTAGTGCAACCACGTAACCATTTAGTTAAATGGTCCAGATCATTTATGCTGTTAGTAGCATCCTCAAACCCTGTAGTGAGAGCTATGGCACCCACTAGCTGGTCAAATCCGTCACTTCCTACTTTAAGCTTGAGATAGCTGGTGACGGCACGGTCATCTAGGAGTTCGGTGTATAGTTTATCTTCCGAGGAAGGAAGGTCTAAATTCTGGTACACAAAGGTCTTGAACGTCTTCAGTGTGAATAAGGAAGTGTACTGTCCTGCGAGTCCGTTTGTCTCTGCTTCAAGATGCACGTTGTAACGGTAAAAAGACCGGCCCATACGTGATAAATTCTTGAGAATGTCACCAGATTTGGTTCCCCCACCTTTTTTTTTTAAGTACACCATTGAAACATGGTAGTTTATGGATGCTAGATCAAACAAGGCAGCAACATCAGGTGTCTGCTGCTCTGAAATACAGACTTGTTTGTTGAACCTAGGACTTCCTGCCACAAGCTTGTCTAGTTTTAATGGCTGCAAATGTACGTTGAGAAGAAACGACACGAAATCTCTAATGAACGTTCCTGCTTCTGTATTTGCAGCCATCAAGTACTCGCCTAATTCTTGTAGGAGAGCGGTATTGTTTCCAAAAGCTTTCATCACCAACATTTGATTCCTGTTGGCAATCAGGAACCGGTGGTAGACTCCTAACCTATAGGTAGTGTAGCTTATATAATCTTTTGCAAGACTTGTCAGCACCTGTGGATCAATGTTTAGCTGTGAATGCGCTGGAACTTGAACTCCCTGGAGATTTTCCTCCATTGCAACTAATCTCCGGGTGTCGATGTAGCTTAAGTCATTCTGTAACAGAGCAGAAAAGTCTTTCATGAATTGTTTGATATCTCTGTGATTCAAAGACTCAAAGATCTCGTTGTAAGTTGCAACATGGTCCTGGCACCATTTTATCAATGTATCCAACTGGTTCATAGATAATATCGACAAATACTGGCCAAATTGACGGTAGTATAAGTCTGCAGCATTAGAGTTAATAAGCTGCTGTTCAAAAGGTTTGATGTTGATCAACTTCTCATAAACTCCGATGCTATCCAAAAGAAATTGACAGTAACTATCTTGGGTAAGAAGATAGAACTGTCCCATGTTCTCCCCGTAAGAACTCCTTAAAATTGATGATTTGACCAACAATTTGTATAATGCGTTCCCATGCAGTGAAAGAAGGTCTAAGTATTTTGACAACGAAGGGTTTTTGATAAGCTTTTTGCTGATAGAGCTGTTCAAAAGCATCATGTTTACCGCAGGATGACTGTCCCGGAGGGCAGGTAAAGTAAACTGGTTTCCCTCATGGAAAACATACTGTGGATTCGTCTTCAATACCGACATCTCTTTGAATTTTCCCAAAACGTTCCCAAGCCGTCCTGGGTATACTAACTTGTCACCGTTTTCCGTACCTATGCTGTTCAATAAGCTCTGAAGACACTTTTGGGGGTCCTGGATGAAGTTTAGGCCAATAACGTTCTGCACAGTTAATTTTTGCTTGATGCCCAATTGCCTAAACAATTGACGGCTTTCCTGTGGCACAGGGCACTTCTGTATGTCATTAATCAACTTTTCATCTAAATAAGACGGCACTTGTGGGTTGTAGAACACTCTGAACGCTAGGGGGAGGTACTTGATGACCTGTTGGCCCAATTTATGTGATTCTTGTATGTAGATGTCATTGGCAACTCCATAAACGTTCAATTTTGCGTTGAGGTCTTCAGCAACAGGCTGTAGTTGGAGTTCACCGGTGAACTTGAATGTTTTTGGTGCATTTCCCGGTATTTGTTGCAAGGATGAAAGTGCTATTGTGGCAGTTTGAGCGTCTTTATATTGATGATTTGGTTTCACATTAGAAATCAGCTTGATGGTGCTTATGATCTGTTCACTGGCAGTGGGAATAGTGGTCTGACATCTGACGTGGTGTAAGGAAGTCTTTTTGTTCCTTAATAGTCGATAAGGAAGGATATAGGTCGGTACTTTGGTTGTCCAGTACATAGAAAGGTGTTTTATGGTCGCAGTTTTAGTTTTAAAGAGTTTTAAAAGGAGCAAAAAAACGGTACAGTATTGAAGAAGTACTAGCAGACCGTGCCACATGGCATAAGAGACAGGAAAGATGTAATACGTAGGTGTACATTTTATAAATGTTGCAAAGAATGCAAAAAGGAATTATTCCACCATAAAACTATTAAACAAAAATATGTGATAAAATCATCTATAGTGGATCAAAAGGATTTTAGCATAAAAGATAAAAATGGTAAATAGTAAGATTGGTTGGGCATAACACAACTACAATCTTCTACCTCTTCTACCACCCTTTCTTCTAGTAGAATCAGATGGAACTGGAGTAACATCTTCAATTCTACCAATTCTTAAACCAGATCTGGCTAAAGCTCTAACAGCAGCTTGACCACCTGGACCTGGGGTCTTGGTCTTGGTACCACCAGTACCTCTTAATTTGATGTGAACAGCGTTGATACCAACTTCTTTAGCTTTGGCAGCGGCATCTTGAGCAGCCAACATACCAGCGTATGGGGTGGATTCATCTCTGTCAGCTTTGACTTTCATACCACCAGTGATTCTGGCGATGGTTTCTTTACCTGATAAATCAGTGATGTGGACGAAGGTATCGTTGAAAGAAGCGAAGATTCTAGCAACACCGAAAACAAGGGATCCGTCTTTTTGAGCTATAAAGTAAGTTAGTATTTTGGTTTGGAGTGATTTTTTTATTTGATAGATTTGAGATGACTTCCAAGCCATGCTTACAACCTCTAGGTGATTTCCTCTTTTATTTTGGACTCCGATTTTATCATTGCTTCAATGTATAACCTGTTCTATCCCAGTTCGAGTTCGAGTTCCACAACTCAAAAAGGTATTTTAGGATGAGACATGGACGTCAACGAAAGATGACACAGTTCTTCTAATTTTTCATGGGAGCTTGTCAAAAAAATACCTCTGATTGATTCTCTATTCCATATGGTTCATTTATGCACTGTCTATTCATCACAATCTATCTGTTTAATGTACTTCAACATACCAGCAGACATTATTAACTTTGATTAAAATTTGATATAATTTTTCACGTATAAGTTTTTTTCTCAATGGAAGGAAAAAAAAAATTGGTTTTTACGGAATCGGCACGACCCCCTTTGGATGAAAAATGTGTTTCGCATACATATTGCCTAGGGTTATAGCCCTATGTATAACTACGTCTCAACATGAAGACACTTGACGGCGGACTACGTGGTGGTTATGGAGAGAAGAACCATATAGGTACCTTTTCTGTATATTCGTGGAACCACTGCTGGTCTCGAGGTAGTCAGGACCGTAAGAGTCCTTTTAGAGAGCTTGTGAAAGAGAACATTACCATATTTTGACTATTAGATATATATTACACTTTCATGTTAAAACTTTTGAATGATATAGAAGGTCTAATTACCACATCTAGTAAACGAAACCTAAGATCTTACCAGAGACGTGCTTTCTTCTGGCTTCTTCGTGGTCCATGATACCAGCAGAGGTGGTCAAGATAACGTAACCGAATTGTCTAGCTGGTAATAAGTTGTCAGTCCATCTTTCAATGTCACCGATTTTGACGTTAAATCTTGGTTGAATAACACCACACTTGTTCAATCTACCGTTCAATTGAACAACGATCTTACCGGATCTGTGGTCATCGATGTATTCGAATTCACCAATGTAACCGTGTCTTTGCATAACGGTCAAGAATTTGATGATGACCTTGGAAGATGGTCTGATCATCACTTGTCTCTTACCGGTCTTTTCGGCGTTGTTGATGGCATTCAAAGCGTCAGCTAAAACGGAGGTTCTAGTCATTGTAGTACTGTTACTGTATGTGGGTTTTTTTCAAATTTTTCAGTTGATGGTTTTTTTTTGAGACTAACAGAAAATTGAGCAGAGTGCGTGTGTATACCATGCTATTTCCAAAGTTCATTGAAAACATGGCGCCATGTCGCGGTAACTAATGCGAATTCTGCGGTAATTATGGTGCTAGCGTTTGGGGGATGAAAAACAGTCACAAATACTTCGCACCGCACCCAAGTGATTTCGTGTGAAAACCAGACCACTTTTTTTCTGTGAGGAACTGGCTTCATCAAAAGAGAAAAAGAATTTTCAAATCTGAAATACTAGTACTATTTTATTACCAAAGATGCCAGTATGTATTCATGTTAAAATATGGATATTCAAATGAGTCTGACCCTGTAGTTGTTGTGGAAGACGTGACAGTGGACGCATATAGTTCAAAAGATGCAAAGCATGTGAAGCACAGGGGATGGGGATGTGGAAACACAGAGAGAAGAATTCATGGCTCCAGATTAGTGTCCTTCATTCCAGTTAAAAACCTTTCAGAACATAGAGAAACATACCTATTGTATTGGTTGTCCAGGGAGTAAACTCCTCCTCTTGCAGAAACCTAGGATATCCTACCTTTCAAAACCCAAGTACTAACATGTCATCTAGTCTCAAAAATCTTTCATAACTAAGAAAAGATTAGGTAAAGCCCAAAAGCAAAACAGACCATTACCTCAATGGATCAGATTAAAGACTGGTAACACCATCAGATACAACGCTAAGAGAAGACACTGGAGAAGAACTAAGTTGCACATCTAAGTGGTGTGTGATAGATTTCTCAAGTATCCTAATCTTTTTTCACATATATATAATATAATTAAAACATATTTTAAATAAGGATATGTTTTCATTACAAAATATACACTTATTTTAGTATTGAAGAGTTTGGCAGCTTATGTCACAGACAGAATATCTATTACCTTATAAATTGTATTATTCCTACACGTTAGGCGTTTTAAGGCCCTTCTTCCTCTTTGCAGTAAAAAACCTGATAATCTGTGGTAGAAATACACAAGTCTGTACTGCTTCGTCCAATATAGCAAGTTACTCTAGACTTCTTCTTCAAAAACTGTTTCAATAGGCTTTTCCATGAAAGCAGCGTGACCCAACACAACTACACCACTAGATCCAATTAACCACATCATGGTGGAAATTGGACTGGCCAAAAATCCTAATGGGATAGCAACAACAAGTAACCCAGTGTATAATTGAGAAGAAGTGACTCTGGTGAATGGGAGTACCAAGTCTTCACCGTTTAATCTGCTGATACCGAAAACACCACCAGCCACTAATAAAATAACGAATAATAATAATAAATTGGTTACCAAAGCGTAGATACTTAAAATAGACACGATAGCCAAGTAGTTAGCAGAGAAGTAACCTAAGTTGTAGGAAACTCTGCTTTGTGCCTCACCAAAGTTGACAGGTTTACTGACCCTTCTGAAATCAAAGAATTCTTGAGGTGGACGAAGTTTGGAAATGGATGATTGTAATGATCCGACATCGTTACGGATTCTGTCGAGGTTCAATCTTTCAGAGAACTGTGATAACTGACAGGTGTTAGTACATACACGACTATGAAGCCTTTCAATAGGCTCAGAAACTTTCAAAGTTGTTTTCAACGTACTGGGAAGGATGATAGGAAGGACATTGGAGATACTGAAATGGTTTATTTACGTGTTCGAAATTTTGGTGAGATTTTATTTTTGTTTTTTTCTTTCATAGTTTTTTTTAGGCGGGAAAAACTACTACACCACGAGGCGCGGCTGGCTGCCGTCTCGGTAATATTGGCGTTAGCCCTGACAGTACTACCTAAAATAATGATTTCTATTTATTATGCCTATATATACTATTTCTTGCCCGGTGTCATTAAAGCTCTATAATCCTAAATCTTTTCTTACCAACAGCTGGCAAATAGGATGGTAGTTGTTCTCAAACTTACGGTAGTATGCCACTGCTTTTTCGTGGTTTACCTTATTAAGTACCACATATCCGGGCCTAACAAATTTCATTCTACCAACAGTTCCTAACCATTCACCTAGTTTATCAAAGAAATCCAAGTTGTTACCTCCAACTTGTAATAAGAACCACCGGGAGAGAACTTCTCCGTTGGTTTCATTAGAATAGATTTCACCGTAGATTCTGTCAAGAGCTTTTAATGCAGCTATGTTCTTGGTCCATGAAAAATGCTCATGTTTGTCTAAAGCTATCAAAGTCTCTAAGAAAACCACCGACTGGTTGGCATTCAATGACTCGATATCTTCCACTCCGAACTCTAAATCAAAGTTGGACTTGCTAACGATAGCATCATACCATCTGTCGGCCAAATGGTAGCACTGATCCACCAATGCAGTATCAAAGTTTGGCTTGATAGGAGGCATTCCAGGCTTGAAAATCCAAGTGTTCCAATCAATGGTATCCAAAAGCTCATGGTCTTCACTGAAAAACTCGTATAAAGAATCAATGAATTGATAGGTGTCCAAAGATTGATATTTGAATTTGTTGAAATAAAATGGAATATATGGATCAAATTTGTCTTTGGTCAATAATGTTTCAATATAGTACAATAAGGTGGACCCTTTTTCATAAGGTACAACGGAGAAAGCATCATCAGGGTCACAACCATCTTTTAAGTCATGGTATAATGCAGAAAAGCGGTCGGAGTCTTCACCCATGGCAGTAATAGCATTAGATAAATCGTACCATCCAATAATGGCCGCAAAATCTCTAGTTGGTTCACCATGGACTTCAGCTAAGATCCTTCTTTCCAAATACACACACCAGCCTTCATTAAGCCAGAAATGTTCCCAGGAACAGTTGGTGACCAAGTTACCAGCCCAACTGTGGGCCAATTCGTGAGCCACCACGTCAATATTGGATTTATCTCCCGTAACAATTGTGGGAGTAGCAAAAGTAACATTAGGAACTTCCATTCCACCGTAAGGGAAAGCACTAGGTAAAATCAAAACGTCGTATTCTTTCCATTCATACCCAAATACTATCTTCTCTGCTGCCTTCAAAAACTTTTCCACGTCACCATGGAACTCATTTTGACATTTTTTCAAGTTTGGAGGTTCACAATAGACGTGAGATCTAGGACCCACTTGTAATTTCTCGATGTTACCAGATGCTAAGGCCACCAAGTAACTGGGGATTGGCACTGGTTGTTTGAACTTGTACACATCAGCAGTATCAGATTTCTCTATTAATCCGGACATCACGGAATTGTAAGGAGACTTAATGGACATGGAGTAAGTAGATTTGACGGCTGGGGTGTCAAAACAAGGGAAAAATGAACGGGAATGAATAGGCTCAGATTGGGAAAACAAGTAAGGGAACTTCTTACCGTCAGTTGCCTCTTTTTCCAAGAACTGTAATGCCGTACACTTGTCAGTAGTTATAAAAGTAATGAATAACTCAAGGGAGGTACCTTTTTCTGCCTTGTAAGGAATATGCAAAGGAGACCCCAAAGATGCCACTCTATCCTTAACAGTGAAAGGAGTCAAGGCACCATTGACCTTCACTTCATTGATAGTCAAGTAGGAGGTGTCCAAAATAATTTCTTCTGTGGCGTCAAGGGTGTTAATGTACAATAGGATGTCACCTGAGACTAACTTGTTTGGGAAGTCAACCACAAAGTTCAAGTCTGTGTTCACCACTTCAAACCCATGGTAGTTGGACAATGTGGAAGGATCATGCTCTGGGGAATGGCTGGGGCGTGTGATGCCCTTTATTTGTTTAGCTGTCATCTAATTGCAAAAGAAAAGGGCACGTTTAACTGTGGTACAAAGGCGCGATGAAAAGGCTAAAAAGTATTTTAAAACTGATGGGTAAAAGCAGGTTAAAAATACAGACACTGGCGAATGGGAGATAAAACTATGTAAGTGTCAACAGGAATGTACGGGTAAAGTGACAGTTATAAAAGTTGTAACAAAAAAAAAAAAGAAAGAAAGCCGTTGTTAAATTCCGTTTTAAGTTGTGTGTTTTTTGGTTCTGGTGCCTTTTACCTAGGTGCAACAAAAAAAAAAATAAAACGGCTCTAATATTATTTTGCGTCTCAGAAGACGTTAACTACTCAAGATGCCGTATGCATATACCATTTTGGAAGCGGCAAGTGACCGAAGGTGCATTTGACACAATGCGTCTTTGATTACAAAAGCGGGAACAGGGCTTTCGATTGGCCATCGATTGGCCATCGATTGGCAATTGTGTACAACATCAGGGCTTGTTGCCTTTTTTTCATTTTGGTGCCTATTTGGTGATGGGCATACGGGGAGAGTCAAAAAATTACTACGCCAAATGTTGACGTCAAAGAAAAAATTAATCCAGCCGGGCCCTGGTAAGTCACATAACCAAGGGCATGTGTCACTGAGGCATTAGGGGCTATGGCTAGCTGTCGGTGGTTCCCCAGTTGCAATTGTATAACGGCTGTGAAATTTTCCAGTAGCACGGCGAGAGCGTCGGATTGCCGATAGCACAATTAACAGTACATCCTGATGTATTGTCTATTAACCGGTGGAGTAAGTGCATCTGCGTGTGCCGCTTTACAGTTGGTTCTACTTTACAGTGCCGTTCGGGTGTTATATGCAGGTATCTTGTTTGACCGTTGGTTGTAGTGCCTTGGTCCAAATGCCGTTCCATCTGAAATTTCTTTTGTCGGCGTAATGTGGGGCACGGATAGGAAGTACAACACCAAGCAGTTGGCTGCAACCCGGAAGGATAAAATGACAGAAGGTGATGCTTGGCTGGAACGCAGAAAGCTTTTTTTTAGTGGTTGTTTAGCACTGTTATGCTGCGATGCGCTCATCTGAAATTGCAACCGTTAATTTTAGGTGGAGATAGACAGAGAAGAAGCTGTTTTTTTTACTGTTTTTGGTTAAGTGACATGAAACTAGAGCACCCTGATACGTGCCGGGGTCTTTGTTTGGCCCCCGTACCTCTTTTGTTCTCTTTTTAGCGGGCTTCTTGTAGACACCGAGTTGGACCTGACGTTTCGCATCGAAAAACCTCTGTTTCACTAGGTTTTTTTATTATTTTTGGAAACTATTCGCTAAGGATCTGTCAAATAAGCTATACCAGATCCAATTTCTTACTTGGTGTCGGCGTTTTTTGTATTATTATCACATCCTCGTTGCTTTCTCGTTATTCACCTGGACTTGTTTGTTTTACTTGTTATTTTTCCTTTCATTTTTTATTCTGTTTTATTTTTTGCATACCGTTTGTTGACGTGCCCCAATATTTCCGTTTACCATGGACTTACACGAGAACGAACTACTAAAGTCACCACTCCAGCAGCTTGAGCTTCAGACTGCTAAGGCAAGGTCCAATAAGAGCGCCAGCGCCAGCCCCACCCATAAATCACTGCTGAGTGAACCCAGTGACGATCCCAATGCTTACAGGTCTAACTCCAACGATAATGATCCGGTATCACCTTCGCCAATGACCCATAATTTCGATAGAGACCGAGATAGTATCTATTCTTTCGACTCTGTTAGCACAAGCGGTAGGCTTTTAGACCGCTTGGGGTTGGAGAATGAAGACCTTTTTGATAGCGATGAATTGGCTGCTAGTCGATTCGAAAGACTTAGTATCAGCGATATTAACAACAAAAGCTTGCTTGGAAACAGTTTATCCCGGAACGGGTCAGTACAAAGCAATGCTTCTGTGCTTCAGACGCCGTTTAGACACCCTTCATTTACGAAACCCATCAACACTACCAATAGTCAAATGAATCTTGAAAGGTTTCCTTCATATAAGTCCAATGCCGTATTCAACGTTAAGCCTGTTACCACCTTGCACAGGCAAGATTCTACTACAAAAGATAATTTCTATGTGAAAAACGTACCCAGCAATGTGGTCCATCCTAGTCGGAACAAATCGGTGGACTCATTTCATGCTTCCATACTGGCAGATACCGCATCCATAATATCGGGTGGTAAAAATAGTAAGAGTCCAGAATTTGGCAAGCCCACTAACCCACTGCAGCAATACGAATATGATGAATATGATGAGTTTGATTTCAACTCTTCGGGTGATTCCATTGACACTAAGAAAGTAAGATACAAAAGCAAAGAGTATCCCAAGGACTATCAGAACGAATATCTCAGTCGTAACAATTCTATACAGTCCAGCAACCCCAGCCTTGTCAGTATAACACGGAACCGGTCAGTATCAGCCGCTCCAACTCCTAATGCAGCTGCCATAGACAATCTGTCGCCTAAAAGTCCCGTCACTAAAAGAAGCGTGTCTGACTACACCACGACTTCTTCCCCAAATGGGAAATCGGCCGATTTAAGCCCTGATACCAGAATAAAGCTCTCCATCCAGTTGAGAGCATCAGGAAAACATAGAGAAGCATCTTATCAGTTACAGATCGCAGCCAGTCCTCCGTATATTTATATACGGGCCATGTACTTGTACGCAATGGCATTGAGAATTGGGCAGGGTGTGAAACAGAATGACCAAAATTGTATGAAATGGCTCTGTAGAGCAGTTTTGGTGAACCAGAGCCCCAATGAATCTTTCACTAATAAAGTGTTTGATCTCAAGGTCGAGGATGTGATCAAATTGGCTGTGCAACAAGTGCAAACAGATACCACCGAAATTGATCCCATCAAATTATACGATTACTATTCCAAATTACCACCGGCTCAGACTGCTAAAATCGTCAGTTCCATTAAAGCGCAAGCTGACCCAATGGCATTGGTTTATGAAGAACTCGGGAACAGTTTTATTAACGGTGTGGGAGTAGACAAAAACGAACAAATTGGCATCAAATGTCTCAGCATTAGTTCTTCCAGAGGTAACTCCAATTCTATGGTGCAACTAGGAGAAATATGGAGTACCAAAACAAAAACAAGGAAGAAGGACTTTCACAAGGCCTCTGCTTGGTACCGATTGAGTGAAACCTTGGGAATCAAATCCATTGGGAATAGTTGGATCTACAAGGCCAAGTATTTAGAGAAGAAGTAATGAACACCATTATTATCGTTTCTTATGTACTATGCAGGATTTCCTGATTTTAAAGTGTAAATCAAGTCATCTTTGTATACCTTATTGTAAACTCTGATAAACTCGTTTAACAAGTGGTAAAAAAATTTGATGATTTCTGTTAAATGAGTGTAAGTTCCAATGGGCAAGTAGAACCCATTATCTATTGGGGAAACCGAATTTCCCACATCTTTAAGGTTTTTGGTTCTTTTACTCCAAAGATCGGGGAGATTAGTCCTTATGAATAGGTCTATATTAGGGCAAGTTGTCTCACTTGCTCTTATGCAATTTTCAGCCAGATGTGAACTTTTCAGGACTTTTTGATATAGGCTCAACTTGGCATTCACATCTTGTTCTCGGTCTATGAGCGCTTCGTATATCGCAGCCATACGCTTCAATGACACGGCTTTGAACTTGTATAATGCTGCCATTAAGCACCTGTTGTAGCCCTTTATGTCATCAAGCTTTGAATTATTTACACAAGCTTTAACCCGAGTTATAGCATGGTCGATTTCGTCGGTTAATGTAACCCAGTACCTATCCAGAGGTGCAAGATTCATTTTATCCTTGCATTTATCGTCATACTCATACGAAATAGCAAACAAAATCAATGAGTCAAGCTCCATTATCATTGAAAGCACGCCTTCTGTCTTTTCAGATATGAATTTAGTCTCCTTAGCCACTTTGATCCAGTGGGTCTTCAACTTGATGAAATCTTCACCACCATCTTCCAGTTTCACTTCGGCTTCTTCCTTCTTCAATGTTTTCTTTTCAGGCCGTGGTGTACCAAGTCTTGATGAGGACAGAGCTGAGGCTTTTGACACTGGAGTTGCAGGCTTCTGGGGCGTGGCTGTCTTCGGGGAGTTTGGTTTGGGCGTTGCCCTTTGAGACAAAGGCGTGGACGGTCTTTCAACCACAGGTTTTTCCGGGGATGCTACGGGCTTTTTCTTGACAGAAATGCCTAACCCAGTTACATCTGTCGGCTTTTTCACTTCTTTGGAAGCTGCTTTTCTCACTGTTAATTTATACTTGTCAGGCCTGTACAGGAAACGTAACAAGAACCTGGGCTTGGGGTCTGCCATTTTGTTGACCCATCTCACACGGGCCTTCTTTTTCACCGGCAGAACCGTAGTCTCTGCCTTGGGTGCCTTTGGCTGAAGGGCCGGCTGGTTTTGCGTCTGTTGAGTGGTCGTCTGTTGCGAATTGGGTGGTGATAGGTGAATCAACGGCATATCGTCAAGGTCTAATTTTGTCTTCTCGCTGTCGCTACCGGCCAGAGAGAAGTCGGGAAGCGTTGGGGATAGTAGCGGTGGTAAAAGCTGGCTTTCCTGGTACGCTGTGATCATTTCGTCTAAATTCCAAGATATGATACGCCGAGGAGACCCTGTACCGATGTAGGGACTAGAAGACCGACCCCTGGCCTTCAAATCGGACAATTTCTTGATTTTACCCACTGTGGGACCTGTGGTTGTAGAAGCTAGTCTGGGAGAAGCCGATGCATGTCTGGCCCGTATAGAATTTCGGTTTCCAGAGGGAGAACCTCTGTCGCTATTGAATATGGCTGATCTCATACACTAGTGGCAAGATGTAAAAACACACAATTTGGGTGCGGTAAGGACTCTTAAGACTTGTTGGAGGTTTCCTAGGCTTGGGACCACGGTGTTTCACTGGTTTTATGCCGTTTCGTGCAGAATTGACTAGACTTTTAATAGCCAGTGGGTTATACTAAGTTCCAAGGCAGAATTTAAATTAGATTTGATGCGTTTCGCATACAACGTAAAATTGAATCTATAATTGTATACTACTAAAAACGAAAGGGCATCGACCGTCGCTACTTATTACACCACACGGATTAGAGAATGTCGTCTGGGTCGAATGACAAGTTTGTTTCCACGGCGAAACCTGGGACGGGCCCCAGCGTCGAAGCTGTGACCAAAACATGGCCAGATTCCTTAGAAAAGTTTGTGGAAAAGTGTCTAATCAAATCCAAACTTCTCAGTCCTAAAGACAAATTGGCGGTCCAAAGACAGATGCAGGAGCTTGTGACCAGTGCAGAGACAGAGGGTAAGTTATATACGAATGACTGGTCGAAACAGAAACTTCCTGTATTGGATAAAGGTGCCCAGTTAGTGCTTTACTGTGACTTACGGCAGCAGAATGGTCTAGGAACGGAGCCACATTCTAATGGCTCCGGTTCAAGCCAGTTTATCACGGCGCCTGGCAGTATTCCTGAAACGTCAGGACCAAAGAGTGTCTCGGGGACTGGCACGTCGTCGAAACGTAAGAGCAAGTACGATTCAGAGGACAAGAAACGGCAGCGACTTGAACGGTTCAGTAGTGAAGCACCTACAGTGCCCAGTTTGCCTGCTAAACCCGACTTTCTGGCCAGCAGTCAAAGTAATACGTTTGTGGGGACTTGCCAAACGCTAGAGAAACGGTACTTGAGGCTAACATCAGAACCTGATCCAAGGCTTGTACGACCACAGAATATCTTGCAGAAAGCTACCAAGAGACTTCTAGATTTGGTAGACGAAAAGCCATACTCCTACATTAAGGATCAGTTCAAGGCCATCCGTCAAGATATGACGGTGCAACATTTGAAGAATGATTTTACCATGTATGTATATGAGACTAATGCCCGTATTTCCATTAAGAATAATGATTTGGGTGAAATGAACCAGTGTGTGACACAATTGGAATACTTTTTCGACTCCAAGACAGTCAGGAACAGCCACTTGAACAGTACAGAGCTTGAATTCATGTGCTATCGGATCCTTTATATGTTGATGGTTGAGAACCATTCGGAGATCTTTAAAATCAAGTACAAGATCCTCAACAGGAGCTATGATGACCCCCACGAGCTTGACAAGTTGAAATATGTTAAGCTTTCGTTCCAGCTTCATGAGTTGCTGTTGGCATCTAATTACTATGGGTATTTCAAATTGGTGGATGAGTTCAAAGGTTTACCTTTGGCATACACTTTGATTGTCAATTTCTTAATGGAGAAACAAAAACTCAAAGCTTTGAACATATTGGTAAAGAGTTATAGAAAATTCAGCTTGGACTTGGTAGCTTCTGTGTTCAATTCCAGTGTGGATGAAGTCACTAAGTTCTTAGAACATCACAAATTGCATGGATTTGTACAGAACAACGACATTGACTGTACTGTGCTAAGGCCGCATGTGGTGGAATTAATGGCTAGGACAAACTTCAAAAGGATAGACATCAAAGGGCAGGTATAAAACCAATGGCAGGTAACATCAAAATTTCGTTCATTTGTACAATATATATATCAGTCCAAGGCAGGACTCAAGGCAATCATTGCAAAATTATGCTTATTTTCGTCATTGGTATTTTCGATATAGAACTGGACTTTTTCGTTCAATTTGGGATCTTCGATTATATTACTGCTGTCAATGCATTCCCCCAAGTCCACGGGTCCATTTCTCCTTCCATCCAACTCGTACAAGTGGTTGTCCTTGCCCTTTATAAACGTTATGAAGTGCAATTCAACAGACTCTTGAGCTGGAGGTGCTTCGGTTTGACCTTTGGATCCGTAATTATCGTCTAATTTGATCAGTTGCTCCAAGCTCTCTACCAACTTGCTTGTTTCTTCTACCGAGTGGGAAGCCAGCAATTTGGAGAGGAGATTCTCCTGTATTAAGGAGTTATTGATAATCAAATCTGACGGCAAATTAGCGAGTATGTGCAATAAAGCATACAACCCACACCCATTGCCAATTGTCTGCTTGAACCATTTGACGGTGGCAGTATCCTTGTTGGTGTAAGGGGGCCTTGTGGCATCATACTTCTTTCTGTAGTCTTCATATTCCTTGGTTATGGGAAATAATAACGTTACCCCATAAACTGGTTGCGGTAAGAATGCTAAAAGGTCGGGCTCTGTTAAAGAAAGAACATCGTGGAATTCCAACACTGGCGTTAACCCCAACTTGTATGCCATCTCTGTGAAGATGGCAGGGTTGCTTTCCAACGGAATAACTCGTTTGCTGTCTCCCATTGTGATAAAATAGTCTTAGTAGTAATGTGAGATTGTTCTTTTGAAAAATGCGACATTTTTCACTCTTTGAGGAAAATCTAGAAATCATTGAAAAACAAATCACAAACCTCTTTTTACTAATACCCCTCCACATTAATTTTTTTTGTTTTGCATTTTCATACAAGACCTGTGACTACAGTGACAAAAGCACAAGTGGTATGAACAACACCAGATTTTCTTTGGTGGTGATACCCACCGTGTTGCTAATAAATACTGTGGCTTTGGCTGTGGTGTATTTCATACCTTGGAAGCACAATTATATTCCAACATCCACAGAAACCATTAAATGTGTGATATTTAGTGGGGTTCTAAGCTTATTGCTCAAGCTTCTAAATAACTTTAAGATCATGTTCAAGATATCCGATCATAATGTGTTTAACTCCCATTTCCAGCCGATTGTGAAGGAGTTTGTCAAATTCATCATCATCTCATTTATAGCTCTTCACCAAACAGGTGACGGAACCTGGGTCAGTAGACTCACTTTGTGGCAAGTGTTGCTTATGTTGCTTGTATTTACGGTGGTGACCACATGGGAGTTCGTGTATGAGTTCATGCCTTACTTTTATTACAGAAACAACGAGATTTTCTTGAAGCTTTGTGATGATTTCAACTATATGGAAAATTATGACGACGGCCTCAAAAATGATGTGGCGATAAAGATAGTCGAATCTTTGAAAAGAGGCCAGTCCATGGACTCTTGTGATTCTGATGAAACCTTGGCTGGTATACTTCCAAAAAAAATATCGGTGGCTGATATACAAGATGATTACCTCCATGCTATCGACCAGAATCTGCCAGATAGGTCGACGTCGCCACTCTTGCATCCATATGACCTAAAAGGAAACTTTCCACACGAAACGTCTCGGTTCCCTTGTGGCCATATACATACTGCTGATAATGTGACTCAAGCAGAGCTGTTCAATTTCGATCAGAACTTGTTCACCAGTAGCCCCAAATTCGATCGCAAGTTATCGATTGCAACACTTCCTAGAAGCATAACCACCCCCAGAAGCGCCAACAAAAACAAACCCTGTTATAATCTCGTGGATAGGTTATATTCCGTGTCGCCCAGAAATACTTTTCACTTAATAACAGCGTCAGCGACTGCTGTCATGAAAAGTGATCTTCCTATGTTCAACGACGATACCGAAGTGAATGGGAATGATATTGACGCATCTCCATTCATAGATGATGGGTCAGTTCAAGTAGAACATGAAGTCTCGGCCAATGTTGATGACGACTTGGATAATGTATCTGTCCATACTACTGACACAGATTTTGGCGGAGGAGGTGGTGGTGGTTTCAAGTACACCTTCCCAGATGGTAGCAAGATCAAGTTTGGTGGAGGTGGTGGTTGGGGATATAACCACAAGCATAAGCATAAGAAGCATTCAATAAGTTCATCTTCAAAGAGCACAATATCGAGCTGCAAAAGCAGTAAGAATATCAGTGAGCGGAATCCAAGAAACAAGTGGCTAAGCTGGTTAATTCCAATCTCCAAGAAAAAAGACAGCATCAAGAAGAAGTTATCTACTTTCCAGTTTGAGCCTCGGACACCCGTTCCACAGCATGAAAGTTGTTCTATAAAAAGCAGTCTTGTGACTTGCGCTCAGAATAACTTCAATGACTATCATTCTATCGCTGAAGAAGCTTTGGGAGACGACGATAATCAACTGGTTCAAAAGTTTCAAATTAACAAAGAAGATTTCACCAACTACGTCAATGTATCTCTCGGATTAGACAGATACAGACTCGTCTTTGATCCGGTTTTTGAGAGGTTTAATTATAGAATTATCCGGGATCTTACCCTTTTGGAAGTTGTCTTGTGCTTTTTAAATAAATTGGTGTGGATTTTTGGTAGCATTTTGGTTTACTCCACGATCTATTTAAACGATAACATCAACTTTTTAGTTCTTGTCATCGTTCTCAAGCTATTTAATATCAATATGATCAATCGGTCAGAGATGTGTTTGAAAAAGATGTTGACCATCAAGATCATTTTGAATATTTCGGTATTTAGTGCCTTAGTTGTATTATAGTGTAATGAGTATTATGAAGTTTAATATATATTTATTTTGTGATGGTTGCAAATTTGTAGAAATCACAATTGGAATACACAAAAGCGTGTACACTCAAAAATAATCCAGATATATTAATATTACACAAATTAAAAAATAAATAGTTACTAAGAGTCTAACAAAAACCATATAGGAAACTGTAACGGTCTACATCACAGGTTTATGTGATTTGCCTTGAAATTTGGATAATTATTAAGGAACTTATCGTTAGTGAATGTAAAGTCTTTCACGAATAAAATGTCATCTTTGGGTCTATTCAACGGAGGGGTAAACGACATCTCTTTAAACTCCTTGTCAAAGTTTTCAGCTAAAATTGGATTGGTAATAACAGGTAGAATAGGAGGTAAAAAATCAGGGTCATCATTGGGATTCGATAAGACTTGCCAGTTGACGGTCCTGAAAAACCTATGTTTTTTGATTTTCTCAAAATCATCATCATTATCAAGATTCAACCGCTTTTCAACATTTGGCACCAATAGCTTCCTTAAGAAGTCTTTGGCATCGAGAGATAAGTAGAAAGGGAATTTCAAGTTCTTCTTGGATGCCAATATTTTCTCTGATATCTTCTTATTATTGTTCCCGGTGAAAGGCGGATTTCCTGTCAACAAGTCGAAGGATATACATCCCAAAGACCACCAGTCAACTTCAAAGCTATGACTTTCATTCCTCAAGATCTCTGGTGCCATATATTGAACCGTTCCAATGAGGGAGTTGGACTTTTCGTTGTCACTGACTTTAGATAATCCGAAATCCGTCAATACCAAACTACCATTGGAGTCCAACATACAATTTTCGGGCTTCAAGTCTCTGTAAATGACATTCAAATGCAAGTGTAAGTATCTCAATGCTAAGATGAGTTGGGCAATGTAATAAGCAGCCTTGGGTTCGGGTAAAAAAGACTCTTGTCTCAAATGATAGAATAACTCTCCACCATCCAAATACTCCAATATTAGGTACACTTTATTGGAATCCTGGAATGCATAGTATAATTTGACAATATTGGGATGGTTAACTTGTTCCAATATTCTTTTTTCATTTAAGGTCCTGGTGAGGTTGATCTCATTGTTCATCAATAAACTGACTTTCTTAAGTTGCTTCTGTGCAAATAACTTGCCAGTGGATAACTGCCTTACCAACAAGACCTTACCGTAACTACCCTTTCCCAACACCATCAAAGGCTCAAAATCCTCGACGGTGGGCCTATATGAGGTCTCGTGTTTGACGGAGCTGGAAATGAACGGTTCATCAATTCTCAAGTCAACCGAGTGGCTACCTCTTCTGTTCCTCTGGGGCACCTGAAGTCTCTTTTCGTTTCCAGAATATTCTGTTACAATATAGTCATCTTCCAAGCTACTGTCAGCCACGGCATCATCATTCTCTTCGGCGAAAGCGTGGTTATGTGCAGCGGAGTCTGTCTCAGTTTCATTATTGTAGAACGCGTCATAAGGCTTGAAAACTGGCGTGGCTTTTTGCCCCAGCCGTTCTTGGTCTGGGTCATAAGGGTCATCTATAATTTTGTAATTCAACTGGGAGACCTGATCACTAAGATCATCCATATTAAATAACGTCATTGCATTGACCTCGTGGTGTATTTAAAATGAGATCGTTTTTTAAATGATGCGATTTAAGAGATAATAACTGCACACAGGCCAAAAATAGAAAACTAGATAAATGGCCCACAAAAGGACGCTTGAAGACAAAGCAAATAATAAGGAGCCATGCAAATGACAACAGGTCTTTCTGGTGACTTTACGACTTTCAAAAGGCGTTGTCATTTGTAACAAAGACCCGTACACCAGACCCTAACACCAATTAGTAAAGCCAAACGGTTCGAAGTTCAACCGCAAAAAATTGCGCTTCGAGCAAATGCATTTGGTGTCAAAAACCGTGCTTATAGTTATACTATGGATGGGACCCCTTAAAAGAGCTTTGAATTGCTACATTGGGCTGAAACCAGCAGTAATGTCTGGATCCGCTTGATGCATAGAACACGCAATGTTTCTTGTGATAAAACAGGGCTCTGTTCGTAATGTCGTTGTACCAGACATATGAAAAAGTTCAATTTTTTAGAGCCGCAACCCGAAATGGAAATGATAGTACTCAAAGGGGTTAATTTTTTTTAGAAAAAATTTCAAAAGCTTAACTTTAACACCAGCAATACTGAACTTCTGACTACGTCTGGACTCAAAGTATTTCCAAGTACCTAGGAAAAAGATGGTAGAAGAATATCAGCGAACGATCTGCTAGGTTTCAAAAGCCAATTTAACCAAAATAGACTACAGTCTCAAGTCAGACAAAAAATTCAACAACAATGAGATCTTGGAATTTTTTTAGCCATTATTAGTGCTTTGTTGCACTCGTAATTTCAGCCGCTGTCATTACACCGCAAAAATAATCAAAGGCCCTTAGTAACCTGTACCAAAGGGACCTGTCTCTATTGTCTATTTACTCTACCCTAACCAAAACCTTTTCCTTGGCAAGTATATAGTCAAAAACTATTTCTTGCAAAAACGGATTTATCTCTAGTGAATTAAGCTTGTTATTATCGAAAATAATGAAAATTTTCAGGAAAGAAGCTGACACTTTAAGTCGAACAACGTTAATAAAATCATCTAGATCCACAAGTTTATCCTTGCGGAGCCTCAACGTCGTGTAGTCTGTACCCATATCTATTTTGACTTTGACGGCAGTGGTGTCTCTTACTTTCAATGTCCGGAATGAGGACATCGACCCCGATGATGAATTTGAACTGTCACTAGTATGACTTATCCTATTGGTGTTCATATCAGAAACAGGACATTGTGGTGTCTCTGGTTTTCCTGAGAAGCTGCCACCCAAGAAACTGTTTCTTTTGCTCTGGTGTTGTCCCCGACTGGCTTTTTCACTGTAAAGGCTATTTCTCTTACTGAGGTCTTGTTGCTTCGTGGCCTTTCCGAAATAACTATTTCTTCTGCAACTAAGTTTATCAATGAACGACTCTTTGGGCTTTGTGGGCAGTGGGAGAAGGAACGAAGTGTGCTTGGAAGATTGGGGCGAACTTGAAGCGGAATTGGACACACTGAACACGGAATCTACCGTTGAAAGAATGGACTGTGTATCGGAGTTTCTCATAATGAAAGAAGGAGATGAACAGCGAGGGAAAAGAAAAGTATGAATATGGGAATAAAAGAATGGGTATGAAAGGAAAAGATAATGCACCCAGAATTTATTTCGCTAAGTTACCAGTTTTTTTGCAAAATTGATATCCCCTCTGGTTATATACCTATCATCCGATTTACGGTTTGCAGGTAAAGTTCATAAAAAATAAATTTCAAAATGGATATGAATTGCCTTTTTTCATCCGCCTTAACAATGATAAAATAAAAAAAAGAAAAAAAAAAACTGCAGAAGCTGCTGATGCTGCAAAAGCGGCGTTTCCCAGCCGTAAAAGCACAGATGGGCCAATTGAACAGTCAAGGTCACTCCAGTCACAGTACAGACGCCTTAACAGTACGCCTTGAATTCACATGCACTTGGATTATTATTTTATATCTATTATACTATACTAATATGCTACACTACTCATACAACCTTTGCCCTTGAAAAAAATTTAAAATAAAAAAAAATCGTAAAAGTGAGAAGCATTTACATGGAGCCTCTGCTTCTCACAAGTGTCAAACACACTTTGGGTGAAGTTTTAATATAGCTGACAAGCTCTGCCTCCGACATCTGTCTATCTGGTAATATTAATCTGTAATGGTTGACCAATTCTATGTCTTTGTAGATTTTGTAACTGACAAGTCTCTTGATGTCTAACATAGACTCAATATTAGTGTTTCTTACTTTTATCACCACAATATCATTTTCCTTATTATTAAGAAGAACCTTGATTTTGACAAATTCGTTCAACACGTGGCTTGCAATTACATTGTCGTGTCCTGGGGCTTTGAATTGGCTAATGTCTGAAGTTGGTGGGGTAATGGGAGTAATTGGAGTCAAAATATCGTTGGGGAACTCACCATGGTGAGCTTCGGGAGTGACAGGACTGGTCTTCGAAAACACAGAATCTGTGTCGTCCCGCTTGGAATTGGATGAATAAGCATAATTGGAAGAATCTTCAGAACTGGTGGATCGTGTACTTTGATGTTGTTTTCCTGAAGGTCTTTCGGGGTTCTGGTCGTAACTGTCAATTAAAGACGAAAAGCTGTTGGTGCTTTCACTTTCCACAATGGGCAAAGGTGCCGTGGGCACGAAGTTCTTTTTGCTGGAGTCATGGGTGGGATGAAGTAAATCGATCAAGTTGATAGACCCGGGCATCAATAAGTCGTTAATATATTCGTTGGAAGTGTCCTTAGGGTTGACCACCTTATCGGGAGAATTGAAAAATTCCATCAATTCGTCACTATTTCTGTAGTAGTCCAATTTGATGACTCGATTAAGATACACATTAAGATCGTTACATCTGACCAAAACGTCTTCCAAGTATTTCTTGTCTTTGGGGTTGGAATTTTTGAATGGCTGTGGCATGTTTGGCAAGTTGTCATATTTGAGCAATGAAAGCTTATAGTTCAAATTGTAAAAATCATGGTATCCTTTTAATAAATATACTTCACTGTTCTTCATCTTCACATCGATTCTGTACCAGTACCTGTCTTGATCGGTCAAAACCTGGGATACTGTGGCATTTTTGATAGTAGAACCGTCAGCCAACCTTACTCCAGGACTGCTGGGCACACTGCTGGAATGAGAGGCCCTGCCAATACTTTGTTGGCTGGAGGAACGGGCTATTTTAGTGGTTCTAATCTTGGGTAAAGGAGACAGTTTGGGAGAAGGAGTCTTTGTGCCCATGATCTCAAAGTCAAACATGTCTTGTGGATCCGACGAAGGCGTTTCTTCTTCGGCAGGCGTCGTTTGGTTAAGCCAGTCGAGAGTCACTGGGTTTACTAAGTCATTGACTTGGATTTTAACATAACTGGCGGGGATGAGACCAGATCTGTTGTTGCTGATTTTCTTGACATACAACCATCCGTCTCCGGGCCGGTCTAATAATCTGAGGTAGTCTTTAGGTCTGATACTTAATTCTTCTGGATTTTCAGCATTGAAAGCGTACTGTGCCACAAGAATTACCACTCCTTTGGTAGTAGGAGTATGGGTCTCGAGGCTTTCGTAGTTATCAAAGTTGTCAAGTCCCTCAGAAGAGCTCATTTGAGGGCTAGGGTAAGGATTGTAAAAGCTAGGACTGGTATTGAAAGGAGCTGATATCAAGACAGGTGACTTTTTATTGAACTTCTTTGAAGGTTTTTTGGACTTAACAGGGGACAAGAAGCCCGATTTTATAGGGCTCTTGAGCTTTTCTGAATCTGTGGGGGATGGCACTTCTTCGTTGTCCAAAACTACTCCAAAATTGCTTAACTGTTGGGAATAGTGGGTATTGAATGGCGATGGTGGGGTATAATCTTGGATGGGGGATGATATGGTAAGGTTCTTCAAGTTCCTCTTGCTCTTCTGTTGCTTGGATCTAGCTAATGAGGCAGACATGACTTGGAAAGTAGCAATGGCTTATAATATGGGAAAATGAAAAGATGGTAGTGTTTCTGAATATGTTGTGATAATGAGACTTAATAAGGACGTAAATTTTTTTTCAAGACTGCCCCAAAATTATTTACACTGTATGGGAAAGGAGAATTTAGACGTGGGTATAAAATTGCTAAAGGTACAGGGTGTCGATATATATATAAACAACTTAGTGGATTAAAATGGTTAAATTTATATTTATTTCCGAATTGGAAGGAATAAAATGTCCCCTGTGAAAGTAAAAAAAAAAAAAAAGACAAAAAGAAATAAAAAAAAAGGGCCCCAAATTAGTCCAGCTATCATCAGACTTTGGGAACAAAAGAATGTTTTGTGCATCAAGGAACGAAACAAATCACCGACGGCCAATGAATCGGTTGCCTCGATTAGGGATAATTCCAAGTATAACAATCTCAATGGCGTAGAAGATTAACACTGACGCCAATAAGAGAGAAAGTGTAACAAAGGGTGATTACAATGGCGATCAGATGAACAATAGTTAACAATAGTAGCTGAGGTCTTGTTTTTGTTTTAGTCAGAATTTCTTTGAGACAATTAGTGTCGGCGACGACACGCCCCCAACCGAAAAAAAAACTGGTTTATGGAAAATGGGTTCTGTTTGGAACTGTATCCAATACGGCAACCTTGAAGTGCAGGGGGTGGAATAACAGGCTAAAAAGAAACTGAGTAGAATACCTTAAACTCAAATTGGGATGAATAGATGAAAAAATCAAAACACACAAAAAAAAAAGAAAGAACCTCGCAAGATCCCGTGGAAGGCTAGAGACAGCCATCGGTTAGGGGCTCCGATTGTATTTTTAGTGAGGAATTAGTAATTGGAAACGTATATCGCCTATAGCTATTAAGGCATGTAAACAAGGTTGGAGAAAGCAAACAAGGGGCAATCAAAGCGTATATGGATACTAGATCAAGGAAGATCAGCCAATGGATCATATGTGTTCCTGGATCAACAGGGAATGAATAGAGATCGATAGATAGCGTTTCTGTAGTATAAAGTTCGCATACATATGATTGAGCAGGAGGCGCCCATTAGGTTCCGCATTAAGAAAAAGAGGTTATGAGCACACGAATCTAACAATAGGCTGCGCAAAAGTTTGTTTTCACAACGAGTACGTGGCCGCCCAAAATAAGAGAATTTTTTACCAATCGAGTAAAAAGAGGAAGCTGTTAGTTATCAGGGAAGGGTTTGCATCGAATGCTTTACCGACGCCATAGCCGAAGGGGTAACTGGGGAAATTATAATACGTCTTTCGTTGATGTGTAATTAGTATGTAGAATCTTGCTGCGGTGTTCAGTAGCACTACTTTGTTCCAGAGTCACCGGCAACAAAATAACAAAGATTGATGTCGTAACACGACATTCCACCCAAAATCCGACTGTAATTCAATAGAGGTTTGATGATAGGGAGTCTCAAAACAAACATGAAAACGCTATTGTTATGTCACAATTAGACAATCAGCTGTTGTTGTTATTAAGTCTTACAGGAGCCTATTGAAAAAACTAAGCATCTTTACGTAAACTCATTTCAAGTGCTCAATACGGTGTTTAACTGTGCTAATTGGGTCAAATTTGAAAAAGAGTTCTATGCATTCATTAATTGTTCGTAATTGAAAATAAGCTTTCATTCACTTACCGTCAAGTACCTGCAATTATAGCCTAGAAAACAAAGTAAAGTTGGATAAAAATGTCCTGTAGATTTTACGAACTGAAATTAGCAGTGTCCACTAATGCACTCAAAGTGCCGATCTTACACCTTATTTGGCAGTAGTTTAACCAATCTTAGTTAACTAAATTCTAGGATCTTTAGGATTTCCTTGTTATTGGTACACTAATAAATACACTATTGGGGAATGGCGGCGGCGGGTATATAATATGCCAAAGTTTAATTTATGATTCGGAGGTCGATTTCGTCCACCAGTTTGATGTGTTCAAAATCAACAGTATCGATTAGATCATATTTCCCATTGATGTTCATAAGTAAATGGTTAAAACTGATTTGTTTCGCTACTAGTGACTTCAACACATTCAAATTGCTTAATTCGTTTTTGTTCAAGTTCATCTCTAATGTGGCCGACCCATTAACTAAATTTACCTTAAGATTTCGATACAATAAACTAATAGAATTGTTTAGTATTCTATTGTTTAGTTCGTTTTCATTGTAATTCCCATTTAAGTTATCAAGGATCAAATAGTTTGGGTTATTCTTAAAGTTTAGCCATTCATTCACCCGGCCAATATCGAGTTTCACCAACTTATTCAAATAATTGTTGAGTTCATTACACCTTTTCAAGATATTTGAGATAGAATCGTTATCCTTCTGGTTCAATTCTATAGGTTGTGGTAGTTTGGGAAGATTCTTATGGTCAAGGATTTCCAAGTGTAGATTATAAAAATCATTGTAGAATTTAGCTATTAGCACTTTCTGAGTAGGGTATCGTAAGTCTATCCTGTACCAATATCTGTCGTTATGTATAAGACAATTGGATATAGAAAGACTGACAAGTTGGGCAGTTGGATCATAGTTGGCATCCTGAAAGTCGATCACATCCACATCGTCCGACATCAGATTGTTAAAGCTCGTCATGGGACTTGCAAGGATGGGACTCCCAATAGATTCCCTTGGTATTTTATCACCACTTGGAGGCGATTTAGATATGTGTTTAGTGAGCGACGTTTTAGAAGCCTGTTTGGTTAATGTCTTTATAGACGATTTCCGGGTCATGGGCTTGATAGTTAATGGACTAGTCAAACTACTGTGGTGGAATGAAGACTTGGGACTTAAGGGTGTTTTCGGTGTCTTCGGATTTGAAACAGTGGAATTCGTTCTTGTAGCAGGCACAGCAGCTCGAAGGGGTTTATCTAAAGGTTCAGTAGGACTTATAGGCGTAACGGGCGTAACCATACTCCCATCTCGTGCTGGGTTTATCTCAACAGCTTTAAATTTATTGAAAGCATCGCTTTTGAATTCCTTCATCTGAGGTTTTAAAGTCATGTAAGGGTTCATGAATGAAGCTCTGGAATCTCCAGCACTGGAATACACAGGTGACTTGAGCTTATTGACAGGCTCGCTACCGGTCCTCGTTCTGGCCACAGGTCTGAATGGGGGAGCATCGCTGTGGCTCCTTTTGTACTCAGGGGACGCAAGGGTTCTGGCAGTGGCTTGCCTGGAGGTGGCTTGTTTTGGGGAGTTTACTGATATAGAATCCAATGATTTGCCTATTTGTTTCACACGGTCATTGGTATCTTTGACTGGTGGTACAAAGAGCCCCAGATCTTGCAGCAACTGTGGGGTTGTAGGGGCAGATTTAGGAGCAGATTTAGGAGGTTCTTTTTCGTCAGAAGTAAGCCACTCTAAGGTTATGGGGTGCTGGGTATCGTTGATAGCTATGTCGACGTAAGTTGCAGGAATAAGGCCACAGTTGCTCAATTTGTCCAAGGATTTCACAAGGATCCAACCTCCAGGTCTTTTGCTAATAAGCTTTAATAAATCGCCTTTGCTGACCGATAACTCATAAGTGTTTTCACTAACAAACTCAAAATTGGCCCTTAAAATGACATTCAAAGTGGACGTGTTGTTGGACACTAAAGTGGGCTTGGAGATCAGCCGTTCTCTGACAGAGCTCAGGTTCATGCTAGCTTGCTTTAACATCATAAGGCCGACGAGGCGGTTTCAAAATTGCTGTTCTAATGGGAACTGATAAAAATAAATCACGGTTTGTACCAAAACAAATTGAATGGGGTTGTAGAAGGCTGTAAAAGAAACCAGTTCTTTCTTGTCGTTGTTAAACACGGTTATTTTTTATGTCCACGCTAGTGTTCGGAAGCACAGAAGAAACAATCGGTGTCTAAAGAAGAGTAAAGGTAATACTTTTTGTTTTGATAATATATAAACAGACGAAAAGAGCCAAATTATTCTGAACACGCGAGCTTGTTTTTTTTTTTTGTGGTAGAAATGAAGATAACACGGTTTAGGAAAAAAACAATTTATGAAGCAGCGGCAGAAGACACTTATTACGTGAACAGATATAATAGGCCAGTGACATGCTTAAGTTCGTTTCAGTACTCTAGAAAAAACTGGAGAGACCAAGGGTCGAATTCAAGCAACACAGCTTGTTACATTTTCAAAGAGGAAAACCTGAAAGCATTAAGCTGGTATGCTAGAGAGAGGGAGACAAAATGTTATCATCAAGCGAACCACACTAAACATTCCCAAGGGTAACTTAGGGCGGATTATAAGACGATAGGGTCGTGTTCGTTCTACTTCCAGCCATTAATGCTTATGATAAATTGTAAAGTTAAATAAGCTGGTATTCTGGAAGAGTATATGTATGGAGAAAAAAAAAACTCATTGAGAAAAATTTTCCTTAATAAATTTTGGGTCGCAAAAAAAGAGTAGTGGCATACCCAAATGGCTGCATACAGGTGGTTCCCAAAACATGCCAATTCTGTAGTAAAGAAACAGGTGAATTGACGTTTAAACTGTTTGGATAGGTGAAATATGCATGATAAACCCTATTTGTGTTGGTATAAGGAGATTCACGGAAGCAGGTAAGAAGTTTAAAACGCAGCCCAATCTGGATATTAGAGCAGTGCAGTAAAAATTAACCGAAGTTAAAAGTTTCGGAAGCACCTACAGGTCATCAAAGAATTCCAAGCGAAGTGCAAAAAGACGCACCCTTTTAGCCAATAGAGTTCAGCATAGCATACAAAGCAGAAACGTCTTTGAGGACAAATACCTCGGCCTGTTGTTTATTGAAGTAGGATAAGCGAACGGGGGCAAAGTGGGCATACAAAGAGAAAAGCTGAAGCAACAGACCGGGTAGTTTCTAAGAGAGGCAGAACAAAGAAGATTGCAGATAGTCAATAAGCTAAGGTAATGCGCAAAACTGTCATTGATATGGATGCAGAAGAGTAAGGGGTGATTTCAAGGCGAGTATGCAAACAATAGTACAATAACAAAAGGACGCATAGACAATAGTAATTGATCTTAGATAAGCATGATTGAGATAGGCACGGGTAATAATTATGGTTATATGGTTTTTAATGGTTAAGTTAATGACCAAACGGGAAAATAAACTTGAATATAAAATGTGATATGCCAGACGCAATGAAAAGCACCATTGTGGTTTCCTATTATAATGGTCCCTTTCGAAACCAGTAGCGTGGCGCTGCCGAAATTCGCCTAATTGTAGGTTAAAGTTGCACATCATCAGAATGCTTAGAAAAAATATGGTCATAAAAATAGCGGGTTATAACATCAGAAGCTGCAAAAATACCGAGAACCGCATCATACCCACAGCTGATAATTACAAAACCCAAAAATTTTTTTTGGTTAAGTTTAAAACCTTTCAAACACCGGGAGTTCCAATGGTAAACCTTAAGTGTTGAATATGACGGTTGAATGGACAAGACCCGAGGCGTGCATTAATGGCTCGTGAAAATCACAAAAACACAGGACTATGAAAACATCTCCACTATGATTATAGTGCTGTGGTTATTTTAACCGTTCATTGTCTAATATCAATGCGTTGCGCCATTTTTAGTACTAGGATTTGATTATGGAGCTTAAAAATAAAAAAGAAATACATCTTACAGGCGAAAAAACAATGGCCCTATGCTTAATACTAAAAAAAAAAATTAAACCAACCAGAAACCAAGCTAACAAGGGGGAATTCGCCGTTGCCGATGTCAAATTATTATGTGGTAAGTTTTTTTTTTTTTTTTTTTTGAGCATTTCTGGTTTTGCAAGCGAGGTTTTTTCCATTACACAAAGTTCGTCTAAAAAACACCATCATTTTTCACTCTTTGATGTTTTGCCTTAAAACTCTAAACCCAAAAACGTTTTTCAATAGGAGGGCCGCCATACTTGAGTTATTTTGCCAAATTGAAAGGCTCGAAAATACTCGCTGCTCAATTGGGGACTATTGTTTGTATGGGAACCAAACGTAAGTGGCTAAAACAATGAACCTTTGAAACGGTTATGAGGTTGAATTGGGTATTTAACACCCAATCACAATATCCAAATAGGAAACTACGTTGAAACCTACAGAATTTCGGTACATCCAAAGGCGCTTTACAGGGTATTTTGCCACTAAGTATCCGGTTAGTTCGACGGGGTATTATTTTTTAATTTTACTAACCTATTGGTAATTACCCTTTGCCAACATAAACCTTATTATAGTAAATTCATGCTCATAACCATAATTAAGGTACTGAAGCTAAACAGATGCGGTTTTGGGTCGCTTATGTAAGCCATCTCCCCTCCGTAACGGATTGGTGAGGAAAAGAGGTGATAAGAAGAATTCATGATAGCACCGATAGTGAATTTACATAGAGATAAAGTAAAGCGTAAAGTAGAAAAATCATACTAAGAATGCCGCAGGCTTTTTGCCACATCTCATTGTGGAGAAACTGCTCTCGATTTGTTTCAGAATTCTAGCGATTGACGTGTGGGTAAAAAATATATCTCGGGTGTGCGATAAGAGATAAAAATCACGCCCTAAACAATAATTAAGTTTACTTTGCCCACATTCATCAGTGGTTTAACTTCGGGAACTTGAAAAAGCCTAACAAGAGATAGGTTCCGGGATGGGGCGAATGAATGCCATGTTACTACCGTTGTTGCAATTTCTTTTTGGACTTAGCAGGAGTTATTTACCACCGTAAATGCTGGGTGTGTATGAGGTGCAAAAAAGACACTATGGTTATCTTTGTCTTCTTTTTTTTTTCTATATATAATCAGAAATGTACGCCCAGATACACTTTTAAAACATTGATCTCCACTTGAATATTACTTATATATCAGGCATTCTTATATCAATTGAGCGCCTACTTTGACTAAAAAAGAAAAAGTTAACCCACTCGCCCATTGGCACTTATTTTTAATTTATTATTTTTTAATTTGGAAACAATCAGATTTTTTTAAATTAAATTTAAAAAAAAATTCTCCTTTTTTGCCTAAGTGGTTTTTTGTTTTACCACATTTTGTTCAATGTGGGAAAAAAACTTTTCTTAACCCATATAATTTAAACATTTTTTCCAACTACAGCTTTCTTTCAACTGTTTCATTCATTTCCTAGGGACTTCTATACTATCCGATTCCTTCAACCCAATCCGGTCATAAGTTACCATTATCCTTTAGGTTACTTGGTTTCTTTTTATTTCACTCCTTTTATTTTCCTGCTGCCGGTGCCTTTTTTTTATTTTTCAATTCTTTTTAAAAAACCGTTTTTTTCCAAATTACCACATTATACCTTTACTTAATTTTCATTGACTTAACCCCTTTACCATTACTTTTATAATCCTGGGTTGGTCTAATTGCTGCTATAGTGTCCATTCCTTATTGAATTTCAACTTTTATACCACCTTTTTTTTTGCAAAAAGAGAAAGAACTCCACCATATCTGCTCATATTTTTGCTGCTAAACGAATAATGGCAGATTCTCCAAGTACCGTGGGTACTATAGATGAAGACAAGTTGGATGTCAAATTCAATGAACATTCGTTCAACATTGACACCAGCTTCATGGCATTACCTCCACCGCCTTCTGTGTTCAATAATCGTCAAAATTCCATCCAATCTAATAATTCTAAAGATAATGAAATGTACCTGATTTTTTCCAATCCTAACGCCAGTTACAACTCAATTAATGAAAGTGTTGATTCCTTTGATCAGTTCTACACCAGTGAATATGATTTGAACCAATCTTTTGATTCAATTCCTGATTCTTTAATCGACAACTCCACCATCAATAATAATACCACTTCCAATACCACCCATTCTACCCATCCGTTGTCTTCATCTTATTCTTTTTATCAAGTCAATCAGAATTTTGATAGTCACAATCAGAACCACAACCATCAGAATAATAACGACCTGGCTTCTACTGCCGCCACCCAAACATCTTTGGGCCCCCAAGATCTGCTGATGCAACCACCAAACGGGAACGGGAACGTGTACGAACCAAACCATATTCAACTTTTCAATTCTTACGACAACGTTTATGACAATTTTGATTTTTACCCCCCAACTACTACGGCAGAGAGCCTCTCTCCATCACAGGGATCTCCTTCGTTCACTGCAGGCAATTTCAATCTCAATTTCAACCTTAACCTTCACCCAAACCAGACCCAAAATGCTCGTTCAGGTTCTAATGGTCATAAGATCGCTTTGCATAAATACCATTCTGATTTAAGCATTAATACTTCCAGTACCAGATATAATGGATCTATTTCAAACCCCAACTCGGCAATACCTTCGTCGATTCCACCTTCTTCGGCAACCACTTCATTACCATCTGCATCCACTTCTACGCCGGTTAAACTTGAGAATGGTAATTTCTTGCAATTGGCTACTTTCCGTCATAACCCTCAGAGCTTTCATTCTTTCCTGCATCAAGGTCAATCGCAATACATGTCACAGTCTCAGCCAGGTTCTCATACCAATACTCCAAGGTCAAATAGCCACCCGGCAGTATTTTCACACCCACTGCTGAGTTCTACCACCCCTCACAACACTATTCTGCATCCTCCCAATTCTTACCAAAACTCTCCAAGAAGGAGAAATTATAATGACTATGATGACCCTGATACCCCTACCACTACCGCAACGGCCAATTCAGTTTCCAATTCCAATTCCGAAGTCAACTCAAGAAACAATTCTATTTCAAACTCCATCTCCAATTCTCCTTTGACATCTTCTACTGCCAGTTTACATTCAATGTCCACTGCAAATATGGCCGCTTTACACAATATCCCTAGTCTTCAAGTCCCCACCAACCCCATGGATAAGACAAGAAAACACACAAGAAGGAGACTTTTACCAAGGTCTAAGAATGGTTGTTGGATATGCCGGATTAAGCACTTGAAATGTGATGAAGTTAGACCTAGTTGTTCTTCTTGCAGCAAATTTGGAATTTCTTGTGATTATTCTCCTGAAAAACCATTATATGTTTCTGATAAGAACTTAAGGAGTCAAAAGTTATTGGAGATCACTCATATCAGGAAATCTAATCAAAAACTCAAGTCAAAGGTGTCTAAGAAAAGGCTCAAGGAGATTTCTTAATAATTCTCTGTCTTTGTTAACACCTTTTGCAAAGTTATGAATTTTCTTTTGTGTTTATCACATTATTGCATGTTTTCGTCTTGTCCTCCTTAGAGGTTGGTCAACGTTCCACTTTGGTTTCACTTATTTCGCCCACAACAGAAGTTATTCTTTTCCCCATACCCTTGCATTGGCAGTTATTTTATCTCGATTGATTAAAATGGCTGCAAAATCTTTTTTCTTTCTATTTTACACTGGCCTTTGCGGCCAAAACCACTAGCTAATGTTTGCCGCTTCAAAAAGTCCATTATCCCTTTTTTTCGTTGAGCTTTGACTATCTTGCTGTCAAAACTTTTCTTTTTCTTTGTTTCTAGTGTCTTCTTTTTTAATAATATAAGGTTTATCGTTAGTAAAGAAAAATCACAGTAGAGAATAATGAAGGGTAAACCCTTATATTTATAATTTCAACTTTTATTTTCTACATTAATATCGGCTATCATTCCCTCATGAGGGTCGTTATTTGCTTCTACTTGCCGCAAAACCTTTTTCAGCTTCATTACATGCCGCTAAATTTTATTCGTATTGTTGTTTTTTTGTAAATAGCACCCCTGAACCTTATCTTGCAACATCGTCAATTTTATTTTTCCCTTTTCAAATTATATTTTTCGTGTAACTTCGTTCTCGTCAAGTTTACTACTTTTCCATTTGTTGGACTATGGGAACCGGTTGTTCTTTGCCTTCGGGACCATTGTCGAGCTGGGGCTTTATCTGCCAACATAATTTTTAGCCGCCAAAACCTGACAAAGATATGAATTTCCCACACATCTTGTTTCAGATTTTAATCGTGTCGTTTTACATTTTATTTTTTTTTAAAAAAATTTTCGAACACTTAAACGATATTTTATTCCCATTCTGAAACTATAAGGTTCTTATGGATCATAATTATCTCGTCGTTGCCAAACTCGTTTGCGTAACCAGGTACTTGGCTTTCCACGTCGTCATTTTCTACCAATTTTAGTAGTGTCACGCTATCTCCGGTGAACTCCACTATTGGCCCATCGAGTTCGTATGTCAAGTTGGGGTAAGTATAGTTGCTAAACTTCTCTCTTTCTTCGTCAATGGTGCTAATTCTTCTTTTCCTGTTAGATATCGTCAGATAATCAATGGTATAATCACCTTGTACAAGCATCAGATCCGTCTCGTTTGGCGACGGGTGCAAAGTTGAGCTTTGATCTACCAGTGACGAACTCAACTGATGGAACAAGCTCCTTGTTGGTGTCAACACATCATTCACAGCCGTAGCAATATGAGCCACGCTATTTTCATCTTCTTCTTGGGTCAGGATTTCATCGTCAAACTCCTTGTCAAAATCGACAGGGCTCTGAATAGCTCTTAAAGCAATAAAGTTATTCAAAGGGAGGTAGTATTTCTCGTAATTGTAGCAAATGACCAACGTGATTATAATCAAAGGGAAACACAATATTGAAAGAAACACAGCACCTTCCAATGCTAAAGTACCACACATGAACAACTGGAAAATGATGACGCCCAATATTAACCTTCGAAATATCATGGGCCATACTTTTCCAGTCGAGTGTGGTGGATGCACGTAGTTATAGATGAGTTGATATTTGTACACCAAGTATCCTAAGCCGAAATAGACCAATCCACTAGTAACTATTTTTGTTGAAACCACTGAGTAGATCAAGATAATGATGAAAATCAATATGTGTTGCGGCAACTGAATACCAAAATCGAACACTGGCGGCGTGAAATAATAAAATCTGTAATCTCTTGGAGTTTTGAGTACCAACCGGTTAATAAGGAAAATCTTATTGATCAAATTAAGCAACACCACGTCTCCGATTTGCAAGAGACGAACTGGGAACATCCCAAGACCTTGCAACAAAATCAAATCAACATAAAATAGCGACTTCTTCTTCAACGAGCTTGCTAGTTGATAAGCAATCTTTGTTGTGTCTCGTATGAAGGAAAGGTAATCCCAGATTGTCCCAGTGATAATAAACACCAAGAACAAGTTAAAGAAAATGAAAAAGAAGTTTTTGGACATGGTGGAAAGTTCCACATCACTATTTGAAGAATATCCCTGGCAATTGGACAAATACCTGTAGAAATAAGGTAAGGTAAGATTCAATAATGAATATAATAACGGTGGTAAGATACCTGTGACAAAAGTTGTCAACCAGTTAGATTTCTTGATGAGTTCCCCCAAACTAGGCCAGAACTTACTAATAGACTTCAAATCTAATAATGTTGCCAAAGAAGACACCAAAAACAAGATAGGGAAGTAACTTAGCACGATAATGAAAGTAACCATATATCCCTTTGCCAATTTTTTGTAGTAGTTCATTTTCAAGTTCGGCCATGTTATATCTGTAGGAGCGGGTGCCAAATTGACCATCAATTTGTAGACACGAGGGTCCAAAATCGTTTGAGCTGCCATCTGTGCTGAAGCAACAGAATCCATAGTAATGAAAGCAGCAGGAATTTGCTTGAACATGGAGTCATTCTGCAAGATTAAATCTTGTTGGAAATGGGATTTGTAATTAGTTTGAATCTCCTTTATTTTTGCATCTAGCTTGTTCAAATCTCTCAATTGACTTTTTAATTTTTCATCTGCATTAAATTTTTCAACAGACATGTCTCGGATACCAGCCGTAGGACATTCTTCATTGTAGATATTAACTCTCAACTTGTACTTCCAAGAAATATAGTTCTCTATACGCTTCACAGCAGCTTTACGTTTTTGCACCAATTCATCCAATGGCTCACAATCGTAGATAATCTTCACTTGACTGACTTTACCTATGCCCAAATCCTCGATAAAATCCTTCAACACCTCAGTATTTTTCTGCTTCAAAAGCCTCCTGGGGATTCCATCAAGCTTGATTGTTCTATCAACAATTGAATCCTGCAGTGCAAGGTATTTTTGCCTAGTTTTGATAATCTTTTTAGTGAAATCATACAAATTGACATACACCAAAATAGAGAAAATGTATGCAAAGGTAGGATACACCCAAAGATAATGTGGAAAATTGTCAATATCAGCAAAGCTAGGGGCATGGCTTGTGTCATCCAGCAACAGCAACGCACTTATCCAAGGAATTTCATCTTTATCATAATGGCCCGTATAATAATATCGCACAGGACTTAAAAAGAATACCGCTAGCACCAGTAACTGAAAAAATATCTTGATTCCCATTTTGAAAAACATCACAAACACATATGCATCGAGTCCGCTATACTCCAATACTTCGTCGTCACTTATCTTCAAAATTAACTTGATCCAGCCAAACCATGAAGCAGGAATATGTTTCATAGTTACATTGGTCTTTCGCAATGTTCGTATGGCGTAGATATGGGGCCATTTGTACCGCAAAAAACAGAACAAAAGAAACGAACTGATACCCAACCACAAACAAAGCACGAGTTGCGTGGTGAAGACTCTCTGCTGGCCTCTTAACGGGTCATACTCGGGACTATTGTCTGCCATGTGTCGTCTAGTACTGATTTATTTAATTGTATGCGCATGTTTTTCTTTTTGGCGTCAGACAAAGCTATGCAGAAGAATATACACACTGGCTGCCGTTTAAGGAAGGTCTTCGTTTTTTGGTTGCAAAGAGTCCGCGCGATACATAATGGCTGTTAGACCAAAAGTTATACATAGCACAGATGAATAACAATATGCCTTTGAATGCAGCTGAAGAATCTATAATCAACGCCTTAGAAGCTAAAACGGTCGATATCCCGTCGTATGAAGTTTTGAGCAGTACGAGACTTTCTCCCGGACTTGCTTCTGCAGTTTACGATGCTTTAGAAATGGCAGATTTGGTATCGAATAAGCACTGGTTGTTACTAGTATTTTTGAAGTACAGCTTGTGTGATCCACAAATATATGGGTATTGGCAGAATGTTTGGGATGTTTTGGAAGATATCAAACTACAGTATTTGGATATGAAAGTGTTGAAGATGTTGTTGCTGGAGAGCTTGAAGGATACGAAGATCAGCTGGTTTGCTAGTGAAGTACTCCAAAATATATGTGAAGATATGGATAACGATACAAAAGAGCAAGCAAAGGCGGTCTGGAGTGAGGTGGGCGGTGATACAAAATTGGAGAACCTTATTTCATGGAATAAAGATATAACTTCGTTGCTCAATGGGTGCAAATTCGCATCCACTTTGGGGTTTTTGCATACGAACAGATTTTTCGAGTACATACACAGCAAAAATCCTGTGTTCAGAAACTTGTACCAGTTGGAAAGTATTGCTTCGGCTGATATAAAGGAATTATGCTTAACTTTTCATAAGGATGGGCTCTTGTGCGTACAGATAATCAACAATGTCATGATAATTTGGGTTAATGATACTACCAACTATAAAATTAACTTGAGCAATCTAGTAAAGTACAGCTTGACAGGGCCATCAACTATGAAGTTGGTGTTCAAGAAGTTAGGTTACTTTAACACAATTGATTACAGATTGAACAATTTCGTTCTAGATATGGAGTTCAAGAAAGTCAAGTTGATGGATTATTTTATCAAGAGATTAAAACAGTCCCAGATACAGCGACCTAGAACATCCTTGTTCAACTTGCCGGTTATCATTTCACCTGAAAAGAAAAAGAAAATGGACTTAAAGCCATCATTGGAACAGCTTAGTCCTTCCCAGTATCTTTTGGAGAGCCCAGAGAAATTGGTGACGGAACGCAGGGTGATAAATTTAAACCCAGTTAAAGTGTCTGACTATGATATTTCGCCTCTTGGCAGTGAACTCTACAGCTACAGCAGAAATACACTCGTCCAGGTCCCTTTGACACAGGAAAGCACAGAACCTCAAAAGAGGAACGAAAGTCGCAGAGCTTACGAAGAAGTTCTAAGTGATACGATTGAAGGCGTATCTGAAAGCCGCTTCAAGACTATTTTCGATGAGTATAAACACATAGTTACCAGTGTCAATGATAATACCTTAAGGAAGACTCGGTCAGGTAAAGTGTTGCCTCTAGTGGAAACACCCAAGAGTGATGATGCAAAGGATAACACCCAAGAAGGCTCAAAAGAAAAGGCGAAGCCTAAAAAGAGACGAAGGTTGAGTGATCTGGAACCAGAAGAGGAGCTCCCTGCAAAAAGCAGTCTGAGCTCAAGTGGGAGCTTTGATCAGTGTCGTAGACGACAAATTGGTACTGGAGCGGAAACTTTTGAGTTAAGGCGCTCAAAGGGCCACGAGAAAACGGTTCTGACGAGAGGAAACCAAGAAGCTGGAAAGTATAATCAACAGACCCATCTCATGGGACACAGTGAACTCGAAGACACAGTTCTGGCTGTACTAGATGATTTTAGTGTATTAGAAGGAAACTCCAGTGCAGCTGATACCTCCATTTTGACAGAAAATAAACAACAACAGGACGAGCTATCATCCTTTGAAAGTACCATAATGGTCAGGTATCAAGAGTTAAGAAATGACTTGCAGCGGGGGTATAAGATGCTTCTAGATCACCATCAACAGGGAATTCAAGAATTGAATCGACTTCTTGAACGGAAAACAGGGGTCTTAGAGCGACAAAAAGATTCAGGTCCTTGATGCAGTATATTTTCTGGTGTTTCACTTCTTATAACCAAAGAAGTCAAACACTAGTTTATGAAACGCTTTAGTGTTGTCTAAATACAAGTGGTGGCCAGCATTTGGTATAATCCCAAAAGAAGCGATCTTAGATTTGGCCATATCATTAATTTCATTTACAATCTCCTGTCCTGCTTCGACATTCATCCAATCGACATCTCCATAACACCATAAAGTTGGCAAGTTAGCCTTTGTGGCGGCTTGTGGAAACCTGTCCATCAATGGAAGTCTTGGTAAAGCACCTATAGCCAAAACTCTGGTGATTGCATGCTCACCTGAACCTTTGGCTACAAAGTTTCGGTAGAAATAATCATGGAGCACCTTATAGAAGTCAGGGTCCAGGCGATAATACTCAGAAAACCGCCTGGAAGTCCAAATGCTAACGAACTTTGACTTGAATGGACCCATAGCTCTCAAAATGGAAAAGGGGCTAACATTCTTTTGCCAAAGGTGCCTGATGATTCTGAGCCTCCTTGAAACTTCCTTTTCTTCTCGTTCATCCTCTAATTCCAAATACTTCGGGTTTATGTTATGGTTCTGAACACCACTTTGATCTACTTCTATCTCATTACCGACCTGGACACCCATAGTGTTCTCATTTTGACGTCTAACCTCTTCGTCTTCCATGAAGGGATTGGGTATATTCTTCAAATATGAGAACTTGTTCCGTTCTACCCCTACAGGGCTGATCAAGACCATTTTCAGTAGCAAATTACGGCCATCTTCTTGCGGTTTGTTATATTTCATTGCATAACAAGCAGATAAGTATCCTCCAAAAGAATGGCCCATTAAAATGAACCTGTTGATACTCCTTTTCTTCCTCCATTCTTCTATGGAGTCGATAAACCAATCTTCAATCTTTGTGATATCCTCGACTGTGTCGCTCTTGGAATGTGGAAAAGAAGGACGGGAGCTGAACCCAAAGCCCAACAAGTCGATGGCATGTACCCTTACACCAGGAATAGAAGATAAGTCATCAAAATTTCTGAAAAATAGTCCTAAATTGGCAGCATAACCATGAATCAACACGATATCTTTGACACCGTCTTCAAGATCCAGCTTGGGTTCATTGTTCTCGATGTATAACTCGTGGATATAATTGTTATTGGAGATTGCAGTATCCACTATGGAAGCCTTTCTAGTGCGATCTGGTTCAGGGAAGAATGGCAATATTGATAAGAACCTTTCTTCAACTACCCGATCTGTCAAACGGAAATGTCTCATATAATCCTTGAATGAGTCCATAACGGAGTAATTGAAGTCCTCTGGTTTGGGTTTTGACGGCTTGGTATAGTCATGTTTGCCTCCTTGTGTGGTCAGAGACGTTCTTGATACTTCCAGAGCCATGTGCGACTGATTTACGCTAGTGTCTGTCGTTGTGATGTTAGTGGCAGCAGCAACTGATGTGAAATTCCTGGAACACCTTGAATGAGCAAATCTACCTAATGGTGACTTGGTTCTTAAGATAAGGAACAGCTTGGATAAAAAAAATAACTGCAAATTGCAATAAATTTAGTAGTGGCGAAATGTTATGCACTTTATGTTTTCTTTTTTCTGAGTTAGATATGTCAGGACGGACACGGAGACTGCAAACAGTCAACAATTGATTCCGTTTTCGAAACTTTAAAGGGCCCAAAACGGTATATATTGAAGTCACGATACGGACCTAATTATTACCGAAATTCCATCACACGGAATCTACGACGAATATGGGGCTGAGTCTCACCACCGATCTGGGTAGTTAAGCTGATGCTTATACCAGGTAACAGCAAGGTATATACAACAAGTTGGGACACGTTCAAAGAATGTCACTTGAAAGGACAGAAACGGTGCTATATATTGCTATGAACTATATGCCCATATTGAACTTATAAGAGTTGGAAGCCGCAAAAAAACATTTGAAGTGCCTACCCTTTTAAGTGTTTAAGTGCTTGAGCTGTTAACGTATGGATGCTAAATCGATGACTTGTGCCACACACGCATAGACATTCAATCAGTTGCGAGAGTGTTGAAATGGGTGAAAAAAAAGTCGTGTGCTGTCGCAAAGCTACCACTACCTTTTGAGAATTTTTTCTCACATCAAAAAGAAAATTTTTCATTAACATATATCAATAGAGATTATTCAAGATGGTATGTTAAAGAAGCTTCAGACATAATGAGAAAGGTTCACTACTAGAGACAGCTTTACAGCAACAAATATTCAAGCATGAAGTGAAAGAATCCTTTGGTTTGCTCTCTAGTGGTCAGAGCATGGTAAAACACAGGGTGCATCTAACTACGAACAAACACGTCGAATATATCAAAAAGAAGATGTCCACAGTTCCAGTGCCACTATTCTACCAGTGTTATTGATCTGTTCAAGCAATGTTTTGGCTGTGGTCTCCAAGTCCCCTTTTCTCCGTTTTTTACTTTACGTTGTACCCATATACTAACTATTTTTCAGGATACTAAAACTCCAGTCACTTTAGCTAAAGTCATCAAAGTCTTAGGTAGAACCGGTTCCAGAGGTGGTGTCACCCAAGTCAGAGTTGAATTCTTAGAAGACACCAGTAGAACTATTGTCAGAAATGTCAAAGGTCCAGTCAGAGAAAACGACATTTTGTGCTTAATGGAATCCGAAAGAGAAGCCAGAAGATTACGTTAAGATATATGGTATTATTATCAACAAACAAAAGCTTCATATATATCTTATCATTCATTAATACATAAGTAATGTAATTTTATTATAGCAGCTGTAGACTCTGGGGATTGGTGTAAGGTTGTAATCTCTCCATTTCGCTTTATGTTTATATCACGTGATTTAGGGCTGAGCCCTAATTGATTAATTAGGTATGCGATATTTTGCCACAAGCCCAATAAATACATTCTCAGAAACAGCCAGCAAGGTCCTTGTCTCATAAAATACCTTTTAAACCACCTCCTTTACTTATTAGACATGTTGTTGTACCAAACAACAGCCGTAAGTCTACCACCATGTGTCGTGCAAAAGCCCCCATAAAATTACCACTAATTTCGCGCGAGCTGTTACCAGCAAAATACACCGCATTTTCAACAAGGCCCTAACACCAGCGCGCCGACGTATAAACTATTTTCATATCACTTTATCGAAAACCATAAAAACAACTCCAAAATGTCTGATTTAGATGACGATTTGTTAGCTTTAGCCGGTGTCAGTGACTCGGAAGATGAAGAAATCACCTCTGGTAGGAAACGGAAAATAGATGATGACTTCGAAGAGGAAGAAGACGACGCAGGGAACGATGATGACGATGATGAAGATGAAGGCGCCGACGACGAGGAGTGGGCAAAAGACGAACTTGTAAACCCATATCCTTTGGAAAATAAGTATAAAGATGAAGAAGATAGGACTAGGTTGTTAAATATGGATGAAATGAGTAGAGAAGAGATCCTTTTTGAGCGGTCTCAGGAAATGGAAAGATATAATGAAAGGAAGTTCTTACAAGACAGATTGAAACAGCAAAAACAGAGTGCACAAGGAGTGAAAAGCAGGAGTAGTAAGAGATCCAAACCAGTGGGTGCATCAAGGAATGACAAATTGAGTGAATTGAGAAAACAAAGGGAAAGAAAGCAGAGGAGAGATGATTACAGTGAAGAAGAAGACGAGGAAGAAGACGAAGACGAAGAATTGGAAGATTTGGATGAAGAACCACTTTCCGACTATGAAGAAGGTGCTGTTGTTTGGGGTTCCAAGACGAAAAAGACAAAGTCATACACAAGAGTTGGGTTCAATGATATCAATAAATTATTATTGGGAAGAACCTTCTTACACAAGTACTATTTCTATCCCAATTTTGAAAATGTGATAGTCGACTGTTATGGCCGTATTAACCTTGGTGTTAACCCACGTACCAGACAACCAATGTACAGGATGGTAAAGATCATCGACGTACAGCACAAACCTGACAAGAAGTATAAGCTTCCAAGTTTCGAAAGTGATCTTTATTTGATGGTAAGTCAAAACAAGAAACAGACCAAGTTGTTCCCTATAAATGTATTCAGTGACAATCTTATTACTGAAGACGAATTTGACAGGTACCTAAAGGAATTGGAAAAGAACAACGAGGAAGTTGATTACCTTGACGATGTTAATGAGAAATTCGAAGAGATAAACCTTCTCATGAATAAGGGACTTACCGACCACGATATTAATGAGATTATCAACAAAAAGCAAAGCACTATTAAGACATTGAATGGTTATGATGCTGTCTTCCAAAAGGCTACATTAATGGATAAGTTAAAGATTGCTAAACAGCAACAAAACACGGCAGAAATTGAAAAACTTACCAATAAATTGAAAGAAGTTGATTCGTTATTGGTTGAATCAAGTACAAAGCACAACACCTCCAAGCAATTGGATACCATGTCGAAAGTGAACGATAGAAACAGGAAGCTCAATATGGAAAATATTCGTAAAGCAGAGATTATAAACACTTACAAGAGGAAGACCGGTACCAAAGACCAAGGTGATCCGTTCCAGAGATTGAAAACTGTGACAAGAGTATTTTATGAAGATATAATAAATTTGGAAAATGAAAAGGCTAAGAAGGATGCTGAGTTGAATTTGAAAAAGATGATTGATGAAAAAGCCGAAATCGAAGTGAAGATTGCAAAATCCAGCTACAGAGTATTGGGAGAAATGGATAAGTTGATAGGTCAAGTGGATGTCGACTTTGGCTTAGACCTCTAAAAAGGTACAACAACAAGAATGCCTGTTAGTTATGATAAGATAAGATAAGAGAAACGAGTATAGAAACATATTTTCATTATACATTACTAATTACATGCTAGTTAAGCCATAATCATGGCCCCAATACCTATTTACAACCTCCAAATATCATTAATCATCCGGTGGAGTATATGCATTATACCGCAAATTCTTTTAAGAACTGCAATCTCAATTCAATGCGTTCTTTTTCCTTATCAAAAGAATAGTAGTCAGAACCAAATTCGTTGGTATCTAAATTTGAGTAGTATGTCATAATGCTCTGCTCGGAGTTTATTGAAGCAGTATCGTCGTCATTGCTGTATAATGCAGTTCCAGCAAAGTTCTTAAAGTTATTGGAATTATTAAGCAAATACTCGTCATCCAAAGAATTGACTGAAGATGCTGGAGACAACGACGTCGAGGAAGAAGATGTAGAAAATGGAGTGGATGTTAAACCTTGCTTATTGGAATTAGAAGAGTCACCACTGCAAATGGAAGATGATCTTTTCCTTTTAAAGGAGAATTTCCTAAGTAACAGTTTTTTCTCCGTTATTACCACCTCATTAGGTGAATCAAAAGATATGGTATTATCTTTTTTATTTCTGTAATAGTATTGATTTAAATCTTTATCGAAATGTAGTTCCCAGTCACAATGTTTCATGATGTATTTGAGCTTTTAAATGAACTGAACGGTGGTTTACCAAAAAAATAACTTAAACGGGATTGCTGCATAACTTTATAGTCAAGCATTTTTTTGCAATTACTAAACATCCCAAACGGATCCGTAAAAATACCGTGTTCCGAACATTAAAAACCACACCGAACCGCCGCAGAAAGCGATGGATTTCTTAGCACGGAGCGGCGGTCGTTTTTTTAGGGTCGCGGATTTGTCACACCCCCGAGTTAAAAAATCGGCTCAACTTAGTATTACAAATCCATGATGAATAAGCGAAAAATGACAAATCCTGACGAATAAAACCATCGAAAAAGGGAATGGCAACTTAGCTTATGCGGAAACTCCAATTAGCACATCTTGTTGGTATAAAGGTCTATTCTTGATCACCGGCTGCTTTTGATACTAGTTTTCGGGCATTGTTTGCAATAGTTTTCATAGCTTCCGTTGTTAACGGAAAAGGACGGGATATTCATGACAAACTAAACTTTGGTGCCGACACTAAACTGGCCCTCGTATGCGTCCGCTTTTGATAACGTGTGTCCTTTACGTGTCTGAACCGTTATCAGCCACATATAGTAAAGTGGTCCATGAGGCTACACTATTGAGCGACAACCCGTTTGTATTGAAAACAAAATCACACCGTCAACTAGTGACCAAGACACCCCCAACATACTCCTTAACCAGCTTGTGACACGCTCAATCAGATTTGCCTGACATTTGAGTGTCTCTTAGTACCTCCTTACACCAACTTCGCACTTCCTTACACCAACTTCGTCGGCCGAGGCACCACCGCTGCAACCCCAGCAACAGAAATGCGAAAATTAAAATCGTGTGTCTACCGACCCCATATGCCCAAAAAATGAGACATCGTTCACTAAATCTCCTTTAACACCACATCATCAAATATGGTATCCCAATTATTCAACGATAAAGTAAGTAAGAAATTCCAGGATTTTGGCGTACACGTACTAACATTACCTCCCTCTTTAGGCTGACGCTGTTAAAGACTTACCAAAAAGACCCAATGACGACGAATTGTTGAAATTGTATGGTTTATTTAAACAAGCCACTGTTGGTGACAACAACACTCCAAAACCAGGATTTTTAGACTTAAAAGGAAAGTACAAATGGGAAGCTTGGAACGAATTGAAAGGCACCACTCAAGATGAAGCCGAACAACAATATATCGACTTTGCTGATGAATTGATTGCTAAATACACTTAAGCTGTGTTTAGATCAAATAAATAGATCAAAAGAAAAACAGCTTCAATTGAACATGCTGGATCAACCTTCAATTGGTCTTTTTAGCTTCACTGACCTCTATGCTCTTATCACTGGTCTGTAATTTGGCCAAAATCCTCTTTGAACTGCCTACTCCGATGATAATAGGGATAATCACATAAGGCGAGTAGATCAACATGAGATTGGCCACTTCTTCGGACAGCAATCCGTGGTTCAGACCCTCTAAAAATACCCAGCAAACGCACACAAACGTGCTGAATCCGGCATTGACTGAATAGACAATGTTCAAGATGTCTAAAAGGTCACTTTCGTAGGTCTTAACCGCATAAAAGAAGAATGGTAGCTGGAAAACAAGCTCAACAAACACGCATGGCACAAACCACAGTGGACGGGTCAAAAGAAGGATGTCCTTATTCTGAGAAATGTGAAAATCGATGATTTTGTGCTGGAACCAAAACACTGGTGGAATAATCACCGATGAGTCGATAAGAATGGTGACAGGAATGTGAATGAGGTAAAATAAGTAGCAGAACTTTGAAAACATTGGAGATCGTTGTTTGAATTGGGATTGTGGGTTCTTTTAGGCTAAGTCGAAAACCGTGTATGTATACTTTGAGACTGTTCTATCTTGAACTGCAAAAATCGTATTTTATTTGTCCTCTCAGAGACTTTTGCTAACTTGTTGTATCTAAGCTGTATACTTCGGCAATTTTTTTTGAGAACTGAAAAATCTCATATCATCATGTCTCATAAGTCTTTAGTTAAAACCCTTCTTAATCTGACGGCCGCTGCTAGAGGACCCGTCAAGCCGCTCGTGTGGATTGACTGTGAGATGACGGGGCTTGATGTGCAAAACGATCACATTATTGAAATCTGCTGCGTTATCACCGACGGCGATTTAAAGTTAGTGGAAGAGTTTTACGAGTCGACGGTATACTACCCTAAAGCACGGCTAGATCAGATGAACGAATGGTGCACAACTACCCACAAAGCGTCAGGACTCTATGACAAAGTGTTGTCAGACCCTAGCAGGACTTTACCAGTGGTACAAAAAGAGGTGTTGGCGTTTCTTAAAAAATATATCAGTCCCAATAAAGCAATTTTAGCAGGTAACTCGGTGCATATGGACAAGTTTTTCATGATGAGAGAATTCCCTGATGTTATAGACTACCTCCATTATCGGATACTTGATGTCAGTACCATCTTTGAGTTTGGATACAGACACAACCCTGAGTTAATGAAATACCAACCTCCCAAAAAGAAAGACCATACCGCCAAACTGGATATACTTGAAAGTATTAACCAGCTCAAGTTTTTCAGAGAGAATTACTTCAAGGATGAATCAGAAGTCGACTTCACTAAACTCACAAAGAATTAAAAAATATATATTCGTGCAGTTGCAGCAGTTTAATGTTATTGCTGCAAAAAAAAATTATACTATGCCTTTCTCGGCTTTGACTTTCATCACACATTCTTTCAAAGCATCGAATGCCACCGGTTTTTCTAAAACATCGGTGAACACGTTGGACTGTTGGGCGTCTTTGGCGAAAGACGTGATTGCAACCACTGGTGTAGACGAGTTGACAGAATTGGTGTGTTTGATCAACTTAATGGCATCGATCCCTTCAATCTTGGGTAATTTTAGCCCCGTGAAAATCACGTCAAACTTCACTTGACCTGTGGCCCTGCGAATCAACTCGTCCCCATCATTCACAGTAACCACAATACACCCAAGCTGCTCAAAATATTTCATGATGATATGTCTCACTATAGGAATTGGCTCACAATAAAGAATATCCAACTCTCCCAAATCCACTTGCTGTCTTCTACTGCTTTCTCTTCTCTTTTGCACCCGCAACAACGACATCCGGGTATTACCCTCTGTATCGCTGGCAGATGATGGCGATTCTCCGCCGAACCTTAAGGAACTGCCTGAAGACCGGTGTCTCATAGCAGTATCCTTGTTGGAGCTATTGACACTTTCAGAAGGCGACAATTTGGCAAGATCAGGGATGTCATCATTGTTAACCGGGTATTCAAATCTTGCATGCGGGGACCCAGTACCTATAGTCTCCTTCATGGGCGAAGGAGCTCTGTTGATGGCCGTAAGCATGGGCGACACCGGTCTTTTGAAAGGACTAGGATCTTTTAATGGATTGAGGTTAGTGCTGGGGAAATATCCACTGGTGGCAGTAGGTTGAACCACATTGAGGCCCGAAGCACTAGGCGGCGTTGAGATTGTAGACAAATTAATGGGACCAAGCCCCAACCCACCGGTACTGGCGATTGAATTGCCTGTATTTGGTCCGCTGTTGTAGACACTATTTGCACCACTGTTAGAGCCACTCATGCTTGCTCCATCGCCCAAGTTTAAGTTCAAGTTCAAGCTGGGCCTTTCGCCAAATGAATATCCTCGGGATCTAATGGGCGTCAGCTCTGAAGACGATGAAGAAAAACTGCCTCTGTGTTCAAGGTGTTCACTCTTTAACCTGTTTATGACATCTTTATTGGCTTTCTCTAACACGTTCAAGTTCCGGAAATGGAATGATCCAAACTCTGAAGGATCTGCTAGCTTGCTTCCTCTTCTTTCTCTTTTCCCCCCAGGACCTGTGATACTCCCCCTCCTGCTATTTGAATTGCTACCACTATTATTGATTATTGGCAAGAAAGCAGCACCACTACCACTTCCTGCACTGGCACTGCCCGTCCTGCTGCCACCTTCCGTCATGCTGTTACTCCTAGTAGAGCTGGTATTGGACCCAATACTATCCTGCCGAATACCACCCGAAGACGGTACCCTGTCAGGCTTTATTTCGTCCTTCTTTTCTTCATCACTTTCACTAGATTCATCTTTGGGGAATTGAGAGATATCTGCACCTCTTTGGTCGAAATAATCTGTGCTTTCGGGATCTTCAATAGTAGGAATAAATGAAGGGGCCTCTTCAAAAAGCCGACTCCAGTCGATTCCTTTGAAGTAATCATGGTTCTTGATTTCTTGGGCCCCTTGAGATCCTAGTCTTTCTTCTGGATTTACCTCTAAAAGTTTTTCAACCAAATCTTTAGCCACGGGAGGACACATCTCATCAAAATCTTCTTTTGGAAGGTCTGGCCATTCGATTTTACCTGCCAAAATGTTATTGAAGACTTCTTGAGGCGTTGAGGAATGGAAAGGAGGATATCCAAACAAAAACTCAAACATGATGCAACCTAACGACCACCAATCACTTGCTTCGCTTTGGCCCACACCTCTGATAGTTTCGGGAGCCAAATAATCTGGAGTTCCCACAAATCTAATCAGCTCGTTGCTTTCTTGTGGGTCATATAACTTATAAGACGTTACCTGGTTGTTCTGAGAGGGACTGAGATGGAAGTCATCCTCCACTATAGCTATAGATGTCTCACTGGAAGTTCGAGGTAATGCAGGCTTTAAACTTGGAGATGGCATGGATCCAAACCGATGGGCATCCACTGTGGGAGATAATGAGAACGGTGTAATGGGAGGATTATGACCGCCGGCAGATCCTCTCTTCAATTCCAAAGGAGAATCTAAGGTATTGGGATTCGACATCTCTTTCCTGAAGAGCTCAATTGCTTGTTCACTAGAACTACTTTTCCTTTGTAGTCTATTTTGTCTCCCCACCACACCAATTCTGGACAATCCGAAATCCGTAAGCTTCAAATGCCCGGTGCTATCGATCAAAAGATTATCGGGCTTTAAATCTCTGTGAATAATACCTCTATTGTGCAAGTCATCCACTCCCACAATCACTTCTGCAACATAACGCCTGGTCCAGTCGTTTCCCAAAGTACCAAGCATCTTCAAAAGCGTAGCCACATCCCCACCGTTCAAATACTCCATAACCAAGTACAAGTAATTGCTGGTTTGAAATGAACTATACAACTGGGCCACGTATGGTGAGTCAGTTTGCTTCATCATCACTGCTCTTTCTGATTTGACATTCAAAATCTGATTCTTGGCTATCATATCCAGCTTTTTAAGACACTTGATAGCAACATAGTCTCCTGTCAATTTCCGTTTAGCAAGGAATACGGATCCAAATGCCCCCTTACTTATTGCTTTCAAAATTTCATAGTCTTTAATGGACCCTGAAGATGGTTTGGTAGAAGCTGTCTGGCTTACTAGTAATGGTGATAATGGGGGTTTAGCTATCTTGGCATCTCGTCCTGCAAGGTTCAAGAATGGCTTGTCGGGTTTGTCCAAAGCATCTGTATGTACAGCTAAATTATGGGAAATCAAAGGACTGGAACTAGGCGTGTTACGCTGTAGTGACGACAAGTTCATATTTGTAGGTATGGGAATAGAATGGGACACAGTGGGCGACATTCTTCGAGGAGAGCTGGAACTGTAGCCTGAATCCGACCGTTTTATCCCGGAAATGCTCATTTCATTGAAGCTTTCTGTAATCAAGTCCTTCGAGTTATTGCGTGACGACGTTGAAGACACTGAATTTGATGATCTTGACATGTCCATATATGACGACCTTCCACGAAGAAGTATATCCTTGGGGGTGACCGAAGAAGGATTTTGACCTGGGTTTTGGCTCTGGTTCTGGCTTTGATTTTGACCTTGACTCAAGGGGCTGCTGATGCTGCTTTGGCTGGAATTTATCATCGGTGGAGGCTGCAAGTTCGTTGGCTGAGGTGAATGAACTTTACTACTGTGTGGAGAATATCTCTGGGGTGTCAATTTTCCTTGATTAAAGGGACTGTTCAAATCAATTGGGCTGTTGATGTTCGAGTTGGGGTAAGAATTGGAGTGTGAATTGTTAGAGTAGAATGACTCGTTGATCTTTTTAACGGTGTCTCTTACAGCAGTCAACACCAAGGTATCCACCTGTTTTTTGATCTTCTCTGATATCTTTAAAATTGAATACAACCTGGAGAGTGTTTCGATTTTGTCGTTAATGAGTTTTTGAGTATCCTCGATAATTAACTTAATGGTCTTATCGCTCGTTTCAAACGGTTTGAAACTCAAAATTAAACTGATTGACTTTTCTGTGTTGGGAGAGAACTTCGGTTCACCATTCTCGTTGATCTCAATCGGGTTAATTGTTAGTGCTTCGTCACACAACTCTACTAAACGTGAAAGAATTCCAAATGGGAACTTTTTGATGGGTAACACCGGCTTGGACTGGTAGTGTATCACGTTGTTCAATTGATCCATGGATATAGTGCTGGGAAGCGGTAACCCTTTGTAATCACGTACCGAGCCATTGGAGCTGGACGAAGTGTTTGAACTGAGGGATCCTGTGGAACTGTTGTGCTGATTGTAGTGGTTCACATTTTGGTGGTATAAGCTCTCAAATATTCTCAAAATCAAATCTTTTTGATCACTTATAAGGTCATGGCATAGCTGTAGGTCCTCGTTGGTTCTGTGTTCAACAATACAGAGATCGCTATGTTTCTCTAAAAACCATGCAGGAACTTGCTGTTCACAAATCCTACAAAGAATCGTTTGAGGTTGTGGCACTGACTGTTCATCTGTAATCCTCAAATCATGCAACTCCATCAAAAAGTTTTCGAAGATACTAGACCCAAAGCCCAATAAGTCAATTAGTTGGCTAGAAATTGATAAGTCAAGGTCAATGGGTACATAAGGCTTTATCGTCCAAATGGAATGAGTAGGTAAATTAGTCTTAGAATCGTGTATCAAGATCCCCTGAGCCTCTAATTCAATTATTTCTCCATTATTAGACAACTTTGAACTAGTATCACTGGATGCCCTACCACTGTCTTGCGATTGTGAATCGTCTTCAAAGTCATCTATGTCTACCACTTCTACAGCGCCCTCTTCGACCATCTGTAACTCCTGGTCAGATTCTTCAATATTCAATGAGTTGTTGGGTGTAGAATTGTTATCGAACGGCCTTTCCTGGTCATTAGTAGCGGTGACAAAGCGGATCTTATAACTGTCATCGTCTTGAACCATTTTTTCTATAGCATAGTTGAAAACCTTCAAATCGTCTTCGATATTCCCGATAATAAACTTGGAAATAGGTTTGTTCACCATCTTCTTAACTTTGGTCCCCACTATCAACTCCCAGTTTTTACTCAAGTACTTGATGTTGCCATCTAAATCCAATTCCATGACTGCTGTAGGATTATTAGAAGATGCCAAACTCAAGTCGATCTGTTCCTGAATAGACGGATTATGCGCCGTGCTATTCAAGACATCTATCACAGTCGTAGGTCCTTGTGATGATTGGAGATCAAGGTGCCCTTGGAGGTTCTCTGTAAGTTCTAAGGAGTCGTCGGGCATAAGCTCTCTAGGACTTACGGACCGGTCTAACTCACGTAAGTTGGTCTGGGAAAGCTTGAAAAGCGGCTGGTTAAAAAAGTCGTCTTGTGACATGGTTGTGGTCAATTTTCAGGCAGTGTGGGGCTTTCAATGGGTAGGGAATTGGCAGAAACGGTAAAAGAAAGGAGTACAAATAGGAACCGCAATAGCGTTGTGAAAGTAAGGAAAAAGGGTGACGGAACGGTATAGAAACCACCCGGTGTTCAATGTAGTTGATTCTCTATGGTACTATTGAGCTCTCCTGGTGTACGAATTAGATAGAAGAGTCAAATCTGATAGCTTATCGGTTCATATGTCACTATGTATAGTCACTAATTAGTGTTTTTTTTAAAAAAAGCTGAAAAAAATAGTGCGATTTTTGGCTATCAATACAATGACGGGGCATATGGGGTAATAGAGGGTGAAAAAGTTAGAGATACCATTAATGTAGTGCAAAAACTCACGACAAGAAGTGCCTGGTATACGGCCCTTAGTTTAAAGATCCACAAAACACAGGGATAAAGAGCGGTCGCTATTGAAGTCGTACGGGTATTTTTATGTACCATTATTTCATACTGTACTCTATACTTTTTTGAAGTGGGTTCGTTATTTGTTGGAAATAATCGTTAAATCGTGTAGCAATGTTCATAAATCGTTTCATTATGGATAAGAGTTGGATCTTTCCATAGGATTTTTTTGGGGTGTGATTGCAATTTTAGCAATCAGTGAGTGTACTCAAATAAAGGCTTGGAATCAGTGATAGACCTCTTTTTTATTGATTCTAACAACTTGACATTATCTTCGTCGTTTTTCTTCAAAATCAAGTTCTTCAAACACTTATTCTCCATTTCTAAAGTAAGAAGTTTCTTTTCTAACTCACTTACTTTGTCTTCGAGATCTTTGGCTTTCTGCTCCATTTGTTGTTCCTTCATCTTCTTCTTAATTCTGAACCGGGCAGATGCCGCCGTGTTTCTCTTCCGCTTGTCATCTTGGGCTGCTAAACGCACTGGCTCTTCTGGGGATGGAGACACGGATACTGCAGGACTGGCCACTATAGGGTTAGGTATGGAGTTCTCATTCAAAGTTTTGAGGTCGGCTTTGAAATCCAAGTTGTAGAAATCGTTGTTGGAGAACAAGTCCAAGTCATTGTTGATATTTTGAGGCAAGTCGAGATCAAGCTCGAGGTTGTCGTTGAACTCTAAGTTCAAGTCTGTTATATAATCCGAAGGTTTGAACATTCGTTATTGTAAATGAGAAAATTGAACAATTGGCTAATTTCAAAAACGTTTTTTTTTTATGTTTCTTTTGACTCTTATATATTTTGAGAAAAAATTTTCCTACTTGTGCGAGACACTACCGCTTATAAATCAATGCTAAACTTTTGACAGACACAGCAACTAGAGCATTTTTATAGCTCTTTGTTCTTGCTTTTGATAGATAACGTTTTGTGTGGATCATTATATGATTTTTGAATAGTGGGGAATACCTTTGGTGTGAGAGAAGGAGTTCAAACGGTGTACTCCGTTACCGGTGGTGACCATGACTAATTACCTAAACGGGCAAAAGTTCCGCGGGTAGGGTTGCAAAAAAAAAAATACCGCTATCTCTGATTTATACATTGATCCGATTTTATACTTGATCCGATGTTTCTTTTTAAATCTACCTTACTTGAAAACTCTATCTATGGGGTCATTAATTCATGAATCTAGTCATTTTGGCTAGTGGTTTATTTGGTCGACCAAAGATTTCAACATAAACTTCTCATCTTCATCTTTTTGTGGAGGTTGAGCCAAGTGACGTGGTACTTCTTTGGACGAAGGCAGCTGGAAATTCATTGAAAATACAGGTGAACTTGTAGCGTTAGAAGACACCTGTTGAGGGGGCGAGGAAGTACTAGTAGATGAGAAAGGGATACCTATAACAGCACACATCCAGATCCGAGTTTTGTATATCCGGAATAATTCCCTCACCAAGTCTCTAAAATCTATCCGCTTGTTGGTGGAGTAGTAAAAGATCAACTTATTACGGTCAAACTGGTATTCTGCATCGATCAATTTCATGTTCACCAAATCGTTCATATCATTGGAATTAAGGTAGTTCATATTGGTAATCTTTGCTAAGCACAACCGACAAGCTTTCTCTTCGTCTAGTTTCTTGTTTAATATTTTCATCACTTCGCTGGGCTGAGCTAATGAAATCACCGGCTTGGGGAAGTGAAGTTGAGGTGGGGATGTAGAAGTATGATTGAATTGCAAATTCAATTCTTCAGTGTTATCGTTAAGAGCCTGTTGTTGTTCCTGAAAATGTAAAAATTTCAAGAGCCTGGCTTCATCGATTGAAAGATTCAACTTGGCGACTTTGCCCAAGTCACGTCCCCGATCAGCCTCCACAAACACCAAGTCTCCTACTTGTAAACGGCCCAACTCATGGTTGTTAGGAAGGTAGAATACATCGATCCTGCCTGCTTTAAATCCCACAAGAAGCAACTGGTAATTTCGTAATGAGTTTTCAATGGGGAATTTGGGTAACTGAAGTCCTTCAATGTTATAAGAATTGTCATCAAAGAAATTATCTTCAAGAAGCTGTAAGGTGACCTTGATTCTCTTGTGGGGGTCAGTATTGAAATAATCATTGATAAGCTCTAATGTTCTGTTCCTTGTATCATCCCCACCTCCAGTGCTTTGACCAGCATTGGATTTGGCAGGGTCCATATAATGGACATCTCCTACTGAATGCCTTCTGTTTAAATCGAATCTAAAGTCGGGCATCTCTGCAGTGGGAGAAAACGAATTAAAAGACCGCCTGTGTTCAAACCACTGCGGGTTTGATTGTAATGAGGCCAGTGGTGCCAGAACAGGAGGCTGTTGTTGAAGGGGATTCTGTGGGGGTTGTTGTCCAGGAGCCAGGAAACTACCTCTACCTCTGCCTTGAGTATCCCATACGTTATAGTTTCTGTTATCGTGCCACTGTTGGTCAAATAAGAACCCATCTACCGGTGCAGGCGGGGTATAAAGTCCAAATCCGTTTTGTGGCACACGGCCGCCACCAGCGTCAGAATCATTAGACTGGTAAGGGCTAAGTGCCTGGCCGTATAGTGGGGGTTGTGGTTGTTGATTTTGCTGCTGCATTGGAGTTTGTGAGACATTGGATTGAAACTGATTGTTTAATTCATCAAAAGTTACCCCCGTACCGCTCGAAATTGAAGAATGATTTGACCATATAGTATCAAAATTCAGGGGACGCCTATTGTAAGGGCTTTGCCATAATTCATTACCTCCAGAAGAAGACCTCGAATACATGTCTATTTGATATTAGAAAAAAAAAGGATCTTTTGTTACAGGAAAACAAAAATATAACAAATTTAAACTTTTCAAAAGGAATGATGGTTAGTTTTTATTTATATAGATTTTTCTTATTATTTTTTAGTTTTAATTTTTAATTTTCGATTGTTCTTGAAAAAATTTAACCCACACTACGGTTTTAGGGAACAACAACTTCGAGGAGGCCGAGACATTTCCACTTATATTAACATTCTGATATAGATTATATCACAGCAATACTTTACCTTTACCTGTTTTGTAAATCATAGACTTTGTTTCAACCAACAGGGTCCTTAAGGGGCTTTTTCCGTGTCATTCAAACTTTGTTTGATACTATGGGGTACAGCTTTATCAATTCCTGGAGGCGTGTCGCGACCATGAATAAATTTTTACTCAATTATAGTTGCCCCACTAAAAAACATCAACTGATGACTGCCCTAAAATAAAATAAACTACCGGGACGTTGGTGTAAGGGTTTCCTCTTTTTGTGGAGTAATGAAAGAAGGTTAGGCTAACGCTTCAAATGATCAAGAAGCATCATCTTGCATCAACACCCTTTTTCAGTTGCTATTCAACATCAATATCAGGAGAGCAACCATTCAATCACAAGAGGGGACATTTACGAGTTTGCGGCTCTGGTACTTTTATTTTGTTTGTGGTAAAAGTCAGGAAGTCCCGATACCCGTTTAACGCCCTAGTGAGGGAGTACAAAAGTCATACCTGATGATTACTTGCGAGTATTTGAACTGTTTGTCCAGTGGATTAGAAATTGTTGGTATGTCAAAGATACTCTGTTACAGTTTTCACGTTTTAATGTCTATGTTTGTATAATTTTGGGAGTTTTTGGTTTTACGGTATTCTTATAGTTTGTTTTTGAGTTTATTCTTGCCTCCTATTGCAAAGCGTGTATGCGAACGAAAATGGGGGAAATGGCTGCAATAATGTCGCGAAATGCAGGCCGGCAATCATGCGCGATCACTCGAAAATTTCGCAACAGTGAGAATACAGTATGACAACTTTCAAATGATTAATGAATGAATAAAAGAAAGTTCAAATATATTACTTAAATAATGCTAACCGAAAAAAATGTAAATAAGAAATAAAGAAAGGGATATAAAATCAAAGCCTGTAACTTTACATGAAAACACCAAGGGCCAAAAAGGCGGTGACGAAAAAGGAAAATGGTTTGCTAAGAACACCAGCAGCACCTTCATAAGTAGAAATACTTTCAGCAGCAACGGTTTCAGCAGAATCATCGGAACCAGCAGCAACTGTTGATGCCAAAGTAACGTAAGTGGTGTAGTCACTAGTGACAGTTGTGTAACTATCGGTGCTAGCAACAGCTAAGGTAGTTGGGACAGTCTCATCACTCAATGGGCAGTAGGTGGTGTACGTAGTAACATCGTCAGAAATGACAGTTAAACCGGTAGTAACTGGAACCTTAGTACAGACATCATTGGAACAAGAAGTAATAGTGATCACAGTGGTACTCTTTTCATCATCACTCAATGGACAGTAGGTGGTGTAAGTAGTAACTTCATCTGACACAGTAGTCAAACCAGTAGTAACTGGAACTTCAGTACAGACATCATTAGAACAAGAAGTGATAGTTACCACAGTAGTACCAACAACATCGGTCACAGTACTCTTACCATCGTATAAGGTACCTTCACCCAACAAGGAAGTGTGGGTGACTAAGTCACCATTAGCATCGGTGGTAACGATGATTTCCTCAGCACCAGTGATAACAGCACCATTAGAAGCTGTAGAAGTGAATTCGGTAGTGTAATCAGTACATTCTGGACAGTCACCAATAATATCAGTGGTAGTGTATAAGTCTCCATCGGAGTTGGTGGTAACGATGACTTCACCAGTACCAGTAGAAACAGAACCATCTGGTAAAGTAGTGACAAAGGTGGTAGTGTAATCAGTACATTCTGGACAGTCACCAATAATATCAGTAGAAGTAGTCAATTCACCATCGGAGTTGGTGGTAACAATAACTTCACCAGTACCAGTAGAAACGGAACCATCAGAGTTGGTGGTAACGAAAGTGGTAGTGTAGTCGGTACATTCAGGACAAGCATCTGAAGACGAAGCAGCAGCAGAAGAAGAAGCAGCTTCACTGGAGGAAGCAGCAGAAGAAGAAGCAGCTTCACTGGAGGAAGCAGCAGAAGAAGAAGCAGCTTCACTGGAGGAAGCAGCAGAAGAAGAAGCAGCCTCACTAGATGAAGCAGCAGATGAAACGGCAGAAGAAGAAGCAACTTCACTGGAGGATGAAGCGACACTAGAAGAAACAATAGAAGAACTTCCATCATCTGGGTATTGAGGAACAGGTAAACACAATGGACAAGAAGCTGGTCTTTCAGTGTTAACTGGAGCACCGTTGTATTTCAAACCACCATTAAGAACTTCAGCGATACCAGGACCGTAGTTGGTATCAACAACTTCAATGAGACTACTGTCGTAACCTGGACCAATGTCGAAGTAATAGACAGAAGCGAGATTGGCTCTGACAGTCAAAATACCGTCTTCGCTGTAAGACCAACTGTCGATAGGGGTACCAAGACCAATGACATTATCATCACCCCAACCGACAACGTTGAAAGTTTGTGGAGTAGTCAAAGAAGCAACTTTGATAGCACCATTAGAAGAGGTGAAAACAAAGTTCTGGTCAGTTGAAATGGTCTGTAAGGAGTTGACAAAGTAAACGGTAGATTCGTCACCAATATCGAAACAACCAGACCCTTCGATGTCAGTAGTCTGGTGGTAAGCCATCTTAACTAAGCAAATAGCACCATCGTTGGTAATGCTCATTAGGTCATAACCCAAGGAAACATATCCAGCAGATCTGGTCAATTGAGTGAAGTGCATAAGACCATTGTTAGTGAAGTCACTTGAACTGATAGACATTGTTGGGATACCAACATCACCGTTACCAGCAAACCAAATTTCACCATCGTTCAAGAAAGTACCAGCGTAGGCATTGTAGTATGGTGTCAAAGTAGATGCTTCAGAGTTCAATACCACTCTACCATTAGGACCAGTAGTCCAGGTGTTTCCAGCACCACCCAAGTTAACATTTAAACCGATAAGTGGGTCTGCTGAACTGATGAATAATTCACCTTGGACGTCTAAACTACCGACAAAGTTGGTAAAATCATTGTCAATAATGGACCAGTAGACACCTTCGGCAATGGAACTGTCACCTAATTCAGTATTAATATTACCTCTGGTGATAGTATTGGAGGTGATATCAATGGATAAAGCCCTTGCAATTAAAGCCAAGGTTGGCAATAAGCTCTTAGTGTATCTCATTTAGGAGTAAAGCGAAAGTAAGGCTGATAAGTAAGGAATAGTTTTACCAGGTAAGGATTTTGCAGCTATATTTATACCAGAATTAAAAAGAGAGGATATCCCCGAATTTCAAGTCCCTGTGTTTGTTGTGGGCTTTTGAACTCAGCAGTGATGCGTTTTTACTCTCTGGTTACGTTATTTTTTGCAAGCTACTGGTGTGGAAAATACTGAATTGGCTATGACATTTACTAATTAGGAAAGAAAAGGTTTTAGAGAAGTCTGAAAATCCCGAATGAGGTGCATACAATGGGACAATCGGGAAACCTCTTTGAACAGGTTCCATGATCTTTATTGTGAAACTATATTTGCAATAATAAAACACGAGGTGTATTCATGGTGTTTTTCCAAAAGCAGAAACTGTATAGAGGAAATGGTTATGAGCAATTTTAGGTAAACAAACCCTGGTGACTAGTTAGTCCCGAAAACAGACTTTTCGAACAATCATACGCGAGTTTACGAGCCATGGGCTAGACTATTGATATTTTACGTGGTGAAATTTCGCTGCCTATTTGGGATGCCATAATACGAACAAGCCATCTATTGACCAACGGTGGCCAAGAATTAGGGGTTGAGTAGTTATTCTGAAACAGAATGAAGCCTTTATCCAGGATAGCAAACAGTTGCTTCCCTAACATAGATCTAGCTAGATGCTTATTTCCCATATAGGTATTTTTAACTAAAGTAATATTTTTATCTAAGATTTAGGCTCAAAATAAGATTAAAAGTAAAAAAATATTCAACGTCAGACTGTGCACAGAGTTAAATTAAGTGGAGATATCTTTGGGATTCCTGTAGACAGAAATAGAGTAGATTGGCGACTTGCGCATGTGGTGTTTATTTGGTTCGTATGGCATCAAACCTGCAGCGTATCTCCGTCAAATGCACGGAATATTTTTAAGGCGTGGGTGATATTTTTACCGCTTTAGTCATTGGCCGTAAAAAATAATATTTCGAACCTATAAGAGAATGTTCCAGTCACATGTTTGAGCCGTGAATCTCTATTGTTTAGAAATAAAAATCACCAGAATTCAAAATAAAGGTGGTATTAGCCATTAGTTAAGGATTTTCTGGATCTTTTAACTATTTTTTTGACAATACAAAAAGATCGTAGATTAATCTACAAGATCTCCTGTCCAATCTTTTTTGGAAAGCCAAAGGCTGTTTTAGGACCCATTACTACTTTTTTGAAGCAAACAATGGGCTTCTAATGGTGTCTGACGGAACTCTTGAAGACAATTTAAAAATAGTAAGTTTTAGAGTAAGATAATGGACATAAAGAAACTTTAAGAGAATTGTTGTTGTTCGATGCTTTGGGCCCTTGCCCGGACCGGTTTGATTTCTTCTTCCTATACCTCTCGTTTAGAAAGGTTAGTAGCATTACGATTCTACAGGGCTATGGTCCTGGAAAACCCCGGTGTATATGGGGCGGCTTCACCGAAATCAAACCTTTTCTGTATGGAATTTAGGCAGCCCATAGGCCCAATGCGTTGTAGCTGGTGATTTTCTTTTTTATTCTTTTCCCCGACACTTCTGTTGGGTGATTATCATGTGTGTCACAGAACTTCACAAAATACAAATGGGCGATCCTGTTATTACCTACTGAGTGTTTTTCTTTTGTGGATCTTTTCCTGTATGTTTATGTTTGTTTGTTTGTTTTTGCCTGTAACGAATACCTCTATCGTCGCCTTTTATTAACTGCTCGTGTCTAATATTGTGTTTGTAACTAGGAGGTATTTGTCACTTTTGTTGTCGTCTCTCTGTGCAACGAAATGCTGTTTTAGGTTGAAGTTTCGCTTTTTTAGGATCCGTAAAATTAGGTTTACGGAATTCTTTATTGTTGGAATTGGTCACACACGACTTTGAGGTTGCTGCAAATTGATTTGTAAATTTCACAAAAAAAGTCTGGATGAGGAGTAGCTAGTCAGTATAATACAGGGAAGCTGAAGAAAATGAGCAAGACCAATTAACCAGGAAAGAGAAGCAATGCTTTTAAAGCAATCAAAAATACGAGTAAAATACAGGGAAGGCAAGGTGAGGAGACAAAGAATTGTTCCGTGGAAGAAACCGTCTTATACAGCATTGACATACAGTTAATAGTGTTAGTAATGCTAGCCAGAAGTATTGGGCGTGTATGGCTAATCTGAAGAGTAAGAAGTTAAAAAAAGTGCCCCCGGGTTATCGAATGGCTTGATGTAATGTTTACCCTTTAGTGCTTTACTGGTCAACACTTGCCGAACTGCATGTCAACATAAAAACAAGTAGTGCTATGCTCCTATTTCCTGTTATGCAGACATGATTTTAGAAAACAGCAGACTAAAACCTGCATATCCTACATGAAACAGGACCGCATGAGTGGATTTATCAGAACCCTTGTGGAAAGTACAATTAGGGCATTAGCGTTTCCTTGGCATGTATGTGAAACTATTGTTTGATCCAGCACAATGCTGTGTACACTAAAAATATAGTTCTATTGAAACACGGATTTACCAGCGTATACCAATTTTAGATTCGTTTTTGACTAGCCAGGTCTTTGTTATGTATAAATAGTCACTAGAAAGTTAAAATTTCATTCTCGTCGTATAAGTTTTCTTGCATTTCAATACAGCGTGTGCTGAAATGCCCAGAAGATAAGGGTTCAGCATAGCAGGATGCAGGAATAACCGTTTAGGGTGATTCACAGGAAGCACAGGAGGCACAGGAAACGCAGGGTACACAAGGTGCATCAAACTGCCTAAATTTTAGAGAGACTTATGAACAAAAAAACAACGTATATTACAATTTATCATACCAGGTTAAGCAGTCGGTCAATACATAAAGTAGGTTTTCTGTGGGCCTTCTTTCTGTTAATCTAGTGGGCATCCACTAATAGGGACCTACTGATACTGTTGCTGGTTAGGCATGTTCCCATTTTGCATTCCGAAGTATTGTTGATAGACATTAGGGTCGTTGTATCCTTGGTTTGGCATAGGCATTTGTGGATGGCTCTGAGGGTATGGCATTCCTGGAGGCAAATGGGAACCCGGTGGTAACAGGCTACCTACCTGCTGATGATGAAGTCCCACTTGCGGGTTTTGAACTTGTTGCTGTTGAGCTTGTTGAGCCTGTTGTTGAGCTTGTTGTTGAGCAACAGAAGGGTCTGGAGTTTCAGGTGAGTTTCCATCACTTTGATTATCTTGATCGTCTCCTAAGCCTTCTTCTGGTGCATTCAAACAAGCTTGAATCAAGTTCTTACCTTCACTTTTAGTGACCAAAGGTTGCAATTTAGGGGTTGTGAAAGTGTAAACTAACCCCGTTTCACTCACAACTAACAACAACACTTGGGTACCAGTCAAGACGGACAACTCATAAGCTTTTTTCATGATCCCAGCCTTTCTTTTGGAGAAAGTGATGTGTCTTCTGGATTTATCTTGAATAAACTTGATATCAATTTTTCTCCTTTCTTTTGGTTGTTTCCCTCCAGTAGATTGTTCGTCATCATCATCTTCTGGTGGTTGGTTAGTAGTAGACGTATTGAAAGTCGTGCTTCCTTGTAACTCGTCGTTGGTCTCTAACTTAGGTTCAGTGGCTTCACTCATATCTATAAAGTTTTTAGTTAGTATTGTTTTTTTTTAGTTAGCTAACACAAAACAAAACAACCGCGACCCTTCCACCATAACTGTTCTTTCGTGCTTCCGGAAGAAATCCTTACACCAATCGTGTCCTTACCAACAACATATTTTCAATTTGGTTTCCCACCCCTGATGACAGCCCTCCAACATAACAAGGTTATTTTTATTGGCAGTGGAGTGTCATGAAATCATTAACCGTAACTTCAAAACTGTCAAAGGGGGGAAAGAAAATCGTTTGCTAGTAAGATGGTTTGACAAATCGACGATGGATTTCTTACAAACCTTTTCCACTTTGTCTAATGAAAGTTGTCGACCAATCATCCGCCTCTATCCCTCCTCTCACCATTCACAACAACAATGACCAGTCAACCATCAAACATAACCAGTAACCGTGATTGTAGGATGATAGTGCTGACGTTATTTATGAATGATAAATTGATGGTGCAAATCTGACGTAACCCTATTAGGAAATTGAATAGATTATGAATGCTTCTCCAAATTAGGTAACCTCAAAATCTTAACCCAGTAAATGGTTTTAGGGATGTAGATGTCGGAGATTAATGAAGAATCATATCTTGGTTGAGGTTCGTGGAAAGGCAGATGCTGGCTCAACTTGATTGCTAAATTTCAAAGCACTCGCTCATTGAATTGTTGGGTTATTTTGATAATACATACTTTTTCACTTGGTTATTTAGGAAAAGTTTTTAGAATTTTTTTACAATTTTACCAAAGAGGAATTCCCTTGTTGAGAAGTTTTTTATTTCATGGTGAGAAGTTATTTGATCGTGCAAGAACCATTTATATATTCTTATATGATATTTATTTGGTGTAGGTTCTTTTTCTTTTGCAACGCTGTCGGACATACGAGAGTTAGATCCGTTGTCAGCTTCGTACATATATAATACATATAATTTTTTTCAGTGGCCATTGACGCCATTTTCTGGGGCTCCTGTGCCGTTATGCTCGTTGGTTGACGTTTGTTTATCATTATCAGTGCCACTAAGCTCCTGCGGATCTTCCAGCTTTGCTCCTTCCAATTCTGCAGGTTCTTCGATTTCTGGATTAACATCAATTGTATAGTCTACCCACACTTGCAATAAATCATTTATTTTGTCATTGACTTTCTTGTGATCAACCTTCCTGTTGACCAAAACTAACCACTTGAGAAGTTTGCTCTTCAATACTATGGTCTTTGGTAAATTTTTCAGCTTCAATGCTCGAAGCTGTGAAACAATGTCATCTACGGTGGTTTGAGGGGTCAAACTGGCAGAGGCTTCTCCACTGCTCTGAAAATCCACTAGGTCACGAAGACTCTGTATCAATGATGTGGAAAGCTTGTGAAATTCCTGCAGTTGTATGTTGTGTTCAGTGGAAAGTTCCATACTGGAAGGGAAATTTTGCATAAACTCAATCTGATCTTTCTTGTTATCATAAATGTAATTCCCTTGTTTGTAATTCTCATCCAAGTCTTCTGCGAGGCCCCAATCCAGATCTTCTTCTTCCTCCTGTTTTGGTTCTACTTTCTTGACCGGTTTTTTGGCTTCTTTCTTGAGCTCGAGTTTCTTTTGCACCTTCTTTTCTGTCTTCTTCTCTACTTTTTTAGGAGCAGTCTTTCTCTTCTTAGGTTCCGGTGACTTCACCTCAGGCAGAGGAGGTGGTGAAGGCAGTCTTCCCCGCAGGCCATATTTCACAAAAAGCTGCATATCGAGGGGGTCATTGGCCAATTCGTACGCGCTATCCAACAAGTTATCTTTGCGTCTTTTCACAGCACCAAAATGGGCGTCAATCATGGCAGCATCTAACCGTTTGATATCATTGCTCTTTATCCAGATATATGTATCGTCGCTAAAGAATCTCACCGGCACAATGTATGCAGGTGCAGCTTGTTTTCCTTTGGTCTTCTTAGCAGGAAACACAGTAGTTTTTGGTTTTTTGGCTACCACATAGTCTGGCAAAATTGATTCCTCAAGCACCATGGCCGGCCACGGCGGATAACCTTTCACTTTAGCGAGTACTATATCTGTAGGTTTGAACTCTTCCGACATCTAAGGGCTCGTTCTATCTGTTTATGTGATTGAAACTTAAAGGTGTCAAAAAGAAGAAACAAATAAATTGTTTTCGCGTTGGATCAAGCTAGGCCCACCGATATAAGATGCCATCGTTCCCCACTGCTACTGTCAAGTTATCGAGAATCTTGACATACGGCACGTTCCTGGACATTGTGGTGTAAGACTCGGCCGGTAAAATCATGTTCTTGCTGCCAATACCACCATAACTGTAGGTGTAACTATGAAAAGAGCTGGTTTCGCTGCCTACCACGAGCTGACCGTCTTTGTAGTCCATTTTTATGCAGTAGACAAACGGTTTCCCTACTTTGTACTCGTTAACAATCTCTTTAGAGCTTGTATCAATCACTGACACAGATCCAGACTCTGTAAGGGTGATTATTGTGGACTTTTCAAGGGCAAAGTCGATGACAGGAGAACCGCACGCAAAGGCAAGCTTTGAATCGTTTCGAAAGTCCACAGCCGCTAAAGTACCATCGTTAGCACTGCAGAACACGGTATATGGAGTACCGGTATCAGTCATAACGGTGTTGATGGAGTCAGATGCCACTTTTAGGGAGAATATGGAATGCTGGGTCCGGAAATCGTGTAAGTGCAAAGTGCAGTTATTACCACCTGAAACTGCCACTTTTGGAGTCACAAACGCCACGCTCTGTATCACATCCTTGATACCGCTGTCAGTAGATGCAGAAGAATGGTTAGGCTGGTTGGTAGCAGCATCCCAGAGGGTGACTATATTACCATTAGCGGAGATGTGATACGACGCGATGGAGTCTGTGGCTAAAGTGGGCATGCGATTAATCGTGGGGAACGACTGACCGTGTCCTGTAGCAGCATTGATGAGGCTAAAGGAGTCACCTCCCGCTAGTACGAGTGGAGTGTTCGGCACAGCCGCTAGACAGTTGATGGGTGATAGGCGTATGGGCTCCATAAATTGATTTTGCTCGTAGCGAGATGTTCAGGTATTACGAGGACCGTGCGAAAGCGGGTTCAAGTTGCTTAACACAAGCCATTGAAAGAGTACAAGCAGACACTCAGGAATGGTTGCAAAATAATCTTGTATGTCTTCTTATGCAGTAACATACTATTTTGTGTCATTGATCTACATAGTGCCCTTGTGATAATAATCTAATTCAGCATGAGACCAGAACACCAAGGTCGTCAAGGTGGAACGAACCTGGAATGTCGTATAATACGAGTGACTATATGTACACCATGGTGAGGTAGCTGTTGTGAATGACTAAGTCTGACTAATTACTCCTCCAGTAGCCATGCAAAAAGTTGCATCACGTGACAAGATCACTTAAAGTCTCTACGCTACTACCAACATACCACTTCTCACGACACACCATACAACCGGCACCAAATCCGTCTCAGAAGACCGAATTCCCGCAAGTATTGACGTTTTGACTCACAATCACGTTTTAACGAACGGGGCAGCTGAAAACTGGTGGCTCTTTTTTTGGAATCTCAAATCACCTGACATAATAGCTTATAAATAAATAAAGCCATTACTTCCATCAGCCACAAATCTAATCTTTTCCAAAGCATAAATTTGATGTCCCAAATAAAAAAAAGAAGAATAACTCCGTACTCTTATACTTGTGCTGCCAGACCCGTGGACGTACCCTTATGTCACAACGCAGAGCTTTTGCTTCCACCGCTTGAAAACTCCGAGAAAAGCTTTATCTCTTGGTTCCACTACATCCAAACCAATCTTCCATCCTCCACATTCGATGGAATGCTCCATTTACTGTTCATAAACACAAAAGAAGACTATTGTTCATTGCTACGGCCTTACACCGAAAAATGCCAGTCCTTGCCTTCTTTGGACCGCCAACTCAACACAATCTTATGTCAGTCTGTCAGCGAAGATCTCCGCCGCACATTGTCTCTCTCTGCGACGTTATTATCATGCTGCAACTTCGAAACCATCAAATGGCACTTCCAGGCTAGGATAAATGTTTTCCATCTAATGGATTTGGAGAATCAGTTGTTTTTCAACTCCAAAGCTCCACTACAGTTTCTAACTGATCTCACATATTTATGTACCATTTATGCTTTAGTGTTTGGGATTGATCCGCCGCAGGACGTGAAGGTGAACTGGATTTTGAATGCATTAAACCGTGATCCTTCTAATGGCTTGTTGTTGCAAAAAATCCAAGCTAATTGGTCCGTGGTGGCCAAAGACCTATGTGAATTGAGAAGAATAATTTTGACTAATAAACAGACACGCAGGACGTGAATAGACCCATATGGCGTGATAAATGACAACATGAAAGTGATAGACACCGCCGAATACAGAGCGGCTGTAGTTGTAAGTTAGATTTGGTGAATACAAGTTGCCGGTTACAGTCTCACCATTATACCTTTCAAAACCTCTTTCACGCAGCCAAGCTTATTTGACTCTTTGGTGTCGTGTCTCTTACAACGCATAGAGTCTCGCTCTTCCAGCTTTCGGTTACACATTCTTCTTTAATAAGCTTCTAAACTGCTTCAAAAAGTCCTTGAAATTCTCTGTTCGTCCAAATTCTTCAACTATAGGCCCAAGCTCCTCTTCGCTTAGTGCAGGAAAACTACCTGTCACTTTCACTTCATCGATTTTTAACTGGATCCAGAACTCCTTATCGATATCTTTGGGATCCAAATTACTGAACTTAAACTTAATTGTATCTTCTGCCACAACTTCTAACTTCAACCCTAAGTACTTTTCAAACTTGGACAACTCTACCAGATCTTTATTTACCTGATCCAATAAGTCGTCGGAAATTTTATTGATTTTCACTGTCAAGTCATTTATCTGGTTGTTTAGGTCGTTCAATTCTTCATCTAATTGCCGTTTTTTTTCAGACAACTTCACTTGCTCTTGTTTCAACTCATCAATCTTATCTTGTCGGCTTTCCAAATTCTTCAACCCTTCCTCTATTTTCGCTTTCGTCTCTTCTTTTTGTTCATTTAGCTGCTTTATTTGGTTTTTCAATTTTAACTGCTGCGTTTGCAAGTCGTTGATAGTTATGGAATAATTGGTCTTATCATCAATAATCTGTCTCTTCTTCATCGTCACGAGCTTGTTGAATCTGGATGTGAACGCATCCAACTCCTTTTGGAGCTGGAAAAAGTCTTGAGTTGGTGTTTCCATGTCGTGTTGTTCTGTTTACTTTTATTGATCTTTAGAAAAAAAACATGTTTGTGTACAGTCGCGCTGCTGGGGTAGTATGTCGGATTATAGTTTAAGCTAGGCACGATGTGCATAAAATGCCTGTAACCTGGGACTATACAGGAGGCAAGACATGCTTTCGATATACAACGAAACCACTGTGTTTGGTGAATAAAGAGCAAAAATTGGAGTATATACGGTTCGTTCTTGGTTGCAAAAAACTGTACGCGACATTTATGTCAAGACAGTATAAATAACAGTTAATCTGCTCGTTTTTTGCCAGCTTTTTTGACTTATTGCTTCTTCTGAAAAATGGAACCTGACTCCATAAAACTCCTTACGTTCAATGTTTGGGGGCTCAAATTCATCTCCAAACATAGACAAGCTCGTATTAAAGGTATTGTGACAAAACTCCGTGATCCATCTGAAGAATACGACGTGGTGGCGCTTCAAGAAGTATGGTGTCAAGAGGATTGGGAAACTATCGAAGCTGGACTAAATGATATATATCCTCACACCAGGCATTTCAAGAGTGGTATTCTCGCCGGACCAGGGCTTGCTATTCTTTCGAAAATCCCTATTGACAGCTCCTGGTTGTACAGATTCCCTATAAACGGCACACCAGCTGCCGTGAATAGAGGTGACTGGTATGTTGGTAAAGGTTTGGCAGTGACCTGTCTTTCCAACAATGTGGTGATATTGAATAGCCACATGCATGCTCCTTATAGTCTTCATGGAGATGAGGCATATCTGTGCACGCGGGCTTGTCAGGCGTGGGATATTGTGAAATTGGTGGCATTGTTGAAGAAGGCAGGTTACCATGTTATATTCGTGGGGGACTTGAACTCAAGGCCTGACTCTTTGCCACATAAACTATTCACCCATTACTTGAGAGACAGTTGGGAAGTGTTGAAAACGCAAGAGAAGGCATTGTTGACCAACGAAGAGGTGCTGTTATTGTCTCCTAAAGACCAAATATTGAAAGGTGCCGTTACTTGTGATTCTCAGCTCAATACTTGGAGAAAACATAAGAAGAACCACGAAGGTTGCAGGCTCGATTATGCATTAATCAGCGAGTCCTTATCGGTATCTGATGCGCAAGTGAGATTTGTTGATGCGTTGCCTAGCCATGGATGCTCTTACTCTGACCATTTTGCATACTACGTGCAACTCCGATTCAGATTTGATAGGGAACAATCTCAACCAGATGATGAACTCGTCCCATTGCTTCAGGAGTTGATTGCAGAGATAGAAGAGTACACTATGGAGGGATTACCTCGTCAGAATACGTGGAAACAGTTTTTGTTTTATGCTGCTACATTAACGATAGTCTGCGGAATGGCGTTTGGATATGCTATCAACAACATTGCTTTATCTCTTATAATGCCATTGTCGGCGATTGTTGCTGTTATTGCAGGGCAAATCTCTGTGCTTTGGAAGAGACAGGAAATCAGAGCCATGGAAGAGGTTAAGTTGGAAGTAGTGGATATGTTGAATGGCTTGTTAAGGGCCTAGTAAAGAGGACCTGATAAAGAGGCTAATAATGAAGATTTCATGATATATTTCCATAGAATGCAACAAAGCATAGCATACAGATACACAGTAACAGACAGAGTACGAAGTCGTGGCTACCAACCACGTTCTTTGTGTACTGTGTCGACTATTTGTCTTCATCTCTGCAGAATCTTCTATAAACCGCGCAGCTTATTACGTGTTAAAAAATCACTACATAATGTCACCTTTGTTCTTTTTCACATTACTCATAGCGGTACAGGCAAGCTTGTTTGACTTCTTCCAGAACCAGTTTCACCAAAGGGGAAGTAACCAGCAGTCAAACTTCGAACTCGAGGACTTAAACTCAAATTGTGACGGGTTTTTGTGTCCAGAGACATCGGTCTGCGTAAAAGAACCAAAACTTTGTCCATGTCCGTATCCATCCAGTCAATTACGTTGCTTCTTGCCTAATGGCAACCATATCTGCATATCAAAACCAGGAGGCGAATTGGCCGACAACTACAACGATCCTAAAACCAACTGGAAAGTGGACGCTAAAGACGATAATGTACGGGACTGTGGATGGGTGCTCAGATACTACAAGGGTAAATTATAAACGAAGTGTTCTGACACAAGAAATTTCCTTTTATAAAAGCAAGGTTTGTCCACAAATGGAAAACACATACGGGCTGCCCGCTTTCATGATGTTTGCTGCCTGTAGCTGACATCAAAAGTACATAGACAAACAGAAATACAGTACGGCACACGACTAGTTTTTTCGGTTCAGTAGATTCGCTTAACTAAGCCCCTTCAATACTACAAGCTTCCTTATTCGCTACTTATTACCATGAAACTGTAATACAAAACCTTCTAACTATCATTTTCTTTTTTTGCTATTTGTACCAACCTCCACAAACTTATCTCATATCTGCACCACAACGCACCACCATCCCCAGTCGTTTGTGGCCCGCTTCACATGACCAAATTTCTTTTTCCCGCGCCTTATCCTAAATATTTCAGACTCCATATTTTCCCTTTTTATCTACAGTATCTTGACCATGACCATCGACGTTCACATCCAAGAAGACTTGAAACCACGTAGAAATTCATTTGGTGGGCGTCCGTCAACCAATAATTACAATAGTTGTTTCCAGAACTACTACCATGGCCATAACTACTTAACACCGAATCCCAAGTACATTACCAATGTCAAAGCCAATATCAACCACTTCCAATTGAGAGACTTGCTACAAATCGACCAAGAAACGGGTGACTTGTATTTTACAAAGAGTTACAGCCTTTGGAAGTTATCCCAGGACAAGAATAACACTGTTGGAGGCCGTGAAGGCGGCTTGAAAGGGTCAGGTGGTGACGATGACGGCAGCTTTGGGTTCGGCACAAAAGCAGGGTATCAGGGGTTCAACGCTGATGGCGGGTACAACAGCGACACCCTTACATCCACCGAAATTCTCAAACCTGATTACTCGCCTCGTTGCTTCAATGTTACCGATAACGGGGCCATGGTTATAGGGGGGCTTATGACCAGTGCTTACCGGATTTATTTCTCCAACATTGAAGGGTTACAAATGAAAAACCAAGTTAATCGGCCCCAAAAAGGGTTGTTTACCTTCTATAGCCCTGAGACCGGTAATGGGAAGACCGTCAAGTTGGGTGAAATGATCAACAATGCCGTTTTGATTGATAATAATAAGTATAAAGGTACCAATCAGTTCAAGTCGTATGTGTGCAACAATGACTCATCGCTTTATGCTTTGGATATCATGAATAACGATGAAATTGCAGTCAACAACAGAATCGTGTGTGAGCATGACATCTCTTTGAACAGTGTGATGAACAGTCCTACCAATGACAAGCTTTTGGCGATCACTGGTGACACTTCATCGATTTTCTTGGTGGACCCTACCTCCAATAAACCAGTGATAGAGAAGATTAACACTACACATGATTCAGGGTTCGGAATAAGTTTCCACCCCAACGGGAACTTGTTCTCGGTTGCATTCCAAGATGGGAATTGCCAGCTTTATGATTTGAGAAACGTTTCAAAGCCGTTACATACTATCAAATCCACCAGACCGGGCCACCAACTGGGAGGGTTCAGGTGCTGCAAGTTCTCCGATAGCAAGTTTTCAGACATTTTGGTGATTTCTGAACATGTAGGCCGTGTACATGTGGTGGATTTGCGGACATTGAACGAAGAAGCCAACAACCATCAGGTGATTGTGTTCCCATTTGCTTTGGACCAGTACGGTGAGTACAGACGGGAAAGAATTCTCCAAGACAGACAAGGGAACAGCGAAGACGACGATAAGACAGATGAAGCGAAAGGCAACAACACAAATGAAGACATAGACAATGATATTGAAAGTGACAATGCAGATGGAAGTCTCAATAAATGCAGCAAGTTTGCTAAGGAAACACATGAAAACATTCCCATCTACGATGATATGTTTGACGAGTCCGATATAAAGTTTGACGCTCCATTGGTTTATGACTACGACTACCTTACCAATGTCAACCCAAGACTTTTCAAATACTACACTTATAAGCCTGAAAAGAGTTACACTTCTCTTGCAACCACACCCGAAGAGTCACCTTCAAGATCTTTGGCACCCCACTCGGATGCTGCTGCAGGGATGAGCAATTTTGGCAACCTTTTCAACTTCCCCATGCATTCAGCTGAATCTAGCTCTACTTACCAAAATTCAGATAATCATATTCACGGAGAAATGGAATTGAGTGGGTTAGCCTGGTATGACTCCAAACTTTTTATTGGTTGTGAAAACGGTGGTATTATCCGGTGGGATGTTAATTACATTGCCAGAAGAAGTTTTGGGTCCTTTTCATTTGTGTAACGGATAATGATTTAGGATATATAAAGGAAATTTAACGACGACATGTTCTTTGTTCAAAACGACATTTTTGAGTTGATCAAATTCTTACATAAGCAACAATCCTCTACACGTTATGTTTTTTTACGCGTTGATGCAATTTCAGATACAACTCATTGTGAAAACAACGAAAGTAATACACAAGCGTAGACTGTGTGGCACGTTGGGAAAAGGTACAGCTGGACTTTGAAGGAACACAAGCACAACCTTTGTGAGTACAAAAACCAAATTCCAAGTTTACAAAAGCCACCTACTCGTTATAGATCAGACTATCAGATCACTAAACAGATAAAGAAGCCAGTTTAAAAAAGCTAGTTTTCATCTACACAGACAGCATTCAAATCACTAAAGGTGGCAAGGAGATAAACTACACAAAGTCGAATATCCATCCATGCATGTATATCCGTCCCAATTTGGGAAATTATTCCAAGAGATCAAGCGAACGTCGCTTTCCCATTCGACCTGTAAGCTCACCATTTTTGCATCTTGTTTGGACATAGACTCGTTATGTTCTGCTAAAATTCTTAGTAACATCTTCAGAAAGGAACTTATACAGTACCAGCTAATACCGGTGGTAGGCTATTCGGACCTCAAGGGCCATTTTGATAAACTTGACGAAGAAGTGTCTAATGTGATTTTAATCGGATGTGGAGCCATGCTTGACATGGAAGGATTCCTTGAGATCAATCCTGCAGAATTTGTGATCGAAACAGACACTAAGGGAGACGTTTTGAAGCAGTTGCCTAACTTAAGGCGGAGAGTGTTTGTGATAGACGGCCATCGGCCTTGGAATTTGGATAATTTATTTGGGTCGTCCATAGTCGTGTGCTTGGACGATGGGTACATTGACGACAACTTGAAGGAAGAGAAGACTGCATATGAGAAGTTGACAGAAATAGAAGACGAAAGTGAAGATAGCGAAGAGGACGAAGACGAAGAGGAAGAAGATGAAGACGAGGAAGAAGAAGATGACGATGTGATTTCCATTCATTCCAACGATGACGAAGAGACAGTCTCTAGGAAAAGAAGGGCCCAGTATAAGCAGCATAAGAAACAGCGCAAGCAAAGAAGGATAGCCATAAACAAATACGAAGATACGGTAGAAGCGTACTACAACCAGGGTACGACGATAATGACGTCTACGACCGGTACAATTTATGCGTTATTATCTGCTATTGGAGAAACCAATATCGAGAACTTATGGCTTGCCATAATCGGTACTTCTTCTCTTGATAACCATTATCCTGAAGTTTACGATAAGTTCCATCCGTTATATAGAGATGAAGTCGTCAGATTAAATCCTTCAAACCAGGTGTCAGAAAAAACTGCCGATTCTACGGTGTTGACAATGGACAAGGACTACCATCTTTTCCTTTTGCGTCATTGGACGCTCTACGATGCATTTTTCTACTCCAGTCATGTCAACTCCAAGCTAAACCTTTGGACAGAAGATGGTAAGAAGAAACTCCATAAGTTGTTTGCCAAAATGGGGGTTTCATTGGCCATAGCGCAACAGAAATGGATTTATATGGATATTGAGGTAAAGAAGAGCTTACCGTCGATTTTCAGAAAATATCTTCCTTTATACGGGCTAGAGGGCATAGTAAGAGAAGGGTTCATCCGAACGTTTGGGTTTACCGGTCAGTTATCTGCTATGGAGTGTGTGGAGTCGTTGACAGCGTTATTGGAGAGCGATCACCGAATAGTTTCTACAGAGAAGGAGATCGAGGAAGATATGATTAATGCGAGAATTAAAGACCGTGAAAAGATCTGGGTTAATAACTTCTGGTCGTCATGGGATGCTTTGAACATGGCCCTTGTTAATACAGGGACGAACATTTCTGGAATCACTTCGACCTCGTCATCCTCTCTCAACTTAAAGAAGTATAAAGGTCTTGAGTTGTTGCTACATGGTCTCGAAAGCGCCAAGAAGATCCAACAGGTGATATTCCGAACGGGAACCTCGTTGCTCGAGAGAAAACTCATTAAGAATTTGAAGTTGTACAGGCTTTGTGTTTTGAATGACGGATCGATACCAGATCTCAAAATCTTCAATAACCCATTGATTCTTTCCAAGCTTGGAAACTGGATACTCGATAACATCACTGAGTTAGAGTTCTTGAACAACAAAACTACTTTCTTGAAACCATTAGTGGTAGCCAGTTTGGACATAGAAACAGATACTTATTTGGTTATTGGGTTGGCACCCAAATACCCCAGAGGAATGAATAATTCCGACAAGGCCAAACTTATTCAAGGGAAAAATGGCGGCGATGGCAATATCACTACAAGATTGAACACTTTCAGCGTGGCATTCCAACAAGTGGCAAACTCTTCGGGAGCCAAGGTCAGAATTGATAGTTTCGACAGCTCAGTGATTGAGATCAGAAAAGATGACTTGTCCCCATTTTTAGAGAAGTTGACGTTGAGTGGATTGCTTTAAGCCATTAGAGTTTTGAAAGGAAGGACATTTTGGACTCACTGCTGAACGACAAAAGACTACAAGACGGTCGTTGCAGAAGACTTGATGATCCTTGTCCTCCTCGGATAGCCAGGCGACAAGTAAGAACGTCGCAAACGTGGTTAAACGATCAAACGCTTTCACCAGGAAACGATCAAAAGCCCCAGCTTTATATTGTGGAGGCCTTTTGATGAGCCATGTGTCACACTTTATCGATCTTCCTTTCCCACGTAACAAACTTGAGGCACGTACAGCGGACTAGGGTTACTGGGCTTCGAACAACAGCTAACACATAATTATTAATAAACGAAGAAGTCCCAAACTCGGCCATAGGGAGAACCAACCAGACAGTTGAGGAGTGGAGACTGTACTTAGTATATCTTTACTACTCTGCTATACGTTTTAAGAACAGAGACTAATGACAATGTCACATGATCCTTAACATGCTGTCAAAAACCAGACGGGCTCACAACCGCTCACAAAAGTCTATATTCAAAGCTGTCACTTTTTCTTTTCCTCCCTTATCTAACAAAATGTCAGAAATTCCTCTAGTAAGTATGGAAGCTAAATATACCGCAAGCACCAGTATGGTGAGTGATGAGTTGTTTTTGGCTGTTCACAAAATGAAGTCATTCAAGCATGCACTCAATTTTGCTACTGTTTTCGGAAGACGATTAGAGTTTCTTGAGCTTGCGTTAGAGGCTAGTAAACTCGTCACAAACAAACAAGAAGAGATATTACTTGATGAAGCAATGAGCCAATACAATCCAATATGGTGGGACTTGATAAAGGAACATACTCATGCGGCAAACTGGTGCTCTTACCGTGAATTTATGAGAGAAGCTACTTTGACATTTGATAATAATTGGCAGCAGATCGACAAGGAGTATCAACAGATTATCAAGCCCCATAGATGGGGGAAGGAGCTTAAGCCTGAGCACAGGAAATACACCGAATTTGTAAAAGCCAATATCGAACGAGACTCTTACTTTCTTACTATTTTTGGTTCATCCCTTGCAGCAATTATAGCTATTTTCATCATTGTTTTGGTTCTTTTTGGAGATCCTTAAGTCTGTGACATTAATAGTCAGGAAGGAGTAGCAAGGCTCCCAAGATTCCAAGAGTAGCAAGGCTCCCAAGAGTCCAATAGTAGCAAGGCTCCCAAGAGTAGCATGGCTCTGAGACTTTGAGTTTCATAAGCAGTTTTAGTTTAGAATATATTCGGGCTCACTTCGCTGTCTCTGTATTGAATAAATACCTGCCTCCCGTTTGGGATCAAGACTTATCCGGGAAGACCAGGCATAGATGCAAAATACTTGATGCTGAACTGACCCTGTCACGGAAAAAGCTGTCATCCAAGAATTATCAGGGCTCGTAGCAAAAGTTCGTATTTAAACAACGCGGTTTTTCTAATTTTAGTTTTCTACAAGGTATGTCAGAATTCTCCTTGGTGGATGACCCCACAGAAAACGACGTTACTCGGGGAGAAAATGACCTCTTGATGGCACTCCGTAATTTGAGACGGTTTAAAAGAACCAATGACACTTTCTTCCAGCGACACGACAAGGTTTTGGACCTTGCCTTGGATGCCAGCGTTCTTGCCAAAACTAGTGAAGACCAGGAGGAAATCGAAGAAACTGTCCGGAAGTTTGACCCCATCATGTGGGATTTGATAAGAGAACGTATCACCGTAGATACTTCCCTGTCCACTGAGTTGTTCCGCCAGGCTATTGTGGTATTCGATAAGAACGAGGCAGAACTTAGAAAGAAACACAGTCAGATCATTAGACCGCATTTGTGGGGAATGAAGCTAGCTCCACCGTACCGGAGATATACACCATTTGTCACCCAGAACATCTACAGAAGTTATGGGCTATTAGTCACTGTCAGTTTAGTATTTGTGGCTTCTTCGCTTTCCTGCTATTACTGGAATGTCGCCCCAGTATATGAGGCCAGCGACACAAGATTTGTACTTACCTTAACAAGCGGTATCCTAAGTTTTGTATCCTTCTTTTTAATCTTTTTTGGAGGAATTTTTGCACTGTCATACCTTTTGGATCAACAATAGTTTTTAAAAAGAGTAGTTTAACAATATAAAAACTGATGTTCTCTAACGGGCTCTTGACCCTTCTCTGACAATCGCACTATAAATGGTAATTTTCTAAAAGACATAAAATGTCCGCTATTCCTTTGATGGAAATTCCTGATAAGGAGGCTCAGCCTTCTGTAGACCAAGGTGATGAATTTGTCACAAGCATAATCCCTGTGAGGGACCCTGTGAACGCCGAATTGTTCCCGGTGTTGAGGGACATGAAGAAGTTAAGCAGAGGGGATAGCATATACAGGTCCTCATTAAGGCTTTTAGAACTTGCTTTGAAAGCCAGCGAGCTAGTCAAGACGAAAGAGGAACAGGCAGAATTAGAAGACACTGTCCGTAGATTCGACCCTATTATGTGGGACTTCCTTAAAGTGATTGTAGGGAATAGTTCAGACTTCTCCGATTTCCTTCGGAGGGCCATTTTAACCTTCGACCAAAACAGATTAGCGATTAGGGAAAGATATGAGAAAATAGTGAACCCTCATCTTTGGGGAAAGGAACTAGCCCCAGAGTACAGACAATACACTGAATTTGTAAATGCCAACATTCCTTCAGCGTATTTGAACTTACGCAGAGCGTTTTTGGTGTTTGTGGTTATTCTGACGGCATTCATATTATACTTGAAGTGGTCTTACGATCCGAGCTTCCTCGCCATAGTGTTCTGGAGTATGGTACTTCCTTCATCTGGGACTAAGTTGTTGGTATCCTTAGTGTCAGCCTCGAGTATCTGATCTCACGTATGTTAGACTTTCTGTCTTGAGGTTGCGTTGAGCAGTCAGTCAGACTTTGTATGTTTTCTGCTCTGTGTCTCTTGCTGATTTGTAACAAATATTTTTTACCTTTAAGACACATTATTTTTGTTCGAATCCTAAAGAGGAATCAGTACCGGTTTAAAAACTTTTTTCGTATAATAGGACATTGTTTTCTCTTTCTACTCATAATTTATTTGGTGTCAAAAATTTTGACATATTCTGGGCTCGTATTTCAAGTCTCACGTAAACCTATTTCCCACTCCCTTTTTTATATTCTCACCTAACCAACATGTCTGCTATACCTTTAACTGGGATCCCTAAGGTAACTCCGGCACATATAAGCGATGAAATGTATCCAATCATTTATAAGTTGAAGTGCTACAGAACTAACACCCAGCCTAAAGACAGGCTGATGCTGAACCTCTTAGAACTCGCTTTGGAGGCTAGTCTCCAAGCTAAGACCAACCACGAACAGGAAGAAATAGAGAGGTCAATTTACAAATATAACCCTATTATGTGGGATATGATAAAGGATGCTACTGTTGCAGAGGCTGGAGGTTCGTATCCGGACTTTATTAGGAGAGCTATCTTGACGTATGCAGAAGACCTGCATGTTTTCAACATGAAATATCAACGGATAATCAAGCCCCATAGATGGGGATTCAAACTCAAACCTGAACACCGGAAGTACTCAGACTTTGTAATCGCAGTTCACGAACGAGATTTATTACCGGGGTTAATAATTTTAGGGGTAGGTGGATCGTTTTTTGTATGCTTTGTTTTGATTATTATTCACTTCATCTCAAAGGCCAAGTGATAGCCATTTTCGAGGCACCAGATAGCTATTTTAGAGGTTCTGGTGCTGCTATGATTCTTGGATCCAAACCCTCTGGCTTGTGTGCATATTCAATGTTTTTATTTATCTTTTGTTTATATCGAAATTTTATGCCAAAATAGTCCGAAAACCTTAGTAAACACTAGAGGTCTCTACCCTCTAGAAAGTTCACTGCCTGCTTTAAAAAACATCACGGGCTCAATAAAGACAGACATGGCTGCAAAACCACGTGTCAGAACCACAGCCTGACCAGCTTGATCAGCTAAACCAGCCCCAACACATATCCTTGCTACTTGCTCTACACTGTAAACAGCCTTTGGCAACAACACCATCCAGTCTGCCATACGGCTCGCCATTAAAGTTTCGTCAATGGAATGTCAAAAACACAAAAAGTCAAACTCGACAAGAAACCAGTCTAACCTTATACTCTAATTACATTCCCAGCCACTCTGTTTGTTTTTAAAAGCAACTACGCATTAAATTGCACCTGCATTGATGTTAAACAGCCAGCTGGCGTCTTTGTTTAAACCCTAATTCTAGTTTTGAGCGTTGCAAATTTGGAGCCGTATCGCGATTAAAATTAAGTATGGGGCCAAAATCATTGTGAAATCCATCACAACAATATCACTACAAAATGACATGGAATTCTTCCAAAAGGAGCTCAATTGACTCCAAAACAACAGAAGGCACCAAACGAGTCAAAATGAAGTTTTTGGTTTTGAAAGCGTTGTTTCTTGCTGTTGCTGTATCTGCTTTCGTCGCTTATGAGTATGATACCTTAGTAGGGAGATCATTACCATATATCAATGAACACAACAAACAACGAGAAAAATCACAGGCGAACGGGCTCAGGAAAGTAGAACACCTTGTGGCACATGCGTTGTATGCTCAAAACGCTTCTGGTAATCCCGAGACTATCGAAGTCAGCTACCCTTACGTGGTTCAGCCAGGCTTTGAATTTGTGGCCCAGGAAACAGTGGTAGACCATGTTTTTGGCCAGAGCTACGGTACACCTTTCGTGGCCAACTACACGCCCCCAGAAGGTGTCAAATTCAATAAGGTTGTAGCCACTTTGAACACATCGGTGGCAGGGGTGCAGTTTAATCGGTTAGCCCATTTGTTCTTTAACGGAGTGGAAATCTGGAGAACAAGCACCATTGAGCCCGGTGGAACGTTCACAGTGTCATCGTTTTCCAAAGATATCAGTGATTACTCTGTTTTGTTCAAGGACAAGGGAACATTGCTGTTTGAACTTAATAATAATGTTGATAGTAGGTACACTGGGTCATTTCACATAGTGCTCAGTTTGGCATACTATTTCGATCCACTGGTGGAGGAATTTGAAAAGAAGTATGATTCGGTACAGGATTTGCTTCAAATTGGGTCAGAGCCTACGAAAATCTTGCCTCTTGGCAATGGGGCTAAGAATTTGATCAAACCTGAAGTTTTCTTACCCACCGATTCGTTTAATGCAAGTGTGCCTCATTTGAATTCAAACACGTCAAATGTCCGGTTATCGTTGTTCACATCGGGAAACGCCGACGAAGAGTTCTGGTACACCAATCTTTTGGATCAAAACACTAACTATTTTGGAGACCAGGGCCTTTTGGGGCATGGCCCTGCCCGTATAGTGGAAGTCTACATCAATGGTAAATTGTTCTTCACTCAGTCTCCCGACCCAGTTATTTTCACCGGTGGAATTTCCCCTTCGTTTTGGTCACCTGTTGTGTCCAGTACAGCCTTTGATTTGCGGTCAATCAACTTCGACTTGACACCCATCTTGCCTATCTTGCAAGATGCTGAAATAACTATAAGAATAGATAATGGCGTGGACCACAAACCAGTGGGCTCCAACTGGATTACCACTGCCAACTTGCATATATGGGAAGATGATGAGATTTTGGGAGTTTCAGGCAAGGCGTCTGCTAATGTCCAAGACAGAGCATGTATCCCTATTCTGATCAAACCTCTGTCCTCAAATTTGACTCAGATTATCACCTGCAAAACCGCAGTGGAAGTGAACAGTGAATTGACATATTTGACCAGCCAATCTGGCGAAGTTTCTGGTGCTATTACTTACAGCACCGTTACTAAGGACGACAACGTGCAGATATACGAAGAGTCTGCTAACGACCAAGGGATTGCAAGGGCTGGCACCACTGAAAAGACAATCACCGTCGACAAGCAAACTATTTGGACAGAAAGTTTTGCTTATCCTTTGTACTTGGAAATGGACGTCTCCACTCAAGACAGTGACACCAACCTTGACGTGATAATTGCTACCTCCAAGAACCACCAGGTGGAAGCAGGAAGTTTGAGGTCGTCTGAAATTAGCAACCAGAACGGGACATCGTTGTTCACACAACTGCCAAATGGGAACCATGGAACAGGGAGCCTTGACACTAACTACCAGTACTCCAACCCCAAAAGTGAGCCTCCTTTCTATCAAAGACATGTTGAGGCCAGACGAAACCAGATTGTGGTGGATAACGGCAACTTTGTGAACAGTTTTGACAGCATATCTGATTTTTTTGCAGCCAGGGGCGACCAAGAGGTCGTGGACCTTTTGCAGAGCCACGGAATAAATTAAGGCACCTGATGATCAGTTCTGGTTGTTCTGGTATGAGGGTTGGGACCCCAGGGTAGTGGACTTGAACAGCCTTTTGAAGTGTGGTTTCTTGGTAGGCAGCCCCAAGACGGGACCATATGTACCAAAACCAAGATCAAGCGCCTTTTCGTCTACTTGAACATCACATTCTGTGCCTGCCTTGTTTTCAGGTTCCTGCACTCTGGAAGGTTGGTCTAGGTACAGTGCACACCACTTAAAATTTATTTCGTAGTTCAATTCGACTTCAATAGTATTATTTGACATTTGAAAGCTTGTAACTCGTAAGAGGGTCCTGTAGAGTCTTATAACCCTTCAGTAATTACGTTCCAATTCCACTCCCCACAAAAGCATTTGACATGGATGTTATTTTTTGCAGACGGAGCGAAAAGTTGAGATGAGATAACTATGGAAATCGAATTCAACCAACAAAATGATATAAAAACCATTACCAAAGAGCTCCGAAAAGACCAACTAAGCTTTGTCAACAGGCTCCAGTGTATTGTACACGACCACAAGTTTATCCTGCTGCTCAATCTCCTTGATTACCCACTTATTCCTAACGAGAGATGCGGTTCGTGGTATTTACCTCCTGCACAAACACCCACGTCAGTTTACTTTAAATCCACAGATGGCCACACAAACGAGTGGAAATTCTCATACAGGCGACTCAACCTTCACTTGATACCGCTCATAAAAGAAAAAAACGGCGTCGTTATCGTGGACTCGACGAGGAAGGGCAAGCTCTTCCCTGACGCTCTCCTGAAAACTATTCCGATCTGGTGTGCTGTTTTGAACTGTTTGTGCTTTGGGCTCGACAGCGATAAGGATAACTGGGTCAGGGTGCCGTCGGTGATTCCAGAAACGGAAAAAAACCAGATCATTGCTATGATCCCCGAAGCAGTCAAAGAAGTACAAAGGCTCCAGTTGTTCGAAGTCGACTTGGACAAGCCCTTGGTGCCGTACTGGATACACCCAGGGGCCAGAACCGCTAAAATGCATGCCAACGTCTACCATGTCGTCTGTCTCAATGCCTCTGATAACAAACTCGAGAGCATTAGAGTCAGAAATGAGATCATACGCTATGTCCAGGGACTGGCCGATGACCACGAAATGTGGGTGCCCAAAGATGTGTGCAACGGTAAACTTACGCCAGATGTACTCTGGAAGTGTATGTCTTCGATAACAGACTCCACGGGGTATATAAAGAGCATGAAGGAGGAGGAACTTATAGAGGCTTTAAACCATGCAGCTGGAAATAAGTCCAGCAGTATCGACACCAAACCCATTGGGTCCACAGGGCTCCATTTGGGGACCATTACCAATGATTGTGCATACGATTTGTCTTTGGATATAGACCATTTGGTGGTTCTAAGCAAGCACAGAGTGGAAAATGTGCCTAAACATATACGCGTGCACCATTTCCCATTGGAAGCGACCAAAAAGGGGTCCAAAGAGTTGCGGGACGTCTTTCCCAAACTTATCCCACATCTAAGTGCCAGAACGTTGGTTGTGGACGACACAGGCACTGACCTTTGTGCCGGAGTAGCGGTGATTCTTTTGATAAGACACTTTGATCTCAGGTTGCAAAAGATCCATACACCAGCCAAGGGCAATAAGGATTTGGTCAAACAGTTTCTCAGCGTCATAAACCAGCAAGTTTCTGTGAACCCTAGCCGTAATACCTTACAGTCTGTGAACACGTTTTTGAGCACTGTCGCATAGTGTCAAACTGTTGATGTCAAAATTGTACGATAAGCCTGAAACCTTAACTCCGGCGCAATTTTTCAAAGTGAAACTTCTTTTTTCTTTAACTATGAAATTTCTTGTACTCCCAGGGTATCTCCAATCAGGTAAAACGTTGGCTGAGAAGTCGTCGGGGCTTCGGAAGTTGATGAAGAGGTCGAACCATGAGCTCGAGTATATCGACCCCGCCAAAGTCATTGAATCTGTGAAGGAACTTCCATTTCTTTTAGGCGATGCCACAGAAGAGCAGCAAAAATGGCAGCAAATTGTCGATTCAAACAACAACCGGTGCTGGTGGGATCCTCGTGATAGCGCCGACTTTGCTGGCTTGGAAGAAAGTTACCAGTGGCTTAGCAATCACATTTCAGAAAATGGGCCTTACGATGGGATCATAGGGTTCAGTCAAGGTGCAGGAATGGCATTGATGTTAGTGCTGCAATTCAAGTTCAAGTGCTGCTTACTCTTCAGTGGGTTTTGTTTGACCAAGCCAAAACCAGGCCAGGAGTTGTCAGATGAGCCGGACGCCGAAGAATTCAAGCAGAAATACGAATTGAATCCCCGGTTCAAGAAATTCTATGGGCCCTATGGCGACACAAAGATCTTTAATGTGTTTGGTAGTAACGATGGGGTTGTTCCCAAGTACAAGAGCTTGTACATCGATCTGGTGGTGGAAGGAGTAGACCATTTTGAGTTTGAAGGAGGGCACATGATGCCCAACAAAAAGCCGTTTTTGACACCATTGATTGAAAAAGTCAATGCCGTGAACGCAGCACACCTTTGATCTGCAATTGGCCGGAGGTCGCCTTATACAGTATCATAAAAGGGACCACAAAAGACGTTATCAATAAATGTACATAAAATATACGTAGATATCTTTGAAGATGAGTTCGCAATTTAAAAAGTTTTAGTAACACTAAATAAACCTGAGAACTACTACAAACGCCAATTTGTTACGTTAAGAAAAACGCAAGCAGAGTCGCCGCTACCACATACACACCTGAACTACCAAGAACATGTCTGTATACAAACAACAAGCCGAGCTCCCGGCATGGATGAAGAAAGAACAGGAAAAGAAGTACGATAAGTACGGCGCCCGGCACCGTGAAGAAAACGAAGAATTACCCACAGAGAACAAGTATTCCAAGTACGGTGTGGAAGAAACGCGTAAGGTCAGACGCGATGATGATAAAGAGACCAGAAAGCGGGTGAGAGAGGAAGAATGGACAGAAAGAAATTACGATAGGTACAACAAGTACACAGAAAGGCCCCGGAAAGAACACAGGAAGGAAGAAGTGCCCACTGGAGAGCCTGAGCCTTCAGAAGAACCAGAAGAACCGGCAGAGCCAGATGTGCCTGAAGTGATGGCGTACAAGAACCTCAAGGTGACGAATCCTGCTAATTCGTACTACCAGACGTTCCAGAGTAACATCAAACGTGATTTGACAGATGTCAACAAAATCATACGAACCCACTACAACCAGAGGACGTACCAGTCGAAATATCAGGGGAACAGGACCAAATCGCCCATCATCAAACTAAGAAACTTCAACAATATCATCAAGTACATTTTGATCGGCGAGTTCTGTAAAAAGGTTGATCCTGCAGACCCTACGCCGTTCCGGCTTTTGGATCTTTGTTGTGGGAAGGGAGGAGACTTGAACAAGATGGAGTTCATTCGTCTTGATGAGTATATCGGAATCGATATCAGTGATGGGTCCATTCGTGAAGCTTTTAGTCGGTATGAAAAGAATAAGGTACATTTCCGTAAGCATTTCAATAACAACGACCACCGGGATGGGAAGAAATACAATTTTCAAAGTTATTTTGCTACAGGAGACTTGTTCAGTAACACAATTCCTGATATACTCGAGCCCAACTTCCCAGGAATCATAGATAATGTTTTCCCGGTGGATAATGTGCTGATTCAATTTTCATTGCATTATGCATTCGAAACGGAACAAAAAATCAAGTGTTTGATCAACAATGTTTCTAAATCACTTAAACCAGGTGGGAAATTTATTGGAACCATTCCATCTTCAGATTTCATCAAGTATAAGATCACTAAAGAAATGAAACCAGGCGATACTAAGTTCCTGTTTGGGAACGAATTGTACAAGGTGGAATTTCATGAGCCACCTCCTTTAGATGGAGATTTCAATGAGAATCCATACGGAGTTGGTTACAATTACAGTTTAACTGATGCCATTGACAATGTACCGGAATACGTGGTACCGTTTGAAACATTAAGAAAAATCTGTGAAGACAACCAGTTAATACTAAAGGTTCGAAAAAATTTCATCGAGTTTTTCAATCAGAATATCCCCCAATATTTCAAAAGACTCAACCACAATTTAATTCAGAGTATTAAAAGAAGTGATGGTAAGTACGGTATTGAAGGGCTTGAAAAAGAGGCAATTGAATTTTACCTTTTATTTGTGTTTGAAAAGATTTAGACACTTTTAAACGTCCTGATTTATAAAGGATAATCAGGGGAATTTACCACGAGTAGTTTCATATTAATTTGCTGAGGGTCCAGAATCGCTTAAGCTTCAAAAACTCAACAATTAAGCGAGACTACCAACCATGCTGAATAGGAGTTGGTTGTCATTCGGTTATCTTTTCCTACAGATTCGAGGACAAAGTAATATGTAGGTAAAATAAAAAAAAATAAAAAATCACAAGATAGGTGAAATTAGTGCAAGGGGAAACTGAAATCAGATTGTCTTTTGCCTTTTTTTTTTATAAAACATACTTTCCTGTAGGTATTGTAATTAAAAAGGGCTTTGTGTAACTAACTAAAGTACATGCAAAATCAATCGTCAAAACCTTGGCCAGAACTAAGTGGAAAAGACGATCAAATTGAAAAAACGAACAAGCAAACATTCTCCATACTAGTGCATAATAATGCGTACTGCCTCCATAACTCGGAAAATCACATAAAAAATAAAAAAAAGGGCAATCATGCATGCTGATGTACGGAATGGACAAAGAGAATCAAATGAAAGTCTCCATCAATTGGGGGCAGTAAAGAGAATAAAAAGCCGGAGAAAACAAGAATTAAAAAAAAAAAAATATTGGGTTGTAACAATAAAAAATGGAATTGAACCGCACTCTAAAAAACCCTAATGTTGCAGGAAAGAATGAACATATGCAAAGAAAGGATTATGTACTTTTAGAAAACGGTTATAATGCACGCAAATAAACAAATTTATTGTTTGTAGCAATCGATGAATTTAGCTTAGCACAAACGGGATTCTCACACCGTGCCTGCTGCGGCAACCCGCTAGCGTATCTCCGGACGCGTACAGGTTTTTTTTTTTTATTAAATTTTTCAGTTTGGTTTTTTAATTTCGATTTGGTTTGTTTAGGCTATGGAGTAGGCCCAGCTCAAACCCAGCGCAATATTGAAGAAGTGCGGACCAGGTTATCGTAACCATATACTTTGGTGTCAAATCTGGAATTCCTTTGAATCATTTCAGGTTTTAACGACAGTTGTCGGTATTTTCCTGCAACCAGTGTTTAGTCGTCTAAAACTACGAGGTGCTGCAATACAACACATGTACTTGGTAAAATATCGTTTAAATGGACGAGGGCCACTGACGAGAGTAAAGTCTTGGAAAGTCTAGACATCAGCTTTAGTTTGCTGACGGCGTTCGAAGAAAAGTTTGCAAAAAATAAAAACCAGGACTGGCCTAAAACGGCCACAGTTCGTAAAAGTATGTCAAGATTTTACGCCCGACTGGTAAGCTGTAGAACAGACAAGGTGATAAGTGGTGGACGAGACTAGCCTGGTTTCAGGTTGATCGATATTTTTAGACAGTTTCATCTACAAAGCGATAGTTGTTTCATTTATGTTATGAGAATTCCACTAGGCAGTACTAGGTACCGAGAAAATGGGGGTAAAAGAGGAGGCTTTAACATGTGGACCCGCACACCAGGTTTTTTTTTAAAAAAAATTTTACCTCTGCTTCCCGGAACAAAAAATACCAGGCACGAGGCTGGTGTAACGGGAAATGACTTCACTTTACTAGCATAGAGTATAGACAAAAAATTTGAAAGAACCAAAATCAGAGGCTGGGTGTGGCGCAAAAACACAGGGGTACCGTAAAATTTCATTTACTTGGAAGCGAATTACAAAAGCACCAAGAATTCCAACTGTAAACATAGTAATTACCTATCAAATCTTACATACAAAATCGCCCATATCCGGATTAAAACTGTTTCTATGGCTAAATAACAATAGACTCGCTTACGCCTATTTAATTTTCTCTAAAAAAATTAAAAATTTTGCTGCATAGGTCACCTGAAATAAGAGTGGCATGACGGCGAAAAACAAAAAAAAACCAGAAATAAAGAAAATAAAAAAGTGGCAGGGTTGAGTTAAAGTTAAACCCGATTATAATTAGGTAACCGTTGACTAAGGAAAACAAATAATAATAAAAAAAGGTTAATTCAATTTACTAGAGAAAAACCAAATGAAAAGTAAAACGTAATCTTTTATGGAAACCTTTTGGTTGTTCTAAAAGGATTTTGAGTTTCTAGTTGAACTTTTATGAGTAGCCTTTTCTTGTCTAAAAATAAATCGTTGTCATTTAAGTAATCTTGAGTTGACCGGTGTTGTTCAGCTAAGTTGCTTTGTTTAAAATGTTCCCTTTTCTTTAATTTTTTTTTTTTGCGATTGTTTGTTACAGGCTTCTATTTATTGTTCTGTTTGCTGTCGACTTACAATACCTACCTATAAAGTTTTATTCGGGTTTTGTTCGAATTTAAGTAACCTCACTTCCATTGTTAGTTATTACTTTACTCCGTGATTATTTTCATCTCTATGAGCCCAGCCATGGATCAATGACCCCTCCTACCAAAAAACATGGCAACTTACATGAGTTTACCTACGGTGCTGTAATACAATACGTGTGTTGCTGTATAACCGCAAAGCCTTTTAAACTAATTATTATTATGAAAAACCTCCTCCCAAACTTAATGTAATTTGTGTTTTATTATTTTTGCAAGGGCCAATATCTACTTTTGATACAATGGAATGTTCGATCCCATAGGTTAAATATTCCTATCCCGACTCCTGCATGACTTAGACTACCCTTTTCGATCGCATACAGTGAATAATTTTTTACCATGAGTTTAAGCTAAACCTTAGCCCTATGATCTATATAAGTGAATTATTATACTTCCTTAAAAACAACTAAACTTAGACATTTGACCTAATCGGGCATTCCATTGCATGAATAATATCAATAATTTCACTTGAATTTTGAGTGTCTTCCATAATCCATTTAAATTTTGCTTATAGAACAAAATAATTTTTTTTTATTTTATTTTATACCCCAAAAATAAAAAAAAATCAATTTCAATAAAGATGAAACAACTTTTCTATTTTTTTTTTTTTAGAAAAAGGTCAACAAAAAATTTATTCAAGTTTTAAACTTTTATTCCCAAATTTTAACACCAGTTGTTTTAAATAAATAAGAGGGCAATTCAGCGATTCTTTGCCTCTTTAAATTTGAAACCTAATTTAAATAAAACCACTTTTTAAAAAGTGAATAACAGTTCACTTTTTCGGGTTCCATATCTTTCAAAAAAACAAAATCCAAAATTTCAAAACTACAATTCCAAAAGCTTTCTTACTATGAAATGGATAATACCAACAAAAGTCTCGACAAAAGTTTATCAATAAACTCCATACTAAATAACCAATCACATAATAATGCTAACCAACCTTCAGCCAGCTCAAATCACAATCATAGTCACAGTCGAGACCAAAGCGTGGGTAACGAATTTCAAAAGATATCTTTAAATGTGTCTAAATCTGGGTCTAATATTGCCAGTGATGCCAGCGAAGGGAACAGCAATGGCGAACTGAATGACGAAGATTCTTCCAGTGAACAATCAATGTTATCTCATCAGCGTCAACCTTTACAACAAGGAGCTGGTGGCCCCATCTTTTATGACGACTCCAAACCCAATAGAAGATTTAGGCGGAGATATAACCAAATCATCCGAAAGTACAATTGCTCTTATCCTGGTTGTAACAAAAGTTATGGATCTTTGAATCATTTAAACACTCATATTGTCACTAAGAAGCACGGACAACGTAAGTCTAAGTCCGATTTCCAGAATGATGAATTAAATAACTTGGATTATAATGGGAATTATTGGTATGGCTATGTGCCAAATGTCAATGCTAATGTCCGGTATCCTTACATGCATCCTTACCAGTTACAATCTCGTTCTGGTGCTGGTGGACAGCAACAAATGCCTCCTCAGCCACAAATGCAAGCAATGCCGGGACAAATGGGTCAATATGGTATGCAACCTCAATTCCCTCCTGGGTACCATAATCCTCTTCCTCCAGGCACTTCCTTTGCAGGTATGCCGGGTGTCTTGCCGGCTAATATGATCGGTGTACCACAGATGTATAATCAACAAATGCCTATGGTGCCGATGGGGCTCGCACATATAAATTTACAAGGCCAGGCTCCACCTCCTCCACATCAGGGCAACATTCCTCAGGCCGCTGTTCCGCAGCCTCCTCAGGCCGCAATTCCGCAAGGTGTTCATCCTCAGGGAATGGTGCAAGGAGTTCCCCCTCATTTAATGCCCCAACAATCCTTATCCCAACAACCGCTTCAACCCCAACAGCGACCACCATCACTGGTACAACAATCACACCCGGCCCAGTCCAGGGCTCCTGGCCCGCTTCCAGGAATGCACACATCTTCTTCCAGACCATATAATCCGCTGCAAACTCCTGTCACCGCATCCCAGACTCCTAACCAACATAGCCCTCAAGGCCCTGGCCGTCCCAACATCTTCAACTCGGCTCTCCCACCCATCCAAAGCTCCAACCAAGCGTCTGGGGTCCCTCCAACAAACACGTCATCTGCTACCCAAACTCCACAGTCCCATCATCCTCCAATGAACCCACAATCTTCACAGACTCCCCATCTACCACCACAGCAGCCACTGTCCTCGAATGCATCACCAAATCAGAAAATCAGCCTTCCATCCATCAGCAGCCTTACAAACCAGGGCCTGAACTAACACTGTTAACAAAAAGAAACAGCGACATGTCAAAAGCAAACACTCAGTTAAACTGGTGCTTTGTTATGTGCCATTGACCACATTACACAGTGGTAACCAATCTTGAACAATTGGATGCCACTTTAGACACGCCTCATGTATTATTACCTCTTTTGTACTATATAACTATGCAAATCGACATATCTTCATCGTATAGTTATAGGCCATCACTAAATCAAAGTCGCGACGATCTTTAAAGGTTTATAAAAAAAAATCGCACACTAGAGTCGAAGCGCGGACACCCATACTCGACAACTGGTTTTCAATCTACAGGCTTTTTTAGTGCTCTTACACAAATATGACAGATTCTGTCAACACTGAAGCTCTTCTGTCAGAATTGACGGACCAGGGCACAGTAGATGTTCCAGGAAGCGCTCAGACACCACCATTGGCCGAACTAAACCCAGAAATCAGTTCCGATCTGAAGTCAGGTCTGCCAGATCAACAAACCACTGAAATCAAGCCACAGGCCGAACAACCACAAACAGGTGACTCTCAACCCCAAACTGAGGGCCCTGACACCAAGAAAGAAGTGCCTGAAGACGCATCTCTGATTGCGTCTGATCCAGAACAGAAAGATGAAAAGTCTGCAGAGCCCAAGAAGACCAAAAAGAAGAGGCTAACGTTACAGGAAAGATTAGCATTAGCAACTAAAACGAAAGAGAAGAAAGACGCTTTGTCAGCCAAAGCATCTCAGGGAAACTCTGCAACGACAGAAGAAACGACCCCTCCTGCAGAACCAGCAAAATCTTCTCCAGATCAAGAAGGAAAAGAAGAACAAAAACCAACAGAAGAACTTGAATCTCAGAAGAATGATGAACAACTACAAAAGCTAATACAAGAGAATCAACAGCTCAAAGCAGAGCTCGCTAAGGCCAGTAAGACCAAAGCTCAACAAGAGCTTCAAAAGAAAGATGAGATCATTAACCAATTAATGCAGGAAGGAGAGCAGTTGTCCATTAAAGAGTTGAAATTAAATGATACCATCAAGAAACTTAAGACTACCACTGCTGACTATGAGCAGGTGATTGAAGAAATGAGCCAAAAGAATGAAGAAAGCATCAGCCGCCTTACAGAACTCGATGAAACGTTGAAGAATAGCAAAGTCAAGACGGTTCAAGAATTATCGAGAATTGTTGCTGAGTATAACCACATGAAATCACAGAATCTAAGCCAGAAGATTCAGGAGAAGTCAAAATCTTATGAAGAGGAGGTGAAAAAGGTTCAGTTAAAAACCAGAGAGTTGAATGAGTTAAAAATACAGTTCGATTTAGTCAAAGAGAGCCATGCGCTTGAGTTGGCCAACAAGGATGAAATCATCAAAGGCTTACGTACAGAGTTGTCGAATATCAACAGTGCCAATTCCAAAGAGATTATTCGTTTGGAGAACAAGATAGAAACACTTACCATGGAAAACGAACAGAAGCAAGGGGCGTATAGCAATGGTGGAAGTGGGCCTGGAAATAGCGACGGAGATAGCACTGATTTTGCAAAGTTACTCAAGAACTACAACAACTTACAAACAGAAATGCTCAATTCCAAATCTAACTGGGACTTGATTGAAATAAATCTTAATTCTAAGGTCAGTGATTTAACTAGCAGACTCGATGGGTTAAAGAAAGAAAAACTCCAGTTAATTGGAGAGCTTAAAATCATACGAAACAGATTAGCTGATTCTGATTCGTCAGTTGCTGAATTGACTGAAAAAATACAAACTTTGCAGGATGACATTTCAAAGAAAGATGTTGTCATTGACGACTTACAACTAGAAGTTTCCAATCTTAACGAAAAGCTCGTCAAGATGAACCAGATCTTTAACAATGAAAAGCAGGCTTTGAATGCCCAAGTGAAAGATTTGGAAGAAAAAGCCGCAGAGCAAAAGTTCGAACGCCAAACCAGACCAAGAGGTAGACATCCCATACAGGAACAATACCTTGAGGAACAACTTGACGCATTCCCATCACCCTCCATACCTCATCCAGATGGGTTTGAACCTATGCAAAGCTCCAATTCGCATTTGGAGACGTCGATGGATAACTCGTTTTATAACATGGGTTCCCATAATGTCTCCTCACAGTCGTTAGTATCCAACGACATCGATAATACTGCATCGTCCATACCTTTCAACTCATTCCAGTTAATTAACAAGTTGTCGTCGACTGTCAGAACGTTGAAAGTGGAACTCAACAGTGTCAAAGATGAAAATGAACAGTTGAATGCCGATAAGGACAAACTCGAAAGAACACTACTTCAGAATTCCAAGAGGCTTAGCGAAATTGACACATTGGGCAATAAGATCAAAGAACTCGAACAGGAACTCAGCAAGAAGGTGGAAAATGAAGATAACTTGTTGGTGTTGATAGGAGAGAAAGAAGAGAGATTGGAAGAATTGAGAAACGACGTTCAGGATTTGAAAGAGTTGTGTAAGTTACAAGTACAGCAAATGATTGAAATGCAAGAGAAGAACGCCTGAAGGACAGAGAAAACACCCAGCATCATAATGAAGTAATAAAGGCTGACGTGTACCAAGCCCATACGTACCTTCTCCATAATATATTTTGCAGCCTAAAATCCGCGCATAAAAAGTTTTCTCATCTCATCTTTTACAATATATACTTTTTCCAATCTTGTTTATATACTACAAAAATGGACTACTACTATAACGTGATTAGCCAACCTGGCAGAAACGAAGTCCAAATCTTCGAAGTGGCAGACTTCACTCTCATCAACAGTATAGATTTTCAAGAAGGAGTACCCAAATCTTTCGTGTGGACCAAAAATGACCAGTCGCAAGATGAGCTTGTGGGACTCATAAAATACGATAATGTTAACGAATTAGTATACATTTCTCCTATAATAGGGATTACCGACAGAATTCCCATTGACGAAGATGTTGATATCACCGACATTTGCATTTCAGACAACAATTTGTACGGGTGTTTCCATGGGGGGATCATAAATTTGACCACAAACAAGAAATACAAGCCTAATAAGAAATTCGAGATGATTTATGCCGACGCCGACGGCAAAATATACCTTAGTGACAGCACAAAGGTGTATCAGTTCCACAATTCCAGGATTAGTGAAGCCAAATTCCACGTTGAATCCCCCGTGGTGAGGATAGCGAAGGCCGATGATACTTTGGTAGTGGTGACGCAAGATGGTGTGGCTATAGAGAATGGAAATTTTATTGATGGTGCTGTTGCATACAAGACCCTTAATGACAGGAAATTTGTCTTATATGCCGATAAAGTTGTGGTAGACGAGCATATTGACATCACTTTGAGCAACGTGGTGGACGTTGTGGTGGTGAACGGAGAGTATAAGTTCATTTACAAATCGGGCAATTCTGTTAACAGCAAGATCTTGAAGTTGGAAACCCAGACAGTCGACTCACAGGCGGCCATTGAGGTTGCCAACGGAACTGGCCATAGCAACATCAATTTACACAACTTAATTCCAGCTACCTCAAATGTTCCAGCAGACGACTTGTACAAGCAAATAGTGCAAAAGGTCGAGAACTCCCATGATCTCATTAAGGTTCTCGAAGGTACCAGCGACGAGTCTACGATAAATAGCGTCGTCGGTAGGCTCAGTACCGAACAGCAGAGTTTAGTGGTAAACACAGTTGTGTCTCAAGTATGCAAGAGCCCACTCAATTCCATGAACTTGTCCCTTTGGTTCAAGATAGCTGTGAGCAGCAACCCACACTTGATAAGCTCCATCCCACCTAAGAAACTTCTGAGCTTTTCCAAGCATTTAACGGCATCTTTGGATTTATTACCTGACTTATTGTCCATCAAAGGGAAGCTTAACTTGATCAAGATGCAGAACCATTTCAAGACCTTGCATATCGAGACCGACGCTGTTGAAGACGGCGAAGAGAGCATTGTTATCGTTAACGGAGAAAACGACGACGACGAAGAAGACTACAACTACAACGTTAACAACGAATCTGGTGATTCAGAAGAAGAAGATAGTGATGAGATCTAAAAGTGAGGAAAAAAACTTCAACAGAAAAAAAATATCTTCACTAATAATGTCATCAGAAGAGCAAAAGGACACTGTCCCCACGGACAAGATGTACGTTTCGTACGAAAGCATTCACAAGCTTTGCCAGAAAGCAGCCAAAGAAATCAAAAAACAGGATAGACCTATCGATTTGATCATAGCCATCGGAGGCGGTGGGTTCATTCCTGCCCGTATCTTAAGGTCCTTTATCAAAGAACCTAATGGCAAGAATATCCCTATTCAAGCCATTGGATTATCCCTTTACGAACAATTAGGGGATGAACCTGTGGAAACCATGGGTAAAGAAGTCGTGCGTACTCAGTGGATTGATTTTGGTAACTTGAGTCAACATTTCGACTCTTTGATCGGTAAGAATATCATTATAGTGGACGAAGTGGACGATACCAGGACCACATTACACTACGCTTTGACCGAATTGCAGAAAGATATAGCAGAAATGCAGGTGAAATTGAACAGATCGGACGAAGAAACCATTTTCCAGATTTTTGTATTGCATAATAAACTCAAGCCCAAAAGAGCAGAGTTACCACAAGAGTTGTTTGACAACAACAGATACATTGTGGGGGAGAACGTGGAGGACAAGTGGATTGCTTATCCTTGGGAAGCGGTCGATATCGACACTCATACAGAGAATGCAAGAAAGCAAGGAAATATATAGACACGTTTTTAGACTTTCAGTACTACTTAGAACCCACTTCTAATCACAATAGTAACCATACAACAATCTCCTCAAATACTTACACCAATGGCCCTTGTACATCTTCGGTTCTATATAATAAGGCACCACCACTCGTCTAAACTTGGAGTTCGTCTCCCATGCACATACGCGATGGTTCTTTGAACCCAAAAAAAAAAAATCATAGTGATGGTCTGATCCAATGGAGAACATTAATGATACCATCATTTTGGAGCTCTTCCAAGCTACACTTCTGGTGGACCTGCAGGTAAGACAACAGAGTGAATTCCAATTGAAGGAGCTATCCAAAGTCCCGGGATTTCTCCAAAGTTGTTGTGCTATATTAACTACCAATTACTCTCCAGGGTCAGAACATAACGCAAACGGGGCTAATTTAGTCTTTAAAGAGACAAAGATTGCTATTTCGGTGTTCTTGAAGAACTTGATTAACAAGACGTGGGCAGAATCCGATATTGAACTTGACAGGGCTTTTTTGAAGCAGAATTTTGTGCAGATATTGACCAATTGTGAATATAACATTAAGAAACAACTCTTGACCAGTTTGCGAGTTATAATTCAGCATGAGGCCCCACAATGGATGGAAATCCTCTATGTCACAAAGACTATGCTTGAGTCCGTTGGAATCCACCAATTCACCGTAGCAAAACTGGGAAATGAAGAGATTATGAATAAGGTCTTCACCGCAGTGCTTATAATATCAGAGGTGGCTCGATACTACAAATATACTACGAATACGGCACAAGCAGAACTTGATTGGGTGCTTAAGCAGTTTTTTCCTGCCCTTTTGGTTATAGGGGACATATTGTTTCAAGACTCACAAAACTTGACAGAGTATAAAGCCGAGATATTGAAGTTGATCTTCAAGAGTTACAAATTTGTCACATACCTTGACTTTCCTCCTTATTTACAAGAAAAGGATAATATTATCAAATGGGGACAGCTCCATGGTCAAGTTATAAGCATGAAGATTCCTGACTATATAATCCTGTCGGGATACAACGAATACGAAAAGAACCAACTTCAGATTTCGAAAGTCATGAAATGGGCCCTAACTAACGTCAACAGGATTATTGTTAGATACATAAACACTTCAAGGCCCACTGCAAAAACCTCAGAATTGAGGAGAATATACTTACACGAGTATCTCCCTTACTTATTGAAGAGCTTGTTCACTATGATAGAAGAGTGGTGTGGGAAAACCAGATGGATAAACCTATCCACGTTATACGCTATTATAGATGTGTTGAAAAACTGTTTGAATTTCAAGCACCTATGGCTTGAGATAAAAGAGATTCTACCCAGTTTGATCGAGTATTTCTTGTTTCCCAATCTACTTTTGGACGATCACAAAATTGAAGTATTCAACAATGATCCGTATGAGTACATTCAGTTGATTTTCACTGTATTTTTGGACGGAAATAACAAGAATTCACCTGATTTTGCAGCTATTTCATTCATTCAGACCCTTGTCTCAAAACGGAAGAAATCTTCATTGGACTTGATTATCAATATCTGTTATCAGAGATTGTATACTCTTCTTCAAGTGCAACCAGAGACATTGGAAACTGCCAAAGAAAAAGAGGCATTTTTGAGAATCCTTGGTTCAATGACGGATAACTTGATTAACAACCAGAACAACAAATATTACGACAGCATGGAAGATATCTTAATGAACTTAATTCTTCCCAATTTGAATTCAAATTTTAAATTTTTAACAGCACGGACTTTTGAAATAGTTGGCCACTTCAGTGATCTCGAATTCAAAAGCCCAGATAACTTGAATCGGGTCATATATGAGACTTTAAAAAATTTTGGACTCAATGGACACGAGGTCGAGTCGAATTTGGTGGTGAATCTTGAGAATGCTTTATGCATTCAGAGCTATTTGCATATAGATGAGTTCAAAGAGAGCTTGTCTTTCATTATATTGCCGGTGATGTCGAAATTGCTTGAAATAAGTAATGAGGTCGACAACGACACTATTTCGGTGGTAATGCAGGAGTGTGTGGAAAATTTCGGGGAACAGTTGCAACCATTTGGTACAGAACTAGTCTACAAATTGGTAGACAGCTTCATGAGAAGTTTGAGTGAACAGCAGGAACAAGAACAAGATGGGGTACAAGAAGGAGATGGGGATTATGACAACGATAAGGTGATAGCAGGGATTGGTATATTAAACACCATCATCACGGTGCTCTTATCGTTCGATAATGACAAGATAATAATAAGGGAGTTGACCAAGATTTTGGTACCATTAGTGAATCATATCTTAGCAACAGAAAATGAGCATTTTGTGGGAGAGATCTGTGAAATAGTTGAAAACTTGGTATATTTGAACAAGCAGATAACTCCGGAGTTGTTTGGGATCTTGAAGTTGCTCGACAATTTGATAAACAGTGATATAGGGGTATTGTATTTTGAAGAGGTGATGCCTTCGTTGAAAAATTATTTGATATATTACCCTGAACCCAGACAAAAGGCGACGATGCTTGACGAAACACAAATCAAAGAGATTGACGAGATATTCATGAATATTTTTTGCAAGCTGAACAGCAAGCTAGATAACTTGAATGACTTGATATTAAACTTTGAACTTGTTCAGTACTTTGTTTTGATGCTAAAATTAGATTCCGTCAAGTACTTCAAGTTCATTATTGAGCAGCTTATTCCAATGTTCAAGTACTTAGACAAGGATCAGCTCAAAAGCTTTGAATCTTCCCTTTTATTCCAGATATCTTTCTTGAACGTATTCATCTCAATGTTGATATACGATTCCAACTTTGTCATCTTTCAGCTTAAAGATAACTTTGGTATATTCTTGGGACACTGGTTCAAGTTGATTCCTCGTATCACAAGGACATACGACATCAAATTGTCTATTCTTGGGCTAATTTCGTTGATCAACAATAATAACCTCAATATAACGATGGAGTTCAGTGACAAACTAGTTCACTTATTGAAAAAGCTACCACTTGCCATGAAAGAATTGAACAAGAAAAGAAAGCCGTTTGATTTCAACAACCTTGACGAACTCTACGAGTTTACCCAAGGTGAAGGACCAAGTGTGACCGATAATGTCATTGGAGCTATTGATGATAGGGACGAAGATAGTGATTCTGACGACGACATAATCAATGAAGACCACAGTCAGTACCTTGATTTCTTGAATCAAGAAAACATGAAGCTAGTGGAAGAGGATATAATAGAAGATCCCATGGAAACAACTCCTTTGGATCACACGAATTTGCACGAAATCCTTCAAAATTTTCTCCGGTTATTGAAGATCAACAACCAAGTGAAATTTCATAAGTTATTTGGTGGATTTACTAGCGAAGAGCTAGAAAGGGTTATTAAAGTCTAGATTGACAACAAACACGCATTTGACAAGCCCGAAAACCACGCCAGAAGACGTATAATGCGGCCGGGAACGAAGCCGAAAGTTTTGAAACGAAAAAAAAGAAAAATCTTATTGCCCAAAGAGACTGTTTACGATGCCATAACCCGTCCATTACGACCCTAATTATACTTTGAAAAGGCCCTGGCACGCCTCATTTCATACAAATAGAACAATATAACAACAACCATGTTACATTTGACGTTTATATACGGCACCGTAGTCAAACAACAGAGAATAGGATTCATAACCATGTATAAAAGCTAAAACCATATAGAGTTATTTTTAGCATTATTTTGACAGCATTATTTCCCCTTTTAGGAAACTGTCGTACGAGGTTACGAACAAACAGAGGTCTCTTATTTTACTTTCCGGTGTCGCTACCTAGAAACCCGTAATTCTTGTCGGTTATTATCTCTTATCCCTGACTTCATGGCTCATGTTTCAACGCTCATTTCTCATTCCTCATGTCTCATCTCACTCCTTATCTTTGATTGCTCATATTGCGTTATTTGCTATAGATGTGTCTATAATAGTTGGAGATACAAACCAAACTTAAAGTACCATTAATATTTCATTCTGGATCCACACCGTAAAACCTACTTTCGCCAAGACGTCTTCAGCCTCCTCTAAAAATAGGGACCTTAAGATATAAAAAGTTTTTTGCAGACTAGATCTCGATACTCTACTTGTACCTGTAGTTATAAATAATGTCAAAACAGTAGCCCCACTTCCATTTATAACATTATGGTCACTATTTTAGTCAACGGCCGTGCCTGTATCTCTATTTTTGGCTATATTCCCTGATCTTGTTGTCTTGCGGTGTTAGTTCTTGACTTGCGATTTTCTTTGCTTGCGTTGCTTTGTATCGCTACACAGTCTACGATTCAAACATCTAAAGCCAACGAAAACTGTTGTATGAGTAAAAACCACTCCCACATCTCTGTTTACTTTCTATTGTTGTCGGTTGACCGATTTTGGCCCGATCGAACGGGTCTTGTTTAGCCCACGCGAGCCATTCAGAGTTTAGGTTTGATTATTTTTTATTGCTTCAATGCAAAAAGTCGTGTCCCCATCGCCCCGTGCCGCTTTATTATTTTTAATTAATGGCAAAGTCGGGTCCCCACCAACAATGTGCTGCAAAAAAAAGAGGTAATAAAATTAGAGTTATTAACCACATGTCCCAATTCGGTTTCATATAAATACGTCCCGTCTTACGACCTGTTTTAATTTTTTTACCTTATTCACAACTTTCTAAACCCTTTACTTTCATATCCCTTTTTTCGTGTTTTGTAATGAACGTCTTGACGCTCCTTGCATTGATCCACTCTGTGGTTTCATTGAATATTTTATTATCCACCACGGATTCTTGGGTCACAAAAAATATCCGGTCGCTTTATCACGATTTAACCCTTCAAAATCACAATGTCATTTTGGTAGGTCCCTTATACCAGTCTGTTCATTCTGTGAATGACAACAAACTCATTTCCAATGCTTCTATCGCTGATGGTGGGGACTTTGGTCATTTGTTACCTTCAAATCAAATTTACTATCACAACTTGAACAAACTTGATAGAATCAATGATGCTTCAAGTAAAAACCCTAAAAGACTTTTGAAAAAAGAAGATATGGAAGCTATAAATGAAGAGTTCAATACTAACAACTTGAAATCGAACATGGCTAATAATACCAATCAGTTTGGTTTTGACCCTCTTGACACAAACTGTGTCTACGTCAACTCCAACAACCCAATCAACATTTTGTCCAGCTTCTTGTTCAACATCAAACCACAATACTTCCCTAATTTCGAAATCGACTTGGCTATTGTGGGGCCCATTGAAGGACACTCTGCCAAAACGACTACTTTATCAGACGAAATCACTAAATTCTTATTGGCACATGATATCCCAACCGTTTCCATAACCACAGTTGATGCTGACCATATGTACTATAACAACAAGTATTTGACGCTTAAGAACAACAAATATGCCAAGGTTATGCAATTCCAAAACTCCAGAATCACCAGCTTCATCAACAAATTACAAAACTCCATGACCGAAAGCAACCCCAGGTTATTACCCAAATATCATGGAATTCGCTTAACACTTCCATCATACTTAAATTCTAACTGCAAACTTCATTCCAAATTCCAGTTTAATACTGCCAAGAGGTTACAGAACGTTACCTACAATCAGTTTGAGTTTTCTGAAGATTCTGACTATTTACAGCATTCCAAATCTGTGTCTTTAAAATTGGCAGGAGAAGATGAGTTGATCCCACGTTCTCAATCCAATTTTGTTATAAAAAAGAATGGTATTGAAGACACCGATGATATCGAAGATATGTTCTTTGTTGACAAAGAATCGAACTATTACAAATACAAAATGAAGTTGGCAAAGTCCATGGATAGAGTCAATGCTGGCTTACCTACTGCTGAAAATGAAGATATGATTCTTGAGAATTGTGATATTTCCATCAGTGTCAATTATCTTTTCAAATTAGACTCCAGTGCTTACCCTAAAGAGTAAATCACTTACTTGTAATTGTATAACGGCTTAATGAACAAAACTAGAATATCAATTTTTTTCTTGTACAAAAACGTGCCACGGCTGCTGACAACGTGGTTTAAAGTTTCGTCTCCATTTTGTGTGATTTTTACGAATAAACTTTACGTTGACAGGTTGAGATAGTCTAAACGTGTACCGGAAGAAATTGTTCCGACACGACAAAATAGGAACGGTGAGGACACGTCTTTACATTATCCACATGGAACTGGAATTATCACCAATGGGCCATAAACAACACATTACACAAGCAGTGTTTTAGCATAAACTAATCAGTGTTATCATGAGTGCATTTGACAGTGACGTAATATTGCTATTTCTCAACGGCCACAGTCGGGCAATGCTTGCAGTATCGTACGTCGTAAATTTGTTCACGAACTGCAAACCATATCACGTGACGAGACCAATTTTTTTCCGTTTTGACAGGCCCAGTCCCCACCTTCTTAAAGATACCGTAGAAGCCACATAATCGCACTGTAGATGTGCCCAATTAGATCCTCTATGATCTATAGCAACTGTTACCAACCCCTTCAAGCAGCTGTATTGCGACGCATCGATAGCGGAGCTCGTTATCTTATCCGATAAAGCAAGCAACAATTGTCAGGCGCATTGATAAAGAAATCTCATCGGGGAAAAAAAAGACTGCTAAATTATTGATTTATCAGCAGCTATGGTTATACCCAGTGAAGAAGTGACGTTGGTGGATGAAGAACATGATATACTATCTCGGATATCGCCGTATTTTCAAATATCAGAAACCAAGTATGGAGGTAAAGGATGTTTCAGCTATGACCGAATCCCACAAGGTACTGAACTAGTGGTGTCAAATCCCCTAGGTTTTACCATATCAAAAGATTTCAGAAAAGAAGTGTGTAACCATTGTTTCAGGTACGACAATGGTGAGTCTATGAAAACAAGGTACACGCTATCTGGGTTCAAGAATCAGAGCCTTTATTTTTGTTCTGAACAGTGTCTTGAAGATTTCACGTCTCCTGACCACTCAGGTGTATTGTGTAACGCCCTTTTGACCTTAGACAAACTATATGCCAGGCTTCGGACTGAAGATGAACATGAAATGACCACAGATGTGGACGACAAGGATTTCATTCACATCATAAAACAAAAATGGCAAGAAGTAGATTCATGGGACGAGCGAGTCAGTAAAATGAAAAGGACTAAATGGGACACTTTAGTTCCTAAAATCAACGACTCAGAGTATTTGGAAATAAAGTACGTAATCACGGTGCTCCACAGACTTTACGTGAAGCAACAAACAGGGTCAGATGGTGACCAGATCCAATCAAATTTTCTTAACCAGTTAAATTTGCATGAACAGTTGAACACAGAAACAGAGCTTTTTGAATTTCTTCAGTCTAACGAGATCCTGAAGGTGTTGAAGTTTAAGAATCTTTTGGCGTCTTATATCAACATATATAAGTTCTTGAAGTTGACATGTCCCCTGCAATACCAAAAATTCATCAACCCATTGAATATTAGAATTATAATCGGTATCAATCTAACGAACGCATTTGGTATTTGGTCTTTAGACAAAGGTGACAGAGAGTTTTTAGGGTTTGGTGTATACCCCAGTGGATCATTTTTCAACCACTCTTGCAGTCCCAATATCGTAAAGAAACGGGTAGGTAACCAGCTCCGGTTTACTACTATCAAGGAAATCGAAAAGAACGAAGAATTATGCATTGATTATGGTAACTATTTGAGTGAGTCTGTTGAAGTGAGAAGAAAACAGTTGAGTGAATGGTTCTTTATCTGTGGATGCGTTAGATGTGAAACCGAGGCTGCTATACCGTCTGATTCCAGAAGTTCTTGAACTCTTCACAGTCTTGAGTTTCTTTACCTCTTGGCTGCTGGCATTTATCCCAGTACAATCTTTTGGGGCTTCTTATTATGTATGATAGAACACGTCTAGGAAATTGCAAGTCGATTATTTTACTATCATCTTCAATGTAGTTGACGTAAGTTTGCGGGGTTTCATCCTCAAACACTTCGAATCGTATGAACTGTTTGGAAATATCCACGTTTTCTACTTTTTCAAAGTTAAGCTTGTGGTTCTTTAAGTACTTTTCATTGTTAATCTGGCACTTATCTGATAACACTTTTTGAAAGTTACCTTCTTCCAAGTATTTCTTATTTATAGGCAAAAACTGCTTGTGGTAATGCACATTTTTACTAAGGTTCAAGTCGAACAGTATCAAAGTAAGGTCTGGATAATTTTCTTTAAACTGTTTGTACATCTTAGCCTCTAATTGAGACATCTCTTCCTCCACGGTCGCAGTCGTAAGCGACAAGTGTTCGACTGGAATAAAGATTCCGTGTCCTGAAAATGGCATCTGAGCATTGCTCCTTGTTAAAGGGCCCTTGGCTACCGTCATGTATACCAGTTTCTCGATACTTATAATCATATGGGTTTCAACCTTTGGATTAGATAAGCAGAAGAAACAGTCTTGAGGAAGAACCACCTTAGCTTTCTTTGGCACTGGCTGCAGCTCAGTATCGTCTGGTTTCCTCTTGTTATTGGTTTCCTCTACAAAAGGATTAGCCACTAAATCTTGTGGCACTGGGTCATTAGGAATTAGAGGGAAGTTGAATGCATAGAACCATTTTCCTTCACCTTCACGATGTAAACTGATGAATCGACAGCAAGTACCTTCCTCAAACTGGAAAGGCCCGTATTCGTGGAACTCACCTGTGCTGAAAATATATCTGGGTTTGTACTTCGACACCAAGTTGTCAATTTTGAAGTCCATTGACACAGTCTCTGGGTGGACCTTATTCATGAGCTTGGATGGCCATTTAGACGTTATAAGAATATCTATTCTGCCATCGTAGTCCAAAGCGTCCTCTTCGTCCACGAAACCCAATGTTATACCACATTTAAGTTTTATTATACCCTCTACACCCACTGTATTGGTGTTATCATCATTTTGACTCACATCTCCTGTGGGTTGTTTATAATAAGCTGGAATTGTGAATTTTGCAGACAGAGAGGATATTTTGTCCAAAAGGATCGTCAGTTCGAACCCGTTTCTGTCGTGTTGCATATTTGCTTTCTTGATGATCTCATCGCCTTTGTCCAGAGGATTCAAAACTAGAAATTTGAACATTGTCGTTATCAGTGCAATAGATGGATTATCGATTTGGTAATTTATCTCATCGCGACGAAGCTGCAAAATTGCAACAACATGGATAGTGAACAGATTTGTAGTACAGAGAGAGGATGTACGGGGATTTGTGTTAGGGTAGTACAATGTACAGGAGGTTATGTAGCTACCGTATTTTCGTCTTTGCTTTACGGAATGAAGAGTGGGGGAGATACTAAGAGCGGATCAAAAGGGTCATAAGGCAATTGCAGCCAACAAATATACGACAAATAAGCTTGTAATTCTTCCTCATAGAATCTGATCCACAACATCATACCTGCCACTTACATTATAATGCCCATTTGCTTCCCATATGGTTTCCGAAGTATCTCCTAACTGGTTTTGTCTCATCTCATAACCTCTTACAAACACACGCAAAACTGGAAACTGCCACTGTAAATTGAACCTGTCTACCACCCACAATAACCAGACGCCCAAAAGACATGGCTGCCTTCTCTTACACTCTTCTACACCATTTTCAACAACAGTCAACCACCCATCAATTTCTAGCCACACCTCACGTGACGCCTGTGACTGTTTTTCCCCAACCCTCACTTTTTCCCATCATCACCAAATCCCGAAAAAAAATTACACTGTGAGCGGTGAAAAATAACCAAAAGTTTTCCATTAATTTTTTTCTTTTAGTTTTACTTTGAAATTACATATATTGAAAAATGGGTAAATCACACGGTTACAGATCTCGTACTCGTTACGCTTTCCAACGTGATTTCAAAAAACATGGTACCATTCCATTGTCCACTTACTTGAAGACCTACAAAGTCGGTGACATTGTTGATATCAAAGTCAATGGTGCTGTCCAAAAAGGTATGCCACACAAATTCTACCACGGTAAAACTGGTATCATTTACAACGTCACCAAATCTTCCGTTGGTATCATCATCAACAAGGTTGTCGGTCACAGATACCTTGAAAAGAGAGTTAACGTCAGAGTTGAACACATCAAACACTCTGCTTGTCGTCAAGAATTTTTAAACAGAGTTAAAACCAATGCTGCTTTAAAGAAAGAAGCTAAAGCTAAAGGTGAACAAGTCTTATTAAAGAGACAACCAGCTCAACCAAGAGGTGCTAGAGTTGTATCCACTGAAGGTAACGTTCCTCAAACCTTAGCTCCAGTTGCTTACGAAACTTTTATTTAAATCTCATGTATATTTAGTTCACTAATACTAATATCAACTTACGTAATAACCCAAAAACTGCATGTATCGAATATCCAAGAGACGAAGCCACCTCTATACTCTAGATTCTCTAGCTCTTTTACGCTTTGAAAGTCCAGAAGTTCAAGTGTCTGGGTCCAGCTTTCGAACAAAAGTTTATGAGGTGTTAGGGAGTGACAAATCTGGCTCATCTCCAAAAGAGACAGGCAATTTCGGCTCAGAGGTGCAGCTGGGCGTACGACATAGCTGGATAAATGGCAAAGAGAAATAAGAACAGTTTTTCGTCCTTTTTGCAGGACTCTACAATGGCATTAACCTTCCATGAGGGTCAGAAGCTCTCTCAATGTTTGTCTTATAAGTAACAAGAAATGTTGCGCCAAACATTGTCACCACTAAAACCCTGAGACTTCGTATGAAGCCCCTATAGAGCAGTACTCCGGGAATTGTATGTAACTACGCGAGATATCATCATATGTGTAAAACATGGAAGGTCATACAAAGAAGAGAAATTTTGTTTGGAAAACTTTTCTCTCTATATACCTCTCACAAATCAAAATCGTGCACCAACCACTTTTCATCTACAGTTTTTGAGATTTTAAGATGAGCTCTGTAACGAAAATTAGTATAAACTAAAGATATGGCACCTAAAAGAAAGAGTACAACTACTAAGGCGTCTCCAAAGAAGGCCAAGGTTCAACAAAGACCAGAAGAACCACTCTCTGTGGAAAAAATCAAGGCCATTGTCAAGGGTATTAAAGAAGAAGCTAAATACAATGATATTGTGGTTCTACTTGATCAGTACAACAAAGTCAAAGAGGTGTTAGTCAAAGAAGAAAATGAGGCCATAGAGGCATCAGGCCGTCAACTCACTGTGGGATTATACCAAGTGTTCCAGTACTTGTTTCAAAAAGGGTTATTGAAAGTGCATAAAAAGGACGATGAGAAGAAAGTGGTTTTGATAAAGTGGTTAATCAGCAAGTATGATTCTTTCAAGACTGTCATCATAGAGCATGTTTCACAAGAGTTAAGTTTCAAGTCATCGTTGCAGTTAGATATGCTTGACGTCTACGTTAAGTTGATCAAATTAGAGTCAGAATATTCCAGAGCCAAAGACGAGTTGTACTTCCCTTACAACACATACAAGGCATTAGTATTGGCATTTGTTAACAGCAACGTCGGGACTGTCTTGCCAGATAACAAAATAGACAACTTTGTGTTCTTGGAGTTCCAAGATAAGCTCAACAAGTACTATGATCTCCAGTACTATTTTTTCCAAAGTTTGCATGATATCATCTCACAATCAGCATACACCGACTCCAAGTCAGTATTTGCCATCTATTACACCGCCATCAACGAGTCACAATCCTTCCAAGAAAGCATCCACAGCCTTAAAGAAGAAGCCAGAACTTTAACCAAGAATTTGCCTTTAACTGTCTACAAGGCATCATCTTTAAAAAGAGCTTTCCAAGATGCACTTTTCAGTGTGTTATCAATGAAACTTTCTTCACACCAGTACAAGTCCCTCCTCCTCATAGCATCCAAGAAGATTTTACCTTACCTTTCACAACCATCACGTTTAATGGATTTCTTAACCGATAGTTATAACACATCAGATCTTATTATCCAAATCTTGTCATTGAATTCCTTATACGAACTTATGAAAATGTACAACTTGGAGTATCCCGACTTTTACACCAAGTTGTACTCCTTGTTGACTCCCAACTTATTGTACAATAGATACAGGTCTCGGTTTTTCAGATTAACAGACTTATTTTTAAGCTCCACCCACTTATCGTCTCAGCTTGTGGCTTCATTCATCAAAAAGCTAGCCACCTTATCTATAACAGGGCCTGCTCCTGCAGTAGTGATAATCATACCATTTATCTACAACTTGCTCAAAAGACATCCAAGTTGTATGGTAATGATTCAAAATCCTGACGTATCTGATGATTATGTTGACCCATATGACGATAAAGAAACGGACCCATTGAACACCAAAGCCATTAACTCTTCGTTATGGGAGTTAGAAGCATTGATGAACCACTATCATCCAAATATTTCTACGCTAGCTAAACTTTTCAATGAACCATTCAGGAAACCTCATTACAACCTTGAAGATTTCCTTGATTGGTCTTATAAGAGTTTGTTTGACTCTGAAACGAACAAAAAATACAGATCCATGGCGGCTTTAGAATACGAAGAGTGGGAACATTTATTTACGCCAAAGAATGGCGAATCCCTGTCAGTTTACTTAAACGGCTGGGTGTTATAAGAAGGGTATAACGACTATCGTGCACTTACCATTATATAATTTAACCCGATTAGGAAGACTAATGAAACACGTCTATTTTTTTTTTATATACCGCGATTGAATCTCTTCTTTCATTATTTTTCTTCTTTTTCTTTTCATAAAACACCTTTCCTGTTTCCATCTTCTTTTCGTGTTTACTACAAGATGGACAGTACAGATTTATTAGGACAAGCCAACCTCACGGATGCACAGTTCACAGAAAGAATAAAGAAGTTTCAAGACTTCTTAGCCAGCGTAAATGTGAATGATGTGCCATACGAAAGACAAATTAAAGATATGTTAATGAAGGGGAAATTCAGATTGACTGTATCCTTAGATGACATTAGAGATTTCGATAGAGAGTTGTGGAGAGGTCTTTTGGACAAACCATCTGAGTATTTGCCAGCTTGTGAGAGAGCTTTGAAAGAAACTGTGATTTTCACCTATGATCAGTCCTCAGGCGATTTTCCCGAATTCGACAAAGACCAACAGTTTTACTTATCATTCAAAGGTGCCTTTGGGGACAACCATGTTACTGCTAGATCCATCACTTCCAACCACTTATCCAAAATGGTTTCCATTGAAGGTATTGTGACTAGAGCTTCGTTGATTAGACCCAAGATCGTTAGGTCTGTGCACTATGCAGAAAAGACCAGTAGATTTTATGCCAGAGAATACAGAGACCAAACCACATCTTTTGATCCAATTTCCACGGCCGCTATCTACCCCACAGAGGATTTGGACGGGAACAAATTGACCACGGAGTACGGTTATTCTACTTATAGAGACCACCAAAAAGTGTCTATTCAAGAGATGCCAGAATTGGCCCCTGCAGGGCAACTTCCACGGTCAGTTGATGTGGTTTTGGATGACGACTTGGTTGATACCGCTAAGCCAGGTGACAGAGTGCAACTTGTTGGTGTATACAGAGCTTTAGGTGGGGGTAACAATAATAATACTGCTTTCAAGACAGTGATCTTAGCCAACTCCATCTACCCATTGCATGCTAGATCGACTGGTGTTGCAGCCCAAGAGAAACTTACTGACCAAGACATTCGTAACATCAACCAATTGTCCAAGGAAAAGAAGATCTTTGAAATGTTGTCTCGTTCATTAGCTCCTTCTATCTATGGATTCGATTACATCAAAAAGGCCGTCTTATTAATGCTTCTTGGAGGGGTGGAAAAGAATTTGGATAACGGAACTCATTTGAGAGGTGATATAAATATTTTAATGGTGGGTGACCCATCTACTGCCAAGTCCCAGGTCTTAAGATTCGTGTTGAACACTGCTGCTTTGGCCATTGCTACCACCGGTAGAGGGTCTTCGGGTGTCGGTTTAACAGCAGCCGTCACTACGGATAAGGAGACCGGAGAAAGAAGATTGGAAGCAGGTGCTATGGTTTTGGGTGATAGAGGTATTGTCTGTATTGATGAATTCGATAAGATGAATGATGCCGATAGAGTGGCTATTCACGAAGTTATGGAACAACAAACTGTTACAATTGCCAAAGCAGGGATCCATACTACTTTGAACGCCCGTTGTTCTGTTATTGCAGCAGCCAATCCTGTTTTCGGTCAATACGACGTCCACAAGGATCCTCATAAGAATATTGCTTTACCAGATTCTTTGTTGTCTCGTTTCGATTTACTTTTCGTTGTTACAGACGATATAAACGATACCAGAGATAGAATTATCAGTGAACACGTTTTAAGAATGCACAGATATATACCACAAGGAATGCTGGAAGGTGAACCTATCAGAGAAAAGTCGAATATTTCTTTGGCCGTTGGTGGTGACGAACAACAGGAAGATGAATCCGAGCAATCTATTTACCAGAAGTTCAATGCTTTCTTACCTCCTGGTGTCAGTGATAGAAACTCCACAAATATCTTTTCCATCCCATTCTTGAAGAAATATATCCAATATGCCAAACAGAGAATCAAGCCTGTTTTAACCAAGGAAGCCAGTGACTACATCGTGGGAACATATTCCAGTTTAAGAAATGATTTAATTGACAACAACCAAAGAAACACCGCTCCTATAACAGCCAGAACCTTGGAAACGTTGATTAGATTGTCGACGGCTCATGCTAAGGTGAGATTGTCCAAAGTGATCGAAGTGAAAGATGCTCAAGTTGCAGAAGAAATGTTGAGATACGCTTTGTTCAAAGAAGTGGCCAGAAAATCTGTTAAGAGAGCCAGAAAGAACGATATGCAATTCGACTCTGATGAAGAAGAGGAAGAAGAAGAATCTGAAGAATCTGAAGAAGATGATGATTTGACTAATTTGACTGAGTATCTTGAAGATGACAGAGCTGCCAGATCAACTAGAAGATCCAGAAGAGCGGAAGCTAACGTTGAAAAAGTGTTCGATGACTTACACATACAAGATCAAGATAGCATGGAGGACGAAGCAGAGACTCCAGATGAAGAAGAAGCTGCAGGTAACGACACACAACAAAGTGCAGCACATCCATTATCTGAAGCCAGAGGAAATGCCACAAATGCGCCTAAGATCAGTGCACAAAGATACGAGTTGTTGAGAGACATAATGGCCAAAGTGTTAGATTCTGCCATGTTCCAGAACACAACCAACTCTGCTTCTGTGCAAGAAGTATTAGAAGAAGTCAATGGAGGAATCTCGCAAGAGGACCAGTTCCAGATGGAAGAATTCGCTGCTGGGTTGGAGATGTTGGATAATGAGAATGTTCTCATGCAAGACAAGGAGAATATTTATGCTATTTAGGTTTAGTGTATTATGAGTGTATATTTAGGGTAGAAAATGTAATTGATTGCAAAAAATACTAAACGCAAAAATTGAGAAAAAACAAAACTAAAAGATACACTTTGAAGAAGCACCAGGTTAAATCACTTATACATAATGGCGAAACGAGCGAAGAAAACAACCATACAGACCGGATTACGGCACAACGAAGGTACTACCACTGGGTTTGATTCCACGAATGATGATACAGAAAACAATACAACTCCCAATCCAAAGGGAGACATTTTTCAAGATGAGATGCTCATGTACACCAAAAGCACATTACCACCAGAACTAAAAAAGTTCTGGAACAGGAGGTACAGTCTTTTCAGCAGGTACGATGAAGGAGTATTTATGTCGTCGGAGCTATGGTATTCTGTGACTGCGGAAGCCACAGCAGCTGCTACTGCAGCCATAATAAAGCATCTTTTGCCGCATGCAAAAAATGTGCTAGATGTATGTTGCGGTGGGGGAGGAAATACCATCCAATTTGCACAATTGTTCGATAGTGTGGGTGCTGTGGATATTAACAAGACCAATGTGTTTTGCACAGTGCACAACGCCGAGGTTTATGAGGTGGCCGATAAAATATGGACGGTTACAGGCGACTGGTTGCGTCTTGCCAACGGAGAAACACCACAAAACTGGATACCCCAGCAGCTTCAAGAGAAAGAGTATCCGTTTGATTTCATCTTCTGTTCCCCTCCATGGGGTGGAATGGAGTACAGCAGAGCACCCAATTCATTCAATCTAGACGACATGAGACCTTTGTCGTTCACAGCGTTGTGTGACTCCTTTTGCAAGTTGACCCGCAACTTTGGGCTTTACCTCCCCAAATCTTCCAACATGGAAGACATAAACAAGATGTCTGCACAGTTGTACGGAGAGGGAGTCCACAGCAGAGTTATACAATTGGAAGAAGACGGATACAGCCGTGGATTATTAGTGCTTTTTGGCCCCGACATGGTGGCCCCAATTGATTACTACGATTTGCTGTATCACATTGAAATCGAACAGCAGGACCCCATTATATAGGATCATAGAAGCCAAATTTGACACTTCAACCGGTATTTTCCCCTTTCTTATCACCCATTTCCTCTTGTATGGTTATTTCACAGCCAACGGCTGTGAAAAATAATCGTGTCCCTACCACACAAAAAGTCGTTTCACATTACTCCCCCCGAAAAAAACTTCGACATTTTTTCTTTTGTATCGCCCTAATCATACGTATCCTTACAATAAATAACACCAGTTATTAAACCCCCTACTTTCCCTATCAACACCGACGGTTTCCAAAACGAAGCTACCAGCCACACCAATTCCCAGATTTGGATTAACACAGTCCAATTTTGTTCTAGCTCCTACGTTCCCGTGCTGATTTGGCTATTTTGATTTTAAAGTTTTTCTTCCTCCAGAGACTTTTTTTGTTTGACGACAACTGAGCACCGTTGACCTATCTTATCAGTAAACATGTCCGGGTTAGAAGACCAAGTAAAGCTACTAAGCGACCGGCTACAAGCAGTAGAAAATGACCGGTACAGATTGAACGAAGAAGTCAAACGCTTAAGAGATACCGTGTCATTCCAAGGCACCAAGCTCGATAGAATGTCCAATTTAGTGTCGGAGTTGTTGAAGACAGAGAACAATAACTTGTTGTCATTGTCGTCGATCCAAGACTCCGTCAGCGATGTCAATGTTGACGTGCCGGTTGTTTCGGACGTCAACGGCGATTCGACCCACAATGGCCACGGCAATATGCAAAATCATCATCAACATCAACACCAGCACCAACACCAACACCCATCGATTCAACGTCAAGGATCTGGCCACCACACCCCACAGCAAGGCCTGCACCACCAAGTTCTCCAACAACAAGGCCAACATCACTCCCATCATCACCCACACCCGCACCTTTCGTCGGGACTGGTTGCGCAAGAGGGATTACCACAGTTGGATGGGAATATTCATCCTCAATTACAAGTGGGATCGTCCATGTCCCAGCAAGTCAACGGGTTATCTTCTGAGTCTGTTGATAACGTTGATATGAACAACTTGCAAGACTTCAACAAGTCCAAACCTCGAAAAAGAGCACCACCACCTCCTTCGGCTGAGAGTAAGAGACCAAAGATTGCAATTGATTTTATTCATAATCCTATGACAGTGCAAGAGATCTATGACGAATTCTACAAAGGGTTCAAGGGCCAACCTCCGTTATGTGAATTGGATAGTAAGTTTGGTAAAATCCAATGGAGAGGAGATTCTAGGTCCAAGGAATCAAAGAGATTTCAAAGACGGAAACGGTTGTGTGATGCCATCAAGAGGGGTATGCAAAAGTATAATAAATCTGCAGATGAGATTATCTCGTATATCGAGAAATTCAGGGGCGATAAGTCTTTGACTTGGGTCATGAACGGTAACTTACCTCCAGACCTTCTTATGTGATTGAGACATAAAAGAATTAGGCAATGGTGGGCCGGAACTAAGTGAAAAATAAAATTGGTGGGAGAAAAAAGAGATTGCACTACTTGCGGCTCCAAATAAACGCAGGGATAGACCCTTTTTTTTAGTCCTGTGATTTTTTGTCCATTTGATCACGTTTCAGGTGCCAGCATTGGCCAAGTTCTTTTTCGGGAATTATCTTCTTTTTGTGTATTATCAGGTAGTGTTTTTTGTATGTAATAATAAAAATTCAGTTTTTAAGAAATAGCTGCAAATAGTTAGTCCGCACCCGGTAGTAAAACCAATTTTGAACCGGTAACTAGGGCCAAAATGCGTGTCCCTACCGCCGAAAAAGGTGGAAATTTCTCCAGATTTCTTTCCGGGTAACCGCCACCCACTTCGTCGCAGTCATTTTATAAGGAAGCAAAAAATTTTCAAAATTGAAAAATAAAACTGTTCAATAAGTTATATTATATCATCATTAATAATGTTAACAGCCAAAAGTTCTATTAAATCTATTGGTAACAGAATCCCAGCTTTGGTCCGTAACCAGTCCAATGTTGCTGGTTCTGGTCCAGTCATCGGTATCGATTTAGGTACCACCAACTCTGCTGTTGCTGTCATGGAAGGTAAAGTTCCAAAAATCATCGAAAACTCTGAAGGTGGTAGAACTACTCCTTCTATTGTTGCTTTCACCAAAGATGGTGAAAGATTAGTTGGTATCCCAGCCAAGAGACAAGCTGTTGTTAACCCAGAAAACACTTTGTTTGCTACCAAGAGATTAATTGGTAGAAGATTTGAAGACAAAGAAGTTCAAAGAGATTTAAACCAAGTTCCTTACAAAATCGTTAAACATGACAACGGTGATGCTTGGATTGAAGCTAGAGGCGAAAGATACTCTCCTCAACAAATTGGTGGTTTCATCTTAAACAAAATGAAGGAAACTGCTGAAGGTAACATGGGTAAACCAGTCAAGAATGCTGTGGTCACTTGTCCAGCTTATTTCAATGACGCTCAAAGACAAGCTACCAAAGATGCCGGTAAAATTGTCGGTTTGAACGTCTTGAGAGTTGTTAACGAACCAACCGCTGCTGCTTTAGCTTACGGTTTAGAAAAGAACGATGGTGAAGTTGTTGCCGTTTTCGATTTAGGTGGTGGTACTTTCGATATCTCTATCTTGGATATCGGTGCTGGTGTCTTTGAAGTCAAATCTACCAATGGTGACACTCACTTAGGTGGTGAAGATTTCGATATCGCTGTTGTCAGAAACATTGTCGAAACTTTCAAGAAAGAATCTGGTATTGATTTAGAAAAAGACAGAATGGCTATTCAAAGAATCAGAGAAGCCGCTGAAAAGGCCAAGATTGAATTGTCCTCCACTGTTGCTACCGAAATCAACTTACCATTTATCACTGCCGATGCTTCCGGTCCAAAACACATCAACCAAAAGATCACCAGAGCTCAATTCGAATCTTTAGTTGAACCATTGATCAAGAGAACCGTTGACCCATGTAAGAAAGCTTTGAAAGATGCTGGTTTATCCACTTCCGACATCTCTGAAGTTATCTTGGTTGGTGGTATGTCTAGAATGCCAAAGGTCATTGACACCGTTAAATCCATTTTCGGTAAAGAACCTTCTAAGGCCGTTAACCCAGATGAAGCTGTCGCTATGGGTGCTGCTATCCAAGGTGGTATCTTGGCCGGTGACGTCACTGACGTTGTCTTATTAGATGTCACTCCATTATCCTTAGGTATTGAAACCATGGGTGGTGTCTTTGCCAGATTAATCAACAGAAACACCACTATCCCAGCTAAGAAGTCTCAAATCTTCTCCACTGCTAGTGCTGGTCAAACTTCTGTTGAAATCAGAGTGTTCCAAGGTGAAAGAGAATTAACCAGAGACAACAAGTTGATTGGTAACTTCACTTTATCTGGTATCCCACCAGCACCAAAGGGTGTTCCACAAATCGAAGTTACCTTCGATATTGACACCGATGGTATCATCAAGGTCTCTGCTAGAGATAAAGCTTCTAACAAGGATGCTTCTATCACTGTTGCTGGTTCTTCCGGTTTGTCTGACGCTGAAATCGAACAAATGGTTAACGATGCTGAAAAGTTCGCTGAATCCGATAAAGCTAGAAGAGAAGCCATTGAAAACGCCAACAGAGCTGACCAATTATGTAACGACACTGAAAACTCTTTGAACGAATTTAAAGACAAGCTCGATGCTTCCGATGCTGATAAATTGAGAGAATTAATCGGTGGATTAAGGGAAGTCGCTGTCAAGGCTCAAGCTGGTGAAGAAGTTGATGCCACTGAATTGAAGAACAAGACTGAAGAGTTACAAAACGAATCCTTGAAAGTGTTTGAAAAATTATACAAGCAAGATCAAGAACAATCTGAAAAGAAAGACGAAGGTTCTAACTAAATGAGTTGAACCCCATGGTCCTTTTGAATTAAAAAAAGAATTGTTCTCGTGTTAGTATGATGAAACGCTTTCAATAATAAGTAGAATTGATATAATTTAATATCTAGCCTTGTATATATATTGATATTGTTTATAGTCTAATGAAATGCATATTTCATCCAGTTATTAAACGTGATTATTAAAAAATATTAAAGGATAATTACTATTGAACTAAATTTAAACCTACTTGGTACCCAGTGGACCGTTTCATAGGACTTGTGGTCCTGTTATTGCTTGACATGGAGCTCAAAGATCTTGTCAATTTTTTTTGTTTTATGCTGTACTGTTTAGCAATACCCAAGTCTTCTGCTAGACTTGGCTGGCGTATGCTGTTTTGTCTAGTAGATGATTTGACACTGGAATTGCTAGCAGAAGTTATAGTCAGGTCACTATCTTCTCCATCCGAATGATAGTCAAGCATTTCACTTAATACTGACTGTCTATTATACTTTTTGTTGAATTTTTCAGTGGTCTTATCAGTGGTGTAAGCTTGAACCTGATCTTCAGTTCTGGAACTGGCAAGAGAATCGCTTACAAGGGACTCACTACCCATGGACTCGGATAATGTTCCACTGTCACTTACACCAGATCTTGTACTTGATTCAGAAATAGTGTCACTGGCGTAACCTTCGTCCTCTCCTTCGGTTTCACTAGCTTCTTGAAGCCCTTCTTCAATATCATACATGCTGTAAGCAGAGCTGACACTGGACTTACCAAACTTCATATCCTGGCCAACCAAGAGTTGCTGGAAATAGGAGATCTCTTGTCTCAATTGGATTCGTTTTAATACCACAAATATCAAGTAATTTCTCCATAACTGAACCATATCATCGTAGTTTCCAAGACCAGCAGCTTGTCCTTGCACATCTCCGTGTTTTGGCACCGGTGGTGGTACGCTGGACGATTCACTTACAGGAACTTCTTCGATTTGGTCGTAAAGTTCCTTGTTTTTGTATTGAAGTTCTGGAGAAGTACCGTAGTTGATAGAATTGGCTTTCTTGTTCATGTTGTTCAAGTACAATCCCTGTTGTTGGTCAATGTAATGAGACAAGTGATTCATCTTCAAGTTTCTGTCTTCATTGACGTTCACGTTCTCTTTAGGAGCACCGGCTTCGTATTTCAAGTCATCATCCAAAGTGGTAACTTTGTGGACCTTACCTTGGCCCAAATGGGGATTATTCACAGGTGCAGATATTTTCATTAACTTCCTGATGCTTTGATTTTTAGGATTCTCTCTTTGTTTCCTTCTAATAGTACGACTCTTCACACGAATACTGTTCCCTGTCCTCTTGGAAGATGCAGTTCTCCTGAATCTGCTTATTCTAAGCTTCTTCAATAATTTTTTCAATCTCAACTTCATTCTGTAGAATATACTACCTTGTTTGGATTTAATGGCTTTGCTTCTCTTCAAGGAAGAGCTCTCACTGGACACAGGCTGCAAAAGGGTTTGTTCCTCCTGTCTTGTGGAGAAAATTGTTGCTTGAGATCTGATCGAATTGGATCTTTGTTTCACCAAGTTACCTTCAAGCACCGACTGACCAGAAGCACCGTTGGATCTCATACCGGCATTGGACTTTCTTCCCACACTAGATCTCATGGCATAAGACATAGAGGGAGAGTGTCCCTGCCCTTGTCCTCTCATTCTAGTAGACATGGTTGAAAAGGATTTCCTTTGACGGCCATTGATAGGAGTATTATCAGAATCTGATCCAATGGAAGTGGTATTAGAAGTCAATTCGTCCGGTGGACGCTGTGAAAATTGTTGTTGCTCTGTAATAAACTGGGAAAACCGTTTTGGTACAGGGTTAAATGCATCATTGGATATTTCTTTCAATCTGGAGATTGACTCAGGGCTAGATGATCCCTTTTTCACGGGGATCCCTCCTATAGTAGCCTGATTTGGGTCCATAGACGTTTCAGGTTGCCCAGAAGCAGTCTTTGCAGGTAAGGGTTGGATGTGGGTCGTGTTCTTATACACTGGATCTTGAGTTTCGGATCCAGCATGGAGTAAGTTAAAAGTGTCAAAGGAATTATTTCTGTCGTCTATGTAATAGTAAGGGAACGAAATCGGTATGGATGTGGTGGATGTAGTTTCCACTTCCAATCTTTGTAGAGGATCCGATCTCTCACTGGGAGTCTTGGATTTGGGCAATGACATTCGACTTAAGTATTGGTATTCCGATGAATTTATGTTCTTGTTCGGGGGATAAGATGTTTGATGGGGATGAGGGTTCATTTTTTTTATTTTTGGGCAGATCAATCTTAAATAAGAAAGAAGATTTAAAGTTTCTGAAGGGGTAGCTTGATCCACAGATCAGCTTCTATTGGCAGTGTTTGAAAGAAGAATTTTCTAATATTGCATGAAAAGTGTCGAAATGCCGTAATAAACTTTGATGCAAGGGTACGTTTCGAGTGAAAAGTGCTGGCTGCTAAAAAACCAACCAGCCACTTATTGGTTAAGGCACGACTTTTTTAAACGGGTGCGAAACTTCTGGTTGCATCACGGCCTAACACTATTTATTTATAGATAGAGAAGGAGTGTAGGAGAGTCTATATATATACATCTGAAATTCAAGTAGAAAAAACCTCCTAAAAATCATTCATCTTATATTAGGTATGAAACAGTAACTTTTTCCCGGGTGAAAAGAAATAAAAACAAAAAGCACTCTAAATTTAAACGGCTTTAGCCAATCCAACGGCATCTTTCTTGATATCATAAATGGAGTAGTATCTTCTTAAGAAAGCATCACCAATGATAGCTAAGTCACCAATTGGTTCAGGGAAATCCATTGGGGTGAAAACAGAGATACAGCTTCCACCAGCATCTAAGGTGTAGTCGTAAGGAGACAAAGTAAAGTTGTACCCGTTGAAGTTAAGGGTCAAGTCAGGCAAGTTGTCTCTAGAGTCACAGTCAATTGAGTATTGACCAGACCAAGATTTGGTAGCACCGATCTTAGCGTTAATGATTTCAGCTAAAGAACTTGGCAAGGTGATCAAAGAGGTACCAGTATCAATAGCAGCACCGGTAGACTTTAATTCAGCGTATTCATCACCTAAACCAATACCTTCAAAAGAAACTTCCCAGTAAGCTTTTCTTCTGACTGGCAACCAGGTAATTTTACCTTCGAATTTACTATTATCGTAACCACCGAAAGTAGCTTCGCCAAGTGCATCATCACCTTTGGTGTTGTCACTCAAGTAAAATGCAAATTGTTCGGAGTCAAGTAATCCTTGGTCGATAGCATTGTAAATTGGTGGCACAATCTTGTTAACGGAAATAGTGTTATAAGCTAATCCGAGAATCCCATCGAATTTCCCAAATGCAAAAGCCAAACCAGGTTCACTAGTAGCTTCGGCAAAGTCTTGGTTGGTGATCACCAAATCACCTAATCTTAAGCTATCTCTTGAAACGTAACCTTCCATAGCACCACTACCATATTGAATGGAGAATTCACTACCATTGGCCTTGTAAGAAGAAGAGGCATCATGGTCATACTTTGAATGCAAGTAACAAGCCAAAGAAGAACAGTCTTTAGAAGGAACCCACAAGTTTGAGGAACCGGTGTCTAAGATAACTTTGAACACTTGGCCGGGAGTTCCTAATTCAATTTCTGTAAAGTATTGAGCATTGGCATAGTTAGTTAAGGGGGTTGAATGACCTTTACCACCAGCTGGCTCAATGAAAGGAACCTGTCCCTTAGAGCCGGGGAATTGGGACCCGAATTGAAATGGGTTCCCATTAGCAGCATTATAAATACCAACGTATTTATCCTCTAATTGGGAGATATATTGTTTAAAGGTTGCTTCATTCAAAGTATCTTCCACGGGAAGTTTGCTCAATTTAGCAGTATGTTTACCAGCTGTAACTGGCACAGATAATGCCAATAACCCAGTGGCAATGGATGTTAACGTAGATAAAGATAATTGCATGTTAATTCGATAGGTATTAAAAACTAATATCTATTCGAAGTAAAGCAAATGAAGATATGTATTTTTATAAAATTCTCTCCTTGGAATGCTATTTAAATCTGTTTGTGGCAATAAACACTCCTAAAACGGATGGCCCCAAGCTCAGTTTTTGGTTGAGGGTCTGTACTAGATGCAGGATATAAATGACTCGAAAACTTAAACGAGGATCCTTACACCAGAGTGTGTGCAGGACATGGTGTGTGATAAGATAGTGTTAGTGTGCAAAGATAAGACTAAAGACGGCTAGAGTGCAGCAGTACCCAGACGACAAACCCTATATTGCTTAGTTTCTGGGGAGGTACGTTTGGAATCGTCCTGTATCGAGTGTGACATGCTACATGAAATGCACGTCTATGTCATATGCATCATTCCACAGCAAAAAAGTAAGTACACACAGAGAGAATACATTTTAGTTATATTTAGTCCTCTGTATGTAACCAGCTTGTCTATGTATTCGGCAGGCCACCCCAGCGTATTTGGTGTTAGCTCGGTTCGGGACTTAACCGGCTCGATGAGGCCTCACCACTTTATTGCCGACCAAACACAACTATTACACAGATATGATCTGTATCTCGTTTCCGGTACCCAAAAGTCCAATGTCTACACTTGCTGTTCGCTTCCGCCCGTTGCAAAGTCTATTACCCTATCATACTTGTATTATGTAATCTTGCAACCTAAATGACGGCTCATAAAGATCGCAAACCAGAGAAAATTTGAAAAAACCCAAAACCATGTCTTATTTCAAAAGTAAAGTGGAAAACTATGACCCTGTCAAGCCGTTGCTTTTCAAGAACGAAGACGGGTCCACCGTCACCATGTCTGATATTATCGCCAAAGTCGCTCCACAGATGTACCAGGGTTATTCTTACTGGGTGAATCCGCTTCTTAGCTCAGGACATACGCAAACTGCGTACACTGCATTGAACAAGTTTGAAAACCAGGACAAAATCAACTACAAGAGAGAGATTATCACTGTTGAAGACAGAACATACACTTTGGAAGGTGGCGAGAAGCTCAAATACGATGTGTGGGAAGGTAAAAGTACGTTTGCAGTAGATTACGTGGTGGAGCTGAATGGAGACTCTAATCATTTGGACTACAAGCCCCAGCACCAGTCTGATGATTTACCACCTCGGACTCAATACAAGAACCCTAATGTGGAGGTGTTCCCAGATGATTCCAAGCCGCTATTGATAGCGTTACATGGTTTGAGTGGGGGTTCTTTCGAAAGTTATGTGCGGTCTGTATTAACAGAAGTGACATCACCTGAAATCGGATTCGATGCCCTTGTGATTAATTCCAGAGGTTGTGCCAACCACACAATCACCAGTCCTCAGTTATTTTGTGGATTATGGACAAATGACTTGAGATACTTTGTGAACGAACATGTCAAACAGAGATGGCCTAACAAAAAAGTGTTTTTGATTGGATTCTCATTAGGTGGGGCCATTGTGGCTAACTATGTGGGACAGGAAAAAGATTCGGTGTACGACAAGATCAAGGGTGCTTTTATAATGGGTAGTCCCTGGGACTTCTCTGACAGCTCCTACGTGTTGAGAGAGAGTTTGTTGGGAGACAGAATTTACTCTCCCGTGATGTGTCAAAATCTTGTCAAACTTTTGACCAAGCATTACAAGGGCCAGCTTAAAGGTAACAAATTAATTGACGCATACAATGAAGATCCTAAGAATTTCAATTTGAACCACTTAAGAGACTTTGACGAAAATTTCACTTGTAAACTTTTCGGATTCAACACTTCGTTTGAGTATTACAGACATGCATCTCCCGTACAGAGAATCTTCAAATTTAGAGTGCCTACTGTCATTGTTAGTTCGAAAGACGACCCTGTTTGTGGATTCAGATCTTTACCAAAGGAAGAAAGTATAATAAACCCATATGCCACAATTGTTACCACCACCGTAGGGGGTCATTTGGGGTGGTTTGATTATAAACACGACCGGTGGTATCCTAGACCAGTGGCTAACTTGATGAAAGCGTTGAGTAAAGTCGAAGCTCAAGACAAAGATGTGGAACTTCCTATTGATGTCGACGAGACGTTTAAATATGACCGTCTTTTCTGTGGCCAGGAATAAGGCTAATCACAATATAGATTTATTTATTAGTAGACATGCTCTATCAGTACACCATTTCATGTTCCGTATATTCAAAGTATCTTATACACTATTATTTTTTCGCAGTCGATAAAAATGTAATCAATAAACCACTTTTGATGTCACGATCTGGCAGTCGTAAACAGGGAAGTGCCAAATGGGTCAAGAACATCCGTGGTCTAGCTTCCAACCCTCAGGACAACGACTACCTCAAGGTTGATTATATCGATGTCAATTTGAACAATTCTCGGAAATTGATCGTCAACTTGAATAATTTGACAAACAAGAGTGACGAGCATGTACTTAAGAACCACGAACTCAATGAAAGTTTGATAAGATTAGAAGCAGCACAGTCGAAGCTACTGTGGCTCAACAAGCTAGACACAAAAAGCTCCAGCTCAAATAACTCCTGAAATCCACATAGAGAAAAGCACTACTTTACTAGTGTATATTTCATAAGTCTATCACCTACTGATTCAATTTCACTTGCTCCGGTGAATACTTTATAGAATTTAGTTGGTTGTGGTCCAGGTCATCTTCAAACTCATCATCGTCAATGGTGAAATCCTGCAATTGAATATCATCGGGCTTATAAGATTCAGGATCTTCATCCTGGGGTAATGCGTGATGCTGACCTTCTATGTCCTGTTCTTTATCAAAGGGCTTATACTTCATGACAATGAAGGTACATACAACAATAACCACGATACCCAAAACACTCAAGAGTCCAGGTAAGTGGTGCATGATGACCAAGTCTCCCAAAATCGCAAAGATCATCTGAAGGTATACCATCAATGATGCTTTAGAGGCCTTGACCCGTTGAATTCCTGCAGTCGTTGCTGCCTGGTATATGAACCCTGCCACGCCGATAAGAACAAACAATGTCCACTGACGCCCTGTTTCAGGCATCACAAATGATATAGAAGGAATAAAGATAATGGCAACGGTAGATACCACCAAAGAGCATAAGGAATGGTAGCTCACGGATATAAGCGGGTGGGCACTGTGACCAATCTTTCTTAAGATAATGTACACGGAAGAAGCACCAAAAACTCCCAAAAGCCCTACACCGGTGGCCAACAACCGTTTTTCGGTGGATGAACTTTCATTGGATTCGTCACCTTTCTGTTCTTCATCGGCGTTGGTACCAAAGATAAAGGCAGGTTTAGCGATTAATAAGACCCCACCTAACGATATGATGGAGCAGATCCCTTCAATCAAAGAGTAGCGTTCGTGCAACAATACGCATGCAAGAAAAGCGGTCACCAAAGGGACCAAAAAAGTGATGGCCACAGCGTCACTTACGCTCAAGTACATTAACGAAAAGTACATTCCAAAAACACCCATGAACCCCAAAACACCTCTCCATACCAACCAAACACGAACTTCTGGTTTCCCGAAAGGAGCATCAGGCACCGACCGGGTAATAACCATGTACAGAATGGTCAACAAGTAAGTCATCAGCATTCTAATGAATAATATTTGCAACGGGTGCACAGGAGTGTCAAAGTCAGGGTCCGTAACAAGCAACTTGCATGTGGTAATCATCACTGCATTACAAAACTGGGAGAACACCAATAATGCAATTCCGTATACTTCTTCGTCTTCTGACAACCGCAGGAATAAGTTTTTGCAATATCGGTAGATTTCCCCTATACTGTGGATCATTTTAGACAGTGTCAGTGACTCAGATAGTAGAGTGTCAGTCATTTTATGTAGCGAGAAAAAGATGAAATTCTAAGTCTTTATCGTGTATAGAATCTAATTTGCAACTTGAATGCAGATCACAGCCTTTTAAACAATCTATTGGAACCTTTAACAAGAAAACCGGTATGTGTCAAAAAAATGAAAAAGAGAATTTCTTTGAAAATCTAAAAATTATCCTTATCCTAGTGCCCTTCACCCACAGACGTTAGTGTACTGCATATAGACATTTTAGCATCTCAGCATATCAATTTGGGGCCGGTCTTCAAAGGGATTTAAGAGTGTTTGCTAAGCGGCCCATTGACTAGTAGATGTTTAGCTTGTTTTCCAACAGGGATTAGAAGTCTTTTAGCCCTTCTAAGTGCCTCAGTAGTAGAAGTACAGGCATTAGGACGCCATAGTGGTGCTTCGGTGTCTTCTCAACGGCCCCAGAAAGCAATGGTCGTGCACTTACCGTTACGTCAAAATCCTTTGTTCCACACGGTACCGTTTCTAGATTTACGGCCACAGACATTTGCTTCTGAGTATCAGATACGTAGGGCTTCATCTGGGATAGAGAATTGGGTTTGCAAACAGAATTGTAAAAGGAAGAACAAATGGGCTGTTCTCCAAAAACCGATATTATTTGCAGCCAGGATCACAGCATAATGCTTTTAGATCAGCAATTTGCAACAGCTGTTGTTACAGGCAAAGTGTACACAGTCAAGACTATACTCAATTCTAAAAGGCGTGTAATGTGTATTAAAACTATAACACGGCACCGAAACCGAAAGTGATCTTGATGCTTCTAATATAATAATCTTCGAAATTACCCTTGACTCTATCTTCTTCACCCACAGGTATGCCGTCGAATTTCACTACCATTTTGGTTTCTCCAGATCCTTGTTTAAACTTGATATCTAATTTGGCAAAATGGCCCTGTTTCCAGTCCTCCAATCTCCAATCTTGGGTTATCTGTTCATTAGGCACCAACTTGGTAATTTTACTGACAATGGATCCACCAAACAATTTAAGCGTAGATCCTTCTTGAGCAGGGGATGGCTCAATGAGAGGTGGAGAACGGGTCCATGCCCCGATCCTTTGTGGGTCCAACAATGTTATGTGCAATTGTTCTGCTGGAGCAGTGAAAGTTGGTTCTAAGTGCAAGGTGGAGGTGTTGTATCTTGGAACAGAACTAGAAGATTGCTCCAGCGCAGGCGAGGGGGAAGCAGAAGAGCCAGTAGAGGCCACGGGGGCTTTCTTTGGTTCAGCCTTGACAGGTTCGGGAGATTTAGAAGACAATTGTGCTTCTTGGTTGGCCTTGGTGAACACCGAATTCACCTTATCACTTTCCAACTGGATATCGGAACTATGGGTGGTGATAAGCTCTGTACCAAAATTCCCCAACAACTCTCTCAATTGAGGGATGATTTCACTTCTGATAACAGGTTTGATTTCGTCTTTGGCATTGCTCTCATTGTAGACACCAATGGAGAATTGGATATCATCAGCATCGGTATCGTAGGCCAATTCCGGCACGGTGATCGACCCAGTGACAGAGGTATCCTCAGAAGAAGAGGTGTCAAGTGTCCCTTTGTATTGTAACACCAATTTCAAGTCAAATAAGGAAATCACTTTCCCTTTCCTTTGCGAAACTTCACAATCACCTTCAACAGAAGAAACGCTAGTAATACTCACTTTTTTATTGCCTTTAGATCCTTCTACACCTACAAGCTTATTGCCGAAGTAGTCCTTGGACCAAGACAAGCAATTCTTATCGACCCAGTGCCAGTTGTTAGGATTATTAACGACCATTTTCTTAATATATCGAAATCGTGGAGTTTACTCAACTTTTCAAAGTTTTAAGTACTCTGGCTCTCGCATTATATCGAAAAATCTAGAATGTTTGATAGTATAGTTTTATAGTGTATGAGACACAGTGTCTATAAGACCAAAAAAAAGGGGACGTATATGGGACTATATATTACACAAGGATTTGGGGTTTTCATGCATCCACTTCCATGGCATCGTTAGTGGAATTGAAGGAAATAACTTTTTCTTCCACATCAACAATCTCCAACACCTTGGTGTCTAAGATAGCAGTAGTACCTCTTGGGAATTTGTAAGACTTGGCCTTTTCAGCTCTCACGTTAGGAGTCAAGTAGTTTCTGTATAATTGAGCGTCTTTTCCAATTTCCATAACACATAAATCAACGTTAGAACCAGAACCTAAATCATTCCAAATACCCGATTCAATGGCATCACTACATAATTTCATAGCTTCTTCCTTTGTCATATCAGGTTTCCAGTTGGTTTCCAACACTGCCATAGCGGCCAAGGACCCAGAACCTAATGATTGGTATTCTCCAATATCAGTAGATCCATGTGCTTGAACCGATAATAAATGTGCTCCAGTAGCGTCAGTACCTGCCACAATTAAATAAGCCCCCAAATGACCTTGGTATTTGAACAAGTGTTGTTTCAACATTGTCAAAGCAGTTATAACTCTTGGGGGTCTATTTTGAGATAATCCATGCAATTCCAAATTGGAAGCTATTAATTGAGTAACCATTTCAGTATCGGCTGCAGTACCGGCTCCAGCACACCAAATTTTGGGGGCCAACCTATGTAACTTCTCACAGTTCTTGTCTGCCACAATACTACCGGCGGTGGCTCTGGTATCGGCCGCTATGATCACTCCTCCTTTAAATTTACATCCAACAATTGTGGTACCTGTGGAAGTGGCCGTTGGTTGACTGTGTCCTTTTGTAGCCAAAAATTGGTTTCTTTGATAATTTTCAAAACTTAATCCTGCCATTCTACTAAATATCTCTGTCCGTGGGGTTCAATTCTTACAATTCACCACAATATTGTTGTTGATTTCACAAAGATAATGCAGAAGAAATGAAAGTAGTTGATTTTTTTTGCCTCCGGTTCACTGATTTTTCTGACCTACAAAATTAAATCGCGACACTGAAAATATAAATACAGATCTTTTACATAAAAACCTTGATGATTTGAAGCCATTGTATGATGATGGAGAGATACAATTACGTCAACCCGGCCCGGATCAAGGTGTTGGTGGTGCCGATACTGGACGTGACACAAGAACAATTCTCCATTTACTACGAAAAAATATGTCGTTTGAACGAAATACGATTGTTGGATATAACACCTATGGCAGATTTGAAGTTCTTTAATCCTCAGACTTTTCCCAATGGGAGATTGTTGTTTGATTTCCTGTCCTCTATGCCCGATACAGAATCCATATTCTTGCACGACTTTGAGCCATTCAGGAAAACATTTGTGGTGTTGGGAGTAGGGGCTTATTCCGAGAATATAGATGTGAATTTGTGCCATGAATTGGCCAAGCTTTATCCCAGCACAATTGTACAGAATTGCATATTCTTCGACACTCCACAAGAAGATCTTAAACGATTGAACCAGGTGAATGACCATTCCATAAAGTCTTTCTTTTACCCGGACGAACATAATATTACTTCCCTCGAGACTATCATGTGTGATATTTCCCGTAACTTTTTATTTCACTTAGATGGTTATGCTGCTTCCTACCAGAATATCACCTTGAGATCTCCAGTTTCCATAACAGACAGCCAATTGCTCAGTAAGACCATCACAAAAGCACAGAAAAGAATCTCATCCGGGTCCTCGTCGTTGAAAGTACAATTCAATGGTAATAATGGTGGCCAAGTAGATTCGAAGAATAAAGGTCAAGTGAGAAACAATGGCCGGCATTCAAAGCTTTTGGGATCTTTTTACTTGTTGGCCGGAAAGTATGTCGATGCCTTAAACAGTTTTACCGACGCAATGTTGTACTTGAGAAAGACTGATGATTCTATGTGGTTGGCCAGTGCTTTGGAGGGAACCGGGGTTCTGATAGTTCTATTGAACTTCATTGACATACCGTACCAATTACCAAATGCAGTGCTAACTGCAGTACTTCTGTTGTCAAAGGGGAAGATACGAGACATGAGTGTGGATAATGTGGCTCGCAAGATTTCAAACGATTCCAATAGTGGTGCCGTCAATGGTAGTCCGAATGGTGGAAGAAACATCCCTGTATCTCCAAGAACATCAAGCAGTAGTGGCATGAGTTTTAATATTCCATCAGGACCAATAGGTTCAGGACCCGATTTGAGTTTAATTGCCATACCCGAATTGATCAAGCAGATAGCATTGAAGGTGAACCACTTTTTCCAAGTCAGCACTGATGATTTCGAGAATACAGTACCTGATGTGGTATACATCGAGTCATTATTGAGGTATATACACTTTATGATCTTGGTGTATGGCACAGGAACTGCAATTCACGCTCCTTTCTTTGAGACCATAGTTAAGGGAAGAAAGGTTAAGGTTGACGGCAGAGGGCAACCAAACCCATGGTTTGCCAAAGCAGACGTCATGGCCGAAGTTGACAAGATATTCTCCTTACAGTTGGTCGATTTGAATATTGTCGATCAATGTCGAATTTACTCCAGTGTGGCATCTGTTTACTGTAACCTTGGAATGAACAGGAAAAAGGCATTTATTTTGAGAGTATTGGTGGTTGGCTTGTTACCTAAATTGAAAGTTTCATCAGGTGACAATGATCCCAAACTTGTCAACTTTGACTCTGTCGAGCAAGATTCCAGCATAAAGGATCTTATCAAGCTTTTGTTTTCTGATTACGGGGTGACAGCTGAACCTGAAGTATCCATTGCAGATTCATCCATTGCAAGCAAACACAGCTGGTATTCTATTCACGTTCAGCTAATCAAGGTCGCAATAGAGATATTGGAAGCCTTGAATGATGTCGAGGCTCTTGTGCAAGTATATTGTTTGGCCCTTACAAGGTATTTGCACTGCTTGCCCTTTGACGATCAAATGAGACTCAAAGTCAAACTCGAAACCCTATGCAGCAAAACTCCAGGGCTAAGTGTGCCTTACTTTGACCCTTTTTTGGTAAGAGCGGTGCAGTTTGCTAACAACAACCCTTCGAAAGGGGAACTAGTACCTTTTTCTGGAAAACAGAAAAAGACAGGCATTCAATCCACACCCACCCTTTCATTCAATGCTAATAAAAGCACTAACAAACTGAAGACAGACCAATTTCTTATAAGTCAGCAGACATATCAGCTTAAAGTGACGTTGCAAAATCCATTTCTATTTGAGGTCGAAATAAACGACCTCGAGATCGTGAGTAATCTAGATGTGGAGACCATAAATAATGGGATTAGATCTGTATCTGACCAGACAAGGATCCTCAACTCAGCACTGGCTTTGAAGTCTAATAACCAATCCAAAATGTCAGTGAATAATCCAAAAATACGAAATGGGGGCCTGTCTCCATTGAACAGTAACTCAGAATTTTTCAACACAGGTAATATCAATGGGCATAGTTCTTCCAATTCCAATCCTAGCGGGTCTTTAGTTGTTCCTCCAAACTCCACAGAGACGTTCATCGTTCCATTCAAGCCCTTGGAATCAGGAACTATGGTGGTAGAAGGATTACGTATATCCATGGGAATCTGCGACTCACAGATCTTCCCCATCATTGCCGACGAGAAGTCAGATCCCCTGAGTAAAATAAAGGTGTTCACTCCAGCGGAAAAGGATCCACTTGAGTCAATTATCCAAAATTTACTGCACGCATCCAATCTCGTCAACGGGAGAGCAAATACAACGTCATTGGAGTTGAATGTCATTGATCCACAACCCACATTAGCTGTGATAGAGATCCTGGTGACCAACAGCTGGTTAATGTTATTGGAAGGAGAAAAGAGACAATTTTCAGTGAAACTCATGAACCAGTCTGAACAGAATATCAACTATATGTCGTTCTCGTTTTGGGACTCTACCATCAATCAATTAAGTTCTTATTTGAACAATAAGCTTTCGGCCCAAGAAGTATACGAGATTGAATGGTACTTGATGAAGTTCAAGTCATTCAGAATTGTCAACAAACAAAAGATCAATGAACAGTTTCAAATTATCTTGCCAGGGCAGGAGGTCACTATAGAATATGAGGTGACAGGGAAAAGGAATATGACAGAGCTGAAAATGATACTCGAATACGCTCATAAACAAGACGATAAGCCGAGCTTCCTTAAAACGGTGGAGATTCCCATCAATCTAACTGTGGCGCCATCCGTTGAAATCATTAGTTTTAACATTGTGCCTTTGTCTCTAAGCACCATAAATGGGTTTAGCGTTCAGTCCGATCTTGAATCTAAAAACCTACAGGAATTGAGGAAGTTTATGAACCTGCTTTCATGCGGAGATAGTCAGACTATTTCTGATTATTGCCTTATTACCGTGGACCTTAGGGATTCGTGGACAGAAGAGTTAGAACTTGAAGTAACGTTCGATGTTGAAAATAAGAAAGACCCTACTCAATTTCGAATTCATGATGTGCTCAAACCTCGAAAAACCATAAGATACTTTATTCCCGTGAAAAGGTTATCGTCCACTGAATTGAGATTCCAAGAGCGAATTCCTTCATTACGGAATAAGCAGTATATCAAGGATTATTCAATTCTGGATGCCGAAGATTCCCAGATGAAAACTGCTTTTTGGTTAAGAGAGAATATCTTGAGCCGTATTGAGGGTTCTTGGAGAAACAAAACAAGGTATGGAGACATAAACTTCCGGAATTTCAAACTAACCGACAAAATGGTATCATGCCTCATTTACCCTAAGGTGAAGATTATCACTGAAATAATAAAAGACGGTGAAATTATAAAGAGAAATGGCATCAACTACGAACTCAATATAGAAGAGTTTTATATTTTCCGAACCAAGATCACTAACTATTCTGATCTGGCCGTCACCGGCAGACTAAGGCATTTACCAGTGCTTTCCAATGCTCGTGACTTGACAAGCGTGGATAAACGAGTTTTGGTCGATGGGTTATTGCAGAACAAGCTACCTGCAGCCTTAGAGCCAAATAAAACCCTTACAGTTGATCTCAGTTTCGTTATACTTGAGAGAGGGGAGTATGAATGGGGATTGATTTTGGATAGTTCCAACGATAATGAGACGTCCAGAACCAGTGGTAGAGAGCCAGTGTATATAGTAGCATCTTAATAGCATTTTGCATATATCATACTTTTTCATCGTTCATTTGTTCTCTATTTACAGCAATTTTTTTCCTAGCTTTCTGAGATGATCTATCTTACTTAGGAGGAGCTAACTTGAATGGGAGTTCTTGAGCACCCTCAGCTTCAAGCTTATTGATGTATCTCTCTCTTGTTATATCGTTGTATCTCTTTTGTTGGAAGTATTTGAACCAGCTGGCCACACAGTCATTTTGAAACTGTTTTCTTAAATCACCACAGTTTTTTTCCACGTTGTCTTTTTCTTTTGGATCTAAGGAATTATCAATCCCGTTTTTCGTCAAACATTCAAAAAAACTATCTCTGCTATCCCAGCAGACTCGTCTCTGGCTCTTGTCAGGTGGAGTATCCACTTTCTTTGAAAACCAACTCATGGATGCTTTTACTCAGAATAGAAGATTTTAGTTGTAAAATTTCGCACTAGCTGGTGTAAGACATAGTTTTGGCAACCACATTATGCCGGTAGAAAAATGGGGTTTTTGGCATAAAAAGCTTCCTGCTCCAAACAACGCATTGTTGAACTGCCCTGCTGGTTAGCAGTGGAGAAGAGTACTATAAAACCACAAAGGTTTAAAACATCGGTAAAAGCATAACATATTCCATGAAACCCATCCTATATGCAGGATACCGTTATGTGTATAGTGGGGTAGAGCGGTTCAGGGCCTAAGTCAATGTGTCAAGAAAAAAAAAACGGAGATGACTTTTGTCGAATTTAAGTTCAGTTTCTTTACCATAACATGTCTGATATAGAAGTTGATATTAAGGATCCCACCGATGTCGAGCACTTGGAGTTTGCTATTCGGTACAGGAGCTCTTCCATGCATTCATTGGAGCTGGAAAGGCCACAGGCTCTTCCCAAGATCAAAGTTCTTGGAACTGGTGGAACTATAGCCAGTAAAGGTGTGGCAGGACACCAAACTGCTGGTTATAAAGTGGATTTGACAATTGAAGATCTTGTCAAGTCGATTCCGGATCTTTCTGGTGTTTGTGAGTTGTCGTATGAGCAAATATTGAACGTCGACTCCAAAGAAATAGGGCCAGCTGAACTCAAAGAGATTTACCATGCAGTTGTTGCCAATCTCGACCACTATGACGGGATCGTTATTACTCATGGTACAGATACCATGGAAGAAACCTGCTTCTTCCTTCAATTCACTATTGAAACAGACAAACCTATTGTTATGTGTGGTTCTATGAGACCTTCCACAGCTATTTCCTCTGACGGTCCTATGAACTTATACCAAGCTATAGTGATAGCATCGAACCAAGAGTCTCACAAAAGAGGAATTTTGGTGGCATTCAATGACAGAGTAATCTCCGGATACTTCTTAAAGAAGTCAAACGCCAATTCTTTGGACACTTTCAATGCTATTGGCCAAGGATACTTGGGTAATTTCGTTAACAACCATGTTTATTACTATTTCCCACCTTCGAAACCCATGGGTGTGTCCTACATAGGGTTACCGGAACAATTTGACTTTAAAATGCCCGAAGTGCCTGTGTTGTTTGGCCACCAAGGGTTCAACAATGAGATCTTGACCATGTTGTTTGAAACATTGAAGATAAAAGGGTTAGTATTGGCAACTATGGGTGCTGGGTCTATGAGTGATAAGACCAACGAGACTATTTTTAGACTCAGTAACAAGCACAATGTCCCAGTTATATACTCCAAGAGATCTATGGATGGTATGGTTACGATTGGATCATTACCTAAGTTTAACCATATACTGTGCGATAACATCATAGCCAGTGGATCGCTTAGTCCTCAAAAATCTAGAATCTTGTTACAGTTATGCTTAATCCATGGGGTTGATAGTCACGCCATTAAGATGTACTTTAAGCAAGTGTACGGAGGAAGTTAGTAACAACTCAATTTAGAACCTAGAATTACAAGATATACAATAGTTGGAGAGTTTTGCAGCCTCTATTGAAAATTTTTTTTTTGACATAAATATATATTAAAACAATATGCGGCTCATTAGAGTAAGACGTATAAACACAACTAGATTAAAGAGAAGGAAAGGGATCAAGAGCTCTTGTAAGCCTCATCAACTTTGTCTTGACAAGAAGCCAAAATCTTCTTTCTTTGCAACTTTTGGGCAGAGGTGACGAAACCATTTTGTGGAGTCCATTCGTCATCTAATAAGACAATGTTTTGCAATAATTCAATACCCTTTAAACCTTGAGATTTACCAGTTGCAAGCAAACCCTTCAACATAGCTTTGCTAACTTTGGTATCATGGCATAAATCAGCTAACGATTTACCGCTCAAGTCAGAACTTGAATACACATTGTTTTCCTTCAAGTAAGATCTTAAGTGTGATTCATTTGGTAATATGATAGCAATTGGTTTAACTTTTGTTTGGTCAGCGTAAACACAAAGGTTCAACACGGTTGGGTTAGATCTGTAAACAGATTCCAATTTCTCCAATGCAATATATTCACCGTTTAAGGTCTTGACCAAGTTCTTTCTACGGTCGATAACTCTCAAGTTACCATTAGCGGTCCATTCACAAATATCACCAGTCTTAAACCAGCCATCTGGAGTGAAAGCTTCAGAAGTTTCCTTTTCATTCTTATAGTATTCCTTGGTGACTGGTTTACCGTACAATAAAAGTTCACCTTGGTTATTCTTAGCAAAGTAACCAGCATCTGGGACGTCAATTAATTTGGCAGTAAGAGAACCCAAGAGACAACCTGCTTCATCGTAGCTGAAGTGGTCAATGTCACAGATACAAGTGTTGGCCACTGTTTCAGTCAAACCATAACCAAGTAACATTGGACAGATCAAAGTACTGATAAATACTTGAGCATCTTTGGAAATTGGAGATCCTCCATTAAGACAGATTCTTAACTCACCACCTGTGGCTTGTTTAACTTTTTTGAAAATAACATCAAATAATGAAGCACCTGGAATACCATAGTCTTTGAAAGCGCTCTTAGCCTTGAAAGCAGACCAGAACAACTTTTGAGTGAAAGGTGGTAATTCCTTAACTTTAGCTAAAACACCTTTTCTGACACTTTCCCACACAGCAGCAACACCCACCATGATAGTAGGCTTGAAGGCAACCAAGTCACTTTCACAGTTCTTACAAGAAGCATCAGTCAAAGTCTTGACGTTGGCATAACCCAAACAACCACCCCACCATAAACTGATCAATTCGAAAGCCAATTCGAAAATGTGAGCTAATGGTAAGAAAGCAATAATACGGTCATTGTTCTTAACCAAGTTTCTACCAGCAACAGTGGAAATACCACCAAGACCAGATAAAATGTTTTCTTGAGACAATACCACACCTTTTGGATCACCAGTAGAACCAGAAGTGTACATAATACAAGATAAGTCATCAATTTTAGCAGGTTTAACTGGGATTTCATCTTCACTAACAGATTCACCCAATTTCAAAACCTCATCAAAGGAGATAAAAGTGATATCAGGTCTCAATTCTGCAATCTTGGCTTTAGCTTCTGCAGCATCTTTATAAAGCTTACCACCATATCTCTTATCGTTTTCATTGATTGGCTCGGAGTGAATAATGTATTTCAAGTTAGTGGCTGACTTAACAGGGTTAACCAAGTTCCCCAATAAGGCATTATCAGTAAAAACTGCATCAGAAGCAGTTTGAACCATTGAGTGGGTTAAACCTTTTTCACCTAAAGTATCGTAAGCAGTGACAATAGGGATATTTTGAGAACTACAAGCCAAGTAAGTTTGCAACCATTTTTGAGAGGTGGAAGCAAAGATGTGCATCTTGTGTTCTTGGTCAGGCTTGACACCAACTTTGACAAGACCTCTACCGTAAGCTTTGACTAATTTCAGCAAGTCTGGGTAGTTGATGTACTTGTAATCGGCATTTTCGTAGAATAACCATTCCTTGTCCACGTATTGTTCTTTCCCGTCGATGATTTTCTTGATGGACTTGTTTTCAACGTGAATGTCCTTTAATTCTCTCCACCCCATTGCTTTCCGTGGACCGTTTCTCTTAACACATTCTTCAAAGAATTCAAAGATGTAATTAGCTTTAGAATCCAATGGCTTGTCAACAGCAGCAGCTTTCTGAGTAGCTTTTCTTCTTGGAGCAGTTTCACCAGGCTTGGCTTCACCTACTGGAACAGTTAATTGATATACCATAGTTAATTGAAGGTAAGTTGGTTAAAAAAAGGGAGAAAAAAAGTGAGCAGAAAAACCGACTTTATATATATTTGCATTTTTCCGGAGGAGAAGGAAAAAAGAACAAAAAAAAAAAGAGAGAACGGCACCGAAAAGAGTGACGAGGATGCGGCAACTATAATTGTACATAGCCAATATGAAAGAGGTAAGTGTAATGCTAAAAACTAAAGTTGAGTAGGTTTATAGTAAGTACACTTAGTTGATTTGTGGCGAATGTGCAAAAACAAAAAAGGGGAGAAACCTTATGAGTGGCTGGCCCCGTGAGGAGAATCAAAAACTAAGATAACCAAAAAAGGTCAAAAAGTCTTAGGCTAAAAATACCCCACTGAAAACCAAGACTGATAACAGTGCTACGAGCACACATGCATATAACTATAAACTTTTCTTGTGTGATTTCAAAAAAATGTCAGGCTTTAACTATGGGGTCATCGGTTATCCACAGCTGGAATTTGAGACATGCCCAACAATATCGCAGCAGCAATTACTGGGAATGCTAGTTTTTACGAATTTTGCACCCAAAAGTACTCTTGACAACCAGGGTTCCTGAATATCGCTTACTTATTGTTGTTATTTGTGGAGTACTTTTGAACGGTCTTATTACCAGCAACTAGGATCTTCTGCTTTTGTTTACAAGTCATATGGTGAATTTTCAGTTGGTTTCAGTGGTATTAAAAATTCGGGTTTATCTATGTGTATGGCCATTGCTGGCCTGTATATAAACGGTCTAATAGTGGTTTTGTGTTTTAGTAAACATGAAAGTTAATTGCCTGCATGAATAGCCTCGCTTATTATCGGACCCGGTTTCTGCGCCACTTGGTGGGCGATTTTGACTTGTTTATACAACTGCCACTGATTTCGGCCAACTAATTATGGCTGTTGATAATTTTATGTGGTTGGTGCACGATTGATTAGAAATTTTTTTTTTTGTTGGGAAAGTGTTCATTTTCATATGACGGGATCTGATTGTGTCAAAAATGAGAACGATGCGTAACCATCGCTTACATAACTACTGGTAAATTCTTACGTAAACATTTAAAGTTTCAGACACGGTGCGTTTTGCAGTCTTTATCTTTAGACTTTATGATCGAGTTTATTACTTTCTAAAATACCTACCTAGACTAATCTTTCTTCGAATCTTAATTCGTTATTGACTGGCAATCCCACCAATAATCTCAATAAGTTTTCAACGGCCAACCTTTGCTTGTTCAAACCGTTGATAGGTTTGAAACCTGGTTTAGATAATGGTGCCTTTAACCAGTAACTTAATAAGGTTAACACGGCATAGAAGTTGTCGTAAGACTCAGTTCCTTTCTTCTTGTAGCTGACTCTGGATAAAAATTCAGTCATAACAACTAAATCAATAATCAATGGAGTAGCCAATAACGAATCTTCACAGACGTTGTGAATGGAAATTTTGTTGTGTCCTCCCAACATCAATTCACTGTAGTATTCGTCCATAGCCACCTTAGAGTCTTTCACGGCTGGAAGGTATTTGATAACGATACAGTGGTCAATCTTCTTACCGTTCTCTTCATTGTATAAGATCTCATTACTTTCAATGATATCATCCACCACAGAACTCTTACTGATTTCTTTGGATCTGAATTGTTTTGGTGCAGACAAGTTGTAACCATCATTGTTACCTAAATGGTTGTAGGAAGCAATGGAAATTGGCCTAATACCAGCATCAACTAAGAATTGAGCCAAAACGGATTTCACCTTAGTTTGACCACTCTTGAAATCGTCCCCTCCAATGAAGGATTTGTATTCTTCGGCCAATTCAATAACACCAGGTACGAAAGTGTTTTGTGGTGATCCATTGATGTAAGGAACTTGGTCCAAGATACAAGCAACAGCAAAGATGGTGGAAGGACTGACTTCACTGTGGTTTTCCTTGATGGACTTGATCATGTTTTCTTTGGTGTCGTTAACACCTTCGATGATATCACTGTATCTTTCAGTGTTGGCCGTCCACAAAACAATAACTTTATCTAACCCATTCTTTTCCTTGAACTCCTTGATATCTTTTCTGACCTTTTCAACATCTTTCCATTTATTTTTCAAATCGACTTCGCCATTAGCGTCGACGTTAGAAACATTGTCAGCTCTTTCCTTTTGGTTCAAGGCAATGAAATCTGGGTAGTAGACGGAAGGTAAAGGTTCGATGTCCTCAATGTATGGGTACAATTTCTTTTGCAAATCGATGTCCAAAACTTGAGCTCTTTTCATAGCTTTGTCCAACTTCAATTTGCTGATATCCCATCCACCGACGACGAAATCGTTTGGGTTTACCATTGGGAGAATAGAATTGAATGGAGCATAAATATCGTTACCTTCAGCATCGACACCTAATTTAATAGTAGAAGCTTGAGTGACAGAACCATAGTAGTTAGGCTTGACAACTCTTTCTTTAGTTTCAAAACTAATGTTATGTTTGTTAGCCAACACAGACCCAACTAAAGTGGTACCATTGTTACCACCTAAACCAACTAACATCAAACCCAACTTTGGGACCTTCAAATCGGTCTTGAATTCGTATTCAGTGGTGGTTGGGGTGACATTGAAAACACCAGCTTCACCTTTTTCTACCAAGGCGTTTTCATAGTGGAAAGTGGTGGTTAAACTGTCGTCAGTTTTGACTGCTTTTTTGGAGTTGAAAGTAACTTGAACCATTTGTAATAAGTGTATTAGATACTGGTAGAAATAAAATCAAGAGACGGAGGGGGATTTCCACCCATATTTATAGTTTCCAAGAACAAGGTAAATCCCCTATTTAAAACGCCATTCCTGCCACCTGGCCAATAGAATTACGCCCACAGTAAAACTGTATATAGTGAAAACCATTTCGCCGAAATTAACAATAAATCGTTCCCTTTTCGGCGGATTTGCAATTATATGCAGGACCACACCCTAATTTTTATGGTTTTCATGTGCTTCCCCGTTACACGACAACAAAACAAAGCTAAAAAATTGTTAGACAAAATAGGAATAATAACGTTGGCAACTGTTGTAGTAAACACGAAATAACAATAAGATAGGGGCGATTTGACTCCTTTTGGTACTTCCGTAAATATGTACTAAAATGTTGGGATTTCAATATATAGAAAGGCGTCGAAGTAGTGCCTTTGGCTAATGGCTCCTTTTACTTGGAAAAGCCGTGAGCCAATGAAACAGTGGTTTTCTGGTACTCTTGTGTTTAAAAGGTGGTAGCTACACGTCACGGGTTTCGGTGCCTGTAAGAATCCGATACAAGGTTCAAAAGCCTGAACATACGCCGTACATTCTATAAGATTTCACCTAACTCAAACTGCTCTCAGTTATCCTTGATGGTAGCTTTGAAAAGGGGTCAAATCTTGGCCATGAAGCTGAAATGCTTTTTTGCAGCCGACCCTGATACAGTCAACGTCTTCAAATGGAGCATCTACTTCAGGAACAGCCACTTCAGGGTAATAAGCGTTGATCAAATTGAGCAAAGTATAGTTATCGGCCCTTGATCCAGCCAAGAGCCATCTTCCCCCATTGACGGCCTCCCATTCTCCTATAACAATATGAAGTTTGGTAACGTCTCTAACATCTACCACTACCGTAGGGTTGTATTCCACTTGAAAATCTGGTTAAAAAATCAAACAACCGTTTAAGGGTGTCTAAAGTAGAAGGTGTTTTTTCTGGCAACTGCTCACAAGCTCGAGGACCAAAGCACCAACCGGGAGCAACAAGGGCCAATTGAAAGTGTGGCTTCTCTGTATCCATGAATTCCCAGGCTGCATAATCCTAGTCTGGAGAAGGTGTTCCTTTTGCAGTCTCCCGTTATTGTTTGGCGGACAGCTTAATATCAGCGAAGTACCGGCTAGTCACAGGTATTTCGCTTGTTCATTGGTTATTGAAACGTTAACATTCACTTTACTTTAGAAACGTTACCTGGTCAACTAACTGACAAAGTGCGATCCAATCAGGTCACTGGCAGCACACCAAACACAAAAAGGTACTGAGGAGGACACACTGGAGCAGTAAGGCTTGGGGCAAAATCAGTGGACGGCAGTGTATCGACTTTACAACACTTGTTTATCACCTTTCCTCTAAGCTTTTAGCAAAAGTCCCTTATAGTGTTTACGATGCTGGTTTGTCTCAGACAGAAGAAGCGAACTAAAAGCTGTGTGCGAAAAGACGTGGCGCTACGCACGTTTACAATGTTGTAACTGTTCATATGGCATCCAAGCCCTGTCGTGGTTTCTCCTGGCTATCTTATATCGGAATTATATGTACTGAGATTTTGAAAATTCGTGTCTTGTTCAAGTGTGTGACAAAAAAATAATAATACTGGACTACAACCGCCTGGTAAGTCTACTTGATACCATACATAGTGCCGTAACAACGTCGCCAGAGGGTTGTATTAGTCAAGAAAAGGCAATAAAATTTCCTTATTAAAACATTAGGTTGATGCTGGCTATGTCTTTCTTTTTTACCACTGTCCATCGTCAGCTGTTTAACTGCCGCTTTAAAATATACCTTAAGCTCAGATTTGTGTTTAACATCTATCATTTGGGAACCATGTACCTTTTCGGGCTACAATTGCTCAGTTTCGGGCACTTTTGCTGTGTCGTACAGAAACATAACGCCGCAACACTCAAAGACCCGAAAAAAATAATGTACCGAAAACGGCATATCAACCATCAACCGGAATAGCCTCTCAGCGGCAATCTCGCTATACGAACCCGACTACAAGTCTCATATATTGTCCTAACTTTACTGGCAGTTTCCTTTGTTGCGTCCTCAGTCAACATCTTTTCGCAACCCGCAATGTGCTTATTATTACGTACAAGCACTCTTTGCTTGCCGAAAATCGAAACGACCCTTTTTCATTCTCTTGCTTGGTTACCCACATTTCTTCATTGTATTTTCCCCAGGGTCTCTTTGTTATGGACCCGCCCACCTCTTCTTGCGTTAAAAAATAATGTAGTAGTAAGTTCCGTTGCAATTGCTGCAAAAAAACAATCGCGAAGATGCTGGATCTTTATCCTAAAAGAGACAATGATGAGCCAAAGTAGACTAAAAGACCAGCACTCAGTGATTATTTTCATGCATGTTTAGAGGTTTCAGTTAGGCCCCATGACGCAAGATGAGGTAAATTGTCTTAGCTTATACACTGTTTTGGTGTAATTAATGGTTCGTTGATGGTTTTTAGCCTGTTCTTCGTTTTTTCGCCTGTGCTTAGAATTTCTATTGATGAAATTTTGAACAAACGTCAGCTATAACCTTGGTATATAAATGACCTGCTAAATCCTGATTATTTTGACTACCTTATAGTAATTGCAGCTAACGATGATTCCTATTTTATTACTTTTAGCCGCATGCGTGTGTGCTTTTGACATCGATTCCAAATCCAATGTCGCTCTTTACTGGGGTCAAAACTCCGCAGGTGGTCAACAAAGATTAAAAGAATATTGTGACGACAATGCCGATATTTTACTACTTTCCTTCCTTTATTCCTTCCCTTCAAACCTTCAGGTGGATTTTTCTAACATGTGTGATGAATCTTTCTCCGATGGACTTAAGAAATGTGATACCATTGCAGAAGATATCCAATACTGTCAAGACAAAGGCAAGATTGTTTTATTATCCATGGGAGGTGCCGTTGGTGCTTATGGATTCAGCAGTGATGAAGAAGGTACCGAGTTTGCTGAAACTTTATGGAACAAGTTCGGTGGAGGTACTGACGATGAACGTCCATTCGGGGATGCAATTGTTGATGGATTTGATTTCGACTTTGAGCTGGCCAGACAAACAGGTGTGGCTGCTTTAGGTAAAGGGTTAAGAAAACAATTCAAGAAAGACAGTTCTAGAACCTATTATTTATCTGCTGCTCCTCAATGTCCATACCCAGATGCCTCAGTCGGTGAATTGTTAGAACAAGTTGATTTGGATTTTGCTTTCATCCAGTTTTACAACAACTACTGTAACATTGGAAGCAATTTCAACTGGGACACTTGGGAAGACTATGCTCAAAACACCTCTCCAAATAAGGACATCAAGTTGTATTTGGGACAACCAGGTGGCGTCACAGGTGCTGGATCTGGGTACAATACAGTGTCAGCTGTTACCGAAGTTCTTGATCAGATTATGAGTTCCGATAACTTTGGAGGTGTATCGTTATGGGATGCTTCTCAGGCAGCTGCTCAATCGCCAAACTATGCTAGGCTGTTGAAAACAGCTATGACCGGTAATACAAGAAGTGGGAAATTGAAAGATGACACAACCAGCACTTCCAAAACTTCAACCAGTAGCACTTCAAGCAGCACAAGCAGCACAAGCACTTCAAGCAGCACAAGCAGTACAAGCAGTACAAGTACTACCAGCTCATCGAGTACCACTTCTTCCAGCACAACAACAAGCTCCACGTCAAAGAAGTCCACCAAAGCTGCAGTTCCAAAGACTTCGACCGAGTCCTCAACCACAAAAACTTCAGCTAAACCTTCTACCTTGAAGACGTCCATTGTAAAATCGGCCAATGAAGAAACCACCAGCGCTGTCAACAAAGCCGAAAGTTCAACTGAAATCAGCTCTGTTGTACCAGAAGCCACTAGTGAAGCTGCCAGTTCAGCCCCACTCACTCCAACTACATTCACCACTAGCAAAAAAGCGGTGTCCACCAGTACTGCTAAGGCAACCACAAAAACCATCAAGACTAGTACGCCGGTGTCAGAAACCGTCATCGAGACCCTGACCTCGACAGGAGCAGATGGACCAGTGGTAAAACCTATCACCAGAACTGTGCATCATTCGGTGGGTACCACTAGGACTACTACTATTCCACCTCATATCAAGACGATCACCGAAGCATTTACCCCAACCACCGTCACTACCACGAGGTACACTGGGACCACCACGTTGGTGGCCACAAAGTATGTGGACCCACCTAACTTCAAGTTCTAGTCAAAGCCTAATCAAAGTTTAAAGATACCCTAAAGTCATGATTCATGTCTATAATTTTTTGTAATAATACACAAAGTACCTAAGAATCAGCACCTAGTAAAATAAACTGTTTCAACTTTTGGAATTCCAAATCAATATTCAAATACTTGAGCAAGACCTTAGAATAGCTGTTCAAATATATGGAACTGACCTCTCCGCCTCTCCAATTCTTTAAGTCGTAAGCATTAAATCTCTTTTTCCTACCCTTATCTATAAGCTGCAAAGGAGACAAAATAATGTGGATCAAAGGAATGCTTGTCTGGTCGATTATGGATTGCGCCTGCTTCGTCAACGGAGCCGGGCTAATCAATATCATGAATGTAGAGTTCTTCTGTAACTCTGTAGGGATCTGATGAAGGTAAATACCCACTAATTCTCGCAATATACTGGCCTTGATTTTAGTGCTATGATTTTTGCATTGTACCAACACATTGATGTCACTGCGAATGGAAATGGACTTGTTATTGGACTTTGTGTTCCTTAGTTCGTGCAACTCTTTGGAGTTCTCGATAATAGGTATTATTTTGGCAGTTTTGGGAGATATTTTCTTTGTGGCCCTAATATCAGTCTCGTTTAATTTGAAAAAATGGTACAAGTCCCATTTCCCCACGAGATCAATCCCGTTGTCAAATGCCCCACCTTTCCGCATAATATCAAAGCACTTCAAGTTGGACTCAAGAAAGTCTTTAGACGTGTACTCGTATAACGTTCCTCTGAAGACAGTGGAGCTCAAGCTAGCATTGGTGCTCTTACACCGCTCTAAGTACTCCTGGCAGTTATACACCAGCGCCAACGTAGGAGTCGTCGACGCATGCGCCTTCCACACCTTCACTGAGACTCCGATCCACGAACCCGTCGCTGGCCATCGTTTGGGCCCGGTTATTTGTGTAATGGGTAGCATGATATGCATTAGATCGCGTTTCCAGTTTAAATCTCGCGTTTATAAATATGCAAGGGTTACCCGGACATGAGACAGTACACCAGGCTATATGCTGAACAGTCGGTTGTAGTGCAATTCGGAAAGCCTGTGTAAAGATTCAGTGAGAAGAGGTCGTATGTGTGGTAGAGAGAGTGGCCCTTCAGGAGATTCTTGTATGGTAGGTGGATGAGGCATTTTCCGTTACCCTGTCCACAGAGCCTATTTTCACCGCCTGTAGTCTCACAACAACTACAATACGAGCGATGTGGTCATCTAGGTCCCAGAACAAGACCTTTGGCCGTTTGGAGTCTCTTGTCTAAATGCTACAGTTTTAGCAGCCTCATACAGTATACTTTGCACTGCGCGAAGATCTGAAAATTGCCAAAACACCTTAAATTACCTATGTGGACATTTATTCAATCTATCCTTGTGGTAGTGACATTGTGGGCAGTGGTGCTTGCAGATTCAGACTTCCAGGTATTGCCAGTGACGGGCCGGTACTTGACCGGAGGGTTGGCGTTTACCCTAGGCCACCTTAACGTATCCACAACTGACGCCAAAGGGATCTTCTTACCTGACACTAATACCGCTGCAGACTCCGAATATTGTGTGGCGGTGGAAGGCGTGGCTGACCACGAGTGCATAGCAGTGACATCCTCGCTCCTTGACAAGTCGTTCAAGGTCTACGTCGACAGTACGGGTGCCATTGACCAAATCACCTTGGAGCCCAAACTCGGGTCCGAAAAGCCCAAACTCTCACAGAAGGTCACAGATAGTCAGAAAGTGGCAGTGGTAGTAGCCCCACCGGCCCCTACACCTAATCTCCATCCTAAGAATATACCGAAGAAACAATTGATTCAGTCCCAAGCTCCAAAAGAGCCAATTAGAGACGCTGACGGCAACATTGTCACAGCAGCTACCGAAGAAGAACCAAAGTCGTGGGTACAACAGAACTGGATGTATATAGTACCCCCATTACTTATTATGTTTGTGTTGTTAGGAGACGACGAAAAGAAATAAACATTGTGGTGCAAAGGGATCTTGTCTCTCATTGGCTCCCCCACCATTTTTACTAATACCTAATAAACTTACGAAACAGCCTATCAAGTATTTGACAAAATGTTTGCTGGAGAAAAACGACATTTGTCTCTAGTTTAGGTAAAATAATAATAATCTCATAACGAGGAAATCGGAACTTTTATGCGCGACATCGCGTCATTTTTATCTACCTCTATGACTTGAAGCCAAACCAGCGAATCAAAGTGTTAGCATTTTCTCATTAGTAAAAACAACTTGAGTGAAAATTTATAAAACTAAAATTTTTTTTTTACAACCTAACCCAAGTTGACTTGTGTTTAAAAAATCAAAACCTGAAACTGTTTCCTTTTACGTTTAACCTACCACAATCTTTGTAATAATACTTGTTAAAGTGAGTCGGGAACTTTTAGTGGAATAAGAATCATCCAATCATTAATCATTGAAAAGGGCTTTTTTTTAAACTAGTAGAAAACTTATAAATCAGATAAACAAAAAGATTATGTTGTCGTTGAAAACAGCTATACTTCGAACCACCAACAGAAGGTTCTTGCAATCCAGTGCCAGAGCATTGGCTGAAGTTTCCGTGACAGTTGATGGGAAAACTATCAATATAGAAGCAGGTTCTTCCATCATTCAAGCTGCCGATAAAGCAGGTGTGACGATTCCTCGTTACTGTTACCACGACAAATTGGCTATTGCTGGTAACTGTCGTATGTGTTTAGTGGATGTTGAAAGAATGCCTAAACTTATTGCATCTTGTGCTATGCCTGTTCAAAATGGTATGGTTGTTCATACCGACTCCGAAAGAATCAAGAAAGCCAGAGAAGGTGTTACGGAAATGTTATTAGAAAACCATCCTTTGGATTGTCCTGTGTGTGACCAGGGTGGTGAATGTGATTTACAAGACCAATCTCAAAGATATGGTAGTGATAGAGGTAGATTCAAAGAATTGGTGGGTAAGAGAGCTGTTGAAAATAAAGCTATTGGTCCTTTAGTTAAGACTTCTATGAACAGATGTATTCACTGTACTAGATGTGTTAGATTCATGAATGATGTTGCTGGTGCTCCAGAGTTAGGTACTGCCGGTAGAGGTAACGATATGCAAATCGGTACTTACATTGAAAGAAACATTAACTCCGAAATGTCCGGTAACATTATTGATTTGTGTCCTGTGGGTGCTTTGACTTCCAAGCCTTACGCATTCAGAGCTAGACCTTGGGAATTAAAGAGAACCGAAACCATCGATGTTATGGATGCTATTGGTTCTAACGTCAGAGTCGATGCCAGAGGTATTGAAGTTATGAGAGTTTTACCAAGATTAAATGACGAAGTTAATGAAGAATGGATCTCTGATAAATCCAGATTTGCTTGTGATGGTTTGAAAACTCAAAGGCTTACTACTCCTTTGATCAGAAACGGTAACAAATTCGATGTTGCTAACTGGGATCAAGCTTTAGGTAAGATTACTGAGGCTTTCAAAACATTAAAACCAAAAGCCAATGAAATCAAAGGTGTTGTTGGTGCTTTAACCGACGCTGAATCCATGGTTGCCTTAAAAGACTTATTGAACAAGTTAGACTCCGAACATTTAACCACTGATGTCAAGTTATCCACTGATGCTACCGGTGTTGACTTCAGATCTAACTACACTTTCAGTTCCACCATTGACGGAATTGAAGATGCTGACCAAATCTTGTTGATCGGTACCAACCCAAGACATGAAGCTGCTGTTTTGAACGCCAGAATTAGAAAAGTTTGGTTAAGATCCGATTTGGAAATCACCCACATTGGTGAAGAATTCGAATCTACTTTCGGTTTAGACCATTTGGGTACCGATGTCAATGCTTTAAAGAAAGCTTTGAACGGTGGTTACGGAAAGAAATTACAAAAAGCCAAAAAGCCATTGATCATTATTGGATCTGGTGTTGCTGAATCTGAAGATTTGAAATCCGTCTACAACGTTGTTGGTGACTTTATCTCCAAGAGCGAAAACTTCAATACCCCAGACTGGAAAGGTCTTAACTTGTTACACCGTGAAGCCTCTAGAGTTGCTGCTTTAGACTTAGGTTTCCAAACCTTATCCAAAGAAGTTGCTGAAACCAAGCCAAAGATCATCTACTTATTAGGAGCCGATGAAATCAAGAACAAAGATATTCCAAAGGATGCATTTGTTATCTACCAAGGTCACCATGGTGATTTAGGTGCTTCTTTCGCCGATGTTATCTTACCAGGTTCAGCTTACACCGAAAAGGCTGCTACTTATGTTAACACTGAAGGTAGAACTCAAGTCACCAGAGCTGCTGTTAACCCACCAGGAGCTGCCAGAGAAGACTGGAAGATCATCAGAGCCTTATCTGAATACTTAGGTGAACCACTTCCATACGATGACTTATTCGCAGTTAGATCCAGATTAGGTCAAATAGCACCACATTTGGTCAGACACGATGTTATTGAACCAAGCTCTACTGAACTTGTTTCTGTTGGTGTTAACGACATAATCACCAGAACCAAATCCTTAACGAGTGTTGGTGTGCCATTAAAGAACCCAATTGAAAACTTTTACTTTACTGACGTTATTTCCAGATCGTCTCCAACCATGGCTAAATGTATTGGTACATTTGGTGCCAAGATCGATAAAATTATTGACGAAAAACCTGTCATTGACATGGCTTAGTTCAAGTATCACAATTATTGCATTTCCCCATCTTTTTATCATTTTTATCCATAAATATTTATCATAACTATTTTATTAAGTATGTACTTCTACATAGAATCAATTTCAAACATATTCAATTGTTCCAGTCACGTGAATCACGGGATGAGCCGAGATGTATTTTTTAAAATAAATAAAAAATAGATAAGGAAAACACTTAAATACAACCCTTTGAAATTTTGCAGACAACTAGTGGAATGGGATTATGGAAGATTCTGGTAAACTACAGACAGCAGAGTTTGCCTCCAAATGGAGGCAGACACGGGCCTGCGCTCGTTGCAGAAGACTAAAGATGAAATGCGCTTTTGAAGATCCTTCGTTCAATTCTTGCAAAAGATGTTTCACAGTTGGGGTAGAATGTTCTTTTGATTCAGATCCTACAGCTCAATTTGCCAAAAAGAAACATCGTAGAGTGACAAATAAGTTCGTGGAAGCCGTTAGTCCTGGAGTAGCTGCGGAAAGTATCGGCGGTGGTACCAGAAACGGAGGCCAGATCACTCAGCTACTGAATTTGGTCAAACTCGTCAATACAGCCGTTAGCTCTTTGGAACATGATATCGGATTGACGTCGACGGTTAATGCCAACGAGTCCAATAAACTAAAAGAGTTGAACAAAAGTCTTGTTTTTGCAACACAAAGACTATCCAAGATCCTTGACGATACTGAATCCGGAACTTTAAAGCAGTTTCAAGATTTCCACAAGTACCCTAATATGAAAGATTGTCCATATATACCATTCACATCAAATATTGCCAAAGAGATCGTTGAAAAGCACCAATTGGTCAGTTTGGAAGAATTCAAGATCAGACACCATTTCTTCCTTACAGAAATGTTACCTTACTACCCCATAATTTCATTTTCTGAAAAATTGGGCAGCTTTGATTTCTTATACGAAAACTACCCGTTATTGTTGATTGGGTGTGTTTATGTGACCACTATCAATGACAACGGTCTCTTTTCACGGATCAAGCAAAACTACTATAAGCTTTCCAATGAAGAATTGAATCAGATGCTAAACTACTACTTAGAGTCGTTTATTTCTTACCATGTGTATATCAAGTCCGACGACTTCAACTACAGATTGGTGGAGTTGTGTTTGATCTTGTCGCTTTGGTGCTTGCCCACAACCACTTCGGGTCATTTCAAGAACCAGTTCCATCTTTTGATCGGGTTCAATATATCTTTGTGCATTGACTTGGGGGAAATACCCAAAAGTCTATTGTCCAAGGCCAGCAGTGGCATACCGGTACTATCGGACGATTCAGAGCAGAGAAACCATCTCCGGGCGTTTCTAAGCGTGTATGTGTCTTGTGGGTCTTTGGGGTTGTCTTTACCCCGGTTCAAATTAGTTACTTGGAACAGACAACACCATGCAGCCGTGCAGTTCTTGATGAAAGAAGGTGAAGTGGACGGCGTCAAGTTGCCTTCTAGAAACGACCGATACTTGTGCTACTTTGCTAAAGTAATACGACTTGGGCAGGAAATCTTTGATTATTTTGCACCCAGTTTGTTCCTTGAAGTCAACTCCAACAAGAAGAAAGATGCCTTGTTCACCAATATGTTAGATCCTGCATCTTCTTCGTCTCCCCATGTCAAATATATTCTTGACAGTTATGAACAGAAAATCTATTCGTTGCTAGTGGAAAGTGGGTTCATGACGTCTCCTGAGCCTGAAAGTGGAAAAGATGAACCCAAAGAGAAGTACTTGTTATCGGTGATCTACTACCAGCTTTTAATGATAATTTATGATAATATCGTCAGCAGGTACTTTGTGTTGGAAAGTAAAAGTCCTATGGGTAACGAAAGTGCCATATACGTGCAGTATATCGTGAAACTAATCAAGCTTTGTGAAAACCTTTTGAAATCTTTCATTATATTAGGTCAAGACCGGACTATCAATTTGCCTACCTTCTTTTTCTACCGGCCCATGCATTCGTTGATTTTATTAGTGAAGCTCCGGATCTTGATCAACTCTTCTCACTTGAGTAAGATCACAGAGTTTGTTAATCCAGCTGATTTGGTGATAAATGCAGAGAAGTACTACAAGGGAGTACACACATTGATTCACGAAAGTCAACATAAATACAGTTCCATCGTATGTCTGAGAATGGCCATTATTTTGTCCAGAATAGAAAAATGGATGCGTTTATCTAGCAGCAAGGGATCTCGACCCCGTTCCAAAGCTAGTGCTGAACGGGAAAGTACTAATCTTGTGCACTTGATCGATACTAGTAAGGAGATAGAGAATCTTAGAGCTCCTAAAGAAGATCTTGTGGACGAAAATGTCAATGTGAATGCTAACAGTACAGCAAGCACGGCTCCTAGCGTTGGCCCATCACCGGACTTGACACCCAAAAGAAAAGCAAGTGAAGTTCTTTTCAATGCAGCTACACCTGCAAATAACTATTCCCTTCAAGAGATCTTTGAAACTATAGACTCAGATATACTTAATTTCCTCAACCCGCTTGATGCAAATATCGACTTTGATACCAATTTCACTGGTGATTTCACAACACCAAGCTCGGGGTTTCCGTCTATGAACATGTTTCCTAATACTATGGCTGGCGAAATGGTCAATAACATGAATAATGGAATGAATAACGATATGGGCAATGGAACAAACAATGGGATGAATGATACGAACGGAACGTGGTGAAAATTTAGGTCCTTACAGAGGACTTGTGTATTAATATACGTGATAAATAGAGCTAGAACTTGAACTTCTTTGTTTCTTTCTTTTCCTCTTTCAAAGGCTCCGGCACTGTGGCTACTTCTTCGTCTTTCTTGAATTTATATTGCACCCCGTCGCCAGCTTCGTTGACGTCATCCTGAATGACAGTGTACAACAGCTTCGGTCCAGTAGGCTTAGTCGGCTCTATCTTGATTTCGTTTTGTATATCTTCGTTTGTATCTGACTCCACATCGAACAACGTAGGATCGGCCTTCTCTATTTCTTCTTCGTCGTTTTCTTCCCCTTCATCTTCCTCTTCATCACTTTCCTCCTCAGAAGATTCCTCCGCTACCACTTCTCCCCAGTGTTCATGGTTATCTTCATTCTTCGTGTAATATTGATCTTCGTTGGTCAAATAGGGTACATTGGCATAAGCCATATCTATCCCCGGGATTAGAAGCTTCTCGTACGTGGGGGGCTTCCCAAGCAGTGCCATGGTTGATATCCAAGGAGGGGTGGTCTTCCCGTCTTCCGGTAACCCAAGGGCTTTCAAAAGCTCTCGTGATAGTTTTCCAGGACGCATATGGATGATTCTTTCTTCATTATCGTCTGTAGTGGCCCTGCCCTCATAGTAAACATCTCCAAAACCCAATAGTTTGGGCTTCGTCTGGTACTTGAAGAACGCATCATGTAGCTTTTGATAATCGATATCAAGTTTTCCCATTTTAGGCTGTACCTTCTCTCGTTGCTGTTGTTTAACAGTTTGTTCATCAACATTGTTTCTCATATCCTGAATACCTGTATCAAGAATATATTTTGGGAGCTGGAATGGTGCTTTATCTATTCCCCTTTTTGCTGAAAGGTAGGCCCTTTTAGAAGACCAATGACTCGGCACCGGTACTATATTGACATTCTGTTTGATAGCCACAAGGAAAAAAGGGTCTTTGGCATCAACATCAGTCCATTCTATGAGCTCTGGGTGTTTTGATATGGCCTTTAGATGTGCCATCGACACCTTCTGTTTCTTTCTGGCTTGTCTTTCTGATTCCTCAGGTTCTTCCTCCGATTCAAATTCGTCTGATTCCAGTTCTACTGTCTCTTTCACTATAAGCTGCTGGTTTTCAGCATCTTCGTCAGCTTTTTGGGCTTCGTCGACTCCAGAAAACTTAGCAAATACTTTTTGATACTGTTTGAATAACTCAGGGTCACCCACATCTGCCACTACTGGCTCTGGTGTGGTTTGTGTATTGGCCTCTGTCGCCGTGGAGTCTGTATTTGTTTCTTTAGACACATCTTTTTTTGTTGCTTCTGATGATACGAAATCTTTTCTATTGATATCTGTGTGTTCCTTGTCCTCAGAAGGACCACCCTCTATCTTCCGCTTCTTGGCTTTCTCTCTTCGGAGCTGGTTTTTAGATAAGCGTACCTTTCCCATGTTGTAGATAATCTCATCTCGAATTACGCACAAAATACAGAAGTAGTAGAGAGAAGGTTTTAAGTGAGACAAAGTTATGAAAGAGTAAAAGAAAAAGATTGGCGGCTTTATCTTGGCAATGCTGCGCCTGTGTCCTTGCTCCTGTGTCCTATGACAGAGAAAAGAGATTGAAGTTTAACCGGCAGAATTGAAATTTTAGTTAACCAGTGAATTTTGCAACTTATTTGTTCTTAACATACATTCATAAATAGACCGTAAATACTTAACTACAGCTCCATCATAAGCATACAGCCAGTCAAACACCCGCCATTTCTCGTTCGAGAGCGTATACACCTGTCATCCTGGGGTTTCCTTAGTTCAAAGCTTTTGCTTGAGACCAACAGCCCAATAGAAACCTTACACCACCTTTTCTAAGTTCCCAAGCTTCTCACTAATACTATCCAACCTCCGTTCAATGGCCAGATTGTTTCTGTCTAGCGTCCTGAACAATTCTTTGGTCCTTTCGTCAATCTCTTGAGAGATATCGAAAACAGTGGTGGGAGGATCACTGGTATCCCGTTCGACAGCAGTGCCACTTACTTCACCGTTGCTGAGTTGCTGTGTTGTAAGCCCCACAGTGGACGTGGCATCAATGCCCAATTCCTCGGACGAGTTCGAGACGCTAAGTGACATTTGAAGAAAGTGTACTATATGAAATTAAATACAAGTTACAAAACTGATCGCGATTTTTAAATACACTGCTGTCCACTTTCTCAATGATGAAGCTATTTGCATGGTTTCTTTTAGTGACATTGAGCTTGTCCACAAACATAGATGACGTAGAAGCAAAGTTCAGGATATCTTACCGACAGCCGCAAAGTCTGGAGTCGGTTCAAACTCAGTTGACGGAGATTGTGAGTGGCAACAGCTCATATGAACAATTCATTATCCAAAATCATGATACAGACTTGTTATGCTATTTACCAAATTTAACTGATCCTCTGGTTCTTTCCCGGATAACAGGTGAAGAGACCGAAGTCAGCATTCAGAAAACATCGGAGCAGCTAGTGCAAGAGGTGGTGCCGCAGCTTTCTAATTTTATTGATACAAGCAAGTGTATCTTCATATCAGGGTTGAATGAAGGCTATTGGACGTATGCCTACTGTTTTGGAGACAAGGTGATCCAGTTTCATGGCAACCAAGAGGCATTGAAGATTCACGGCGTCCACGTTCCCGAATATCCGGCGTTTGTGTACGTTTTAGGGCGCTTTGAAGGTAGTGAGTCAGAGGAGCCTCGAATTGGTTTACAGTCCACTGCCGAGAGTCAAAAACTAAGACCCGAAGACTTTGAAGTGGTAGAAGACCCAATCAAGGGCCAAACTGGGTATCAGGTGCCACCAAAAGCGTTAAAGCACGTTTTAGACATGGGGGAAATCTGTGATTTGACTCAAGAACCAAGAACCGTCGAAGTATTCTACAGATGCGATCCACACGCTACTTCAAGGACAGAGATTATTTATGTGAGTGAGGTAAGAACTTGCAAGTACAGAATGATCATCAATGTTAAGGGCCTTTGTGGCATTGAAGAGTTTGTGCCGGTGGTAGACGAGAAAGTGTTGGACATTGTGTGTGATGATTTCAACAAGGGTGCCCTTAACTCGCCTGAAGAGTTTGTGTTCCCCCAGCCGAGACAAAAGCGGGTGGAATTGACTGATTTTAGCTTGACTGCTGCTGGAGATGGGTTCTTTTGGGGGAGACCCAAAGGTAAAGACTCAGATGATCTTTACGATACCCGATCGGTTGTGTTCTACACTGACGAAATTGACAACTGGCATAAGTTCGTTCAGCATTTCATCAGAATGTTCTCCAATTCTATGGAGTTCAAAATCCCGTCTCCAGACCCAAACAGTGTCAATGGTATTGTCACCTGGGACGACTCATTCATCGGATGGTATGAAGTGTACGATCATTTGGGCATTTTCAGGTTGGTGGTGAAGGTAAAACGTGAATCGGACAGAGAAACCAAGATGCTTCTGCTCCAGGCAGTAGATCCTTATGCCATGGTCGACCAGGACGGGGACCCAGTGTATACCCCAGAGCCACCAGCGGACCGCAAATTATACCAATATGAGTTCTTTGAAAGAGGTGTGCCGTTGGAGGAAGTAGAAGGCCCAGAGACAAGTATTAAGTATGTCACAGTGACATACTCTGCTACGCCCGATGCGGCTACGGACTCTAGCACGGAGACAAACATAGACACTCACTAATGACTTTATGATGGTAGGTATATAATAACAGCCGATTTTTAACAATGCTTCTACACTCTTTAGGGCCATTTACCATTCAGGTAAGCCCCATAGTTTACTTACTTGTAGATAGCAGCAATACTGGTGCTTGCGAACCACGCCATAATGCCGCGTAAATTTCAGCCCTAAATAATGGCTCTGCGAAAAAAAGAAGAAAAAATCCGATACCGATTCCAATACAAAAGCTACCACCCCAGTTTTCCATTTACGGTTATCTATAGATAAGAATCGAAATCTAGCCCCAGTCACAACCAGAAGAAAAACAGGGATGTTGTCAGTAAGTATGTCGCGGTTGAGCGTGATGCCTACCTCCGTCATAACAAAAAGAAACGTTTCATTTTTCAGAAAGTTATTGGCATTAAAAGACAACTCAGACGCTGAGTCTCATGAAACCTTTTATTCCTGGGACGAATCGCCCTATGAAGATTTAAGAACAAGAGCTGCGTTTATCAGAACGAAGGCATTGTGCCCTGTCACTCAAAAACCAGTCAATTTCGTGTGTCCTTTATCTGGTATTCCAACCCACCATTCGCAAGAGGCATGGGAGAATGATACTGAGTACCACCAAAAGAAGAAATACGAATTGTTGAAAAAAGTTAACTTGTATGAGCACGACTTAAGATCAGGTAGGACGTTTGACGAGTTCGTTTTCCCAGGCGAACAAGAGAACGACTTCATGACTAACTTGGCTAATTGGGATGCTTTATTCTACACCAGAGATTTCAATCCAATGAATACCGATTTCAATTTAGCAGCTGCTACGAAAGTATTGACATATCCTATCACCATTGCGTCTGTGTTGCACAAGTTATCGCCTTATTTTTTGCAGCCAAAAGGTCCTTTGACGTTAGAAGGGCTTAAATCCATCTCGGCCTTGAGATATACTTTATACCCACCTTATGACAAAAACAGTGCATCTACTTTTAAAGAAAGACCTATGAGGATCTTCATAGTAGGGGCTAAAATGGAAGCCATGTTACCAGGTTATGTCTGGAAGCAATTTGGTTATTTGTTCCCAGAGAGCAAGTTTGAATTGCACTTTATCGGCCCCGAATGTTACTTTGACCGCCAAACCAGAAGCTTTGCATCAACTGGAACTGAACATGGAAGACCACTTGTGGAAAGATATGACGAACAACTTACTTTACACTACCACACTTCTTACTTCAACGAATTGTACGATTACGGGGACTTGTTCCCATTTGATCCTTACTTGGATATCTTCTTCTTGTTCCATCCTGGTTTCCAAACTGCAGACAAACCACACTGGGACAAATCATTAAAGGGTCTTTTAGAGTCCAAATGTCCAGTTTATGTCACCGGTTATCATCAACTTGACACTTTAAGAGAACTTCTGTGGTTGCAAAACCATCCTTTGGCCGAAGAAATGGATATTTTAATGGACCAAACGAAGAATGTTTTCGGATCCACCAAGATTGACTTAGTCGATTCTAACCCTACCGAAACTTTCCAGGCTAACGATGAAATCTTTGCCTTTAGAGGTAAGAGATACCATGCCATCCCCAAATGAGTTATATACTACTCCCACCCAAACCAAAATTTCTGTAAATAGGATAGATTTTGAATCAAAGCATATAAAGAATATAAGACGCTTGTAGCAAAGGACAACACCAACCCCACCATCTCTGTAACACTTACGAGTCTTATAGTGAAAATATGTCTACGACATTGTCGCGCGAAAGCTGCGGGTTTATAAGCCGTTATGCCTTCAAAAGCGACAACTTGTTAAGATCTAGCGCCACATATGAATACTCCTTTTACTTTAGAATTGCAGTTGGAGGAGGTCAACGTTAGAGAGGATACGCCTCATTTGGATAGGGAAACGTATCCTGTACGCGTGACTTTGCGGCACACAGTTGCAGACGTGTATCAGCTGATTTGGTGCAATTCCGATAATTTTAGTCTTAAGCCAGTATTCCTTCATATCAATGACCTGAACGGCGAGCCAGTAAGCGGCACCTTCCATGAGCTTTTGAACATAGAGGAACCACCCACGGAGCCCGTGAGAGACTTTAAGTTGAAGATTGACTACTTCTTGTTCAATAATAGGTGTATCCCCGTACAAGATCCGATTGAAGATCTATTTGATGTGGTGATAGAATGGAACGATACGAGAGGAAACACCAACAACATTCGGATAAGAGAATCATTAAAGTGCACGGTGGGAACGTTGAAAGCATATGTTGCCGATGAGAGAAATAAGACCGTGGCAGCTGAAGATTTCGTGGATGGCAATTACTTCAATTTGAGGTACTGGAGAGAGTCTGAGCCTGCAGACAATGACACCACCATTGCCGATGTGGTGCAGCTAGATGTGCCGCCTTTGGCACCGGTACTTTTTGAGTTGCTGTACAATTTGGAGTACATCGAAGAGCAAGAACGCATAGCAGCAGAACAGCAAAGAGTAGAAGAAGAAAGAGTACAAGCACAAGCCGCACAGGAAGCAGAAGAGGAAAGACAACGGCAACCGCCAGAGCCCACTAGAAGACGGTTTTTCATCAAAGTGAGCTCCTCAGTGCCTAACTTACAGGAAGAGTCTAGTCTTTTCGAAGTAGATGATTCCACCACATTGCGGACCTTTATCAATACAATTATTGACCGTGCTGACATGTACCAGGTTAGAAGAACCTTTTTCAACCAGGTCAAATTGAATTACAATGGTGAATCAATAACTGACACAGAAGAATTTGATACGGCTTTGTTCGACGTCCTAGGCTTAAATGACGAAACATTGGCTTCCAACAGAAACGTTTTAACTATGGGCCTTACTATTCACCAGCACCTTAGTGGGGTTGAAGGAGGTATGTTAAGCCGCCAGTTTTTGGATGATTTGACGTCGACTACGAGGTTCGAATTCTTGCCCACAACAAGAGACGATCTTGCTAGGGAAGAGCATGAGTTTCCTCCACTGCCACAGGTTGAGCAACAGCCTGTCACAGAAGAAGAAGAAGAAGTAGTGCGCATAGGAACTACAAGGGTGGTGCTTGCCAGTGGTGAGGAATGGGGTCTTACGGGAGACACGTTCGATGTTCTCGAAACCAATGCCATGTCAGTTGGACCCAGTCAACCCACAAGGTCTTTGGTGGTGAATCAAGATGATTTATTACCGAACCGTTTTCAGTTTAGCGTAACGTTACCGGGTCAGTCAGAGCCTACTGAAGTGTACCTTAACACCAACCAATGTATTGTGGTGGACAACGGTCAGCATAGACCCTACCTTTTGTTGAATGAAAGTGGGATGGCCAGGCTTGTTAACACTTTCAAGGACCAAGATGGCCAAACACTCCTTCAACAGGTGCAAATCAACTTATATGATCCTCCACCAGTCCAAGACCAAAGACCACCAGTTGCTGCCCATGAGGCTCCAACAGGAGGCGTTCCTCCACAATTAAGGGCCGATGGTGATAATAACATGGGAGCAGCCATCAGAGGCAACCAGGGCCCATTTGCTCGTATACCAGGATTCACTGCTCTTTCGATATTATTCAGTATCACCACATTCTTGGTACAAAGTATCAGACACCATGGCAGCTTGATATTCCAGGCAATACTTATCATATTTCTTTTCGACTTTTGGACCATACCCTTTGAAGTGTGGTATAACACGGTGTGCATTGTCTTTATCTTTGTCGCTGCATTCAAGACCCAACTTTTGGTCAGATTGTTAGAAAGAAGAGTAGTTGTCGCAAACGTGGAGAGAGTAGGCGTGCGTGGTCCACGGACGCTTAGAGGTGTCACGTTGTCGTTAAAACAGTGGGATGAGAGCCGTAGTAGGCTTTTCCGCCTGTTAAGAGTTAGAATTGTGAAGTTTGCAGTAGTACGCCCTCGAGACTACGAGTACTTGGTAATGCGGTTACGTCATGACGGCAGAAGAGAAGTTCTCAAGCATACGTTGAAGAACGCAGTGAAAGATGTGGTTCTCCATTTCATCACTGTTATTCCATCTACTACTGACATTTTGGAAGTGGAATTGGAACATTACCGGGAAACCGAAACCGCTGACTTGAAAGGAGACATACACAAGACGTATGACGAGTTTGTTCGAGCCAAAGCACAATACTTGCAAAAAACAGGAACCGAGTTTCCAGGGGAATTTGACATTTCGTTGGTGGACCTGTATGTGACAGGCGAACGTGGGGATAATGGCGCAGGACAGCCAGTAGAACAGGGGAATCAAGCAGGGGAACAACTAAATCAAGAACAAGAACAAGCAGATCAAGGGCCAGCACAGGAACCAGATGCAATGGCCGAACCTGAAACAGAAGCGCAGACAGAAATAGAAGCAGGGTCTGGAGAGTCGCAGCCAGCAGATATTTTCACAGAACAAGAAATGGAGTACCAGATCATGTTGACACAGTATCTTAAGCTCTATGACATGCACCAGCGGTGTCTAGAAGCGCTCTAGACCATATTGTAATAGTGATATAGAAAATAGAAGCTGCATGTGCTAATAATAAACTAAGAATCGCTGGTTGATGCGATGGTGGTGTTAGGATCGATGTGCCAAAAAATCTCGAGTGATAAAACAATTTCAGAAAACGTCGCTGGTTGCATTTTAGATAGGGGTACAAACAAGAGTCCAGAACCTGGCCAGAACGTCACAGACCTTATGAAATCGTCCAGTTAAGGTAAGAGTGTAGCCATCAGAACACGAGTGGGAGATAAAATACCACGCGGTCGTGTATGGTGCCGTGGTTGCATTACATGTGGTAGTAAAACACGCCTTAAGGCAAAGAAAAACATCCTTAGGGCAATTTACGTCAAAATCACGGCACCAACTAGATCAAACTACGGTATTCCTAAGTCTTACAGACTCAGAATTACCACAGATGAAGAGTTTAATTTGGTACACTACTACCCGATAACCATACGGATGCTCTACTCACCTCGATTTTTGTTTGTATTATATAAGCTAAATTCCCGGTGAGGATGCACAATTGCTCGATTGAGAAAGACTTCGCTTTGTGTAATGTTATTATTTTTCCGCATTAGTGATTGACGAGCTGGACTTTGGTATTTTTTCGGGCAATATTCCTGGTTACCTGCAATAAAGTATTGTTTAAACTACGGCTGGTGGATCTGAGTTACTTGCAAAGAATTTTTGCCTTTGACACTTTCTTTTTTTTGCCGACTGTTTGTTTTGACCTGACGAGTTTCTACCGGAAAATTGAATGAAAAAAAAAACTATTTAAGACCAGGTATCCTCCCAACTTTTAATTTTTCAGATCATCAATCAAATCTTAACTTAGTCAATCGTTACAATGCAATTCTCCACCGTCGCCTTATTATTCTCCGCTGTCGTCTCCGCTGCCACCTTAACTGAAACCGATGTCAGCTCCACTTTAGTTACCATCACTTCTTGTGGTCCAGAAGTCACTGAATGTCCAGCTTCTTCTGCTGCTAACACCACCGCTGCCAACGTTTCTACTTGGGAAGGTGCTGCTAACAGACAATACGCTGTTGGTGCTGCTGCTTTAGCTGCCGGTGCTTTATTAGCTTTATAAGCTCATATAACTGGTTTTATAGAGTAGGGATCATTATATAGTGTTTGGGTTAATATAAACTCCACGAGTTAAAAAATGTCTTCTCTGATTTTTCGCTTATCTCGGTTTAACTTTTTTTGTGGTATTGTCTTTTTTTTTTTTTAAAGTAACTTCTTTGCCGTATCTATGGCACCTATGAAATTGACTGACGAAGCCAAGGCATTCCATCATGCAGTATACCTGGTGGTACGCCAAGTGCCGTTCGGCAAAATCACAAGCTACGGCCATATCGCTTATTTAATCGGTAAACCGCAAAATTCTCGTCAAGTGGGATCGTCTTTGAAGCATTATAATGAAATAACTCGACAATTGGCGGCCGATTCTCCTGATCTCGAGTACTCCTCGTTGCCGTGGTGGAGAGTGGTGGGGTCCTCGGGCAAAATCTCTCCCAGGGGAAATACGCAGGGAGAAATAGAACAGAAGAAACGTTTGCTCGATGAGGGCATAGAGGTCAACGGCATGTCTATAGATATCAGAGAATGGGGCTGGTTCCCCGAAGATGTGGACTTTTGACTTAGCTCTTAATACGCATATGCATTCTGTTATGTAATAAATAGTAATTGTCTGTGTAATTGTGTCGTTCGTTGGCCCGGCAACTTCTTTTCGTGTTCTATGATTGTCTATTGTTTGCAACCGGTTTATGTTTACCTGCAGACCGCTTCCTGCCCTTAGGTTTACTTCGTATCTCAAAAGCTTGCATTTGTTGTTGTACACGTGCAGCTTCTTCTTCCCACCACTTAGCAAATTCCTCTTCCTGTTGAATCTCTTGAAGTGTCTTTCGTTGAGTGTCTCTTAATTTGGCTTCCTCAATCTTGAGGGATTCTTCAAGCATGATGTCTGATAGTGTCAAGTTTGATGCACTTGCAGCGGTGGTGTTTGTAGGCTGTTTGCTCAATACGGGGAATTTTTGGGCATTGGCTGCACTGCTTGCAGCTGTTGTCTTGGAACTAGAGCCACTTGCGGAGCTGGAAGCCCAGTTGAAACTAGCTTTCATTGGCTTTGTGGAATTAAGCTCTGTCAAGGGGATCTTCTTCATCTTCTGACCCAGGATGCTTCGTGTTCCTGACATTTTGGCAGGCTTGGGTGCTTTGGCACCCCAAAGTTCAGCCTTAGGCGTAGCAGCTGTAATCGGATTGCTGGACGAAGAGCCTGGTGACTTGGAGGCCCAGTTAGAATGAGGACTAAGACCTTTGGTCGAGGTTGTAGTAGGAACCTTGGTACTAGAGCTGCCAGCCGACGAGCTTCTCTGCCCAACAGGTGCTTGTCCTAGAACAGGAAACTTGGAATCTGGAACTCTGCCATTAGAAGCAGTTGTGCCATTAGAAACTATACCTGGGGCTACGGCTGAAGCCTTTGGTAAAACTGAAGTTCGTAAGTCAACTGTTGATGAGTTGACCGAAGAAGACGCAGAGTGGTCAGCGGAAGCTGCACCAGGGCTGGGAGGGCCCTCTGGTGTAGTGAAGTCGACCTTCTTGTTCTTCTTTTTTGTAGACACTACCTCAAACTCGTCATCGTTGTCTATTGCACTTTCACTGATTTGCGCCTGGCTCAAAGTAGATCTTCTTATCTCCTGAAGTTCAGGGTTCAACTCGTGGGTGGAGCTCTTTCTTGAACTCTTTCTGCGTCTTTTTGGTTCGGCTTTTGTCTGGTCGATTTTCACATCGATCAACGGCTCAAAAGACAGGAATCCTTTCTCGTCACTCATGAACTCTTCATTGTACAGCGTCATGTCTGAGATGAACAGATTTATCAAGAACCCAGAGTTCGAGACCATCCACCCGTCAACAGCTTCACTTTTGCCTGACTCAAAATCTTTTCTTTTACAATTGTTGAACACATTGACCTGTTTTTCAACCTCTAGTAATATCTCATTGGATATCGCTAGTAATGACTGGTCTAACAAGACCACCTCTAAGTTGTTAAAAATATACCAACAACAATTTGCAAAGAGCTTTTTAGCATTCAAGTCGAAAGCATGCATCAATAGAGTCATCACGTTCTCTGAAGTTACCAAATCCTTTATAGCGAGTTGACATAAGTCTTTCAATTGGAACAATAACAACTCATCTGCAAGCTGTACCATCTCCAATAAGGAGCTGATGAACTCACTTTGTTCCAGGCTATTGCTCTTTAGATCATCAAAGATACCATAGTCACTGTACCCGTAAATGTGTTTAAGAACCAACATGAACTGGTCCACCAGTAGCTTGTCGAACTCTAAAGTATCCAATTCCGTGTTCCATCTGCTAGCCAAAGTTGTCTCGAAAAATGCTGAACGGCTGGATAAAATGTAAGAAGAGCACCTAAGCTCGCCGTCACCTAACTTAATCCGAAGATCTCCTTCAGTCAAGTCCACCTCAAGTAAAGACCTCATTTTCTCGTAATATACTCGGTTCTTTGGGATTGTGCCAAGCGCATCCGTTACTTGGAACAATCTTCCAAGTCGTTCAAACTGGGTTTTGATCTCCTTGATGTCTGCCGGGCAGTGGATTCCTGCCGGGTAGTCGTCCCATATGGATATCACTTGATTGGTGTAGATGAAGTACACGAAGATAAGTAATGCTTTGAAATCCAAAGGACTATCAAACACCAAACTGAACCCGTGATTTTCATTATCAACAAACCGGCCCTCGTATCCTTCTGCCACGAATAACACCGATCCCAGAACGCTTTCATCGAGTACTTTCCGGAAAAAGGGAGACCTAACCATGAAGACTCGTTTGTGGATTCCAATTTTCACTTCTGGGTCACTCTTCGTTGTTATATAGCAATCATATCCTTTATTGTTCTCATCTTCGTCTTGTTGAAGCCGTATCAATATTGAAGACAAGTCTGCTTTCAAATATTCTTTCAAGGAATCCAAATGTCCCGTCAATAGTTGCTCATATGTCGACCTAGTCTTACTTCGTTTGTGATAGTTCAGATCAAAATTCCGAACATGCTTGGTATACCACAAGTCCAATTTTAAATCCTCATCGTCGTTCTTATGTTCGTTCTCTTCTTCATCGCTGTCATAAAAGTCTAGTTCCTCTTCTTCTTCTTCAACTGGGTACACAAAATCTGAAGTATAAGTGCCTTTAGCAACTGAGTTTTCAAATAGCTGTTCCTGTTTCCTGTACATGTCTGATTCAGGCAAGATACTCAAATATTCCATGTCTTTGACAAAGGAATTCTGCTGGAGTTGCAAGGGAATGAGATCAATATCGTCTCTAATAAACCCAAATGATGCAAAGTTTTCATCACAGTACACTCGAACAATCTTATTGACGAAGTCAATACGCTTGAACTTGTTTTTAACGGGAATTGGAAGCGATGTGTCCATGGAGTTGGCACGGTGTTTATTACTGCCAACTGACTTCATGAACACTAAACCAGTGCTAGTAGTTAGGACGATGGAACCGTCCAGTGCCATGTCAAAGTCCGACACTCTCAAGTCGTGATCGTGTGACTTCCATAAGGAAGTGTACTTCACAGACTTGGAAAACTTCACCAAGTTTGTGTCTTCACGAAGCGAAATGCCCAAGATATCGCCGCTATCCAACAAAAAGCCGATATTTTCGTGTGATCTACAGCACACTTTCACGATTTCAGGTGGCTTGGTCAACTTCACGGGGTTGAAAACATGGAAGTTTTTGTCAAATGAGCCCCTTGTTGGAATCTTTGGCAACTTTATGTGCTGGTTTTGAAAGTATAAGTGGATATCATTATTGACAGTGACAACACAGGTACAAGACTCAGAAGTTTCCAAGAATTTGATTTCATCTCTAAGAGACACTTTCCGAGGCTGTGACTGTATACTGCCCTTGAAATTCTGACGGTTGACTTTGATCTCTATGTTGTTATTATCGGCCTGGAATCCCATTTGTCCTATATTTAAACCCCAGGATATAATATCGTGCTTGGTGTACACCACCGAGTGGATACTTGAAACTGAGGCACCACGAATTGTGCTTGAGTTCTTTTTGATATCACCTCCTATCACCAACCGGGGCTCAGCTTCAAAAGGGTCTGCAAACTCTTTAACCGGAGCTGCAGCTGCCCTTACGGGCTTGTACGCCAACTGGCAATAAGCATTTAGCCCCCATGTATAGACTTCGTTTTCTGTAGTAACAGCTAACGAGTGGTTGCTGGAGATACAGCAGTCTTTAACCGTTTTGCGCTTGAGGGCATCTCCTCCACTTTCAAAGAAGTCGATCTTCTTGAACCGATAACAGTTATTCATATGGTCCAAACCATGGCCAAGTCTTCCTCTGGACCCAATACCACACGAGAACAACAGTCCATCTTTTGTAAGTACTATCGAGTGGTTCTTGGAAATCTTGAGTGTCTTGAATCGTGGACTGGATAGTACATCCTTGCTATCGGCCGCCTTGAAGTATGAACTTGCTAACTTCGAAGGGATCGTCCGATCGGTAGAATCACCCAAGCCTAGGTGGTTGTTCAAGTTAGATCCAAACATGTAGATGTCTGAACCACCTCTCCTAGGGTCCCACCAAATGTGATGGTCTTTCAACCGACGAACCTTCTTATTGTACTCTGAATCTTTAGTGTCCATACTCGATTCTCCATTAACAGAGGTACCTTCAGCAGACTGCTGAGCAGTTGTATCACTCAGCAGCTTGGTAGGAGATTTGGCAAACCTGTACTCGAATGAAACCTGGTCATTGTCATCCACGTACTTGGGAATCCAAAGCATCTGCTTGAAGTCATTCTCTAGCAACTGTAAAGGTGTGTTCCTGGTTCGATCCTTACACCTGATTAGATCAAGTAGCAAGGAGTTGCTGGAAAGAGAAAGGGTGTTGGATCCTGGGTTCGAACCCTTGATATACTCCAAGATGATTTTGAAGCATGTCAATCTTTTGAAAAAAATGGTGTAATGAAGACAATTCCAACCATTCTCATAATCTGTCTTGCCAATGATACATTTTGCCTCTGGGTTTCTTAATAACTGTCTTAAAAGGTCAGCTCTGTTGCAAAGAATCACCAAGTGTAAGATATTTCTACCGAACACGTCCCGTTTTAAGAGCGTGTCCTTGGGTAGCTTGGAAAGATTAGTGAAACCTTCTGGGGTGGGAGATTTAACCCGCTGCTGATCTGGAACTGCGTATGGTTCAAACTTAGGCATAGTTCGACATTTGCTTGGGTCGGGGTGTGGCAAAGAAGGGTGGAAAAGGGTAACAAGAAAATTTAAAGGGCAGATGTAAAGTGTCTAAAAACGTTGGTGTGCTAAAAGTATGTAGTACGAATTGGAACACTTCGCGATCTCATTTATTAGTGTAGTATAATATACAGGAGATACTTCTTTTTCCTTTTTTAGTATACAGAATGGACTTTATAGGGCGACACTAGCTATAGACAGATATAGTATGGTCCAAGATCTTAGTTGTCCAAATTACTCATCATCATTTCGATTTCCTGAGCATCTATTTCATCGTAGCCATCCCCAAGAGGAAGATCTGCAGGTATTTCAGGTTCTGGCTTAATTTCCACTTCTTCAGGTAAGAAGAACGCATGAGCCACGATTTTCTTCTTGATTGAAGGAATTTTCCCAGTTGGAGGCAATCTGGGACGAATATTTCTCTGTTTTTGAGGCAAAGCTTCGTCGTCTATCAAAGGAAGCTTACTAAGTTCAGGTAATTCTGTGCTCAAGCCGTTCTTCTTCTGCTGTTTGATATAGTTGGCTTTAGTCTTCTCAAGTAATTTGGTATAGAAAGGACGCAATATTCCAACTTGGGAGTCCACATCGCTTCCATAAAGTTTATTCACCTTGTATTCTTGAAGATCATCGTACTTGTCGGCTTTTGTCACAGTTCCATTGTTACTGTATGAGGTATGCAACCTGGAATGTAATAAGTAGATAGGAATAGAAGAACTTAACATGTTAAACTCTTTATCTAGACCCAATTCCCTGAACCCAAAGAAATCATCTCCCAAGTCATTGGAAAAATCCCCTGTCATGAACTGCTCACTGTTATCGGTGAATGACTTTTCGTTGAAGTTCTCTAACCCTGGTCTCAAAAGCTCTTTAAGGAAATTAGACAACTTGCCACGTAACTCTACTAACTTGTGGTACTGATTGACCAATTTTTCATTGACAAAAGTGTACAAGTCATCTGGTTTATTGATACCGTTTTCAATCAATGAAACCAATAGTATCTCCCTAGAAGATAACCGATTCTTGGAAGTGGTTTCCAGATGTGATTTCACCGATTTGACAAGATTTCCCAAGTACTTCTCTGCCAACTGGGTCAAAGTGTTGATGGCAGAAGGCTCAACAGTTTCGAATCCTGTTTGCATCACAATCTTTGAAATATTCCTTTTGAGAACCGAATATTGAACGTTCTTACTGTTCATGTCATGAGTGTCCAACTTGGATATGGGGTCGAGGTCTACCTCTTTGATTGTTTCCACCTCTGGTTGTCTCATTTGCGTGTGGTGCACAAACTGCTGTGTTTGCATTTGCCTGATCAACGAGATCTTAAAACAAATCTTCCTGATTTCTTGCATTTCAGTCAAGTTGTTCATATATAATGCATTCAGACCTTTATCTGCACTCAACACGAACGGAGATATCTCCTGTTGGGTCCTATTGGCAAGGAATGAATCCACAATTTTCTTTTCCACCTCATCTTGCTCTTGGTCATCGATACCTTTGTATTTGAGGCCCGGTAAGCCCCCGGTGATATCGTATTCCAACAAGTATGGTTCATCATTCTCTAACAAGTTTCCTTTTGAAACCACCAGCTTGTTGGAAATATAATCATTGAAATTGTTCATCTCATTGGGTTCTCGGAAAATGGCAGGGGCATCAAGTTTCAACTTATACGAATTTTGCTCATCGAAAAGTTCTGCCCTATTAGCACAATAATTGGCTCTGGACTTAGCCGTCAATGTCCTCCACGCTTGAAGTTCGGGTCCAACTTCATCTTCTTCATTCTGATTGGCGTTACTTTCGTCATTAATATCTTCGTTTTCCTCCTCTTCTTCTTCCTCTTCAACTGCGGGGGCTGCTGGTGCTGCTGACGCGTCGGCAGTGGTTGCGGTCTCCGTTTCCACTTCGGGACCCGGTGTCGGCTCTATAGTAAGAGGAGTCTCGAATGGCTTATCTTCATCTATGGGCGTGTCAAACGCAGTATCAGGGGTACCGGCAGCAGAATCTTGGTTCTCTAGCTTGATGTCCTCATTTCTAGTCCGTTTGCGTCCCTTCTTGCTTGATTTCCCTTTGGATGTGTCGTTATTCAAGTCGTCTTTTTCTTCTTCTTTTTCAAGGTCTCCTCTGTTCTTGATGATAATATTGGGTATATGAGGAATCAACTTTAAAGCCTTCTTTTGCATAGCTATAGCATGAGCTCTCAAGAAATGCTTGGGATCAGAATTGTATAACAAACAGTTGGACCAGATTAACATAATATCATCCACAAACTCCTGTTTGGAGTTATACTGTAAGTTTTTGAGCTTCTTCATCACCGTATTCAAATCCATTGGCTTTTTCACGATTAAACCATAGTTGGGAGCCTCTCTTTTACTAACCTTGTTCAAGAAAGGCGTGGAGTGTTCAGTGTAAGATCTCAAATCCAAGACCACCTTCTCACAAGCATCGTAAAGTTCTTCTTGACCGATTCTTTCGTCGTTGGCCCATTTCCCTTTATTTTTCTTCACATCCATAAACAACGTTCTTAATTCGTAGTCATTAAGCGGGATCTGCTCTCTCTTGGATTGGATAGTACCTAGCAAGTGCTTCAAGGAAGATCCAGTAGCCAAAGAGAATTCGATATGGGTGGAACTTTTGGCATTAGAATTAGAATCGGCGTCGTTGGCTCCATCATCGTCGTCATCATTAGTACTTTGTAATTTCCGGTCCGATTTTTCAAGTTTCCGCCGTTTTATAAGCGTTTCTCGATCATACTCAAAGTTATGGTACACCTTGTTAAACTCCCTTATTAGATTTTCTTGATCTTCTAGTTGTGAAGTGTTTGCGTCTGCCGGTGTGTCATTGTTAGGCTCAGTTTTGGTGAAGATCGTAAGCGGCACCTTCAACACCAACTGTTTGTCTTCGTTGAATTCCAAGTCCTCCTCTTTGTCGCCAGCCAGTTTGTCGTCATGTGCAGTATCTTTTGACTCGTCTTCGTCGTCTTCATCATCATAATCATCGTCCTCCTCTCGCACAACCGGTGCCAGCACTGGAGCCGGCTCCACGGATTCTTCAGGCACGTTTAAGGAGTCTAGTAACTCATAATCATCGTTGACCTCGTCAATTGCATTCACTGACTCGTCCAAGCTCTTGCTGAAATAGTAAAAATCAATGGCTTTCTCGAATAACAAATACCTTATGTGGAGAGCCAATCTTTTAGATGTCTTAATACCTTCTTCTATATCTATATCTTCTTGCAGATCAGCATCACCGTCGGCTGCCCCATTCAGGTCTTTGTCCACTTTCAAGAAAACATTGCCTTCAAGGAAATTTTTCCACACCGTTTGACTGTCCAATTCAATAATGTATAAAAATAACTTGTATTGAGATTCATTGAGAAAGTTTTTGAAAAAATTGGAACTATTTAGCTTCTTGGTTAGCTCAAAAAGCTTGGAATTATCGTTCACCTGAAACGTCGATAACTTATCCATCGTCGTTAATGATAGATGAATATATGATCGCTTTCCAGAGGCGATTTTTTGCAGTCTTAGACTGTTTAGTTTGATAATATATGAAGTGCGTATTGAGAATTTTTTTTTTTGTGATTTTTCAGTCGAGTACGGTTTTCGTAAAAGATGATAGTATATATGTAATCTAATTAGAACAAATCTATTTACAATATACACCTTATTATGCTCCGAGCAACCAATGACGCTTGCTTGAAAGCTTCTCCTCTTAAAAAAAATTGTTGATGATGCATAACCTGTAGATCTTATAATGCTGAACAGACTTCATAGAATACCTAGGAGTTCGGAATGGATTGGAAATTAAGAAATTAAATAACTTCGTAACACTTATACAGCGTATTTCTTAGTCCATTCTTTGGCAGTGGCTTCGTATTTAGCTCTATCGTTCTTGTACACATTGGCGATTTCAGGCACCAAAGGATCATCTGGGTTGGCATCAGTTAATAAAGAACAGATGGACAATAACACCTTAGAAATAGTCAAGGCTGGAGACCATTGATCTTTTAGGATATCCAAACATATGTTACCATTACCATTAATATTTGGGTGATAAATTTTAGTGGTGAAAGCAATCTTTGGAGGTTTGAAAGGGTAATCTGTTGGGAAATGGATAGATAAAAAGAACACACCACCAGCATAAGGAGAATCAGCTGGTCCCATGATAGAAGCTTGCCAGTGGTATAAATCATCACCCACTGGACCGGCGGAGCATGAGGATGGGGGATCTCTAAAGAAAAAAAGTTAGTATTTGAATTTGCTTAAAGATTGCGATCTCACAACACATTGAAGCAGTCGAGAAAAAAGGTGTCTTAGAAAGGTGTGGCGGGTCAAGGTACACAAGTACAAAGTGGCACCCTCTGACTTGTTTACATATCAGCAACAGTCATGAAGGCATGGCCGAGAAGCCACGCCACGGCCACCCAACACTCATATGGAAACCGAACAACACTGCTTGATCTGTCGCTGACCGAGCGATAAGTCGTCCACCACAAATCCTTCATCAACACCATCAGTATCACCGACAACACACCGCCGAAGACAAATATTCGAGGACACATAGCCCTTACCACACAGATGCTGCCATATTCCCCCAATCAAAAGCCAAACCACTAACCGAGGGATCCCTTTGAAAATGGCGATATGTGTAAATTGTGTTTGAGATCAGTGACTATATTGTGAAACATACCTTCCTAAATCTGCTAATTCTTTATTAATACGTTTGCTGGACATTCTGAGTTATTTGTATGTTTATGTTTATTGATCTGACTTAACGAAACTTCCAATAGAAATGAAAATGTATTAGTTGAGTTAGTAATAAATACTGAAGGAAGAAAGAAAAAAAGAAAAACGGGTTTTTTTTTTGGTGTCCAGTAAGGGTGAAAATGCGACTTGAAATGATCAGAGGAAATCGTCGTTCGCATTTTGTTTGAGTGGAACTTTCTAGAATTAATGGTTGGTGCACGACTTTTGCTTTTTTTGCATTTGTGGAAACTACTGTAGGTCAGTTGGTTATGTGTCAGTATCTAATTGGTAAGGCCACGACACTCTGGTGGTGACGACATATACATTTACCGACATTGAAACCCAGGTAAGAGGAGAGGTGATGTAGCTAGAGGTGAAATCTTACAAAGAAGCCATAAAGTGCAACAGTGAGTGCTGGTGAACTTTTTATGGCTTCCAGCCATCATTTCAGGGTTTAGAGTTTACCTTTTTCGTTATCTTCACACGACATTGGTAACACCGAGACATTTCTACCACCATTTTTATCTGTCAAGATGGATCAGTTTGTTGTGGAAAGTTAGTACTGAGAAGTTGTAGTGTTTTCAGAGCGGCTTCTGCATTTAGTGGTGTCCGTATGCAGCTGGTTTTTTCTTTAAGTACCTGTTTATTACCACACCGTTTCAAATCTTATCAGTTCTCGTTTTATACTTTTTCTCTATTAAATGAGAAGATCCGTTTTACCAATCCGAGCCTTGTATTATTTCTTACACAATCTTGCTGATTTAAATGATAATAACATTTGATTCAAAGAAGTCCAATAAACCTGGCCGTACACAGATATCTTCCAGCGACTTTAATACGAATGCAATACCATCTCCTAAACCGAGCCTCACATCTAATCAACCACCGCACTTTGACGTGAAATCCACATCTGACTCCACCACTGCGTTTAAAATCCTTGATGTGGACCCGTTGACAAAGCAGCATACTAAGAGGTCTCGCCGAGGCTGCTTGACATGTAAGATAAGGAAAAAGAAATGCGATGAGGCCAAGCCGGTGTGTTCCGACTGCTCCAGATTGAAAAAAGAGTGTGTTTACATTGACCATGACACTATGGACCCGGAGTATATCAAACAAGTGAAAACCAGGGTTGAATTGACTGAAAGTGCGTTGAAGCTACGGAAACGGAAGCGGCCTGGTGAAGCGTCTGATTCAAGTTCTAAGCCGGCCAAAAGTGCTGTGAAAAAAGCAGAGTATTCTGAACGAGGTTCTAATCCCAATTCTCCTGATATCACCAACTTGTTGAACCATGATTTTGTTCCGGATTCCACAAGTTCCATAGACGCCATAAGGCTCACTAACTCGGTGCTTTTGACCAGTGATATACGACACTCTGACATCAAACCTACCAATGGAGACCCGGAAACGCATTCCAGGCCCGCAGACCCCATAGATATCACTCATCATGTGGATGCCATATACCCTCGGGTAGCCACCCAGGTCGACAGTTTGGATGAGCCTCATTCCCTCATGAAATACGAAGAGATCTCGCCGGTCAGCTTGGACCAGTTTTTGGGAAAACTCAAGTCGGTGGTTCTGCCTGAGTCAAACCCAAAAGTGGAAGAGCAGCATGATAATCAGGAAGAAAATCACAATGAGAACCACCCTTCGCCTGCCACACAGCTCATGACTCTTGGGTCACCAAATTATTCCTCCCCTGACCTTCTTTCGTATCTTCGAAACAACAATTTTCATATCGATGATGCCTTGCGAGGATTGTCACCAGCTGCTCATTGGGGTCCTGTTTCTCCAGGATCAGACTTTTCCCAACTATTATCCGTGATGCACGCTCCATCACCAGGTTTATCTGGGAACGTTCTTTCCGATCTTTCCACCAGAGCCCACTATTTATACGACTATTACGTCAATGTCATCAGCACTGCTATCTCAGTGGCACCACCGCTGAAGAAAGCCACCGAAAACTACTACCAGCTGGTATTTCTCCCACTTGCACAGAATGACAAAGGATGCATGTACAGTATTTTGGCGTGGGCTTGTTTTTATTTGGGTAAACCAGATGACATCAAAGAGGGTCTTGAGTACACAAAAATGGCATTAAAGCACTTCCACTCCCAAAAGTCCTCTGATAAAGCCACTATAATCAATAAGGTGTCATCTTTGTTGATTTTGTTGGGTGCAGAGATTTGCAGAGGAGATGTTAAGAACTGGACAAGGTATATGGACTGGGGGTCCAAATTATTGAATTCCATCGGAGGTATTAACTCATTCCGGCTGTCAAAACAAGAGTTTTGGTTGATTTCTAATTTTGCATACCATGATGTGTTGTCGAGTGATAACTTCGAAAAGGGTCTCCATTTTTCAAGCAGTGAATACTCTGAAGTGTTCACCAACGACTTGTCCAGTGGGATTCTCAACCCCCTAATGGGTATAGCCAAAGAAATCTACTGGAGAATAGGAGAGATCTCGTCTTTGGCATTCGAGACAAATAAGAAGATAAGTAATTTATCTAATGAGTTGAATGACAAGAACGTTAGCGAGTCACCAGAGTTTGATCCTCACCAAACAGCATTCGATTTCACAGACTCAAACTCCCCTGAAAGTGATATAAGTAACCATGCCAGAATCAATGAAATCTTGCTTTCGGTGAAACTGAAAGCCACGGAATTGGATAAGAAAATCGACGATGCTAGGCCTGACCCTCAAGACCTTTTCGAATTAAACGATGAAGAGTTTGAATGGCAGATCACTCTTCTTGAAACTTTCAAACTCAGTGCTAAGCTATACTTGAGACAAGCCATACTAAAGTGCAATCCTTCTTCACTAGAATGTCGGATTCTAACTAACGACTTGGTCAAGTGCCTCGATATTGTGCTAGGGTCCCCTGTTCAAGCATCTTTGGTATTCCCAGTTTTCATAGCTAGTATTCATTGTGTGACTCCCCATGACAGACTGGTTATGACAAAAAGGATTGAAAAGTTTATTGAAACTTATGGACCCTGGAGTATTTTGAGAAGCAAGGAGGTTATTGAAAGGATCTGGAAAATGAACCCTGACGGTGATAAAGTAGTTGACTGGCATGCTGTGCTTAAGAATCTTGGCTGGAACATTAACTTTGCTTAGAGTTACTAGAGTACGAAAACCAAGCATAATGAATTAACGATAGACACATTTACTACACTCTTTAGTCTTCCCTCAACTTGGTTGTACGATTAGTAGAGGTCCCTCTTTTTCTGTCTCTCCTGCTGTTGCATCTCTTTTGCATCCATCGATATGATATTGTGCGAGACACGACAGACCACTCTCAAAAAAAAAGCAGTATCTCATCCTCATCGACTGAAAAAAAATTTTATCCACACCTTACATTTCCCACTATCCATAAAAAAACTAGTACCAATATGGGTGGATTAGACTATCTTCTTTTCGAAGAAGCTGCAGGTTATGCCATCTTCAAGGTGTTAATCCAACAAGATGAAGTGTCCTCCAGATCTAAGGAAGTGCAAGAAGCCGCTGGTGATTTAGGAAAATTCTCCAAGATGATCGAATTGGTGTCTTTTGCTCCATTTAAGGGTGCTGCACAAGCTTTAGAAAACGCTAACGACATTAGTGAAGGTTTAGTCAGTGACTACTTGAAGTCTGTGTTGGAATTAAATCTTCCAAAAGCCTCCAGTAAAAACAAGATCTCCTTAGGTGTGAGTGACAAGAACTTAGGTCCTTCTATCAAAGAAATTTTCCCTTATGTTGACTGTTTCTCTAATGAAATTGTTCAAGATTTCTTAAGAGGAATTAGAACTCACGGTATCAAATTGTTGAAAGAATTACAAGACGGTGATTTAGAAAGAGCTCAATTAGGTTTAGGACATGCTTTCTCTAGAGCTAAAGTTAAATTCTCAGTTCAAAAGAACGACAACCATATCATTCAAGCTATTGCTTTATTGGACCAATTGGACAAGGATATAAACACTTTCAGTATGAGAGTCAAAGAATGGTACGGATGGCACTTCCCAGAATTGGCCAAGATTGTTCCAGACAACTTGACCTTTGCTAAGTTAGCTTTATTCATCCAAAACAAGAGTTCTTTAACTGATGAATCTTTACATGATGTCGCTGCTATTGTCAATGACGACTCTGCTTTGGCTGAAAAGATCATTAACAATGCCAAAATTTCTATGGGTCAAGATATCAGTGAGTTTGATATGTTGAACGTTGCTACTTTCGCTAAGAGAGTGGTGTCTATCACTGAATACAGAGCCACTTTATACAAATATTTGACCGAGAAGATGAACACTGTTGCTCCTAACTTGTCCACTTTGATCGGTGAAGTTGTTGGTGCTAGATTGATCTCCCATGCTGGTTCTTTAACCAACTTGTCTAAACAAGCTGCTTCTACTGTTCAAATCTTGGGTGCTGAAAAAGCTTTATTTAGAGCTTTGAAGACCAAAGGTAACACTCCAAAATACGGTTTGATTTACCATTCTTCTTTCATTGGTAAAGCTGCCACTAAGAATAAAGGTAGAATTTCTAGATACTTGGCTAACAAGTGTTCTATTGCTTCAAGAATCGATAACTATTCTGATGAACCTTCTAATGCTTTCGGTAGTATCTTAAAGAAACAAGTGGAAGAAAGATTAAACTTCTACAACACTGGTGCTCCACCAATGAAGAATGCCGATGCCATCAAAGAAGCTTTATCTTTAACCGGAGCTAGTGACTTAGGTGATATTGCTGATGTGACTATGGAAACCGAAGAAAAGAAGGAAAAGAAAGAAAAGAAGGATAAGAAAGACAAGAAGGAAAAGAAGGAAAAGAAAGATAAGAAAGAAAAGAAGGATAAAAAACGTAAAGCTGACGATGATGAATCCCCAAAGAAGAAGAAAAAGAAGTCTAAGGATTAGCATGTTTAATAAAGAAGGATAAAAAACAGAAAAAACATATTAAAAAAATCAGAGTAGATTGGAGATTCGGGTCTTTCAAAGAAAACAAAAGAAGTGTTACATTTGTGTAAAATAACTAGCATGTCAAAACATATACAACGTACTATTACTTTATTTGTTCTCTCCTTTTTTCTTTTGTGCATTAACAACCTATAAACTCATTTTACTGATATAAGGGAACTAGATAATTCTAGTTTGCTTCAGAGACAACTGTATCAACTGGTTCAACAGGATCAACTGGTAGTTGAGATTCTGGCTGTTTCTTTCCAACAATGAAGTTCCACACAATGTGTTTACCTCTTTGAAACTCACTTGTAGACTCTTCAGAAGTAGGCTTCAAGGTGTTTGGTTTGAAGTGATCAACGACTTCGACCATTTTGTTGTTGATAGGAACCATCAATGGGTCAACGGGTGTAAGAATCTTATTTTTGCCATTTTCGGTGTAAAGAGTCTTGTTATAGACTTCCCCAACTTCGGTGGCTACTTTCTTTGCAGGTTTTGTAATGTTGTCCTGGATAACAGTCTCGGTGGACGTAGTTAAAACCGTTGCTAATCCAACAGCCTCATGGTATGGAACCATAACGGGGTTAGTGATATCAACAGGTTCAATTTTTTGCAATCCAGGAACAAACCTGTCAACCTGACTCAAACTCTTGTCAGCAAGATTGTCAACCCTGTCACACCAGAAGGCTGAAGCAACATTTGAACCCATATTCCACACAGTTTCCATAAGTGGTACAATCATAAGTTGACGTTTTGCAGCCACTGCGAGAGGGTACTGTTTCAAGTGTGAAACGAACTTTCTTGCAGGCACTGGCACGGGTTCGGGGTCAGAAGGAGTAATCTCGGGAGAAACAGAAGTATCGTTAGTGGTAGAATCAGACATAGCAGAAGATAAATTGAAAAAGAAGCGGTGGTGATGTGTTTGTGAAATGAGAGAGGGAGAAAATCAATTTGCAAAAATCACTGAATTTATAGCCATCTTTTTGTCTCTCTGTCTAGTTATTTTATCACTACAAAATTTTGTTGGTCACCAGTAAGATAAACAGGGCAGATCACGAGAGGTCAAAACATTATCTGTTGTCCTTTACATTATTACCTATCGTAACTAACGAAAATCTAAATATACAATAACTGAATGCAGTAGAGAAAAGAAATCATTAGTTCAAAGCACTGATTTCTTTAATGACTTCATCGAAGCCTTCTTTGTATTCACTGACCTTGTCAGCGTTCTTCTTGGATTTTCCACCACCTGGAACAATCATAACACAAGAGGTTGGTCTTTTAGTAGAACCAGCTGATCCTAAATCTTCTTTGGAAGGAATGAACACAAATGGAACAGAGCAATCTTCACATAACACTGGGATATGGGAGATAACATCTGGTGGGGAGATGTCACCAGCAATAACAACTAATCCTTTTTCACCTTTTCTTAAAGCTTTCACAACTTCTTTAACACCTCTCTTGACATGCTTGGCCTTAGATGCTTTTTTCACCGTCTTTAAAAGTTTCTTGTTGACTTTTTTTGGAGCCAAAGGTTTGGCAAACTTCAAAACAGCCGGAATCCTTGTGTCGTAGTTATCTTCGGCTTCAGCCTCTACCTTAACTTTATCTTTCTTAGCCATTTTTATGTTCAATTTGATATATTGAAAGAAGAGAAAAAAATTTCAATATAGCTCGATGCGTAAATTTGACAAGATGAGACCAAGACCATAGAAAAGATGCGACTCTAAAAATCAATAGTAAAGCTAATAGTAAAAATAGATGCTGTATAAGGGCAATAATAAGAAACGGGGAAGGCCGTTTGAAAAGTCTCCTTCTGTACCGGGTGATTCCTTGGTGCTAAAAAGGGATTCTGATGTGAAGGTGAACGACAATTATAAATCGGTGGAGCATGTCGTGGTGGTGGATTATCTAAAGCAGTTGGGGAAAGATTTCAATACCAAACGACAGCAAAATGTTTACATAAAGTTGGAGGTGGGAGTGCCCGAGGCCAGATACTTGGATGAGAATATAGAGAAACTACTGGAGGTGTTAGTAGGCGAATTGAAGGCGGTCAATGTCAGCATATCGGCACCAGTAGTTGGTGCTATTGAAAGGTTTGTTACAATACACGGCCAATTACATACGGTGCTAAGAGCAGCCCTTTATTTGGCATACGATATACGAGTCAACGTTAACAATATCGTGAAGGAGTCTGTGACATTGAAGTCCGTTTTTTCTTTGAAAATTGTGCTACAGGATGAAATGACAAAAGAGAGGATAAGCAGCATAGAAAGAAGGGCCAAATTTAAGAGTGTGCCGTACTACGACTTAATACCACCTACACATTACCAGAGTGGCCCTACAGTTCTGAAATTAGCTGTGACAGGCAACTTCAAGGCTCTTTTTGACTTTGTGGTTTATATTATCGAGACAGGAGACCATAGCGAAGAGTACCTCGATGATAGTGTGATAACACAGTACCCAGTAATGAAAGCAGACGATTCTAATTTATTCCAGCAGCAGGAATTCAATGTCGACAGATTACGGGAGAATATTAAGCTGGCCTTGAATTTCATATACGACAAACAGTTCTTAGAGAAGAACCAATTGGTGCAAAAGTAATCTTACCGAATGTAACTGTATATTTTATCAAACAATATAACGCATTTTTTTTGTCATCGTTCAAACACGAGTGACGGCCACTTGTTTCCTCTTACGTGATATAGTAGCGACTTTATCACCTAAAGATAATGCTAAACCTTGACCCTTGGATCTGATTCTGACGTGTCCCACAATTTGACCGTCTGAAGTCTTTTCAATACACAAGTTCGCTAATGCATCTTCTCCGAAAGAAGATTTGGAGTACAAGTTGGCAGAAAGGAAATGACATTCTTCACCAACAACAGCACCAGGCGTCAAACAGTTCATGTTGGTACCTTTCATTAATTCCTCAAAGTATTCCTTCAATGAGAACATCTCAGATTTGATGGTGATCTTGTTTTCCCATTCAAATTCATTCCACATCTTACGGAAAGTAGATTCAGAGCATGTAGCAGGTTTGATGTAGTCCATGATATCAATATGGACATCATTAAATATCACAATGGTGGAATCATCAGAATGGACCCCATCATAAACAATATTACCAAAGATAACACCAGTATCAGCAGAGGTAACTTTGATGGTACATTGGACTTTGTAGAATCCGTGTGGAGCGATATCAGCAGTAGCCGGCTTGTCGACCACTTTCAAATCACCCAATGTGGCAAATTCCACAGCAACGTTTCTCAATGTGTTGACGGTTTGATTGACTAATAGCACATCCAATACAACGTCGTATTGGTGAACCTTTATGAAAGCTTCAGCATAAACTGGGTCACTGAAACCAGTCAATTGCACGATCTTGTTCAATTTAGAAGAAAGCAATTCTTTCTTGATATCGTTTGTAGATATCGTAGCGACATCGTCCAAGATACCATTGGTGTTAATTCCACCATCTTTGTCGAATTGTCTAAACATGATCGAGTCATCGACTTGTTCGGCATTGGCATGAACATCCTTAGCGATTTCTTCAGCTTTTTTGGATTCACTACTCTCAATTTGTGATTTGAAGGAAGCCTTGGTATCATCTAAGAACGCCTTTTCAATGACGCTGATATCCTTCTCATCATTCAAGTACTTGATATAGGAGAAGATTCTGTCAGCAGAATCCTCATCGATCTTCTTGGCCACATATTTGGACTCTCCTACTCTTAAAATTGATACCATGATCAATAATGCTTCGGCTTTCAAACCGTTAATCAACTTATCAGCGACCTTCAATCTTTGTAATCTTAAGATCAACTTCACTAATGTAGAGGAAAGCACCGATGCCAAGTAAAAGTCACCTTCAAGAATCAATCTACGAATGGCAGGCTTTTCTTCAGCAACATCCGAATCTTCTACCTCGGCAGTGAAAGCATTTTCAGTAGCGTATGTTCCGTCTGGTAAGACGGTTGGTCCCTTTTTGTGAAGTTTAGCATCACCATTAGCTTCTTCATTCTTAGGCTCTAAAGACTTTCTTTCACTAGCCAAGATTGGAACTTCGCCAATACTGGCTCTGATCAACTTCCATCCATCATTGATTAATTTTTCTTCCATACAGTATTCACCGATGACCCACAAAGCTCCACGGAGAACTTTACCACTCTTGGTACCAGGCAAGGTCTTAATCAAACCAGAGATGATATCAGATCTCAAATCTGGGAACTTTTCGACGACTTCCTTGACAAAAGTGATCACTTCGTAAGCAGCTGCAGAGTTCAACTCGTTCATAGATTCCAATAACAAATCAACAACGTTAGCAGCAACTTCGCTGAATTTGATGGCCAATTGATGAATGGCATTAATCAATGATTGTCTGTACTCACTGGCCTTATCTTCATCAGTGGAACTGGTTCTTTTGAGCTCTTTCTTCAATAACTTGACAACGTCTTCCACATTTCTAGAAGACACAAATTCTAAAGTGACACTCAAAGCCTTTTTACGGACATCGATATCTTGAGCAGATAACACTCTCAACAATTCCAAAGATAATTCTTGCAAGACGCCAGGGTTTTGTTTGTTCAACTCTTTGATTCTTTCCAAAGTAATGATTTTAACATTGTTATCAGCTTCCTTATTGGCTAACTCAATGAATTTGGAACCAGCTAAAACGATAGATTGGGAGTTTGTAGACAACACGGTCAAGGTGGTTGCTGCTTCGTAAACAACGATATTGCTGGAACTTTCGATTAATTCGGTAATCAAAGCAGTATATTGACCTCTCAAGTTTGAGTTCTTGATAGAATCCTTTCTGATAAACTCAATAAAAGACAACTGCACCAAAGAATCCAAAGTATCAATGATTTGAATATTGTCTTGAATGTACTGCAAAGCAGCTTCTCTGTTTAATTCACCGAGACAAACAAAGGCATTTCTTTTACAGACCGAGTCAGTTTCGTTGTATAAGAATTCGTAGATTTGAGAAGCAGCATCTGGTACTAAATGATCGGAGACTTTGAAAATGGAGTATAATGCAAAAACAGCATTCTTTCTGACGTAAGCATGTCTGTGACTCAAACATTGACCGACGTTTGGAACTAAAGTTTCCAACAATTCTGGTTCTTTCAATTTACTAATGAAACGAAGAGTGTTACCTCTGATGTATTCGTTAGGGTGTTTCAAATCTCTTTGAATGGCATTACACACCAAAATCATTTCTTGCCTTAATTTACCAGAATCATCGAGTTTAGGACAAACTTCCCAGTAGAAGTATAATAATTTCTTCAACTCCTTGTTTCTGGAAGGCATAATGAATCTGATAATATGCATCAATAAATCGGGCATGGGATCACCGTTCAAAATGGTTATAAGGATTCTTTTCATGGCGTCGATTTTGGTCTCATCTTTACCTTTTTCCAAGATGTTTCTGAACTCGTTCACCGATGCCTTACTGGTGGAGGCATTGGGATCGTAGATCAAGGTATAGCTTATATCTGACGACATCTGTGATATGTTAGTACATGCAAAAAAATGTTGGTGATAGAAACCACAAGGCGTGCAGTTGACCGCAGAAAAAATGGCAGAAATCTGTTCAATGACAAGCCCGGCACCAGCTCGTCAATGGGAAACAAAGCTGCAAGTGATTGATGTTCTATCCGGTCATACTTGTATCAAATTACATACGGTGTCTGTTTGATTGAAGGCTAAATCAGTGAAATTTTGTTTATTTCGACGTGTTTGAACGAGACGACTGCGGGCGGTAGAGGCACGCCGGTTATTTTTTATTTTATTTTAGTTAATAGTTTTTCACACAATTGAGAGTTATTAAGATATTATATCATTAAGTCGTCTATACAAGTCGGTCAGTCACTATCACTGGCATCAGGATTGGCAAGGAATAGTTTAGGAGCTTCTTTGTACTCGTCGATGTCAACAGTATCTTGTTCGACGGAATCGGCGTCATCTTGATCATCGAATCTGTCGTATTTGTACAGTGGATGCTGATAGAACCCATTTCCTACATCCGAAATACTACCAGATGATCCCGAAGAGACAGACAACCGCTTGGAATCTGTGGTAGACTTGGACTGTGAGGATGTGACCGCACTAATTGCAGAATTCTCTGTAATGGTACGAGATAATGCGTTTTTGCTGTCAATAGAACCAGCACCTCCACCAACTGCAAGACTTGAACCACTGGAGAGGTTCTTGGGAGTTCCAGACCCATCTGTAGCAAGAGCAGTCGTCGAGGTGGCAGCAGAAGTGGCAGGAGACTCTTCGTCTATCACTTTAATGTCGTTCTGTTGCTTGAACTTCATTGAGATGTCGTCGGTGTCGTCCACTTCGGTTGCTAAAAGTCTAGGAGCCAAATGACCATGCTTCAAACCAACACCGGTTCCCTTCTTAGCCTTAGTAGATGTAACACCTCCCAGTAATCTAATATACTTGGTGTTCGAGCTTGTGTAGGTGGCTTTTTTATCGATCGGTAAAATCCCAGTAGGCAACTTCCATTTACCAGGTGCCGATTCATTGTAAGCAGTACCGGCATTCTTTCTTAATGTAGTAACATAATGAGATCTTTCACCTTCTCCGGGCCTTGTATTCATCGTTTTCTTCAATGTGGCCAAGTTTATGTTCTTAGAAGAACTAGACGACCAGATGGAACTGAAGGAATTGGATTTGCGATGGCCCCGAGCACTTGCAGAAGATGACCCATAACTATTATGGGGAGCTCCGCTTATATTATTGTTGAATGGAAAGCCTCCAAAGGCACTGGACGTGGTGGAATTGGAGTTCATTATGGTAGGGTTACGTAAGGATTCATTAGGGGTATTAAATTGTTGCATGTTGGTGATTGGAGTGGATATGGTTGGTCTTAATGGCACCGTCTTCCCAGTTGAAAAGGAACTTTGAGAACCGGACTTGCTGGGTGACAAGGGAAACGCTTGCTGTGACGGGCTAGGAGTATCGTCTCCAAAACGAGAATCATCTCCAAAACTAGGGTAAGCTGCGTTCAAATTGGGCGAGTCTGTTGCTGATAATGGCCCACTGTATGAGAGACTCGATGAAGAAGGTGCAATTGGCGAGTCTAAAGGATAAGGAATGTTCTGATTATCACTAAATCTCAGGATGGAAGGTGATGAGTTGGAATAATCTGTATCGTAATCAGATTGTGACTGAGGAAGCGGAGGGGAAGGATTTGGAGATACTTGTTGGTAAGTATCTGGGTTCAATGGTTCTATTGGACTCAGTAATTCGTATGTGACATTCCCATCGGAGAACATTTCATCGTAAGGTTCTGAATGGACGTGACGCCGAGGGATATCGTCATCATTAGCCTGGGGAAGGCCGTCCACCTCTTCTTCCTCTTCATCAGACCAGCCAGACCCATCTTTCAACAGGAACAGATGGATCTGTGAGTCCAATCCCTTTAACAAGTCACTGATATTATTCTGGCGTTGTGACGTGGGGATAGTATCAGGCTTATTGTATAGGAGATCCGGGTCCATTGGAGGTGGTTTACGTCTTGGTTTAGAAGCCATCTGTGGCAGCGTAGACAGTAACCTCGTAGTGGGTTTATGAGCATCTAGATCAAACGTGAACTGTTCCAGATCACCGGAATTGAACTGAGATTCATCCAAAGGAGCTCGTGGTAACGATTGTGACATAAATGTAGACTTTCGGCGGGAATCTTGGCCGGTTGTGTCCAGTTGATTAAAACTCATGGTAACATGAATATCCCAAATATTATTGGCCGTAGACGCTGGAAACCAAGGATGGCAGATTCAGTACAGTTCAGGGTTAGGGAAGGTGTATTGTTGGAGTTATGCCTGGGTCACTCGGTGACTAATTACTGCCCTTTCTATGTGGTGTATGAGTTTGTTAATAAAGAGTTTTTTTTATGTCTCGTTTTTTTTCTGTACAGTTCCGGGATTCGCATCTACACGTTTTAGCATTAGCTGTGGAACATTGCCAGTATATATGTGATTTTGGACCCTAAGGGACCTACAGACACGCCTGGAGTGTGTGGGAATCGTACATTTTTGACTTTGTTTATACATATAATACAAGAATTTTGAGCTAGAAGCCGGGTGGAATGGAGTCTATTCGGGTCCCCGTAGAAGCGGCTGGCTGCTAAGGCCAAATGCCAGAACGTCTTCGTGGTGGCCCTGTCCTGGGCCGTGGAGATGGCCACATGGACACTCTGAGCTGGGTTCGGCAGGTTCCACTTGCATAGCGTCTGGGTCACTCACTGAGTTGGTTTGTGTGTTAGTTGCAGGATACAGAGACTGCTCGAATTGCTGATGTGCAAGCGGTAGGAGCCCGTTTTGTGGCTGGTAAGTATCACACAACATAGCTGGGGGTTCGACTTGTGCCTGTTCCAGAATTTGTGGGTCAGCCGTGCCTGTGAAGGTAGTGACACCAGTCTTGGAGTGATGTGCTCTATCTTCAGGCAAAGCCACGGCCAGGCCCACGAACCCAACCGGAAGCCGTCTTCTTTTAAGTGCTGGTGCTATGGAAGGCTGTGCGATAGTCTCCAACATCTTTAGGTCTGAGTCTGGGATCTCAAAAGGGGGAGGTGGAAAAGTGTGTGGTTTGAAACGGTCTGGTAAATGGTTTGTCTCATCTCATTTCATCTGCGGCAGTTGCCGCACTAATTGCCTGAACTAGTCGCACTAAAATTGCACTACCCATCGCACACCCCAGGATGACGCCGCGCCCCGACTATAGCGTGTCTCTACCAGCTGTGGTGTATTGATCATTCTCGCCAAAGAGGGAAACGAAAAATCTAAATATAAGTTCAAGCCATTACTACATTCAACTATGGGGATAAAGAACGTGTTTAAGAAAAAAGAGCCCACAGAGGATGAGATCAGGGAGCACATGGCTCTCAGAGGAATCTCCACAAAGAGCCACACCAACAGCGCCGGGTTTGGTGGCAGGGAAGAGAAGTTTGGCGCCTTTAAGCAGTATGCTCAAGATCGAGCTAGAGCCAAGCCTGGCTTACAACCAGTGAATCCATATGCCAACTTGAACAACGGCAATGCTGGAAATGGCGGTAATCCTTATGCCAATGGTGGTGGCGACCAGCAGGGGAACCCTTATACTAATGGAGGAGGTAATTCAAATGAGAGTCCTTATTCTAGCAGTACAAATTCGTCACTGACGCTTAATTCAGGAAATAGCAATCCCTACGGCGGGGCCAAACAGGGTAACCCTTACGGACAGCCGAGCCAGAATAACCAAGCAGCTGGCCAGCAGCAGAACCCATATCAAAGTAGTGCGCTGTCTGCCAGACAACCACAATCCACACGTACCGATCCGTATGGAGGCAGAACTGCTAGGGATAATGTTCAATCGTCAAGAACATCCACTCTGAGACAATACTCCAGGCCACCAAGGGAAGCAGACGAAGAGTCGCTTGATTTGAATGTGATTCCAAGTAACACCATGTTTCAATCTAAACGGCCCGTGAAAAAAGGCGCTGCAGGTGTAAGTGCCAGAGACGACGAGTCGATAGACTTGAATGCATTATCAGAGGAGGAAGACTTGAACGTGGAAATCGACGACGAGTTGCCACAAGAGCAAGAAGTGAACTCAGAAGACGAGGAAGTGGAGGCCATCAAGCAAGATATTAGGTTTGTCAAGCAGGAATCATTAGCATCTACTAGAAACACCTTGAGAATGGCCCAGGAGGCCGATGCTTCAGGAACCAATACTTTGGGGATGTTAGGGTCCCAGAGTGAAAGACTTTACAATGCAGAACAAAATCTTAATTTAGCCGATACTCAAAGTCAGATTGCAGAACAAAAGGTTAAACAAATCGAGAGATTGAACCGGTCTATTTTCATTCCTGCTAGCGGGAACCCGTTTAACAAAAAGTCCAGGTTAAGACAACAAGAACAGAAGCAGAAAACTGCCAAGGCCCAAGAGAAGTATCTCAGAGACACCAATAGGAGGAACATGTATGAGAGTGAGCAAAGAATCAAACAGGGTATCACCAACAATGCCACTTCTTCGGAATTGTACCAGAAATACCAAGGAGAAAAAGACTTGTCGAATGCCCAAAGGTACCAGTTTGAGAATGACTCTGAGGATGACGAGATCGAGAAGGAACTTGCAAGTAATTTAGACCAAATTGCATTGTACAGTAAGAAACTTAAGAATTCTGCCCGGACCATGGGTCAGGAGGTGGACAGCCAAAACACCAGGTTAAGAAAGATCGAGGACGATGCTGATAGATTGGATATCAATATTCACTTGAACAACACCCGTTTGAGCAACATCAGGTGAAATATATACGCTTATCTTGGCTTATCAGAACGTGTGGTGCTTATCGGGCTGTCTCACTTTTTGAATCAGCGTGTCCATATGCACCTTTTTAGAACTTGTGAATGGGCCAAACGACATCGGATGGTTGCCCTATTTTGCCCACCGATGTGTAGTTGCATCATGTCTGGTGTCTAGCAATTTATGTGGTAGTAAAGTGAAACATAGGCTTGATTATGGATCCGATGCGGTTTCGATTAATTTCCATGACGTAACAGATCTGGGCCAAAACAATGGCACAGAAAATTTAAGGAATTTTTGTACACAAAACAAAATATATAAATACCGTGACTTCCCCAGATTTACAACTCTTGTTTACAACACAAAACTAAAACGTTGCACCCTTTGATATAATTAAGAATTCAATTTGTGGAGTGTCTTTTGTATGACCAGATAACGTAATTGCCTATTATTAATAGGAGCTTCACATTTTTATAAATACTGCGGAGGGAAACTAGAAAAACTAAAATATTCTTTATTAACCTTAAATCATTTGTTACAATAATTTCGAATTTTACTAAAACTCAAGATGGATCTGGCTCTAGAGAATCATCATAATATTCAAATGAAGGAAACTTTCCTCGTGGGGAGAGCATTGCTTAACTTCACCTCTATTTTTGTGTCTTTGGGGGTGTTCTTATTTGGGTTTGAACAGGGTCTTATGTCTTCCTTGTTGACTAATAAATATTTCCAGGACTATTTCCACCACCCTAAGCCCGCGGCTATAGGTACCATGATCGCCATTCTTGAAATTGGAGCTTTATTCTCTTCTTTTGTGGCTGGTAAGGTTGGTGATAAGATAGGTAGGAGGAAAACCATCAGGTATGGCGCTTTTATCTTTGTTGTCGGTGGAACTTTACAAACTGCTTCCGTTAACATTTTCACCTTGTCAGTTGGGAGATTAATTGGTGGTGTGGCCATCGGGTTTTTGACTACCATCATTCCTTGTTATCAGTCGGAAATCAGTCCCCCAGATGACCGTGGGTTCTATGCCTGTTTGGAGTTCACGGGGAACATCATCGGATATGCCACTAGTATCTGGGTTGATTTCGGGTTCAGTTTTATAGAAAACAACTTATCGTGGAGAATGCCCTTATTGGTCCAGTGTATTGTTGGTTTCTTGTTGTTTTTGGGTACTTTTGTGATTGTGGAGACTCCCAGATGGTTACTTGATAAGAATCATGATCTCGAAGGTATGATTGTCATCGCTGATTTGTATGCCAACGGGGACGTGGAAGATGAAAAAGCCAAAGACGAATATAGAAACATCAAAGAGAACATCTTGATTGCTCGTGTGGAGGGTGGTGAAAGGTCTTACAGGTACATGTTGAACCGGTACGCTAAGAGAGTATCAGTGGCCTGTTTTTCACAGATGTTTGCTCAGTTGAATGGGATCAATATCGTCAGTTACTATGCCCCTATGATTTTTGAATCCGCTGGTTGGATTGGAAGACAAGCTATATTGATGACTGGTGTCAATGCTCTTATTTACGTGGCTTCCACTATTCCTCCTTGGTGGTTAGTTGACGGTTGGGGAAGAAAACCTTTGTTATTATCGGGAGCTATAGGAATGGGGATACCCTTGTTCACCATCGCCATTTCCTTGGCCTTAGATAATGAGTATACTCCTGGAATTGTTGTGGTATGTGTGTTTGTGTTCAATGCTGCTTTTGGTACAAGTTGGGGTCCAATCCCATGGATGATGAATGAAGTGTTACCTAATACAGTCAGATCTAAAGGTGCTGCGTTGTCTACAGCTACAAACTGGTTTTTCAACTTTTTGGTCGGTGAAATGACTCCAATTCTTTTGGATATCATCAAGTGGAAGACATACTTGATCCCAGGGGCTTCTTGTATTTTGTCCTTCCTCTGTGTGCATTTCCTTTTCCCAGAAACTAAGGGTTTGTCATTGGAAGAAATGGGATCTGTTTTCGATGATTCTTCTTCGGTGTTTTCATTCCACTCTAGTGGTCACAGCAGTGGCCACAATTATGGATCCACTGAAGAAGGTCGTAGAGCCAGTATGTCTGTTGACCCAGCACTTGATCCGTTCCGGCACTCTGCGGCTTCGATTGCCAGAAACCCTAACTTGAAGAAGCCTGAATTCGATGGAATCATTACCGGAACTCCTCCACCACAACCACCACCACTTGCTTCGTCATTTTCTCACACTTCGAACAATTTGAAGCCCGTGAAATCAGACGTGTCATCAGCCGCCTCTTTGGATGGCATTGCACCTTTAGATTCCAACTTCTCTCCACAAGAAGTCGAACCTCCAACGTTCAATGAAATCTTCGAGTATAAGTTGGCAGAGACATTGAAGCCTAATTTCATTACGAAGACTCTCAATAAGTTTTTCGGTGACAAGAAGACTTCCAAGACTAACGACGAAGAGACCAGCTTATTACACTAAGCAAAAAGATGACTGGCCGTATATAGAGTACTTTATTTCTTCTTGATTATTATTAGAATCTGCTAAATATACTATTTATCATTCAAAAGGTTATGGTTATCTACTTCCTTTCTGTAGTTGGTGTTGATAACATGCGTAGTGTACTATTTGATCATTTTGTGCAGTGAATACACTATAACCCAATCTCTTTTTGCAGATGGAGCATAACTTCTTGCTGCTTTCGATCAAGTAGCTTTGATTCATTCGTGTAAGAAGCTCATGGTTGAGTTTTATTGATCCTACCTTGTACAATTGACTGGCAACTCTGCTATCTGTCAAGGTCTTATTGGTGGTCCGTACTTGTACATCGAGAAACTTGGATATCTTACTTATGGGGAATGAGGCTGGTAAGCTAGTGAGTACCACCGAGCTATCCATTCTGGAGCCATGCGTGTCCAATAACTTCCCAATGGAATCCATGTTTTCGTGATAGTCCATCAATAAGTCTTCCAAAAGTTTGTGCAATAGCTTTGTTCCCGTGGCAGTGCTCTCTTGGGTATAGATTTGGGAACAGTATTCCATGGCTTCGTCAAGGTCGTCCAATTGGTTGTATAGAACGTCAATAGCCTTATCATGCTCTCCAAGCCTTTTGTACACGAATATAGTGAATCTGAGAAGTTTGACTTCATTTGTGGGGATGTTTTTCAATACGGTCCAAGGCTCATACAATTCAGTGGTTTTCAAAAAATTGTAAAGTTTCTGGTAGTACTCACTGGTTTCAAAGGATTCATCTGTGGTAGGAATCTTCTGTAAGTTTTCCAAGTACACCAATACAAGTTTTGTGTGGAACTTCGACATGGTTTTGGCTTTCGTTGGATGAGTTTCAAGCTCGCTGCTGAATACAATCCACTCGAGGTACTGGAGCGTAAGAGCATCATTACCAATAGTGCTACTTAAGTAATCAAGCACTTTGAAGTTATCGTGACTTTCACACTCATACGTGTCGTTCATAAATATTAGCCGGCCGTGCTCCAAAGTATTTTGACCAGGATCCGTCAAAAGCCAGTTAGCATACTCAAATATCAATGGAAGATGGTCGTTAGAAAGTTTCTGAAGGTACTGAATACTAAGGTCTGCTGTTTCTTGTACCAAGATTTGGTCAGAATCTTCGTCGTGGGCAAGTCCGTAAAGCATCTTTAATGCCTCTTCATGAAGACTTCTCCCGAAATAGAAGTCCATTAACTCTTTGATGTACCCTGTTTTCTTATCGGCGTTGGACAACAAGCACCGATTCACGGTGATAGAATCACAATTATTGTTGGGCAACCGTAACAAAGGTCCTAAAAGCATGGGCTTGCAGTGGAAGTAGCAGAGGAATAACGAGGTATCGATCTCCAATGCTATCTGCTTCAAAGCCGCCTCCTGCATCTCAGGAGTTATGAAATCATATAGATCGGTAGGGACGATGTTTATGCCCTTCCATCTAAACCCTTCATCATTTAGGAAACTCAAATGGATTCGACGTTGGTCTGTTAAGTATATGATCAAGTTGCTAACAGCTTTAGCAAACTTACGAACATTTTGGGACTTTGTTTGGCCGAAAAGGGCACTTGGCATTCTGGTGACAGATACCGGTCTCTTGTCCGACTCCGCTTCTGTGGCGGAATCGGCACTGGTAAACGTATTTGTCTTGTTGTGGTCCAACTCTTCTAGTGTCATGCGTTTGATAACACTTCTGTTGTTCTTATCTATAGGCGAAGGATCCGGTGCCAGTTCCAGCTGGTAATATGACGTCTTTAGGAAATCGGGAAATAAGTCCAACACGTCCTTATAAGAAACAAGCCATTCGCTACAAATTTCCACCAACAGCTCGTGGTACTTGCCGTATCGCTCGAACAAGATGGTTGCACGTTGCCTGTGTAAGTCTCTGAGCATCAACTGCTTCTTCTTTTCCTTCCCCACTCTCGAACCACCAAAGAACTCGTCCTCTTCGTCAATGTGCCCCACATATGAGATGGCTTTCCTCAACCCTATCAACGCCAAGTCCGTTTTAGGGTCTTTGGTATTCCTGCTACTTTCTCCAAACCTGAGATATTGGTCTATTTGCTGTTGGTTCGATAAGATGTTAAACTGTAGCAAGTCATTGTTGGCACCTAAGAAGATGAAGTTTTCATCCACGTAGACTGGTATAGTGCTTGAATTGATCTGGTGATGTATTTTCTGCACCAAATCGCCGGTGTCAAACTCCAAAATCTCCACTTTCTTGTTGTACACCACCAACAAGTATGTGGGAGCTATTAGCGACACATGCACTGGTGTTGCCGTCAAACGAATATGCAGAACCTTAACCGAGAGTTGGTTATCAGCGTAGTACAAGTTCACTACCTGGTTATCCTTTATGAGAAGGTACCTGGCGTCAGTTACCTTTAGAATCCATATGCTGGGCCCGCTGCCACTCAAACCAAAGTAACTGAACGAGCTGTGGGTGAAGTAGTAGTAGCTCTCGTCACCACTCTGCTCGTCTGGCAAAAGACCATTGGTTTTGTACCCGTCATTTATATCGACCAACAAAAAGTCATTGGCCACCCCTACAATTAACTGCGTTCCGAGCTGCAAGCTTATGCTGGAAATACGCTTTATTCTTTCCTTTAGTGTGGTTTCATGCACTTTTTTGAACTGGAAAAGGTTCCTTGACTTGAACGCCATTTCCAATATAACTAGCTTTTTCTTTATGCCCAACGCCATGAACCATTTTTGATTGACCTCATAGAGATAGTGGGTTGAAAACCCACGCGTTTCCTCGATGGTTTGTATCAAGTTCAAATGGCCTCCTACTTTTTCAAATATTCGTATCACGTCCACGGCTGTCACTGCAAATATTATTCGGTTGTTTGCCAAATTGTGGCTGATTATTTCAATGCCCATAAGAGCACTGTGGTCGCCGTTGATGTTGGAGAACGACATATCATGGTCGAAGCTCGAAGACTTGTTATCTGTGAAGAACGTCCGTAAATCATTGAGTGATTTGAACAGGGTTATCAGGGGAGCCTTTCTTTGGTCTGGGACCACCGTGACGTCCACGTCGTAGATACTGAAGTCGCCGGTGGAAAACCCCACGTACAATTTCTCCCGGCTGTAGCAGATACTTGTGATTTTCACGTTACCGGACGAATTGAGTCTGCTGGCGGGTCGTATTACTTCGATATTCATGGTAACGAAGTATGGCACTTGTGTGAGATGTAGAAAAAGGTACTATCAAATGTCGCGTAATCTCATTTGCCTAATGTCGCGAAACTAGCTGGCAAAAATGTCGCCAGGGCTTGCTACGTAATGTCGTTGTAAGAATTACATTATGGGTCTATTTACATAGTTAGCAACACATCGATCACACCCGAGCAGTATTTAGAGAGCTGGTCGAGTTCTGGACCCTTTTCGCCGTTGGCGACGTTAAAGTGTTCAAGGGCTTCCATAAGCCCGGCGTCGTCGTAGTTGTACACCACATCTCCGCGGTTTTTCAAGAACATCGAATACAATGCCTGATAAATCTCGTAGTTGGTATTGGATTTCAAGCCCTGGGTCAAAGCAGCCACGAAATTGGCCATCTCGGTCAAGGGAGGGAACCCATTGATGGACCTGATTTCCAAATCGGTGGTGGCAGGTGGTAAATTGACAACGAAGTCGAGGAATTTGGTATAATCTTGAGCTTCTGAGCCTTCTCTAAGGAGCTTAGTAAACTCAGATTCAAAGTTCTGGGTCCCGTCATTCTTATAGTCAAGCAATTTGCTCTGTTCTTCAGCTTCTCCTTGCTGGTCTTCGTTATTGTAGAACACTTTCTTTCCACCTTCATCTTCCACGGCTGTGTCACCCACCACACCTCCTTTCAAAGCCAAGAAGAAAGGTGCTTGTTCCGGCTTTTTGGGGGCTTCCTTAGGCCTACTTCTCTGTTTAATCACGTCAAGGTGCAATAATGTGTTGTACTTCGACCTTGGGCCCAACGACATCGTCACCAACGACTTGTCGAGTTGCTGCAATTCTGTGTCTTTGACGTCGTCGTTGTCATACTGAGCCTCTTCTGTATCCAAGGCACCTTCAAGCAACGAGGCACCACCGTCTCCAGCAGTGTTAGGCAAAAGAATGTTACTGAACTCGTCCTCTTCAATGTGTCTGGTAGATATTGGTCTAAACTGGGCTCTGTTGGTCCACAAGAAGATCCCGTTCCCGGTGACATGGGTGGTGGCTAGCATATCTCCAATAGGCGAGAATTTCACCCCTGTGGCCACACTTGGCAACCATACACCGTCGATACACCCACCAGTTGGCAAGTCCCAGGTTCTTAAGGTGCCGTCCAAAGACACAGACACAATCCATCTTCCATCAGGAGAGAAGTCCATGTCTGTGATTCTGTTGCTGTGTCCGTATAAGATTCTGACGACTTTCTGGGTCACCACGTCAATGACAACGAGAGACAAATCGTCCAAGGCACAGGCCAACAAATCAGATCCCTGGTGGTAAACCATAGACGTGATAGGGGACTCCAAGTCCAACTTACCCAAGTATGTCAGTTTACTGAAATTGTAGAATCCTACAATCCCGTCTAGTCCAGCACTGACCATTTTTTGGTTCATACCGTCCATAGCAACACCAGTGACGGCTTTCTTGTGAAGCATGTACTTCTTACGAATAAGTCCGGACTGCAAGTTGTAACTACCGATTCCACCGTTGACAGAACCCACCAATGCAAAGTTCCCACAATGGGAAATCCCTACAGCGGACACAAACCCTTCATCCACCGTTTTCAACTGGTGACGGCCGACTCTTTTGGAGTTAGAGTCCCATGTTCTGGCAAACGGTTCATCTTTGTGACCAGTGATGATATTTTCCCAGTCTCCGGCTCTGGTTTGGTTGGATGCAATGCTTATGATTTCAGGGAACTTTTCCTTCATGGAGTTCACCAATCCCGCCTGTCTCTTCCCATCTGACAGCTTTGGGGCTCTTTGAGACATCTCTTGTGCTTGTGCATCTTTTCTTAACGAGAAAGACCAGAAAGATCTGTCACTGGAAGCACTCAACACGAAGTGGGACTTGCTTTCCTTAGGAAACTCGATCTTCACGGGCGGAGCTGCATGCCCCCCTCTGGAACGAAGATGTCGTGGAGGTGAAATAACGGCCGTGTTGGTGGTAGAAATCGTTGGATCAAACACAAATTCTTTTAAGCTATTGTCACCACCGTTGGTTACCACGATAGACTGTCCGTTCAAGAATTTGACGTTGGCAATACCACCATAGGTTTCCTTATGGGCATTTTTCAAGATATGGATTCTGGTCTTCTTTTCAAGCTCATAGAAAAATAAGTCCCCGTTACTTAATCCTGCCACTAAGTGTGGGGAGCCGTCGGTTCTGAAAGACAAAGACACCACCTTGGTACCACTCAGCTCAGAGGCAGCAACTATTTTGGTCCCCACTATCTTCCCCTTGCGAATGTTGTAAAGGAATACTGTTCCTGTAGCAGTTCCCACAGCTATTATATCCAAAGCTGGGGCGGTTTCGATGGCCGAAATGGAGCTGAATTGTGATTCGGGAGTCTGGAACAATACCTTGCCGGTACTGACATTGAAGATAAACAAGTGATTGGTGGTGGCCACTACTATTTTGTTCAAGTACGTGGGTGGATGCACAATACCCACAATATCTCCGTGGACTGCAGGCTTGATGGTGTATAAAGAGCTGTGCAACTCGCTAGGGTACTTCTTGCCGTTCTTCTTGAAGGTAAACACTTCACCGTATGTTGTAGATGCAATCAAAAACTCTCCGAATGTGACTATATGATTCACAATACCTTCACTTGGACATGTTAAGGTATCCTCCAATTTACCTCTTTTATAAACACCGATTTGGTTACCGTATCCGGCGAAAACGTAATGGTAATGGGCTGCCAACGCTGTTATCTTGCTGGAGGTCTGGGTTTGTGAAATGAAAAGTAAATGCAAGGTAGAAACATCGTATATCTGGAAAGAACGACCGACCGATGTTACCACGTAAAAAGTAGATCCTAATGTTCCTATGGCAAATGGCACATCGTTAGACACATTTCCAAGAACTCTGAAGGGACTGAACACCTTCGAAGCTCTAGGTTTGGCCGTCTTCGATGCAACACTTGACACATTGGAAGATTCTACAAGCTTCTGCTTCTTTTCTACTGGTTCTACCATTGGTTGTGTAGTTTTGTTAGATGAAAAAAAACTGTACCGCTTTAATTTTTCTCATCTTCTCATCGTGAATGTCGTGGATGATGTCGTGGGCATCTCACGACATCTTGATTGAACTACCAGAAATCTTCTAAGGAACAGCCACAGAGACTGTAGAACCCCACCGTAGGGCTCATTCTTTTGCCACAAGTGCCTAAAGCCAATTTCTAACTTGCCACATCTTTCTTAGTGCAAAATCAGTACCCTTTCCCAAGCCCTATCAGTATCAAATCGGGCTTGCGAAATATCTGAAAAATTATCGTTCACTATGTCTGAAGAAACTGCCAAAAGAGCCAACGATTCCCCCGAAGAAGCTCCTCAGAAGAGGGTACATGTGGATACCGCCGCTCCTAGAGGGTATGCGCCTATCAAGGCAGAATTTATAGTTGAAGCATCAGTGGTGTCTCAAGAATACGACGACGATGAGGCAGAAGGTGGAGACAGAACAAAAGAAGAAGGAAAGCCACAGAAGAAAGGTAAAAAAGGAAGAGGTCAAAACAAAAACCGTGATTTGAAACAAGAGCATGAAGCTGTTCGTCTTTGCTCCACTTTGGTTGATCCTGAGAACCCAAAAGAGTGTAAATTTGGTGCTGAAAACTGTCGCAGTAGTCACAATCTTGAAGAGTACTTTGCCAACAAAGGTGCTGATATTGAAGGGGTTTGTCCCGTGTATAAAGCCATTGGGTACTGTCCTGCAGGATTACGGTGTAGATGGCTCGGCTCCCATTATGACAAAGAAGCCAACAAATTATTAAAAGACGCTGATATCATGGCAGCTCATGAAAAATCTGACAATTTTGAAGTTAACAAGATCAACCCAGATGCAAAGTTTGCATTGATGAAAAAACGGTATGTGTTTGAAAAGGCTACACCTATGGTCAACTGGTTGGACTCTCAGGTTAAGAACGACGACCATTACGAGAAAATGGAAGAAAGAAAGGAGAACCTGGATCTGTATGTGGAACCTCCGTTCAAGCCATCAGAGAAGAGAAAATTGGATTTGAGAGGTGCCAAAATCGTGTCTCCATTAACAACCGTTGGTAACTTACCTTACAGAAGGCTTATGAAAACTTTAGGTGCTGATGTTACTTACAGTGAAATGGCCTTGAGTGTGCCGTTATTACAAGGAACCAACGCTGAATGGGCACTTCCAAAAGCACATAAAAGTGAATACCCCGGATTTGGGGTTCAAATCGCTGCTGCTAAGCATTGGGCCGCCTCCAAAGTTGCCGAAGTGTTGTCTCGGGAGACTCCCAACGTCTCTGAGCTTAACTTGAACTGTGGGTGCCCCATTGATCTCTTGTACCGTCAAGGGCAAGGGTCAGCTTTAATGGACCAACCTTCTAAACTTTCAAGGATCTTGAAAGGTATGAACTACTGTTCTGGAGAAATCCCTGTTACCGTCAAGGTCAGAACCGGTACCAAAGATAATAAGAATACTGCTAAAACGTTGGTGCAAAGACTTCTTGACGAGAACGATGTGGCTGCAATTACACTTCATGGAAGATCCAGACAACAAAGATATTCCAGAGAAGCGGACTGGGAGTACATTGGGGAGGTTGCGCAAGTGGTTAAAAGCTGGAATGACAACAGGGAAGAGAATAAAGATGTCAGTGATCACCAAAGAGTCAATTTCGTGGGTAATGGTGATGTGTATAACTACGAAGACTGGTACAAAGCTACAGAAACCGAGGGAATCGACTCAGTTATGGTTGCCAGAGGAGCGTTAATCAAGCCATGGATCTTTGAAGAAGTAGAAGCCAAACAGTACTTAGATAAGTCAGCTTCTGAAAGATTGGAGATGTTAAGAACGTATGCCAATTTTGCACTTGAACACTGGGGTACAGATGAGTACGGTCTTGGATTAGCCAGAAGATTTATGTGTGAATTCTTGAGTTTCACCCACAGGTACATTCCTATTGGGATCTTGGAGAAATTGCCTGCCAAATTGAACCAAAGACCTCCACAGTGGAAAGGTAGAAACGAGTTAGAGACATTATTAGGGTCTCCAGATTATAGAGATTGGATCAAAATTACAGAGATGTTCTTGGGGAAGGCTAGGGAAACGTTCCATTTCACACCAAAGCACAAAAGTAGTTCTTGAATTTCACACAAAGTAGAAATCTTTATCAGTTAGAAGTACATAGTATACAAAATATATTATATACTCGGACCGGTTCTTCTCTTAAACCTTTCTTGCTCTCAAACTGGCTCCAGAGTCTTCGGTGGTCTTAGATCCAGCGATAGTCTCTTTGCCTTCGTAGTCAGATAAGGCCTTAGCTTTTTCTCTTAACAATTCTAATTCCAGGTCCTTCTCAGCCAAAGACTTTCTCAATTTCAAGAGTTCAGGGTCATCGTTGGCTTTAGTTTCAGTGACATCTTCGGTAGAAGTAAGACTGTCAACTTCATCCTTGGTGACCAAAAGTTCGGTGACCAAAGAATAGGTTCTTAACAAGATCAAAGTTAAGAACAATGTGAATCCACAAAGATACATGTTTCTTTGAGCGTAGAATCTTCTTGCCTGAATTTCAGTCCGGTCATTGACGATTCCGTTTATTGGGTTGGCGTTGGTGTTACCGCTCAATTCTTGGTTGACGGAGATGACTCTATTGACAGAGTCGATGAAAAGCACCAACACAAACCCAAGAATACATTTCAAAGCGATTTGGAACTTTTCATTTCTGAATGGTGCTGAAACAGTGGTCAACACTCCCCTTCTAATTTTTCTGGGATATGGTAAAGATAAAATTGTGAAAAACACAACTTCCACTAGTAATAAAGCGAACACTAAGTTGTAATATAATGCCATTGAGTCTTAATCTGTTGTAATATCACCAAAAAATACTGCTATTAAGTGTGTACTATATGGTTAAATATATAATTTCAGCTTCATTTTTTTTTTTGGAAAGTTCGCATTGCTATTAAGTTGCTGTCATTCACAGCCTGTTCTTGACGTAAAAAACGGTAGCAAAGTTACACTCGGTATGTGCAAAGTTGCAACCCTGCAAATGTAACTGTGAACGTAGTTGTGGTCTTAAGGGGAATGTGGCCACCAATATCGACGTAATACATTTTCCAATTGCTTCTCATTGATGATAAGCTGCTATCGGATTTTAAGTGTGAAAGCTTATTTACAATGGTCTTACGAGTATTGCATATTGAACTTAAGGTACGTTCCTGCATGTTCAATGTTGACTGATTATTCTTTTCGATACATAGTATTATTGGCAAACTGTAATATTCTCATATCTTTATATAGATATAAGCCATATTAATTATATTTACGTTGTTCAAAGAACTTTGTGTACTGCATACAAGTACTTGAGCTTGTCTTGGATTTAAGACCACCAACGTCATCGCTACTTGGACGCTTTTCTGAAATTAAAAGAAGTATATATACACACAGGGATGTGAACGTAATCCTCAGAAGTCCCCACGAGTTCCTTCGCTTTCCCTGTTTCATCCGCATCACCGTAGGAAACTGGTTTGTCATATCATTTGCAGCCATTTGTTGTGTCCTAAACAAGCATCCTGAGCGAGCTGAGACAAGCTCATACTTTAGAAGTGGATTTCTTCGTTGGAGACTTTCCTCATTATGGGTGTTCTTCTCTTGCAATTTGATGGCAGTAAAAGCCCTTCATTATCAAATTAAGGTTTATTAAATTATATACTACTATTATCTTCTAGCAGTCTTAAAGTCTCTTTATAGCCCATTATACTGTCAAAATCTATTAACCCAAGTCACTGTGCCTAATACCCCAATGAAACCTTAATGGTAAAACTCACAAGGAACGGAAGTGTTATGAACAATACAGCATACTGGAAAATCAAGCACGATGCCAAGCAGTCCATCTGAATATGATCAGGTTCGGTGGGACTGGTGTAAAAAGCCGTGAAGTACACCAACGATGTAGCATTGGGTAAACCAAACTCCAACACAGAGATGAACCTAATCAATTTGTCTTCGCCGTACCAGTTTCCCTTGTACATCCCTGTAGTTATACCTACACCAATAATGGGTAAAACAATCAATCTTATGCAAACGACCCCCAACGCCGTTTTCCAGAATCCTTTTGGCATGGTCTTGACGTCTAATCTAGCGATTGTAGACCCCAAAAGAAGTAACCCTAAAGGCACAGAAGCTGCCCCAATATAACTAGTTATGTCTACCGCAAACGACAAAGGCGGTAACCCATCTGGGGCATCTGGCATATCAAAGGTAGAATGAACAAACAATGCCTTCAATGGCGGTGACATGGCTATAGCCAATGACACTATAAGGGTTAAAGACACAGGCGACATTATGTTTCTCAATAAGAACATGAATCTTCTCTTTATGGTGGTCAACAATGACGATTTCTCTCCTTGGTTGCTCTTGCTATGGCTCATCACCGACAATGCCACGTCCCCTCCGCCTGTAGGCACTCTTTCAGCGACATTCTCTCTTAAACTGTCGTACTCTGAGTATTCATTGATGATATCATGCACATCTTCCGATCTCATAGACCGAAGATCTCGACTCTTGCTGGGCTGCAAAAGGTTGGGTGATGCCACAGAGTTTATAGAATCACGTCTGCGGCCCGAAATACGGCGACTTAAAGTCTGGTTTATGCTTCCATGGTCTCTGGTTCTATTACGGGACGTGGAAGTGCCTATTTCTGTTGGAGGAGGAAGCTCTTGCTGCTCTGAGATGGAACTGGAAATCGATAAGGCCTCATCATACGACTCAACATCATTACTTGTGATGGGAACAGTGAGATGTGCGTTATTATGGGTACTTTCGTGGGACTCTTGGTCTGGTGTTTGGCCCACGGGCGTGGTTGCAGAGCTGGCTCTATTTGATTCCTGACTGTGTTTCTTGCTATCATCCAGACCCTTTTCAGGCTGCTCAGTTGACCCGTCTGAGGACTCAGACCCACAGCCCAGTGATTGTAACTTATGTTCTTCGTGTAAAAGCTCTTCCCTAAAGTCCCAGCCTATTAACCGGTTGAGACCAAAGGAGAATTGGTAGAAAGATTGGGCTGCCAAAAAAATGCACACGTAAGCAACCCCCTTGTCACCTTCAGCTTCGGTGAAAACCATTCCTCCATTGGTTAGCGTCTGCACATAAGCAATGGGAAGATCTGAAATATTGGGGAATAATCCCACAGAAAGAAGCCCACCGAACCATCGTTTAGGCGAGCGAGTGATTATGGATAATAAAAACGTCAACAAACATCCAAACCCGAACAAAAGGGTACTGGTGAAGAAGATAATCCCTATGTTCTTGATGTCGCTACTTTTCAAGTTTTGCACGATGTTTTCAAAAATTAACGATGGTAAAATAAAAGATACAATGCAATCAGATATATCTCTGCAAGTTGAGACATTTAGAATATTTTTTCGTGCTAGCCAGAACCCTGCAGCCACTATGAAGTAAATCTTAAAGATGGGCTTCACTGCGCTGTATATGATAGACCCCAACTCCACCGATTCTCCACTCATATTGTGTTAAATATCTATTTGCATGCAATTTAAATACCAAGGCAATTTTTATGTGGATAAAAATATAACTTCCCGCGAGATCTGTCAAAAAAAAAATATCAGGGAACGTCCGCCCAAATATCCGGCGTGGGGGACCTGAAAAAGTTTTGACGGATGTTAGAGACAAAAGGATAAGCTTCTGAGCCCGATCCACACCACCCAACTGCGGTGGCTTTTCTTGGAAAAGCAACACAGCTCAGATGGCCTGTTTAAGTAGTCCTTGTATTCAGAGGTCCAGCCGCAGACGGCTTCGTCTCCCGCAGCCAAAGCAAGACGAGGTTCTAGAACCGGTGGTGGAAATAAAATAGTCAGGAAACTTTTGTCGAAGTTTGTTCTCGTGTTGCTTACTTGTGATGCTTTATTGTGCTTTGATGGCGCTCTCTGTATGTGCAGCTTATGGTATGGTGCTTTACTATTAAGACTTCACTGTGGGTGCACACGCAATGCTTAGTAGTATTGCCCGGTAACGATATCACGAATTCCAGTGATAATGTTTCTACAACACGACAGAGTCAAATATACTGTATGAGGTGTGTATTCCCTGTAGTAGACTTCTTCCACTTCTTCACCGTAGCTTAACTTCTCGGAAGTTTAAACCTGTCGTATATTTCGGTATTTTCACGACCTGGCCATTCTGGGTTCGAATCTGCAGCCGGCACCTAATACCACGCTACCTCTTTCAAACACAAGAAATAAGAAGCAACATGGTGCTGTGGCTCTGCTGAGAGCGCATGGGTAGCAATGACTGCAAATAAACATACCTACCTGGCCGACTGGCTTGTCTATACTCTTCTTGATATGTTCAGCGTACTTCCCATAAAGGCCACTAAGAACTGTGCTCCCCCATAAGCATGTCCCATTGGGATCCTAGCTGGCTGTTTCCAAACACCCAGACTGTCAATGGGTAGGCTTTGATAATGCTTGGAACCGTATGCCATTAGGCTCTGACCTTGCTTAGGACTGTATGCCATTCGGCTTTGACCTTGATCTCGCATTTAAGCCACCAAACTTTATTCTAAACCATCAGGACGTTACGACTGCTCCTACTGGCCAACTCTGCAAGGCCTCAGAATGCCTACTTCCCAGCGTCATGCCTATCACCCACGTACTGCCTGACCAGGAAACCGTGTTGAAAATCCCGGTCACGTGACTATGAACCCTGAAAAGTTTGTTAAAAATAGCTACACTACTTTCTAAAAGAATATATTAAAATCTAAAGGAATGTCATTAAAAACGTCAAAAGTAAGTGCCACAGCAGCGGCAAGTCATGAAAAGTCCCATTTTGGGAAACCACCCACACCAAAAAGTGGGATCAAAGTGAATAAAAAATTATGAATATGAAATGAAATGTAAAGGATATGATAATGTTCAATCAGTATTGATCAACTTTAGTGGGAGACAAGTCTTATTGGAATCGTACACGTATTCTACCACACTGTCGATTTGGTGAACATTTTTCTCATCTGTGACATCGTAGTATGCATAGAAATCCAACACCTGTGAAATCTCTAATTCATCATCATCCAGGAGGTCATCATGTAATACCTGTTCATGGTCGCTAGAAAATACAGAGGCCCGACTAGATCTGTCTGAAAAGGCATTGTAGTCTATAGAACTTGTTTCAAGTAATTTTGTGTCGGGACTATTGGGCACCATTTTAAAGTGTTGTGTGGGTCTAGCAGGGGATCTTGCAGGAACTTCAACAGCCACTTCTTCAATTTGGTCTGTTTGATGCATCTTTTGTCTTTGTAGGGCGTTGGTAAGGCTGAATAAAAACTTATCTGCTTCAGATAGGTCAGGTTCCACTGTACAAACTAAACAATTGTGTTTACAGTGGCAGGAATCCTTATTTATAAAAGAATGATTTTTATGACAAAAACTGGCAGTTGCTAAACTAGTCATGTCGCAGTGGTTTTTTTTTTATTTCTTTTTATATAATTGTTCACAATACAAGCTGCAGGCACAGATAAATAATGCAGGATTGTTAGGTTCGCCTTGTTAAAACTATTCAAATATTAGTAAATGGCTGGTTAATTAGAACAATTTGGGAATTAAGGATTATCACCACTTCTAACACTTTTATAATTTTTGCTAAATCCGCTTCTTGGGGGGCTGCGCTTGCCCTGGTTTCCCGATTAGGAGTATTAATTAAGTGCAGAAACGAAACTTTAATTGCGAGCTAGGTATATGATTGTACTATTTTGAAAACAAGCTAGAAATGTGATAAGGCGGCGGCCACAGTCACACCATGCTTAAATCTGTTTGTAGTAGCACCGACGGCTTCTGTTTGTTTCTTTTACAAAGAACAAATTGCTTTTGTTATAGTGTTCAATAGACCCTTTTGTTTTAAAATTCCGCTGGAAACTAACGTCACCACTGAATAAGCAAATCACAAGAAGATCAGAGGATCAACTGAAATCAATAGATGGGTTCAAACTTTATTCAAAGAGTCGATTATGTAATCCCACTGAATGCAAAAGAATTTGGGGACGTTTAAACACAAGTCATCTCTTCGCCATCTTGTACTAAAATGCGGCTGGCTCTAATTCCTAAAAGAGGGTATTTTTAATTACTCGACCCTAGGTTCTTTGCATCGAGATTGATGAGCCAAGACAATGACTGATCGGTCTAAAGATAACAATAGAGTTTTGGAGTTCGATGATGGTTGCAAAGTCTTACTTGTTACGTAAAGCTATTGTGATGCTCAAACTGGTGAGTCCCTTTGTGTTTATCACAATATTGTTATCATTATTCTCTGGATGTCTTTATATTGTACAATAGAATTACTACCTAGTTTTTGGACTTTTTCTTTGCTGGCCCATCAGATTCATCTCCACTGGCATCGGAATCACTGGCACTGGCATCAGAGTCAAACTCTTCGGCCACATCTGAATCAGATCCCGAGTTGAAATCTCCGTCGTCTTCTGAGTCCTCGTCTCCAGCACTTACCATGTCCACATCTCCATCGTCATCATCGTCAGCTTCATTGATGGCTTTAGCCAACATAGCTTTGGCGATCTTCTCTTCATTCTTGACCTTCAATCCCTTTTGTGTACAGTAACTTTCAATACTCTCTTGTTCTTCCCTGTCGATACTTCCAAAGACGTGTGATTGATTGGAGTTTCTCAAAGTGATTTCAAGGTCAAACGTCCTGGAGGCTGAAACTCCCGTACCTGTTCTGGACATAACAATATTACTTATTTCTGAGAATGGGATGTAGACAGTTGGTTTGGTCACAAATAAGAAACATCTTTCCAATGGGTACAAGTAACCCTCAGATGCTTTCAAATTACATGAAATACCCGGCTGTAAGAATCTTGATTGGAATGAACCTGGCACCACCAATCTCCTTTCTGTTAACCCTTTAAAACAATGGGACATAACCAAATGTGTTTCAGCATCGTACGATTTCTTTAACCTGTTCTCGTATTTGGCCTTATAATCTTCATCAGAAAGGTTTAATTCCACTTCAATTTCTTCCTCTTTAGCGAATTGTAACACCAAGAATGGATACCTCGTTTGACCTTGTCTCAATGGAGGGTCAATCTGCAACACAATCAAGTGGTGAGTGTCGTCAGGCTTTGGTAATGAAAAGATTCTTTCAATTTGCTTGTACTGGATTTTGTAATCATAAGTCTTACCACGTAATCTCAAAGACGTTGGGTACATATCGATATCGTAACGACCTCTTGGGGTCAAGAACAATACATCGCTGAAAGAAACAATAGCTTCTCCAGCAACTTGGCCAATATTGGCTTTGTCCTTTAACTGCTCGTAGAAGACAGAGGCAGCACTGATTTCTTCCACTTCGGCTTCTTCTTGGTCCTCTTCCACTCCCTGCTCATTCTTCACCTTGGTGGTAGTGGTGGTTTCATTTTCTATGGTTCCTGGAACGTAGAATCTAACTTCCACTAACTCGTCACCAGCTTTAGAAGCCGAGTTTTCCAAGTTTAATTCAACAGCCACTTCACTTTTCCCCGTTAAGTTACTGTTGTTGATTTCACTGTAAGGAATTTCAAAAGTAGGTTTACCGTTAAGTTGGAAAACAAACTCGTTTCTGGCCAAGTCAGTCTTTCCCCAATTCCATCCTCTTAATGAATGTTCTTTGTGTTCCAAAGACAACTGGAAGTTTCTTTGCAACTCTTGCTTCAACTCAGCAAAGTTTTCTTCGTCGAATCCATCTAACATCACCACACCTTTGTTCTTGGTCTGCACTCTTAATTCGTAGCCACGAGACCCTCTTGACCACAGGAACGATAATATCTCTTCTGAAGGCAACAAAAAGGGAGCCTTTTGCGGTTGGTCAGCAGACTCGTTCTTGGAGGTAGATGCCTTCCACCCCAACCCGCTGTCAGCGATTCTCATCCGTCCGCTGGTTCTGGACTGATTCAAGTAGATTCTTTCAAAATCAATATTAGGCATGTTGGTACTTTAAAGATGAACAAAAAAGTGTTCTCAAAAGTTTTACGCGTTTTGGTATTTCGTTTTCTCACACTAAATTTTTCAGTTGAGGCACGCTGATAGCCATAGAACGAGCCAGTGACGATGTATGATTAAAGGGACCCAGACTGAGCCAAATAACGCGGTGCAAGCATGGGGGCGTGATACTTAGCTGGAGTGGTGCTTCAATGTGCAATTTTCGGTGTCTTACCCCAGAAACAGAGACCCCTAGGTTAGCGGAGCGAAACCGGCCAAATTTTTAGCCTCTGTATAAGCTGAAAAAAAACGGCTACAGTATCCACTGATGCCAAGTAAGCATTAAAGCTCTCATAAACAGTGCAGGCAATATTTAAAGCCAGCTGTAAATCCTCTCTTCCACAAAACTCCGGAAAAGTGACATCACCTGTGCAATATCTAGCCATGTCTCATGATGACTCAACTCCAGACAGTTGCCAAATCGGTAAATTTCTCACCTTAAAAAAAGAAAAATTGAGTCTTAATTTCTTCCAAATAAAACTTTTCCTACAACTAACATGGGTGTTAAAAAAGCTGGTGTTTTAGGAGCTACAGGCTCTGTCGGTCAAAGATTCATCTTGTTATTAGCCGACCATCCTGACTTCGAACTTTATGCTTTAGGGGCTTCTTCTAGGTCTGCTGGTAAAAAATATAAAGATGCTACCAAATGGAAACAAACTTCTTTGTTACCTGAAAGTGCAGCCAATCTCGTGGTTGAAGAATGTAAACCTGAAGGCAGATTGGCAGAATGTGACATTGTGTTCTCCGGGTTGGATGCAGATGTGGCTGGTGAAGTAGAAAAGGCTTTTGCTGAAAAAGGGAAGGCTGTTGTGTCGAATGCTAAAAACTACAGAAGAGATCCTGGTGTGCCTTTGATAGTGCCTATTGTCAACACCGACCACTTATCCGTCGTGGAAAAGAAGGTGAGTGACGCCAAGGCCCAAGGCACCAACCCTGGATTCATTGTGTGTATTTCCAACTGTTCAACTGCTGGTTTAGTTGCTCCATTAAAACCATTAGTGGATGCTTATGGACCAATTGATTTGTTGACTGCAACCACTTTACAAGCCATCTCCGGTGCTGGGTTTAGTCCTGGTGTTTCTGGTATGGATGTATTAGACAACATTGTTCCATACATCAGTGGGGAAGAAGAAAAGATGGAATGGGAAACCAAGAAGATCTTGGGTGGTGTCTCCGCCAACAACGACGGGTTTGAACTTTTGTCTGACGACGAAATTAAAGTCAGTGCCCAATGTAACAGAGTGTCGGTCATTGATGGACACACCGAATGTATCTCTTTCAGATTCAAGTCGGAAAAGAAACCATCTGTGGAAGAACTTAAACAAACTTTAAGAGACTATGTGTGTGAAGCATCCAAATTGGGATGCCACTCTGCCCCAAAGAACACCATTCACGTGTTGGAACAAGAAGATAGACCTCAACCAAGATTGGACAGGGAAAGAGACAATGGGTACGGTGTTTCTGTTGGTAGAGTTAGAGAGGATCCGGTTTTGGACTTTAAAATGGTCGTTTTGTCTCACAACACTGTTATCGGTGCTGCAGGTGCTGGTATCTTGATTGCCGAGATCTTAAAAGCCAAGAATGTCATCTAGTGGACAAGTCAAATAAATAGTATATATAGTCAACGCTTTTCACTTCGTACTTGTTCTGTAAATTTCGCAACAATTTTTTTCTTCATATCTTTCTGTATGTTACCACTAGATACTTTTGAGAAGGTAGAGACAGACTACGTAGATGACCATATAGTGTTGTTATACGCAGAGAAGCAGGTCGAAAACCAGGACTTGGGGTATGTGAATCGGGTCAAGGACACCATCTTTGTGCATCTACCGAAAACAGGCATCGAATTAGAGATTGTCCAGTCGTTATCTCAGCTTTCGTCTAAATCCTCGTCCACCGGATTTGTTGCATGGAAAAGCAGCCAGTACCTTGCAGACTGGATTTTGAGTGATACCAAGTGTCCTCTTTACCCATTCTTTCAACTGAGAGACAAGACATTGGACGTTCTTGAACTAGGGGCCGGTGTGGGTGGTGTTTGTGCAGCAACTTTGGGACCTCATTGTAGGCAATACGTGTGCTCTGACCAGCGGGGGATTTTGAAACTTCTTCTGCACAATGTGGCTACAAACTGTGAAGCCATGGGCACCAGCAGCGAGCTGGTCAGTGTCATAGAGTTCGACTGGGAAGAACCAGAAGCAGGTAGCAGGAATTACACAGAAGTGACAGAACTGGGCCACAAGCCAGACTTGGTCATTGCATGTGACACAATCTATAACGAATACCTTATACCCCACTTCCTTGCTAGTTTGAAGGCAGTCATGGGGCATAGTACTGTGTGTCTAATGACTATTCATCTTAGAGATAGTATCACGCACCAGGCTTTTGTGGAAGCCACCATTGCCGAAAATTTCAATCTTTTCATAGTTCCCGACGAGCTCTTGTCCCCCGAGTTGACAAAGGGGTTCGTGGTGTACTTCTTGTCCATCCAGGACACAGTTTTACCATAAAGTTGCACCCAACGGGACCAAGTCGTGCCCCGACCACAAAAAAGCGAGGAACTGTATATGAGTCTCAACTGGGGTCAACAGAACGAGAAATTTTCTTTTCCTTTAACACTGACACCAGCACCATGTCTGAAGAATTTAAATCAGAGACAGTGAGTCAATGGCCCAAGGATGACAACTCAAATAATACTGATGAGCATATAAATAAGAAAATCAAGCTAGAAGTTGACGAACAAAGCCCCAAATCCACTAGTGAGCAGAAAATACCAGATGCTGGTACTAAAGAAGAAAATGTAAACACAGCAGATAAACAGGCAACCACGCAAGGGTCGGAGCCACAAACAGACAAGCAGGTAGAGAAGCCCGTTAGCACAGTAACCGAGCCTGTTGGGCCAGAAAATGGTGCCTCTGTGGCTGGACAGGCCGCGTCTGAAACTGCACAAGTAGAGTCTGAGGCACCGGAAGAGCATAAGGCGCTTGTGGAAGAAGACAAGACTGCCGAGGCAGACAGAACTACGGAAGAGGCAACAGAAGACGCTAGTGGAGGGGCCAAAGAGGCTGTTTCAGACGGCGAAAAACCAGCCGAGGGACAGCAATTGGAAGTGGCAGGGTCCGAACAAACTAAGCAGTCGACCGAGGAGTCCAAAGACAACGAAGGAACGAACGGTGCCGAAGACAATGACTTTAGCTTTGAAGATTTGAAGAAGATGAACACAAAAGAACAATTGTTGGAATTGATCAAGCTTGTGTTCCCCAACAGGAAACATTTGGGGTCACTTGTGTACAATCCCACTACCACATGGCTCACGTTGCAGACGTCACAGCTCAGCGGATTGAAAGACGAACACTTTGAGAGGTTCGAGGAACTTAGGGAGTCGTACCGTGAAAAGCTCCAGGAAGAATACTATGCCAAGAGCACGCAGTACATTCCTATGATTCCACCTTTACCTAGTGACTACATCAATTACTTATTAGAGGTGAAGATACCGTACAGGTTCATCAGAAAGTTCAAGAACGAGTTGGACGAAGGAGTGATTCTTCGTAAGCGAGAAATATGGGGTGGAAAGTACGGAATCTACACTGACGACTCAGATATCTTGACCATACTAACGCACCTTGGGTTTTTCACCGATACAATTGATTTGAAAGAGTGGAATCCAACATGGCAGCCTCAAGATATAATATACCCTCAGATCAATGAGGACGACGAGATCAAAGGCGACTTGTCGGTGACGTTGCTCTTATTGCCAGGGTTAGACCAATACGAATCCCAGTTCAAGAACGGCATTAATTCAAGACCGTGGAAAAAGTTGAACAGGCATGATGGATTGTCCATCGCCGTGCACAGTATAAAATGGGAAATCGAAGGCAGTTACCTCAGAGACAAGTCTTTTTTCAAGAGATACCAAACGGAACTCACATACGATGCCAAATACTTGAAACAGCAGGTGGAGAGCCGGGACGGATGGCAGTTTGACGCAAAATACTACAGGCAAATAAAGGAGAAATATAATAACATGGAGAAGTCTGCAGACTCATCACAGAATGAGACTAATGCGGCCGACGAAGGCTCGGTACCGGCCCCAGCCCCAGCCCCCAAAACTGACGCTGTGTAACATTACTGTACATTAAAATAAACGCATTCCTGTAACATAATAAGCCACGCTTCTTATATAGGCATCGCACCAAACAAATTTACCCTCCTATTCGCGATAAAAAAAATCGTGCATCCACCATTTTATAGTGGAGCCATTTGTGTTTTTGAATGACACACACCCTCGCCGCCCAAAACTGAAAAATTTATATTTCCCACTACTTTTCTTTCTGAAACCACACACTATCACAGTTGAGTTAGGACACACCCCAGACACTACTTTGATTAAAAATCCAGTTTCAATCCACAACACGACCTTTTTGAGATTATTAAGTATTTGATTAACTTGAACTATCTTGAAGGTATATTGTCACCAGCCATTGATACTTTACCCATTCATTTTCATCCCTTTGTGTTTTTTTTCCATTCTGACTAGTGGTTTACCTATAAGTTTCCCCGTCTGACCCCCTCCGCTTCTTTAGTACCACCAGCTCTGGCCCTAATTATCACTGATTACCGCCAGATTTCGCACTAAACTGAACCTCAAATAATTTAGAGGAAAAAGAAAAGATTGAGAAAACAAAACCTAAAAAAAAAAAAACAAAACAAAAACAAACAACTGATAGATTTATCTACTAAAAGTCTGATTCCTAAAAACTTCAAAAATGTCAGGTGAAGAAGACTATTCCCACAACATCGATGATCAATTGTTCAAAGCTGTGAAAAATGAAGTGGGTGTTGATCAAGGTAATGATTTAAACATGCAACGGTTACACCTGAATTCTCAATTGCATCATAACCAACATAATCAACACCAACTGTTGCAGCTGTTGCAACATCCTCAAATGGTGAACCATGCCTTGCAGCAGCAACAACAGCAGCAAATGCACCAGTTGCAACAACAGCACCACATGCAACATCAACAACACCATCAACAACACCATCTGCAACTGCAAATGCAGCACCCTCAGGAAATGCATCAACAAATGCATCATCACACAGACTTCCCTGAAGCAGAATATCCTATTGCTATCCCCGAGCCGCTCATTACTTCCAAACTGAAAATTTACCCTGTTCAAGAAAATACCATCACTACTGAAGGTAATTTGATCACCAAACCTTACAGAGATCAAGATTTTCTGACAAGGAAAGAGTTGAATGATTTCATTGCTGATTTTGCCAGGGAGAACGGATTCGGTGTGGTGATTGCCCACTCCAACAAGAAGGCTATCTATTACACCTGTGAATTGGGTGGAAGGTACAGAGATAAGAAGAACAAGAAAGCTAGTACCCCATACACTGATGACAATTACTTATTGGACCCAAACACTAAGACTAAGAAATTGAGATGTCCCTTCGCTATGACTGCTAGTTATAAGAAGACACAGAATGTCTGGAGTTTGAAAGTCACTTGTAACGAACATAATCATCCTCAATTGGACCCATTATCAAATCACCCAATGTTGAGAAAGAGATCTAGTGAATTAAACTTGTTGATTGTGGAGTTGTATAAAGTTGGTACCAAGCCAAGTCATATTGAGAACAAGATAAAAGAACAATACCCTGATATTCTAATTAAACGTGAAGACATTTACAACGAAATTAGAGGGTATAAGAGAAAATTAAAGAGAGACAATGGATATTTGAATAACAACAGTGATGACAGGTTTGCCAAGAGATCCAATGCCAATTCCTTCCATCAAGTGGGTTTACCAGATGACGATGATGACTCGAATAACAATTTGTATCAACACAGAAATAACGATGTTGATTTGGAAAGATTGCAACAAGCTGCTGCCGCAGCGGTTCAACAACATCAAAATAGCCAACCTGCAGGGTTAGACGATCAGTATTCAAATGATAACGCCGTTGCTGCCATGCAAGTTGTGAATTCTAATCATAACGACCAAATTTCAATGGATAATATTGATAGTAGGTTGGTTGGTGAGTGATTTACTTGAATATTTGAGTTACGTCTCAACAATGTGTAAAATGTTTTGTCACTTGTATATTATTGTAATAAATGTTTAGTGTATGGAATAATGTAGCCCTTATAATCACATTTCATAAACTCCGTAAGATTTCCAACCCTTGTGCCCTTTCTTCATATAACCGTGCAAGTTCACTCACTTTAACTCCACGAATAGTAGGTTTCTTCAAAACAGTAGCACTTTTTGACCGATTCAATTGGTTATCGACTTTGACTTGTTTCAAATCTCTGGTCGATTGAAACTTATACTTCTGTGGAGGATATTGTATCGTTATTTGATTTTGGTTAGGCTGTGGAGGCTCTTTGCGTACCGGGCTGTGTGCAGGTGTCATAGTCTTTATGGTGTCTATTGAGCTGACTGAGTTCATTGAGCTGATGGAGCTAATAGACTTCATCGTTTTCATGGAATTCAAAAGGTTGTTGTTGGAGGTCAATATTCCTGTACCAGAGCCATCGTGATTATCCTGGAAGATACTTTTAGTTGGTGATTCACCAAAATGTGACGCTTTTGTTGGTGACAATCTCGGATGCCCACTGTATGATGATACATTGGCAGTGTTAATAGGAGCCAAAATGTCTTTTGTAGAGGAATTGCAGAAGAAATCATCATGTGCTATAGTTCTACCGGTTTGTTTACCCTCGAGCAGTTCTTCACTATCGTCATCAGTATCAATAGTCAAATCGTAATCGATATACGAAGTGTCATTGTGATTGATATTGAAGATTTCCGATATGTCGACGACTTCCACCGTGCTGAAACTGTGCCATTTGTCAATAATCTTCTTTATGAAGTTGTTGCAAATTATAATATTAGGTTCGTTAGCTTTAGACAGAACCTCATGAGTTAAGCAGCTTGTGAAAATCTTCGAAATGATTCTTGAGTCTAGTTTAGTTACAGGAGTTTTTACCAACTTGTGAAACAACTGGAATAAATTTATCAAAATGATCTGGTAGTCTCTCGATAAGTTCTTCAACACCCGCTTAAAATTGAGTTCAATGGAATAGTCTGTAATGGGCAACTCGATCAATTCTATAGGAATAAAAGTGACTGGGAACTCTTGAATCAATTTCTTGAAGCAAGTGGCAATGCAGTAGAGGTTCCAATCGTTTATGAAAAGAAGCTGGTCCCGTTTGATACAATCCATGAATATTTCACTGCTCAATTTGTTGCCAGGTTTATGAAAGATTGACTCGACCTTATCACCATAGGTGTCAAGTATATTGTAGATTTGATACACATGATGGTTCAAAGACTCTGCTGTGGCACTGGTGGTGAGTTTGGGGTTGTTAGCCTGGTAATCAACCTTATAAATGTTCAAACTAATTTTGAGCTTAGTGACTTCGTAAATGCTATTCAATTCGTAAAGGGACGAGCAACTGATAAACTTACTGTGGGAGCCTTTTACTGGGAACTTTAAATCCAAAAGCTTGTTGAACATGCTCATATTCTGCTTGGTAAGGTTGTAGTTTGCCAAAATGGATGTTAATGTCTTAATGAACCAACCCTCATGTACGGTAATAACCCGCTGGATGTTTTTCAAGTTGGACTCATCAATAAGAAACTTTTTAAGGAACTTGATTCCGTATATCCAACTAATCTTGTTCAATCCACTACAGAACATAATCAATGTGTACGGCTCATTGGGCACAAAAGTCATAAGGGTCAAGATAAACTCATCATAGTTTATCACTTCTGGGGAGGGAAGAAACGAAGTGTCGAAAACGTACACCGGCTCTGGGAGCTCCGCCTTATAGAATATTCTGTCCATGGTTCACAATTGGAGGATCTGGAAGTCACAGAAATGAATGAAAAAATGCAAATAGTAAGGGTAGCGTCTGAGTAATGCAAAACAATGAAGGCTTTTTTTGGGCTTTGAAAGACAGAAAGTACCCTTGTAAAGCGTGAGGATTTTGTGGACTAACAAGTAACGAGACGATAGCCAGATGCAAGTGTAAGGGATCTCTGGGAACACAGAGAAGCCTGGGGAAAGAAGGACTGAATGAATAAAAATGAAAAGTGGGATTGTAAGAGGTTCAAAACTTGTAAGAGGTTCAAAACTCTAAAAATGTAAACAATACCAAAAAGTAGTAACCATTCGCGTCCGCATTTGAAACCAAAAAAAAAGTAGTGTACAAACCAACAGGGCCGAAAGGTGCTCTCAAATCGCGAACAATTTGCCATCGAACTTCACTAAAAGGTTTAACAAGTCAGAAACTATGGCGCCAACAAAGGAAGAAGAACCAATTGACAAACCCAAGAAACAGCCCAAGGTTGAAGAGGAAGAGTTGAACGAAGAAGACCAACGGTTAAAAGATGATTTAGAGCTTTTAGTGGAGAAATTGAACGAGTCTCACGACGACTCTGATCACATCAAATCTCTTGAATCGTTGAAGAACTACATAAAGAATTCTACCACTTCTTTGACGGCTGTGCCAAAGCCATTGAAGTTCTTGAGACCTCACTATAAGTTGTTGACGACCTTGTATGATTCATGGGGTTCGAAGCCAGATTTGGCTGAAAGATTGGCAGATATTTTATCAGTGTTGGCCATGACTTATGCGGACGACGGCAAAAATGAATCATTGAAATATCGCTTATTATGCAAGAATGATGAGACCATCACAGACTGGGGACACGAGTATATGAGACATTTGGCATTGGAAATCGGTAACGCTTACCAACAAAATTTGGGAGGTGATGAAGAATACATATCTACATTAGTCAAATTGGCTTTGAAGATTGTGGCATACTTTCTCAAACACAACGCTGAGGCAGATGCTGTGGATTTGTTGTTGGAGATTGAATGTATCGAAAAATTGACTGATTATGTCGACGAAAACACTTACCAAAGAGTGTGTCTTTATATGGTGAGTTGTGTTCCATATTTGCCTCCACCTGACGATGTGACATTTTTAAACACGGCTTATTCCATATATTTGTCAAATAACCAATTGACTCAGGCATTGATCTTGGCCATTAAATTGGATGACGAGTCTCTTATTCAACAAGTTTTTGAACTGACTTCCGATGAATTAATTCACAAGCAATTAGGTTTGATGTTATCTCAACACCTCAACGGGTTCAAATATCCTGGTGACAACTCTGAGGTGCAAGACTGTATTTCCAACGTCAAATTACACGAATACTTCCAATATTTGATCAAAGAGTTGAATTTATTAGAGCCAAAAGTACCTGAAGATGTCTACAAGTCTCATTTGGAAAATCAAAGAGCTGGTTTAGGTAATTCTGGATCTATTGATTCTGCCAAGCAGAACTTAGCTGCCAGTTTTGTTAACATGTTCTTAAACTTTGGTTTTGGTAATGATAAGTTAATTCAAACTGATGAAGATCATAAATCCTGGATTTTCAAGACCAAGTCTAATGGTATGATATCCACCACAGCAACATTAGGTGGTATCCATCAATGGAATGTCAATGATGGGTTACAAGCTTTAGATAAGTACACTTACTCTAATGAAGATGAAATTAAGGCGGGTGCCTTGTTAGGTACTGGTATAGCATCTAGCAATGTTCATGACGACGTGGATGCTGCTTTGGCATTGTTACAGGATTTCATCAACGACCCAAAGAAACTCATCCAGTCATCTGCTATCAATGGGTTAGGTATTGCCTTTGCTGGTACCAACAACGAAGAAGTGTTGAACTTGTTGTTGCCTTTGGTCTCTGACTTGGAAATTTCCTTAGAAATTTCATGCTTAGCAGCTTTGGCATTAGGTCATGTATTCGTTGGTAGCTGTAACGGTGACATTACCTCCACTATATTACAAACTTTATTAGAAAGAGATTTCACTCAATTGACCAGTAAGTTTGTTACCCTTATGTCATTGGGATTGGGTTTATTATACATGGGTAAGACCGAACAAGTCGAAGATGTTTTGGGAACCATTGATGCTATAGAACATCCTATAAGCAAAACTTTGAAAGTTTTGGTGAACATTTGTGCATACGCCGGTACCGGTAACGTGTTACAAATACAGTCATTATTACAAATGTGCACTTCCGAAGAAGGCTCTAAGAAAGAGAAGGAAGACGAAGAAGAAGCTTCTGCGCCTCAGGAAGAATCTGGAGCAACAGCTACAGGTGAATCAAACACCGAAGCTGAAGTGGCAGACGAGGCAAATGATGCCGAAGCTCCTGCAGATGGTTCCAACGGCGCTGCTTTGAACGATGCAACCGAGCAAGACAATACCGAAACAGGTGGAGATGATTCAGATGAAGACGAAAACTTAGTGTACCAAGGATTTGCAGTGTTAGGTTTGGCCTTGATCGGTATGGGAGAAGATATTGGTCAAGACATGACATTACGTCACTTTTCTCATTTGATGCACTACGGGAACTCTTTGATCCGTAGGGCAGTGCCTTTGGCTATGGGATTAGTATCTACATCTAACCCTCAAATGAAAGTATTTGAGACTTTGTCCAGATACAGTCATGACCCAGATTTGGAAGTGGCACAGAACGCCATTTATGCCATGGGTTTGGTTGGTAGTGGTACGAACAACGCTAGATTGGCCCAATTATTCAGGCAATTGGCCAGTTACTACATCAAGTCGCCAGATTCCTTATTCATGGTGAGAATTGCACAAGGTTTACTTCATTTGGGTAAGGGAACCTTGACATTGACACCATTCAATATTGAAAGGTCCATAATATCCAAGGTTTCCCTTGCTTCATTATTGACGATTTCAGTGTTATTGTTGAACCCCAAGGATTTCATCTTAAGTGACTCCACTACCGACACAACACATCAGTTATTATTCTACTTGACACCAGCCATCAAGCCACGGATGTTGGTTACGGTGGACGAAACCTTAACACCAATTAAAGTGAATGTCAGAGTGGGTCAAGCTGTGGATGTTGTGGGTCAAGCAGGTAAGCCAAAGACCATTACTGGGTGGGTTACGCAATCCACTCCGGTGTTGTTGAACTATGGTGAGAGGGCAGAATTGGAAAACACAGATGAATGGATTGCTTCGTCAACTTCCTTGGAAGGCATTGTTGTTTTACAAAAGAATCCAGAGTATATGGAAGTGGATAACTGAAGCGCAGTAGAGCAAAGAAAATAAAGTAATAAACGAAATGTAACAAATCTAGTAAATTTATTTATTATGTTGTAGATAAACTAAAGTTTTTGGTCAAAGATAAGCAGACGTTTATCAAAAGAAAAACTGCCACAGGCAGTGATACAAAGGAAAAGAAAATATGGTCATGCAGCTGGGTGTATGGATGCCGTAGGCTTACTTGAACTCTTGGGCTTTACCGGCCATCAACAAACCCACAATTAATCCAAATAATCCCAACACAGATCCAAAGATTTCTACCACCAAGATTTTGACGAAAAGCGAAGAATCAGCAGCGTCACTGATAGCAGCAGTGGACCCAGTGATCCCCACAGATATACCACAGATCAAGTTGGATAATCCAACGGTCAAACCAGCCCAGAACAATGAGTAACCAGTGTATAAGTTTTCTTTGGAGTACAAGGAAGTTTCAGGCACAGTAGTCAATTTGGCAGAGAACACAATTGCCATAATCAAGCCATAAATTGCCACCACTTCACAGAAAATAATGGAAATCAAGTTCTTGGTGGTGATTCTTGGCGTCTTGACACCAGCACCCAAGATAGAAGACCCAGTGATGAAAATCCCCCAAGCGGCGCCTACCACTGAGAATCCTATACATGAGACGATTCCCAAATTGGCCCACATATAAGGCGACGTTTGCAGCAAGAATTCTCCGAAATTGAAGCTCTCACCTGTTCCATTGAACAACATATACCCACCGACAACGGCAAGAGATGATGTGACAAGATATCCCAATTTCGACATGTTGTTGACCAGATAATGAAAGGAATAAACCGAAGTTTTTTTTTCTCAATTTTGAGACTATTTCAAAGGGAGCGATAAATTCTGGTGTAAGGAACCCAAGTTTTGGTGCCTGCACGTTTGGCTATGGGGGCAAAAGATGCCAGGCCAGACTAGGGGTGGGTTCAAGTACTGGAAAAAGTGAAGAGTACAAAAGCGGTGGTTTAAGTGCACAAAAGGCTAAATTGAACAAATACGAGTTTACAGTCGGCAATGGCATGAGACCGGAATTATTCATCCACTGGACGTTGTATAATTGACCCCAGTTTTTCTTTTTCTAATCAAAACTGTTTATTTTCTAACACCATGACAAAGCTAGTACGCTGGGGAATCATTGGTGCCGGGGGAATATCTGCCCGGTTTGTGAACGATGTGTTATTTCTTGCCAGACATCCACAAGGGCCTAACAAATTGCAGCATGTTCTCAGAGCCGTAGGGTGTTCGCAGATCGCCAAAGGAGATGCTTTTATTAGAGACAATCTCAGTGAAGACGATATTGCGGCCCACGGGACCAGGTCGTGCACGTACGACGAGGTTTTGGATGACCCCGACGTCGACGTGTTGTACATTGGGCTTTTGCACCCATTCCACAAGGACATAGCTATTAAAGGGCTCAACAGAGGGAAGCACATTTTGTGTGAGAAGCCCGTGGCCATGAACAGCGCCGAATTGAAGGCGATCTTGGACGCTGCTAGGGCCAATGGTCGCTTCTTCATGGAAGCTATGTGGGTGAGGTTCTTCCCGGGTTTCGTGGAGCTTCAGCATAAGATCCACGAGGAGAAAGTGTTGGGGCGAGTCAGAAGAGTGATTGCCAACCATTCAATGGACGCTCTAACGGACGAAGTGGGGGCCCTGCACCGGCTAGTGAACAAGGAATTGGGCGGTGGTGCCGTGTTGGATATCGGGGTGTATGCATTGACGTTCTGCCGGCTCTTCTTGGACCCAAGAAGCGACCCCATCAAAGATTGGAATATCCAGTCTTCGCAGCAGTTGCAAAGTTTCACCGGCAACAAACAAGACGAGGTGGACTTCATGATGACGGCTTTGATTGACAATGGGGCATATGGCCAGCACGCCGTGGCCACCAGCTCTTTCTACAACGAGGTTGTGGGCCCCCTGGTGGTAATTGAGGGCGAACTAGGCAAAGCTGCCGTGTACCCTCTTGGAGATACCCCTTCCCCACTAAGGTACGAGATCATATTGAAAGATGGGTCCAGGTACGAGAAAAGCTTCCCGTTTGAAGGGATATTCAAAGGCGTGGAAGGGTTCTTCTACGAGGCAGTGGAGACAGGGGAAATGATCTTCCAGGGCAAGTTAGAGTCGGCTGTGATTCCATGGCAAGAAACCATTAATATTATGGGACTTATAGACACTATCAGAGAGCAAAACGATCTCGTGTACCCGCAGGATCTACACTCAGCATAACCGAGCCCAAAACATGTCCAATGTTCTAGAATGGGTATACTGCAGCATTGTCTATGGGTACAGTTGCTGTGTCTGAGTTTCTGTGGGTTTCTTCTGTTTTCTGCTAGCAATTTTAGTTGCTACTTGGTTCCTACATTATGTACGTTTGACATATTATATAATCCAGTAAGCAAAATAGACTTTGGCTGCAGGGCTACGTTATTGGTATTACATCACATAATTGCTTACGTAAGCGCGGATGCAAATATTATAAATGGGTGCAATAAATTCCCAAAGTTGAAATCCACACGGGAAGTTTAGGGAAATGCAATCTTATAACAAAAGACCAGCAGTTTTCTATGTGAACGCCGCCTTATTCGATTGTGATGGCACTTTAGTGAACTCCACTGGAGCCATTTCCGAGTTTTGGAGGGAGTTTGCTCAAACAAGACCTCATGTCGATGCTCAGGAAATTATCCGTACTAGTCACGGATGTAGGACCTACGATGTCATTAACAAGTGGTCGCCCGTCGATGCAGACGAGGCCCGTGTGGCTGAATGGGAAAGTAGTATTCCAGACTCGTTTGGCCAATATGCCAAACCAATTCCTGGGGCTGTTGAGTTAGTCAAGGCCTTTGACTACTATGGCACCCATTACACTGCAAACCAGCACCAAAGATGGGCCATTATCACTTCAGGGACTTTACCACTAGCTTCGAAATGGCTAAAGCTTTTGACTTTGGAGAAACCCGATTGTTTTATCACGGCAGAATTGGTCCAGCATGGTAAACCCCATCCACAAGGTTACCAAACTGCCAGAAATGTCTTGGGCTATGAAGCTCCACATAAGAAGGTGGTGGTGTTTGAAGATGCCCCCGCTGGGATCACTGCTGGGAAGAAAGCAGGGGCCATGATTGTAGGAATCTGTTCCACTTATGATGCCGAGAAGGTAAGGGACTCTGGTGCAGATATTGTGGTCAAAGACTTGTCGTCTTTTAGAATTGACGGCTACGATGAAGCCACTGACGAGTTCAAGATAGTGGTTGACGACTTCTACTATGCCCGAGACAGGTACCTTGCAGAAGACGCCAAACAGCCTGTTGAAGAAGCAGCACGAGTTGCGGTATAAATGTGAAACTGTGCCGTCTAGTCTAAAAACTTGACACTGTTCTTATTGAAAGAAGCCAAGTCTGTGACTGCTTCAAAAGACACACAAATCAACTTCGGGTGTCCGTTTAGGAGTGTCAATTTCCATAGTGACTTTAGTATTCTAAACTCATAAACGTCTCCTTTGATATCGTCGGTCAATTTTCTCTTTTTCGTCGGTTGTTGCAGATCTTCGTGTTCCTTCTCTTCTGGCACCATTGGAAACCCGTCGACGACATCCAATTGCTTAAACGATCTCAGCATATCCAGTTGGGTCACTCCCATAAGATCAAGCGTCCATGAAGGTTTCATTTCCAAGCCGTTTATCACGCTAAAACAGTCAACTAGCGACACTAGAAACGTTGCCATGCAATCGTCGCCGTTCAGAAGAAAGTCATCTGGGTGGATAATGTCTCTAAACAATTTCTTCAACTTCAACGTCAATGGCCCCCTGGTTTCTGCCGTTGCTAGTCTGTAGTTCTTGCTCAAGTGGAGAGACATGTGGTATAATGGCTGGTTGGATCCGCTCAGATTGATCTGGAACACCAAGTTCCTCTTGGGCTCTTTCAAAATGTACGGTCTTTGGTACTGTACCGCCACTTCTTGCTTATGAAGGGCTGGAGGCACGTAGACACATTTGGGCAAGATATCGTTCACGTTTATAATGATATCGTCACAAGCTGGATTGAACGGGTTCTGGATGAATTTGACATTCAAAATGCGCTGCTCCAACTCGAGAAACCTGTAGTATCTGCACTCCTTGATCAAAAGACACCTGTGTTCTTCACTCTGGATGACGGTTGAGTTCCCCTTGAGTAGCTCGATCAAGTCGGCAAAGAGTTTGGCTGACCTGTTGGGCAATTCAGCCGTTCTGGTGGGAGGAGGCCTGAGAAACTGGAACACTTCAAGTTTGCTTACATCGGTCAAGTCGAGCGGGTCGTTCATGGTGATGTAGTTGGGATGGTTGCCAGGAGTGGCAAAAAGGGCCCTGGGGATCTTGAACGGCACATTGCCCACTCTTATGAAGTAATAATCCGCCGTCAAGATCTCGGAAAGCCTGCGAAGACCAAAGTAGTACGCATCGAGTATCACACACGTATTTAAAGCATCGTCGTCGTTGATATGCACATAGTAGCCTTGAAGGTGCGCCGCTATCTGCTCAAACACTCGAGGAGACCTGTCCATGAATAGCACTTTGCTCTCATTTTCGGGTTTTTTGAAGTACTCTGTGAAGTATGAAGGGCTATCTGAAGATAAGGAAGCGCCGCTCAATTTGAACAACTTGTTGCCTACTTGGATATTGTAAACTCTTTCGTGTGGGAGAACCTTGGGTATGACGTTGGAGTACGCCTGTGTGGCCTGGTGCAATGGGTTGTTCATAGTGAAAAAAGGTATTTTTTTGGGGAAGCCCAATTAATTATTTCTTAAGGAACGGTCTGGAAAATATATATAGAATCGCGGCTAACAGGGTTTTGCAAATACTTCTTTCATACCATATTAGGAGACGCCCATTGAACCCTTAAAAACGTTGTTGAAACGGTAGAAGTAACACGACCATGGGCATAAAGCGGACGTTCAACGGGTGTTGGACGTGTCGGGTCCGGAAGGTCAAATGTGATACCAGACAGCCCACTTGTTTGAGATGCGAAAAGGCACAGTTAAAATGCCAAGGGTATGATGTCAAGTTAACTTTCTATCAGTCTTTGACTATTCAAGACGGGTACCTTGTGGACTTGGCGGCCAAGAAAGCCAAGATCGATAAGTACAACCGGCGGAACGTTGCTCTTAACAAGTTCCCAGATAGCCAGATGTACGATACCTATGCGGATTTGACAAAGAAAATCGATGAGCTTGACCAACAGGTAGAGGCCGGGGTGTATAATAAGAAGATCGGCCCGTTTCAGGTATACGGGGTGCCAAAACAGGTGAAGGCGTCTGGTCGACCTAAACCGACGGCAAACAGTGGTTCAAATGCCAAATTAACTGCGGCTGCTGAGTCTACGGCTGTACCCACTTTGACACATAACGACGTACTAGACCGACGGCCGGTGCCTGGCACGGACAAGGAGCCTGGGTCTCCACATCGACAGGAGAAGGACGGTGGTAGTGCTCCTGGAGAAGGCGTACGTGCTCCAGAGGACGACACGCATGGCCCAGAGGAGGCAGTAGAGGGTCTTATTCATAAAGACCTAGTGAGTCTTGCCAAATTATCCATTTACGGAATAAAAGGTCCGGACTACCAGATCAATGACCAGAACTTGTACCATATCACCTTCCCCACGTTCTTCCCCAATATAGATTCAGACGACTGGGTGCCTCGAGAGAACTACCTCAATAAGTTGGTGCTAACTCCGGCAAACGGCAAGCTTTTGACGACGCAGTACTTTGAGCTCGTGCAAGAGTTTCACACCGTGGAGTTATCATTCATGAAGACGTCCATCCACACCCACTGGGACCGGTACATCAAGCAGTGGATTGAAAACATCATGTTTGAAAACATTATCAAGAAAGATGCCCTTGACTATGAAAAGTTCAATGCAAATTTGGAGAGTTTGGACCGTAACCTTCCACTATTGATTAACAGCTTGAAGCTGATTATAAACCTCTTGATGTTGAGTATATGTAGCTTCAGCAAGAGCAAGAACAAGTTCAAAGTACAGGACAATGCCGATATAGACGAATACCTAAAGATATCCATCAGTTTCCGGAAAGTGGGGCTCAATTTGCTCAATTACCACTTGGATGAGTACGACAACAACCTTGAGCTTCACGACGACACTTACAACTTGTTGCTCTTGCTAGCGATTGTGCTAGAGGTGGAAATCGATACTTATTTCAATATCTATGAGAATTACGAGCTACTTTTCAGTATTGGGGAGATCATTCTGCAGCAAGAGTTCCAGAACTCAGCTCAGGGACACACTTTGATTCTCCGGACGCTATTTCGGGTAATGCTAGTGTTCTACCAGTCTACGCAGAGTATCAACGTCTACAATTATGAGATCAGTGCCAAAGAGCTAGACAAATATGATGACTTGAGAGAAGACTACGATCTCACCAGGGAGAATAACGAGTCTATCAACAGAATACAGCAATATGCCCGGCCGACGCTTGTATCCAGTACATACAAGATTCTCAACCTGGAGGACTACAATGACTATAGCGGCGATGTGGGGTTCTGTCCCGAGCTCGAGGACATATCTGGGGTTAGTGAGAACTCCGTTTACCTCATGTATGGGCTTCCCAAGTCACTAGTGGACATCTTTGAAAGCATAGTGCAGTTGGCCAACCAGAAGAGAATGTTTTTCACTGAAAAAAAGTATCCACGGAACTTCCCCAAGGTTTGCAGCGAGATGGAAGATCAGCTTGAAAAATGGCATTGCCAATGGCAATTGAGAGACGATAAGGGCAAGTACAAGAGCAAATTGCACCACGGCATAGATCTCTACATCCAGGCATTCCACAACAGCATGAAGCTTTACTACAAGAGGTTGATAAAAAGCGAGATCCACCAGGGCCTCATCGACCACACATACGGCATTCTTCGCCAGCTCCACCACCTCAATGTCAACATCAAGCTTAGTTACTGGATGGTGCTTATTCTTGAAACAGACAATACCAACACCAAGGACAATGAGATCGTGTACACGATGCGGCAGAAGCTTCCCAACCTCACGTATTGGCGGACCCGGCAAATCATCTTTGAAGTAACTAACCGGAGGCTTATTGACCCCATAAACTGGATGGAGTTGATCCGAGAGTGGGGCATCCTGCTGTACTTGGGCTAGCTGTGGCATAGAGTACAATCACAGTCACATTTATGGCATTTTGAGTCCACAATCTTGCTGAACCCCACACTGGTGGTTCTGCTTTTGCACATACCATCTTTTGGCTGCTACAATACGAGATCCATTTGCAACACCAAGGCGAAAACCAGGTTTTTCGTGTCTCTACCACCATAGTGTCTCCGGGATGAATAGTTCCGACCGAGCAGTCCCCACTTTGAAAAAATTGCATATTCCGAAGACCCACCGCTGGAACTGCCAAAAAACCCCGGAATCTGGTACAAATTGGCTTGGTTGTGGGGCAGGCTTACAAATCACAAGCAAGTCAGCCCACCTAGGCAACGGGCAACACTAAATCTGCTAATAAGGGGCTTTATGAGTGAGAGAGCCGGAATTGAAAAACAATTTCACACTGCGAGATGAATCGGCGAATTTCTGCTGCTGTTAACGGTAGAATATCCGTGCACCCCCTGACTTTTATTAAAAAAGGCTAAAGGGTGAAAGGGTACCTTAATTTAACAAGGTTTACAAAGCAGAGTTTTTAATGACTAAACAACGGATCCATGTGGTATGGTGTGCATAAGGAACTAAAAAGTTTAGTCAAAAATTCATTTAGTGTAGGAAATTTCGGTGGATCTCTAAGTTAACGGTTCTATTATTTTTGCACAAGAAGTTTTTCCGTGAAATATTCAGTGGTACAATTCCCCATAGTTTTTTTTTTAATTATTTTTTTTTTCCATTGGGTCCCGCAAAAAAGTCAAATAGGGTAAATTAAAATAAAAAAAACGAAAAGTGGAAAAGGAAAAAAGAAAACTCAACTCTGTCCAAAAAAAAATATATACGTTTTTCTTCCCGTTTGTATATTTCACAAAAAATACTTATAACAACCTTGTGATGACGTTGGATAAGGAACCTCTGCCATCAGCAAAGGCAAATATAAGCTCCTTGATATCTGTAACAAATGCAGAAGCTAAAACTCATTTAGGCGAGGTATCCCCCACCCCCACCAAACCTTCAAAAGATGAAGAATCTGAAGACCATTCCAACGAATTCATAAACGGCAACCAGCCTCGAAAACGGTCCAAGGTGTCACGAGCTTGTGACAACTGTCGAAGAAAGAAGATCAAGTGTAATGCTGAATATTCCGCCTCTTTACAGAAAGTGACAAAGACCTGCGACAGTTGCACCAAGAATCAAGAAGAGTGCTCTTTTTCCAGAGTTCCCCTAAAAAGAGGGCCTTCCAAGGGCTACATAAGAGATTTGGAAGAGAAGTTGGAGTACGCCGGGCCCAGATCGGTGATTGGTGGCTCTGCCAACCCGTCGCTGGCACAATACCAGCTTCCTCCACCCCCGCACGGTGCAGTGGTGGATATGGCCAAACCCAACCATATCATATTGCCTCCAATAAACGGCTCAAATAAGGTCCAACTCCCGATGTTGAACCAGCCCCTGTCGAACACCAGTGCCAACACCACCGCCAGCGGGCCCGACAGCGGCATCGACAGTCCCAAGATCCAGGGCCCGTTCTGGAAAGTGCCGTACGAAATGCCCTCCAATCATCATCACGATCTCCAAGACGACCTTTCCAGACGGTCTTCGGTGTCGTCGATCTCGTCGGGGTCCACCACAGGCTTGCGGTCGAATCTCCCCAACATGAAGCCCGGGATGTCGGATCAAAGTTCTTCCATCAGCGACTCAGACGACGACTACTACTCTGCGTCTTCTTTCAAGCAGTCTAGACGGTCTTCGGGCTCGTTGTCGCCTAGGAACTCCATCAGCTCGTTGTCCAGCTTGAACGGGCGTCTTTCCAAGGTCACGTTTCAGAACAACAGCAACTCCCCCAACGTAGGGGTGTCTTCCATCAGCCCTATGGCCAGCTCCCCTAATATTTCACAGCAAGCTTCGGGCTCGTTCTCCGCTGCTTCTCCTTTGGTAGGCACTCCCACACAGCAAACACAGCCCGGCTTTGTGCCGTTCCACTCTCGGTCCAACTCCAACCCCATTTCCATGCCAGGCATGTCCATAAATCCTCCTGGCCAATTGTCTGGCCCTATGCAAGTTCTGGCACCAGGTGCACCCAAAATGCCGGGCCCTAATGCATTGCCTCACCCTGTGTACTCCGGCTATACCAGTACGGTGCCGCTGCCGGTGACAGTAAGACCACCGCAGCTCAACATTGCAGTCATTGACCAAAATCTTAAGACTTATTACTCCAAATTTCATCAAAACTTCCCCATACTACCATTCAATGAAACTTTCATCTACAACATTTTTGAAATCTACTTCAACAATTCCAGACAGGATGAAAAATTTAATATGGTTATCGACTTGTTCAATCAGTCCTTGCATCAGGTTATCAACTACCAGTTTTTGAACTTGAACGACTCCATCCAATTGGTGCATAAACTTGTTTCATTGTATCCATTCAATAATTTTGGCATCAAGCTTGAAAATAATGTTTACCTCCTATTTTTCAGTTCGTTGGTATTGATCAACTACGCCGTGCTTTTAAATGGTACCAACTATTCCCTTCCTTTATCCATCACTTTATCCATTTTCAACGACTACAAGATTTTGGAATCTTTTTACGACTTATTGAATGACAAACAGTTAATTAATACCTTGAATTTCGATAACCTCAAGCTTTATCTTCCTAAATTATACTACTGCATGGTCATCATAGATAATTACTTCAGTTTGAGTTTTGGTATCAACAAGCTTTCGGATAGCAACACGTCCGGCGTGTTGATGGAGAATATCAACTACTTAATACCTAATAATTCTAATCTAGTGCTTTTCAAACTGACTAATCTCATTAATGAATTGATCTCCAGCAGAAATAATTACAGACTCAAACAAGCTCCAGATTATAAGTTGAACCTTGAATTGTGGCAGGATGAAAGTTTGAAGGTTAACGGATACCAAAACCTTTTCCTCAAGATGATCAAGTCCAAATATGAACTAATTAATTACTTGATCGAGATCTCCCACTTGTTCAACAGTGCCAATTTCAATTCTCAGTCCAACGATGAAAAGAACGAGATCTTGAATGACTACCTTTTGAAACTTATCAGGCTAAAGAAGAACTTGACCAATGACATTTTAGGTATGGTGGACTTTTTCCTTAAAGTTGTCAATAAATTCGAACTTATACAACCAATCTTGAATTTGGTTATTAACCAGATCTTCAAATTGATCAAATTGAACAAGGTGATTATCGATTCGTTGGTCCAGTACGTTGATCCTGACGTTTTCTCGAGAATTGCAAGAATTAACAATGATCTCTTGAATGGGTTCAACAATTTAACCCGAAATTTGAACTCCAACTCCCGAATTTTAAGCGTTCAGTCAATGAACATGTTAAAGAGCAAATTAAGCAATTACAATTTGAATTTCCAATTGGTTAGTAATCCTGGTAATCAGTTAATGAATTGGAAATATGAATTTTTCAAGTTCACGTTGGTCTTTGTTGAAAGGGAAGATATTGATGGATGGCTAAACTAATTGTATTTTCTTGCCTATTTACTATTCCCAATTTTCTTTGATCTCTCTATGTATTTTTAGTTATTAATGGATTTACGACACATTTAGTATCTGATCTTCCTTTAATCAATTTTGATTTGAGAATAGATTCTTCTGATAAACACAAAACAACTAATGTAACCAACAGATCCACAACAGAGGAACACCAATCCTGAAATCACCAAAGAGTAACCGAAATACAACATGAGTGACGAAAAGTTACCGAAGTTCAATCCACCGATCAAGAACAATGAATGTAAAAACACATAAACAGCACATCCACCTCCAATGAAAACAGATTTCCATTGCCATTTATAGTTCTCAGAACACAATAAGTAGTAGATCATCAATACTGAGATCAATGACGTTGTCATAACCATCAAAATGAAACAGAAAAATAAGAATCCAAACATATAGAAGATTCTGTTAAACCACAAAGATGTGTAAATGAAGTACATCTCCACAGCGATTGAACCGAATGGGAAAATACCTGAGATCAACATTATTGGAATATCCTTCAAATACCATGGCTGAGTTGGAATTTGTCTTGGAATTTGGTTGGTCTTTACTGGGACCGAAATCAATGGTCTTTTGAACGAGACCAAAGACCCCACAACAGATAATGGAATGGAAATAAGGAACCAGATCACCACAATGGCCACCATAGTTCCTAAAGGAATGGCACCAGAAGATTGTACAATGACAAGGAAGAAGTTCAACAAGGTGAACATCAAGAATAATGATCCTGGAACCAATAATGGGTTAAGAATCATGTTCATTTTCCAGTCTTCACCACCAAAGAATCTGTATAAATAACTGGAAACAAAGGAGGAGACTGTGCTGTATAAGATGTAAAGAATGAACATGAAAGTCGATAAAGAACCTCTGTTAGATGGAGACAAGACACCCAATAATGCAAACATGATAGTGGTCAAAGTCATCAAGAAGATTTGCACACCACTTCCAACCAAAACAGAGAAAATGAATTTGTTCTTTGGTGGTCTGAACACATCACCGTGAACGAGTTTCCATCCACTTTCGTCACTAATCTCATCGTCCAAGTTAACTTCATTGTATTTCAAGATATCACTTTTCAAGGTTCTGACGAGAATATTGGCGATAATAATACCCAATATAACCACAATCAAGGAGAAGTTGATCAATGAAAACCACTGAATCTTTGGATCATAAACATGTAAGTATTTGTCCCATCTGGTAGCCCATGGGGTCTTACTTTCGGTGAAAGTAACATCATAAGTGAATTCAACGGTTGTCTCTTTCAGCTTTTCCAAGGCCACTGCTGGTAATTCTCTGCTACAGAAGTCTTTACCATCCGCTTTAGGATCCACGTCTTTTCTGTCTAAAGAGAATGGTTCCACGCTGATACCAACGACTCTGTATTGGTCTTCATCTCTTTTATGGTACTCGATCTTGATGTTGAAGTGGTTGTACAACAGCACGACTTGATCCACTGCACCAATGTTGAAACCTAACCCATAGAATTGGTCTTTAGTCTTCTTTTCTTCTGCCAAGTGAGCAGCTGGTAACCCATCAATAATCCAATTGTGACTATATCCAGCTCTGATGTTTCTATTCACGAACACAGAATCAGATTTAGAGTACACAGATTGACATAATCTGGCACATTGTTTGTTCTCCAACATCTTAATCTCGAAAGGAGAATTGAAAATTCTGTCACCAAAAATAATGGATCCTAAACTTTCCAGTTGTTTCTTGGGACCACCCTCTGGCTGACAAAAATGGAACTTGGGATAGTAGTAATCAAACGAATAGACATATGTTTTGGAATCTTCGGATACATGATGTAATGAAGGTGTTAAATGATTCACAAGTAAGGGAACTTTTTCACCCTTTTTGTAGTTCGTAGGCGCAACTCCTGGTAAGTAGAACGCTTGGATAATACCAAAGAATTGGAGTAAAAATAAGACTTTCGATAAATGAAACATTTCGGGTACTTTTGTTGCAGTTAATAGTACAGGATAGTGATCTGGAATGCAAAGTTAATCAAAGAAATCAAGAAAGATCACAATCAGGAAAAGGTCAAATCAATCAACGGATACAAAATGATTTTTTAGAAGGCTAACCCACTAAGTATCGAAATATATCAAGAATTTGAAGTCTGTTTTTGTAAAGCAGGATGTATTACCACAAACTCAAGTTCGATGATGATGTCGTTGCAACAAGGCAAAATGGGGTGATATTTTTTGTTCAAATATTTCACTCTTGACGTATCAAAGTTTTTTTGGAATTCTCATAGTTTTCCTGTTCCTCAATAAACGGTAGGTGCACGCCGTTCTTTCCTTTATTGACAATAAAGATCAAAAAAAATTTTGCGCGTAACACTGTTGCCATTCCAGGAACCTAGAAAGCCTTCAATATGACATCATAGGGATCCTGAGACATAGAAGCCACTCCAGATTTCAGCAGATACTCTATGATGTCTAAGTTTTCGAGACTCTCTGATTTTTGTGTCGTCCAGGCAGCTTCACTGCGCCATAGTCAAGCTGAATTATCGATGCATCTCGGTAGCTGCAAAAAATATCAAAACCATCAGAACTCCGCCCCCTCGACAGTAAGGTTTATACAACCGATAAGAACAGGGCAACTATGACAATTGCCATGATGAAATATATTTTTCCATAATGAGGATCTTGACATAGTTTGCTTGTTTTGATTGTCGGCTGTTTATATTAAGTGCCGTTATTGCTATTACCTTCCTCATGTAGACCGGCTTTTCCTGCCACGACCCAGTCTCTTCAAAGCAGTGGTTATGTTTTTTATCTCTGCTAACTTCTTCTTGTTCTGTTTCGGGTTGTACATGTACGCCGGCTTACTTTTGGAATAATCACACTTCAAACCTAGCCTTTCGCATAGGCTACAAGAGGGCCGTTCTTCAGGACACGCTTTGTGTCTTACGCGGCATGTCCAACAGCCACTCTTTGATCGTTTTAGGCTCTGTTTGTAAACTGGCTGCTGTGTACTCTTCTTCCTGTTCACAGAAGTTGCTTTCTTGGAAAGCTTTATTGTAACAACTATCAGCGATAAGCTGCTGCTGGTGGTGACTTGGAGGTTTTTTGGAGTGCTGCTGGTGGTGACTTGGAGGTTTTTTGGAGATTTGGTTGTTGGCGTAAATTGGGGCGATTCTCTTTCTTCTTCGTAGGTTTGGATCGACAGTGCTTCAGAGCTAGTGGAACTAAACCCCGTAACTTCGTTCTCATACATATAAGCAGCCGAAGGAGAACTTCCATGCGGTAATATCTCCTGCTTGGGGGACTGCTGTCCTGCGGAATCAGTCACTGGCGACAGTGATCCTAAGTTCTTGAGTCCCGGTATATTGAACGGCGTCCGAGTATATTCTTGAAATAGATGTGGCGGCGTGTATGAGATCAACGGGAGGGAAGCGTATGTTGGGGAACTGCCGAATACTGGCGGTGATTCCACCGTGTGCTTAGATGGTAGTAAAGGATGGATTGCTCGAGGAGACCTCTGATGCCACCAGTCTATATCACTTCCCATCTCCTCTTGCTGTTTCTCCTTGGCGAATTGTATAGGAGGTAACAATTTGGAGCCGTTTGGGTCAGTGTCTAAACTCGTAAGTCCTTCCACGGGAGACGATTGATGTGTAACTTTGTGGAGTTCGGAGTTTTGGAGATCCAAAAGCTCCCTTGCGGCCATTTCCAAGCTCAGACTCGATAGTCGTGGCAGCAGTTGGAACCTCTGGGGAAACTTTGGGGTCGAAGAGGCACTGCTCCGAATATTTGAAGTTTTAAACCGCTCTGTCTGCATGGCTAAGGAGTCCAGTTGATGTATATCTTGGGCCCACAAAAGACGAAAATTTTGGCCTTTTCTAACCGGAAAAGGTCTGTAAAAAAGCACAAAATGAGTGTAGCTTATGGGGTTACTTAGAAAGGCTCTACCTCAGTTATGCACTGCTTTTGTGTTCACTTTTAAACTAATCAAAGGGTACACAAATAGATCTTGGAGAAGAAAAAGTAGTTGCAAAATTTACAAGTCGCATATAAAGCTGCAAAAAAACGTTTATTTAGCAGACGAAGTCGTATGTACAGAAGTATAAGTCAAAAGCCAGTTCAAATTCGTGAGGAAGAATTTACAACTATGAGTCCATTCACTGTTAGATGTCACCCGGATACTTTTCCCACCGATGGTGTCTTTTCTTGGTGAAATGGTGTATGGGAGATCTAGTTCGTTATCGAGGGTTTTGACTTTTTCTTGAATTTGAGAAAGGATATCTAGCATCGCTATCATGGAAATATCAAACTTGTTGAAGTTGAAAAGCTTACCCAACGAAAACTCGTTGGAAGAAAACAAGTTAAGAACGGTCTTGGTTTTCACTGGCTCAGTGGTGCTGTTGTTGGTGGGGACTTCGTGTGTCATTTTAATAATATATGACTGAGAACCCATGGGAACCAACTTATAATGCTCTAGCTTCAAGTCAAGTCGTTTCATTAGGAAAATAAGAAGGAGCACCACTTGCCCCAATGCATTGTTGATTTCGCTCCACGGCACTCTGTACCCCAAACGGAACCCATTTATGGTACCGTATTTGTTACCTGAGTCACACGATATGGAAAAGAACTGATTGTATATGTTAGTGCTCCTTAGTTTGTCCAAGTGGTTCAAATACGTCTGGTATTGGGCCTTGGTCTGGTTGAGTTTGATGATACTGGTCTCCAAATCAAGGGATAAGTCGTTTCTTAGTGCTAGGATTTCGTTCAAGTCATTAGTTTCAAGGTCTTCGTACTCCTGCTTCAACAGCTTAAGCTGAGCATCCAATTTCTGCTTGGTTTCCTCGAGCTGTTTGAGCTCTTCAAGTTTTTCTGTCTCTCTGTTGCCAAGAATCTCGTACTCTTTGATGGCCTTGGTTAATTTGGGGTCCAATTCTGTTTCTTCGTCGACCACTTGCTCCCCTTGTTCTCTGAGCTTCTTGAGAAATTTGAGATAGTAGTCTTTTTCTTTCTGACTCTGGTCGAATTTGAGCTTATAGTTTTCAATTATAAGATTCGAACACTCCTGGCATAGCGGATGGTCAATTTCGTGATTCTTTGAAAGGATATCAAATACTTTCCCCAAAACCCTGAGCCTGTCTGATATCGTGCCCAGATGGCCGTTGTTCTCGTGTGATCCGTTTTGCTTCGGTCTGGTGGCTTTGCTGGCGGCATTGTCGTCGTCGTCGTTAACAGACTCAGTGCCGTCAGATAGCATGACAAAAGAATTAGACGTTAATGATGTCGACACAGAAACAATATTGTCATGATGGTTGGGGTCTACGTCTGTTCTGGATATAACGGGCTCGGAGTCGTGGTCTAGCGAGTTGTAGAAGTCAAGTCTTTCTTTCGATATGTACTGTGTGGGATCCAAATTGTCTTCGTCATCTATGGCATGTTTAGGAGAATTGCCATTGCTGAGGGTTTCAGTATTGTTACTTTTGAGCAAATTTACCTGGTGCGTATTCATAGTACGCAAGGAGTCGGTGACTTTGATGGGATTGGAACATCGTTGGCAGTAGAAGGCATCCGCCGTATCTGTCATGGCTTATCTGCTTAATTACTTTAGAGAGAAAATGCGAAATTAGTGAGGAGGTTAGGATAAGCATAGCACGAAGACCGCAGAAAAACGCGAGAAAGTCGCGATGTTCAGAGCGAGATTAATACAGAGACTTTTGTAGGTTCATCTAAAAGCATACGGGGTATGGCCACTAGATAAAAGGAAGTATCTAGGATAGTATTAGCTGTTAAATGCTGGTGTTTTGAGCAAGAAGTGGCTATTGTCTTCCAAGAAATGCCGGTCTAGTATAGTGGTCAGTACAGTTCGTTGTGGCCGAACAGACCCAGGTTCGATTCCTGGGACCGGCACATTTTTTTTGTAAACTAGTTGCATTGGTCGATATAGACTGGCAAAAGTGCATTCCTGTGGAGATGTAAGTAATACTCAGAAAGACAGTGTTTTTTGTGTGTTCCACAAGTTTTTCTTTTTGAATTATTAAACTCTTTTTAAGACTCTATTAATCCTACACAACAGCTAATTATCAGATCCGTTAATATCATAAAGCTTGACAAATTGATAGACATCTTCCATCATATCGATGATCCCATGGTTGTTCAAATCAGCGTCGTTGTTTATCTTATTTGAATAAATAGCTTGGATTAACGATTGGATCTTTATCAAACCATCTTTTGCAATCAAGTCCTCTAGACTTAAAATCAAACTGGCAGAGAAATCACAATACCATCTGTGATTCCATACAAATAATTTGATACAGCATTCCAAGATCTTTTCATTCAATTGGTTAATCACCTTCATTGAGTTGGTAGATGAGTGTAAATTGGAAGAAGACTGGTTAGAATTTTTAAAGATTATCTTTGATCTTTCCATTTGGTAGTATTTTAACATCTCCCTCGTGGACTTGGCAGAGAACCTTCCTGATAAAGCATTGGCAAATGCTATTGACCCTTCTTTAAAGTGTTTCAATCTGAAAGCAATTGATCCTAATATTTCCCATTCTAATGTAGTTTTCTTGTACTCCATCTGCTGTGCTTGGAAATGGACGAATTCCGCTTGCCACATAGTGTAGGCTCTCAAATCTTCGTAAAGTAACATGAAAAGATTGTCTAACCATCTTTCACATAATCTCTTTTTTCTGAACTCATTGTCAGCCTCAACACCATTGGATTCTTGTTTTGGAGATTTAACGGCAGTGGTCGAGGCATTATCATCGTCATTTTGATCTGCTGTTAAATTGGAGACAGATGATTCATTTCTGGCATGGCTTGGCTCTTTGCCGTTATTATTCACATGGCTAGTGCTGGAATTAGACGATTTATCCTTCCTATATTCCTCTTCCATGACAAACACTTTGGCTCTGTATTTTAATAACGATTCCCAACCTGTTTTCACAACAATATTGGTCAATAAATCGTAAGCTTTAGCAAAAGTAGATTTTAAGTTGGCAGCTGGAAGATTGGCTAATTGAGGATCCAAATTCTTCTGCTCGTAGGTGACTTCATTACTTTGTAGATTGGAGACCTCATCCAATACTACATCAATAGGAGAAGGTAAATGCAAGTCATCATTACCACCTTTCAAAGGTACCAGTCTCTTTAAAGAATACTTCTCCTTGTGGGAATTCATAGGACAAGAATTCAATGTCAACAATGCATTTTCAAAGTCGTTCAACTTGGTATAGACTTGCACTAACATGGACCAAGTCTTGAAATCGGCAGGAGATGCCTTCACTGCTTGTCTTGCTAATTGTAACGCTATGTCGTATCTTTTCTTGCCAAGACAGAATTCTGCTTGTAAGAGCAATAAATCAGCATCTCTGTCATTCGAAAGGATACCTTCGTTCATGATTTGCACTGCTTTAATTTCTTCATCTTTCAACAAGTACAATTTGGCAATTAAAGTAACAACTGCCGGCTCTTTTTCTTGTAAACGTTCCAAAATTGGCAAAGCCTTCTCGTAACTTTGGGTCAACTCGATGCACTTCATGAACCCGTCCACCAAATAATTGGAGATCAAAGTTGGTTGGGGGATTTCAATACCACAACCTAACTTTGGCCCGTCAAAGAAAAGCTTTTCAAATCCTTCTAAGAAACTATCAAGGATGTAAGGACTGGAGAAAGGGTTTTGTTTCCTGACTTCGACCAAACCCCCAATCTTGTTGGCATCGTCTTCATCGCTGTCAATCAAGCATCTGACAATGGAACTGACAAAGGTCTCTAACCAGAATCTATTAGACTCTTCTTCGCTGACATTATGGGATAATAACTTCCCATCGTTATTGATGATTTGACTCTCAAACTTCCCAGGAATATGCACAGTCACTCTCATGTCCACCTTACTGAATGAATTGTAACTGCAGTAAGTTAATTCAGGGACCTTCCAGTGTTTTTTCTCGCCAAACCAATATTGTGATTTAGAGGTTATTAAATTGGCCAATCCTTGTAAATGGGCAGCAATTGAAGCTGAATTGGAGGTGTCTACCCCAGTGAAGTAAAGAAACGTCCCGAGTTCACTTTTGGAGTTGACAGATTGTTTGTGGATAGTACATAAGTCGGCGGGTCCTAAATCAAAAAAAGTGTAAAGTCGACTTGTTCTTTCGATCAACGAAGATCCAATGTATTCTTCCTTTGCTCTAAAACAAAATTGTTAGTATGTGTGTATTTCAACGTGACCTAATTGTCAATGTTAGCACATTGATGGGATACATACTCAGGTATCGAAGATATGGTTGTTTGAAGCATGATTCGAATAAAGTAAAGACGAGTTGTTGATTTTTCCTACTTAGCCTCAACGAAATCGAAATCGAGAAAAGTTACACAAAATTGAGAGCGTAAGCATGTCAGATTTTATATTCTACAAGTTGCTATATAGCATATTCGTTAGCGGTCTCTGGGTGTTGGGGGAATTCTGATTCCCTGTGGTGCCTCAGGTAGTGGCAAAACAGGCTTCACTGGCTGTTTAACGTCCTATCGAAGCACAGCTCCGTAGATCCTGCAGCACACGTTTAGTCCTCTGAATGTTTCCCAGTTAACCTTTGAGTGGCCATTTCTGGACGAGTATTGCATAGTATTTCCATGTAAGAACCCCTACGAGCGTCGTTTCTTCTTGCCAGGCTCATCTTCCACCTCTTCATCCAAGTCGTCCCAGTTCCTAGCCGTCAAACAGTACTTTTCGGGCGGAAGGTTCAACCCCCATTTGGGCGCCACCTGTGGTAATGGCTTGGAGTTTCTTTCCTGTGCCAATTCCAATAACAACTCCTTGGGAGGAGTGGGCTTGAACTGGTAGTTGGTCCTCGCAGCTATGGCCAACCTTATATCGTCAGTATTGACCGTAGTGTTTGTGTTTGCGTTCAAGTTGGTGTTCACATTGACAGGCTTGGAGTGGTCGTTGTAGGTTAAGGCGTCTTTTAACACTGATTTGGTGTATCCTGGGACGTTGTTAGTATTGTGATATGCATAACGTGAAATGGTCATAACATACGGTGTGCGAAGTCCATCAACTGTACGGGGACATGGTCTTCGTAATTCTGGATTCCTTGCGTAGCAAAGATCAAATGCAACAACCTCAAGTCCCTGGGGACCACTTGTTGTTGGTCAGATTGTGGTCTTTCTGCCATAACAAACTGGTAAATGTATACAGAAAAAAAAACCAACTGCTAAAACCATTAATTTCGCACACTTCTTTTGACACCAGTATAGATCACAAATGGGTTCAAATGTGGTCGAAAATGACGATAGTATGGTGATTGAACCACCTCAAGATGACTCGTACAATGTAATTGAGCCATTCAAGTTCCTAGACACCAAATTTGAGGAGTCCAGCTTGATCATTTTGAACCAGGCCGTTAGGGGTGTGGATTTCATACATCTTTGGAATCACACAAACTTGCATATATGTGCTGACGGAGGAGCTAACAGGCTCTATGAGTACTGGGAAGACATTGGAAAGGAATCCTTAAGAGACCAGTACGTCCCTCATTTCATCGTGGGGGACTTGGACTCTCTTACGGACAGCGTACGTGCATACTACGAACAAAGAGGAACTACAGTGATACCCCAGTACACACAGTACGCCAGTGACTTTATGAAGTCTATGGGGCTTGTAAGGCTCTATTTCCATTCTGAGGAGACGCGGAAGCGACTTTCCGAGCCAATTGACCACCATCTGGGCTTGTCTGACATCCTTGATACTGTAGACAAACAGGAACAGGACAAACGACAACAAGACCAGAAGTGGACTTCTCCGCCGGTATATTCATACATTCTCAACGGGTTAGGCGGAAGATTTGACCAGACCATTCACTCCATCAACCAGACAATCGTGCTAAGCAAGAGATACAACCATATACGCAACTATTTCATTACCCCAGACGATTTGGTGTTCTTGCTTCCAAAGGGCAAAAACTACATTAAGTACTCATCCAAAAAAGTATTCTTCAAGCCAAACGGAAACCCTGTGTGTGGGCTACTTCCTCTCAATGGGCTCATTACACTTAACACACAGGGCCTCAAATGGGACGTACAACTGTGGGAAAGCAGCATGAATGGCAGTGTGAGCTCCAGTAACGCATTGGCCAGTGAAAATGGGGTGATTATTGAGTGTTCCGACGACATGGTGATTAATATTGAACTAAAGCCTTGATCCACTGGCGTACATGGTCTGGTATAAGAACAGACGCCCTTCCTAATGTCAAGAACAGAGCCTGGATAAGGTGCCATTTGCTAGGCTTGGTATAGTAGAATGCGAATATTTTCACCACTGAAAAATTTTCGTTTTGGATACTACCAATGTTCAGATCAGTGTTCTCCGCAAGGATTATAACGGCGGGATTCAGTGGGGTAAGAAGCCTCAGTACCGTGAATGCTTTCAGAGGTGGTATGGCCATGTCTAAATTTGGCGGGTTCACTCAGTCTATGATGCCAATAAAAACGGTATTACCATCATTCGCAAGACCCATACAGATCGCTGAAACTCCTTTGGAAGAAGTCGCCAGCGAGGAACCAGTTGACAACACCATGTACATGGACTCCGTGTTGAGAAAGAGGAGGTTGAAGATGAAAAAGCACAAGTTAAGAAAGAGAAGAAGAACTCAAAGGGCCTTGAAGAAGAGATTGGGTAAGTTATAAGTCTGTAAATAGTTAATGCATAGAAGAGAACAAGTTATGCTGTAGATACGTTTTGTGTCGGTGGCCTTTGCCAGCGACTTCATTGCAAGCGACTTCATGCTAATTGCAGGTGACTCAAATACTTTGCAAGTGACTCATGTACTATTTGCAATTCACACTTCATTATTTCTGCTTAAAAATATGACAGAAAATGAGACTTGAAAAATTAACCATGTCTACTATCACCTTCGTTACCGGTAACGCCAACAAACTTAAAGAAGTCGTGGCCATTTTGGCCGGCAACAGCTCCGAAAGCAAAGTGGGAAAATACACTATTACCAATCAAGCATTAGATTTAGACGAAATTCAAGGCACTATAGAAGAAGTTACTATCCACAAGGCCAAATCTGCTGCTGAAAAGATCCAAGGACCTGTTCTCGTAGAAGATACGTGTTTAGGATACAAGGCCATGAACAATCTTCCAGGACCATACATTAAATGGTTTGTGAACCTGGTCGGATTGAAAGGATTGGTAGATATGCTCTATAAATTCGAAGATAAAGGAGCTAACGCTATTTGCACTTTTGGGTACTGTGAGGGACCAGGTAAAGAAGTCAAATTATTCCAAGGTATCACTGAAGGTGTCATTGTTGACAGTAGAGGACACACCAATTTTGGCTGGGACTCTATCTTCGAGCCTTTGGGGTTCAAAGAAACGTACGCTGAAATGGACAAATCCGTGAAAAACACTATCAGTCATCGTTTTAAAGCATTGGACAAGTTGAGAACTTACTTACAAAACCAATAAGATACAATTATTTTCGTTTATTTCATTCAAAACACCCACAATAGAACACACCCTTTATACATCGCCGTCGAAATAGCGGTATCTCTAGTTTTTACCTTTGAAAAACCCGGTAATTTTTTGTGCAAATGATTTCTTCTTGTTGTCATCTTTCTCGGACGGACCTTCTGAGGTTACTGCATGCAACTTATTGCTGTTTTCAGCATTTATTATGTTCCCATATCCACCTCTACCTATGAAGGACTTATTGGAAGCAACTGGGTGTATGGCATTGTCGGGATCGACGTCCTGGAGTTTACGAGTCAATTCGGGGTTGTCATTCTTGACCATGTTTCCGAATCCACCTCTGCCTGTAGTGATCGTGTCATTTTGTAATGGAGGCACCGAGGACCCTTGTGGAGCTAATTTTGGTGATGGGATGGTCACGGATGACTTGATATTGCCGGCACCTCCTCTACCGGTGGAATAGTATACTTTATCAGACTTGTCGGACATGATTGTTTGGAAAAGTTTGGGGACGACAGGAAAAAAAAATATGGCTTATGAAGACCGAATTTTTGCGGAGGTGTGTGTGGATGCAAATGGTGCAAAAATAGCGCTGCCTTGGCGTTAGACGATGGACCTGAAATTTCACTGTTGCCGGTTCCAAAAGTAACGGTTTTGACACTAATGGTTGTGTTTTTTGCAACTTTATAGCCTACCACCCGCTGCACCTAGTCGTACACATTCAATTTCAGAATCAACGACTCGATATCGTCAATATCGATAGTGCCTGTTTCGTTGTAAAGGAAGTACATGAGTGCGGCAGCCACACTGTCACCGTCATCTTCTTCGGGGTCGTCTTCTTCTGGCTTGTGGCCCTCTAAATCGTTTAGTACCAGAGGTGTGGCATCCAAGTCAATAGTGCAGGTGGTGGGGTCAGATCCCGTGACTTCTTTCCCGGTAGTGGACCCTTTCTTGTGATTAATCCTGTCTCTGACCAACTGCCGAATCTTATATTTGTAGCTAGACATGTCATCGGAGAAGTGCTTTATCTTCAGGGAGAACCCACTGGCTGCACGTTTGAAGTTGGGTAAAGAACTCTTTTTAAAGAGCCGCTTGTTGAATGACGAAAGCGACTGCAAAGATGGCCGTGCCACATTCGTAGATAACAACAAGGTCGTGGACGAAGCGTAAGAAAACTTCGACGCTTTCAGCCAAGTTGATGTGGCAGAAGAAGCGGTAGATGTAGGAGAATCTGTTCTTTTGGGATCAGCGAAGGTTTCAACAGCAGACGATTTTGTCAGCCGTGAAGGCCCAGGGCTCCGAACGTGTGGTTTGGATGGCGTAGACGCTGGCGTTGGTAAGGCTGCCTTTGGAGGAAGGAACTTGGTTTTGGGGGATTTGGGAGCTGTAAGTGAAGTAGGAGTTTTGGCACTAAAGGGTGTAAATTGGCCAGACACAACAAGATTGTTCACTTCTGGCTCAATGACATCTAAACTAGTAAGGAAATCCGGTCTGGGTTTCTTGTGGGGCTGGTGCAAGCCGGAAAAGGATCTTTTAAGAGAATTATAGGACGGGTTGGGCATTAAAAATGTGTATCTTTAGGTGGGAAGTGATGTATAACTTAGGTGCAAAAAAAATACTAGATAAAAAATATGTATCATTTTTAGATAAGTTAGATCCTGCATAAATACGCATCTAAAGATGCTTCGGGGTGTATGCCAAAAGAAAACATATAAAAAGCCCAACTTTCTTTATTGAGCCATATTTGTTCATTAAGCCACACTGCTATCGAAACTAAGAGAATCGTCGTCGTTAGAAACGGAACTGCCTAGTTTGTCAAGCATTTGCATACAATTATTCAAAATAACGTCAAATTTGAAGTTTCTAAGCACAATTGCTTGGTTGAGGTCGTTCACCTGACGCACTAAGTGGTAGTGTTCCACAATGACATTTGAAGGGTCTGCGTCTTTGATACTCTTGTAGTCAATAGGTTCAACTGACAAGGTCTTCAAATACTCAACGTTGTCTCTAAGCTTGCTTAAAACATCGGTGTAGGACTCCGGGACAGTGAGATTGAAGTGCAAAAGCTCTTGTGGATCTTCAGACGAAGAGCTTGTTGCAGAAACAGGCTGGGAATCTTTACATGGACTTTGCAAGTAAGACAGCCGAGATGGCGACTGAAAAGCTTCAAACTTGGGCTTCCTAATGGGAGAGTGGTAGCTGTTGTAGTTTCCCTTGCACTCGCCGACGAGAGAGTCTGAGTCTGACATGTCTAGTATGAGTTTTGGGAATATGTTGCAAAATTATTTTGTGTTTTATGCGTTTCCTTTTGTGGCCAATACAATTTTTTTGTTACAGTAAAATACTGGTCACAAACTCAACATGCCATAGATCTATGCGACAAATGTTTTAATATGCATCTAGAACACATCGGGAAGTCTTTCCACCACATAAGAACGGGCACCTACACCCATGATTGGAATACCAGGAATCTTTCTGATTCTTCTTTTTAAATCTGCATCATTAGTGGCCACAATGTAGCACTTGTGTTGCATAACTCTGTTGACGATACAATCATCGGCATAGGTTCCTTTATGACTGCAAGTGAGTCTTTTTATTCTAGGATCTTTAGCTAACTTCAAGGCAATTCTGTATTTGGATCCCAATTTTTCTAATTCGGCCATGACACAGTCAGTGACAATAGGGATACATTTGGCCATCGTGCAGTCCATAAGTCCACGGATGATGTCTATCTTCTTTTGAATAGAGAAATTGATGAAATTTGTATCGATCAAGATCTGATATGGAGGTTTGATGGCTTCGTTATATTGGAAAAATAATGCAGAGGATACTTGTGGCACCGATTTGGTGAGTTCGGGATCTTTGTCGTTCTTTGGCTTCACCACATCATTGTTCTTCTTTTTGATATCTTTGGAGTTGATAACTCTTTTAACGGCGGCGAACTTTCTGGTCTTCTTAGCTTTACCCATGGTGACTAAAGAATTTTAAATGAGATGAGATGAGAAAATCGCATTTTGTGCTGCAAAATGGTGCGAGCGGCACCAGCAGGGGTACGACCGACGTAGAATCGCAGTCAGTCAGCTGGGATGGGATAGGCATAACACTATTTGATAGTGTCATCCGAAAAGTGCCTCCTTATACATCACCAACTACAATCACCCCATCTTTTGCCGAGCCACGGTCCCCGCTTGCGCTCAAAAGGGGCACCAGAGTCCGTGTCGAGGGATATTTTTTGTGCCGAGTACTAAATCTTAAATAAGGGTTGAATAAATACCTAAAAAAAGACCCCCTTGTCCCACTTTAACTTGGTGTCCGGAATTGTCTGACTGTCTTGATCGACACAAAATTGCAAAACATAAAAAAGGGCTTTAAGGATAAGCACCGTTAGACTATATACGGTATGTTTGCTTATCTGCAACACCATTAGTATATTATCTGTAATTTTTACGATTGTGAAAAAGAGAGCTTCCCCCACTGTAGCTTGGTTTAAATGATCGGTGCATCGATCGAACCTGATACTTTTTTGTATAAAACATTATGTTAAATCTGAGACACAAATCACAATAGCTCTTTACATTACAATTATATCCGTATTAGGACAAATTGTGAAAAAAAAAAGCCCAGGACTTCCTAACCGGCTAACGTCCCTTAATTAGTTTAAACTTTAAGGTATAATAAACCCTATAAAAAGTCTAGTGTGTCTAAATGACGAAAAAAGGCCCAGGAACTGGAACCCCTGCTTGATTTTTAAACAATAGACATGGGTTTTAGACCTTTGGCCGGGTAGCTGTTCGCTTACTTTTTTATTTTTCTTTTTTTTAGAGGTGCATATATTTTCCCCCTCCGCCCCCTAGTGCAAATAGATAATCCGCACTTTGTCTGAAAATAAAATTACCACATCTTTCTATTTGAAGATACACATAATTTAATTATAAATATTTAAACACCTGCTCTGAAACACACAAATCACATTGTTGGAACAAACTGCACACTTTTGAAGACATGTGCAAGCAACAGCGGCAAAGGATGAGTAGCTCGAAAGACGCAGTCTCGCAAAGGAAGCGGCTCATCGATGGTTGCAAATCCCAAGATACCTGTAACAAATGTACCGCACGAGGGATGAAGCTCAAAAAACATTCAAAACTGGGCAGAAAGGAAACGTACAAGGCAGAAGGTTGTGTGAGGCATGTTATATCACTGCCTGTGTCCAAATTGGCTGCAAACGGGGCCTCACACCAAGGATCTTCCTTGCAGCTACCTTCCCCTGACGGAAGTGATAGGTCTATTCAAGACTATACTTTTCGAATTTTGTCTGCGGAGGAGTTGGAAAAGCAGTCAGGCCTTACAGGTAAGGCTGCGTTACTCTTTGAGGACGCTCTGAGGCGTCAGGAAGAACAGAGGAGGAGGTATCGTCGCTTGATAGATGAGGTCGGTGAGTTCGGTATGGGATGCGTGAATGATAGTAAATGGAGGGTGGTAGAGGCTCGTGTTAGTAGAGGGGTGTTGAGGGTGTATGGCAACAGGGACATCAAGATTTGTGGAATGTTCCACTAACGGATGCTTGTGTTCTTTTTTTGTGGTGTTTTTGTGGTAATTGTTCGGTTCCGGTGTGTTAATGGTAAAACATGGGTATTGGTTATTTTTCGGTGCACGATTTTTGGTAAGTTTCTAGGGATTTCTGGCGGCAGATTCGGGTGTTGAGTCAAGAATGGATATATTCCTTCTTGCATGATGGGGTCGCATGCTAGGTTTTCGGTTTTGGTAATAGGGTTTAATAGTTATGAGTATTATGAGTTTATGCTATATTATTTTCAATTAAAATTTTTTTGTGGTACTTTGTTTGTTGAGCAGGTGACTACTGTACCTTTCTGTCTCTTTGGACCTGGGGGCCACTTTATAGTGGTTTTGGTCATCTATGGGAAGAGTTTAGACAAAGCAGAAAGGATACACTCCTATATAAATTACAATGTGCCTAAACCAATAAGAAATGGGCGTGTGGCGTAGTTGGTAGCGCGTTCCCTTAGCATGGGAAAGGTCTCCGGTTCGACTCCGGACTCGTCCAATTTTTTTTATTTCTCTCTTTTAAGAGCCATATTATCTAACAAAAGTTGTTCCAAACATCTGCAACAGTTACCTCCCCCTCCTGTCTAGCTACTTCCTTCTACTTTTGATAATTGGCACATTTCCGTCAGGCGCTAGAAGTCCCTAAATTCCGTTTCGCGGATGGGAGTTAACATAACCCAATTTCAAAAGGTGTTGTAGAAACAGGGCTCTCGACTGCATACAAACCATTCCACCCAACAAAAACAACAATTACAATAGTGAATAAACCTTAAAAACCTTCCTATTAAAATACAGAGTCTATCTATGTACATGTGTTAGACTTTCTCATGTCAGATATTAACTGAGCTGGTGAATCAACTGATAATCGTAAGCCTTACCGGATTTTTCACTTATTTTCCAACTTAACAATCTGTTACCAGTGATTTCAAACACTCTTAGTTTTCTGTCCACGTCCCCCTCTGTTTTAGCGTGTGCCCCTGCCACTGAACTGTAGCATAACCATATCTTATTGTTTAAATCGTTGATATCCTTATTGTTATCTGAGTCCTTGTTGCCATTATTGTTGTGAAGAATGCAACCATCATTTTCATGTTCATGACTGGCACTAATGACATTATAGTTTAAATTAATAAAGTCATTTAGGACAGACTTGTCAGTATTTGTAACTAGTGGGTCCATTTTCAGATAAGTACCAACGATTTTAAACTTGCCCACGGGACGGAAATTGGGTAATGGGTAATGCACAAAAGCCAACTTGAAAATATTGTTCACTTGATTTAAAGAATTGAATTTGTAGATGGAATTGATTTGATTTGAACTGATTTCATTATTGTATGAGTCCAAGATCGATACCACTCCAATAATTTCATTGTTGAGGTACAACTTGAAATTGTAGTTAGTTAATCCGTTCAAAGACTGGTCCAAATTATCGTAGGAGTTTAAGCAGTAAGGTAAATTGCTGATAAATTTTAAAAACCGCATGCTATTAGGAGACTTGTAGTCTGATTCTCCAAAGTTGATAATATAAGGGATCTTAAGCCGGATGAACAAATTGAGGCAGTTGAATAAAATTGTCGATAAACTGTCTTCATCAGCCTTAATGTTATTTTTGAGACTCAAAGCAGCTTCTTCATTGATATTGGCCTTAGTGAATTCAAGCAAATCACCGTTTATGATTATTAAATTAGGTAACTGGCTATTGCATGCGTCCACTAAGAAAGTCTCCGTCAAAGAGTCAAGCTGGCCGTTCCACAAATGCAAATCACTGACCTGGAAAATCTTAAACGTTTTCCGTGAATCTTTGTTGGACTTGTCTATATTCAAATTGATGAGCTGGTTCTGCTTGAAATTATCAAACACTTTGAGTATGTGGAGGTGACTATCAGCTTCAGCTTCTGAGAGTTTGAACACAGACAAGTAACGAGATTTTAAAGGCACAGTGTGCCAGTAATCTCTGGAGTCCTTAACCACATTGTAAAACACATCGAGTGATCTCACAATAGGAGTATCATCGGCAACATGGCCCACCGCAGTGGTGGAAATGTACAAATCGTGGCCCAAAGACTGATACACCTCTTTTTCCTCTATTTTGTCAGGCAATCCCCGGCGGATTCCCGTAACAACCACGTCATCTCCTTGCAACTCACCGAAATCCACATATTCAAACTGGAGGAAATAATTGAACAAGTAGTTGGAGTGGAACTTCAAGATGTTCCCGGACGGGTTGTAGTTGAGGACCTTGGGGTATCTCTGCACGGAAATGTTGGACACAACCTTATGGTTCGATAATATTTGGTACTCATCATTAAAATAATCATTTACATGGGGCGCATGGGTTGTGAAAAGAAACACAGCTATACCCAAAAGCCCCAATAGGAGATATCGCCTGGACTTCATCATTCTCCTTAATGGAACATGGACTGACCGAATTTTATATTGGAGTTTTATTTGTGTTTGTGTAGGGCTGAATTAAAATCAATAAAAGACAGCTGTGTTTTAAAAGGGTGTGAAAACTGCAAACTGGGGAAACAATTCAAAACGAAGGCTGCGAGAATGGGGAAATAATAGTGGGATATGAGTCAATTGGTGCAATTAAGGAGAAGAACCCAAATGTAACCAGATCGTTGATACCACAAGTAAAGGTGTAATTAAGAGAAAAAAAACTGAAGAAAAAGCTAGTGCCTATTAATAGGCCGCCTCTTTATTTTTATTTTTTTTTCCCTTCTCTCCTACAATGTCGTTAATTCTAATGATTTTTTCTTTTTTTAATTCGCACCAGAAAAGGGAATTTTTAGGTCAATTCAGGGTGGCCATGTTCGATAAAATAGCGACAAGTCGCCGCCTCAGAACAAAAAAGGTCTAGATCCTAATTGTTGCACGGCTCCGTTGGTGCTCATTTTACGACACTTGATTGAATGCGCAATTACAAAGGTATTTGGCACCAGTTTGGTCTGGGGTCAATGAACGGTGTAAGGATGCTGCAGTTTGGCATAGAGGTGCAAGATTGACGTCTTATTGTGAAGTTCACACTGGTGTCACGCCGGTGTCACATTACGGTACGCAGTGCGAGTTAAGTGGAGTTGTGATACGAGGCCTTCGTTCGCGACCGGGAAATTTTGGATGTCTATTGTGTTTGATAAGGTTGAAAAATTTCACGGTAAATAGAGTTTGGGTCCCCAAGTGGGAAACTTAACCCGTTAACCTTTTAGTGTAGCCTCATGTCGTATACGAAAAGGGTGTAATCGACAAAGTTCAATTGGTCCTCGTAATCACGGTATACAATTGCTGGAACATTCTTTGGTGAATTGTGTAAATGCCGTAATCTGTTCTGTTTTGATGTTTGCCGGCTGTGCATGTCGGCGGGGCAATGGGTGAATGACAAAGTCTGGGCTTCCTTTTGTTTGTTTGAATTTTGCAACCTTACGCCAATCGCCTAACTAGGCTTGGTGAGCAAGCGGGGGTGGTGGGGATGTTTTAATGAAGGAACAATAGATTAGTTTAGAGGATAGCTGATCTGTGAAGAAAAACAGTTATTTTGCAGTGGTAAAAAATAATGCAGCTGTTGACGAATATCGTACACTTTTACGAGGTGGGGACATGACTTTATTGGGATTTTTATTTTGGGGTGGACGACACACGGGATAGTGTAACTCCGCCTACGTGATAGGTGGATGGGATGCATAGTGACAAATTATGTATACTTTGTTATATTAGAGATATGCACTTGAATTACAGTGCAAGCGATATTAGCCTGACTTCTCATTTTTAGAAGCATGTAAGTATCAGCATAATAGTGGTGCAGTTGGAAGTCATTGTCACCTAAGTCATCACAGTATCAGAATAATGGATACACAGATGTGGGTAAGTCAATGACACACGAAATTGACCAGTAGATAGGACACTAGTAGATAGGACACAGTAAATTAGACACAGTAAGCTAGACTCTAATAAATTAGACACAGTAAGCCATGAAACACCAATTGGACACCATTAAACTAAACAACACTAAACTAGACACCAGGACATCAAATAACCTGACAAACCCACAAACCTACAAACCTACAAACCCACAAACCTACAAACCTACACTCCAATCTAATCTAGATTCTACCCTCGAAAAATAGAATTTAGAATTGTGTCACCCTTGAACTTTCACAATCTACAAACCCACTCCACGTCCGATTACGTTCCTTAGCTGGGATGCCAGGCTCAAACTCAATCCTAACCAAAGGCTTTTCTAACTCAAGGCTCTCAACATCGGATTTTCCTGTCCAAGCCCAGTTTTCAAGTTTATTCCCCTTTTGGTTTGGAGCTGTTGGTTTGGTCCTCTTTTCAGTTTCTTTTTGATTACATTTAAGCTCAAAAAACGGGGACGATCGACGGATTATGTGATGCCTCGTTGAAATGAGACCTGGTGCTAGACCACGGTTGGCCAAGGATTAAACTAGCATTGCTTTTTACCACTTTTTGCAACTTTTAGTGAAAGCTGATAATTTGCTCCTACCACGTAAAAAGAAACTGTGAGAAATTTTATATACTATCGGTTAAAAATTCGGGTACGACATGCCATAATTGCTGATTATACCTGCGGTGTCTCACATTTTGCGTCAATTTTTTAAACCGGCCCTGCTTTGTCCTACACCGGCGAACGGAACTAAAATGTCCTTAGCCTGACATTTCCAGGCGCCATGCAGATTGTGGCCATTTTGCGTAACGGTTATGAACGGTTCAAATCATTGTGAAAAAAAAAACCGCATGTTCACTGATACCTGTAAATCACCACATATATTATCCAGCTAAAACCCTTTATGGGTCAATAAAGAAAAAAGAACTTTCCACAAACAGAAAAATAACAGATGTTTAACCCCGAGTGATGACAAAATGCCACAGACGACGGCGTATACTTGAAATAGTTGGAAATCTTATTTGTAAAACAGGTGCTTACTATTTTTTTTCGCCTGTTATCGGTGCGTAGACAGCCAACTTTTTTTTTTTCGATATATTTTTTGTTCGCTGATTTTGACTTCCATTCCGGTGCTGATACCATTCAGTTTTATTTTTTTGGGTAAGTATTGTCAGAGTAATCAGCAGCTTTGTGATGTTTTTTTTTTTTTGAACTGGTGATTGTTCATCGGATATGGGATCACGGGTGACCAAAGTGCCTTAGGCTATCTTTAAAGTGGCAAAAAATAAACTCGTGGTTTCATTCTTTCAAAGGCGTGTCAGTTTCTTTTTTTTTTCTTTTTTCTATTTTTTCTTCTGCACCTACACAATCCGTTTTAGATTAAAAAAGCTCTGAAATATGGGCAATGAATGCCGCACGTTCAAAACCCCAGGTAATAACTTACGAACCAACAAAATATTTTCGTATTTATATTTAAGAGATTTTTCCTTGATCTTTTTTTTAATTTTTTAGTAGCTTTATTTCCTTTAGGCTCCCGACAAAACAATATATCATATTCCGATTTTTTATTATATTTATTTTTTTACTAGTTATCTAACTTCTTTTTTTCGGGAAAAGAGTTTGGATGATGGAAGCACCTTTGTTAGTGCCCTTTTTACCTTCAATTAATTCTTCAGTACTTCCTATGGATTATAATAACATTTACAATGGCTCCAACTCGAATATGGGCATGAATATGAACATGAACGTGAACATGATGGGGAACATGAACAACATGATGGCGCCCAACATGGGAAACATGAATATGGCCAATATGAGTAACATGGCCAACATGACAAGCATGACAAACATGACAAATATGACCAATATGGCTAATATGGCCAATGTGGCCAATGTTGGAATGGCTGGCGTCAACAGCGTCAACGCCTACAACGGCATGAATATGCCCAATCAGATGAACTTGAATGGAGTGGCTAGTTTGGGAAATAGTGGTACGCCAGCAGTGAACCATCCATTATCCTTAAATAACAACAATTTTAATGGGAACGGATTGGTCCCCAATAATAGCGTCAATGTCAGCGTCAACAACAACGTCAACACCACCACCAACATGAACTTGGCCTACAGTTACGGCAACGGTAATCCCAATCCTGCTGGCACGTTTAATGTGGGAACTTCAAACATAACATTACCAGCATCGTCATTTGTGGAAAAAGTGGCGAATTTCTTGCCAGCACCACCGCTAGCCAAAGTGCCCAACCGGGTTTTGCCCACACACCAAGCTAGCAGCAAGCGGAATAAGCGAAAGTCCAAATTTACTAGACAACAAGACGAAATGATTATAAGTTTAAAGCAAAAGGGGAAAAACTGGGTGGAGATAGCAGAAATTACCAAAGTTGGCAGTTATTTGGCAGCTAGAAACCGGTACCAAGTTATTATTGGACAACAGGGGAACAACAACTTGTCTAGTTGGAGTCCTGAGTTGAATGTACTGTTAAAGAAACTACTTGACAAATATGAAATTGAAAAATGGAAATTTATCACTAGTGAATTGAACAAGATTTATAATAAGAATTACAGTTATAAAGAAGTTCAAATATTATTAACCAATTTATTTGTGGCTAATCCTTATAGTTTTGGTATCAATGATGATTTGCTTAAAGAGTTAATCAAAGAAAGGAAAATGCTGGACAGAGAGAATTATAAGAGTAACGAATTTGATGAATTTTTAAACTATCAAATGGGACATGAGTTTGAATAGTTGTGTAAGGTAGAATGTATTATAAATGATTGCGTACATGAGTTGTAGATAGAAGTACAACGTGTTATGGATAGAGATGTACATGTTGTGGATACAAATGTACAGGGTTGTGGATGTTCAGAAAGGCCTTGGGTAAAGTTTGTTTTTTCAGTTTGTTTTTTTTTCTTCTTTAATATCCCTGCAAAGTTCATTGAAGGATTGACATAATCCGGCATGCCATTCGACGGGTTGGTAACATGAGAGGAAGGATGCTGTAAGTTTCTACTGGTGGTGAACAGAGGTGTTTGGAAGAACAAAGTTGATTGAATTAAGTTCAAAGAACACAGTGAAAGAACAAAGTTAATAGAACAAAGTGAAAAACCTTGTTAAAACAAAAAGAAGAGCAGAAACGGTTCACAACAAGTGACTACGTGTAGCTTGTAACCTGTCATGCAACACAAAGATGGCGTTTTTGGTTTGTGTGCTAGCTGCAGCTGAGACAGGGACTTTCCCAAGGGCCTAAGGCGTCAGGAGTCCAGAGTAGTCTGAGGAAATCAAATACGGACGTGGTCTGATACCACAGCCAGACTACAGTAGGAATTAGTCATCTTAGCTTGGGGTGAAGGCAAGGCGTTGAAGTGAAAAGCACTAAAAGTGAAAGGCACTAAAGGGGCAGAGAAGGTGACATTATACGCCAAAGGCCTATAGTTGTCCAAGAACCAGAGGCAAAGGCTCAAGGGCCAAAGCTTTGAAGGCAAAGATTCAAGGGCCAAGGCATTACGGTGAAAGAAAGTGAAGCATAGTGAAACACAGAAGGGACACAGAACACTGAACCCAGAAACCAGAACCACTGAAAGAACACAAGAACACAAGAACACTGAAACTCTGAAACACTGACCTGAAGTACCCCAATACCACTCAAACATGCTTCTGCAGAGAAAAGCTCTACAGTCCATCAGCAGGCCATGTTCCAGGCAAACAAACCTGTCGCCTTTGAAGAAACCCAATTTTTCAACCTACCTGAAAACCCTGCATTACTACCAGCATCAGAACCAGTATCACACAAGACGGCACCCTACCTGCTTCCTGCCACATGCTGCCTGCCATTACCTGGTAAAGTCTTTCCTAGCAATATCAAGAAGCCAGTACCATCGGATGATTACACAGTCTACGGAACGGTGACACAAGTCACAGAAACCCGTAATCAGGGCTCACATCCTAATGTCCTGCCTATCTTGAGGCACCTGAAGGCAAAACTCAAAGCTAAAGTCAAAGCCAAACTCTAAGCCTGACACAGCCCAGGCAACCCCATCAATGTGAAACAAAAATGTCCCAGTACCATTCAATGTGAAATAAAAAGCGTCTACCGGTACCGCTATCGTTTAATGGTGTTATGGACCGAAACCCCGGTCGTGAATCCGAACGGGTGGTCCAAGTGCCCCAATCACGTCTAAGCTCCTAACACTTACAACACCGCCGGAACAAGAACGTACTGATCGCTAAACAAAGAGGCCCAATCCCGGCAATTTGGTTTTGGTGCCCTTTCACTTGATTTCTCAAACATACATAACCCTACACCGCGGTGCCGTGCCAATTTTCAAACAAAAAGCTGTCATGCCACTGGCGGAACTTGCCAATGCGTTTGTGGGGGTCCGCCTCTGTCGTGTTTTACAGGGTCATGTAATAGCCCCTAAAAAAACTCTGTAAACTTTAAATATGGTAATCAATTTATGGTACACGTGAAAATGCGTTAGTATCGCCAGTTGTTAAATGCTGCATCATTTAGCATACTGCATTTGTCAACCCGTAATTTAAGTAATAGTGAATATCCTCAGATAATATGATTTATTTTTTACGTGGACAATAGAAACTTTCTCACGGTTATGAATGAAATTTTTTTTTTTTTCCCGCATGGTATTCCGTTCTAGGGTCGAATGTCAAATTTTACCGGTAAGTATTTCTTAGTTTTTATTTTGTTTTTTGGTGTTTGTTTTGCATTGCACTTCCTGATGTGGCTTGTGGCGCTTTTTGGTTTGATCATGCCAAATTTAAGCTCGCATCTAAGGCGGGTCACGGGCGCATACACAGATGTAGTTGGAAGCAGGGCTATGAACCGGTGGCAGGGTGGGGGCTTGGTAGAGTGGAGGTACTGGGTAAGTACTTGGTGTAAGGATGTTTGGTGTAAGGGTCCGATTTTGGTGTTGATGACGCAGAAAATGTGGTTGAGAGGATCAAATGTTTTGAATGTCGCATACGCAGAGAAAAATGTCGGTGCACAAAAATGTCGCGCGAAGGATGCAAAGTCGTGTACCACACTTTCACGTGAATGTCGCAAGACCATGTCTCATGTCGCTGGTTGCACGGCTTGGCACGCTTGGCATACTACCAATTGGTGGCCCACCACGGTGCCTTAAAATAGTACACTTACAGTCATACTAACTCCAAAGAGTGCGTAAGGCCTCATTACTACGGCACTGGAACGGCTGCAACACCCAAATAACCATCCGGGTAGTATATCGCGACGTGATAACGGTTATGATCCAAAAGCGGTATACAACGGCCACTCCTTGAGCCTAGAAAAAAACCCATACCACAGTCACATTGCCCCAGAAAAATTTAAAAAAACGTTTCGAAGGTTTCTTTTCAAAGTTGTATACTACTAGAGCATCTCTGAACCATTTCAAGAACAAGCGGTATCATGGACTGTCCCGTAGGTAATGATTTCACGTCCGACCATTTCGGGTTGCGAATCGGGTCGGTTTTCGTCATATTTGCAGTCAGTGCAATAGGGTCTTTCCTACCGTTATTAATTATGAGATCCAAATTAAAAGTACCTTATCTGCTATTCTTTGTGTTCCGGTACTTGGGCAGTGGAGTCATTGTGGCCACGGCGTTCATCCATCTCATGGCAGAGTCGCTGGAAATGCTTTCAGACCCGTGTTTGGGCCCTCCCTTCACAGACTATCCGTTCAGCTCGTTATTTGCGTTGCTTGGAGCCATGATAATGTTCCTTTTTGACATGTCAGCGCACCGCAAACTCGAATCCAAGCTCGCTGGCCACGACGACGCGCAGGTCCACCATATCCACAACGTGGGGGTCAGTGACTTGGACCATTTGCAGACACAGGCAGCTGAGATAAGGCCCAGTATCGACGACGCAGAGTCTCAGATATCACACAGAAGTCGCCACACCGAACAAGACAGCATGCACGTGATGGAGGACGATAAACAGGATGTGCATGCTACAGCAGCAGACCAGAGTTTCCATCTCCAAATGCTTAACTGTTTTGTGCTTGAGTTTGGCATAGTTTTTCACTCGGTTTTCGTGGGGCTCTCGCTAGCAATTTCCGGCAAAGAGTTTGTGCCGCTTTTTATAGCGGTGGCATTCCACCAAATGTTCGAAGGGCTTGGCCTTGGGGTCCGGTTCGCCTTGACAAAGTGGCCGGCCCACAAACAGTACACGCCGTGGCTTTTATCGCTAGCTTATTCGTTCACCACGCCCATCGCGATGGCAGTGGGCCTAGGCGTGAGAAATTCGTACCTGCAAGGTAGTTCCACGGCCCTTTTGGTGAACGGAGTGTTTGACGGGCTCTGTGGAGGAATCCTCGTATACAACGGGCTAGTGGAACTCATGGCATACGACTTTATCGTATCCAAGGAATTTGTAGGCGCAAGCAATGCCAAAGTAATGGCAGCGTTCGGGTGTTTGAGCGTTGGAGCCGCATTGATGGCATTGCTTGGCAGGTGGGCCTAGAGTAGAATTATAGAGTAATTGACACTGATGGACAGTGACATGACATTTGCAATACACCATAAATCTACTGTAAATGACATTAGATTTACAGTGTTAAATGACATTAGATTTACAGTATTAAGTTGACATTATTGGCACCATATACTCTCTCATAAAATATATGCTCATTTTAGTTCCCAAAATAGCATGTTAGCCGTGCCACAGCCTTCGGTAAACCCCAAAGGGTAGCCCACACCAAGAATTAACTCGAGCTTCTCGCACGGCCATTGGCCAAACAATTCCGACTCCTCTCCGATATTCGTAAACGTACCTGCAATGGGCGTAAAACAAAAGGCTTTTTTTTCGCAGATGAGGCTCAATTTTATCTACGCCGATCTATATATTCTCCTAAGTACTCTTTCTTTTGCAAATTATCTTCAGATGAGCGAAAAACAGAAAGATATAGAAAACCAGACGGTGCTCCAAAAACGATGGTTTCTGTTTCTCATGTCTAAGGATGTGCCTCCTGTGGCCGATGAGAAAACCGTGTACGACGACTCTGGTCTTTTGAACAAATTGACCTACAAGTTTGTGTTCCCGTTGCTTAGAATCGGCTATAAAAGGACCATCGAGGTCGGCGACTTGTACAGCTTGCCAGACAAGATGCAGGTGGACCAGTTGCATGCCCGGTTCAGCCTGAATTATAACAGAAGAACCAAAAATGGTATAACTACTTGGGCGGTTATAATGGCGCTTTTTGACACGTTCAGATTCCAATACACCTATGCCATTTTGGCTATTGGACTTTGTGATGTGGGTAACTGCTTGCTTCCTTTGCTTACGAGAAAATTGATCCAAATGGTGCAATTACGGGCCGCTGGCTACGACGGCAAAACCGGTGATGGTATTGGGTACGCCTTAGGGTGTGCTTTTGCGTTGTATGTGTGCTTTTTATTAGGAAACCATTACTTGTACTTCTCCATTATGACTGCGGTACAGACCAACGCCGTGTTGACCAAGACCTTGATCTCCAAGGCGTTCAAGGCGGACGATTTGTCGAGGCACAAGTACCCTGTGTCCAAGCTTACCACTTTCGTGGCTACCGACATTGCCAAAATCGAAATGGGGATCAGATTCGCTCCTATGGTGATCTCTTTCCCTGCCACTATGGCCGTGGCTATTGCTGTTTTGGCGGTCTACGTTGGTGCCCCCAGTGCCGTGGCCATCGGGGTTGTTGTTTTGTTCACGTTCGTTTTGGCAGGGTTGGCTTCTTATATGATGAAAATCAGAACAAGATCTTTGGTGTTCACCGACAAGAGAATTAACTACATTAAAGAAGTGGTAAACAACTTGAGAATCATCAAGTTTTACAGCTGGGAAGACCCTTACCATGACAATATCAAGGATACCAGAACCAGTGAAACAAAACAGCTTTATAAGCTTCAGTTCGTTAAGAATATTTTGGTTGCCATTGCCATCTCTTTGTCTTCATTCACTTCCATGGCTGCTTTCTTAGTTTTGTTTGAAACAGACTCCGATGGGAAGAACCCTGCAACGGTGTTCTCGTCGCTTTCCTTGTTGGGGCTTTTAGGTTACTTCATCACCACCATTCCTATGTCTGTGGGGAGTTCCATGGACGCCGTTATCAGTATTGGCAGAATCGTTGGGTTCTTGAAATCTGAAGAGACTTCTATGTTTAATAATGTCAATTTCAATGGTAAAAGTGACGAGAAGAATGCCGTGGAAGCCATAGGTGCCACATTCAAATGGAATGCTTTTGAAGATATCGAAGTCGAAGATAAAAAGAAAAAGAAAAAGAAGAAGAAGGAAGGAGATGCCCCCAAGACAGAAACTATTGTATCCAACTCTTTCCTTTTAAAGGATATGAACTTTGAAATCAAGCGTGGTGAGTTTGTCATTGTTACTGGTGTCATTGGGTCTGGTAAGAGTTCGTTGTTGAACGCTTTGTCAGGATTCATGGAACGGCAATCTGGAGAAGTGAATATCAATGGTTCGATCCTTTTGTGTTCTACAAACTGGATTCAGAATGAAACCTTAAGAAACAATATTGTTTTCGGTAACGATTACGACCCTATTCGGTACAACGAAATAGTCAGGGCTTGTGGTTTGGTTGACGATTTTGCCATGCTTCCCGCTGGAGATGCTACTGAGGTTGGTGAGAGAGGTATTACTCTTTCTGGAGGTCAGAAAGCCCGTGTTAACTTGGCCAGAGCGGCCTACAACGACAGTGATATTGTTCTTCTTGACGACGTTTTGAGTGCCGTGGACTCAAGAGTAGGAAAACATATCATGGACACTTGTATCTTGGGACTTTTGAAGAATAAGACCAGAATCTTGGCCACCCATCAGTTGTCGTATATCAATGGTGCTGACAGAGTTATATTTTTGAACGGTGATGGTACTTTGGATGTAGGAACAGTAGAAGAGCTTAACGCAAGAAACGTTTTGTTCCAGAACTTAGTCTCATACAACTACAAGGACCACACGGTTGACGACGGTGCCACTTCTGGAGCAGCCACTGAAGCTAACAAGCTAGAAATTTCTGAAATCAACGACGACAAGGAAGAAGACGATTCCGAAGATGAAAGCTCCAGAGCAGATTCCGATGCAGAGTTAGAGAAACCAGGCCAACTTAATAGAATTCAGTCTAGAGACTACGATGAAACAGGAAAATTGATCGAAGAAGAAAACCGTGCCGTTAACACCATCAGCTTTGACGTCTACAAACAGTATGTGAAACTTGGGTCGACGCCTCTCCATCCAATTGTGTTTATTGCAGTTTTGGCGGTTGGTTTGGTTGGAAGTACTTTCTTACAAATGTTCACCAATGTGTGGTTGTCCTTCTGGACCGAAGACAAGTTTGACCACCCTGAAGGAATTTATAAGGGTCTTTATATTCTTTTCACGTTCCTGTCTTTTGGGTTCTTATTGTTGCAGTTCTGGTGCTTTATCCATTTAACTAATTTGGCATCTAGAAAGTTGACTGTCAAGTCTGTTCAGAACCTTTTGAGTGCCCCTATGTCGTATTTGGATACAACCCCTATTGGAAGAATCATGAACAGATTCACTAAAGACACTGACTCTTTGGATAACGAAATCGTTGAACAGTTCCGGTTACTTGGACACGCTGCTTCTTATATCATCGGTGTCATTGTTATGTGTACCATTTACATGCCATGGTTCGCTATTGCCATTCCTATTTTGGCGTTCTTGTTTGTGTTTGCCGGAAGCTACTACCAGGCTTCTTCTAGAGAAATCAAACGGTTGGAAGCCGTTCAAAGATCTTTTGTCTACAACAACTATAATGAGTCTTTAACGGGAATGGAAGTCATCAAGGCTTTCAAGAGGTCCGGGAACTTCATTGACAAGAACGACAGGTGCTTAAACAACATGAATGAGGCTAATTATTTGGTGAATGCCGTTCAAAGATGGTTGGCCATGCAATTGAACGGGGTTTCCTTCATTTTTATAGCCACCATCACCTTGTTGAGTGTCAACAGAGTGTTTGACATAAGTCCTGCTTCTGCTGGTTTAATTGTGTCGTACTTGATGGGAATGCCCAACTTGCTTACCTTAGTGATTCAAAGTTACACACAGTTGGAGAACGAAATGAACGCTGTGGAAAGAATGTGTGAGTTTGCCTTTAGGATCCCACAAGAAAGAGCTTATCATATCACCGAGACCACTCCCCATTCAAGCTGGCCATCTAAAGGTGAAATTGAATTTGACAATGTTTCTATGTGCTACAGACCCAACCTTCCTAGATCTTTAAGGAATATCAGCTTCAAAATCAACCCCAACGAAAGAATAGGTATTTGTGGACGTACTGGTGCTGGTAAATCATCCATGATCTCCGTGGTGTTTAGATTGACAGAGCTCTTGGAAGGTAGCATTAAAATTGACGGTGTGGATATTTCCACTTTGGGGCTTCATGAATTGAGATCTAAGTTGTCTATTATCCCACAAGAGTCTGTCTTGTTCAGAGGAACGGTCAGATCCAACTTGGATCCTTTCAATGAGAGAACTGATGAAGAATTATGGGACGTGTTGGTGGTTTCAGGTTGTATTACCAAAGAAGAATTGGCTCAACTCAAAGACATCAAAGATCCTTCCCTGACCCACAAGTTCCATCTTAATGCAGTTGTTGCCGACGACGGTACCAATTTCTCCTTGGGTGAGAGACAATTGATTGCTTTTGCCAGAGCTTTGGTTAAAAACTCAAAGATCTTAATGTTGGACGAAGCAACTTCCTCTGTTGATTACAAAACAGATGCAAGAATCCAAAAAATCATCATGGAGAGTTTTAATCACTGTACCATTTTGTGCATTGCTCATAGGCTTCAGACCATTTTGAACTATGATAGAATCATGGTATTAGATAACGGAGAAGTTCAAGAGTTCGACACTCCTTGGAACTTGTTCAGAAACCCTAATTCTACTTTCCGGTCATTATGTGAAAAGGCCAAAATCAATGAGGATGACTTTGTTAATAAAACCACTACTGTGAAGGCACCCACTTCCGAATAAATTTTCGGTATCTAGAGTTAGAAAGACCTTTTAATATAATATTGTACATAATCCTAATTTACAGTTTACTTCATCTTCTTTTTATAATCAGCAAAAGAGAGTTTCTTTTTAGCCACGGGCTTGGCCACTTCTTCCACTGGCTTATTGACAGGCTTTTCTGTGTCGATGCTCAAGGCCTTGCTTATTTCCTTGATGTCTTCGTTGTCGGCTATTTTGAGCTTAATCTCGCTCAAACTTCTTTGGATCTCTGGTTTAACTGTGACCTTCTCCTCCACCGTCTTTTCAATCTTATTGGTGACTATTTCACTCAAGGGGAACAATTTCAACACGTCTTCTTGCACGTCATCGGGTTTGTCCTGATCGGCAAATCCTGGGTCTTGAGAAGACATGAGGCGACTTTTGATAATGATTTCTTTGATACTTTCAGTTCTTGGAGCATTCACAACCTCCTCTTCAGCATCTTCTACATCAAGTTTGGGCTCAAACACCCTTGCCTCAATTGCCAGGTCTCTTTCGAGTAGTCTTTCCTCCCAAGGCACAAATGGAGATGGCTCCTTTGTCATCATCAAATCGTCTTTAGCTCTGTAAGCATTAGCACTGGTGATACCCGAAATTTTTCTGGTGGACCTGAGCAAGTAGTTTATAGCCTTTTTCACCTTGAAGATTGCACAATTTGGAACATACAGAGGGGAACTCGACGTGGTGGAACATCCACATTCCGTGAAGTAAAGAATGTTGTCGATGGTATTCATGAGAAGGCTTCTCTCGTGCTTTGGTAGTTGGTCGACCTTCAACCCTTCAACCTCCTTGGTTTCGTCTCCATATACTTTATGGATAGGATGAGCGTCGTCCCAACTCCATGGTAGTCTCAACTCTTCTTCCGTATTCTCGTGGTCCAACTCAATGTCTTTGGATGTCACAACCAAGAACCGGAAAGAATGGATTTCGGGGATGTAGAACCTCTTGATCTCACAATTGGTAGACGAGGGGCATGATTTCCTGATGAACCTTGTTTCATTTCCGACGAACCGTGAATCTAATACGACATCAAGCTTCTCAATAGACTTGTCATCACCTATAAGATTGATAGAGCTCTTCAACACTTTTGGTTTGGTAGTTCCCCATATGTGATACTGGTTAGTTCTGTTATCTCGATAATTACTGAACAAATCCAATACTCCAAAATATTCCAAAACTGGGGTACCTTGAGGGATCTTCTGCTGAACTGGCTCATCCTTGGTTTCGTCGGTATTCAAGTGAACAAACAAGCTCAACTTTGAGATCCCATTGAATTTCTGCTTCTGGGAGTCAGAATATGCCTTCACCTGCAACTGAATTTTCGGTACACCATACGGCTTTCCATTATCCTGCATATGTTTCTCGTGATTGGGCAACTTAATGGGCATTTTTGGTATCGATTTGAACTCCTTCCATCCCATAATACTAATGTCCACTGTTTTTTGCTCCTCTGCCGTTAACTGCTGATATCTATCATAAAACTGTCTGCCCAAAGCTTCGAATTTCCTTTGGAAATCGTGATTAGGGTAGTCATTATTCCTCAACTTATAGTAGGTTGACTGATAACTCTCTGCAGTGAGCCCATCTTTGAATAACTCATTGTCTTTGCTTGGAACAAAAGCCGGTACTTCTTCCGTTGGCGTGGAAGTGGATGACTCTGCTGCTGCAAAATCGTCTCTCAATTGTTTCTTTTTATCCTTGGGCTTGTCACTGTCGGGTCGTCTTTTCTTTCTCTCTTCGAGTTTACCAGAATTCAGTACCTTCCTTTTGTTCGAAGGCTTCGTCTTTTCATCGTCGCCGGAAACACCTGTTCTTCCATCCCTGGATCCCCTGCGTGTTTCGCCATCGTTTTCTTGCTGTAGTCTGATTATTGTATCCCTTCTAGCCTTCTCGGCATCGAACTTACCCCATTTGCTTTTGTCACAGTAATAACACTGGTACTCTTCATCTTCCTCTGGAACCTCGTCATTTGTCTTGTAATCCATACAAAGACAGTGCTGCCAACGGTTACAAACGTCACACTGGATTGTGAACCCATCGTCGTCCTGAATGCCACATATACAACCAATGATTCCTGAATCTGGTTCCACTTTGTATTCCGAAAGCGGTGGTGCAATGAAAGGTTCTGGGGCTTTGGACACAGGCTTTTCATCTGCTGCCAACTCAATAGGCTCAACGTTCACCACATCCACGCCATCTTTTTCCACGCTTGAAGCTCTTGTGTCGTTTGGTTCAGTTTTAACGGCCACCTTCTTTGCCTCTTCTCTTTTCACCAAGGGGAGCGGGTTATCAGCCGCCTGTGCCAAAGCAGCAGCCGCAATAATGGCATTGTTGTTTCTGCCTACCTCTCCTCTGGACAAAACCACACTGGCCGGTCCTGGAGACAAAGCATGGTTACCAGAAGGCACAGAAGTAGACCTTTTATGAGACTTTGACAGGTCCGCGGTGTGAGTACCCGTTTCGGCATGTTTCTGTTCCCTTAAGTCATCGTTTGGAGCAGACACTGGCGCCTGGTCAGACGTTGCACCGTGCACTAACACAGGAGATTTGGAGGTGGGTGTAGGAGTAGGTAAGGGAGCTGGCCGCTGGGCGAACTGGGGAGAAGACGCAGGCACGGGGTGAGTGGCCGCTGGCAAAGGCGCTACGTTCTGTGGAGGCGCTGGGGCTTGTTGTGTGGTTTGAGGAAGCTGGGGCGGTAGCTGTGCCATCTGTGGAGGTAGGGGCTGGGTTTGGTGGTGGAATGGAGGGATGTGTTGCACAGGAGGCGGCACATGGTAGGGCAACACGGGTGGATGGTGGTTCTGGTGAAAAACAGGACTGGCGGCAGGCACACTCTCTTGTATTTGTGTCAGAGTGGATGCCATTGGCAGGACCGCTGCTGGCAGGGCTGAAGCTGGCGGCTGTGGCTGGATATATATCAGTCGAGCAGGATCAAAAACCGTGTGCTTGACCTGCAGCTGGGCCGGCTGTACAGGCTGCACGGGTTCCAGTGGCTGTACCGCTGGTGACTGTACTTGAGACGAAACTTGAGACGACGCTTGGGAAGTTGGTGGTCGAGGTGCAGGAGGAGACGGCGACAGTTTGCGGATTTCCTGTTCGTGTTTTGCCGCCACGTTGGCAAACATCAACAAGGTCGAAGCGTCCTGTAAGAGCTGGTCTTCAGAGTCCTTCGGGTTTTTGCCGTTACTCATTAAAGAAGATAGTTGTTAAAGAAAATGTGTCTTAGAATTTAAAATGTGGAATTTCTAAACAAAAAAATTTGTCGCATATAAAGGGCTTTACGACCGTATAGACTAATTTCGTATATACACAGTTTGTGTCAAGTATTGTCTTACCACTTAAATTCACTCATTTATTGCTTTGGTTATACATTATGACCTGATATTTACAAGTTTGGGTCTGTTTAACAAACCATGTCCTAATTGGCTGTAGGAAGATGCACTGTTGAGTAGGCTACAGTGTCTGCAACAAAATAGCATTTGTGTCACAAAATTAGGCTACAGTGTCTATGCAACAAAATAGCAGTTTGTGCCACAAACCCATCTGCCACAAAACCATCCACCACTAATAGCACGTTATTTCCTGTGCTACCCTAGCCTTATGCTACCTCCCGTTCACGACTCGTTCTTTTCGGGACTTTTGGCCTTCTCCTGTTTAAGCTTCTCCACATACTCTAGCTCTTTTCGTAATGTGTCCATGGCATAGTAAACTTTGGACTGTAAATAGAACGAATTCCCCTTCTCTTTGGAATTCACATCAAACAAGTACGTGTACTTCTCATCGATCTTGTCAAAGCTTAACTCCTTCTTGTCTAATCCTAAGATTTTGCATGCTTCATCCACTGGGATGCCTCCAATACTCTGAGTTTTACTGACTCCGTTGGCTGCGGCAGAGGCACTGACTTTGGCTGCTTGTCTGTACGCTTCAGTGAACGCACGTCCGAACACGGTGGCTCCGGTTAGCACGACGTTGACGATCAATCTGTGGGCCATCTTGTTGTTGATTAATGATCAAATTTTTTTTGAGAAAATTTCGCAATGACAGATTACAGAATGGTATGGGAAGAAACAAAGTAACGGTAGAGGGCTTTAACTGGTAAGGTGACTAGCAAAGTAACTAGCAAAGTAACTAGCGAAGAACCTTAACAGTCACGACCAAACGGCCATAGGTGCCTTTAATGTAAGAGGGAAAGGAGAGGAACTACCAAGTTGTTCACAAGGCTACTTATATGTTCCAAGTTTTCTACAAGAGCTTCTTCAAAAGATGTAGCACAATGCTTGAATCTGATACCCTACGCCAACAGCCAATGCTGCAGACAAGTACCAGAGCTTTCCTAAAACATAAAGTGCTATAATCTAAAAGACCGGAAACGAAGTGTTAATTGTGGCCAATCTGTTAAAAAGGTCAAAAAACACTTAGCTGACGCCGTACCTAGTTCACACAATCACTCATGTGGTGTACTTAAGATACGTGCTAAGGTCTTTATGTAGTTGTACTAAAAGTACAAGTTATATATCTTTAAAAGAGATAGTATAACCACTACTGATGTTGAAGAAAGAAAAAAGAAAACGAAAAAAATTTCCGCTGGCCTTACGCTCTTATATACTTTTTTTTTTTTACCTCTTCTCATTATTTTTGTCCGGGTAATTTTGATTCATCTCATCTCAAAAACAAATACACGAAAACGTACAGTTTTATATTTGTAACACAAATGACCACAAAGTCGTTGGAAAACTACCACTTGTGGCTCAAGGAAAACGCATTGTGGAACGACCTGTTGGTCTCCACCAAGCTATCGCCAATCGGCGGTGTAGGGGTTTTCTGGAAAAACCCTTCTGAGCTTAAAGACGCCGACGACTCGCTAATCGATACCGTTTTACTTCGGGTACCAAAATCCAATATTTTGTCCACAAAAAACTCCCTGATCTACAATTTGCTCGTGGATTATGCCGAGATACAAGAACAGCAGGAAGATGACATGGAAATCGATTTGACTTCAGGAATGCATGGCCTTATCATTTGCTTTACTTATGAGTTGGCTATGAAAGAAGCCTCTCCATGGTACCACTATTTGGTCTCAATTGACCCAGCCTGCACAGAAATCGATTTGCCGATCTGTCTCTGGAGTGAATCCGAGCGGAAACTCCTTCAAAACACAGAATGTGCCATTTTAGGCATGGATGATCTCGAAGAGTTGATCGTATTATATGAGGCATGCGTTCAGTTTGCAAAATTCAACGAGAAGCTAGTGGATATTCCCGATGTGTTCGACATTGACTTATCCAAGAAGGATGAAGTTTTTGATGTGTACAAACAGAAGTTGACTACTTTTGGAACATATGTGCAGTCTGTGATTTCCAGAGCTTTCCAGGTAGACGAATACCATGGACCTTCTTTGGTTCCCGGTGCAGACTTGTTCAACCACTTGTCGCCGCTCGTGACAGAAGAGGGTGAAGTCATTGAAAGGGAAAATGTGCATTTCTTGTGTGATGGGGGAGACGACGTGTGTTATATCTGTGGAGAGCAGGATTGTGATCATATGTTCGAAGATATGGAAGAGGGAGAGGATGAGGGAGAGGAAGGGGAAGATGATGATGATAACGAACAAGAAGATGACGAGCAAGAAGATGACGAGGACGAGGAGGACGACATCAACGTCTCGGAAATAGAATTCAGTGATGCAGATGTGCAACTCTCTGACTCAAGTTCTGAAAGCGAAGACGAACATGACCACCACGATCACAACCACGACGAAGAATCCGAAAACGACAGTTCCGAAACAGATATCGGAGAAATCACCATGGAGTTGATCGAAAGACTCGAGAGAGAAATCGGCAGCGACGACGAAGATCAGGATGACACTGCTAACGACACTACGGGCCTTGATAACAGCATTGCAATCAATGACACCATTGACGGGCTTGAGCACAGTATCAGTGAGGACTTACAAACACAATTGGCCAATAGCTCACAGTGTGTGGATATCGTATTGACCTCACTCCCAGAAGAGCAGTACGACTTCGAGGTGTTCAATACGTACGGGAACGAGCTTTCCAATCCTTACTTACTACAGAGGTATGGCTTCGTTTGCAGCAGCGATGAGCCTAACCTCAATGACTCAGTGCTGCTTCACAACCAGCTCCACAAGTATATCACTCGTTTGCAAAAAAACGCAACCACCAACAAGGAGATGCAGTTGCAGGTGAAGTTGACGTGGCTTGAAGAGAACTTTGAGCTTCTTTGTGAAATCATTCACGACTTCAAGAAACAGCAGATTATGGACGCAATCAATGCTGAGAGGGACCAAAAAGAGGAAAATGATGATGAAAATGAAGATGACAACGACGATGAAGACATAGAAGACGACCTTGATGACGACGATGATTTCCCCGAGACATGGGAGGCATCTGCCAAAGTGGCATTCGATGGCAGTGTCAGCTACCACACTTATGCGATCATGAGACTTATTCATATACCATTCAAAATTTTCAGGTTCAAGCTCTGGGAGTGCAAACCTTCGAGGCTAGACTCCAGGATCTTCAGGTACTTGTTGAACGAGTTGACAAATGACAAAGAGAAACTAGTCAACAAAGATATAAGGACCATGGTGGAACAAAAATTGGCTGCATACCCCAAAGACATTGCTGCAACTACCACCAGGCTGAAAATCATAAAAAACCTTGTTGACCAAGAGAAAGCCATTCTTCAAAGATATATAGACAACTAAGGACTCTACATAGACTCTATATGTAAATATTTTTAGCACCATACCAAATTATAGTATCTGCATAACAATCTTGCCTTGTAACCGGCTGCGAACTCAACCGGTGACTAAAAAAAAGTTTATCTAAGAAGTTCTCCTACTATTTGTGTGACAGGTTCCACCGCTCGCGTGCATACCTACATCTACCTATACTGCATTTGCTTTATTTTCCAACCCCAAATAAGAATACCTCCAAACACCAGCAAGAACAAATGTCACAAACCGATAGTGAGAGTGAGATAGAATTTGAAGATGGATCTGAATTCTCCTTTGACGACGACTCAGACGGCTTTGACGGGGTAGATAATGACGACACCAACAGCTTGGAGTACCCCAACACCGAGGGCAACGGTTCTTTTCTGCAGAATGTGATCAAAACGCATGCAGTGGAGTATAAGTGCACCTCGCTCCATGACTTTGTGTACTTGGAGTTCATCAGCATTGCAAACACAATAAGCCAACAACTTGTAAATGTCAGCTTCGAGGACATCCTAGTGATGCTACATTACTGCAGATGGCAGCAGGAAGAGGTGATAGACAACTTTTACGACAACCACGAGAAGTTATATGAGGGATGTGGGCTAGGATCCACGGCCCAAAAAAGCTCCATCAAGACCAAACAAGACTTCTCCTGTATGATCTGCTGTGAAGACTACGAATCGGTGCAGACGTATGCTTTGGCGTGTGGCCATGAATACTGTGTCAACTGTTATGGGGAATATTGTCGAAATGAAGTTGGTCTGGGTCATCTTGTTCGGTGCATGGACACTTCGTGCACTTTGACCATACCCCATGACACCGTCCAGCAACTATACGATTCTGTGCCTCGCAGGAAAGAGGCGTCCGTAGACCCTTTCAGTGGTGAGCCGTTCAGCACAGCCAAAGGTGCTATGGATGAGAACTACGACTACGTCAAACCTGTGTTCCCGAATCTGATAGTGGAGGTACGAGAAAACGAACGCTACTCACATAATATCCTTCTAAAGTACGCTGCTAAGGCCTACATAACCGGTAAAAGAAGCAACTTCAAGTGGTGCCCGGCACCTGATTGCGACGGGTTGGTGGAAGTGCTAAATAAAGTGGACGACACGAATTCAGCGAATAATACAATGTCCTCCTTTGGCACCGTGGATGGAGCCGGATTCGACATCAACCTCGATATCAATTCTATCCCTATGGTGACGTGTCCCGATGACCACGGGTTCTGCTACGATTGCCAAAAAGAAGACCACTTGCCGTGTCCTTGTGGCATGGTAAAAATGTGGATCAAAAAATGTAATGATGATTCAGAAACGGCCAATTGGATAGATGCAAATACTCATTCTTGTCCCAAATGTTATGCGTCAATCGAGAAGAACGGAGGCTGTAATCACATGACGTGCTCGACGTGTCGGTTTGAGTTCTGCTGGATATGTTTGAAGGAATGGGCTATTCATGGCACTGAATACTACAAGTGCAGTAAATTCGAACAGAACATCAAAGACGAGCTAATGCACAACCAACGGAAAAAGAGAGAAACCCTCCAGAGGTACTTACATTACTACAAGAGGTTTTCGTTGCATGAGTCATCTATGAAGGGTGACTCAAAGACTTTAGGCATTGTCAATCAGAGAATGGCTACATTCATGGAAGAGCAGCTGAAATCGAACAAAGATATTCTTTCGTGGATTGACATCCAGTTCTTACAAGACGCATGCAAAGCACTTACAAATGGTAGAAAGACGTTGAAGTGGACGTACTGCTTGAGCTACTACCTCCAAGGGTCCACCTATGCCGATGTTTTCGAACAGTTACAAGAATACTTGAATAAAGTGGTGGAAGATTTATCAAAGATATTTGAACAAATACTCAGCAAGAAGCAGATGGACAGAAGTACGGAAATTATCATGAAGGAGAGACGAAATATTATCAACTTGAGCTCGTTAGTAACTAAAAGGCAGAAAACTTTGATCGAATGTGCAGCAAGCGGATTGAAAGACGGGTTACTAAAAGTAACTACACGGTAAACCACTACAGATCTCCATTCTGTCACGTGATGATAAGACCGTTCATACTTAACATTTACAGCTGGAGGTCCACCACACCAACGACAATCTAAATCCCGTAGCCAGCCATTTTCAGCGCATATTCATATACCCATATACCACAAATATCTAACAATGTTTCGGTAACATCCTCAAACATGGACCATCATCGTAGTGTATCTCAGTATCTTTGTTTTTTTTCGCTTTTATTGGCCAAATGCTTATCAGTGCGGCGGCCGTTCTTATTACCCATTTTGATCCAAAGTTTCGTCCAATCCCAAAAATCTTCTTTCCAACCACCATATGACGCCTTTAGCACGGCTGTACCTCTTTTTGTAAGCTTTGGGCCATGACAGAACAGATAGATCTACGTCGAAGTAGAAGTCGAGGAAGAAGCACCCTCAGTAACGAATTCCGGATCCGAGATGAAGTAGTAGGGACCTCAAAAAATATCGAGACCGCTCCAGATGTGCCCATAAGACCACACAGATCTTTGTCCCGCTTGAGCCATCCTTCCACCAGAACACAGGACCACCAGCTACTCCACCAAGTTCTCCAGAACCACAATCTACGAACCTCATCGCCTGGCCCTGACGTCCACCGTGGGATAACCAGAACATCCCTGATAAGGTCATTGGGCGATTCTCGAGCCAGGTCCAAGAACATACCAATGGTAGCTGACGATGTGCTACGTCCCGCCATGAAACGGTGGAATTCCATCCAGTATTTGGCCCAAGACGGACATGCCAATAGCAACAGCGATCCCAGCAATGGCGATGGTAATAGTAAGTATTTGGACCCCAATAGTGTTTCTCCCTTGACCGTCATAAAAGACCAGTACGATACCCGCAGGCCGGTGAGTAACTATGTGGCCTCGGCAGACAACCACTACCGGGACCTTGAGTCGCTTCTGGAGTCACCACAACTTTTGCAGAATGCCCAAACCAATGCTACCACGCCCACTCAGTCTATTACCAGCAAGATATACAACAAGATGGTAAAACTCATACACGGAGAAGAGAACGAGGGGCTCAACACCGTGCCTGGGAAAGACCAGTTCCGGAAGTCGGTTAAATCCACCACAAGTAACGATAATAGTTCCAAGAATGTGCACTACCAAAGCGAGCTGGACGATGACACTGAGGACGATAGCCAACACCAAAACACAGACACCACCCCGAATATTGGATCTTTCACGTCCCCTAACGTTGCCTTGAACGAAGGGGTCATGTTGGAAGGGTCTGTGTTGGACGACCTCAACTTGGAGTCCATCATGGACGAAATCAATGATTTCCAGAACAATTTCGTGCAAAAGTACAATGCCACCACCCCACAAGCAGAGACCAGCAACTCGTCCAGAACCCAGCAGAAAATATTGGACTACCGGGACTTGTACATCCAGGACGATGTGATCCCCCGGACTTCGAGCTATTTCAGTCTCAACCTGCTGCAAACTTCCAGTTCGAGTGGTGTTTCCTACCACACGTCCAGGATCCAGCACGAAACGATTATGCAACAGTACAATCAGGTACGGCTTCGTTTCTCCAACGGCACCGACTTCTCGTTGTACAGTATCGATGGCCAACGGATCCCCAAAGACAGCAAGAACTGCTTGCGGACAAATGTGGGACCGTTGGGGTTCTTGAACAGGATGAAAGTGATAGACGGCAAAGAAGCCCAAGATTCTGGTTGGCATAAGCTCAAGCAAGTGCACAGCATGCCTGATAGCACAGCAGAGCCCTTAAGCAGCGTAGAAGCACCTTCTTTGGTCCACAAACTTTGGCACGAGGAAATGAAGCTGTTGTTCCCCAATGAGCCCAAAACGCCTGTGACGCCGTCATTCGGAAGCAGCCAAAATAGCACCCACAGCCAGTTAAATAGTCATTTCAGCTCCCGCTCAAACAGCAGGCTCAACAGCGGTCTCAACAGCCAAATCCAGCTGGCAGATCAGTCACCTATTGCATTATCCAACAAGTCATCGTTTGACATCCGAATCCCGGAACTTGTGCCCCGGAAACGGTTCAATTAGCACCACAAACAACTTTCTCCCTGTAATTTATCACCCGCAGGTATCCGTGTACAAATAGACACACCAATTCGCTTTTGTGGCCACACATCAGTTCCATAGCTTAACACCTAGTTAGTATTAAAAAAATGCGGTACCACTTTTTTTTTCCAAATCGACTTTTATAGCTGGCTCTATCTTTTGATTCCACCACAACCCCCAAGCAAAGTGTCCACAAACGTACCTGACCGCCGACACTTCCTTTTCAGCTGAAACACATGAGTAAACGGTTCAATTTGCCTTATTCTACACAGGATTTGTTCCCCCAAGCGCCGAGCGTGGCAGGATCACTGAGAACAAGAATAGGTTCTATATCTGGAAATTCAGTAGCGTCCAATGGGTCATTTTCCAATGATATAGCCTCTGCTGACAACGATTCACCACTAGGGGCCATTCGTAAAGTGAAAAATATGCTCAAACGGCTCCTGAAACCCAACACGTTGGACTTTGAAACAGCCCTGTGGGAGATCCTCAATCTAATCACCAACCCAAGGAAAATGTACCGATCACAGTACTTTTATAAACACAATAATGGTGGTAAGAGCAGCTACACACGTGAAGACCCGTCGTTCTTGGTGCTCTTGACCATCTTCTTGAGTATAAGTGCCATTGCATGGGGTTTAGCATATTCTCCCCGAGTGATAGATATCTTGAAGTTAATACTTTATATGGTGCTTGTGGATTTCTATTTGTCTGGTTTGGCTGTGTCCACCATCAGTTGGTTGGTTGCCAATAAGATCTTCAACAACACATGGGGCATCAGCTCCGCCAACAAGTTCAATGTCAACTACATCGAATGGGGTTTCTGTTTTGATGTGCATTGCAACTCGTTTTTGATTATCTGGTTTCTATTATACTTGGTGCAGTTCATTCTTCTACCATTGATAACCATCAAGAACTCCTTCGTCTCCTTGCTATTGGGTAACACCCTCTACTTTGTTGCATTGGGATACTACGCTGTTATTACGTTCTACGGGTTTAGTTCACTCCCCTTTGTGAATACCCAGTCCATCAATTCCAAACCGAATGAAAATTCGGCTAAAGTCTTACAGATGATCATAGTGGCGGGTGTGTTGCCATTTTTGGCTGTGCTCTGGATCTTGTCCATTGGCTTTAGAGTTAACGTGCCAAATTTGATGATTACTACCTACTTCAATTGAACAACTTCTTTCATTTTACCTATTGTATATAAATAAAACAATTCAATGAATTATGCTCAAGCCAAGTCGGCTATTTGGTCCAATTTTTCACTGGCAGCTTTGATTCTCATGTTGGTACGGTTACTTAATTCGTAGTCACGGACATCACTAATCAAGCTGGCTTTCTTTAGCCATTCCTTAGCATCGTTAGCGGCACTCTTGACATCAAAATCTGGTTTGGCACTTCTAAGTAACCACACAAACATGGTTTTCTCATACAAAACTGTAGGACACAAGTAAGGACTGTAATTCAACCGGTTGAACTTGAATGGGGTATCATGCAAAACAAATTTGGATGTGACGTTGGCATCAAGAATTTCCAATCCTTCTTTCACCTTACCTAACAGTCTGAGAGTAATACTCTGGATAAAGTATCTGATCATAGCCTCGTCTTCTGTTTCGGCCACTTTGGCGTAGTTAACCTCCTCAGTGTTCATTGAATATTCGGTGCCAACGGCACCTGAGTATCCTGTAATCTTCAATGCAAGCTCGAGATTGTCCTTGCCCATTCTGTTGTATCCGTTCCAGAAGTACATCATTTCATGGATGATAGAAGTTCCAACAATATCCACAAAGGGCACGTCTGGGAACATCTTGACCCTTTCAAACAACTGGTTGGTTCTTCTTAAAACAAACTTGTCAAAGGGCAACTGCTTATTTCCACCTCCAATTCCACCTTTCCTGCCGGTGGCATTGCTACCGTGGTTAGGGACGTAAGTTGGAGCCAATTTAATGTACTTTTCTGCCAACTCAGCATAATGCTTTAATTTTTCAGCTACCTCTTCCTCACTATCGTACTTGATCAAGCCCATCCTGATCATTCTGTACTTGGCAAGGTAACAACTTCCAGCCATGAGCAAATAGGCACTACGGCACCAAGAACTCATGTTAATCAACTTGATAAAATCTTCGGCTGCCTCGTCAAACTGGTGGTTTAAAGCGTAGAAAGTAGCTCTGTCAAATACCAACAAGGATTCTGATTGCTGCATTTGAATGACATTATTAGGATCGTCAGTGAAATCTTGCATTGTCTTTATAGCATTGTCTAATTGACCATGAGTTGCTAGAACTCTACCTGTTTGCAAGACCCATAATGCATTATGAGGAAAGAATCTTCTGACCTTATCCAACACTTGAGGAGTGTAGAAATCAGGATTCATCAAAATTTTGTCCAATTCTTCGTCAGATATAGATGTTCTGGACCCAATATCGATAATGTTACTGACATTTGCGTTGGAGTCCTTTGGAAGTTGGAACCCTTGGTCCACAAACTGCACTGGTCCGTCATAAAATACCAATAAACACAACAATGCTAAATCCCCGTGAATGTTCCTACACGTTATGGCGTTTTTCCAAAGTAACTTGAGACCCACGTCTCTTTCACCTCTGAAACCAACAATTGAGAGCACTTTCCCAATGGTTGGAGGAATTAATGATAACACAACTTGTAAGATCCCAAAGCAAAGCTGAACACCCGAATGGATGTACTCATCAATCGTTGATACGTGCAAATAAGTATCATTGTTCTCAACTGAAGATTCTGTCATGAGGGAGACACTGGATGCTTCTAAACTGTCTGCAAAATGGGGGTCTCTTATGTTAGCAGACAAATCTATTGACCCATCAAGGGTTTCAAAAGCATCGGAGAATTCGTTCTCGTCATCACTTTCGTCATCAGACTTTTCATCTTTTTCCACTGTGATAGCAGGGGTATTCTCGTTGTTTCTGAACTTCAAGTTGGAATTTTCAGGTTTAGGAGTAACTGATCTGCCAGATTTCTCATTAACTAAAGAACTGGCGTGCCTGGATAAAGTGGCAGAAGATGAGTTGGCAGATATGTTTGCAAATAAGTTGACAGTTTTAGGGTCAATGGAATTGCCTAAACTGGTACCTTCAATTCTAGCTTTTCTCATTTGGAACACTGTCTCCAAGTCTTTCATCAATTGCAAATCTTGAGGCAATGAAGCAGCCGAATCCTTTTTGGCCAATCCTGGCAAGTCAACAGAACTCATGCTTTTAGGGTCAGCACCTTCAGCAAAGTACTTAGAAGACTGTTTTCTTAATTTAGCCAAATTCTTATTGAAAAGTGGTTCCAGCTCTTTGATCTTCTTGTGAATGGCATCCAATATATGATATGCTTTCCTCAACTTATACAAGGCCTTTGCGCTTTCCACCACACCATTGTTCTCTTGCAACAACATGACCAACGCGTTCAATAAAGTGGCCTCTGCTTGGATCACCTGAAACTCTGTACCAGGTGGATAAATATGGGACGTCACCAAATTATGCTTCACATTGAACTTGTAATTGTTCACCGACGTGTTCTCTGCTTCAGATAACACGGAATGGGCTTTCTCCATCACTTCAGGCTCGAACCCCAAGGTGGCCTCAAGAAATTCCATCACCCCCAATGCAATATAGAACACCCCTACAGGCTGTTCTGATCCCAGTGCTTTGTGTTCAGCAATCTTTGTCCTCAAGAGCTTGGTTCCCTCGGGAGACCTGTCGTCCAAAAGGAAGTCCATGGCCTTCAAGGCTGTTTCAAAATCATGGACCTGTTTAAGAATTAGCTTGTATGACTTGTCATCAGTTTCCAGCGATTGCAGCAGCTGGGATGTCAACAGAAGAATAGACGCTTTTTTCCTCAATCCTCTTAACATATTGGAATATGGAGCTTGTTGGACTGACACGAAGAATCAATAAAGGTAATGGCCTATTTATGGCACGTTAAAATCCAACTTTATACCTAAAGTTAACAGTTATTTAAGGAATGATTTAACAACTACAATGATTTTTTGTCTTGCCGTGAGCACGTCGTGATTTAGGGAATTCGATGGTGAAAAAAATTATACGAACGGGCCCTTGGTCTTGTTTCTAAAAGGGCGTTTTTCTCTTTCTTTTGAATATTAAGATTGCACTTTTTTCAGTGTATCTGTTCTGTACCGACGTCACAAACTAGTAGTTGTGGTTGTTGCTGAATTGACCGAGTCAAAGTGTAGATAAATTGACTTCTTACGGGAAAATACCTCAGACTGTGAAAAAGAAATCGGTTCGACTATGGTCGTGCGCCATTATGTCGTTTTTGACGATAAGAGAATCAGAGTTTGTGTTTAGACTCGGACCCGTGTGTATTTTGTGACTGTGTTTGTATTGTTTGTGTTTGTGGCCACTTGTTCATGGTGTCTGTGTTTGTGGCCGTTCTTTTGGCGTTCTTTGGTCCCCTCTGAAAGATTGTCGGTTCGCTGTCAACGGAAGAACCCCTATTTTAGCGACCGGAATTATGAACATTATAAAAATGATGTGTCACACAACTACGTCATAGCCTGCCAAGAACCACTGCTTGTGCTCTGTACTTCATAATGTGGCCACAGTTACGGTTTTAATGCATCTCTGCTAGGACCAATAGTTGGCTCCGGATAAATCATTATTTTGTGAAAAATACAGTTTTCTTCGTTACCTTTTTGATCTGATCTGAGCGATTAAAATTATATCGCCTGACAGATCAAGGAACCAATGTGGAACCACAAAGAACTCTTTAAACGCCTCTTTCAACTACATCCAATGAATCTACCGCAACGATTTCCTAAACCAGACTTAAACTAACTGGATGTTGGAAAAGGGTCGTGTATTTACCATTTTACTGGTTTATGAGAGATGCTGGCTAAACGGTTGCAAGTAAAATACCCCAAAAAGGCTGCTAAATTATTCGATCTGCTTAATTATGTCAAAATCTGCTGCTGGCTATTCTATCTATATTGTTTTAAACATTATTTTATGCAGATGAGCTCTGCTCCTACTATGGGGCACATTGTGAATCATGCTGGCTGATTATTGTCTTGCTAGCCCTTTAAATAGCTTGTACCTTCCTCGACGTTGATTTTTCACTTCTTTCTATATCTTTCATTTACAACAGAATAAAGCACATACTAAGCGTATACTATCATCAACACAACCAGGTTATAACTTCCTTTTCATTCTTTTATTAAGGTTTCCAACTATCCTACATTCACTGTTATTCAACACACTTACCAAATACATTCTTTTTTGATTTTACCTATTGTGTTCTTACATTCTTTATCAGTCCTACATCCTATATTATGAAATACGCTTTATTACTTACCGCTTTGCTCTCGTTAACTGAAGCTGCTCCTGTCAAGATTGTCACCAGGATGCACACTGCTAATCCCGTCACTGTATGGCAAACACACACTACTAACACCGTTACTGTAACTGGTGCTAATACTGTCAATGGTCCACCTCCAGATTTGACCACTTCCACTCCAACAACCACTGCTGTTCAAGAGCAGCCAACTACTGAGGAACCTGTTCCAACTACTTCGACTACTTCTCCTGTTGAAAAGGTTCCAACTACTTCGACCCCAGTGACTACCACTCAACAGCCAGCCACTACTTCCGCTGTGGCCAAGCCAGAGGAGACCACTCCAACTACCACCTCTGTCCCAACTACTTCCACCCCAACCACAAGTAGTACTCCAACCACTACTACACCAACTACAAGTAGTACCCCAACCACTACTTCTACTCCAACCACCTCCTCCACTTCCACTTCCACTTCCACTTCCACTTCTTCCACTTCAACTTCCACTTCCTCCACTCCAACTACTACTTCCACCCCAGTTACCACCACTTCTTCCAGCACCTCAACTTCCGCCACTGCTACTGCCACCTCGAGTCTCGATGACTTCCAACAAGAGATCTTGGACGAACATAACAACAAGAGAGACTTGCACGGAGTTCAGCACCTTAAATGGAACCAGAAATTAGCTGATTACGCTGCCAACTATGCTAAAAACTCCTTCTCTTGTAACAATGTCCAATTGATTCACTCTGGTGGCTCTTACGGTGAAAATTTGGCTGCTGGTTACACTGGTGGTAAAGATCCAGTTGATGCTTGGTACGATGAGATTGAATACTACAACTTCGATGATCCAGGATTCAGCGAAAAGACCGGTCACTTCACTCAACTCGTTTGGAAAGATACTTCTGAAGTCGGATGTGCTTACGTCACTTGTGACAACTCTTGGAGACAATACACCATTTGTGAATACAGTGATTCAAGAGGTAACATCGTCGGTACTAACCCTAAAACGGGTAACAATTTCTTTACTGATAATGTGCTTAAACCTGTGAGTTAAAGTGCATGAAATCAGCTTGTTTTCATATTCTTTCTTCATTTGCATTAACATTTTCGGTTTTATAGGCTCGGTTTATAGGTCTTTATTGTACATTAACAGCTACTTGCAGCATTATGTAACTGGACACGACTTTTTGCAGCTTTTTGAAAATAGTAGTGTCAGTAAAAAAGGGCCCTAGGCACTACAAGAGTCGTTAGTTTGAAAAAAACTTAGTGCCTTTTTGGCTTTACAAGATTCGTTTAAAATAATATCATATATTGTCAATCATATTCAATTTTGACATCTATAAATATTAATACTTCACATTAGAAATAAATTAAGCATCGATAAAATCAACGACTAATTTACTCTAATAAGGTAGAAGCGAAACCACCCTTGGATGGTTTAGCCTTGGAAGCTTCAGCCTTAGCAGAACCTAATTTTTCGGAAGAGAAAGTTTTGGCGTAAGGGTTTAATCTTAACAAAACTTGTTTGTTCTTCAATGGGTTCTTCTTCAAGACGTGAGTTCTCTTTTGAGATGGTTGACCAGCTGGTCTAACAACGGCTTGGATTTCAGAAGAGTTGATCAATCTGGTAACATCGGTGTTGGAGATGATGTTAGATGGCAAAGCGTAGTTAGATTTGATGGAGCTGGTGGATTCAGAACCGTAGATGGAGTCTAAGGATTCGAAAGCACCTTGAGTCCAGATAACAAATCTACCTAAGTGAGCACCTGGAGCTAATTGTAATAAACCTAAGTGTTTAACAGAAGTAGTTTCAACACCTGGGATGTTTCTCAAAGCCTTGACTAAACCGTTGTCTTCAGAGTAGACAACTAATGGACCTCTTCTTTGAGTGAATCTTCTACCTCTCATTTTACCTTTACCGGCTCTCAATTTCTTGGATTTGATGACCTTAACGACATCTTTGTGAGCACCAATAGCCTTTAAGACAGCAACGGCATCTTTGGTCTTTTGAACAGATTCGAATTCGTTAGAGACAACTAATGGTAATTCTTTAACTTGTTCAACTCTGTGACCTCTAGCCAAAACTAAAGAAGTGACAGCAGAAGCAGCAATAGCAGAAGCAGTAGCGTATCTCTTTTCGTTGTGGTTAACCTTGATGTTCCATCTTCTCCAGGTCTTGGTTGGGGCAAACATTCTACCACCTCTACACATGTTACCGAAAGCACCCTGACCGGATCTGTGAGTACCAGAACCACCAACTCTTGGAATTCTGGCTAAAGCTCTACCAGTACCCCAAGATTCAGCGGAGTGTTGGTGACCAGCTTTTTCAGAGACAGCGTAAGCTTGTCTCTTGTTCTTGTTAACTCTGGTGAAAACAGAGTGAACTAAGTCTGGTCTGACTGGAGCAGAGAAGACAGCTGGTAATGGTAATTGGGTGGAGGTTTGTTCACCTTGAGCGGAAACAACAGAAACTTGTGGACGAGTAGACATCTTTTAATAAATTAATTAACAAAGAGAAGAAAAAAAATTTTTCACTGAAAAACTTTTTTCACTCAAGATGTGGTTTTAATTGGTTGGTGCACGCTTTTTAGTGATAGTTTTTAGTGAGGCTCGCATGCGTTACCCGGATATAGTGTTTGAGCAGAGGCCCAGTTAAGTAGAGACAGTATACGGCTAACAAACATGTCACAAAGCAACAAAGTGTATATTAATGACTAGAAAAAAAGGCAAAGGTGTGTCCAGGACACGGTAAAGGAATAGGATGTCCTTGACATAAGCTGGAATAAATCATAACTTTCTGGCTCGTCTAAATGGAAAGCCCAGAGGAACTAGTTTGAGATGCAGGAATGGATTCGAAGATCCTATAGGAAAGGACATGTAGCTGTCTGACTCAATGATCAACATGAGGTGCAACAGGATAACGGTGCCGCTAGTGAGTTCTGGTATTCTGGGTGCTAATGGTCAGGTCTGCCACCGAAAGGTATCGCTGGTAAAGGGGGTCTATGCGAAGCTATTTAACAACAGCTGGAGTTCTGTTGCGGAGCAGGACGTCTGTTAAGGTCGACGCCTGGTTTTCTCGTTCCTACCTGTCTAGCTCTGTTATTAGCACCGTTGATGACCTCTTCTACCGGCAATGCCCTACCGATCTTGTCAAAAATATCCAACACCCCGTCTCCGGACTTGGCAGAACACTCTGCCACAACCACGTTGTCCTCTTCCTCATTCAACTGCTGGACATACTGCACGACTTCTTGCTGGTCCACTTGTCTCTCCTCTTCCAAATCAGTCTTGTTACCCACTAAGCAGATCACAATACCTTCAGGAGCTTGTTTCTTCAACTCTTTGATCCAGTCTTGTGCCTTGTTGAACGAGGACACACTGGTTATATCGTAAACACATAATGCAGCATTGGCGTTTCTATAGTACATGGGAGCTAAGGATTTATACCTTTCTTGACCAGCAGTGTCCCATATTTCAAACTTTATGGTGGTGTTGGATTCCGGTAAAGTGATGGTTTGAGTTAAAAATGCAGCTCCAATGGTGGACTCTCTGAAATTATCAAATGTGTTCTTCACAAATCTGTGAACAATAGATGACTTGCCTACGGCACTCTCTCCTAAGAGAACCAATTTGAACTGAGCAAACCTATTTTGTGTATTATCAGCCATTGTTGTTATGTTCTGTGTGGTAAATTCAGTTCTAGTTTCAATTTCTGGCCTGTGTTCTAACCTTCTTTAGACGAATCTCTGGTCTGGCGACTTTGATAAGAAAAGAGTAATTTTAATTTATCTAAAGGTCAGTTGTTATTTTTTTCCTTATTCTCAGTCCCCTAAATTCTCATCTGTCAAATAGATTGTGAATCACACGAATTGGATACAGCAGGATTACGTCTACAGGGAGAGCTAAAAGTCTGTTAAAGCATTTGACACACTACAAATCCAGTTCACAAGTTTTCTATCCAAGTCCTTTTATTTTGGGTTATGTACAAGATAATATCAAAAAGGTGCTGGGACTAATCAGTGCTTACTCGATCTTGGCTAAGATCTCCTTGTCAGAGTACAACAAGTATTCTTCGTTCCCCACGTTGACAGTACTACCGCCGAATGGTGGTAACAACACCTTGTCACCGGCTTTCAAGGTGATTGGGATAAGTTGACCATTGCTTGGGTTCACAGCACCTGGACCAGCAGCAATGACGGTACCTTGGTTCAATTTTTCTTGGTTCTTTTCTGGAATGTAGATACCGGAGGCAGTTTGGGTCTTTGGCTTCAATCTTTGGATCAAGACTCTGTCAAACAATGGTTTCAAGTTTTGGGCACTTTTTAATAAAGACTGCGTACGTTAGTAATGCTGCTTGAATGGACGAAGATGGGCCTAGGCACGCACTGTGCTTTGGGAAACACAACCATTTATGATTGTTTTGGTAGCGTGTATATCAAACTACCCATCTCTCCAAAGAACGATCATTACATACCATTTTTGTAGGTTTACTGATTGATATTTTTATTCAGGTTTTTTCACTCTTTATAAATTTTTCTTTGTTCGCATCCGGGAAATTGGTAGAAGGTTCTGTGTTTGGCCAGGCCACGACTTTCTGTTTTGGATCTATGTATTTTTTTTGCAGCTTTTTTCAATTACCTTAACCCTATATACATTTTAGTCCAAGTACCTGTCTAAAGGTTCTCCCAACACGTTTTCGATTACACGAACAAGTCCCTTTCTTACTTCTAATTCCACAGCTTCATCGTCATCTTCTAATAATTCAGCAATGTATGGAACTAAAGTTGGCAAGTGACTCAACCAGTTTTCACCTAATTTCTGGAAGATCGACTTCAACGTTCTGATTGTCCATATCTTGGTCTTTGGACTCACTTCGGTTTCATTGGAAACGTATTTGAGTAATTCTTGCACGATAAGATTGTTGTGTTCCTCGGATGAAACACTGGAGGTGAAGTTTGTAATAGCTTTCACCAAGTATTTTCCAATAGGATCTTCGATGTTACTCAATTGGGCCAAAAGTGGGCCGTAGATCAATTGAAATCTAGAAGTTTGAGCCCAGTAATCGTCCTGGTCGTATTTCACCGAAGTGTTGATGGAGATCAAAAGAATTCTTCTTAAATTGATATCCTCAATCTTACCACTGGAGAACCTGGTGAGAATATCGGCCACCGGTTCAATAACGTAAGAATAGTATGACGTGATGATACTCTTGAACTCGTCTTGCAACTTGTTGAAGAACTTGAAGAAAGACAAGTATCTGCTTATTTCATCGTTTATGGTAGAATCTTCACCGTTAATAGCCCATCTCGTCAATGAAGCGAAAAGTGGACGGAAAGATTTGTCATTCAACTTCATGATGAAGCTGATTCCACACTTATGGAAAGACACTTCCAATCTGTGAATAGTGTTATTGTTGAATTTGTCGTTGACCTCACAATTGTGTCTGAATTCAAAAGAATTCATGAGCCATTTCAATAAACTACTTGCGTTAGCAATGGCAGCTTTCTTGTCGAGCCCTTCGATTGTAGTCTCTAAGGCGTTCAAATACAACCCAAGGTTCTCTGGTCTATCGTTGTTATAGAACTTGTCGTTGTTCCAAATATTCATAAAACTCTTGAATAACACTGACAACTCCATATGTTTTATGAAAGAGTCCAAGATATCTGATCTGATCTCGCTGGCAACCACATTACTGTTCAAAATCGTAAGGATCATTTGGTTCAAGCTGGATCCTAAGAATGCAGGCAACTTCTTGACTAAGCAGGAGTATAACAATAAGATAGAAGTGTGTACCAACCGTTGTAACTCAAGCTTGTCTTCGTCCACGTCATCTTCGTCTTCCGTTGGTTTGTGTTGTTCCCAAATACTGAAAGAAGGCTTGATAATTCTAGGGAAGTATCCAATAGACTTGATACCCAAGATGTTGACAATACTTATTATTGCATTGATAGAAGAAATAATCAATTCTGGTTTACCACTCAAAAGCCCTTTTTCACCTACGAACACATCAAGTGCTTCTTGTAACTGTTTTCCTTTAGAAAAAACTTCAGGGTCCACAAGGGCCAATTTGGAAACTGTCACAGCATAAGTATCGATGTAACTTTGTTGTAATTCTAAGTCCACGTAGCTCTTGACTCCGTCCATGAGTATTGGGAGCAACCTATCAGTGATGACAGTCTTCAACTCTTCGTCAACGTTATTGATATTTAACTCATTATCGAACTTCACAGCTGTCAAATTACTGAAATTAACGGCAATTTTGATAGAAATGGAGTCGTTAAGTGACTTGGTGTCGAGGGAATTGGTGATAGACGAAATGAAATAAGACACTGGCAACATGTCCAAGAAGTTGTTCAACACCTTGTAAAGATCCACCACGATTCTGCCATTCTTCAAGTTGAAGTTATCAAGGGACTTCAACAAGAATGAAATTATACCGTTGAAGCTGGATAACAAGGCTGATCTCTCAGTTTCTTCTAAGTCAGTGTCTAACAACTGAACGTTCAACTTCAACTTCAACAAGTTGATTTCACTGAATTCGTCTTTTGGAAGAATAACTTCGTTAACGAACTCTAATAATCCAACCTTCAATCTGCTGAGTTCGTCTTTAGTCAATGACAAAATGGAAACACCGAAGATGGGTCTCTTTATTAATAACTCATAAGCAGAATCGTTCTTTTCAACGGCGTCATCTGGAACTTTATCCCATAACAATAAGAATTTTTGGATACTGTCCAACTGTTCTTTAGCAGAGAAGTTCTTGAGTAATGAAGAACAAAATTCGATCAAGGAGTTCTTGTTATCGATCTGACTGTTGTCCAATTTATGGACTTGGTTTCCAACCAAGAATAAAATCACATGAAGCGATTTCTCGACCGTCAAAGTTTTAACCAAAGAGCTGAATAACTTGTTACGACGATGTCTTGGAATATGCTGCAAAGCAGCCACAAAACTTGCCAATAAGAATTCAATATCTTCATCGATATTGGTGGTCCCGTTCGCAGCCAAAGCAGGGATGACTCTAGAAACAGTTTCCTGCAATGCTGAGTTGGAAAATTCATCATCTTGTTTGATGGTATGAGCTCCCATGAATGTGAAAATAGGCATCACTGAATGCAAAATAATTTCTGGTGCTAAAGATGCTAATTCAGCAATAACCAACAACAATCTATTTTGCACTTGAGGACTGGTGGAGTTACGAATAGAATTGACAATCAAGTCAGCTCTAATAGAATTGGAGTCAAACTTGAACTGTTTGGATTTCATCAATTTGATAGCATTGAGCATACAACTAGCCAAAGTCTCTTGAGCATATAACACGGGTAAGTGACCATCGTTTCCCAAATAATCCAAGTCGGTCAATACCTTAAATAACTCAACTAACAATTCTGGTTTAGAAATGTCATCTGAGACACCACCATCGAGTTTTAAGTTTTCGTTCAACTTAATTTCCAAGAAATCAAGAATAATAGTTAACTTTTTAAGGTGAACAGATGCCATATTGTTGATGTCATCTCTAGCCATATTCTGTCTTGTTTGACTGGAAGATCTTCTCTTTCTCTTGACAATGGCTTGTCCAGGAACTTGTTCGTTCAATTGGACTGTACTTAACACAGAAGAGATCAAGTCAAAATCCAATGATAAACTTGTCAATACTTCAAAAGCATCAAAGGTGATGCTAGTATTTTCGTTGACCAATGAATCAACTAACTTCATGATGATCTTGAACTTCAAGTCAGTAGATTTAATACTGTCAAACATTTTGATCACTCTTTCACTGATAAGTTCCTGAACAGGCATTGGTCCAATGAATAAACTTAAGATAACGTCGACTTCCTTGGCTGCAAATTTTTCGTTGATGAAAGCACCACCAATACATTGGATGAGATGGCTCTCGGCCTTAGCGAAATCAACCTTCGTTTCATTGGCCTCGGTGATCAATATGCTTCTGACAGACAAATAAGTAGACAAATCTGACTCGATTATTTGATGTCTGAAGTCGTTAGGTCCGAACTCGTTATTCAACAAATCAACGATTTCCCAAACTCTACTCTTCAAGGCCAATGGGAGGAATTGTAAAGACCATTGATTCAACACGAAGCCCTTCAAGTAGTTAGCACCAAATTTCTTGGAGTTAGACTTGGAATATGTGAATAATGAGTTGACAAGAACGATTACCTTTGACTTGTCAATGATGATATCATCGAACTTGCTCTCGTTCATGATTTGGAGGAGGAAATGTCCATCTTTTGGAGACAAAATGGCCCTCTTACTCTTAGGTAATTCGTTGTAGATTTCTTCTTCCAAGAACAAAGCTGCCTTTTTGGAAGGAGCCTCCGTCACTGCCAACTTGTCAAAAATTGAAACATAAAGTTGACGAATGAACTTATTCGAGTCATATAAACCAAGAAGAAGCGTGGGCACCAACAAGTAGTACTCGGTGTCCTCCTTGATCAACTTATTGAATCTGGATCTCAAGAACTTCAAAGCTGCAAGACGGGCAACAATAGGCACAGAGGGAGTCAATGAAAACCTTATTAAGAACGTCACATAAAGTTCTGGAGTTTTGAACTGTTCAATGAATAAGGAGATGTTCTGGATGTGTTTGATAAGAACAAGCGACAATGTGTGGAAGTCTTCGTTGGAAGATACGTGAAAGAATGATTTCACAGAAGGTGTGATGGAAACACTTGCCAACTGCTTCTTGATACTTTCAATGTCCTGTTCCATGTCAACGTCTTCGGAGTCATCTTCTTCACCTTCGACAAAATCGAGCTCGTTGTCGGCTTCGTGGTCTAAGTTTTCATCCAAGGTAGTCATCAAAATCATTTCCAAGTCGTTCAATTTAAATCCTGGCTTGAAAGCATCTAGACCTTTGGTGAAAGACTCGTTGTCGGTTTTGTACATGAGTTCCAAGCATTTAGTAACGTTGTCTTTCGTAGCCTTGTCGGTAGAGTTAATGATCAACTTCAAAAGCTGGTTGAGTATGTACTTGAAGTCATTAGCATCAGACAACGAAACGTACTTGAAGACCTTGTGGTAACCTTCAGTAGCAACGTTAGATATGAAGTTATAGATCAAGAACCGGTTGATATCGTTCTTTTCACTGACTAAGCTTGCAATGTCAGATTCGTAATCGAGTAAGTTCAATTTGATGTCCACGGGCTCTTCTTCGGCCAAAATGGCATTTGACCACAAAAGTCCCAAAGTTGCTAAAGTTCTCTTGGAGATCTTTTCACTCCAGCAACCTTGACATTGTATTATGGAATCGGTAATAGACACTATCACGTTTGAGTTCAATGGTAAAATAGAACCAATGACGGAAATTAAAGAAAATGCAGTTAAATATATGTCGTTCCTGATCTTGGATTCAGCAGTCACTGGTAAAAGAGACAGCCCCACAAGGTTCAAGATTTCAGGCAAGAACTTGGTTTCAAGTTGGTTGATATCATTACTATTGGCAGACAATAATTGCACCGCTATAGATAAGTAGAAAATAAGTTGTTGCTTGAAAATCAACTTACTTTTGATTTGGTCCACAATGTACAAGGTGTACAATTTGAAGAGTTCAAAACTGTTTAAAAAATTCTTCAACATGGATACGCTAGATGGGTTTTTCAATAAATCTTTGAATCCCATTAACGACTCAAACACTTTAGGAAAGCTATTCTTTGGGATGACACTCAAGAATTTCACAAATACGGGCTCTTTGTGATACGACAATGCAACAAGCAACATCATTTCTCCGTTGTATAAGTTGATATTGAATCTTCTGACCAACCATTCCAACGCTTTTATGGCGCAGGTGAGGTTCAAGTATGGTGAAATCAACAATAAGAATTGGTTGATATTTTGGTTAAGATCGGTCAACATTTGCTGCTGTTGAACGTTTCTGTCAAAATTGACCGAAGTTTCACTGAACAACGTCTTTTCGAATCTTATAAATCTTTTGTCAATAGATGCTAACTCTTCCAATCCTTCTAATGCTATTTGGTATATGAATTCATAGTCTTGAGATGCCGCCACTTTAGGGTCGAAAATCAACGACCTTGAATGGATCTTGGCCCTCGACTTCCTGTCCACTACCACAGAGGCAGAGTTGTCGGCGATGACGCTTAATTGTTGAGCTAAACTCATGATAACTCTGAGACTAAAGTAGACCTTTTAGTGTACAATGATGAGGTGAAAAAAAATTGTGATGAGATGCGATTGTCGCGTCGTGTGCTGCACACTAATTTTACTGGGGCCCCCATAGGAGTACAAAAAGGCACAAAGAAACGGGTACTATAGAGGACCAGATTGACTGTTAGTTACTTTATATGCATTTCACATACATAAATGTCTTATTACAAATACTTTGAGTGTTCACATGATGATAATAAATCAATCAAAGTCGCTACTGTACAACGAAAGAAAGGTTGCAAAAAAAAAGAAGTAACTGTAGCTGGACTAAGCGATCCAAAACCAGACTTTTTCCACGGCGTTTCTAGGGACTCTTGGAGGTACAGATGCGTCTTCTTCTTCAATTAAGTCCAAATTAGTCAACACGTCTATTTCTTCGATGGGTCTAGCAAACTTCAAGGTCCCTGTGGTCACATACTCGTAAATCTTATGGGCCACATACAATGCCAACAAGATGGGGAAGGTAATATAAGAAGCCACGAAGTCAGCGCCGTTAAAGTCAAAGAACACCATGAACCCGTTAGTCAAACAAATGAGTCCTACGAAAAAAATCACAAAGTATGCTCCATAAGGCTGGAGAATAGTTTTGTATGTAACTCTGTCCCAAAGACCATTGTAGGTGATGGCTTTTCTCCATCTGATATATGCCACGGACAATGCAATCCAGGACAAGAACCCAGAAATGGTACAGATATTGGATAACCAAGTAAAAACATCGGAAGATGAGGACGATGAGTTCAAATAAGCCAAACATCCGATCAAACTAGTTGCACCAACTGCAAAATAAGGAGTTCCGTATCTGTTGACTTTTTTGAATATCTTAGGAGCAATTCCTTTGACAGCATTGGAGTATAACACTCTTGATGCTGAGTACAAGAAGGAGTTACCTGAAGATGTGGCAGACGTCAAAATGGCAGCATTGATGATATGGTCTAAAACTGGAATCCCTGCATTTTTAATTCCAATCACGAAAGGAGAAGCACTAGTATCGTACCCACTTCCCAACAATTTTTTACTTCTAGAGTCACAAATCACACCAATAACCAAAGTTCCAAACACATAGAAGAAAGCTAATCTGTAGATAAATCTTGAAGCTGCTTTGGGGATATTAGCTCTTGGCTTGATGGCTTCAGAACCAGCCGTAGCCACCAACTCTGGTGAGCAAATAAAAGCAAACCCTGATCTAATGACAGCGTACCAGAACCCTAAGAACTTCCCGGTGTCACCACCTACTAAGTAGGGTTTGAAAGCAAGACCATCTTTCCAGTATCTGAACCCTAATCTGTCGTGATGAGGACCACCTCCAAAGAATAACACCACCCCCATGATAAGCAACCCCAAAATGGCAAAAATCTTCAAGCTGGCCATGTAGAACTCAGTTTCTCCGAACACTTGGACAGGGCACATGTTCAAGGTCACCATTAACACCAAAAAAATAGTAATCCAAACGGCTGTGGGGACGTTATTGGGCCAGTAATCAATCAAAAGAGCAGCAGCCGTGATTTCTGTGGCCACCAAGATGGAAAAAGCGTACCAGTAGTTCCAACTGATAGCAAACCCCAAAGAATCGTCAACGTACTCTTTGACGAAACTTTGAGCTCCATTTCCTGGCAACGGTAAGAAAGTGATCATTTCACCTAACATGTTCATAACAAAGAAGATCACCACCGACATTATGCAGTACGACAAGAACAATGACCCAGCCCCAGCTGTGGCCAATGCACTCCCACTTCCAATAAAAAGCCCAGTTCCAATACATCCACCAAGTGCAAGCAATTGGACGTGACGAGATTTCAACCCTCGGTGCAAGGTAGTATCTTTGTCTAAGCCAATTGGTATGCTGTCGACAGGATGGCCATCTTCATCAACGGCTACATCAACTATTTTGGAGTTGGAGATGGATATATCCAAATACGAAGATCCACTTCTGTATATACTTGGTCTGGAACCAATAGACTTTATTGATTTCATCGTTGAATAAATAGTTGCAAAATACTTGAGAAGAAACCAATAACAGATCTGAACCTAAAAAAAAAGTACGGGGAGAGACACGTATTTATAAGTGCCCAATTGCTGAGTTGGAGACCTGTCTAGATATCATCTTGTCAAAGAAAAAAAGAAACAAACCCGAACGGTTCTATTATAGGAATGCCTATAAAAATTCTCTGATAAATGACAAGGTTCGTAACCGGTTAAGAAAAAGTTGTAAAAATTTTAGGATGTTTGATGTCGATTTTTCCGTGTGGACTGATAACAGCAAACACCGCTGGTTGGCTGCTGATAGGAAAAGTGTCGCTAGAATCAGAGAAACACATTGTTTTGCAGCAACACAATCGGTTAAGAATCTTTTGTTAGGCTTAGCCATTGTACAGAGATGAGGCTGGAACTAGGGTCTGCGTGAAAACTAAAAAGTTTGGGGTAAAAAATTTGGACTACGACGATCGGTGCAAAAACAAGCGACGTAAACCTTATTTTATGGAAATAACAAGCGAAGAAATTGAAAATGCCACATCTTACGGCACGCTTGATAGGCAAACATACCCAACTAAGACTATCGGAGTCGGTTGAGTAACCGTAAATAAGTTTGTGGGGAAATCTATAATAGTTGCCCTGCTTTAATTGGTGAAAACAGAAACGGCATTTAGCGACAGTAGGAAGTATAGCAAAAGCCGGAAAAACTAACACCATGACAAAAGCAAAAAATATCTCAACTACGCCATTACCATGGCTTTGAGTCCGGGTAACTTCAAGTGTCTACAGTGCCCATTTACTTTATATGTGTATTAAATCGTAAAAAAATCGTTAATGACTCTTCCAAGCTGAAATAGATCAGGCCTTCTTTTTGAATAAAGGTTCACCAATCTGTTTACCTCTCAACTTCACACCTAAAGCTCTTTCCAACTTACCTAACAATTGTTGATTTGGAACCGCTCTACCGGCTTCGTAATCATTGATCACTTGTGGCTTTTCGTTGACCTTAGTGGCCAAATCTTTCTGCGTGAAACCCTTCTCTTGTCTGGCTTTAGAGATCACTTTACCAACGTTGGTGTCGACTTTTTTCACCGCCACCACATCGTCAGTGTCATCCAATTTAGCGAGTCTTTGACCTTCTGGGTTGGTCTTGGTGTTGGTAGTACCGTACTTCTTTTCAGTGGCAACAACTGCACCACTTCTTTGAGCAGCATTGATTTGAGATTTGGTTTTAGCAACTGTTTGCCTTGGGCCACCACCGCCAACTCTGGCTTTGGATCCGATAATAGTAACTGATTCCCAATCTGACATGATTAATGACAAAGTATGATTAATTTGGAAAGTTTTTTCCTTCTTCCAACTGACGTTTTGCGAACGGCCGTAGGTGACTAATTTGGTGGGGACACGCCGAGATCCGGTTCCAACTGATTCCAGCGACTTCGAAGCGCTTTTGTGATACACTGAGCCGATGATGGAGGGAATGGATACTGTGGGTGTGCTCTAATATGTGGGTGGGTGGCTATAGTGCGGTTTTTTGCCGAAGTTTCGGGGTTTGGCCTGTTTTCTGTAGTCTTTCTATAGCAGTGAAAAATTGTGCCTCAGTTGGCTGCAAAATGGTCAACGACGATGTTACGTAATACTGGCGCAGCAACTGTGGTGATCCAGATATATCCCATTGTCATTGTTACAGTGTATTTGGACTGTCTTACATGAGGCATGAACATACCTAAAAGCTTACATAATAAGTATCTACCAAAGGACATACACAGATACACGCGTATCAGAACCATTCTATCATCTCCTTAAACAGAACCTCACGCCGCCCATAACAATAACCGACAAATCGTAACTGTCGAAATCGTACCTATCCAGATCGTAACTGCCCCGTTTGTAGACTATATGCAGTATGTAGTACTGTTACTACCAGACGAGAACTTTTCGGAACTTGCACGCCCAACAAAAACACTAACACTTATTTTTCAAGTTTAGCCCCAGTCTGGTTTAAAAATAAACTTGCTAACTTCTCACGGACACCTCGCTGTAGCTGCAATTAGATTCTCCTTTCGAGTACCACGCTTCTAGTTTCACAATGGACCAACAAACCATCAATTTCTACTCCACAATCTTCAACCGAGAATCTAAGGATGTTACCTTCTATAAGACCTTTTACTCGACACTAGTTCACTTTGAGGGTCTTAAGTCGGTGTTAGTATCCAATCTTGCTAAGGAGCCACATACCTCGGCCAACAAGCAGAAAATCGATATCAACAGATCAATTACGGTGCAATTGCTTAATAGAGGTATAGAATTGCTTGAAGATGTATCTGGGTTTAAAAGTGAGACAGCTAACAATGAGCAAGAGGAAGATATAACCAATATATCAACGACTAAGGTTCTCGACTTCGAAGTGTTCAAGAACATCGATGAAGAGTTGCAACACGAATTGGTTACTAATATCTTGAAAATTATACGGACAATCATATCGGCTGTGGTGGAGACTGATAACTCTGACTTGATCACCAACCCCGAAGTTAAGTACAACTTATTGTTCAGGGTCACAGCGTTTTTATTCACGTCATATTCGGCACATTTGGACTTCGCCAAGGTCTCTCCCGCTGTGTTGTCGATTTTCAAGGAGATCATCTACTTGCTTTATGACTACTTGATCATTGTCACTTCTATTGACTATTCAATCTTGGATGATTTCCAAAACTTTGGTTTCTTGGACAGTTTCCAATCGTTGTTGGAAAAAACACACCCACTGTACTTAAACGGAGAGGTGACTAAGATGCCAACCACCAAGTTGTCTTTGGAAACACTTATAAGGACATTTTCCAGTATTTCAATCTTGTGTGTAAACCGCAAGCCAAAGATAGATTTAGAGGACGACGACAAGTTCAAAGAATGGGTCTCACAATTTGACCAGATCTTGCGTTATAACCTAAAGCTCAGTTATGACTACCTGCCAGACTTGTACCAGAACACTATCATGAATGAGTCGTTCTTTAACTGGATGACCTCTAATTACTTAAATTTTTCAAACGCTTATTTAAATGAGACCACTATCAAAGGGTTCAAACCTTCCACAAAAGATATGGAGAACACCTTGAACAAAAGATTTAAAGATTCCAAGGCCTTGCTGTTTGAATACTACGATCCCTTGGAATTTTTAGGTATCACTTTGTACATTTGTACCCTTACCAAAGATAAGAAGATTTTGGAAAAGTTTGTTCATGAAGAAGTGTTCCACAGCTGGATCTGTCTTGCCTCATACGTGTTAACATACCAATTCCGTTCTGTCAAGTTACAGTTGGCCACAAGGGCCATATTGATAATGTTTCAGAGGATCTTGCAATTGGAAACCATCAAAGATCTCACTATTGACGAGTACAAATGGAAGCTATGCCACCAGAAATCGCCCATTGTGCCCCCAAATAAGGCCGATGGTGAATCCAAGCCTTTGACTTCGTATATTTTGGATAATATACTGGTTTTGCTCCGGTTCAATGTCAATAAGAAACTCCACATTGAGACTTTCGTCGAAGCTGTCAAAATGGTAGAACTGTTGTTGCTGCAATTCCCAGCTGATGATAACTACAATTACGATGAACTTTACAAGTCCATAGTGAAGTTATTTGTGTTCAATGTGACCTACATAAAGAACCAATTGTTAACAGATGAATTGTGCAACTTATTTGAGATAGTCTTAACGTCCAATATCAAGCTGTACCTAATTTACCAGATCCTTTTGAATGTGGACAAGTTTGATATTGACCTAAGCAAACACGCTGTGTTGAAAGAGTTGATTGAGTTCTTATATGCCAAATTTGACTTGAAAAATGACGATAGTTCAAAGATCAACTTATTGGATAGCGACTACGACTCTCCAGAATTGTTTGACAACATTCAACTATTCTCCCTGGATGCAAAAATCGAACCACTGCCAGTCACAGTCGATATAAAGGATGTCTTCAAGCATTTATAATGATATACACGTATTCACATATCTATAAAAATGATATCAAAGATCATTGGCTTCACTTGTAGTGGTACCCTCTGAAGAAATCCATACAGGTGGTGAACACCACTAATAAAATACCTCCCCCAGGACCTAATCTCAACACCTTAGGAACGAAACCTTTGTATAAAGCACCAAACCCTTCTTCCTTAGCAACCATCAATAAAGATGGGTAAGTCCATATGTATTTAGTAGAACCAGCTTGAATTCTCGATTTGACCACATCAAAAGGAGTGTTTAACAAAGTACCAAAAGTACCACCGATAGTACCACAAGTTAAGTCTATCAAAGTCTTCTCGGTGGAAGTCTTTGGTTGAGGCATCAATTGTCTCACTTGGTGAATACAACCAAAGTAACCAGCATTCCACCAAATGTGTCTCCACAAAGTAGATTCTAACCCTTTATATAAACCTAAAACCCCATTATTCTTGATAATATCCTTGGTGACATCAGCCATACCATTGAACTTTGTAGTCTTATCTTGTAATCTAATCTTGATCAATTCAAATGGAACAACCACAAAGGATTCGGTTGCCCCGGCAGTAGCACCAGTCAAGATGGCTAAAGGTTGAGTCATCTTTTGAACGTCAAACAAGTTTCTGTAGAATTTTCCCCATTCGTCATTGGCAGCAAACTTAGTAGCTCTCTTTGGAGCTTCCATCAATATAGGAGCAGTGATCCCTTTATATAATCTGGAAAATCCTTCTTCGGCCACAATTTTTTTAAGACTCTGCAAAGTACCTTTATAAGCATTAGTGGAGTCTAATTGTTGTCTAGTTTTAACCACATCTAATGGGTACATTACTAAAATCTCAGAGACCCCGGCAACGGCCCCACTGATGAACTGATATATGAAAGGTAATGGCTTTTGTGACATTATGTACTTGCGTCAATTGACTAGGTTATTTCTCCTCAAAATCAAAAAATCGAACTTTTTTTTGGTCTACTGAAAATTTACTACCTTATTTATTTCCGGTTTACTCAACGCGGGTTTTTAACCATTTTTACTCCACAACAGACCAGATCCCGCTCCGGCTGTAAGATAGATAAGCGTGCGGCGTGCCAAAATCGTTCGACTTAATTTATGCTTTTTGCAATGGACAAAAGCTTTGAAATCAACTACTTGCAGTTACCACAGACTCATGTTTTAGTCTAAAGGTGCTATCACAGAAGAGTGGTACAGAATTAGGTGTAGAAATCCGGTTAAAAGTTTTCCCCCGGTCTCGTGCGAGTTGGTGCAGCTGCTGCCGCCCGGTTCCGGCACAAAGAACCTTGTCAATTCGAGTGTAACTCTATCTGTAACCAATAGCCCTGCCACTGATTGTCAAACACAAGAATCCCAGATATCACTGTGAAATACATGTATATAGCTTGTCAGCCGTACACATAATGCACCTTTGCAGTTTTCATAGGCTTTTGGCATACTGTAACATTAACTGTGCACGACTGTAGCACTAAGTGAAAATTTTTTTTCTGGTTACCCGGCCACAACCTCAAACTATAAATACTCATCGAGTTTTCCACATAGTGAAAAGAAATTGTGCGGCAGCCTTAACTATTACCGTGTTGCTTGTCTTTTTCAGAAATCCCTACGAGTCGGCAAGCGTCAAGTTAATGGCGAGATTAACGTGACACTCCTGGTCATCTTAACGCCCAGTTCAATCTATCTGAACCATACATCAGGGACTTTGTTTCTGGTGTATATGAGATTTATTGAGGGCTGGTAGATCCATACATTTTTTTCTTCATTCCTTCCATTTGTATTCATTAACTAGTGCCCTTTGGCATAGAATATGCTCTACATACTCTGGGTCTCTTTCATTTATCTCTTCATCAATTATCAGGTCATAATTTGGGTCTTGGAAGCTCTACTAAATCCACTGCCCTCTCACAATGGCTATGGAAAAATTGATAAATAATCCTGCAATGACTGCCATCTTCTGCCTTCTGTTGAATATGGTATCGTCGGCCATGATGAATATGATCCCTATAACCCCCAAGAACACCCCTACTAGTAAGCCAACTAATAGATCTTCGTTGTGGTTGCTATCTAATTCTGTCAGCGGCACAGTGTGGTTCAAAGGTTCCTCTATGTTCTCGTTGGTTCCTGTTGTCTCATTGGCGTTTGCCCCTGCAGAAGTTGGGGCACTTGAAGGTACATTATCCGAATTCACCGTCAGATTGATCCATCTTTCCTCTAACTGTCGAATATAGTTCTGACGTTGCTCTTCTTCTTCCAAATCATTTATCACAGCGTTACTGTTGCCCCTGATATTATAGATCAGCTCAAATTGTGCTCGTAAGTCATTGATATCCTCTTGACTAAATCCTTGTTGCAATAGCCTATCGAATCCTATGATCTCTGGCTGTGTGGACCTCACCACCTGCTGGTTATCCAATTTGTTCTCTTTGGACAATTGATCTTTCGTCAACTCTTCTCCCACAACACAGTGTATGTATATCTTATTGTTTTGTGGGGTGAATTTGCTTAATAACTCATGTTCAAAGTCAAAAAACTCGTTCAATACTCTCCCGTTGTAGATAAGTTTGAGCCTCTTATTAGAACAGTATTTATCGTGAGACCGAATATCTTGTTTCAATTTCTTGTAACTTATACCTTGCACTTCATTTATCTCATAGTCTGCTATCGATCCTCCTTTATTGGAGTCGATGAACCGTATTACTATCTTATTAGACATAATTTGTGGAACTGCTAGGCATAAAATAATACACGCAAAAGTGACGCTCGCATTATATTTAAATCCGGGTAACTGTTATAGTCTAGAGAAGCAGGTTACTTGATTTACATACAAAAGAGGGTGTTATTGGTGTAAGGATGCAAGAGTAATGACGTCCACTGTAAAGGATGTTAGGGTACTTGTAAGATGCGCTATATTTAAAGTACTCACGGCAAGTGCCTAAAAAATCGTCTATTAGTTAAAATAACTGTTATGTATCGTTACTATTCATTATCGTTACCCCCTTTACCTACTAACCCCTGTATTTTTTCAACAAGTCATTATTCTCTATCGCCTCTGCGCTTATCTGGCCATTTTTATTAGACTCTTTCACTAGATTGTTCATGTAGTCTAGGTAGATCAAGTATATAAGTAGGTCAGATGAATCACTCTTAACTTTCAACTTCGACTTCTTTTGGATGGTTTTCTTGAACCGTGACTGGTTCACTGCCATTACCTGTTGATGTATGTGTGAACAAATAAAAGAATTAATGAAGTTACGATAATACTTTATGTTTGTGTTTTGAGTTTCTCACTGTGCAAAGAAAGTCGTGTACTTGATAATTAGTGCTTTCCAATGACACCACGAAAGGAACCATAATCGTCTGGGTGTGGTGGATTACCGGTATTTGAGTGGTAGAATGAAAGTACTGATCATGCAGCTCTGTGTGTGGTAAGTTATTTTATACTTTAGAAGAGTTTGTATGTTTCCTAGCTTACTGGATATTTTTTGCAACAATCACAAATTTTTTATACTCCCAGAACATAAACGGTTCATAATAGGATATAAAGCATTTTAATCTCAATATTCTCTAACTACCATAGAATGATAACATATACCTCTTCTTACATCTTTACTGCTCCAATAGCTTTTTTTTTAAAGTGCCATCTCTTATCAATTTCCAGGTTCTCGGGCAAACGTCATTTTCCGCAACCTCGTTCTTCCACAAATTTCAATTGTACACCAGAAATGTCCAAGTCCAGCTCTGCAGAAGAACAATTAAAACAGGTAACCGCCCCAGAAGAAGTTACTGACGTCGACCAGACCAACTTGAGATATGCAGCTTATGCCAACCGGTTCAGAACCATTTTATTGGCTTCTCACAGATATGTTGCTTACACCTCTGATATAGGTGAAAGTTTCAGACCGGTGGCACACCCTTATTTAGTCACTTTTGGGTACGGTGTGTCATGGATGTATATCTTGGGAGATGTTGCTTTTGCATCCTGGAAAGTTAAGTTGAAGAGCGAAGGAAGATACACTCCAGATTTGATGCCATGGCAATACCCTTACCCAGAGCCTAACCCAGTGACTAAACAATTGTACGACCAAAACACCACCAGTTTGGTTGAAAAAGACTGGAGATTGGCTGCAGTCAAAAGAGGGCTTTTCCAAAGTATCGCTTCTATGGGATTACCAGCTTTCACTATTCACAGTGCTGTTAGGTACTCTTCTGTGATGTTCAAGAACTCCAAAATCAAGGCCCTTAAAACTTATGGTCCTGTAGGTGTGGGATTGGGAATTGTGCCACTTTTGCCTTACGTTTTCGATGAGCCCGTGGAACATGTCATAGACTATGTGTTCGATAAAGGTGAAGAGCTCTATAAGAAATCCAAATTAGACTAGTTTACACCATTATGTGAATATTATTTATATATACAGAAGATATGAAAAAAACTTCTTGAACTGTTAAAACTCCTAGACAAGCCTTATGTCTCCACAGGATGAGAATAGTTCAAGGTATTACATTTTTTGCATGTTCTAGCATCCATGTCAGCATCAAAAGCAAGAATAGCTTCTTTAACTTGAGTTCCCAAGTCATGACAGTGGAACTGCACCTCGTGGATTTGATTCTGGCATTCTCTACAGTACCATCTGAGCTTATCCAACATTGTACTGGGTCTGTCTTGTTCGACCACCAATCCTATAGTGTTGGCGAATCTGGTTGGATTATGTGGGGTATTCCCTGGTAACAAGAAAGATTCTCCTTCTTTGATTATGATGTCACGGAACTGGCCCTCATCCACCACTTTCAAGCACATGTCTCCTTTAAACATATAGAAATACTCTGGGGTTTGGTTGATATGGTAATCAGTCCGAGCGTTAGGGCCTCCAACAACCATGACAGAAAATCCGCCCTTGTGCACCAAGAAATTGTTGACAGGAGGCTGAAGGAGATGTTCATTTTCTCTTATCCATTTCTGAAGATCTAAAGGTTCCGGAAGCATCGTGAAGTTGTATGGTTTGAGTGTACTTTTTACTTGTAGCTGTAAAGTGACTAAAGCAAAACTATGTGATGGTGCGATTTTTCAGCTATCGGATCTTATACGGCTTAGGAATATACGGAAAAGAGATGGCTTGCAAAAGACTAATTATACGAGGACTTGAAGATTGAATATGAATTCACGCTAAACACGTTATTAGAGTGGTATTTTTATGATGTAACAGGTTGGTTTTTGGGAATCCAGTTTACTTTTTGGTGACTATCGGCATTCTTAATGCTCTAAGATAGACAAGCTACCGGTAACGACGACATTTTCCAAGATGGCACCATTTGGAATATCAATTTTGTCACCTTCGTTACACACAATGATGACGGTACCCTTCAATTGAACATTCTTACCCAAGGTAACATTACCAGTAATAGTTAAATGATCTAATTCTAAGATCTTAGGCATATGAGAAATTCTAGACTGGAAGTTGGAAACTTTCTTGAAATGGCTACCCAATTTGATCAATGGGTTAGCAAAACCTTCTCTATTTGGATCCAACTTCAAAGAACCATGCTCTAAGTAGAATAAGTCGGATTTGACTAACAACAAATCAGAACATGTCTTAACAGGCAAGAATCTGGATCTTGGCACCACAATACCGTGGGCGTTGTTGAAATGCTTGATGGAAGCACCAACGGCGGTTTCCAATTGCAACACATTGATGTCACTGGATCCTTTGGAAATGGACTTTTGGTTTGGAATAATTTCAGATTGGATACCGTTGGATTCAACTAATCTCTTGATGGCTTTTAAGTTGATCCACAAGTTGTTGGTGTTGAAGTTTTTAAATTTTTTGATAGATTTGAATTCTTCAACGTGCTCTTTAGGAACTTGGGCAATTTCCAATAATCTGACTTGACCATCGTAGTTAATCAAAGTACCACCTTTGACATCAGCTCTGGTCTTATCGGTCAATTCCATGATGAATTCACTGTTAGTTTCAATCATGTGGTTCAAGATGTTTGGATTAACAGTAGCACCTAAGTTGTCACCGTTGGAAACGAACAAAACTTCTTTACCTTGACTCAACAAGTAGTCTAATTCACCACTACTGACTAAACTTTCAAATAAATCACCGTGTCCTGGTGGGTACCAGTTTTCACCAGCATCTTCGTAATCGGATGGCACAGGTAACAAGGAGTCCTTGAAGATTCTTGGATATCTAGACTGGTTGAAAGTACGAACTCTGATTCTGTGACCTTGGTACTTTTTGATGATCTTAGCAGTGTCTGCATCAGTGTTGAAAGAGTTCATCAATAACAAAGGAACATCAGTATCATAGTTTCTGTTCAAATGTTCGATTTGTCTAACAGTTAAATCAAGGAAGGTGTTACCATCTCTGACTTCAATGACAGATTTTGGACCCACACAACCCATTGAGGTACCTAAGCCCCCGTTTAATTTCAAAACTGCCAATTTTGACAAATTACTAGCGTCATCGTTAGTCAAGGTGCTGTAGCTAACTACTTCTTCCTTCGAAGGACTCTTGATCTTGTCCCAGTCCAAAGAAGTGTCAGAAACTTTGTCTAATAAGTATCTTCTGAACAAAGCGAAGAAAGAATCCATTTCCACTTCAAACTTTCTTTGCTGTTCAGCATCTTCAACTGAATCCACCAAGTTGTTCAAAGCATTTCTCATTTGAGAAGCTGCAACGTTGGTAGCAGTGTTGTCGAAAGCCTGGATGAGGTTAGTAAACGTGCTGAGTAAGTTTAAAACACAAACATCATTAAGGTGAAGAAAATTGGTTGGAAAAGATCTATCAGATCCGCCACAAGATATGAGAATCAAATGGATCGATTTCGCTTAATACCGTCGATTTTGGTGCCGAAAAAAAGCACGAGATGATGTTTGATGTCAATTGATACATACGTAAGCAGACTGAGTCTTTGTGTGTTTCTTAGGAGTAACTTGAGCCATTATGCCAGAAGAAAAAGTAGTTAATTAAAATGTTTGCTTTAGTAGAAAAATTGAGCAAAAACACCAAACAAAATAGCGTCAAATTCGTTTCAAAACGTGGCGTGCACCTACCAAAAGAACCACAAAGTATGTTAAAAAAAATAGAGACGCCAAACGCTCTTGGTGCTAATACAACACGGGGGAGAAAACAGTGTAGAATCCTACTACGACGATACAATACAAAGCACGAAAAAGCTGGTTCATGTAAGTGAAAGTGGAGAGACAAAAGAGAGTGGTGTGATGGTGTAAGGATCTACAAAATCGTAACCAGAAAAAACGGGGTCGAGAGGAGATGACGGTGGGGGCGATCCAGCAAAGAAGCAAAATAAGAACGAATAAAAAAAAGGGGCTTAATTGCTGGTGAAGTAAAGGAGAAAATGTCAAAGTGTATGACCGGAGTGGTGGTTTGGCAAATATTACGATACTGGTAGCTTAAAATAGCCAGCCAGAGGTCGTTATACACGTTTTGAAAAAAGCTGTCAAAAAAGTTCGTGGTAAAGGCACGCCATTTCTATTTTAGGATTTTAGAGTTTGTGAGGTGAAACATAACTAAATGGCCGCAAAAAACTAAAAAGGGTCTAGCTTTAAGCCCAGCAGGAGCAAATTATACTACGATATTATGTTTTTTTAGCAGTAAGGCCAATTTATGCTATGATATTATGTGTTCTTTAACTTTGTGCCAATTTTCACAAATAGAAAAGCAGAATATGTAGAGACGAACATTATTTAAAAATAAAAGTGTGTATTTTGAAGCCAGAATACAGATATCAATGGCAAAGAAAAAAATAGACAGTAATTATGTCAAATGCAAAACAACGAAATATAAAAGGAGGTTTTTTTAACCAATGCAACAATTATCTACCAAAAAGGTCAGGCAGCTTATAATAATAAAGCACCAACGATAGCTAAACCAGTCAAACCGGCCATTTGCTTGTTAGCACCGTTGACGAAGGTGGAAACTTCTGGAGCAGTAGATTCTTCAGCAACAGTGGTTGGAGCAGAAGTGGTCTTGCTTTCAACAGTAGTTGGAGCAACTGGAGCAGTGGTGGTGGAGCTTGGAACAACACATTCACCAGTGACAGTGATGGTCTTTGGTTCATCAACAGTGATGGTGTGTGGAGCACACTTGTGTTCAGAACAGGTGGTGATGGTGATGGTGGTGGAGATTGGGCAGTAAGTGGTGTAGTCAGTGACGGTAATGTCAGTGGTGGTGGTGTTACCGTATGGAGCGCTTGGAGCAGCAGAAGAAGGAGCAGCAGAAGCAGATTCTTCACCACCTTCAACCTTCAATTTAAGTGGGTGACAGTCACCAATTTCTTTGGTGGTAACAACATAAGATTTTTCACTGTAGTTGTATGGGTCGTTGATGTTCTTACAACCGAAGAAAGAGTCGGAACCATCGAGGGAAAGGTAACCAGAAGAAACATCAGCTTTAGCAGCACCCAAAACACCAGCAACAACAATGTCGTTGTCAACGTTGACTTGGTATGGGATAGAACCAGTGTCGGTAGCTAAGGCTAAGTCAGTACCGTCTAATTTCAATTCTTCACCGTTGGTACCTAACAAGAAGTAGTTGATACCAGCACCTTCGTGAATAGAAGATGGTTTTAAACCTTTGACTTCATCAGAGTCAGATTCAGCGACTAAAGTTAAAGCAGAAGCGATGGATAATAATGGTAAGAAAGCGAAAGATCTCATTTTAATTTTATTTGTAGTTGTAAGTGTTTGAAACTTGTTGATTGGAATGATAAAAAAAAAATGAAATGTCAAGGACTTTTGACGTCTTTATATACTTGTCAGGAAAAAAGGTACAAACAACTCAATTACCAAGAAAAGCCGCCACTTAACCTAATTGCAACATACAATATAAGGCCTTTCGTCCAAAAATAGTAATGGAAAATTGTTTAAAGCTACTTTTTTGTTTTGGTAAATACAGAACTTAAATTTAGCAGCTAAATTAATTGCGTCATGTTTCTTTTTCTTGTTACTTTTTCGAGTATTTTCTAATTATGTTTAACTCAATTTGCAGCCCATGAGGTATAACCACTTGGACTTTCTTTTTATTTTCTATTTTTCAGTGGTAAAAAGGTTAATGGCGTTGAAGCTGGTTAAGCTCTGAACCATTTATGGATGGTAAGCAAGATTATTTTCTCGAACTTTAATCTATTGTTGTTTACCATCGCTGGTTTGTTTCCCCACAAACATTATTGTTAGTCGACTTGTTTTTTTTATGCCTATCTAGCAGTTTGAGCACAATGCTATTGTATGGCAAGTGGTAGGCCAATCAAAGACAAAGTTGCTAAACCTCGTAGTCAAACTATGTAAACACTCGGCCAACATTAATTTAGGGTCACATTGAACATGCTTGACACCCGGTGGCTTTTACGTCAGTACTGCATACAAGCCTCATCAGGCCTTATATGGAAAGTTTTCCATCACTTAAGCTGGTGGCTTAATCCCCGCTTGGAATTTTGGCCAATCGGCTAGTGTCAGTTGTGACACTCATTAAACAGCCGGGCAATTATGCCTTACACAGAATAAGTAATGGTTAAGGAGAAAAGTTCGAGCAAACAATAGCAGAGGGCATATTGTTGGTTGGTAGAAGTAGTGGGCGACACAGTAGGTCAATATGAACGTGGTAATGGGGTGATTAAATTGGTAGCACTGTCGGCTTCAAAGACGTACACAACGGCAGCAGCAAACTCAATACGAATAGAAAAAAATATGAAGTTTATGTTGGAGAAGCTTTCGTTTTAGAGTTTAACAGGCGTCAAGCCATCATAAACTGGAGCAGTTTAAGTACCAGCAAAAAAGTTAAACCTGCATCTGTAGTATTCTCTCCAAGTTTAAACTTCGTTGCTGGGAGTCTTGGCATTAGCGTCAAAAGCTTCACGGCTTTGTTCCCCCAAACCATAAAACTGATGTTGGTTCTATTCCAGCAACAGCAATAAGCCCCCGGTTGCCAAGGTTTGAAGTCATACAATGCAAGCCATTTAAGTTAACTTGCATAGCTGTTTCGGGTTTCAGGGCTACCTATTTTCACCACCCAGTGCCATTGGTGATGAGTTTGTGTAGTCCTATATGCAGGCACATACATAAAGGTTAAACTGTCAAATGACGAATTCTATTAATAGTTGATGTTACATTGGTGCAGATCCGAGACTTTTTTACGAACTTGACTGCAAATAAATCCCTCGAGGAAATGGCACCAGGAAGCTTATGAAAGTGCCGTGCGGCTAGTGTTATGTACCCCTATGTACTTTTAGTGTTTGTTGTTGTTTTCCTTTTGTTTTTCTAATTGCCTGTCACCTGCTTCTATCTATAATTAGAAGGCGTCGTTTCACATTAAACGGTGCCTTACTTGTAAATATGAACCGTATTGTTTAGTGCGTCACTGTGAAACATTTTTGTTGAGCTCGCTTTTCGCGGGTGAAAAAATGACAGCCGACGCCGTTGCCGAGGGAATGTTCTACGGAACGGCTTCATTTGAAATGCCGAAAAACTCGTTACTTTTTAGTTCTTTAGGTAGCAGACATCCTCACGAGCGAAGGGTAACAAGGTGGTTAGCAAAAAAAAAAGAAGAAATGGTGAATCGGGCGAGATTCGAACTCGCGCGGCTTTACGCCAACAGGACTTGAATCTGCCGCCTTAACCACTCGGCCACCGATCCATTAAATATGGTCGTAGTATTTGGATCCGCTCCGGGTCGAACCCCAGAGCTGTTCACCACTCGACCAGTTCCTCTTCTTATGAACGAACAACCCCATGGAAATTTAAAAAGAAAAAGTTATAAGTATCAGAGCACATACCCCCTAAACAGGCTAACGCTCAAGTATTCGGGCCAATACTATACCCTTTTCTGCTGTTGTTCATTGCTCTGTTCTTTTTCTGTGCTTTCATGCATCAAGCCTCACGTCTTTTTGTAGTCACTAAATTCGCATTCATTCTTATCTCTAAAATTACTATAATTTACACAATGTCCCTACCACACGTTGCCATAAACTCGTTTATTGACTCTTCCTTCTTCACAAAGCTATCAGAGCTCAAACTAGACGAGTATAAACTTGACTCCAAGCCCCAACATATTTTTGGCGTGCTTACGGAACCATCCAAACTCACCAAGTTCAATAATGTTCCCATATTGAGTCTTGATTACACATCTTTCCAAAGAGCAGACCATCACAACTTAGTAGGGAAGATCCACAATGTCAACACAATCGAGGAGTTCAAAGCGCTCAATAAGCAGGATTTGTTAGCGTCTTGGGGAAAACAATTGGCGCAACAGATCACCAGTGGCAAAGAATTAACTGAGTTTCACGTTTTGTGTTTCAGTGACTTGAAGAAGTATAAGTTCTACTATTGGGTGGCGTATCCAACTATTCACACCGAATGGAAAGTTGTTAGCAGCAGGGCAAGCCTGTTGCAGGACTTCGACTTGACAAAACGGTTTTACCAAAGAGGCGATGACTATGTGTTCATAGATAATTGCTTGGACGAGAGAATATCTACGCAATTGAAGACTTATCTCTATAAGGTGGCATCTGAGGGCCACAAAGAGATCACACTCCATGTTTACAAACCAGAGAAGCCCGTGGTTTACCAATTGAAGCTAGAAAGTCCAGTCGATGCGGACAATCTCAAAGTAGTGGGGTGGGAAAGGACAAGTGCAGGTAAATTGGGCCCCAAATTGGCCAACCTTGGGTCGTTGATAGACCCCAAGGAATTGGCTAATCAGGCTGTGGACTTGAACTTGAAGCTTATGAAGTGGAGAATTGCTCCGCAATTGAACTTGGATATAATAAAGGACCAGAAAATCTTGCTTTTGGGAGCTGGTACTCTTGGAAGTTATGTTTCCCGGGCCTTGCTAGGTTGGGGAGTCAGGAATATTACGTTCGTGGACAATGGCCGGGTGTCCCATTCGAACCCGGTGAGACAGCCTTTATTCACGTTTGATGATTGTTTTGCAGATAATGGTCAAGGGTTGAAGAAAGCAGAACGGGCCAGTGAAGCATTGAAAGAGATATTTCCTAGTGTAAACAGCAAAGGCATAGACTTGGAGGTGCCCATGATTGGCCATGAGTCTAGCGAGCAGAATTTCAACACTTTAAACCAACTATTCGATGACCATGATGTGGTGTTCTTATTGATGGACTCCAGAGAGTCTAGGTGGCTTCCTACAGTTTTGGGTTTGGCTAAAGACAAGCTTGTGATCAATGCTGCTCTTGGGTTCGACAGCTACTTGGTGTTGAGACACGGCACTGCTAAGCAAGACTTAGGCTGTTACTATTGCAATGACGTCGTGGCTCCTAACGATAGTTTGACCGACCGGACCTTGGACCAGATGTGCACGGTGACGCGGCCTGGTGCAGCGTTGATGGCTTCCTCCATAGCGGTAGAGCTCATGGTGTCTGTGCTCCAGCATCTGGCAGGCAAAGATGTGGACGGTGAAGGTGTGGGAATCATTGGTAAGACCCCCCACCAGATCAGGGGGTTCCTCCACAACTTCGAGCAAATGAAGCTCGTGACGCCTAAGTACAAGTATTGTTCAGCTTGCTCTCCTAAAGTCATTGACGGGTACAAAGAACACGGATGGGAGTTTATCAAGCGGTGCATCAACGATACCAAGTTCCTAGAAGATACTTGCGGGTTGGCCGAAGTACAGCAGCAAGCAGAGAAAATCGACGAGTTGCTAGAGGAGTTCGACCTAGACGATGACGACGATATGATTTGATCAGCTGAGAGCTCCAAGAAGCACTAAATGGTTGCAATAAGTGAGCTAGTGGAAATGGCTGCAAAGCGCGACGTAAACACAAATCGCGACTTAGAAAAATAATTTATAGTTTTTTGTTTTGATAATCCATGAGTTTTGATAGACAGTATATGCCACCACAGCACCGAGATACGGTGTTGTTGACACCGCCGAATCTTCTCCAGTGCTGTGTTTCCCACGAGTTAAACTATCACAAAACAAAATACCCCAGTTTAAAGGAGTTGAATGATATAAATGTACAACAGGCTCTCATAATTAAAGATTTGTTATTTGTATTATTGGGATTTGAGGGCCATTATATTCGGTTTAGTGATGGATTCGATGCCACAGACTTGACCAGAAGCATTCTGGGGCCTGATTTCAAGATAGCAAAGAACCTAGATGTGTCGTTGAAGTTTGTCACTAAGAAAATCATTAGGTTTGGCCGATACTACTGTTCTATGAATAAGTTTATGGAGAACTACGATAATGAGACGTTCGGCAAAGTAGTGCAGAACTTGTGCCATTCCGTGGCCAAGTTTAAGAGCAAATACGAGGCATTGGTGGCGAGCTTGGAGGTCCAGTTCAAGATGAACTCCAACTTCAATTTGAACACCTTGGACAACCTTTTAAACGAAGTGTCCTATGCCATGAGCCATTATTATGAGATAATGAACCTAATTCACAACGATACGCTTGAGAGGTACAGGAGCGAAGAGACACAGCTACAACTTGACGAGAAGACGGACTTGTTCATCGATGCCTCCAAATTGAATGTGTGCAAAGGAGGAGCGGTGCTTCGAATTATCCAAGACCGAATCAAAGCATTCAAAGGTGACAGTGCCAGCACCAAATTCTTGGTGGGGTTATTTGAAGAGGTTAGCAAAGATTATTTGGCTTCGTTGAACCAGTGGCTTATCAATGGGATAATTGAAGATCCATTCAAAGAATTCTTGATCAAACAAACTAACTTCCAGAGTTTCCTCACCCCCAAAATGCAAATATATTGGGATGAAATCTTCAAAATACGATACGACGGGCTTATAGATCAGTTCATAAGCAAGGATATTCAGAGTAAGATTCTTTTGACAGGCAAATACTTGAATATCTTCAAGTTCTGCTGTGAGTTGGAGAATTTGGACTCGTTAAATGATAATGTTAGTCCTATGACTAGCTTGTTTAGCCAGGACTTCGAACTCAAGGTCAACTACTACTACGAAAGAGCAAATAAGCTACTTATGAAGTTGTTGTTTGAAGGGTATAATTTCATTGATATTGTGGACTACTACAAACAGATGTTTCTTTTGAATAACTCCCAGATTGACAAATTCATCGAGTCTAACTTTAATGATTTGTGCAAAAACAAGTTCAAAATGTCCATTTCCAAGCTCACCAAAAACTTTAATAGATTGAAGAAGGCTAGCACAGAGACTCATGAGATTTTGAATGATAATTTGGAGTTCTCTGTAAGTTCTTTGAACTATTACGAGCTAGCAAAAGAAGTGCTCAACATTGAGCCTATAACGGACTTCGAGACTCAAAGAATTGAAGACCTTATTGGGAGCAGGTCAAAGTTAACCAGCTCTTCTAGTTCAAAAGTAGACGAATTGACGGATAATCAGATGGCTGTGGTGCTGGTGAACCTAAACCTCGAATTACCGTTCCCAATCAACTTGATAATAAATTACAACTTCAACCTTCAGTACCAATTGATATTCAACAACCAATTGTACGTCAAGTTCATCGACAGACTAATCGACAGCACCTGGAAAGAGATAAGTTTAAGTCAAGTATGGAATCATAAATTTGAAAGTAGAAGAATCAGCAAGTGGATCATGAGAAGTCGAGTTCTTTTGAACCGCATGAGAGACTTCGTCAATGAGTTACACTATTACATCAGTTTGGAAATTATCAACAAGAATCACACAGAGTTTGCATCCAAGTTACAACAAGTCTGGTCACAAATCTCCAGCGAGTCGCTCGAAAGTAATTTTGTGGGAATCGATAACACATACAAGGGAGGCATCGGCAACCATTACAACAATTTGTTCAACAAGTTCACTCCAGGAGGCAGCTCCAACAATAGGAAAGAGTCTAACGTAGATTTGAACAATTTGATTAACACCATGTCCACATATTTGAACAATATTTTACGGGACTCATTCTTATCCCACGAGCAGACTATGAACAACTTGTCTGATTTGTTGCACTTGATTATCCAGTACAACCAGTTTTTGTCGAAGCTTAAGACGTCGTTGGTTCGAAGCGACGACCAGTTATTCCGTCACCACCTAGAGTTGTATCCCGACACGTTCAAGGATCTAAGTGAAACATCCGAAGATGTTATCTACAATAACTTGAATGAGGAACTCAACAAGTACTTTGACGGGTTCAACATTCTACTTACAAGGTTCATGAGCTGTATTAATGGGAACTTTGACAATTCCAGTCAACAGTTTTTGAACTTATTTGAAACATTGGAGAACTGCTTCCCTAACTAGAGCGAAAATGTTTCACGGTGTATATATTAGTTATTCATGTTCTACCATATAAAAACTTTACGACTGTTCTCCCTCTTCAGCTTCAAGTTGTTCGTTCAAAACCTTGATGATTTCGTCGGTTTCTTCATCTGAATATATTCTAAATCCTTTATCTTCAGTAACACTAGCCAATTGAGCATTTTTACAGTCTAATTTCTCTTCCATCACTTGCTTCAAGATCTTCAAAGCCAATAATTCCGCTTCTTTCAAAGTCAAAGATTTATGGTATTCATTTTGTAATTCAGCTTGTGCCCCTTCAGACCCTGATCCTATAGCCTTAGCTTCGTACCGATAGAAAGTACCACTTGGTTCAGCATGGTATAATTGAGGTCCCTTTTGTTTATCGATTCCAGCAATCAACAATGCCACCCCAAATGGTCTAGACATAAGTCTCTTTTCACCACCTGCACCTTCACCGAATCTCAATGCCAAATCACAAACATTTTGCGTCAAGCTTTCCACTTGAATCTCTTCATCGTAGTACAAATCATGAGTAAGACTGCTGACTCTGGCGTGATCAATCATGGATCTGGCATCTGCAGTTAACCCCGACATGGCACACCCGATATGTCTGTCGACTTCCAAAATCTTTTCAATAGAAGTGTGCTCTAATAATGGAGAGGTAACTCTTTTTTCAACACCCAAAATAACCCCTTCAGATGTGGCAATCCCTATAGCTGTGGAACCCAATTTGATGGCTTCAAGCGAGTATTCCACTTGGAACAATCTCCCTTCGGGAGAGAACGTGGAAACACCTCTATCGTATTCACTTCTTGTTAAGAACATAGTTGAAGTTGATAGTTTTTACAGTGGCAACTTCGCGATTTGGAATAAAAAAGCGACACTGAGTTTTTGGTAGAGTATAAGCCGATATAAAAGATATTTTGTATTTCTAGGACATATGACTACTTAAAGAAACATTTAAGAAGGAGGAGCCAATTCGACAATCTTTTCAGCAGCAGGGTCTAAATCTTCGAAAGCGTATAATTTCAAACCGGAGTTGTCAATCAATTCTTTAGCCTTTTCCATGTTAGTACCTTGTAATCTGACGACAACTGGAATGTCCAAGTTGAAGTTTTTGGTGGCGGCGATTAAACCTTCAGCGACGTAGTCACATCTGACAATACCACCGAAGATGTTGACGAAAATACCGTTGACTTTCTTGTTGGATAAGATCAATTCAAAGGCCTTTTCAATGGTTTGTGGAGTAGCAGTACCACCACAGTCCAAAAAGTTAGCAGGAGAACCACCGTATAACTTGACGATATCCATGGTGGCCATAGCTAAACCAGCACCGTTAACAATGTTGGCAATGTTACCATCCAATTTGATAAAGTTCAAACCGTATTTAGAAGCTTCAACTTCTTGAGGGTCTTCTTGAGTTGGGTCTCTCCAGGAGAAGACTTCTTCTTGTCTAAAGTCGGCATTATCATCGAAACCTAATTTGGCATCCATGGCTAACACTTTGTGGTCTGGAGTTTCAGATAATGGGTTGATTTCCACTTGAGTACAGTCTCTTTCGATGAAAACTTTGTATAAGTTTTGGATGGTGGTAGCAGCTTCTGGGATAGCTTCTTGGGTGTAACCTAAAACAGATGCAATTTCGGTGGCCAATTTGTCGGAAACACCTTCGTTCAAAGGAACTGGGAAGGTTTTGATGGCATCTGGGTCTTTAGCAGCAACACCTTCAATATCCATACCACCTTGAGAGGAAGCAACAATCATTGGAGATTGAGTGGATCTATCCATTAAAATGGCAAGGTAAGCTTCAGTTCTAGCGTCTCTACATTCACAGATGTAGACAGCAGTGACTTCTTTACCAGCAGCACCAGTTTGTTTGGTGATCAATTTGTGACCCAACATTTTTTCAGCTAATTCCTTAGCTTCATCAGCACTGGAGATAACTTTAACACCACCTTGGAATCCGTTGTCAAAGTGACCTTTACCTCTACCACCGGTCAAAGCTTGAGCCTTGATGACCAATTTACCAGAACCCAAGGCTTGGGCGGCTTTGTAAGCACCTTCTGGAGTGGTAGCAGCTTCACCTTTTGGCACACCCACGCCGTATTTGGCTAATAAAGCAGCGGAACGGTATTCGTGTAAAGATAAAAATCTTTTTTGGTTAACAACCTGGGAAGAATGTTAGTAAGTCTGCTGTATACAGTGGTACATCAATTGGTCCTGAATGGTTACACAAACACGCGTTTGCAGTGTTATTGTGGGAAAGGTGTAGGCGTCAAATGTTTTGGTCCTTGATTCGGAAGCCTGTGAAACGAGGGTCTTAATATGTGCAAAAACTCGGGGGAAAAAAGGTATGGAACACATTGGCTTGACACAAGACATTGACCAATTGATGACTAAGGGATTTGAGAAAGGTTACATACTTTAGCAGTTCTAAGGAAGGATCTAGACAACATAATTGAGTTTAGTTAAAGAAAGAAAATTCCCAATCCGAAAAAAAATCGTTGATGAAAAAATGCGTTTCTGTTGTCCGAGGGGTAAAGCCTAATTAATGGTTACAAGAGAGTGGAAAAAAACATCGCATTAAACTCGCCCCAACTTACCGCGAAATTGGCGGTACACTTCGCGGTAGTAGGCTCGGGCATTGGCACCCCGCGATATGGGATTCTGAAATGTGAATGGAGGGGTGTGTTGCGATTTTTCAAAATACCGGGACTCGCATTAGAGTTCTCGGATCAATGATGCAAACAGATAGAGGGCCATTTTTTTGCAGTAAAAAGAGGTTGTGCTGCCAGGGGGCACAATTGAGTGTGTTGGTGCCTGCAGAGTGTTTGGTGTAGACTTTTGCAACAACAAAGAGGCCTGGTATGGTTGGTGTTGGGAACTTTGGTTTTGGCAGCGTTCCTATATGCACCGAGGCCCCGGTGACAGGTTGTCGCGGGCTCGGGCGCGACATTGCGACACGCCACGGCACAGCTACAGACGGCAGAAGCAGCAGAGGAGAAGAAGCGATAACCAGCAGAAACGAAAGACAGAAACGAAAAAGCAGGAACGAAGAGACAGGAACAGCGGACTGCAGATACCAGTAGTTTGTATGGTTAATCTTGCGTTCTTGGACCTGCACATTTTCTGACCACATTATGCTGTAAAAAGCCATCTCATCGCTTCGCATTTCTCAATATTTTAATACTTCTATTATCCAGCATGAAGCACGTAAGACATAGCAACTACGACGACGATGACGTGATTGCCAAATCCATACGCCGCAACGACGATTCTGACGACGACGAGTTTGGCGGGTTGACTTTTGGGTCTTTGAGTGCAGCCCAGAAGTCGCTTTCTAAGAGGAAGGATGATTACAGCGATAGCGAAACAGAAACCACACGAAGCACAAAACAAGAGAAGATCAGACCAGAGAGCACCAAGCCAGAGAGCAAATCACGAGAGAGCACAAGGTCAGACAAATCACAAGGAAGAAGCGATCCTAGGGACCATAGGCACAGTCTGAGAGTCCAGAGAGACGAGAAGCACAAGGAAAAGAATAGACACAAGCATGCACCCACAGAAGCGTCGTCCAAAAAGCCGGTTTCGAGGATACGGAAGCTCGAAGTGAGCCCCAAGTACGCTAATAACCTCCATACAGATATACGGTTCGATGCTGCGTACGGGAAAGCAGATCTTCAAGAGACTAGAAAGAACTATGCGTTCTTAGATGACTACAGAGAGAATGAAATTAACGAATTGAAAAGAGCCATTAATGATAAGAAGACGTTCAACAGACTCAGTACGTACGAGCAGAATGAAATCAAAGACCGTCTCCAGTCCTTAAAGTCCAGACTTGATACACTTAAAAATAGAGATTTGGAATTCAAAGTGTTGGATGACTATAAGAAAGAGCAAATGGAAAATTTCCGGTCTGGAAAACAATCTACGCCTTACTTCTTGAAGAGAAGCGACCAGAGGAAGTTAATCCAAAAGGCCAAGTTTGAAAATATGAGGCCAGTGCAAAGAGAAAAGGTTATGGAGAGAAAGAGGAAAAGAAAATTGGGACGTGAATTCAGAGAATTGGAATTTAGGAAACAACCTTAAATTAAAAAAAGAACTATATGACAAGATTCGTAACTATACAAAAGCAACATCTATGATTGGAAAAAAAAGTGTAGTATCTGGAACAAAACGTAGAAAAATACCTAACTCTGAAGCGGTCTTTTATGACAAAGCAAATTATTAGTTAATATGGTGATTATTTTTTGATCTCATTAGAGACCCAGTCTTCCCAACTACCAACGTAATTACCTCTTTTTTTGTATCCGAAAGTCTTGGCCAAGTCCTCAGCAGCAGTGGATCTAATACCTGCTAAGCAGTAGAAAATAAGCTCTTTATCTTGAGGAGGTTTTGGGAATCCAAAGTTCTCTTCAAAGTCTTCTTCGTTTAATCCTAAAGCACCAGGATTAGATTTGAATGGGATATTTATGGCTCCTGGAATATGTCCTTCTTGGTATTCCACTGGTTCCCTAACGTCAACTATGACGGATTCAGGTTTGGGTTCGTTGATCAATTGTTTAATTTGCTTGTAGTCATAGATTTTGGCTTTGCATTCTTCAGAAATAACACTGTAGAATCTGGTTTGACGACAAGCATTGAAGACACCGGTTCTGGTGGATGGCACAGCGGGGGCGAATCTCAACGCCATGGAAGATGCAGGACGGCTGGCGATGGCAGTTCTGCTCATCACCACCGGAATTGAAATGAGTTTCCGAAACATTGTTTGTTTTAAAGGGTATGAGATAGTTGATTAATCTGGAGCTTTTTTTGAGGAAAAACAAAAAAAGTTCAAAGGGCCAGAAAATGCAACAACAATGGGATCAAAGTCTTGGATCCAATCGGGTTCAAAGATGTATCTATAAAGCACTTGGTCAAGGAACAAAGAATTAACGTCTTTCAAAAACTTTTCTCCCTGGGAAACTTTCTCACTTTTTTTCGTGCTTGGTTTTTTCTTGAAATTGATCGGGTGCGATCAGTTTTGATCGCAGTAGAGTCATAGAGCGGACACGGAGCCGCCTCAGAAACGGCCGCCTATTTTTCATCCTTTTCTAATCCTGTTGTTGAAACTATATCTCTAAACAACTCTATATAATAATGAAGTCGTAAATCATGAGGTTGAACTAATTGAAATAATTAACGCTGGAGACTTGTGGTTTTAAAACAATCCATCAATTTCTCCATCTTCATTAACTTCAACATTCATAAATCCACAGTGGGTTGGCAACCCTGGGATAGTTTGAATCTCGGCTGCTAAGGCGTACAAGTAACCGGCACCAATAGAAGCTCTAACGTCTCTAATTGGGAAAGTGAACCCGGTAGGTACTCCTTTCAAAGCAGCATCGTGACTCAAAGAATATTGAGTTTTAGCAATACAAATTGGTAAGTTACCAAATCCTTGCTTGGTGTATAAGTCGATCTTCTTTTGGGCTTCTGGTAAGAATTCCACATCACCGGCACCGTACATGGTTTTGGCGATGGTTCTGATCTTATCTTCGACACTTGGGGTTTCAGTATCGTACAAGAATTGGAAGTTCTTGTCAGTAGCATTACAGGCTTCAATGACACCATTAGCCAAGTCCACTGCACCTTTACCACCTTCTTCCCAGTGGTTAGAAACAATGGCATCGGTAGCACCGTACTTCAAAGCTTCTTGTTTGATGATTTCGTGTTCTCTGTCGGTATCAGAAGACATCTTGTTAATAGCCACAACCACTGGCAAACCGTAAGTTTTGGCGTTTTCAATGTGCTTACCTAAGTTGGCACAACCAGCTTGTAACAAGTCGACGTTTTCTTCAGTGTAGGCAGGAGCCAAAGGAGCACCGGCCTTAACTTCTGGACCACCACCATGAACTTTCAAAGCTCTGACGGTAGCAACAATGACAATACAGTCTGGAGTCAACCCAGAGCTTCTACACTTGATGTTCATGAACCGTTCACCACCCATGGTGAAATCGAAACCAGCTTCGGTGACAACATAACCTTCTTGTTCTTTTCTTTCTTCTGGAGTCAAATCTGGAGAAGTACCGGCCAATTTGAGAGCCATTTTATCGGCCAAAATAGAAGATGCTCCAATGGAGATGTTGGCGAAAGGACCTGCGTGAACAAACACTGGAGTACCTTCTAAAGTTTGCATGATATTTGGCTTAATAGCATCTTTCAAAAGAGCAGTTAAAGCACCTGCACATCCAATATCTTCACAAGTAATTGGTTCACCAGACTTGGAAGAAGCAACCACCATTTTACCCAATCTTTCTCTCATGTCTTCCAAAGAGTTGGCCAAAGCTAAAATGGCCATACATTCAGAGGCAACAGTGATATCGAACCCAGTCTTACGGGTCATACCCTTTTCGGTTGGAGCTTCACCAACGGTGATTCCTCTTAAGAATCTGTCGTTACAATCAACAACTCTTCTCCAAGTAATGGATTCAGGGTCGATATCTAATCTGGCAAACCTGGAGGCTTCTTCTGGAGTCAAATCATCAGGGTTGGTCTTGTTGATTCCCAATTTCTCTAATCTCTTTAACATACAGACTGGGAATTTTCTAACACCTTTTTTAGCAGGTACCAATCTCTTGTATAAAGGACCGTCTTTTTGAGTGCTTTCATGGAACATTCTGGTATCGATGGCTGCAGCCAACAAGTTGTTGGCCATGGTGATGGCGTGGATATCACCGGTGACGTGCATGTTGAATTCGTCCATAGGAATGACCTGGGAGTACCCACCACCAGCAGCACCTCCTTTGATACCGAAAGTTGGACCCATAGATGGTTGTCTGACATTGGCAAAGACGTTTTTGTTCAAATGGGCACCTAAAGCTTGGGCCAAACCCACGGTAGTGGTGGATTTACCTTCACCTAAAGGAGTTGGAGTGATACCGGTAACAAGAACGTATTTTCCGTTGACTTTGTTCTCTAATCTGTTCAACAAGTCAAGAGACACTTTGGCTTTGTAGAAACCAAAAGGTTCGAGTTCTCCTTCCAAAATACCAGCTTCAGCAGCCACTTGGTTGATTTTCTTTGGCTGTTGAGCTCTTGAAATTTCGTAATCACTTGGCACTGGGGTTTGCAAGTCGAGTTTAAGAGGGTTGGTGAACTTAGGAGTGGCGTTGTTCTTGTTGTAGTGGTTCTTAGCAGCAACAACCACATTATCTAACAAAGAAGCAACGGTCATTGGGCCAACTCCACCAGGAACTGGAGTGATTAATCTGGCTTTTTGAGAACAAGAAGCAAAATCACAGTCACCAGCCATTCTGGAGCCGGACTTGGCAGTAGCGTCTTCGACGAAGTTGGTACCAACATCGATAACAACAGCACCTTCTTTCAACCATTCACCTTGAACGAAATTGGCTTGTCCGATAGCAGCAACAACGATATCGGCATGAGACAAGTAAGCCTTGATTTGGTCGGCTGGGGTCTTGGAGTGCAACACAGACACGGTGGCATTGGCCTTGGTCAACAAGTTGGCCATTGGCTTACCTACAATGTCGCTTCTTCCTAAAACCACGGCATTGGAACCGGCGATGTCCACATCGGACTCTTCGAGCAATTTCAAAATCCCTTTTGGAGTGCATGGCAAGAAGTAAGGGTTACCGCCCTTCTTGTTCAATTCACCCACATTGTAAGGTCCGAACCCATCGACGTCCTTTTCAGCGTTAACGGCGTTAGTAACGGCGGTTTCGTCAATGTGACTTGGTAATGGTAACTGCACTAAAATCCCGTCAACCGACAACGAGTTGTTTAATTCGTTGACTTTGGTTAACAATTCAAACTGAGTCACTGATTCAGGCAAGTTGATGATTTCACAGTCAATTTTAGCTTCTTTAGCAGCTTTTAACTTCATTCTAACATAAGTAGAAGAATCAGGTCTTTCACCAACTTGAATAATAGTTAATTTTGGAACGAAATCGCCGTGCTTAGCTTGAATTTGCTCAATTTCCTGGTGGATATTTTGACGGATAGAGGCAGCAATAGCCTTGCCGTCGATGATTTGAGCCATGTTTTATTGGTTTTTAGCTTATTACAACAAAACTTATGGAATTAAAAACGTTGTTAAAAATTTTCAGGTGCCTAATCGTTGGGGTTTTATATATTAGTTCGTCGTATGGAACAAGAGTCAACAGAGTCATGGTACTGCATACAAACACTCTACAAACAATTATGATAAAAAACTTACCTTGCAGATTATTCATCGCAAAAAATGAAACTCGATAACGGCCTAATTTCGCGTCCTGCATATAAACCCGATGCCCATCTACCTGATTCGTTTATGTTAGTTGTTGGAGCTTTGCAAGATCGTCGTCTTCGAATGTGTCTATTTTCAAGCTTTGGAACTGCAGTTTAGCAAAAAGACCATGGAGCACGGTTCCGGGTCCCAAATTGACTATGGTGTCCACGCCGAGCTGCTCTAAAGTGTTCATTGATTGCACCCATTGTACTGGCCTTGAGTTCACAGAAATGACGTTGTAAACTGCCTCGGCCGGGCTGGCGATAGATCCTGTAAGATTGGATATGATTGGAACTTTTGGGTCGTTTTTGTCGTTCTTCTGTGGCTCTTTTGCCATAAACTCAAAGAGTCGGGGCTCGATATCGGCCAAAACGCTGCTGTGGAACGGAATCTGCACAGGTAAGCTTGTAGTTCGAGAAATTAGTCGCTTGGGCGTGTTGATATCGTCCACTGTCTTCTGTATCGCTTTTTCGTCACCCGAAACCACAATTTGAGCAGTGGAGTTAATATTGGCAAGAATACCTGCTTTCAAACACTTTTCCCTAATGGCATCGAAATGTGCTGGTCTGAACAAAAGCACTTTCATGGTGTATCCAGGAAGCTTTTGCTGAAGCGACTCTAGCAACTGGCCGCGTAGGCGGACCAATTGTACGCCCTGTGTCAAGCTAAGGGTGCCATTCAATACGAGCGCCGTGTACTCGCCCAAAGAATGGCCTAGCACCGCCGCAGCGCCCCTGCCAGCCGTATTTATCGTGCTAACTCCATAGACGTCGTTCAAAATGGTATTTGTGGCCACAGTAGCAGTCATGATGGCCGGCTGGGCATTGGATGTGCTGAGCATCCAGTTGTGGTCGTTTGTAGATATTTGGCGAGAAAAGGGCACCCCCAACGCCTCGTCCACTTCATCAAGCACGTGTCGGATTGCATTGTGGTGTTTGAGGTACGGCTGTAGGAGCTTGGCCCGTATAAAGCCCTGTCCTGGACAAGTAAGTGCAAACTTCATGGTGAAGAGAGTAGAGGTGAAGCGCGGGGCAATGGCACCAGTTAGCGAGAGTGTCGCGAAAAGCGTGGCAGGGCGGCACAGCGGCAGGCAGAAACGAGAGTGGCCGCAAAAAGGTATACAAAGCAGCAGGCAGCCGGTACGGGCTTTGCCGATGAAAAAAAAGACTACGCGGGCCCCTCACCCACTCAGACTCAGACCCAGAGCCAGACTCAGACTCAAAACTCAGACTCGAACCTCAGACTCAAAATCAGCTACTGCACCACGCGTCTGCTCGTACCAAATTACCGCAATCGGCACACCGAACGCGCGAACTTGGCACGAACGCAAAATCACCTGCCCTTCGCCTTACAACATCGCCCCGACGAATCACGCGGCCCGTAGTAAAAAAAAAAGAAAGAAAAAAAACATCAAAAAATAAACAACCATCACCGACCTAAAATTGGCTCCCCCCCTTGCCCATTTCTCGCCCCAAATTTGTTGTTTTTCCACTATTTGTTTTTTTCCTACTACTTATTTTTTTTCTTACATAACACCCAAATGTCTGAAGTCAAACAAGCTAAAGATGCCCTTGTGGCCTCATTATTCGAATTGTCCAGATCCGCTTCGGACGCCGCTTCTGCCACCGCCAACTTATACAAAGTTTCCCACAGTGGTAACGAAGCTAACGTTGATAGTTTAAACAGTTTGGCTAAAGCTATTAACACTTTGGTTGCAAGTATTGATGCTCCACCAGCAGACGGAGCTTCAAAGCCAATAAAAAAGAAGGTCGAAAGAGACCCTAATGCTCCAAAGAAACCATTGACCATGTACTTTGCTTACTCTTTCCATATCAGAGAACAAATTAGAGATGAAAGAAAAGCCAACGGATTACCACCATTGAGCGCTATTGAAATGAACGCGTATGTCAAAGATCGCTGGAATGGGTTATCAGCCGCAGAAAAGGCCGTTTGGCAAAAGAAATACCAAGATGAGTTGGTTATCTATAACAAGCAAAAGGACGCTTATAAAGCGCAATTAGCCGGTAAACCAATTGCTACCCCAGAAGCTATTGCCCCACCACCAATTGCACCTTTACCAACTATTTCAAGTTCAAGCGAAAGTGACAGTAGTTCTGACGATTCAGAGATTGAACCAAAACTTGAAAAGAAGAAGAAGGAAAAGAAGAGAAAACACGACAAGGAAAAGAGTGAAAAGAAGAAGAAATCAAAGAAGCAAAATTAGGTTTCATTTTTCAATTCATCCCTGTTTTTTTACATTTGAGAATTTTTGTGGATCTGTATTATCTTTTTGAAAAAAGTGTTTTACTTACTGTTTTATTTTGTATTATTGAATATAATTTTTATTGTTTTACTAGAAATACTGCCTGACGTCTGTCTACATTCTCTTCTGCTTGGTGATGTGTGCTTTCAACACCTTTTGTCTGTCTCTTAACGACATTTTTTGCTTACCTTGCACAGACCTCTTGTGAATCATCATCACAAAATTCTTCTTTCTGGCTTTCTCCTTATTGGTAGTGGAATGTGGATTTTCTCTCTTTCCTTTTCTAGACCCGAACTTCTCTCTACCTTCTCTTCCTTCCTTAGCATGTTCGATTCTTTCTTCTCTTAATTGCTTGTATTTGACTTTACCCACAAGAGAGTCTCCGTCAACTGTGTCATCGGTCTTGATTCCCATCTGCTTTTCGACCCCGGCCTGAAGCTTAAGCTCATCCAACTTGGCGAAGTCCGCTGGTGTTAAGATCTTTCCAGAAAGAAGCTGTTTCATGGCCTCTTCTGCGCTCACGGCCGGTTCGCTTTCTGTAGACTCTTTAGCCTCTTCGTTTTCGTCGTCCGATAACTCGAGCTCTGAGTCGTCGGAGTCTTCTTCATCCTTTTCTTCGGCCTTGTCGTCTTCACTGTCACTGTCACTGATATTGTACTCCTTGTCGCTTTCAATATCGATCCAGTCTCCTTCAATGTCGTCGTCGCTTTCTTCATCGTCACTCTTCATTTCCACTTCCCAGTCTTCAGGGTTCTCGTCCCCGTCATTCTCAAGACCTTGCTCTTGCTTCCATTTGGCCAAAAGATCGAGCCCGGCAATGGACGTAACCGAGTTTTCCACCCCGTATTCCAATTTCTTACCTGATTTGGTGCTAGACATCTCCATGCTGGCAACTTTTCCTCTGTCTTTTCTGTGCAACATTTCCGGAGCCACTTCTCTGTATAACGAGATCAACCCACGAGCTGCTGTCATCACAGCTTTGGCCTTGGACCCTTTATACTCCGTCAAATCTTGTAACAATGTTTTATCAATGGCCAAAGGTGCTCTGGCTAAGATTTCACGGATAGTGTTTAACCCGGCACTGGCTACTTCTGCTGAAACACCATCACTGACAAACTCATCGGCGATCTTTCTTACAACGACCAGAATACTTTCTGGAGGCACTAAATCGTGAGAGGCCTGAGCAGCAGCAGCCATGATCTTGGTGACATCTCTTTGTTTGGGAGTCAAATATTTCAAGAAGAAACTGTAGATTCCCAAAACTGTCAACTTGTGGGACCCAATCAACCTAGATATCAAGTTCATGAACAAGATCTTTTGTTCCAAGTTGAATTTATTGGAGTTTTTTCCACTCAAATGGTCCTGATACAACAGCTCAGCAAACCCTTGTGGATCACGAAGAAGATGAATGGCTGAGAAGTTAAGGAAGTACTGGTTCTGCTTGCTGTTCTTTTTCTTCACTGCTTTCACTGCCTGTTCCAATTTTTTACCTCTTTTGGACGTCTTCTTGTTAATCAGCAACTTATGTCTTAAAGCACTCATATCCACGTCATCGTCGTCACTAGAGTGCTCTTCAAAGTTCTCTTCTCTTTCTTTGTCGGCACCCAAGAAGAATCTGGCACCTGCCACACTCACTTTTGCTTCTGGATGTAAAGCAGCTTGGGTCATGATCTCAACGGTTCTGGAATCGTCCCAAATCCCTCTTCTCCAAAGTTCTCTGGTTAATTTGGTGGCCCAGAGCCCTTGTGTATCTCTTTGCTCAAGCAAGTTGAACAATAATGCTTGTGTAGAACGGTTGATTTTCTGGTGTTTGGTACCAGTGTTAACAGCCTTTAAAAGCGTCACTAAAGTGCTATAAATTTGACGACGAAGTGCTTTGGCGTGCTGTCCTGCCATGGTCCCAGCACCAGCAGACTTAGACGTCACACTCAAGAGGGGGAATATGGTCCCAATCAAGAATTCTGCAGAAATAACTCCTTTGTTTCGTAACATCGTTAAACATTGAATGATTTTCTCACGAAGATCCGGTGGTAAAGACCCATGATTATTCAACAATAAGTTCCTCAAATCTTCAGGGAAATGGGCAGTTTCTTTTGGGTAGCAGTTACAAACAGCAGAAACAAATCCTACAAGATCACTGAAGGCTTGGGTGTTATTTGTGGTGTCGTCAGGGTTCGTTAAAAAGATGTCTCTTAAAGATTCATAATGACTTAACTGTTGCATGAACTCCTCGTGGTACGATTCGGGATCTCTCTTCACCACATTTTGAAGTAAGATGATGTTGGTGGGGAGAACGGCCACTCTTCTGTTCTTAGCCATATTTTATGTTGGTAGTTATATATGCTTTAGTTATATCCTTTTTTGAAAAAACAGAGATGCGTTTTGCGATGAGATAACACCAATTATTTTTGATTGTCAGTGCACGACCTATTTTTTTTCTATACACTTTGGATGCAAAAAACTCCCATAACCCATTTATTTAATTATTTGATACACCAAGAATCTGGTCCATATTTATATAGTTGATCTTCTTGGACAACTTCTTGATTTCCTTTCCACCAACGGCTTCCACAGCCTCGGCCACTCCCATATTGTCCACATTAATAGACGTCTTCTTTCTTCTTTTAGTACCACTGGTATTACCTGCCATTTCATCGGTTTCTGCCTTTAATCTCTTTCTTTCTTGTTCTAACAAGTAATCTTTGTACATGTTAGTCCAGGCCACTTCTTTACGACGCACTGTTTCCTCGTCATTCAAATAAGCCTCTAATTCCTCATCATCTCCGTCTTGCTCAGTTAAAGTTTCCTCTGAAGACACCATATCAAGGTAATGCTGAGTGGATTTGCATTTTTCCACCAAATTCTTAGGAGCATTGGGATCATTTTCCACGTCTCGTCTCCGTTGCTCGGCAACATTCTTGGAATTGGCATCTGCTAGTCTCTTTTCTTCCAAGATAGCCTCATATCCCTTGTTGATAATGGCTGTGAAACTCAGCAACTCTTTTTCGAGAAGTTCTGGGTTGAACCCTAACGCTTTCATTTCCCGGTAAAGAACAGGATTATCGTCTATCATTGAGGACATAGACAGAGACCCTTGAGACTGCGACGAGCCGGGAGTGTCAGTCTCTGCAGCTGGAGTGGAACTTTCAACCGCTTCCACGTCTTCAAGTTCTTGTGTGGACTCAGTAGTTGCGGGAGCAGCCTCAGTTGTTTCTGGCGCACTTTCTGGACTCTCTGCGGCGGCATTCACAGCCTCCGCAACAGCCTCGGTAGCTTCAGTGGGTCGCACAGCTGGGGCAGCGACAGGCTTGGTGATCTCCTTTCTAGCATTTCGTATAGACGCAAGTCTAGAAGGAGGACCCTTTTTAGCACCCGCACGTAACCCCACCAACCTAGTGGGCCCAGGCTTGCCAGTGTTTTGCAAAGCATCATTCACTTTCTTGATCTTGGCTTCATAAGCTTCCTTCATTTTCTGTTTCTTAATGGCTTGTCTGTTGAAAGAAGGTGGGTTAGAAGATGCCAAAGTATCAGCTTTCTGTCTGAATTGCTGAAGCGACAAATTCCCCGAATCAGTTTTACTGAACTCTCCCAACCTTGTCTGCAACGTTCCCTCCGAAACATGCGCCACTGCTACTATTTCCGCATGAGATCTGTTGAACCCGTTCATTCTGGCCGCTAATAAAATACAGGCACCCGCAATACCTGCGGGTCTTCTACCTTCGTGGATCCAATCGGCAGACATTCTTTTAGCAATCATCATGGCGTCTTTGATAACCTTGACCCTGCCATTTTCCCTTTCCAGGTCGAACTGGAGCTTTTCAGCAAAATGTGATATGAAAAGTGAAGGGTCAGCTAGGGGGATTTCCACAATGTTCAAGTACCGCACCATTTTTAAGAACGTAGCACCTAATGTGAACACTGATATTTGCAATTTGGAACTAAAATCGATCAACAAATGGTGTGTTTTCTCCTTTCTGCACGCAATGTACAAGCAAGCCGCAGTGACGTTCTGAGACCTTCTACCTTTAACAAAGTTCTGATTCAAAGCCAATATAAACCAACTGTAACCCGCATCTGCGATGAAATCAGGAATATTCAAAGAAGCCGCCAAATCACGTATACTTCTTCTCCCGTTGTTCAACGTCTGTTCCCGAGAGTCCATGGCGTTCTGTCTGCCCACAAGCGTGGGTCTACTCTGGCCATAATTAACCATGGTACCCTGTACTACCGCACCCCCACTAGCAGTTTCACCAAAAGAGACCTCGCTCACTATGGGGTTTTCGTACGCAACACATCCACATCCCGTACACGTCAAGTTCCCTGAGTTGGTAGTGAGATCCGACACAAGCGGCGCCGAACATCGACTACACTTTTTTGCAGTCACAGACATCGATTACTCTTCTCTAGCAAAGTAAAGAAAAAGAAAAAAAAATAACAAACTAAGTGCGATATATCTGAGGAAAGAGTTTCACAAAAAAAAGGCGAAAGAAAGAGTATACAAAAACAACCTTTAGGTCAAAGCTTTTGCCATAGTTAAAAAGTGAAAAAAACGCGAACTGTTCGTCAACGAAACTGAAACTGCAATTTTTTGAGGGGTTTTTGCACCAATCATGTTTGTGGATTTCCTTTATTTTTTATTTTATTTTTTTGCCTATCCTGTTGTTTTGGGAAACAATACTGACACTGTTATTAGAGTTTGCCGTACATGCAACATTCCGTAACCGCGTTTCAACGCCAGGTTTGCTCCGCTTGTTTGTATGGCACAAGTTTCTGCTGTTTTGGCGAAGATGTGTTGTTTCTAAGGTGAAAAGTTAGACATATGATGCAGATATGCTAGAATGCTGGCTTTTTGTGTCAAGTGCCACAAATACAGCTCGGATCACTGCTCGTTTCCATTGAGTACCAGCCACAGAGTCACCCACTTGCTGCAGCATCCTTTCACCACCCTCTCCCTCTACCATCAACTGCAAAAACTAACTTTGCCAGGGCACACAATTGGGGCAAAAGTCGTGTATATACCATGTTCATTATCAGTAGATCAATGGCAAAAAACAGGGGTGCGACAGGTAACTGTAATAATATCCCTTTTGCTACCTTGCAGCTTCTTTTGGATACGAATATAATTGACACAAATACACAAAAAACCCCGTTAAACACAAACAAACAAACTTTAAAGCCACAAATAATGTCGACACAAAACGAAGTTGTAAATTTCGACAGGGAGTTCACTTTACACCCTGGTGAAGTTCAATATGTCAAAAGAGCTTCAAATAGGGATAAGACTAGAACTGCTAAGCCTGATAATTTATATATCATGCACTCCCAATTATCAAAGGATCACGCAGAGTTGACCAACGATAATGGCATTTTGAAGTTGAAAGATACTGACTCCAGTTTTGGAACTTTTATCAACAACCAATATCTTTTACCGGGCAAAACTTACAAGTTAGTGTCAGGCGACACGGTCAGTTTCATTATGCTCAAATCTTATGACCAAATCCGGCAAAAAATTGACAGTTTGCAGGACGCCGACCGTCCAATCATGTTAGCGGATTTTGGCAGCCCCAAAACTTTGTTGAATTTTGAAATCCGGGTACTTAGTATGCCCCACGACGTGGTCGATGTGGGTTTTTACTATAAAAGGACCTCCGATTCCCCATCTGCTGCTTTTGATAAAATTTCAAAATTCCTGGATATGGGTTCAAACGAAGTTAATGACGATGCTACTATAGCTTTCAATGATGGTGATGATGATAGCTGTATTGAAATTGTCTCTCACAGAGACGCCAGTGGTGATTCTAGTGGTGAAACCGCTGTTGAGGATCAAAACCTTTCTTGGTTAGACAAGGAATTTGCTGCTCAAAAAGCTAAAGCTTTAGCTGACTTCCATAGTGGTAAAGATGAACATTCCGAGGAGGAAATGTCTGACAGCGATGAAGATGAAGAGGAAACCACTGTTCCTGATGCTGTTTTCTATACGAAGTGCCGTGAAGCCCTTTGTAACTTCTTCACCGCTAACTACGATGGAGAAGACGACACAGATGATTACACAGAAAATTCTGGCCTGTCAGATGCTTCTGAGGACGAAGATACTAGGATAGATATCTTGGAGTTTGTTCAGGACCTGGAGTCGGGCTCTTCTGAGTCTGACGACTCTGACTATGATGCCCCAAACCGTACGGTGGAAGTCGAAGAAGCGGACGATTCTGATGATTTGGAGTCCGAGTCTGAAAGTGTTGACTTGGCAGACGAGGTGTTGTTCCTTTCCAAGCCAAAGAAGTCGTTGGCCCAATTGGAAAAGGAATGGCAAGATCAAAGAGAAGATGCTATGATCGCATATCTCCAGCAAGAAGGGTATCCCGAAGACGAAGATGGCCGTCTTGTGGAACTAGATGGCGACGACTCTGGCTCAGAAGAAGAATGCTCTTGTGACTTTGACGATGGCAATGATATTCCAGAAGAAGACTTGCACGAGTTTTACGTTCGGGATTACGACGAAGACACCGAAGATGAAGATTACAATGATGACGGGATGTACTACGTATTGACATCCAAAGACCCCTCCACACCAGAACAGCCAAAGTCTAAGGCCAAGGAATCAAAGGCCCGTAAGTTGATTAAAGCTGTTTCCAAAGAGGCTGCAAGAGTGCTTGTCTATGGTTCACTCACAGTGGTGGCCTTAGCAGCCTATGGGTCCATGAACCAGAAATAACTGATACCCTTTCTGCATTTGAAGCAGCACATGTAATTTTTATGGGTGGACACGGTGGGTTTTAATTGTAAGTCGGGGTTTAGATATGTCCTTTTCTAATTGTTTGGTTTGATTTACTTTTTTATACGTGTATGGTTTATTTACGTGGTTATATACACCAGATATATTGTTACAAGAAATACCGTTTATACTTTCTCTTTTTGTCATCTTCATAGTCCATGAACTGGTTCATGGGCAGCTGCATTGGAGGCAGCGATTGGTTCATTGGCAGTGGTGCCATCATCATACTGGGGCTGAATTGTGGCAGATGGCTCATCATTGGTTGGTTTTGTTGATGAGAACTAGGAGGCTGCATGGACAGGCCCATTTGCATCTGCTGCATTTGGTTCTGGTTCGGATTTTGGTTCTGATTAGGTTGTTGGCCCTGAGCTTGGTTCTGAGCTTGTGCCTGGGCTCTTTGACGGGCGATTTGCAACTGTCTAAGACGCTGGAAGTAGGCCGGGAACTTCTGTACCAAATTTTGCTGAATTTGTTTGGCTTGTTGAAGGGCAGCTTGCTGTTGTTGAGGATTCAACCTGTTTTTGTTGGGGGCCACACCCGTTTGGCCCATATTGATCAAGATATTAACACGACTTTGCAAGCTTTTGAAAGTGGCTTGATCTTGTGGGCTCAACATGGTCTGGAACAACTGCTGTTGCTGGTGTTGAAGGATTTGTCTTGCCTGCGCCGAAAGACCCCCAGATGGAGCACCAGACGAGCTAGGCATTTGTCCCACATTGTTCTGAGTATTATTGCCCACTCTATTCTGTTGATTTACTGGCATCTGTTGCTGAAGCTGCTGCATACGCTGGTTGGGCACCGGAACTTGCATGTTGTTAGCCATTGGAGAGCTGGCCATTGGAGAATTGGCCATTTGTGGTGATTGGAAGTTCTGGTTAAACTGGCCTGACGAACCAGAACCAGACAATGGTTGGTTCAGGCCCTGCATCTGTTGAAGTTTTTGCCTTTTGGCCTGTTGCTGCAACTGTGCCTGTTTTTGAGCTTGTGCTTGTCTCTGCTGGTTGGTTAACTGCTGCTGTGCAAGTTGACGTTGTTGCTGGAGCCGTAATTGTTGCTGTACTTGGGCCTGTTGCATTTGAGGTGTCATGTTTTGACGTGCAACACCGGGCACGGCATTTCCAGCTGGCAGGGGTGACTGGTTAGGCACCGGCGACGGCTTTTGAGAAACCATACGGCCATTGGGAATCTGTTGTTGCTGCTGTTGTATTTGTGCAGCTTGCTGTTGACGGGCCTGCAGCGCTTGCTGCATACGTTGTTGCTGCAGAAGCTGCTGCTGCTGTTGAATTTGGGGCACAGCAGTGCTTGCTGTAGGCAAAGACTGTTGAGGCATTTGCGGCGTGGAGCTGCTGGACCGGTGCTTCCCGTTCATCAATTTTTCAGGGCTCTGTCCAATATTGTTGTTTTGATCAATGGTATTGATACCACTACCTTGAGCTTGCATGGCAACAGTAGCATCTTTTTGTAACTTCTGGGCCTCTTTCCGCTTTCTGATATCTTCGATAAACCGGAGCCTCATAAATTGCCCTGTAGCCGATAAGTTTGAAGCAGGTCCTCCACTAATAGAAGAAGAAGCCAAAATATCGGTTTTCTTTGCCTTGATTTCAGTATCAATCGTACCTTCCTTAGACCTTCCTGGAGTGGCAGGGGTTCCAGGTGCCCCTGATGAAATGCCTGCAGTTCCACCAGCAGCACTAGCTCCAGATGTTGCCCCGGATGTTGCACCGCCGGCGCCCATCAAAGAAGTAGAACCACCAACAACCACCAATTTCTTTTCTGAATCGTCGGCCCGTTTGTACTTGTTTGATAATAAAAACATGATTTCTTCGTACTCCGAGGACCTGTGTAGCACCATTTCCTCTTGGTGAAGTTTCCGGGGTGGTTTCTCCATGGCTTCCCGATGACTGTGGACCATCTTGTAGTCTTGCAGTTTTTCATCCCACACTTTTTTGGGATATTCCGTCTCGGGGTGTAAAAGCTCATCTTGGGTGTATGGATTCAAAGGCACAGACAAATCAAGTTTCCGGTTGGTCAACGTCAAGATTTCCAGCTCCATTTGAAGCGATAACGGGTCGGTGAATTTGGTCAAAGCCGAATCCGTATGGTATAACAAGTCGTAGTATAACGAAAGCAGCGTGGGTTTGAGGATAGTCCTGTATGTCTTTGGTTTTGCTGGTGGAGCAGAAGAGGCTGAATCTGAAACGCTGGAGCCACTGCCTGCGGTGGTAGTGACATTGTTGGACGCAGATTGGCCTTCTTTGGTGTTGGTGGTCGCAGTCGTAGTACCAGAGGCAGCCGTATTGGTACTTGAACCATTCGTAGCAGTGGGCTTCCCAGCTGTACCATTGGTAGCAGCAGCCTCCACCATGTTCCGATGATCGTACACCTGGAGGATTATACAGCCATCGTAGGGCTTTATAGCGAAATCCTTGATTAACTCACTCATTTCTATGGGGATCTCTTCTCTCAAGACGTGGTGTAAGAAATCTTTAATCATAGGGGAATCTTTCGGTATTATGTTTGAGTCAGGCGAGTTATTAAACCGATAATGAGTTTCATAGATATGGAAAGTCATAGAAGGAGGGTATTTTGCATATTTTTTCAATATCTCCTCGGACGTATATGCAAACTCGTATCCTCTAATTTTTCGGAGTTTTAACTGTTGTTGATGTCTTAGTGCCAATAATTGCTGTTGTTTTTGGGCAGGCGTTAGCGTTGTGGAGTTAGCAATGTTGGCGCCATTAACCCCATTGATTCCAGCACCATGGCCATTGGGATTAGCCGCCAAACTACCATTATTAGCCAATTTAGTCTCGCTCATATTGGAATTGAGTTAATGTTTTGTGAAAAAAGTGGGGGGCTTGAAAATACAGTAAAAAGAAGGCTTGAGCGTGCAAAACAAAACCACCACTACAAAATATAGCACACTTCTAGTCCAGAACTGACTTTAAAACCCACAAATGAACCAGTTATAACGATGGATTGGTTCGAAAATAGACACCAATATCACTGTTATGCACTTTCAACAGGTTTTGAGTTGTATCGCGGAAAATTTATTTTGACATACAGTGTGTCACGTGATCATGACACAGTTGGGTAAGAAGGTATACCGAGACGTTAAACTGGCTAAAATGTGTATTGGTCATTATGTGTACATAGAGTTTATCGTTAAAGGTTGGATGAGTCACTGGTCAAGCAAAACTCAAGGAGCTTATACAATTTCATGCGGTCCACTTCGTTGAATACCCACAACCCATAAATCTCACCTAGTAAGTTCTTTACAATGATTAAGTTATCGTTTAATTCAACATCCATTTGTGAAATCCCATTATTGTTGATCCCCCGGGGGAAATAGTGCTTTATGACGTTATTTGGAAGTAATCCAATGGAGAAACATTGAGGGTTACTTCGATTCAATAAAATTAACCCATAGCAGAAAAGGTTCTGTAAATCGGTGAATGTTGGATAGAAATTGTGCTGGGGCACTTGAAAACCTCTCAAGTAAAGCGACAAGGTTCCTTGGAAGTCAGTTTTATTCCATTGTTCGCTGAATTCATCAAACTTATAAATCACACAATATGATGTGTTGTATAAGAGTTTTTTCACTGAAGGATCGTACCGACTTATAACGTTATAGTTGAGCGTATTTTTGTATAGTTCCAACGCCTTGTTTCGAGACAACTTTTCCTGTTTACTATCAGCCCTTTTGTCGGCCTTTTTCTCCTTCGATTTGGCCATGTTTTGTGTATATTCGAACGGTGCTTTTGAATAAGTTTTTTTACTATGCGACAAGCATTTAACAACCCTCACCATTTTTAGCCGGAGATATGCCGGAAATAAAATTATAATTGAGCCTCAGTTTGCTTTTTGAAAAGTTGCCGATTTAACCAATCTCTTCTTCTACCAAACATGTTTAAATTAGCTGTTAGAACCCATTTGACCCCTCAATTGACTTGTGGCTTCAAGTCCACAGTGCCACTTTTAGTCAAAGTAGGTGATTCTGTGCCAGCCGTGCCATTAATTGCTGAAAAGCCTGGTAACGAAGTTAGTCTTGCTGATTTGACAAAGTCTGGTAAATCCATTATTGTGGGTGTCCCAGGTGCTTTTTCTGGTCCTTGTTCGAGTCAACATCTCCCTGGCTACTTAGACAAGTTGTCTGCTTTCAAAGACAAGGGATACAACAATATTTACGTGGTTGCTGTTAACGATGTGTTTGTGGTTGATGCATGGGAAAAGACCCTTGTGAACAAGCCCTTAGACGGTCTTAAGTTCTTGGCCGACCCAAAGGGTGACTTTGTTGGTGCTTTAGACGCTAAGTTCGACGCTTCTGCTATCTTTGGAAACGAAAGATCCAAGAGATTTGCCATCACTGTGGAAGACGGCAAAGTTTCTCATACTTTTGTCGAGCCCGAGAACACCCCAATTGACGTTTCTGCTGCTGCAAATGTGTTAAAGAACATTTAGCTAGAGAGTTTGTAGCCATATAAAAAATTATACAAATTTCCACCTCCTCTCAGGTACCATATTAGTCGTAAAAATCGCAGCCAAAATTTTCAGCTTTGATGATCTTCAGACTAGCCTCCATACACCCTAAGAATGTTTTGCAGCTACATGCCGTGAGGCACAGCTCCTTACACCGACCATACCCCATTATACGAAGATGCAGAATAACACCACCAGTGCGTTGGAATAGTCTGTTCTCGGCACACGAAATCGAAAAGGCCAAAAAATGGCTAGTTGACTACACAGGCAGCAAAGTGCCGGCCCAGGAGTTTGAAATCTCGTACAGCAGAGCTTCAGGGCCCGGGGGTCAGAAAGTGAACAAGACTTCGAGCAAGGCCACCGTTGCCATGGGCCCAGACCGATGGCTAAACCCCCAATTTTGCTACTGGATCCCGGCCCCAATTTTGTCTCAGATTTCCACCAACAAGATTCGGTACGAAACCAAGACCGGTGGTCTTTTAATACAAAGCGACACCTCTAGGAACAGAGATGTCAACACCAACGAGTGCTTCAACAAACTAGTACAAGAGATAAAGTCTGTGGCGTATTTTGAAGAGGAAATGTCGGAGGAAGATAAGAAGAGGTGGGATGAGATTAAGGAAAAGGCCAAAGAGAAGCGATTGTTTCATAAAAAACGTCAAAGCGATAAGAAAAAGAGCCGGTCGAAGAATTTCGATCTCTAGAATGTCAAGGACGAGACTTTAGGAGCTGCACTGCCATTTAACAAGAACATGACATCTTCTGTCTCTATCACTGTGTATTGTAAGTAGTATTTATTCGCATTTCTGAAAAATAAAAACTTCACCATAGATGTCTAGCACTCGGCTTGAAGAGCCCATAAAAAGGGCCACTGCTGTGATCCAGGAGCAGATAGAGAAAGTGGTAGAGTCCCAGAAACAGGGATTGCTTCAGTATGAGTTTCCCAGCTCAGATTTAAGCGAAGAATTGGCCTTGCTGCTTGAACAGTGCGTGCAACAAGATACGCTCAGCTACAACATGTTGGTACCGGCCCAGACACCAGAAGAAGATAAAGAAGCATTGCAAAAGGAAGTGGACGCTTTCAATGCCGCATTGCCACAACGTATCAAGGAGACTGTTTATGCCAACAGTTTTGAGCTGGTATTGGCCGAGTACCTTGGGCGTATAGTGGAGCACCACAGAAACAAAGACAAGTCGCATAAAGACGTACACCAAGAGGTTGTTATTAAGGACAAAAAAGTCCTTATAGTAGTGGACGACGTAGATATCCCCAGCTTCAACCGTATGTTTGTGGCATTAGACTTTGTGTTGTTTATGGTGTCCAAAGACAAGGCTTTGAAGAGGATATTCCACCGTCTTGTGTCTACGATTCTGGAATCATTGATTGAAGTATCAAGCAAGCAATTGAGCGTGTTCTGGTACTACATGGAGTCTATAGTGCCGCAGCTTTCCATGTATGTGTTCGATAAGGCCGTCACAGGTGACAGAATAGCACTCCTTGAAATTTGCAACCCTTTGACAGACAAGTACTACAGAAAGACAGACGGGGGAAAGAATAACACCTATAAGAAAGACTCATTCAACGATGTCCTCCAGTCGAGAATAAGGTTCTTCGTGAACGATTTGTTGAGTTTGGAAGATAACACAGGGCTAAATAAGTACTTCTCGGTGTCAGGTAGAGTTGTGCCCGAGGCAGACGCTTTTATACGGCCAACTGGGTTTGTAAGAGATGTTATAAACTGTCTCAAACTTTTCAGGGACCCGTACGGGTATATCAAGCCAAACAGGATAAGAGATCTTCGAGAAGCGTCACAGGCATGTAGACGAGTGCTTGAACAGCTAATGGACGAAGAAATACCTTATTTACGCAAGAACCTGACCGACCCATTCAGATTCAAGGACCCAGTAGACGATCTGGAGAAACAGTACCTCCAGCTGAAATATTCTGAGATTGAGTTTTTCCCGGAAATTTACTGGCAAGGAGTGTTCAAGCAGGAGGACAATGTACTGGAGAAAGAAGCAAGAGACGATTCGGCGCAGGTACGTGATATTATGGAGGATGCCAAGCTCAGAGAAGCGTTTATTGTGCAGATCGTGTTGATGTGCAATTTCTTTAGCGAGATGAGCTCAACGCTTCGAAAGCAGTTTCTCCAAGATTTACCAGCAAAGACAAAGCATATAACAGACGATGTGGCCAACGAACAAATTGCTGCTAGTTTTGGGCGAATGAAGAGGCAGGCCATCAAGGAGTTCAGGGACGTGGACTCTTCGTTCTCGTTTCTTCTTTTGAACATATTGGTCCTTGAAAGGCATTGGTGGAAGTGGCTCGTGTACTCCAAAGATCCCAAGACCCAACAGCCACTATTAGCTTCCAAACATTTAACACCGGAGGATCTCCAGTCTGCAGATGAGAAGTTCCAGTCGTTGTTCCCAGTGAAAGAGAAGCGATATTTCAATGTGTATGCCACGCCGCAGCTTTCTAGAAGAATGAGAGGTAAAAGAGGATTGGAGAGTATAGAGATCCACCGATGGAGTGATGACGCCATGGAAGAGGACGATGAGTCAAAGCCAGAAGAGTTGAAGAATGTGAGGATGTGGAAGCGATTCCGAAGCCAGAGACAGCATAAATGGTTGCAATTTGGGGACTTGTTGACGTCCGAGGTGCTAGGCGAAGAGGAGATAGGTAGGAAAGCAGAAGAGATAGAGGAACAGAAAGAACAACCTGTGGGAGCTGAGGACGTGAAGGAGGACGTGAAAGATAAAGAGACAGAAGAGAAGGCTAAAGACATCGAGCAAGCGCCAGAACCGTCTGTGGACGCCCCAAGCGAGTCCGCTTCATCCCCACAGGCACCAGCACCAGCTAAAACATCAGAAAATGGTTCTGTTCCTGCCCCAGATGCCATGGACACAGACCAGTAGCCAATTGGTGTCTCACAAGTATATACGACATTTTTATATTTTCACTCATCAAAAACGCGTACACGCCTAAATCATCGCCAATCCATCTCAATAGACGAACTCTATTTCCTTCCCCAGCAAGTTCATTTAGCATGCTGGCACCCCCCTTAGACGACCGTCCCATAACCAGGTCGAGGGCCAAAACCTTGACTGAGCCTGGTGAAACAAAAGCGCCCAAAAATACCAAAACAGGACCACAACCTGTGGGCACGTCTGACACTCACAAACCGTCAAAAGAACACCAGCAACAGATACCTAAAAAGAGAGGACCTTCCAGGAAACGGGTCAATGTGAGAGCACGGATCAAGCGGAAGAAGATGTCGCCCTCGCCACAGCCGTCGCCGCACTCGTCGCCGTTGAAGGCTGCAGGGAAGAGCAACACGCATAAAGAACACAAACAGACCACTAACACAGACCCACAACCACTGCAACCGGGCGCTGATGCCAGATTTCCTATAGTTGAAAATGGCACCACAGCTAACGGCGAAGGGGCCGGTCCAGATACTGCCTCAAAAGCGCCGGAGGACACAAAGACACAGGAAGACATCCACAACCAGACGCCTATAGTACCCATCACCGAAGAACTCATGGAAGACCTTGAAGATACCCGTGACGTCCACATGCTGGACATGAACTCGTCGCCCATAAAGCCACACGCTGCCAAATGGAGCCCAGAAGTTCCACAGACCATACCCGGGAGTTCGTCTCCCATTAAAAGAAAGAATGTGGTTTTCTCAGATAACCTTACCAGTGACGTTCCATTTCTACCTGAGGATGGCACCACCACTCCTGTCTGCATCACTGCCACGCCGAAGAAGCCCATTTTGAAGGCAGGCTTCGGCGAGGACAAATTGGGGCCACATTCGCCCTTATCTGTAAAGGAAACGCCCTTTACACCCACCAATTTCCAGCCCCAAAAGGCTTCTTATTGGTCCAAGGGAAACATCGTCCAACTTCCACCAGAGTCACCTTTGATGGGAAAATTGATACTGGGATGCATAGCAGTATTAAAGAACAAGCTGTTCAATAAACGGTTCGAAGTGTACGCTTCTTTGAACCATAATTTCAAGACAAACACATCTGAATTCAACCAGTCTGTGCTAGTGCCGACCAACAAGCTGGCATCTCCCTCTAAGACGGCTGAAGTTTCTTCCAAAGACAATGTGTCAATTCTTTCGGCGTTGGTGCAACGTGATATTTTGGCCATTGAGGAGTCGCTTGATTTGACACGAGGTGACGGCCAAGAAGACAATAAAGAGAACGTTTCCGCTTCTCCAAGCAAGAACGACCCATTCTGCACACGTACCATCAGCCAAGCATTGAAAATGATTTCGTACTTCATGATAGATCCTGAATTGAATGTACATATGAGTGTGGAAGATTCGAGATGGTTTTACACTCACGCTGCAAACATCATCGTCAAGCCCAAGGTGTCAAAAACTATGGCCATACCATACTTGGGGATCATCAAGGAGTGTCGGTTTGGACTCAAGAAAAAGAGATTGATATTTAACAGTGTCAATGGTATGGATATTCCTGAACATATGCTTTTTGCTATACTTAACATGCGGAATTTCCCTAGTACTACTTTGGTAACTGAAAAATTTGCAGCCATTAGAAACTTTGTACAAAATTTTCCGTTGATGATGGCAAACAATTTTAAGCACTGGTTTGAAGTTTACCTTATGAACATGTGCCATTTAACAAACCCATACTACGCCAAGGTCGTGGGGAACGCCATGGTGACGTTGCTTGAAATTTCGAGGGTTTACATAAAAAATAAAGACGTCAACTTCATGGTTCTTCAGTGTCTTGACCAGGGGGTTCCCAGCAGCTTCAAATCCTTCTCTTCGGAAGACGAAGTGGTCTTACATGAAGGTAATGCCGACATAGGCACTACTAACTATGAGATCCTCGTGCTGACGATAGAAGCACTCGTGGAGTCTAAAAAGTACAAGGCAGCAGCAGACCTTTGGGTAGGAATATCGCTTCTTTGTTGTGACCGGGAGAAAGGGTTCGATAGTTGGAATCATATCGACAGTTGGATCAACGCCTTGTTTGGTATAATGGCCCTGAAAGATCCAGTGGCTCATGTAAACGCAATTGGTGCTTGGAAAGCAGTGGTCTATAACGTCTGTGTTACAGACCTCGAGAATTTGCAAAAGTATGTTACAAGCAAAGACTTGCAATTTCTACCGGATAATACCTACCAGATGTCTGAAAGGTTGGAACACAAGTTTGAGTTGGCATTGACGTTTTTGAAACGCATTAACCCGTCACTCTTGTCCCAGGAAGCACTTTCCACTGTTCATGGTGTGATATTGGCTATCTTCTATGGTGTGTTGAATAGCCAAGTGTCAAATTCCCTAGGGTTTTTGAACGTGTATTGGGACAAACTCGTGAGTCCTATATTCCAAAACTTCTACTTCCATCCTCTGAAGAGGTCTAAGAATATGTTGCCCATGGGTATTCGTACGTTATTGAAGCTTACCAAGAGGGAAACATCAGAAGCACTGTCATTCCATTCCCTTCGGTGTCTTTCCAACGAAACAATGAACATCACCGAAGTAAGGTCGTTCGATGAGAAATGGGTACACGCCAATAAGGATCGGATCTTATCGGTGGTGCATCCAATTTTGGTCCTGAAGGAAGTACGGCCCGGGTTCAAGTTTTCACTTTTAAACGTGTGGAATGACGTGTTCGAAGATTCAGTGAAGTACCCGTTAACAAGCACTACCTTGCAGAGCAAGAAATTTATTCATGACATTATTGTGGATTCCTTTGAAGGTGTTCAGTTAGATGCAGAAGGTGTAGCCAAATTGTTCAAGTTTGCAAAGCTGCTCCTAACTTTGCATAACATGACGAATATCGATGGGTTTGAGAACAAAAGCGGCGATATTATGGCATACTTGATGAACATGTTAACATCATTGGTGGAAGACCAACGAGTTGTGGCGATAACCAAAATTTTTGAACAAATCGAGCCGTCAAAGACTTTCTTCCTTATAGCGTACTTGGTCAAGCTCAACGTCATAGACCAAGAGTCGAGTTTGATTCAGGAACGGCTAAATTTATGCAAAATGGATGTTTCCTCAACCGTGGAAGTACGAGTTGTAGGGATGCTTTTTGAGGTGCTTTTTACTACTTACCATCTGTTTGCAAAGTCGGTGGTGCAAGCCATGGTGCTTTTGGACGAGCCACTGTTTGAGCGGATCACTGACTTGGTAGCAGTTAAGCGGTGGAACCAGTCTATTTTCGAGTATTTTTTGGTGTTGGTAGAGCCAGCCCCTCAGAAATGGGTCAGACAGTCTTTCACGAACCTCGTTGTGGCCAGGCTTGAGAAGAAGCTTACGGCATGGAGAATGTCAACTTTTTTGCTCAATAACCATGCGTTTGATGTTTCGGAGTTCAGAAACTTGATGTTAGCTCAGTACCATGAAATGGACACCAATGACCAACACGAGTTACGAAAGCTATGGATGGCCCGTATGCTAGCGGTACAGCAATCAGGTAGGTTCGATAGGCTAGACAAAGATCTTGTGGCCACTGTGGAGCACGGTATCAAGCTCAGTGAATGGTTTGTCACTGACTGGTGTCCTCTTTTTGGAGCCAAAGTGGCAGAGATAAAGAAAACCAACGCTAGTATCGAATACGAACTCAGGAACCCACCAGCAGCAGAGGCTGTTATAGCGGAGGAAGAGCAACGGTTGAAAGCATACCTTCGTAAAGAATGGAAAGCCAATAATATTGTGCCTATATTCACAGATATTGGCTGCGAAAACAAAACTGATATGCTGGCAGTTGCGCCGATTTCTTCCGCTCCAGGAAGGCCTCTGCCCCCACAGCAGCCAGAAGCCAACCCAGAGTCAGACTCCGACTCCGACTCCCCTAACAACACGTTCTCTCTGGAAACGGGCAACGACTCAGACGGCGATGACAGTTTCATAGCTACTGAAAAAGAACTCAGCAGCGAAGATTCAGTGGCAGATAAACCACAAGAACCGACTTCCGTGGTGGAAGTTGCAGAGTCTGTTCCACGCACCAGTATGCAGGACGGTACTGTCTCCATGGAGCAAGAAGTGACGTCTCTCGAATCAGTTTCCAAAATCGAGGTGTTGCAGCAGGCCATCGAAAGTCTAGATGAGCACAGCTTAAAGCAGATGCCACTGGCGCAACAAGAAAAGGTCGAAGTCCAGCTCTTGAACCTCCTTTTACAAATTAAGGCCGCAAAGACACCACTGTCTTAGTTTGGTTGCAATTGCACATACATAGCATTTATATTTTACACACGATTGGCATTTATGCACATTACTGTAGGAGATAAAAAATGAGAATTTTTTTTTGATACATCTTTTTTTTTCCTATCTGTTGACAGACATGTCTAACAACAAAAGAAAAAGAGAACAAGGACAGCCCAAGAAGGCACAGGCAGTGGCGGACAACACCTCGGATCCACGTCAACATAAAAAGCAAAAAGTGAAAAAGAGACTTTCCAACCGTAAAAAGAAAGAGAGTAGTATTGTTCCAGCAGATAATCAGTTTAGCCCATTGCATGAAGAGTCAGACTCAGAGATCTTGTTTGACCACCAAAAGAAAGCCTCTGGCGAAGACATTGTGCTCAGAGATGATTATGAAGACAGCGGCGATGACTCCAATTCCAGTGACGACGTTATAATAGAGTCAGACGTGGACGATGACCAAGCACCAAAAGGCTCTTCTGCCGCTGATACAGACAAAGCAGCCACAAACGAGGGAAACGAACTTACCACAAACACAGACTACATAGGGTTCGGGTTTGAGTCGTCTGAGGACGAGGCCGTTGAAGGCGCCCATGGAGGAGATGATGAAGGCGCTTACTCTGACGATGGGGTGATAAGCAACGATGAAGGCAACATCAGCGCACCAGTGACACCTACGTCTTTGTACCCATGGATCCGTGCACATGACCATTCGAAACAGAAAGAGATTGCCGACTGGCTTACCATGGAAATGAAGGATTTCGTGAACTATATCTCACCATCCAAGGACGAAATCACTGCCAGAAACACGGTGGTGAAAACATTACAAGAGAGTATCAAACAGTGTTGGCCTGGTGTCGAGGTCCATGTATTTGGGTCTTTTGCCACAGATTTGTACTTGCCAGGGTCAGATATAGACATGGTGGTGGTTTCTCCACAAGGAGACTGTGAGTCTCGTCACAAGTTGTACCAGTTGTCGTCCTTTTTAAGAACTAGAAAATTGGCTAAAGATATCGAGGTGATTGCCGGAGCCAAAGTGCCAATCATCAAGTTTGTGGACCCTACGACGAATATACACCTTGATATTTCGTTTGAGAGAACAAATGGGATTCAGGCAGCTAGAAGGATACGGAAATGGTTAAGTTCCACTCCAGGATTACGGGAGCTTGTACTAGTGGTGAAGCAGTTCTTGAGAAGCCGGAAATTAAACAATGTGCATGTTGGTGGTCTTGGGGGATACTCTACCATAATATTATGTTACCATTTTCTCAGACTTCATCCCAGAATATCCACAGACTCCATGGACATCTTGGACAATTTGGGAGCGTTGTTAATTGAGTTCTTTGAGCTTTACGGGCGTAACTTCTCCTATGACAACTTGATTTTGGCCATTGATCCGAAGACTGATCTTCCTATCTACCTCAAGAAGACCCATTATAGACACTTAGACACCGGCAGGAATCCGTTCTGTATAGTGGTTCAAGACCCCGATGACTCGTCCAACAACATCACCAGGTCGTCGTACAATCTTCGGGACATCAAAAAAGCGTTTGGTGGGGCTTACCAGATTCTCGTGGACCGGTGCTACTACTTGAACTCCGCTTCATACAAGCATAGAATAGGGCAGCTGATCTTAGGGGATATCATCAAGTTTAAGGGCAAAGAAAGAGATTTCAATGACGACCGGGACTTAGTCAAGAACCATGCGTTGATCAAGCACGAAGAGAGTGTTGTGGTGGAAAAGAAAGCTGGCAAACAGAAGAAAGTAAAGAAAGTCAAGGAAGTGAAGGTGGTTAACGTGGACGAGTCTGACAGCGAAGACGGGGACAATGACAAAACAGAGGTTGTGGAAGTTTTTTCAGATGTCACAGTCGAAAGTGATGAAAATGAGTCGTTCCAAGTAAAGACGCAGACCACCACCACCAAATCCGGGCCCAAACTCAAGGCCAGTGACCTTTTACTCCGCAAAGACAGCGACTCGGAGAGCGAAGACAAGGTGACGGGGGATGATAAACCATCGGTAGACAAAGAGACAAAGAGAGACTACTGGAGGCAGAAAGGATTAGAATTATAGTCCTGTGTATTATAGCATCTTGATACTGTACATATATGTAAAGAAAAGATAAATTGATGTGTCTAACAGCAGCTGCTGTTGGAGGAAGAAGTAAACTGGTTATTTAGGAAGTTAATGCTGGGGCTCCTAGCACTATTCTCTGCCTCTTCTTGGAGCCTTTCATAGTGATCGGTGAAGAAACTCTCGGGAATGGAGTCGATGACCATATCGAAAATATCCGCCACACCTTCGCCGGTTTTTGAGCTAGTGACAAAATGGGATATGCTGCTGTTCTCCAGGAGGAACAGGGCCACCATTGCGTTGCTTGTCAGATCGACCATATCACATTTGGTGCCCACTAGCACGATTTTAATGGGAGACTCACCATCGGTCTCATTATTCAACTTGAGCTGTTCGATCCAGTATTGGCCCTTGGAAAGACTAGACTCTATATCGGTCAAATCATAGCACACCAACGCCACTTTGGAGTTGCGGTAGTACATTGGCGTCAACGATCGGTACCTTTCCTGGCCGGCGGTGTCCCATATCTCGAACCGTAGCTTTCTATCTGATTTGCTGGAACTATAGTCTTTGGTGATAAAAGCCGCTCCAATAGTGTTAGCCAAATCTGTATGGAATTGATCGGTGGTGAACCGATGCACCAACGATGTTTTGCCCACGGACGAGTCCCCTAGTACCACCACTTTGTAGGAAGGACACAGAAACTCAGACATAATAAGGGATAGAGGGAAAAAAAAAAGATAACAAAAAAAGATAATGAGAATATCGCAATGGCTGCAAAGAATATATATATGGTACAGATTAAAGAAAAAAATAAATGCTAGTCAGGTTAACTAATTTTCGTCCAAGTTCATATCGTCTAATTCGTCCAACAACTCGTCGATGTCGATTTGTGGAGCATCGTCTTCATCGGCCATGACACTTTCTTCTTCAACTTCACGAATGGCTGGGTTCTCACTCTTATACAAGTTAATGGCTTGTCTCATTTCTTCATCTTCTTCTAACTCTTGTAAGAACAACTCGTAGTCTCTTTCGGCACGTTCTTGTTCTTGTCTAGCTTGTCTGGAATCGTCGACAGCACCACCAATGTCGGCATGCTCCTTAGCCATTCTCTTCAACTTCCAGTTTCTGTTCTTAGACTTTCTAGACTTTCTTGGGTAGTGTTTCTTCACCAACACGACTTCTGGAGTGTTACTTTGGTCCAAGGTATCCCATAACTCAGAGTTGAAGTTGGAGTTGACAAAATAGTATCCAAGACACGAATCCCCTGGGTGCAAAATTGCTCCGAGATGAGATCTGACATAGTATGAAGCATCATTAACACCTAAATCGCTGTCTCTGCACACAGTTATATCTGCTAACACATGCTTACCCTTGACATCACCGGTTGGTTCCACATCCAACACAATGAACTCCACCAACTGGGTGACGTTCACCAATGAAGGGAATGGTGCTCTCCAGTACATTTGAGCCTGTAAATCAGCCGTCTGTAAAGTGAATGGGTCCAAGAAATGGATCATGTTACTGATCTTGGAACACAACACCACTCTAGAAATATTCCCTAAGGAATGAGCCATCTTTTTAGGTAACACAACCAAATCGTCACGACAAATAGGTGCCAATTCCACCGAGTATGCAAACTTGTATGTGGAATTACCCGACTGGATATCCTGACTGACCAACTCTTCAGACTTCTTGTACTTTAAAGGAGTTGCAGCCGTTAAGAAATCAAGCATTTTCACAGCATGGTTTTTCTTGGAGTAAAAGAAATCCAACCCGTCAGCGGTTTCTTGGATCGACACTGTATCTTGATGAGCATTATGTTTCAAAATCAACTGTTCCAAGTATAAGAAAGTTCTTTTATGAGGCACTTTTTGTCTGATTTGCACGGTGGCTCTCCAAGTGTTTGGAGTATATGTTTTAGCACAGTCTGGACACTGCATGGCCACAACCACATACATGACTTCGAAAGCTTGTTGCACAATGGTATTATTCATGGCTTCTCCCTGAACAGTAAGCTTGATTCTAATACGACGAGAATGGGGTTCTGTCCAGATAAAAGAGGCGTCCACCAATCTAAGCTTACTCAACCCTTTCAACCTCCTCAAACACAAGGCTAACAATTCTCTCGACTCTAATTCGGCCCGGATCCATTGCGATGGTGGTTGTAACCATCTTTCACAGTTTCTGCAGAAAGATACGTTTGCTTCTCTAGGAATCCCTTCGGTGATATCAACAGTTAATTTAATACAATCGAAACACATAACCATACCGGTGGACCCGTCCATGGGCACACCACAGTTGCAACACAACACGGTGGCCATTTGCTGCTGACTGTTGTCTATTTGGGTATAATTCGACATGATAGTATGATCTTAGTAATTTACTTTTTTACAAAAAAAATTTGAAGTCATCCTCATCTCACAGTATACAGGCCTTTTATCTTTTTTTTACTAAGGCACGAAAAAGTATTTGGATCTTTTTGCGCGGGTTGAAAAAATCAATAATAAACTCAGAATAGCGTTGCAAGCTTTTGACACCCTAGTGTACCAATCAATCGAGCCATGGTTGACAGAAAGAGACACGCCAGTTCCAGGCTGGATGCACAGACCGACGTGCAGAACAAAAGGGCCAAATTGGACGGTCTTAGCGAAGAACCAGACGCCGATGCGTCGAAAGAGACTCAAGATGCTGTTGAGAACGGCGCTGCCAACGGACATGTAAAAGTAGAGGAGGCAAATCCGAGTGAAGATGCAGACAAAGACGCAGATGTGGTGGCGGAGAGTAACGGCGAAGAAAAAGCTGTTGGTAGTGACGGGGAAAATAAGGAAGATAATGGAGAAGAAGAGGACGAGGATGATGAAGAGGAGGACGAAGACGCAGAAGAAAAGAAACGTATAACCACGTTCTCGTTTGACGGCGTGGACTATTCGTTTAAGGAACGGCCTTCGGTGATTGAAGAGAAGAGCGGCAAGATAGAGTTCAGGGTGGTCAACAATGACGATACCAAAGAGAATCTTATGGTGTTGACCGGTCTCAAGAATATTTTCCAGAAACAATTGCCCAAGATGCCTCGAGAGTATATTTCCCGGTTGGTGTATGACCGGTCGCATTTATCTATGGCAGTGGTCCGGAAGCCGTTGACGGTGGTGGGTGGCATAACATACAGACCCTTTAACAAGAGACAGTTTGCAGAAATTGTGTTTTGTGCCATTTCCTCTACTGAGCAAGTCAGAGGGTATGGTGCACATATGATGAACCACTTGAAGGACTATGTGAGGGCCACTTCTCCCATCAGATACTTCCTCACCTATGCCGATAACTATGCCATTGGGTACTTCAAAAAGCAGGGTTTCACCAAGGAAATCTCTCTTGATAAGTCGGTGTGGATGGGGTACATCAAAGACTATGAAGGAGGAACACTTATGCAGTGTGAGATGCTTCCGTCGAACTTGCGGTACCTTGACTCCGGGAAGATCTTGCTCTTGCAAAGGGCAGCTATTGAGAAGAAGATAAAGGAGAAATCCAGTGCACATATTGTGAGACCGGGTCTCCAGATTTTCAAGACCAATAAGGATATTACGTTGAAGTATGAGGAGATCCCTGGTTTGATAGAAGCTGGTTGGCTGGAAGAAATGGATAAGTTGGCTCAAAAACCTAAGAGGGGACCTCACTATAATTTCATGGTGACATTGTTGTCAGAATTGACCAACCATCCATCTGCGTGGCCCTTCGCTACAGCTGTCAATAAAGACGAAGTGGGAGACTACTATGACGTTATCAAGGAGCCCATGGACCTTGGCACAATGGAACAAAAGCTTGAAAACGACAAATATGAGTCTTTTGACCAGTTCCTTTACGACTGCAGACTCATTTTCAATAATTGCAGATCATATAACGCTGAAACCACCACTTACTATAAAAATGCTACCAAACTTGAAAAATTCTTGAACAACAAAATCAAAGAAGCTCCAGAATATGCACATTACTTAGATTGAGCTCCGTTTCTGGAATAGACTGTATATTAGTAAAATATAACGATTCACGATTATTTTGCAACTTCTAGGCTTTAAATGCGATCGCAAATCAACCGGCCAAAAAATTATTTTGCTTAATAACTGACAAACACAAAAGAAATGGGTGCAACAGTATACTCGTACCAAGAATCCGTGGACGTGGCCGCTGCAGTAGGCAGACATGTGATCAAGATCCAAGATGAGGCGATCAATGCTACAGGAAAGTTCAAAATTGCCGTTTCTGGTGGGTCTTTGGGTAAAGTGTTGAAAAAGGCCCTAATTGATGATAAATCCGTCAATGACCAAGTTAAATGGGACAAATGGGAAGTTTACTTCAGCGACGAGAGATTGGTTCCCTTGGCTCACGAGGACTCCAACTGCGGCTTGTTCATCAAGCTGGTCACCGACCATTTGCCTGAAAGCACGCCTAAACCAAAAATAGTGTCTATTGATGAATCATTATTAACGGGACAAAACGGCCAAGTTGAAGGTGCTGATATCGACAAAGACGTTGCAATTGCCAAGGACTACGAATCCAAATTACCCGCTGATAAGAAAATGGACCTTGTATTGTTAGGATGTGGTCCTGATGGCCATACATGCTCATTGTTCCCGGGCCATGAATTGTTACAAGAAAAGAACCAGTTGATCGCTTATATCAAGGACTCTCCCAAGCCGCCACCAAGGAGAATCACATTCACGTTCCCACTCTTGGAAAAAGCCTCAGCCTTGGCGTTTGTGGCCGAAGGTGCCGGTAAAGCCGCTATCTTAAAGGAAATATTCAATGATGCGGCTTCCAAATTACCTTCCAAGTTGGTGAACAACTTAGACTTGGAAGTAAGCTGGTTCGTCAACAATGACGCCATCAACGGCGTCGACGTTATCCCATCCAAATACTAGGCCCCCCAGCACGCTTTGGAGCTCTTTACGGCAGCACCAACCGGCTTATATAGGGCCCAGCCTCTATTATAGCATCAAATAAATGCGAACCATTTTTTAGTATAAAACTATCATCTAATTTAAATCTAACTAATGAGTATGCAATAATTACGTCCAAAACCGGTTTGTCCAGCTACTAACCAGTCTCTAGGCACTTTGGGCGCCAGCTTATGGCTATGTCCCAAGGAAAATTCGCCTTTGCACGACAAATTGACCACTTTAATGGGGTCCTTGAACACGCTCTTCCCCGGCCTGCCTCCTAAATTTGAGCCCCATATAACTATTACAAGCAACGTATCGATCGACTTGGAGAACCCACACGACGACGTGGACCGTGTGCTATCGGCGGGGGCAGTGGCGTTGGACTCTTTGCCCAAGAAACACACGAGATTGATAACTTTAGGGCGGCTCAAAAGCCAAAGGAAGTACTTCAAGAAACTCTACTTCCAGGCCCAGAAAGACCCTAATCTCCTTTCATTGACGAGGATTATTCGAGAGTTGTTTGTGATATTGCCTGCAAAGATCGAGTTGGAGAACCAGAAGGTGAATCCTCATTTGTACAAGAAGGATAGCCATGGCGTATTGGTGAAGAGATCTAAAAAATCGGACGAGGACTTGGCCCCTCCCAAGCCTTTAGATATGGACAAATTGAAGCAAGAAGCCGCCGTTGAAGCGGCAGAGTGGTGTCAGAACGAGTACGACCCCCACCTTTCATTGGTTTACAGTACTATTTATCCTATAGATAGTGCGTTGTGGAGGACAATTAAAACAAGAATACAGGACTATCTAAATATAGATGATTGTGATTCTGAAGACTTGGTGGACAATAGTTTATCGTGGGACGGGGGTGTGCTCAAATTGGTGCTTACTGAAGGCGACGTCAACGACTGGATAGTTTTGGGAAGTGTGGACTTGCATTAAATAGAGATAAATGTATAATTATGAGAGACTTATCGATGAGTTATAGGATATTATGGTGGGCCGAGTTTTGGATACGGAAAAAAATAATGAAGGAAGCGAGGTTCGAACTCGCGCGGTGAAACCACCAACAGATCTTAAGTCTGCCGCCTTAGACCACTCGGCCATCCCTCCAGTTGATGAGGGAGCACCACTGAACTTTGACATAGGGACGTTGTTGGACACATTGTTACATACAGAAGTTGTTGGACAAATATAGTGACAGACTCCCTTATTGTCTTCAGATAATGGAAACTGCTTCAAGAGGTCCTTCTACTTCCGTGTCACTGCAGTACAAGTATGGCAGATATATTTACAGGGTCCATATGAAACTATGTATGTGAAAAGCAGGCGGTTTTCAGGCCGTCAACGCTTGATTAGCTAAGCAGCTACTTTAGGTGTCAATTGCACCTGGGATGCAGGCATGGCAGCCAACTCCCCGTCAGTGTAAGAAGCTCTGAAGAACGAATAGTGCAACACAACATCGTCGATGGTTCTTAAATCTGGATCTCCAGCGAAATCTGGGTCAAGGAAGAAAAATACTGGCATATCCACCTCTTCACCAGGAGCCAATCTCTGCTCTTCAAAACAGAAACACTGGATCTTGTTGAAGTATCCGGCAGCTTGTTCAGGGGTCACGGAGTACGTAGCCATACCAATGATGTCTTCATTAGACATGTTTTTGGCTCTATAAAAAGCCAATGCGGTTTCTCCTGGCACCACATACACTTCTCTTTGAAGAGGAGTAAACTTCCATGGCAAAATACCGGAAGACTGGCACGTGAACGACACTCTGATCCTTTTGTTTGTGTCCACGGGAATCAACTTGTCCTTAGTGAACCGGGTGGCGTCTGTGATGGGAGTTCCTCCCCAACCGGTCCGCTTACAAAGCGCCCTGTACAAAGGCACGGCCACAAACGCCAAAGCCAAGAAGAACACCCCCAACGACACAGCGTAGTTGGTTGACGTCTGCATCTTGTACTTTTGCTGGGCAGCCCTCTCTTTTTGAAGCTGTTCAAAGTTTTCTGTGTAAAGCTTACTCTTCTGGTCCTCTGAGATTCTGAGCAACACAGTCGAATGGAACGATCTCAAAGACGTCAAAGCGCCAAATTTTGGGGCTTGCAAGGCAACAGAATATGCAGGCAACGGAACAGTGAGCCTTGCAGCACGTACGAAGTACCTACTGGGCCCACTCACAGGTCTTATAATTGGCCTAAACATTGTTTTAAAGATATTGAAGTTTTTTTTTTAGTGGTGCGATTTACAGATTTATGTATTAGATGGTCTAGAGCTACACTATGATCAGGACAAAAGAGCGTTAAGCTGCTCCAAAGAGTACTCATCTGCCATGGATACCAACTGGTTGAACTCTTGCTCAGACAAATTCTGTTTGAGTTGGCCAATGACTTGTGCCAAATGGTCTTTTAACTTGACGTTGAACACAGGATCGTATTTTTGCAACAATTCCACGTACCGGAGCTTCTCACCGTTTTCTTTGATATCGGGGTCCAAGTACCGGTAGTCGTCGATTTCCTCGTAGATGAGGTTCAGCTCATACGCCTCGACCTTCCCGGTGTTGTCTTCCTGCACTTCTTCGAGGAATAACAAGGTGTTTTTGATAACTGCAGGAAACAACGACATGAACGGCTGCTCGTTGGCAAGAAGCGACAACAATGCCAATAAGTTGACTTTTTTGTTCCGTGGGTTACCGTTATTCACGTAGTACTTGAGCCAGGTGTTCAAGAACGGCGTAGGGTCATTGAAATAGCGTAACATTTGCTTGAAGAAATCGGTGGAACTGTATGCTAGTCTGGAAAGGATAAGCAAAATCTTGTTGGCATTGACCACCGACTGTTCGTCGTCCATGACGTATGAAACCATGGTATTTATGAGCCCACTGTCGACCATCAGCTTGAGAAACTGAGGGTCTGTGGCACTCTGGAGGAATAGTATATCCATAAATGCCACGAAAACGCTGAAAGAATCGTCTCTCATGTTGGGCAAGTACCCAGAAAGGATCCTAAGAAGGTCACATACGGCATCGGTTGCAAAAAGCTCGGGAGAAAGCAAACTGTAGCTTCTGACTATTGATAACACCAACGGTAAGATCTCTGTGGAGTTCATAAGCCCATAATCCACCAATGCAAAGAGCTGGTTGACCGCTGCTTTATTTTCGTTGCCCGTGGGGAAAAACTGTAATAAAGACAACCATAACTCGTACCCGTCTTCACTTAAGAGCTGGTAGTTTTCGATATTGGAGTTCCCGTCGCAGCATCCTCTGATTAACGGCACCGAGATGTCGTGTGCCAACACGGAATTTTCATTCAAGCAGATAATAAGATGTTTCAATATCCTGATCAATGAGTTCTTCAAGATACTTTCATTCTGTGCTTCAGAGTGTTCCCAGTACCGTGGGATTATGGATAATAAGTTTACCAATACATCGTAGTCGATAAGGGGATTGCACCTTTCGACCAAAATCGCCAATGTTTTCAAGATGTACAACTTCGACTCCGTAAAGCTCATGCCGTCCAAAATCAGAACTAAGTTGTTTATGAATGCGTTCAAATATGGCTTGAAATGGTGTTTGTTGAAATCCCAATCGTCAACGATGGTTCTCAAGCACTGTATGGCACTTAACTTGACCACCTGATCGTTGACTTTGTTGGGATCAGACAAAAGCTGTAAAATGAACTTGTAGATCTCCACTCTGCTTTCTGAAGAACAGTCTATTCTTACCCATTCCTTGATAATAAGACAGACTCTTCTTTTAACGATTTTGTTCTCCTCTGGCTCATTCTTGAGTCCCATGGGGATGAAAACGTCTACCAATAACTGGTTGAAATTGACTCTATCAGCAATGGAGTCTGCAGAGAGCTGGAAACAGCACAAGATTGAATCCTTAACCAAGATCTTGTCATCGTTGTTTAGCAAGTTATTGGATATCTTAGCAAGCAAGTAGTCGCTCAAGTCGCCTTTAAAGTATTTGATCAAGTCCTGAAAGAAGTTTTCGGCACAGGGCCTTATTTGGTATTCCCAACTGGAGGAAACCTCTTCATTACACCATTCTTCGGGCTCCAATAACCACGACTCCAAGTCTGATGGTGTAAGGAGCAAATACCAGTTGATAATCAAGTCACAGAGCTGCTGCACCGTCTGCTGGTTGAAGAAACTGGAACTAAGCTTTTCAATGGACTTGTTGATTTCTTCTTTGTCTTTTGGCTGTTTCAACGTGACGGCTCCCTTTTTAAAAAGATAGTTTATGAGTTTCTTAAGGATCATGAACCCCTTGAGTGCTATAACTTGCCAGAAATCATTCTCTTCGGTGCTATTATGGATCCGTTCGGCGTACGCTTGCAAGTAGTTCAAATAGAAGGCCACAATGTCGTTGCAACAAGGAAGAAGAATAAAACTAGTGGGGTTCACTCCGATAATATTGAAGTACAATTTACTGTAGCATTTGGCATACCGTTCTATCAAGTCGGAGGAGTACTTGTCATGTTCACTTATCAACAACTGAAGGTGGTCGACGCTTATTTTCAAGAATTCAGAGATGTCTTGCACTTTACTGATCTCTTCGTAGCTTTCAGGGATAAGTCTCCTAAGATTCTTAAGCACCATGTAGCATATTTCCATTATCCCCAAATCCATGGTTTGGGTCCAGTCGTGGAAGAACTTCTGGTACAACTTGACCAATAAAGGAATAATTATGGGCGACTTGCTCTGCATGGCTATTCTTGGTCTTCCTATCCTCACTGCAGACAAAGTTTTAATGATTTGGTTCAAAATGATTAGCAAGTTGTTGGTGGAGGTCAAGTCGTTCTGGTTGAACACAAAGTCAAGCAAGCTCTTTTCAATGTCGTCGAATAGCTGTGGCCATTCGGTGGGGAAATCAAACCGGACGATTCTGGCTATGGAGTGTGCGTTTTGGATACATAACTGGTTATTTTTTTCATGTAGAAGCTGGAACAACCGGGCACGGATCTGGTGTTTCTCTTCCTTCTGTATGGCGTGCTGCTTGCTGGGCCGCCAGTACTTATCAATACCGTTTTTGAAACAAATTATGCCGAGCCATCGAACTTGGAGCGGTAGATCTGTGTTTAGATACACCGACTGTAAAGTGAAAAAATACCCAGGCTGAATCTCCCATTGTTTCAATTGTGCTTCCGCTTGCTGCTGCCGAGGGCTCCGTTCGGGCTCGTTGGCAGCAGTCAAGGCACCAATGACATTTGCCTCAGAAAGGTCCATGGTGACTATAAAATTGATGAAAAAAGTGTATAATCATCGCGAGATTTTAGACTGCAAAAAAGTCTACATTTATCTAATACATAATCTTAAAACTAATTTCTCTATAGCTGCATATACTCTATCTTATCACCACCTGTTGGATTCGTCTCCCCACTGCCTGTCAGTGTACCCCAAGTCCTGCTTCACCTTTTTGACCACACCGTCGTTGCCCATATTCTTGCCCAAGTCATCACTCAACTTGATAGAAGGGTGCCCACCGGCCTCTGTGAGCTTGATGACAATATTCAAAGGCTCTGATTTGGCTGAAGGATCAGATGCTTTCTTGAAATCATTGGTAAAGAAGGTCCCTACCCCAAAAGTAGGAAGAAGCCCAAGCTTTTCTGCCGTTTCCTTGTACTTTATACACTTCTCCACATTCAACGAGTCACTGAAACAGATAACCTTACTGTTGTCTGGGTACCCCAACGACCTGTAGTGCTTGCTCACTTTCTCTGCATACAACACGGGGTCACCAGAATCCTGTCTTACCCCAGCATAGTGGTCAGAATACGGCTTTCCAAACGACTGAAGGAAGTTGTCAGTGCCGTAGGTGTCGGTCAACGCCAACCCTGCGTACTTGGGCCCAAACACATCAATCCAGTAGTCCATGGCCAACTTGTTGGCGTGGGTGTAGTCTTGCTTGATGGAGCCTATTCCCATAAACCACTCGTGGGCCACGGTCCCTATAGGCTTGATATTGTACTTCTTAGCCAATAACACATTGGAAGTGCCTAGCAAATACTTGCCCTTTTCCAGGTGCTCTTTCTCGTACTCTGCAAGAGCCTTGACCACTATATCCTGCACCTTGAACGACCTTCTTCTTCTGGTTCCAAACTCGCTGAACCTGCATCCATTGTCAAATAGCTGTGCACACTTTTCCGTGGCCAACTGATGCTGCCCATCGTGGGTCCAGTCCTTGTCCACAAACCTGAAATACGCCTCAGAAACCAACGCCAAAACCGGGATCTCGTATAGTATGGTGACGTCCCAAGGCCCGGAGATCTGGATCCCAAACTCTTCTGTGTTTGTGACATCGTTTGTGTATCTCACCTCAGCTGCGGGATTCAACTTGAAGTCAGGGAGGTATTCGATATACTCGTCAGTCAAATGAGGCAATTCCGTTCTTAAGTAGTCAATTTCCTCTTGTGTGAACCGCAAATCACCCAACCGTGCAATTTGATCCTTCAACCATGCAATTGCTTCACTGTTTAAGTGTTTGGAGGGCGTTCGATTCTTATATGTGTATGTGACAGGCACCCCTTTAAAAAACTTTAAAACGGCACATTGCATGAACAACTTGTACAAGTCGGTGTCAAGCAAGGAGTATACGGCGGGATCAGAAGTCATTGAAATTTTTGGAACAATTGAGTTGCCGTGGGGAGGAAACGGTATTTATATAGTTTTTATTTTTTTTCTTGTAACGTAGGGCTTTGCTCTCTTTTTATAGTGATAAATAGTGAGTCAGAAATATACGAGAAATTCGGTTTAGTTCTGACATTACGAAAAGACAGAGAAGTGACCACAGACAGTACTTGAAAGTCAACAAGTTTTGCCGGTCACGTGGTGAGTCATTTTGATCTATATTGGCATAGAAAATATCTAGTCAAATCAGTCCATCAACTTACAATAAGTTTTTGGCCTTGAATTCGTTCAATAAGGAGTTACCTAATCTAGCAGGAGATTTTTCAACAACGACACCGGCAGATTCTAAGGCAGCAATCTTGGAAGCAGCGTCACCTTTACCACCAGCAACAATGGCACCAGCATGACCCATTCTTCTACCTGGAGGAGCAGAAACACCAGCAATGAAAGAAACAACTGGTTTTGGAACATCTCTGGTCAAGTTGTGTTGTTTTAAGAATTCAGAAGCTTCTTCTTCGGCAGTACCACCGATTTCACCAATCAAAATGATACCTTCAGTTTCTGGATCATTCAAATATAAGGTTAAAGCATCGATATAGTTAGTACCTGGGAATGGATCACCACCCATACCAATAACTAAAGATTGACCTAAACCGACTTGGGTGGTTTGAGCAACGGCTTCGTAAGTCAAGGTACCGGATCTGGAGATGATACCAACTCTACCTCTTTTGTGGATGTGAGAAGGCATGATACCAATTTTACATTGATCAGGAGCGATCAAACCTGGACAGTTTGGCCCCACCAATCTGGTCTTGGATTGGGTCTTCAAGATTTGGGCAATTCTGACCATGTCGTGTTGAGGAATACCTTCGGTGATGGCAACAGCCAATTCGATTTCAGCTTCAATGGCTTCTTCAATAGCTTTGGCAGCAATAGAAGGAGGCACAAAAATCCCGGTAGCGTTTGCCCCGGTTTCAGCAATGGCGTCTTTAACAGAAGCGAAAACTGGCTTGTCTAAGTGGGTGGTACCAGCCTTCTTTGGGTTGGTTCCTCCAACGACCTTGGTACCGTAAGCAATTGCTTGTTCAGCGTGGAAAGTGGCCTGCTTACCAGTGAAACCTTGATAGATAACTTTGGTATCAGCGGTAACTTTCAAGTTTTTGATGGTAGAAGCGTAGTTTGCAGCAGGTTTGGTGGATGCAAACCCACGGATGAATTGTTTTGGCATCATATTGGACGAGTGTTTTAACAAACTGTTAGGTCTTGAACTAAAGAAAAGAAAACAAGTTTATATGTTGAAATATTTAAATTTTTTTTTTGGTGTTCGAAAAACTATTTTGTATTCGGGTGGTTTAAGACCGCCGAGGTGGTTTGAAAAATAAAAAAAACTGAGTATGAAATGAGAAGACAAGCCTTTAGAGGGTTGTTTAAAAAGAGCCTTTAGAGGATGAAAAGAGTTTAAGAGGTCTTATTTAGACTATAGTTTGGGTCTATGTGTAGCAGGAGATTTTTCCAGCGATTTTTAGGTAGTTCTAAGTGGTTTTTTCTCTACTGCTTCTCCCACACGGCCATGTAGTTCGAATCGAGGGGAACTTGTGTGGTTATATGCAGGACTAGAAATCAAAGTTTATGATCCCACCACTGTGTCCTAAGCGTACGGGGATTTCTCGTGGTGGGGTAGTGCAGACAGGTCTGTATTGTCGTTAGCATATAGTTTGCATAATTTGAGTTTCGATAAAGTAGAGATTGTGCCGAATTGAAACTGGTGCTATGCCCCATATCGGCCAGTTGTAAACCGTGGTGCACAAAAATGTCGTGGGATCTTTCCCATGCTCGGGAAACGACGCGTGCTGCAATTATTGCAGCCATTCTCCGGGATAATACGACATGCGACTTTGACAGACTGCAAATTGTAGACGACCAAAGGACGTCTGTAGAACTACAGTCTTATCTATAGAGGCAACTTCTGATGCGTTTAATTTGAATCTGTTGAAGAACTTAACTTCTGATATGCATTTAATATAAATCTGTTAAAGAATTGGCGTAATACACTACCTGTCTCCATCAATGTACTTAACACTTGTATGTTTCTAATCTTCCAATCTTCATTAAAGTTATACAGTAATATTCACTCTCCTGTTTATTGAGTATAAGCTGCCCTAATAGTTAAACAACGACTTGTAGTACAAACTCCGGGTCTCCAACATCTCCCAGTCCTTCAGAGCAATCCACATTTCATTAACCACCTTCAACCGACCGTATACCGACCCTCCCTTCCACGTTAAATCTCTAGGATCAAACTCTCTAGGTGGTGGTAAAACTGTCACCGGTAACAACTGGCCCTTGTCCACAATGGAATCTATGTAGTCCAAATCCACTTGCAATTTACACTGTTCTTCAATTGCAGCCATTTCTTCCTCTGGTAACTCTTCTTCTGCTGGTATGTTCTTCTGCTTGCGTGCTTCTTCCACTAACTGTTTCTTTCTAAACTCGAGTTTTGTCTCCTGGTTGGAGAGGTACGAGAAAATATCTTCAATGTTGGTGGTAGATAAGAACTTAGGTCTCCAGATATTGATCCGGTCTGTCAATAAGAGATCAAATCCGGGTATCTTACTTAACCCTCCACCCACAAAGAGCAAATTGTCGTAAAATTTCTTAACTTTGGTGAAATCAGTGGCAAGTCCTGCATTGGTGATAGACTCAATAATGGCTTTTTCCAATGGCACTGCCACTTCTTTTTCGTTAACGTCCACATTGGTGAATTTGGCCTTGGTAAACGGATTGGGGGTTTTAAGAACCTTGTTATCATCGTTCAATCGGTAAAGCAATTCCTCGTCCGCAAGGTTACTGAAAAGCTTGTTCTCTAGCACGTTCACTTGAGACTGGGAATATGGGTTATGCGATTTCATGGAATAGTGGTCCAATGCTCTAGGAAACAATCTGTATGACTGGTTTTTCTTGATATCGAATATCCCCGGGTAGAACAACCCTAATGGAGATAACATCACCTCATCGAACACTTTGAATTCGTACTTTAAAGTGTTTTCAAACGGTTTTCTCTTATAAAAATTGTAGATTTGCACCGCAATGTCTGCATCCTGGAACGTTACAAAATTCTTCTTCAAGCTTTCAGCCAACTCCCAGTCATAACTGTAATTTAGGTTGATATCTTTGTAAGGAAACTGCTGCTGCAATAAGAATTTAGTGAACGTCTCGGTGATATTATCACCGCCGTAGTTTAGCTTGATCCTGGAATCATTGATGACCAACCCTTCATCAACACATGAAATGGTTGTTGTCTGGCTCCCTACATCGATAATACAGGCACTTGAAGTCCCAGCACCAAAACTGGCGGCAACACTTTCCTGGATAAACCCTACACGGCCAAACCCCACTAATTTGAATAACACTTCGATAGTAGTTTCCACAATCATCTTATCGTACAAATCGGGGATGATCAACATACATTTGAATGTCGAAGGCTTGTCCACATCAAGTTTCTCGAGACCGTACTTGATTATGTGCGTTAAATCCCCCAATAGTTCCTGTTTACTGGTATAATCGGATGATTCGTTGAATTTCCCGTTCAATATTGGGTACCTGAGTTTCCAGCTCTGAAATTTTTCGCTTATAGGTAAACTTAATGCCTCTTCTCCCACAAACACTTTGGCATTGGGGTTGTCCTTAGGTTCAATCCACTCTTTTCTGTAAGGATCATTGTGTTCGGGAATGGATTCAGGCTCCTGTCTCTTATTGAAATTGCTGGCAGTTTCACGAGAATTGGGCAACACCCGCCTCTTATAGAACCTCATCCGGGCTTTGAAATCTTTGGTCATGTCTGCTTTAATATCTTCGAACTCCTGTCCAAACTGGACCTCGCCTTCTTTCGTCACTTCTCTCATGGGAGCTGGTGGTAAATAATCGCCAGGTTTTGTGGGGATGGCTACCACTGTAGGAATTGTTAAGGGCACCGCATCAATGGCCTTACCTATTCTGAAGTTGCCGGACCCTGGCTGTATAACAATAACATCACTACCGATTCTGGCCTTTTCTGTAACCACCGTACCTTCGCCTTCCTCGCCTTCCTCGCCCTCTGCGTCACCTTCTGCGTCCACGTCGGCGTTGTCATCATCGTCCTCGTCCTCGTCTTCATCGTCGTCGTTGGCGGTGTCGACTTTCTGTCTTTTCATCTCCTCTTCAATGTCGTTCAAGTTAAAATCATCAAAGTTCTTTGGTCCTTCGCCTCCGTTCCCATCTGATGGTTTGTTCTGCTGTAACTTTTTCAATTTCTGTTTCAACAACTTCTCTGTTCTCCAGTTACGTATAAACCCTATCTGATCGTCTTTCTTCAAGTAATCGGTGAAATAATTCTTCTGGTTAATTAATGGTATGGGCTTAATACTGGTCAACTGAAATCCATTCTGTTCTTCCATTCTCGCAATCCCTGTTTTCTTCAAGTTGGAGGCAATGGTGGCGGCAGCCTTGATTCTGCCTTCCTTTCGCTTCTGCAACACCTCGGCGCTGGGCTTGCTGACCTTCTTCTTCTTCTGTTCTGGTTCTGAGTCCATGTTGGTGTCGAAAACTTTTCAGCTGTGTACGTTAAATCGCGAGCTTTTATTTACAGATAACTATAGAGAGTAGTGCTTGGAACCTGTTTGGAACGTGTTTGGGAAGTGTTTGGAACGTGCTGGGGATCCGGAACCTGTTTGGGGCCCGTTTGTAGACGTATGTGTCCCGGCTAGTTCTCGAATTGTCTAAACACCACACTGCTATTGACACCGCCAAACCCAAACGAATTATTCAATGCGTACTTAACGGTCTTTTGTTTGGCCCTATGGGGCACGTAGTCAAACACAAACGTGGGGTTGTCCTCTAAGGAGTCCAAATTCAACGTGGGTGGCAATGTGCTTTCTTTGATGGCTTTCACGGTTAAAATGGACTCTACTGACCCGGCAGCTCCAAGAAGATGGCCCACTGACGATTTTGTGGACGACACGCTTAAATTATCATTGCCATTGAACACGTTGTAGATGGCGGTGTTTTCGGCCACATCGCCGATCTTGGTGGACGTGGCATGGGCATTGACATAACCGACGTCTTTGGGGTCGACTTTGCCGGTCCGGAGAGCCATTTCCATGGCTAATTGTGCACCTTCTCCGTTCTCTGGTGGGGCCGTGATATGGTGTCCATCGCCCGATAACCCGTACCCCACTATCTCAGCATATATATCGTTGGGGTCTACACCACGGGCCAACGCATGCTCGAGGCTCTCGACCACCAAAATCCCACATCCTTCACTCAAAACAAAGCCGTTCCTGTTGACGTCAAAGGGCCTTGATGCCTTCTCTGGCAGCTCATTGAAGTCCGTCACCACCGACCGCGCCCGTGCAAACCCTGCAAGAGCAAGAGGGTGGATACTGGACTCGGTGCTGCCGCTTATCATCATATCGGCATAGCCGTTCCTGACAAAATTGTAAGCGTCTCCTAAAGCATGTAAGCCTGTAGCACACGCAGTAGATACCGCATGGTTGGGGCCCCGAAGCTTGTACTTGATAGATATGTTGCCGCTGGCCATGTTTGTAAGCAACTTGGGGATGAAAAACGGCTGCACCTTCTTATACCCAGCACTTTCAAACTGGATGCTGTTCTGGTATATGTCGTGGAATGAGCCTATACCTGATCCTACATTGACGCCGATTTTTTTGGTATCTAGACTTGCCATGTCCACTTTGGCGTCACTCAACGCTTCCTCTGTGGCCACCAAGGCGTACTGGCTGAATAGGGCGAGCCGATTTTGTTCACTTTTACTAAAATGTTCGTTAGAGTCCCATTGGCCTGCTGCTGACCCATTGGGCACTTTCCCAATAACTTTGCTTGGAATTTGCCCCCATTGTTCACCCAAGCTAGCTGTAGACACAAGCCCACTCTTTCCTGCAATCAAGTTGGCCCAGGTGGTTTTAAGTCCTGCACCTAAAGGCGTTATGGCGCCTAAACCGGTGATGACTACTCTTGTCATAATGTGGAGATGCGCAAATTTGAAAAAGTGAAAAGTTGCATAATATTTATACTAAGGCATGCTGTACAGTTTCTCGTATATTACATTCATTACGGCGTTATAGCTTCTAAATAACATTCCAAGCGCTTAGTGTCCCCTACAATCCAATTGCGTTCATCCTCCACGAGTTCTTCGGGGAGGTCTAGATCATTGCACATATTGATCCATTTTTCAAAATCGTCTGTTCCATGAACTTGGTACCCCTTTTTATTCAATGGAAACTTGTTCAAGAACTCCGACAATCGACGTTTCTTTAAGTTTTCATTTGGGAATTTGGACTTGTTTGTTTTTTCGTATTTGGTCTGTTCAAGGAGCATATTTTTGTATTTCAAAAACACCATTTGCTTATCAGTAAAATCACCAGTGACTTTACTTTTCAAATCCACAAAATGGCCTGTTTTCACCTGAGCCTTGAGCTCGAATAGCTGGTTAAGATAGAGTTGTTTCGGTGTTGGGAATTTTGGTGTATCGTGACCTGTGTGGGATTGAGCCCACTCATTGAAGATGGCTTGTTTCTCGTTGAATTTGAGCTTGTAGAAGATAGGATACTTGATGAGTTCGTTAATCAAGTCTTCTTCAACGATCGCATAGGGGTCGTAGACGTTTATCTGGGGTCGGAGATCGTTGAGAACCGACTGGAACTCGTTGGCATCTGTGTTTGTGCCTGTAGCATCATCTGAGTCGGATTCAGCACCGGCATTCAATAGCTGGTTGACTAGATTGTCGACGCTTTCTGCATCTGGGGTGTCCAGCTCGTCGTCTTCTGGATCTTCGCCCTCTTCGCCCTCTGGTTCCAGCTCTGAAGACAGGTACCCTAAATCAAGCCCTTTCACAGGTTGCTGTGCACGTTCTTCCTCCGGTTCCAGTTCCAGTTGCGGTTCCAGTTCCAATTGCCCCATCTCTCCCTCGCTGCCACTTCCCCTCTCTTGCTGCTGCTCTTGCTGCTCCTTTTGCTGCTCCTTTTGCTGCTCCATCTCCTGCACGTCTAGTCCCCTGGCCCTCGCAAACAAGTACGCCAAATGGTCGAAATTGACCCGGTTGATATCCAATCCCGCAGGCAAACACCACGACTTGGACCCATCTTCGTGATTATAGTAAAAATGGCTCGATTCGGAGATTATTATCCACCACTGATCCACCCGGTAGATAAACTTGTACATCAATAGTTAAGGAAAAAAAATCCGAGACACAAAAAAACTTAAATTCACAAAAAACGTGCGATGCACAAGGTCGGTAACAGTCCCCTTTTTGGGGCAAGTCCCCTATTTCGGGCTTAAGATTCGCCTAAGAGGGGCCCCGACTTTCAACTCAGTTGGAGTAAGTCATAACCAAACCAGTTGTGTTGATGACCTGAGTGGGGAGGAAAGAAGGGGAACAATTTCAGTTTTCCCAAGCAAAAGCGCATCAAAGGTCCCCTCATAAACATTCTTGTTATCAATATAAAGATGAAATTTCCTTCCCCATAACTGGTTTGTTCCCTAGTTTGTTGATTCCCCAGTTCGTAACTTGCTCGATTGCGTTCGGTTGTGTGGCCAAGCGGAGTTGACATTTCGCACGTCAAAAAAGCGGAAAAAGAACCAAAAAAACAAAATGTGGGGAAACATTTCACGTAAGTAGCATCTTCACTGACATCTTATCAGTAACGTCCCCCTCATTATGAGAATCTGAAACACTCACGGCATTAACAGTTTCACTGACGGATTTCAGTTCTGAAGGCGGATTAGTACGCGGAGTATCGTCACCACTTGGCTCATTATTGCTAGTTCCCGAACTATCGTCATCAGTATCCATACTGGTGCCAAGGACATTTTCCCCATTCAAATTTGTCTCCATAAACTTCTTCAGTTTTCGTAACCTATTGATAGATTTTTCCAGCCCCTTGTGTAAATTTTTTGCATGTCTTAGCAACAAATCTCTTCTAGAGAACGGCCTTTCACAAATGCCACAAACAAATGGTTTTAGCTTATTATGTGTGGAAAGTATATGTCGGGTGAGATGCTCGTCCCTGGTGAAAGCCTTATTGCATTTCAAACAATTATAGAGTCTGGAATTACCACTTGGGGTCTTGGAACCGAAATTACTCATGCGGTCTGGATAGTGGCTTGTGGCTGGGAGGAGGAATTGTGGTTTCTTATATGTTATTTTTTTTATAAATGAAAAAGGCGGGGGAGGAGGGGTGTACTTCATGGAGTATATACACTAATTTTTTTTTTGCGTACTGCAATGTTGCAATTTACTTGTTCAAGTGGTCTTCTTATACACGGCGCTATGAATGGGGTAAGTATAAGTACCCGCTTTCAAGGTTAAAGAAGGGGAACGTAGTGGTAATAGTGGGTTACCAATTTGAGTAATTTCGTGCTCAGTGGGTGGGTTAACGGAATAAGGTTTGGAACCGATTGGCAAAATTTTAACATGCATTTGGGTCCGGGAGAAGGGGAACTTTAGTGGTAAATAGGACTAAAAGTCGCACTCATGGCACTAGTATTTACGGCCGCCTGTGCGGGGGGAGGGGAATATATGCAGGCAGTTTAGAGCTAGCCGTTTGAATTTTTGCAACTGTGATTTTGCAATTGATGCAAATGTACTATGATTTTGCAGCTGAAATTCAAATGAAACTTGTATTGGTACTTACTTTTCGAGTCTTGTTGAACTTAGTTGAACTTTGTCTTTGAACTTTGTCTTGGCCTTGTCTTTGCCTTGTGCTTTATCTGAAAAAGTCAGTGTACACTACCAAAAGGTTCGTTAAATTGCCTTCTCCTACCAACAACTTGTTCAACTGGTTCTCAAACGTTTCAAACACTCTAGGGTCAAGGAATAACTTACTTTCAATTTTCAAGTTAATGATATTAACCAATAAGTTTCCGCTACTGATAAATCCTTCAGCTTCTTCCAAATTAACCAAGTTGTTGAAACAGCTTCTCTTGACATCTTTCCCGTTGACAATGAAATTGGGCTTGAGCAAATGCTTGATCACCTGGTACACAATGAACACTGATGGACTAACTGAAACAATTCCAAGTAATAATTGCTGGGACTTGATCAATTTGTCAATTCCATTGATCACCAAATCCCCATCAACTTTGGTCTTTTGCACTTGAATAAGTAAACTCCGTACAAGCGTACCCCTAACCAAGTTTTTGATTGGGTGTTGCATTTCCTGTTCGTATCTGGACATAATCATAGTCAAGTCACCAGCCTCGACTTTCTTGTGGATATCCAAATCAGAAACGTCTATTTTATTGTCCACCAAATATTGTGTCACCATACGCTCCAAAGACTCGATACTTGAATTCAACGAATCCTTGGCCATGATTATATTGGAATCCAGCTTAATGGTGTTGATCATATCTTTTATGGGGCTGATAATCCAGTTGTCGTAAAATCCAGTAATAACGTCTCTAACATTGACCTTCAACCAGTCAATGATCTCGTTTCTGTTTCTCACAATCCGAGTCAGCAACACGGGCCCAATGAAGATCCCCAAAGTAATTGGAATCCAGTATTTGGTGATGAAACTAGGCTCGATTGACTCAACAGGACCTATTTCGAAATCTGCTGGGTCTAATTGCTTAAGACTGTTTGTGTTGGAAATTAACCGGCCCAATTTGTCGTAGTGGTCATCTAGCTTGGCCTTGATAGTCTTGATGTTGTCGTTAATGTCATTTTTCACCATGGCAGCAAGGTTTATTTCCTTAAGAATATCGAAATTGAAGTCTCTAGACTCTAGGGTTTTGTAGATTTTGGCAACCATCCAGGGAAAGCTTTGACACCCGTAGTAAGCCCGTTTGATCCATGAGTACTTGATGTCAGTCCAGTACTTCAAGTTTTCTCGGTAAGTCAACGTTTGGTAGATCAATTGGTTGGAAATGGTACTGAAAGCTTTAGTGTCATCGTCCAACGACTTATTGATAATGTTATGCTGGTCAATTTGTTTCAACAACGACCGTGAACTCAAAATATCCATTTTCTTTTGCCTTTACACTGTCTACTTTAAGGAAATCTGTCTTTGTGTGAAAGTTTTGAGTTTAGATTGGCAACGTATAGTGGTTCAGATCTTCCAAATAGCAATTGATGCAAATTTACGAGCAAAAAAACGTATGAAGTATGAGCAAATGAAATATATGCGCAATAACAGAGTTGTGTGAACAGAAAGTTGAATAATGGAAAAAAGAGTTATGTACTATGCTTTATATTCTTCTAGCTCAAAGCTTTATTCGTCATCTTTTTGATCCAACACTCCGGTATCTTTGATCAACAATTCAATATCTTCATCACTCCAGATTTTACGGATAATTTTATCTCCCAGTTTGGATAAGGTTGCAAACTCCAATTTTTCTGCATTCATATTGGACGAGTCCATGGTCTTAGATAACACTTTTATTGCCAATTCACATCCTTCTTTCAAAGTCAAATCATCTTTGTAGTCTTTTTTCAATAATGTTTGTGCAGCAGAGTTATTTGCACCAATACTGGTGGCTTTCCATCCACTATAGTTCCCTGAAGGATTAGATGTGTACAATTGGAATTCGTACCTGTCATCCCATCCGGCGTATAAGAAACTGACCCCAAAAGGTCTTAACCCCCCGTGTTGTGTGTACCCTTGTTTAACATCACAGATCTTTCTAATTAACATCTCACAAGGCACTGGTTCATTATAAGTTTTCAAGTATTGTTGTCCATAAACTCTGGCACTGTTAATCAATATGGAAGCATCCGATGTCATTCCTGCCACAGCAGCGATCATTTGGTCGTTTATAATGTATAATTTCTCTGCCAGTCCGTCATTATCTAATAATTTAGAGGTGAACTTCTTTTCACAAGCTAATACCACCCCTTCACTAGTCAATATCCCCATTGCAGTACCAGCATTAGAAATTGCTTCTTGTGCATATTCCACTTGATACAATCTCCCTTCTGGAGAGAATATAGTGGTTCTGGAATCGTATCTTCTACTCATTATAATATATTGCCACTGAACGATATAGTTGTTCAGAAAAAAAACCGCGACAGCGAAATTATAAATTTTATAAATATAAAGAACATATCAACTGAACGATAGCGGTTTTTGTGGCAAGTGGTACAAAAGTCAGGCATGTATGAGTGTGTTTATTAGTTCGTTGAATGTGCCAATAGGGTATACTACGCCGAAATTCCCGCTGCTTTATTGGCCGTTGGGCCCTACAGCACTGTCGTATTCGCTGCTGCTTTTATATTATGAGAAAGATGTGTGGGTATTCACAGTTGGGTGGTTTATGATCTTTTTTGTGTCGTTTTACTTGGTGGCCGGTGCCATATCGTGTGTGCAGAATCTACGGGAGATTCGCCGTCGAACGAAGACCCTGCTGAGGCGAACAGTGACGAATTTGGTGTTTTTGTTGGGAGCGTTTGTGTTGACGGGATCTGCCACGGCGTTCGTGAGTGGCAGTGTAGTGGGTCTTCTTCTCTCGGTGGTGTACCGAGCCGGGTCTATGACGATGAGCACATGGATCCCGTTTACGTGGGCCATAGTGGGAATCTTGTACGATATATGTACGAGTTACTCCACGAGCCAGATCACTTTGTGAATTTTTGATGAGTAATGATAGTTAGGTAATGTAGGGTACACATAGTAATGCTGGCATATAATGGAGCAAAATTTGTTAATTGGCATATCATGGTGTCAAATTTGCTTATACTATGCTGCAAAAGCGTATCGCAAGGCCCGCACTAAATTTTCTCTCTACATTATGGAAGACTTTGTGGACTTTCCCAAGGCGTACACACAGTACAAGGCCACCGGTAGCAAGACGTGCTTGCAGCGGTGCCAGCAGCTAGCACAGAAGTACCAGGTGTTGAGCTCAAAGCTCGAGCTCGGCGCAGACGTGGATACTGACTTGGGGCCTATATCAGATAAGTACCGGCTGTATTTTGCAGAGAACGAACAGGCCCCTGCTGAGGATACTAGACAGCTTCTTATTGGCCATTACTTGACAATGGAATTCAAGAAACTCAACACGTTGTTGGGGTCTGCGTTTTTGTACTCTAATAACATGGAAACGTTATGCTGGTTGTATATTTCCCAAGTATACCAGCAATGGTTTGAAGACGATGAGCTCAATTTGCGCAAGACCACTGCCAGTAACCTCAAGAAGATCCGCAATTACAAGAGCAAGAGCCAAGGGAAGGCTGCAGACGGGAGGTTGGCGGGCCTTTTGAAGTTTGTGGATATAATCACGTACCTTAATAAGTTCAAGACAGAATTCGATATAGACGGCCTTATGTCCAGCCAATTAACCTTTACAGTTGGCGAATTGGATGAATTTAACTACGCCACAGAATATTTGGTGGTCCACTTGTTAGTGTTGCTCTGTGCTAAGCCATTTGCCCAAATAGAGTTACTGGAAGAGTATGAAGAACACTTATCAAGGACTGCCCCCAACCTTATCAAAATGTACCATAATATCAAGGTATTAGATTTGTCCGGGTCAGAATCTGTTAAATCCGATTTGGTGTTGGTGGAGTTCTTGTATGAGCCTAATAGGTTCCTTAACTATATCGAGTTGGTGTTGAAGTTCAAATGGTTCCTAAATTTTATATCCTTCACAGGCCGCATCTCCGAGTCCCAGCTATGTGACATACTTGCAACCCAAGACCCTTCTAGCGACGTCGAAGCCTTTGTGTTTTTGATTTCGTTCCTAAACCTTAATCGACACGGTATAGGGTACGACAGTCATGCCAAAATTTTCTACAATGAAGATAAACGGCCCGACTTAGAGGATTTAGCATACGATATCAGGAAGATAAATCACCTTATATCTTCACAGAAGCATGTGCTCAACTTGGCCAACGAACTACTGAAGACATGAATGATTTTTTGCTTATAATGACCTGATTGAAGGGCCTCACGCTATCCAAAAAGCTTATTTCTCATATGATAATTATGCAGCATCTGCTAAATCCGCCAGATGAACCCTTCTCCGATAATTTGTTGGTCCGGGAAAACTCAGTTGGCCGTTAAACCTTACGTTGCTCAGCATATCACCGAAGCATGCATAGACTTGGTGGCTTTAACTGGGCTGGAATTACGTTTGTTGTTTGAGGCGTGCCTTTCCGCTTATCTGACTTTATTTTTGCAGCTTTATAAATAAGCATGCATGTACATGAAGAGGAGTTTTAATTACTATAAATAAGCAGGTCTTTCCTATAGTTTCTAAGTACGGCTGGTTTTGGAAGTTCTAGTTATTGTACTTTAAAACCGGATAATCTTATCTTCTTTGTGTCCTTGTCCTTGTCCTTGTCCTGGCGTTGTGTCCCCCTGATGACTCCAATGTACACGGCACCTGTGCCTGTGCCCTTTCAAATCGTCAAGCCCGTGTTGAACATTATTGCCCATCCAGTGTTAATTGTCATTGGCGAAACTATCAATATTCTCACCATTCTTAGGCTTCTTTAACATTTTAAGGTTTCTCAGTTGGTTGCATCTCGTGGTGTAAATGTCGTATAACCTTCATAATATCTAACCGGCCCTTGAGGGAGTCAAAACTCAAGCTGGAAAGGTTAAAGTTAATATCTTTGTTCAAAAGCATATTGACCAAGTAACACGATATCATGATCAAATAAACTCCACAATCGTCAAAATTGGATTGCTGTTCGATCTTCATGTTCTTGACCATCAACTTGTTGGGGTTTATGATGCCATTGTTTGTCAATCTGCTGATCAAATTATCGATCAAGGCCCTATTATCTGCACCTTCTTCAAGCATGGAATCGTACACCAACACCTCATTTTCCAAGATGTTGACCAACACAAGAAACCAATGGTCTCCTTCCTGGGTCTCGTTGACAGGGAGAAAGATGAATTTGGCAGATGTAAAGTCCTTTTTGTCGAGAATCTCGTGGTCTGTGAAGCTGATCAATTGCACCACTGCAGGCAGTATTAGCTTGATGAACGGCTGGAACTTTTGGATCATGTTTTTATTTAAGTATTCGTACATCAACGATATTATATTGTCATTAACCCATTCTCCAGGTAGAATCTGGTCGAGATCAGTGCTGTACATTGCCACCGACTCGTACTGGAACAACTTAGTCTCTGTGTTGGTGGATAGCTGTGCATAAATGGTTTTGATCTGATTGCGTATCAGAGCCGCCGTAGCTCTGCCATTGCCCTCTATTTCGTCTCCATTGTCTTTGTGGTGGTGCTGCAGCCTCTCTTTTATCTTTCTCTGGCTTGTACGGATCTTCTTTTGCTGTTTTTCTAGCCGTTTCTGCTGTTTCAGCTTTTTAGCAGTGGTTTCTTGTTTAGAATCGTCTTTGAGGCCTTCTTGGCTCGGAGATTCGGGCATTTCGCCGTCAAAAAAAGCATACGTGGGGAGGGTATCGATCCCTGTGGTTACAGACGGGCTGGGGGCATCGGTCTTGTGGGTATAGTCCAAACAAAAGCCCTTGTATTCGTGAAGTACCACAGCCATTTGGAAAAAACAAACCCACTCAAAAAACAGCCTATTTTTTCAATCGCAAAAAACATCTTTAGTGTAAAACCATGCTTTTCAAGAGGTTCTTACGGACGAGGCCCAAAGTCCCGTATAAGCTAGGGCAGCCCACGTTGGAGACACGGCCGCACTACATAACCAAGCCAGGAGACTTGACACCAGGAATAAGCGCCTTGGAGTACTATGAAAGACGGCTTAGGCTCATCAAAGAGCTTCCTGTCAATTCTGCCGCTATTTTGATAGGGAAGTCGATCCAGTACAGTTCCGGCTCGGTGTTCCATCGGTTCCAGCAGGACAACAACTTGTACTATCTTACGGGGTGGCTTGAGCCCAATTCGGTGGCAGTTTTGGAGAAAGTGGCCGATAACGGCGATGAAGAAGATGCGGTGTTGCATATGTTGGTGCCTGAAAAGAATCCGGCAGTGGAGATCTGGGAAGGGGAGCGGTCGGGGCTTCAAGGCTGTTACGAGAACTTCAATCCGGACTACGTGGAGGATATCAAGAACTACCGCAGCTACTTGACTAAAGTGTTAAAGAGAAACCAGCATATTTTCATCGATAAGGCCCAGTATAACGACTATAGCCGGTTTTTCCAGTTGCACAAGCACGACAACGACGACAATATCAGCCAGTTGGTGCAGACGCATTGCGGCGGCAAGGTTGTGCAGCCTATCACGCCCATAGTGGCCAAACTCAGGGAAATCAAGTCTCCTCTGGAGGTCAAAGTGATGAACAGAGCCGGCAAGATTTCCGGCCAGGCAATCAACAAGGCTATTGCCCGGGTGGGCAGCGACAGGCCACTTCTAAGCGAGAAGGCGTTGGCGGCGTACCTCGAGTACGAGTTCATCTCTGGTGGCTGTGATAAGCAGGCGTATATCCCTGTGGTTGCAGGCGGTGAGAACGCACTTATTATTCACTACACCAGGAACGATGATTTGCTCTACAAGGACGAGTTGGTGTTTATTGACGCCGGCGGGCAGTTGGGAGGCTACTGTGCCGATATTTCACGGACGTGGCCCAACTCGGGGACGTTTTCAGGGCCCCAGAAAGATATTTACGAGGTGGTGTTGAGCGTTAATAAAGCATGTATTGACCAGTGCTTTGCCGATAACCAGATGTCCATCAACGACATCCACGAGTTCAGTGTCAATAAGCTCCATATGGGATTGAAGAACCTTCCAGGGTTCCAGGGGGTGTCTAGGTCGGATTTGACGAGGTACTTGTACCCTCATTACATAGGACACCATTTGGGACTTGACCTTCACGATATACCCAGTGTGCTGAAGTACAAGAAGTTGGTGGCAGGCAATGTGGTGACCATTGAGCCGGGGTTGTACATTCCCAAGGATGACAAATGGCCCAAACATTTCCAGGGCATTGGAGTACGGGTGGAAGATGATATAGTGGTGGGGCAGGGGAAGAAAGATATACTAAACTTGACGAGTTACTGTGTCAAGGAGGTGGTGGACATTGAGAGTTTGATCCGGTCGGGGAAGTGCACTACGCCAGGGATATACGACGAGTTGACGGACTTAGAGATCTAACGAGGAGGGGAAGAGGATGAGATGAGATGAGGTGATAGAGAAGAGATGTTAGAAGAAGAGACGCTAAAAGCGATGATAGAGAAGAGATGTTAGAAGAAGAGACGCTAAAAGCGATGATAGAGAAGAGATGTTAGAAGAAGAGATGTTAAAAGCGATGATAGAGAAGAGATGTTAGAAGAAGAGACGCTAAAAGCGATGATAGAGAAGAGATGTTAGAAGAAGAGACGCTAAAAGCGATGATAGAGAAGAGATGTTAGAAGAAGAGACGCTAAAAGCGATGATAGAGAAGAGATTATAGAAAAGAGAGGAAGAGTCACATTAGATATGAAAGTACTTGAGAATCCTTAGATGCCTGTATATACTATTTTCACTGTCAATGTCTTCACCAACATATCCTTGATGGGACTGACGAAATTGAACGCACGAAGGCCAAAGTTACGTACCAACCTCACCGGGTACACGTCGTTGGAAAAAAGCTTGTGGAGTTTGTCACACACCCCAATAACGGCGTGGTTAATCGGGTACGAATTAGAAAAGTATGGCTCCAACACCAAAGACGACCCGATATCCAAGCCTCTAGTAACCCCTTTTTCGATGGCTGCTGCCAACTCCTGTACGTCGCCCTGGCCCAAGTTAAGGCCCTGGCCCGCCAAAGGATGCGTAGTGTGTGCAGCATCGCCCACCAATGCCACCCGAGGGCCCACGTAGCTGTCTACATGGGACATCTTCAAAGGGAACTGAGCTCTAGATCCCGACTGGAACCCCGTGACGGTGGGCAAGTAGAGGTCGTCGTTGGGGTTTTCAAACTCGTCCAATCTCCACTGCAAGTCGTCAATGACGGTCACATCGTTGGGGTCTTTTGCAAGCTTCTTAAACACGTACTGTAAATCGACTTCGCTCAATCTTAACCCTGCATTCAATAACGCAATGAAAATGTCGTCGTTTTCCACTTTCTTCAAAATCAGAGCTACTTCGTTCTTGCAGGACCACACAAACGTGGCCTTGTCGTCTGGAAGCGGCAAAAGCGCCAAAGGACCCGTACTTAAGAACCTCTGTAGGAGATTCTGGCTGCCTTCGTCGGAGTCCACTGTCACCACACCAACAGTTCCCCAACTATCGTAGCTCCACCCACGAGCCGCTATACCGGCGTATTTCCTCACCGGCGAGTTCCCCCCGTCAGCACCGATCAATAACCGGGTCTGGTACACGTCTCCGTTCGATAATTTAACCACCGGCCAATCAATGTCCTTATCTTCACTAGCACCAATTGACTCCACCTTGACTTTGTCGACCACGTCATCAGAGGCACCTAGTTCTTCTATCCGGCCAAGAAGTGACTTCTGGATATTGATAACTTCGCACATGGCCCCCATGGGCGTGTAATCGATGGTATCGTTGCCAAACAGAACGCACGACTCATGAGACTCCGAGTCAAACGCCACCAACGAGTCATAGAATTGCATTCGGTCGAGATCCAAGTGGTCAAAACTGCCTATCTGCTGCATGAACTTCATGGACTTGTTGGTCAATGACACAATCCTGTTGGAATAAAGCACATCATTAAAATTGGCTACTTTGGTTAAATCTCCGCCCTCGACCAATTTGCATTGCAAATGGCGGGTCTTGGGGGAATTTTTCAATGCTGTCAATATCGACAATCCTGCAGGACCGCCGCCTACTATCACCACGTCTTGAAGCTTGGGCACGGCCGTGTGGGCGAGCCTTTTGCTTATAAGTGATTTGAACATGGTACGATACTTTTGAGACTTTTTTTTTCGCTTTTTGAGGTTTATACAGAACTGGTGATGGTCGTAGAAGGCGGGGCCACTGAGGCATATGGGGCATTAGGGCCAGTGCAGCACACCGCATGCGTTTTTTGGTGTGCTGGTGTTATCCACGCTGGATAAGGGGCTGTATTAATGATGGTTAGGTGTGGTTTTAAGGTGTATATATGGAGGCAGGAGAGAGATGGCAAGGTGGACGAAAAGTGGCTTGAAAAAGAGATGAGTGCGCTTTCTGTCACAAAAGACGATACGTAGTGGAGGCTGCCCTACAAGGCGTGCATGAGTGCGGCAACTGGGCACGGAAGACGTCTTAAGAGCAGCAAATAGAGGCCTAGGCTAAAGTCTATACCCTAGCTTCATCTTGCAAGATATCACCCAGATCGAAGCGGGACAATCAAAGCTTCGTTCCTCATGGCCCAATGGTCAAGGCGTCTGGCTACGATTTAGTAACCACTTCTGGAACCAGAAGATTCCAGGTTCGAGTCCTGGTGGGGAAGCTTCTTTTTTTGCTATTTTTTTCGCGCGATGGTAATTTTAAGGGTGCAAATCGGGCCAAGTGCCCTTTTTTGCGGCCGGGGAACTTCCCTAAAATAGAGCTTATCTTAAACACAATACAGGCCCTATATCTTCTACACAAAAACATTTCATACAAAAACAAACACAAAAACAGGACCAGGAGTTTCTAAGTTTACAAACCCAAACTTTCCAAACCCGTTTCGGACCCCAGTAAAAAATATCGGATTCGTACCCTTTTGCCCAACCCTGGTAATAGCAAGCCTAAAAAAAACATTTCTCAATTGTAAACCCATAATTAAAAAAACCACCTTTTTCATGGACGCCAAAGCCATTATTCTTCGTCTTTCCGACGACGGTGTGCCTGTGAACAACGCTGCCGTGGCCAATGGCGTGTTGATCTTGCCATCCACGCCTTTGCCTGCCGACTACCGTGCTGGCGATGTCATTTTCAACTTGCACCTTATTATGAATGCCTCAGCACGAGTGAGTGAAAACGCCACCGTTTATCTGAATGTATGCGGGCACAACGAGCACTTTGACCGCCACAAGCACAAGCTGTACCCCGTGCAGACGTCTTTCCACCAAGACATCGATGTCAAGATTCCTATCTATAAAAGTGGATGCTATAACTTCTTTATCAAGTACGGGGACGGTAAGGAGACCGATAAGTTCTATTTTAGTGTGCCTCCCAATCTCAGAATTAAGAACAGCTTTGTGCCATTCAACTCCATCAACATCCAGTCGGTGGTGTCCAAGTGGATCGGCCCGTTGTCGAGCTGGGACCTGTTTTTTAAAGAGGTCAATTACAAGGGCTACAATATGGTCCACTTCACTCCGTTGCAGGAACGAGGTGAAAGCGGGTCTCCTTACTCCATCTACGACCAGTTGCGTCTTGATCCCGAGTTATTTGAGTCCAGCGACGCCGGCACCAAGTTTATTAAGGAAACCATGCTGAAATACGACTTGATGTCCTTGACTGATGTGGTATGGAACCATACGGCTAATAATTCCAAATGGCTTGAAGATCACCCTGAGTCGGGCTACAACGAAGAGACTGCTCCCCACTTGAAGGCTGCCATTGCATTAGAAGACAAATTGTTGGAACTTTCGGGTAATTTGGCTAAATTAGGTTTGCCTACCAAGATCACTTCCACTGCCGATTTGGACGCCATTATCACTGCTATGTCCCAGCAGGTCATTGGACCATTGAACTTATGGCAGTACTACGTCTTTGACAAGCAGCTGGCCTTGACTGAAATTTCCGATATCGTCAATAAAGAGGGAAAAGTGGACCCCATCCAGCTTCCAGATGGTCTAGACACGACAAACTTAAAAATGGTTGCTAAATTTGTGTTGGAGACGGCCAATATCAACTCGGATGTGGTCCTTGACGACAGATTTAGCAACAAATTGGATGCTAGGAAGTTCTTGGGCATTCTTACCTGTTTGTTCAACCAGGACTTGTCTAGCATCGAGTTTAATGTGTTGGAAAATAAGGCTTCTAGTATTATTGACGAGATCAATGTGGATCTTTACGCCGCTTACGACGACGACGTTGCAACCATGAAGAACCAGTTGAAGGACAGAATCCGGTACTTAAGGTTGGATGCCAATGGGCCCCAATTGGGTGAAATAAATGCTGAGCTGCCATTGATTGAGAACTATTTTACTAAAGTGACTGCAAAAAACGGCAAAGTGTACTCTTTGGCAAACAACGGATGGATCTGGGGTGGTAACCCATTAGTAGACTTTGCTTCGTCGCTCTCCAAGGCTTATCTTAGAAGAGAAGTCATTGTGTGGAGTGACTGTGTCAAGTTAAGGTATGGTTCAAAGCCTGAAGATTCGCCCTACTTGTGGGAAAGAATGATCGAGTACACTGAGCTCTGTGCAAAGACATTTAATGGGTTCAGAATCGATAACTGTCACTCTACGCCCTTGGTAGTTGGAGAAAGATTATTGGACGCAGCCAGAAACGTCAATCCCGATTTGTACGTGGTTGCAGAATTGTTCAGTGGGTCCGAAGAAATGGACAAAATCTTCGTAGAACGGTTAGGTATCAACAGTCTTATCAGAGAAGCAATGCAAGCTTGGGGGACTGGTGAATTATCGAGATTGGTTCACAAGCACGGTGGTAGACCTATTGGTTCTTTTACATGGTTGCCATTGGACGAGTTCTCTTACCCGGCCCTTGACGAGCCAAAGGGCCACAATAAGTTGCCCATGCCGAAGGTTTTGACCTGTGTGGCTCCACATGCGTTGTTCATGGATTGTACTCACGATAACGAAACACCGGCCCAGAAAAGGACAGTAGAAGATACTTTGCCAAATGCCGCATTAGTGGCTTTCTGTTCTTCTGCCATTGGGTCTGTTTTCGGCTACGATGAGTGCTACCCAGAACTTCTTGACGTTGTTTCAGAAAAGAGACACTACCAGTACCCTTCAAAAGGAGGAATTAGAGAGATCAAAAAGAAGTTGCATCACATTAGAAAATTATTAGCAGAGGAAAGCGAAGATATCCAAAGAGACCATGAAATGTACATCCACCACGAAGGCGAATACATTACTATCCAGCGTTACAACGCTAGAACTGGGAAAGGCTGGTTCTTGATTGCCAGAACCAAGTTCAATGAAGGTGACTCTCATCAGGTGCTCAGTCCTGTCAAATTAGAAGGAACCAAGGCCAAATTAGAATTTGCCAATACCCTTGTTAAGACTGGAGAACACCAAAAGGATGAAAAGTTCATCACGTCAATTCCAACCGAGTTGAAAGACTTGGATATGCCTCCTGTGGAAGAGTACGATAACGAGACCGTCATCAAAGTCAATGACCAGTTTGTTCCTGGCTCCATTGCTGTGTACTCAACCTTTATTCCAGGCGTGGACCTGAACCTCGACGATCATGTTACTACTGGTGCTATTGAAGCAAGTGTGGATCTTGATTTGTACGACTTGAATGCCTTACTCTACAGATGTGAGCCTGAGGAAAGAGACGCTAGCAACGGTGCTGAAGGGTGCTATAATATCCCGGGACATGGTACTTTGGTGTACAGTGGCTTTGAGGGTTGGAACTCGGTGTTGAAAAAAGTGGTATGGGAGAACAACTTAGGCCATCCGGTTGCAGACCACTTGCGTGCTGGGCCATGGGCGTTGGACTACATTGTCAATCGACTTTACAAGTACGCCGACGGCTCTAAGGGGTTGCAAAAATTCCAGGACTGGTTGAAATCCAGAGTAGATTCAATCAGATTGGTGCCTTACTTCTTAAGACCCCATTTCTTTGCCTTGGTTGTAGGTACAGCTTATGAAGCATGCCGGTTCCGGAGTTTTAGGTTGTTGAGCAAACAGATCCAGGAATCAACAAACTTCATTCAAAGCTTGTCCTTGACTAGCATTCAGATGTGTGGGAAGATGAACAACACATCTTTGGTGCCATTCGAGAAAGTGGGCTGTTTGGCCGCTGGTTTGCCCCATTTCTCCAACGATTACATGAGGTGTTGGGGTCGAGATGTGTTTATTTCGTTCAGAGGGTTGTTGATTGTCACCGAAAGGTACGATGACGCTAAAAATCATATTCTAGGGTTTGCTAAGACCTTGAAACATGGTTTGATTCCCAACTTATTGGACGCAGGTAGAAACCCTCGGTACAATGCCAGAGATGCCGCTTGGTTCTTCTTGCAAGCCATTCAGGAATATATCACCCATGTACCCAATGGAATTGATATTTTGGATGAGAAGGTTTCAAGAAGATTCCCCTTGGACGACACTTACGTCCCATTTGACGACAAAAGGGCTTTCAGTTACGAAAGCAGTATCCGTGAAATAATGTTTGAGATATTGCAGCGTCATGCCCAGGGTATCAAGTACAGAGAAGCCAACGCCGGACCAAATCTTGACTCTCAAATGAAAGACGAAGGGTTCAACGTCGAAGTCCATGTAGACTGGAGCAATGGGTTGGTTTTTGGCGGTCTGCAGTTCAACTGTGGAACCTGGATGGACAAAATGGGAGAAAGTGAATTGGCGGGCAATAAAGGGTACCCTGGGACTCCAAGAGATGGGGCAGCAGTGGAAATTCAAGGTTTGCTTAAGAGTGCATTAAGATTTGTCAATCAGTTGGGTAAGGACAAGTTTGGGTACGATAAAGTCAAGAAATCAGACGGAGAGTACATTAGCTTCAGTGAATGGGAGAAGCTAGTAGCAGACAGTTTCGAACGGTGCTTCTATATTCCCTTGGACCCCCAAGATGACCACAAGTACGACGTGGACCCATCGATAATCAATCGAAGAGGAATTTACAAAGATTTGTACAAGTCAGGCAAGCCTTATGAAGACTATCAGCTCAGACCCAACTTTGCCATTGCTATGACGGCAGCACCGGAATTGTTTGACTATGAAAAGGGTTCAAAGGCCATCAGCATTGCAGATGAAGTTATCAGGGGCCCAGTTGGTATGTGCACGTTAGACCCCAGTGACTGGAACTATAGGCCCTACTATTTGAACAGCGTCGACAGCACCGATTTTGCAACTGCCAAGGGAAGAAACTACCACCAAGGACCAGAATGGGTATGGTGTTTTGGCTACTTTATAAGAGCATTTGCAGCTTTCAACTACAGGAAGAAAGAAAAGTTGTTTGTTGAGCTTAACTCCAAGATCCAGGGCCATATTAAGTGGATCAAAGAAAGTGAATGGGCAGGTCTAACGGAATTGACCAACAAAGCGGGAGAGCTCTGTGGCGACTCCAGTCCCTCACAGGCATGGAGTACATCCTGCTTATTGGACTTGTATTTTGACTTGTGGAACGACCTCTACAAGATCTGAAAAAAATAGCGGGACTGGGTTTACGCATATTTTGAAGGTGTGCAATAAAACAGGTGTGTGGGCAGATTGTGTTTAGAGCCCCCGTAAGAATATTCCGAGGGTGGAATTGAACCATTTTTAGAGTATAGAGTTACAATGCTTTTCAATATATGCTATTCAACGGGTGTGTAGTGAATAACCTAAAAGGCTGCTGAAAAACGCATATGCAGGTCCAAGTCGTGGCTCTACCGCATTGTTGATTTGTGGGGACGGGAAGGGAATACCGATAAAAGTCGGGTATTTAAAGGAACAAGCATCCAACAAAATCAAAAAATTAAATATTTCTCCTGATATTGCATATTCCCCAGAATGCTTAGAAACACCATCAGGAATATCCCCCGGGTCAAATTGGCCAAAGGTGAACTTTGTTTATTGAGAGCATTCTCCTTAAACTCAACTAAAACCGACTTTCCAACGTCGCATAAGGTCGATTCATATGTGACACCAAGTTTCGTCAACAACAAGTTCTTCAAGTCAGAGTCGACCACGTGGTACGACATCCATGACCCAGCCACCAATGATGTGATTTCCAAGGTGCCTCAGCTGACAGAGCAGGAAATGGAAGAAGCCATTGCTTCAGCTGAAAAGGCGTTTGATGTGTGGAAAAGCTACAGTATAATCAAAAGACAGGGAATTGCCTTCAAATTTGTCGAGCTTTTGAAGGCAAACATGGACAGAATGGCTGCTATGATTGTTTTGGAGCAAGGGAAGACGTTCCCCGACGCTAAAGGGGACGTTTTAAGGGGATTGCAAGTGGCAGAAGCCGCATGCAACATCACCAACGATATGATGGGGTCTACTTTGGAAGTGGCTGCTGATATGGAGACCAAAATGATCAGAGAGCCCTTGGGGGTTGTGGCATCCATTTGTCCTTTCAATTTCCCTGCCATGGTGCCATTGTGGTCGATCCCATTGATTTTGGTCACTGGGAACACTGCGGTGATCAAGCCCAGTGAAAGAGTTCCTGGGGCCGCTATGATTATCTGTGAATTGATCAAAGAGGCCGGTGTTCCCGAAGGAGTGGTAAACATCATCCACGGGAAGCACGACAGTGTCAATAAGATCATCGAGGACCCAAGAATCAAGGCCATTACCTTCGTTGGTGGTGACAAGGCTGGAAAGTACATCTACGAGAAAGGTAGTGCCTTGGGCAAAAGAGTGCAGAGCAACATGGGAGCCAAGAACCATTTGATTGTGATGCCTGATGCCGACAAGAACCAGTTTGTCAATGCTGTCAACGGAGCGGCTTTTGGGGCTGCTGGTCAAAGATGTATGGCCATTAGTGTGCTTGTTACCGTTGGAGAAAGTAAGAACTGGATCACCGATGTCATGGAAGATGCTAAGAAATTGAAAGTGGGCAGTGGTTTCGATAGTGCCAGCGACTTGGGGCCTTTGGTCAACCCTAGCAGTGTGGAAAGAGCCAAAGAGATTATTGCTGATAGTGAAAAGCAAGGTGCACAGATCTTGTTGGACGGAAGAGACCCTCAATTGCCAGCTCCTTATGATAAAGGTAACTTTTTGTTCCCTACCATCTTGACAGGTGTGAAGCCAGGAATGAGATGCTACGATGAAGAGATCTTTGCTCCAGTTTTGTCGGTTATAAACGTTGACACCTTGGACGAGGCCATCAGCGTGGTCAATGCCAACAAGTACGGTAACGGAGTGTCGTTATTCACCACCTCTGGGTCTAACTCTCAGAAATTCGTCAAGAACATTGCCTGTGGACAGGTTGGTGTCAATGTTCCTATCCCGGTGCCATTGCCCATGTTTTCGTTCACCGGTAACAAAGGGTCTTTCATGGGAGACTTGAACTTCTATGGTAAGTCAGGTATTACTTTCTTGACCCAACCAAAGACCATCACCACTTTGTGGAGAACCGACAAGTTTGAGTATGTCAGTCCATCCACCAGTATGCCCATCCAACAGTAGGGAAAGGTCTATAGCTTAATAGGCTGCAATAAATGGCGGTGCACGACCCCCATGTCAGGATAGTATAGTCATAGTAACTTTCGTAGTTAAGCGAACAGAAAAAGGGACAGCAAGGTGTCTTACTGTTAGAGCAATCTTACTAATTGGCATAAATAGCATAAATGTCATGTCTAGCATAAATGGCACAACAGGAATAACTGGCGTAACAATGGCATTACATTTCGGGATGGTATAAGCCGGTTGTGAATTTCACAGATTAACTACGATAAGACGCAGGGATTTTCCGGATACGTAAAAATCAAAGGTCATGCAGTGGAGACTAAGAGGCCATTGTATCGCGGCCTTTCAAGTAGCCTGTGGCCTTTGGTTGTTGTGTACTTTGGTGGTTTTGTACTTTGTGTTCTTATAGTTAGTCTTTGCCGTTCTTATAGTTAGTCTTGCCGTTCTTATAACTCTTGCCCTTCTGATAGCCTCTTTACCTTTTTATTGTAGTACAAGCTGCACTATGCCTGGGCCCTACAAATGCTAACTAAACACCGCCAGTTGTCACTGAAATGTCACCATATTCTTCCCCCCTTCACTAGCCACATTTTGTATCATCTGAGACAATAACAATAATGCCTAAACGGGACAACGTTTAGCGTGCGCCCACCATAAAACCAGAAGGGCCTTAAAGGCAACGCCAACTAAAGCACCATACGCCAACAATCCGGCAAGGAATCCTACGAGGAATCCAACAACCTTAGCCGAGTAACCTATTAAAGTCCGAGTGCATGTGCACCTACCAATACGGTGTTTATATCCATCCCGCAAAATTTTTACTTTGCCCCGGATACTAGTAAATTTAGAACATGTAGAGTCAAAAAACTGCCGGCGAGCAGCGGCGGCATTAGGACCCGAAAAAAGTGGCAGTTTGGCCCAAAAATCCGCCAAAAGCCAGCAATGGAAAGGGTTATTACATAGTAACCACTAGTAGCCAATTAATTGGCAGTGGCCAATCATATAAAAGAGTTGCTCTAACCTAAATGTTAAAATGTCTCAGACAATTTGAGTCATTTTGAATCAATGGCGGCTCGGATGAAAAAACCCACCAGTTCCATTGAAAAACTAAAAAGAAAAAAAAGTTTTCCCCCTGCCTCAGGATCTGGCGTTAAGCACTCGTTTCAGTATTCGGCTGGTAACACGTATCTTTTTTTTTGACGAAGTGTAGGCAGGTTGTGAACGCTTTTTGTGGGGGAAGGTATTCACAGTTACTGGGGTTTGAAGTACAGAAAGCAGCTTGAGTAAAGGGTAAACGGAACTTCTTTCGGTGGCAGCGGAAGGGTAGCGCCCATATACGGCCAATACGAGTATGGTGCGGGCGTGGCGAGAGGTCTCGGCGGCCGCGGACCCGCGTCTGCGACAAAGTTCGCGAATTTTCGCGCCACGGGTGAAATCGGGATTTAGCAATCGGATTTGCAATATCGGTCGTGCCTTGCTGGTAATGGAACTTTTGTGATTCGCTTTTTTTTTTATTTTTTTTTCACTTTTTTGTTGTTTCCTGTGCATGGATGTTTTTTATATAAAAGGCTTGAAAAATCACTGAATTTCATATTCTGGAAAAACAACTTGGAAATCGAAGGGTTCTAAACTTTTTTTATTTGTATCTTCTTTGACCCTTGTTATCGTTGTTAACTTGCAACCTTCTTTCTATATATATTCAAATGAGCTTATAAACTTTTACGTCTTCCCAACTGAAAAAATATACCCAGCATACCATTTTTTGAGTAACACAATGTCAGTGAGTCAAAAATCTTCTGCCACTACGTCTCATTCCAAAAACTTATACAGCAAGACGAAGTTCGACATTTCGAAGTTGTCCAATGTGGAGTACCTCAACGACAGCATAAGAGTGGTGAATAACGAAAACACTCAGTTGAAAACCAAGTTGCTTGGCTTGATCAATGAGTACAAGATCTTGAAGCAGATTGTGTTGAACAACAATGACTTTAACTATAAGAAGAGGTCGTTTACGGAGATAGAGAACGAGGAGTCCATGAGGGTGGACGTTGCAGTTGAATCATCTTTAGGGTCTTCTCCTGTCACCAATGCCACCACTACCGGCAATTCTACTACACAAACCACACCTGTGCCCGACCCCAGGGACTTTATTGAAGAGAAGCTTGATTTGGACATGGCTCTCGACTCAGAGGTTCCGTTGTCTGCAGAGATTTTCCAAGATACGCTTGAAAATGAGTTGGGTCTTGAAGGATTCGAAGGATTGAACTTGAAACTCAACACAGCTGCTGACGCTAGACCTCTGCACAATATCAGCGACTTTATCGAAGAGGAAGAGTTGCTTGATGAAGAGTTTGACGATTTCCATGACGACATGGACTCTCCGTTGTTGTCGAGGACGTCGTCGCCAATGGACGATGATAACCATTCTTTGATGGCCACTTTGACCAGATCCACCACTGTTTCCACCAACAATTCGTTCATGGACAAAATGCCTACCACGATTTCCATGCAACTTGCAGGAAGCAGTAACCAGCAGTCGAGATTCTTTGAGTTGCCTAAATTCAATGAAAACTATTCCAATAAGCCCTTCAAAAACTTAAGCAAAAACTTTGACGTTTTGCAGCAAGATCAATACAACTTGATCAATGATTTCTTGGAAGAAAAGTTGATCGATAATGACTTGAACTATTATGAAAACTTAAAAGCACAAGATGACTGATTCTTTCTTTTTCCAACTGAACTTTAACGAACTTATGACTCGATTTTCAAAACGGTGATTCTATGATTGCCTTATTTATTTATTATTATTTATTCAATTTATACGCTTTTTGTCTACTATTGGAGCATGCTTGCTTGCTGTAAACTCTATCCTGGTACCGGCCTCGTCTAAAATTTTTTAAAAAAAGTGTGCGCGTACCACAAAACCGTTGCAGCCGATGTGACCGTTTTGGGCAAGTCCAAAGTCGTATAAACTAGCGAAATCGGTTGGGTAAATGAGACACTCCATTTTGCAGCATACTAAGACTATACAAAAAAACGTCATAGAACTCGGTTCTAGAAACATCAACTGCGGCCACATAAAGGGAATGGGCCCCTGAATACTGTTACAAAATGGTAGTGTATTTTATTTTTTGGCATGGCATTTTAATAGTGCATTGAAACATACCGATCTGATGACATGCCCAAAATATATATAGCGTGGCACATCTGTCCTTTTTATTTTTCTCGTCTCTCTTCACTAGAACACCTAGCTTCACCACAGTCACTCCTTTAAACAGCGTTCACTAATCGCGTCCATTCCTTTCGTTATTCACCATGGTTAGCTTTCTTCAACTCATTGCTTTAGTTCCGGCCGTCTTAGCTGTTCCTTACAAAAGATTCGACAACGAAACCTATTATAACAGCACTTCCACCCTGACGGTGTACGATTACACCACCATTGTGTTACCCACCACCACTTTGGTTATGCCAACTTCTGCCACTAGGGAATTGTCGATTTTGTCAGGATACATGGACCATGCCGGCATCAGCACCGTTACTGATGTCGTCACTAAGTACCAGACCTTGACCTCTGGCGATTCTACCTCCACTGTGGCTGTGACCGTTACTAGTGAAAAAGTGGTTGCAAGCACAGCTTCTGAAGTATGTTCTGCTGAAACTGTCACCAAGACTGAAACTGAAACCGAAACTGTCACCAGCTACGTCGGTTCTAGTACTGATGGTGTCACCGTCTACTTGACGTCTACGTTCACCACTTCATTCCCCGTAGCTGCTGAATTCACTTACAGTGACTTGACCACTACTTTGACTTCGTATGTAGACGTCACTTCCACCATCACCAATGCCGTCGACAGTCAAACCACGTCTTCCCAGTTGGCCACCAGCTTCCCTTCCGTTGCTCCTGGATTTAATGGGACTTATACCAATACCACCAACTCCACTTTGTTCTAGGGGAGATGCTGCTGATTCGTGCCTTTACATGATTTTGTTCTAGGCTTAACCGTTTTGTTTTGTTTGGACCTTTGACTTCTTCTTTGTTCGGTTTTCCGTCCTTTTTTCGGTTTTCAATATACACTTTTCTTTATTCTTGCTCTCCATTCTTCTACAAAGAAACCATGTCATCGTAGTCGTCCAGCACCAACTGGTTGACACTGGAAACTGAAAATTTGGGTCGGTTTAAAATCGCCTTGAACTCAGGCTCTCCGTACACCAACCTCAACTGCTGGTCAATCTTGACGTCAAACATCACCTGGTCATAAGAAAAGATGTCACAGTCGGCCACTTCGATTATCAACTTGAATTCCTCACAGTCGCCTGCTTCAAATCGGGTCAAGTACCGAAGATGCGCTGTTCGTATTACAAACATTGTGTTCTGTGTGTTATAGGTGATACGTTGCTTGTATTTGTCTTCAAATCGACGCACACACTCATAGGAGAACTTTGCAGCCACTTGGTGAGTGGAGTCACTTAGTATACCACTAAGTCCTCCGTCTTTAGTGACTTTCATAAACTGAAAAATACGTACTAACGGCGTCGGCCCACCACAACATGTTTTGGACTTTTTTATGAAATTTTTCTGTATAATGTTTGAAGAATATGTCCGGTTTTCGTACGTAGACACTATGGCATTTTTGACCCACAGTTCCTGGACGACTATAGGATATTCGAATTTTGCACCCATTAGTTCGTTGAATAATTAACGAGACGCGTATGGGATTTAGTGCGAAGTCAATTACTTGCTTCAAGCCAGGCTGTGTTAGAGTATCTCAGGTAAACAAGCCAGAAGAGACAGGGGTCTTGTGCTGTCTTTGTCACACTGTTCTCAATAGTTCCGATGTAAAAGAAATAAATAGCTTTGACCAAAATAGGTGTGAATATATTAATATAGGAAAATAATATACACGCACTGTATATGCTGTGCTCAGGTTTACTCAGATTGACTGGCACAGACCATTTATGTCAAAAGGGTATCTATCTGCGCCACTATATCATCTGTGAAGTTTGGTTGTTATATACAACCATCTGTGAGGGGCGCTTTTTATCTCGGTATTCACTTTAACTGCACTTTTAGCATTTTGCAGCCATAACTTAAGAGACACACCTGAACTTTACTGAATAATACATATAAAGACATAGTTCCCAATGAATTGAGCTTTTTACTATATACATAAATCTATGTCTTAGGACCTCTGCAGCGCCAACCTTTTGGTTCTTTTGGCTTCTTGCTTCGCCATAAGTCTCTCTGTTTCCCTTCGTTTACGTTCCAATGTTTCTGGATCTTGGTCCATATCACTTATTTCGTTCATCAACTCAAGGTTTTCTTTCTGGCTGTGTGTATCATTCAACCTCACGATCAAAGAGTCAAAGGCAAACACAATCTCCAAATCGTCAAACGCTTTAACAGGCCGCTTCGAGTTATCTAATGTGAAAAGATTGGTATGTTTCGAAGCTCCGTATTCTCGTACATACCGTCTAAGAGTGTCTGTGGCCTTATGGAACTTGGCAGCTGTGGTGATATAGTCAGCAGAGCCCGAGTTTCTGGCACTGAAATGAGTAAGTATCAACTTGCTGCAGTTCATGTACCTAGCAACATTAACGGCCTCGATGGTGGTGGTATGCTTCTTGGCAATAGCCTCCTCTATCAAATCGTTATCCAAAGATGATTCGTGGATCAAGAGATCCGAGCCATACCCTATATCCACAAACTTGGTGTTAGGTCTGGTGTCACCAGAATAACTGACTTTGAATGTTTGGTGCTGGTCGAGCTGGAATGTTATACTGACAGAATAGGCCCAGAAACAGTGGATAGCCCTACATGCCTGGAAATCCACGATGCTTAAATCTTGTGCTAATTTCTCGTATGCTGCATGATCGATTGGCTTCAAGGTGTCCTTGGAAATATCGATTTCAGTGAGTCCTTGGTCGTACATTTCCTCAAACTTATCAAATGAGATTCTCTGGTACTCGGGAACTCTGCCTCTCACGAAGTCTTCACAACTGATGTAGTTGATTCTAGTCAAGTCAGCGGGCGAAGTATCCAACTTGTACCACTCATTGACGAAATGGTTGTACTGCCAAGGAACAACCAAGTGGAGTGTATGATTATTATCTTTGTTCACTTCCATCCACTTGTTGATCACTGATACCAACCCCAAATGATGATCGGCGTGGAGATGACTCAAGTACACTAACCGGAGCTCTGAAAGAACTTCCTTGTACTGTTCACCATGACCAAAAGTACGTAATAAGGACCCCAATGTGTTCTCTCCACCATCCAATATAATGCTCTTGAACTCTACCTTTCCTGAGCTGGTCTTGAAGGGGATTCTTATCAAATTGGAAAGAACATTACGGTAAATCGACGGTAATGCGGATCCAGTGCCTAGTGTGGATACTTGGACGTTATCTTTCAAGTTGGGCGACACCAAGCCCAAAGGCAATGGGGTATCATCAATGGTCTCAGACTTGGGTGTTGGTAACTTCAAAGGAGCCACATGCTCATCGTAGATTTGAGACCAATCAGATTTGTACACCAAGGAATCGTCGTAAGTCACACCAGAAGGCGATACAATGAATTGTTGCATGCTGTGCAAATACTGGTGTCCCATGCCATTATAAGGCTCGGCATATGGCAAGTTGAAATGGCTCTTCTTAATGGCTCGAAGTTTCAATAACTCAGCACAAAAAGTCTTGAACGTAATAGTATTATTTGAAATCAGCGAGTGACTGATGATGTGGGTACAATCAGCAGGAAACCGGTTGATGAACGCCATATATTCAGGAGAATCAAAAGGGATATCGTCACCCAACAAGTGGTATACTAATCCCACATCTTCCTGGCCAAGTTCTCCATCGTTCTTAGCAAACCACTTTTCAGATGTTAAAGTAGGCTCCAAGTAGTTTACATTGGGAATATCCAAGACCAAAACTTTGTTGAAATGCACGGGTTTCCCCATGACTTGGTCTGGGGTTACAGTTTCGCCGTCTTCGTTAAGAACAGACTCTCCTTGGGTAAGAAGAGCGTAGTTCTTGCCTGGTTTGACGTTCAACTGTTTTGCTCTCACCACGTCAAACTTCCCTCTCAAAGGCATGAACCGAATGATGTAACTCAAGGAATCCTGATTCTGCTGCTCCACAGGGAAATCAGCTATGGAGACGTGGGAGTGAACGTCGTTGTCTGCTGGGTCACTTTTATAGGATTCTGGATCTGAGTCATTGACTTTGCTTGTATCCAAAGGAAACATCAACGAAACCAATTTCTTTAACCCCTGAAGAGGAAACACCTGTGTTTCTTGGTTTGTATGTACACTGGGGATCTTCACCGGGTTGACTATAATGTTGCTGTCGGCAATGATGTTAGAATTTTCCACTTCTTTGATCTTCAACTCCACGCCTTTCCTGAACACGAAATACCGCCATGTGGCGACAATGTAGTTCAACACTTTGGAACAGTTGGAATACACGTCAATGCTGTTCTTGGTAGCGTCACTAATAGTTAAAAACAAACCGGGAAGACCACCTATCTGGCCCCATTCCGTATGGGTACCTGTCAAAAAAATGGCCTTTAATTTGGCAAGTCGGAGCTTGTTATCATTTAAGGCTCTTTGGGACCCTTCGCCCACTTTCCCTATCAAGTATCTGTGTCCTTCTCTGTTGGTTAAGAGGAGCAACGGGTGGTGGGTGTCGGAGGTTTTGTGGCACACTGTGGTGAAAGTGAACATGTTGGTAGTGATACGCTGGGCGTCTCTGAACTTGTCAAAATGGGCCTGATAGTCACTAAAGCTGTTGTAGTAGTTCAAGGGCTCACTGTTGGCACCTAGGCGTTTAGAAGAAACTGGTTTTTTGTGGGTTGATCTATTGTTCTTTTTCCGTTGTCTTCTACTTAAAGGTGCAGAACTATCCGGACCGTTTGAGGATGCAGAACTCTTTGCCAAGCGGGAAGCGGACAAAGAACGGGAGGAGATTTGGGATCGTGAAGGGCCCGGGAAGATAAGATATGTGTATCGAAACAGTTTGACGCTACGGCAGCGAGACCGTAAGAATGAAGCTAAAGAAGGTACAAGGGCGTCGGTACCAGTTTTTTATGCTCTTTTTGTGCACTTGTGGAATAACTGGCTTCTGTGGCACTCTTTGTTGGCCGATTATGCTTTTTTGGGCCTTTTTGTGTACGTTTTGTATGCCGTTGTAGTACTGAGTATCTTTTTTGAGATGAGGAAATTCGCATTTTTGTACCCCAACTTTTAAATACTAAGTGATACATCATCAATGAGTCAAGTTTCTGGTTCGGGGTACAAACTCAATAACGACTTGAGTGAAGTGATCGAGTCATTGATATTCCAGTACAGTAACCTTCTCAACAAGGATGGAAAGCCCCAAAAGTCCAGACTGGCTGCAAAACTTGTGACCACGTCTATTTTATCATATGCACAAAAAGTGCCGTTATTAAACCGGCTAGTGCCCAGTTTAGATGAAAAACAGCAGCTAATTAACGCGTTGTTGGAGCAGCAGAAGTTGGCTACCACGTACCAGAAGTGGCACGATATTTCGTCACAATTGGACGAGTTATTGGGCAATAACGTGTGGAAAATGGATCCTCAGAGTGACTTGTATGACTACCAACAGATAGCCACTAATTTGAACGAAATGAGAACTGCTAGAGAGAACCACGACTACAAGCTCCTATTGTACTTGATTCGAACCAAATGGGTCAGAAACTACGGCAACATGGGAGACGTTGCGTTGTATAAGCACTCGTTTGTGGGGACCAAACGGTTGGTAGAGGAATATATCAACGAGTGTAAAGCGTCCTTAGACTATTTGGTGAACCACCCCAGTGTCCAGTTAGATGACAGGTACTTGTTGGGGTTGTTGATTCAAACAAGAAAAAATATCGGCAGAACTGCTTTGGTTTTGAGTGGAGGCAGTACGTTCGGAATGTTCCATATTGGTGTGTTGGTGACATTATTAGAAGCAGGTTTGCTTCCACGTATTACCAGTGGGTCATCTGCTGGTTCCATTGTCGCTTCGATATTATGCTGCCACAATAACGACGAGAATAAGGCCTTGATAGAGAGTTTGAGCGAACGGGAGTTTGAAATCTTCTCTCATAACGACCTGGACGAGGCGTCCAAAACCCAAAATAACTTTAGAAAACTCCTCAAGGGGGTAGGCCACTTTTTGAAGTATGGAACGGTGTTCGAAATGGAAGGTTTGAAACAGACAATCATTGGTTTTATTGGTGACTTGACGTTCAGAGAGGCTTACAATAGGACCGGTAAGATTTTGAACATTACTGTGTCTCCTGCTTCTTTGCATGAACAGACCCGATTGTTGAACTATTTGACGGCCCCTAACTGCTTGATATGGTCCGCAGTGTGTGCATCGTGCTCTTTGCCGGGAATTTTCCCCAGTACCAGTATCTATGAGAAGAACCCTAGAACTAATAAGGTCCAGAAATGGAACGGCGATTCTTCTGTGAAATTTGTGGATGGGTCTGTTGATAACGATTTGCCAGTCACCAGGTTACTGGAAATGTTCAATGTGGACCATATCATAGCAGTGCAAGTGAACCCTCATGTGGTACCTATTTTGAAGATTTCGGTTAGTAATCCTGGGGGATACTTGGAAGACGATTTGACGACCAAGTTCAAGCATGCTTTGAACAACGTTTATGACTTCTGCACTAGTGAAATGATCCACTATCTTCAAATAATGAATGAAATGGATATACAGAAGAACTTGTCTACTAAAGTGATTTCATTGTTATCACAGAAATACAGCGGAGACATCACCATTCTTCCACAGTTTTATCCCTCCGACTTCAAGAAAATCTTTGTCAATCCTACACCTGAGTTCATTGCTGATTTTATCATCAGAGGTGCCAGGTCTACATGGCCAAAAATCACTATAGTCAATAACCACTGTGGTGTGGAATTCGAGTTGGATAAAGCCATTTCGGTCTTGAGGGGAAGAACTATCACATCTACAGACAAATCCACATTTGCCAACTCATTGGTAGTGAACCCTATAAGTTATCTAGAAAGTCAAGGCGAGGTTGAAGTTCAAGGCGAAAGCATGACAGGAGGAGAGACTCCTAGAATTGGGAACGGATCTGTCTCTCAGTATCTGGATCCATCTAGCAAAAGTCTGAAGGTACCCGTGAAAGAAGCCGTCACACCGGAGCGTACAACGACACTGATACTTGCAGAGCATAGGAGTGCACCCAGATTACAGAGACACAGCTCAGCATCGGGGCAAATGCATCGTCGACAACGGAACTCAATAAGCAACTTCCAGTCATTGAACTACCGGAAGTCACAGACTTCGTTGTCAACTATGCCGTTCGGAATAACCACTCCCCTCAAGAAAGAACACAGCAGAGCCAGAGCACAGAGCGACCAGCAGATCAACAAGAACAAAATCAGAAAGGCTAGAAGTTCAGGAAATTTCAGCTTTGGGAGTTCAGATGAAAGCCCTACTAATCAAAGACTCAGGTACCAGGCAGACCGTATTCTATGGGATGAAAACCCTTATGCCGAACAGTATACCAGCTATGCGGTTGATTCAGGAGAAGCTGTAAGCGGTGAAGACGACGAGCAAGATGAAGAAGATGAAACAGAAAAAGACGGCGAAAACGCCGACGAAGAAACGGAAAAGGAAGAGGGAAGTGATACCGATACCGAGGCTCCCGTGCCATTCAATGGCGATCAAGAACCAGAAGATCATACAGTAAAACGGTCCAATAGCATGGGCTCCAAAGATGAGAAGAGAGGAGCAAAGTCTGTTGAGTTCGATTTCCATGGCACTCAAGAGGTACTCAGCAGGAGAAACTCGACAGGAAGAACGGGCATATATGATAATGATGAAGGAGGAATAGACAAGTTCAATATCACCAATTGGACTGGATCCAATACACCCAGTGACGTTGATAGTCAGGGAAGTCGGACACCTTCCGAAAGAGCCAATTTGCCCAAACGGTCCCATAATAATTCGTCCACCAACTCGTACATTGGGTTGAACAGATTGAAAGATGTCAATTTTGCATCCCATAAAGCTCATTCCCTAGAAGTGAAAACGGCATTGAACAAATACAATAACGAGAATAGGAACGGGAATTAGGCTTTCAGCAGGATTGAAAGCGGACCCGTCTTCAGAAGAGTGTCGATGCCGTGGCAGCACCACGATAACACTAGGTAAGGAGATGAAGGCTTGTGATAGGGCAACGAAGAAGAGCAAGGACAAACGGAGCCAAGACTAATTAGCGGGGACGAATCTGGTATCGTCTTCACATCTGGCTGTATGGCCCTGTAAGATGGTACGGCCTTTTGGTGAGGCTTTTCCATGCAGTGCTTACAAATTCAAAAAGAAACTAATAACGATGTTGCAACATTGCGTTATCTTAACAGTTGGTCAAATGCCCTGATGTCATCCGATGCAACACGTACGAGTATATCTTGACATGCCGCTTATCAGGTAATTGTACGAAGGTTGATAAGAGATAAAGAAATTAGGCTTCATGCTTACTAAATGGGGGTTGTTTTAGGCCTAGTTTCCGTGTTTAAGGGCGAACTTTGAAAGGCACGGCCAAACACATTGCAGGAACAAACAATAGGACTACAGTGGCATCGGCGGAGAAATATTTTTTTAGAGATGTATCGGCGTTCAGTTAGGCGAAAATCATTTCAACACACAATGTACAAACACCAGGCATATGAGGAGCGGCGAATACAGGCGCTTCATAATTTTATTTCAGTTGCTGAAGGACGGTGGAGTTCCACTATGGTATTTATTGGCATGACTGACTGACAGTTCAAGGCGGCCGTTTGGTTGAGTCAGGTACTCATCTTAAGAAATCGGACTGCTCACTAAAAATGGACCTGCTGAAAAATATGAAAAAGAAAAAAAAAAGAGGGCGATCCACACGCTCGAGTGGCACCAACACGTTTGATAGCCCGGAATTCTCACACGATTAGCAGTGAAAAATGCCTTAAGCCGGTGCCACTTGTTGAACGGTGGTGGTGTGGCTCCATAGTATGAGCTTAGACCAGCTTAGGTAAGGTTTAGAGTCAAGACAATGTCAGAGAGTCAGCTGGAGATTGGATTCAGCATATGCCCGGAACTCGAAATACCGAGGGTGATTTACGGGCTTTCATGTGTGTGCATCGTAAACTGCTGGCAATAGTGTATGGAATTGGGCTTGTCTCGTAGCACTGGAGGCTATTGCGTGCCGGTGTGTGGATGGACACTGTGGCTCAGCAGTTTCTTTGGCGAGTTTCTGTTCCTGTCGGTGGCCCTACCGGTATTGCAGTCTTTCGCGAGGGAAACAGGCAGCGAGAGAAGGCGGTTTGGTCATCCAAGACGGGCCAGATCTATGTCAATTACAAATAGGAAATGCGTGTATTTGACAGCTTGATGACGGGCCGTCGAAGGGTTATATCGATAGGTTTAGGTACTGGTTCAATATAGGAAAACTGAGTAGTATAAGCTGCAAAAAGATCGGCCAGCGGGATGCATTGGCAGCAGAAAAATAATTTTCGCGTGGTACCTTGTGCCAAGGTCTGTCAAAAAATGACAGGCTCGTCAGTAGACAAGCTATACTGAAGACAAACCACCTACCCCACTCTCTACGGTCACCTATGTGCACAGATAAAAGTTTTGCATCGTAGCCGAGGTTGCCAGCAGGAGAGACCAAAAGCGTGAGATGATATGCTAACCCTCGGAATTAAAGTTAATCCGACCGCAGCTGTCAAAAGCACACGATTTGGCACCTTCCGCTTCCCCTCTGCCCACATAAACTTGTGCTTGTGAACCAAGGGCTAAAAGCCAACGTAAAGCGGCGGAATTAACAGCGCCGTATATCATACTGCGTTAGTTTACAGATCCAAAAAAAATCTGCATCCTACGTTGGTGTTTTTTTTTTATTTTTTTTCCGTATTATTTTCGATAAGGAAAAAGAAACGGCACTTTGTTGCCGCAAAGATTATTTGTGTAAATGAAGGCGTTCCAAATGCAGGATTTGAACCACAATTGGAATTGTTATCAGAACAAGCCCAATAATTTCTTTTTGGCTTTTCCTGGAAACATCAGTATTTAAACCCAGATATATCCACCCTATTCTTTGAAAAATCTCTCAATTGTAAAAAAAGTTATCTAATACGCCAATCATGTCATTAGACGAAAAAGTTGCAGATGCCGTGGAAAAGCGTCCATCGGTTGAGAAAACCACCAACCAAGAACAGACTTGGTCGGATTCTTTCTCTGAAAACTACGACTACGACGACGCCAGAAACTACAACACTTACTACACCGATGAATATAACCCAAGAGGGTTAAGAATTCCAACAGACGAAGAAGCTGGCACTTTAAGAAGGGTCTTAGGACACGCACCAATTGCCGTTTACTTAATCTGTATTGTGGAATTGGCCGAAAGAGCCTCTTATTATTCTGTCCAGGGGTTATTATCCAATTTCATCCAAAGACCTTTGCCAGAAGGGTCTACCACCGGTAGTGTTCCAAAAATCGCCGGTAACGAAGATACTTCTGCTGGTGCTTTGGGATACGGTGAAAGAGCTGCCACAGGGTTGACACTTTTATTGACTTTCTTGGCTTATGTGGTGCCATTGTACGCCGGTTATGTTGCTGACAGTAAGATTGGTAAATACAAGGCCATTTGGTTTGGTGTTATTGCTGGATTTGTGTCTCACGTCTTGTTCATTATTGCTGCTATTCCAAGTGTCATTGCTAGTGGTAAAGGTATGGCTCCTACTATCTTGGCCATTATTACTTTGGCTCTCGGAACCGGTTTTATCAAGCCAAACTTGTTGCCTTTGATTATGGACCAATACAGATACGATACTGATGTGGTGAAAGTTTTGCCAAGTGGTGAAAAAGTCATCTTGGACAGACAAAAGACCTTAGAAAGAATGTCGTTATTCTTCTACTGGTGTATCAACATTGGTGCTTTCTTCCAATTGGCCACCTCTTACTGTGCCAGGGACGTTGGTTACTGGTTAGCTTTCTTTGTCCCAATTATTGTGTACATGTTCTTGCCAATCATTTTGTTATTTGTTGGTCCAAGATTAAGAAAAGCTGAAATCCAAGGTTCTGTGTTGACTGAATTCTTCAAGATCTTGAGAGTTTCTTACCAATCTGGTTGGGTTAAGAGATTAAGAAACGGCGAATTCTGGGAATGGGCAAAACCATCCAAGATGGCCGAAAGAGGTGTTACTACTTACGGTAAAGCCAAAGCCATCAGTTGGAATGACCAATGGGTCTTGGATATCAAACAAACCGTTAATGCTTGTAAAGTTTTCATCTACTTCCCAATTTACTTGATGAACGATGGTGGTATTGGTACTATTCAAACTTCCCAAGCTGGTTCCATGTCTTTGAACGGTGTTCCAAACGATTTGTTTAACAATTTCAACCCATTGACCATTATTGTGTTGATTCCAATCTTGGACTACATTGTGTATCCTACTTTGAGAAAGTACAAGATTGACTTCAAGCCAGTGTACAGAATCACTTTGGGTTTCGTGATGGCTGCTTTGTCTCAAGTTGCTGGTGCCGTTATCCAACACGAAATTTACCAACAATCTCCTTGTGGTTATGAAGCTTCTTCTTGTCCTGAAGTGGCTCCAATCTCCGCTTGGGTCGAAGTTGTTTTGTACGTTGTTCAAGCCGCTTCTGAATGTTTTGCCAACACCACCTCTTATGAATTGGCTTACACCAGATCTCCTCCACACTTGAAATCTTTGGTGATGGCCATTTGTTTGTTCATGTCTGCTTTATCCGCAGCCTTGTCCCAAGCCGTTACTCCAGCCTTAGTTGATCCTCACATCATCTGGGCTTTCGTTGCTATGGCCGTTGTTGGTATCATTTTCGCCATTGCTTTCTTCATCCACTTTAGAAACTTGCACATTGAAATGGAACAAGAAAGAATCACCAGAGAAGCTGCCGAAAGAAGAGAAGTGTCTTTAGTCACTCCCGGTGCCGTCATTGACGAAGCCAACTTGGCCCCAGTGACTTCTATCAAGTCTGCCGTTGGTAAATAGATTAATAGTGTCTTGTAATGTATAATAGAGAATAGAACACTTAAGTTTATTTTGCGGCCTTTTTTTGCAATCTGTTTGCAATCTGTTTGCACAAGCCAAATAATTCATGGGCACTTTTTATGGCAACCATTCTCCTGATTCCTGCCCTATCCTACGGCATCACCCTTATCTTCCCCAATTTGACCATAAAATACTTAAACTTTAAACTCTAATTTCAACTTGATCAAGCCACATTTACGGCCTCGCATAGACGCTGCTGTTACTGTGCATATGGGGCCGTTCTACGGCTCCATGCCACGAAAATCTTTGCCGTACCTGTTACGAATTGGTGCCATACCTAAAGACGCCATGGTTTATCATAAACCCGACACACATACGACGGCACCAAAAATTTCAAAAGGTAAAAAAACCGTCAGGCGTGGAGAGCTAAAACTGCCTTTGGAAAGCACCGGTGTTCTCCTCTTTCTTTTTTCGATAAGTTCTCAGAGCAGAACCGACGGTGTCCCGTACCATGCTTTTATGGGCATATCAGCGTAACAGTTGTAATATGAGGCGGTTTCTGACAAAATACAAAAGACAGGAGCCGTATACCTGGTGTGGGAATGTCGGGATTGGCCATGGTAAGCAGGATACGCTGATCAAGCCATTTGACAGAGCGGGAAACACACAATACCATAGTCAAGTTGACACAAGAGAAAAAAATAAAAAAAATAAAATCCCGATAAAAAAGGTTTTACTTGTTAGCAACGGGCAAGGGACATCCATAAATGGTAATTATCATTGTTAATCTTGTGCCAAAATGCAAAATCCTAAAAAATATCCACTTCCAAGAAAAAAAGAAATGAAGTCAAACATGTTATCAGCACAGTATGGCTTCCATATTGTAAGAGTTGTTCCAGATACGACGCCAAAAATCCCACCATAATATTTGATAAGAATTGAACGGCTCCAAAACTATATAAGGACCTGAATTTCGCTTTGTGTTTTCACTGGTTTAACAGTATCTCCTACTAAACTTTATCTTTAAAATGTTTAGAGCCGTGAATTCTACGAGTGTGGCTAATAAGTCCCACGAAGTGATGGATTCTGCTCTCACTGAAAACAATGTGGATTTGACTGCTATTGCTTCCAACCCGGTTTCTCTTAACCAGGTTGGTACTGATTTGACTTCGGCACAAAAGTTTTTCATCTTGAAAAGAATGGGTAATGCAGACTTGCAATCTTTAGAAGACTTGCCAGTTGGTGTGTCGTTCATGATTGAAAAAATTCAAAACTTGCCTGAAGAAAGAGCTGTGGAAATTTTGAAAACTGTGCTTGTTGAACACGAAGGTGATGTGAATTTCCCAACTCAGGTTTACGAGTTGATTGAAAAATTGGTGGCTGTTGCTCCTGAAAACTTGGGTGTCCCACAAGTCAACGAAAAGCTTGAATCTTCGTTGGAAAAGAAGCAAGACGATTCGGTTGACGAAGTGGCTGCCGATTCCTCTTCTGCTGATTTGGAAGCCGATGATGTGGAATACTTTGACATCATCAATTGGTCGTTGCAAACCAAGATCGAAGCTGCTTTGATTGAATACCACTCTCCTTACCCAGAAGTCAGAGCTGTTACTGATTGTTACGATGATCCTTCTATGTACGTTGAAACCCCAAGAGTTTACATCTTAGGGTTAATCTGGACTGCTATTGGTGCTTTTGTTAATCAGTTCTTCGCTGAAAGGCAACCTTCTATCTCCTTACCAGCTTCGGTGGTGCAATTATTATTGTACCCATCTGGTTTACTTGCTGCTGCTGTTCTCCCAAAATGGAAATTCAAAATCTGGAAATACACTTTTGACTTAAACCCTGGTCCATGGAACCACAAGGAACAGATGTTGACTACTATTTTCTACTCTGTTTCTGCTGGTACTCCTTATGTGTCTTACAACATTCATGCTCAAAAGATTGCTCAATGGTATAACAACCAATGGGCTGACTGGGGCTACCAAATCTTGTTGATCTTGTCTAACAACTTCTTAGGGTTTGGTTTTGCAGGTATCATGAGAAAGTTCACTATCTACCCAATCAGGTCTTTCTGGCCCTCAGTTTTGCCAACTTTGGCTTTGAACTCTGCTTTGATGAAAGCTGAAGTCAAAGAAACTATTAACGGATGGAAGATCTCCAGATACAATTTCTTCTTTATCTGTTTTGCAGCTTCTTTCCTTTACTTCTGGATCCCAGATTACCTTTTCACTGCCCTTTCTGTTTTCAACTGGATGAACTGGATTGCTCCAAACAACTTCAACTTGGCCACTATTGTCGGTACCAACTACGGTTTAGGTTTGAACCCAATTCCAACTTTTGACTGGAACGTCATTAACTTTAACTTTTGTTTGACGGTTCCTTTCTACTCTCAAGTTAACCAGTACATTGGGTCTGCTATCGGTTTCTTCTGTATCATTGGTGTTTTCTACACCAACAAATACTGGTCCGGATATCTTCCAATCAACTCATCGTCTTTGTTCACCAACACTGCCGAAGTTTACGACGTCAAAGCTATTGTCAACTCCAGATCCTTGTTTGACCAAGAAAAGTTCCAAGAAGTCGGTCCTCCATACTATTCTGCTGCTAACTTGGTTGTGTACGGTTCTTTCTTTGCTATTTACCCATTCGCTATCATCTACGAATGTTTCATGAACTACCGTCCAATGTGGGATGCCCTTAAGCACTTAGGTACTTCCTTCAAAAACATCAGAAAATCTACTTTCGAAGGTTTTAATGATCCCCACACCAGAATGATGAGAAATTACAAGGAAGTTCCAGACTGGTGTTTCTTAGTCGTTTTAATTATCTCTTTGGTGTTGGCTATCATCTGTGTCCAAGTGTACCCAGCAGAAACTCCAGTCTGGGGTCTTTTCTTCACTATTGGTATCAACTTCTGTTTCTTGATTCCATTGACTGCTGTGTACTCCACCACTGGTTTCCAATTCGGTCTTAATGTCTTGGTCGAATTAATTGTCGGTTACGCTCTTCCAGGTAACGGTTTGGCTTTGAACTTCTTGAAAGCTTTCGGTTACAACATCAATGGTCAAGCCCAGAACTATATTTCTGATCAAAAGATGGGTCACTATGCTAAAATCCCACCTAGAGCTATGTTCAGATGTCAATTGCTTTCTGTCTTTGTTGCTTCTTTCATTTCCTTGGCTGTTATCAACTTCTGTATTAACAACATCGAAGACTACTGTCAACCATTACAAAAGCAAAAATTCACTTGCCCAAACTCCAAGGTGTTCTACAATGCTTCTATCTTATGGGGTGTTATTGGACCAAAGAAAGTTTTCAAAGGTATTTACCCATTGTTACAATACTGTTTCTTAATCGGTGCCTTATTACCAATCCCATGTATTTTATTCAAGAAATATGGTCCAAAGAGAATCACCAAATACTTCCAACCAACTTTGATCATCGGTGGGTTCTTGGTTTACGCTCCATATAACTTGTCTTACTACACTGCTGGTCTTTATGCTTCTTTTGCTTTCATGTACTACATCAAGAAGCACTACTTATCTTGGTGGGAAAAGTACAACTATGTGTTATCTGGATCTTTGGATGCCGGTGTTGCTTTCAGTTCCATCATTATCTTCTTCGCTGTGTTCTATCATGACAAATCCATCAACTGGTGGGGTAATACTGTCATGTACGAAGGTGTTGAAGGTGGTATTGGTAAACAAGCACGTTTGGATGTCGCCACCTTACCAGGTGGTACTTTTGGTTTGAAACCATCTGACTATCCAACTTGATACATAAATTTTGCGATCAATTCAGTTCTAAGTATTTTATTTTAATAAATTGTATGTGATAAACTATAACATAAGTTACAAAATCTAACAATAGAATATCTTTAAATACAAGTAAATACGAAACTTCTGTCAAAATCGACTTATTCCTGCTTTTGTTGGTGTAAGAATAAATATCTCAAAAGTTGCAGAATTCCTAAATAGGAAAACGTCGATCTTTATGCGGCCGCAAAAAATTTGACACATACCAAGAAATATATGTCATTTATCCAGACCTGTGATAAAGGGATATACTCTTGGCAAATCAGCCATGTCCCTAAAGAACCACCTGCTTGACAACGCTGACTTTTGTGGTGACAAACGTAGTGCCACATTTAATATGGACACTCGAAATTTTACACTATTATGTGGCATAAACATGCTAAGATTTTTTAAAAGCTTATATTAAAAGTTAAAAGATACACGCGCAAGAATTGAAACACATTTATGGGTAGTGACCTTCCCTGACACCGAAGTAGCCATCTGGGGCATCTGCGGCGTTCAATCTGGATTGTTGGCCAAGTCCACCTTCCACGCCTGTGTAAGGAACATTGTTTCCCCACCAGTCGAGAGTGTAATCATTGTAAACAACGGCAAAGAAGATAATAATAGCACTGAAAGCAACACCAGCATCCATTGCACCAGACAACACATAGGTGTATTTTTCCCACCAGGTCAAGTACTTCTTTCTGATGTAGTACATGAAAGCCAAAGAAGCGTAAACACCACCAGTGTAGTAAGACAAGTTATATGGAGCATATCCTAATAAACCACCAATGATTAAGGTTGGTTGGAAATATTTGGTAATCTTCTTTGGACCGTATTTCTTGAACAAAATACATGGAATTGGTAACAAAGCACCCATTAAGAAACAGTATTCTAAGATCGGGTAGACACCGAAACCCTTTTTGGGTCCGATAACACCCCAGAAAATGGAAGCATTGTAGAAAACAGTGGAACTTGGACAAGTGAATTTTTGTCTTTGGAAAGGTTCACAGTAATCTTTGATATTGTTGATTTGGAAATTCATGACAGCTAAACCGATAAAGGAGGTGATGAACACAGACAACATTTGACATCTGAACATGGCTCTAGGTGGGATTTTAGCATAGTGACCCATCTTTTGATCAGAAATATAGTTTTGTGCTTGACCATTAATGTTGTAACCTAATGCCTTTAAGAAGTTCAAAGCTAAACCGTTACCTGGCATAACATAACCAACAATCAATTCGACCAAAACATTAAGACCGAATTGGAAACCAGTGGTGGAGTACACAGCAGTCAATGGTATTAAGAACAAGAAGTTAATGGCCACGGTAAAGAAAATACCCCAAACTGGAGTTTGTGCAGGATATATCTGAACACAGATAATGGCCAATGTGATAGAAATCACCAACACAACCAAGAAACACCAGTCTGGAACTTCCTTGTACTTTCTCATCATTCTGGTATGAGGATCGTTGAAACCTTCGAAAGTAGATCTTCTGAAGTTCTTCAAAGATCTACCCAATCCCAAGATAGCATCTCTCATTGGAGCATAGTTCATGAAACATTCGTAGACAATAGCGAATGGGTAAATAGCAAAGAAAGAACCGTAGACCAACAAGTTAGCAGCAGAATAGTATGGAGGACCCACTTTTTGGAACTTGTCGTTATCGAACAAAGAACGGGAGTCAACAATGGCCTTGACATCGTAACGTTCACCTCTTTGAGTAAACAAAGAAGAGGAGTTGATTGGCAAGTAAGCAGACCAGTTGTTGTTAGTCCAGTAAATACCAACGATAATGAAGAAACCAAGGAATGTACCAGCATATTGATTTAATTGGGAGTAGAATGGAATAGTTAAAGCCATGTTGAAATTAATGACGTTCCAGTCAAAGGTTGGGATAGGATTCAAACCTAAACCGTAGTTTGTTCCCACAATTGCAGCCAAATTGAAGTTGTTTGGAGCAATCCAATTCATCCAGTTGAATACAGATAATGCTTGGAAAAGATAGTAAGGAACCCAGTTGTAAAGGAAGGAAGCAACAAAGAATACGAAGAAGAAGTGGTATCTGGACAATTTCCATCCGTTGATGTTTTCTTTTCTTTCTTTCTTCATCAAAGCCGAGTTCAAAGCCAAGGTGGGCAAAATAGTTGGCCAAAGGGCCTTAACTGGATAGATAGTGAACTTTCTCATAATACCAGCAAAACCAAAACCCATAAAGTTAGTGGCCAAGATCAATAAAGTTTGATAACCAAAATCGGCCCATTGATTGTTATAAAACTTTTCCAACAATTGCACGTGGATATTGTAAGAAACGTAAGAAGTACCAGCAGACACAGAATAGAAGATAGTAGTTAACATCTGTTCCTTGTGGTTCCATGGACCAGGGTTTAAGTCAAAAGTGTATTTGCCGATTTTGAATTTCCATTTTGGGAAAACGGCTGCAACAAACAAACCAGATGGGTACAACAATAATTGCACAACAGATGCACTCAAAGAAATAGAAGGTTGTCTTTCAGCAAAGAAATGATTGATAAAAGCACCGATAGCAGTCCAAATAATACCCAACAAATAAACTCTAGGGGTTTCAACGTACATGGTAGGATCATCGAAACAATCAGAAACAGCTCTAATTTCAGGATAAGGAGAATGGAACTCAATTAAAGCAGCTTCAATTCTCGTTTGCAACGACCAGTCGATGATGTCAAAGTAGTTGCTAGTAGCTGCTTCCAAAGAAGAGGAGTCGGCGTCGACTTCTTTCACATTGTGGGCATCCTTTTCGTTCTTTTCGTTGAAACTAGCAGACAAGGAAGACTTGACCATGCCTGAGTCCAAATCTGCAGGAGCATTTTCAATCAATTTTTCGATGAAGTCGTAGACATCAGTAGGAAAGTTGACATCGTCTTTGTGATCGGTTAAAGCTTGTTTTAAGATCTCCAAAGCTTCAGATTCTTTCAACTGTTCGATTTTTTCCAACATAAAGGCGGCCCCAATAGGCAAGTCGTCTAAATCAACCAACCCTTCGTAGTTCAATCTCTTCAAGATAAAGTATTTTTGTTCGGAGGTCAAGTTACCACCAACAGCACCAATAGAAACTGGGTGGGAGGTGACGGCTTCTAAGTCGACTTGATTGGCATCAGCCAAGTTGTTAGAGTGGCTCACGATGGCAGTCACAGACACACCGTTATCGTTCTTTTCGGCCATTTCCAGACTTCTTTGTGTATTAAACAATCGTAATTGAAATTAGTTTTAGCGAAAATATCTATATATTTATACCAAAAAAAACACCCCTACTTTCAATGGTAATGGCCATAGAGCCACACGAAGCTTTATCAATGCCTTTCCGTGCCCTGTACGTTCAAATCACCCTACACAAGAAAAAAATACCATTATCAGTTGTCCAAGCTTTTTTGCCCAGTAATATTTTTCTTCGACAATTTTTGCAGTCAAAAAAATACTGCCTGTAAAATGCAATAGACAGCTATTGGCGCCGAAACACATAGCTACCATGGTTTTTCCGGTGTTCTGGGCAACGCAAGTGTACTTTTCTGGTAATCCTACTGTTAATTGGGTGCAACTAAAAGCCACTCATTTTAAGTATGGGTGTAAGGGTCAAAGATGCTGTCAGCCGTGAAAAGAATCTAAAAATCGATTTTTTTGGGGGAAAGAATCTACGAAAGTTTGTGAGATCACGAGGGAGCACTCAAGTAAAGAAGGCGGACAAACATAATTTGACATCGTAACCTAGCGGCCGGGCTATCTTGCAATCAGCAAAAAAGAAATCCAGTTAACGGGGAGACAAAAAATGATAAAAAAAAATAAAAAAACCAAAATGCAGTTTTACGCAAAAAGGATTTGCAGAGCGCCGAAGCCGTACGTCAAAAAGGCACCAAGTTGTTCAAGATATCCACAGTAAATGGTATTTAAACTGGTTTAAATGGGAAACCTCGTTAATTGTGGCGATATCGTATATGCCCTGCACGACCGTATAATAGAATCTACAGTTTAGATTTTTTCTGTATGTGATCTGAACGAATACTGGGGCGGTTTGTGGTGAACATTTTTCCGAATAATAAAGGTGTCAGTGACAATCATTTCTATCAGCACGAAATAAAACTCGGCTCAAACTTCAAGTTTTCCCAAACCTTTCTTAATGCAATAAAGTTTTTGGGGCCTTACAAAATGCCAAGATCCTAGTACTAAATCCACCACCGACTAGGTAAATGGCAAAAGGGCTAAGACAACTGTTTGACATGGTTGAAATTTTGTACCAGCACATGATTTGATCCGCCAAATGACCTTATCCCTCTTTTTTCACTTTCCTTGTGCCGTACAACTACTACGTTTCGGGTAAGACACCTGCCATCCCGATTTGGAAATAAGATCAGAGAACGTCACTTATCTGTCTCACCTGTTATCTGTCTCACTTATCGTTATCGCTTATCAGCGACCCGCTTTTTGCCAAGGGTGCACCTGTCGCTTGCTATTGCCAGCTTCTGAAACTTGCCATGTGCCATCATTAGTTGCATGGGGATGTTGGTTGCTGCATTGTGAAGCAGTTGTGCTTGTTCTGTGAGTTAATGAAAAAGCTTTATGCTTTCTTTAGAAGGTGCATGAAATAATGGCTTAATCGAAGTTACAGCTGTACATCGGGTGTTGCTAGTTAGCTTTGGGCTTCGTATCTTGTCCTAGTGCCTGCGTTACATGAACTGTCCGATAAACTTCAGAGGATTTGGATTTTACAGTTCCAACATTTTGGCACTTTTTCAGCTCAAACATGTAAGGCTAGAGACTACCAGTGTATGTGGTCCAGGCGACAGATAAGATATTGCTTGTCACCTCAGTTTCATACAACTATCTGTTCTCTTCAAAGGGAAGGGAAGCAAACGATAGAGGCCATCTTATGTGGACACTAGGACCAATCTGTGAAACAAAGGCAATTTACACACAAAGATACAGTACCTGGCTTCTTCCCCATCTATGGCTTATTTCTTGTAAGTGTTTAGCAAGTACTAAAACTCTATGCCGTCTCAAGCAGTTTCCATGTACAGGCTTGTTTCGTAGACCAAAATTTGCTTTCTTTAAAGCCTTTCCAGAAGGACGTCTCTGTCCAGGAAGTTGTGCTGTACAAAGCCCACCAATTTCCTAGTAAACCATATACAAATCTTGCCTTAATGGCTATCAGAACACTAGCTTTCATGTGCCTGACTTTTCAAGACATTTTTTGTGAAAAGTGATATGGATTTGGTACCCCATATATCCGATACTTTTACTAAACCAACGACCAAATTTTTCAGCCAGGTTGAATCGGAACTTTGCCATATTTCCTGAATCGCCACACTATGCTGTCCCTTCATTGTATCCATGACTTAGCGGTGTTGAGGTGTTGGTGTTTGTCGGACTCTCTGTACACTAAAAAGCCCTAATTGTATGCTCTTATGTAGCTAGATAATTGACCCTAAAAACCTTATAGCAGACGATAAAAAGACAAACAGAAAGTGCTTTAGATCCGTTTGTATACTTTATTTGGGAAGAAGCCACAATCGTTGTTCCCTTTCTTCGTTAATTTGCAACAAGATCAGAAACTACGTCGAAACTTTTTTTTTGCTTATTTTTTGCTGAATGTACGTACTATGCTCTAAACCAATATAGCTTGTCTGTATAGGTACCTTCACCAATACCTCCTCGTCAGTATTTGTATCTAGTATCAAGATACCTAACAAAACCAGATGTCGTGCGCCAACCACAAGCCCTCTGCCGCGTGTTCGCTCTTTTTTTTGATTTGAAAAATCGTTCGAAGACGACACTACCTACAATGGACGTTTCTGACAATGAAAAGTACGATAAGACTTTCAAACCGAACAGGAAATACGCCCAGGTAACCAGGGTTATCAATCAGATCAAGATTTCCATGAGGGATTTTGCTGAATCTACCTCAAATTTGCATAAAATCTTCATCGGGATCTTTACTATCGCTTTTTTGTGTTTATTCACATCGGTACCATTTTTGCCTCATTTCAAAAGCTCGGGGCCTAAAGTGGTGATAATATTGGCTGCAAATGAAGGCGGTGGTGTGTTGAAGTGGAAGGGGCCGCAAGAGTGGTCGATTGAACGGTCTTCTATTGCCAATAAAAAGAATTATGCCAAACGTCATGGCTATGGGTTGACGATCAAGGATATGACCATTAAGAAAAGATATTCTCACGAATGGAGAGAAAGTTGGGAAAAGGTGGATATCATGAAACAGACCATGAGACAATTCCCTGACGCTGAGTGGTTTTGGTGGTTGGATTTGCACACATATATCATGGAACCTCATATCTCCTTGGAATCACATTTCTTGAACGACTTAAACAACGCTACGTATAGAACTTTGGATCATATAAATCCCTTGGAATTGCCAGTGGATTTACCATATGTGGACTACTCAAAGTCCATTGAAATGATTATAACTCAAGATTGTGGAGGTTTTAATCTCGGCTCCTTCTTAATGAGAAGATCTGCATGGTCTGAAATGTTATTGGACGTGTGGTGGGACCCTGCTATGTACGAGCAATTGCATATGCAGTGGGAGCACAAGGAACAAGATGCTTTGGAAACGTTGTACTCGACGTCGGCGTGGATTAGAGAAAGAGTAGCGTTCTTACCGTTAAGAAAAATCAATGCCTTCCCACCTGGTGCTTGTTCCGATAAGTCAGACGATCCACAGTACTTCTACCACAGACACGACTTTGTCATTAATATGGCTGGCTGTGAATATGGAAGAGACTGTTGGGGTGAAATGGAGCATTATAAGGCATTATCTAAAAAGCTTCAGAAACCGTGGTATCAATTCTGGTAAGCTTTGTGTGAAATGCCACAAAAAGAATTGAGATTCTTCTTTTGTACTATAGAATATACAACCCATCTTAGTAGTCTTCTATTCCCTACAAGCCAGAAACTTAAACTGGTCGTATACCTATGGTTGTGAGTTTGCAGCTAGCCGTACCATTTTGGTAAACACACGCTTCTCGCGACTCGGAGTGGGAGAAACTCGAAACCAAAAAAAAAACTTATAAACATTAAGGCACAGGGTTTGTACATAAAAAGAGGTCTATCAAATGAGTGATAACTTTTGGTTCAACGATAACGAGTTCCAAAGTGGGTACAATGGGAACTCGAACGCCGGAGATGATTTTTTCAATTCCATTTTCAATGATGATCATGCGAACGAGCCGGAGCAGCCTCAACAACCTGAACAGCCTGAACATAATGTATCGGCCTCCAATCCAGGTCATGGTTCAGGAGGAAGCATGTCTGGCATCAATCCGTCAATATTTATGAGACAGGCGGGCCAGGACAATGCTTCTTCCGCCAACAGTCCTGGTGGGCCCATGAATACAATGCAATCTCAGTCTGCGAATATGGCGTCAAACGGACCTGGCATGCAGCAGCAGCAGCAGCAGCAGCAGCAGATGGAACAGAAGGAACATCTACAGAGGATGAGACAACAGATTGTACAGCAGAAGATGCTTAAGCAACAGCAGCAACAACAGCAGCAACAGCACACTTTCCAGCAGCAGCCACCACAAAACGACATTAGTTCTCCTCAAGTACGGTCTCAAGCTGGCACACCTGCGTCTATGGGATCAGGTGGAGCTTCTCGCGTGCCTAGCGGGCCAGGAATGCCCTATGGTACGCCTGGGGGTGGGACTGTTTCTCCTGCAGAGTACAACCAGCAGGTGTTACAGCAGCAGAAGCTTCAGCAGCAGAAAATACAACAACAACAGGCTCAGTTAGCACAACAAGCTCAACAGCGTGCTCAACAGCAGGCACAGGCTCAGCAGCAAGCCCAGGCTCAACAGCATGCCCAGGCACAGGCACAGGCTCAAGCTAGACAACAAGCTCAACAACAGGCTCAACAACAGGCTCAACAACAGGCTCAACAACAAGCTCAACAACAGGCTCAACAACAGGCTCAACAACAGGCTCAACAACAAGCTCAACAACAGGCTCAACAACAAGCTCAACAACAGGCTCAACAACAGGCTCAACAACAGGCTCAACAACAAGCTCAACAACAGGCTCAACAACAAGCCCAGCAGGCCCAGCAGCAGCAAGATCAGCCCGAACAAGGTGCAGGTCCACAAATGACGCCTCAGAGACAGAGCCAGTTGACGCAGTTGCAATCAGAAATCTTTTTGAGCACGCTATATGACTTCATGAGCCGCAGGGGTACCCCAATTACCAATCCTCCTGTAATAAACAACAAGAAGATCAACTTGTTCTTCTTGTACCTTTATTCCCACAAGTTTGGAGGCCCAGCACCATTGATAAAAGCATTACAGCAGCCAAACTCCAGTCAGCCGTCTCCTTGGAGTCAAATGGCATTCAGACTCGGACTTTACGAAGATATCAACGATTCTGCCACCAAGCAGCAGATCGACAAAGAGCTTGGTTCGTGCTATATTACGTGCTTGATACCTTTTGAACAGCATAACAGTACTCCTGAGGGCCAGAAAGATATCCAAGAACGAAAAGCCGTGTTCCAAAAGCAGTGCATAGCAAAAATGCAGCAGCAGTTGAGCCAGAACGCATCTTCTCAGCAACAGCCACCACCACAGCAGCAACCACAGCCTCCACAACAGCGGGGACAGCCACCAATGTTTAAAGGAACGCCTCAAATGATGAATCACCAATCTCCTCAAGCACCAATGCAGCCACTGCAGCATAATTCGCCTATGACGGATCCCCATATGATGCAGCAGCAGCACATGTCGCCACAAGTGGTAAATTCGCCTTATGCGCAGCAGAATTCTCCCGCTTTGGGTAACGGATTGCAGCCAGGGTTGCAAAGTGGGTTTGTCAGACAAAGCCCCGTGGTTTCCAATGAGCCAATGCCTCAATCAAGGAAAGTGAGCAGAAACAGTGGAGCTTCCAACCAGAACTCGCCTGTGGTGGGAAATTCTCCTTACACCCAACCCAAACAGAATTCAAGGCCATCCAGTGTCTTACCACGTCGGGAATCCAATTCTTCGCAAGTAGGCCAGCAAAGCCAGTTCCTGCAGGGCCAGTTCCAACAGTATCAACCCCAGCAAGCACAGGGTCTGGCCCTGGCCCTGGCAAAAGCGTCAGTGCCTCCAACACCAGTTCAGTCGGTGCCAGAAGAACTGGCTGCTGAGCCCAACATCGTCAAATCGTTCATTCCTAGCCAAAGAATCATTGACACCTATGGAGGAGTGGATATCAAGTCCATCTCGGGGATTGCCAGTGAAATCGATGTCAGCAAGCCCGTATATTTGTTTGCACCCGAGTTGGGCGCCGTTAACGTGGCTGCTTTGATTATGCTGTTGAAGAACAACACGGTGGTGGACCATGCTGAAGTAATTAGTGCTTTGAACACTTTGTTGGTGACGACGTCCGACAATAACTACTCATTTGACATCGAATATTGCTTTGAGCTTGTTGATGCTTTGGCAGACACCGGGTTGAGAGTATTGAACCGGATCGTGGGAGGAATCCACGAAGAAGAACAGCAGTCTATGGACGCTGACACGGCCCCCACCAACAATAGGATTGATGATATTTTTGAGCAATACGTGGACGCCAATGCCATGGTGGATGAGCCAGTGAAATACAATGTGGATTCGCTTACAGGGCAGATTGTTGACGAAGATTCAGACATAGAGTTGGAGGATGTATTTTCGCCGCTTGAAAAACTTGAAGAGAACATCAGTGATGATGCAACTACCCCTGTTGAGATAGACAAACTTGACAAGTTTGAATTCCCTGACTACGAGACGATTTTGGCGGAGTTTGAGCAGGAGAACAAGTGTCATTTCAGTGAGCTTCAAACCAAGAGTGCCGTCAATAACCAGGTGTTGTTGATAGACGAGTTGATCACGGTGACTATGATTTTGAGGAACATCGCTTTTTCCAACTTCAATCGGTACAAGATATCGGACAAACAGCTACTCAAAGATTTGATCTTCCGGATCGTCAAATATATTGGGTTGTACAGTGACAAATTCTTGTTCCACCGTAAACGGTTGTGTTTATTGAAAGACTGTTTGTTCTTATTGTACAATATCTCCCATGGTCTTGAGTTGGGGTCGTTGGAAGAAGCACTTTTGAGTTTTACATTGGTGGTCAGTTTTGGGCCTAATCTCGAAGACGGCAAAGGCAAAATCCCCAGTGCTCCTGTGGAAAGGTACGGCTACATCCCATATGCCATAGACACTTTGACAAGACTCTTGGTGAGAGAACCTCATAATCGGTCGTTGATGAAGGCTGTCTTGACAGGAGATTTGCAGGTGAACCATTCCACATTTAGAATCACTGAGACTGACAGGCTCTTGACCAAAAGCCTCATGACCAAATACTTGAAAACGTCCAGAATCAACGACGGGACTTTGTTGACCAGAGGGTTGTACTTTATGCTTAGTGTGGTGCCATTTGAAAAAAATGGTATGGAATTTTCACGGTTCGCTAACATCAGGTCCACCACTATGACACAAGGGTTATTCGGAGCAAAATTGCTCCTTGACTTGATCGATGTGGAGGAGTCGCCATTAAGGCTTCTTCCGCTCCAGTGGATCAAAGACAATGACGCATTGTGGATGAACTTGAACAGGCTAGCCCTTGCGATGGTGCCAGAGAGTGTGAAAAATGAAGTGTTGGCGTTGATTTCGTTGAAATGCTTCATTGTCATCAACACGCTTTTGAACTACAGCTTGGCATTGCTTGGACAAGATGGCGTGAATAAAGAAGAGGTTGGGGCTGTGGTCAGAGAGCTTATCAAAAGCAACAGAATGTACGCAGACTACGATTTGTCATTTGAAAGCTTGGTTAACCCGCAGATCAATAAGGACATCACACAGGAACTCCTCCGGCAATTCGGATTATTGAAAAGACTAGAAACCTTGTCATAAGAACATTTTCCAGGAACCAATAAACAGAAATGAACATCCAGGACAAGTGCATCGACTTTGCCATGATAAAAATTGAGTCAGGATTTCCTAAAACAATCATCGAATCCATAAAGTGCCTGCCTGCTTGAAAAAAAACATTCAAAAATTGTACAATACACTCTTATCAAAAAGATATGTAAATTTAAACTATATGTAGAAGGCAACTGTATAAAAAATCAATACAAACAACTTTAATTATATAAACCCAGTGTTTGATTGGGTAATCTGCCGGACACAATCTGCCAAAACGGATAAATTTTAGCAAAACTGCCTCAAAAACTACTTACATAAGCAGAGATAATGAGTGGGGGTGCTAATCACAAGTTACCAAATGTTTTTAGGGTGGTGCTGCTTACATAAGCGACATGGACCAAATTTCTTATTTAGGCAAGGGGGCCCTTAGATAAAGATAAGTGTAGGAAACTTTGGTGATAGTCAAAAATGGTGTTACGGCAAGTATAAAAGGGAGCCCCGATCTGCTGTTAAACACCAACAAATTCTTCAACAGAAACCTGCAAGCTAAAAAAATGGCATCTACCAAAGTCGAACTTCCAAACTCTGTGGTTCCAAGTGCTCCACCACCAGATGATCCTAAAGAAAGATTATTGCCAGGAGAACACACACTCCCAGCCAGCTGGTGGACCCTGGAGAAGATCTTTGAGTTAGAGAAAAGAGCCATTTTCAACAAGTCCTGGTTATTCTGTACTCACGCTTCACGGTTTGCTAAAGCTGGAGACTACTATTCTTTCACCTTTACCGGAATCAACTTTTTTATCATCAAATCCAAGGTGGATGGTCAGCTCAAGGCATTCCACAACGTGTGTCGTCACAGAGCCTATCCTGTGGTCAAAAAAGAGAAAGGAAGCTCTATTGTGTTAGGCTGCAAATATCACGGGTGGTCGTACAATTCCGATGGAAAATTGACCAAAGCACCCCAGTTTGACAACGTCGAAGGGTTTGACAAGGAGGAGAACTCACTCTTCCCCATCAAGACCCACGTCACCGAACAAGGGTTGGTGTTTGTGAACTTCAACAGCGACGAGTCTGAAAATTTCGTGCCCTTTGACAAGTGGTTTGACGGGTTGAACAACGAATTGAACGAGTTTGACTTTTCCGACTACGAATACCACATGTCGTACGAGTTGGACGGCCAGTTCAACTGGAAAACGTTGATGGACGGGTACCAGGAGTGTTACCATTGCCCTACAGCACATCCGGGGTTATCTGGTGCTTTTAGAATGGAAACCTACAAAGTGGTGCCCAAAAACAGATACTGCCGTCACTATGCCGAAATCGTCAGGAACGAGCCGGAACCGGCACAAGAGGAAGAGAAACCACAGGAAGGAGGCTGGTTTGGGCTTGGAAAGAAGCAGGAAGAACCTAAACCAAGGGCTAAGAGAAACAAGAAGAACCAAAAAAATGTCGGAGGAGAGTTCAATGGGTTGTGGGTGTACCTTTTCCCCACCAACGGAATCAACTGCTACTCCCCAGCATGGTACTCCATTCGGGTTTTGCCTATTTCTGCTTCCCACACCATTTTGCAGTACGACATCTACACCAAGAAGGGCTTGGACGACGAGTCTAAGAAAGAGTTTGTAGACTTTTTGCAGTTGGTGGAATTGGAAGATTTTAATTTGTGTCAGTTGACACAAAAGAATTTGAACCAAGGGGTTTATTCTTCTGGGTACTTGCATCCACAAAAGGAAAGAGGTGTTTTGTACTACCAGGGCTTGGTTAGAGACATGGTTAAAGAGCACTTTGCACTTGAAGAAGCCGCAGGAACCCAAATTAACCCAGCTTTTGTAGGCAAAAAGCTGGACAACAAGGACGTGCAGGAGTTGGACGAGATCTGCAACAAGTTGGAGTGCGGCAGTGACTCTTCCAAGGAACTCCAGTGGTGAGTGAATAGTGATTAGTGAATATGTGAATAAATGTCGTGGATCTAGTGAAAAATGTTAGAAGTCGTGTTGAATGTCGTAGATCTAGTGAAAAATGTAAGAAGTGTCGTCTAATGTCGGTCCTAGTGAAAAATATGGGGTCGGTCTAATGTCGTGAAAAAGTTTCACGATATTATACCGACATTGCACGACATTGCACGACATTGGTGTCCCTCGGCTCATACAGCGCTGGGCCCCACCATCCCCGTCACACGACATTCTCACCAATGTCGTCTCTGTCATTCGCAATCCGAGGGCATATGAATTCGATCAGAGGGGATTATAAATCTTCAAATCATCCATCTTCTTTTTCTTCTTTAATCATCATGTCTTTTGTAGGAGGAGGCTCAGACTGTTCTGTGGGCGGCAATGCCGTGGCCCAGTTCAACAAGCACACACAGCAGGACAGAAGTTTACAAAGACAAACCGCCAACGCGGCCCAGTTCATCAACCACAATGGATTCAAATCAGAAAACGCCATTAGTCAGAGAGACAGGCAAAATATGGACGGATTTATGTCGAACCAGTCCAGTTTCCAGTTCCAGCCAATGCAGCATGAGCTCAACCGCATACAGCACCAGCCGCCGCTTAGTCATCTGCCACAAACGCACCAGCCACAAGCCAATAACTGGTCTTCTGAGTTCCAGCACTCTCCCTCGCCAGTGGCACAAAGTCTGACGCTAGTATCGCCACAAAACACCAACCAGTGGGGCGCCGAGTACCAGGCGGGCGCCAGGGACGTGCAGCAGCAGCAGCCCCACCAGCCCCAGCAGTTTTCCAACATGCCCATGCGCATGGGCGGCTACAGGCCTATGATGGGAGGCATGTCGATGATGAGCAACATGCAGCAGCCCATGGTCCAACAAAAAGACACCGCCGTGAACCAGGAGCCGCAAGTTGACTGGGACAACCAGTTCAAGGAGATCGAGGAGCTCGAGACCAAGACCGAGGACGTGCAGCAGCAGGACGATGCCCAAAAAGAAGCAGAGCCGGACCTCGTCATCGACGACAAGTACCGGGCCACGTTCCAGGAGGTGTGGGACAGTCTCAACTCGGAGGCGTTGGAAAACGACTTTATCAGCCAGCAGTACGAGGAGTTCAAAAACACCCAGAGGGACCCGCTTCCGGCAGACATGGCCCAGTGGGAGAGAGATTTTGCCAAATACGCTTCCACCAGGGCCCATTTCGGGGACTATAAGTTCGAGGACAAGGCCAACAACCAGTTTTTGGACTTGCCACAGGACCAGGACCCGTACGAGATCGGGTTGCAGTTGATGGAGAACGGGGCCAAGTTGTCAGAGGCGGCTTTGGCGTTCGAAGCTGCTATTCAAAAGGACCAGAATCATGTCAACGCATGGTTGAAGTTGGGAGAAGTACAAACACAGAACGAAAAGGAGATTGCCGGGGTGTCAGCGCTTGAAAAGTGTTTGGAGCTTCACCCCGAGAATTCCCAGGCGTTGATGACTTTGGCCATTTCTTACATTAACGAAGGTTACGACAACGCAGCATTTGCTACTTTGGAGAGATGGATCTCTACCAAATACCCCCAGTTGGCCGAAAAGGCCAGGCAGGAAAACCCCCGGATTTCCGACGAAGACAGGTACTCGTTGAACAAGAGGGTCACGGAGTTGTTCATGAAAGCGGCCCAATTGTCGCCAGACCACGCCAATATGGACGCAGACGTGCAATTGGGCTTGGGGGTGTTGTTCTACGCCAACGAGGACTTTGACAAGACCATAGACTGTTTCAAGGCTGCGTTGAGTATCAGGCCTGACGACCCGGTGTTGTGGAACAGATTAGGAGCATCTTTGGCCAACTCCAATCGGTCTGAAGAGGCCGTGGACGCCTACTTCAAGGCTCTTGAGTTGAAGCCCACTTTCGTCAGGGCCAGGTACAACTTGGGTGTTTCCTGTATAAACATTGGCTGCTACAAAGAGGCAGCAGAGCATTTACTAAGCGGGTTGTCCATGCACCAAGTGGAAGGACAAGATGACACGGGATTATCGCATAACCAATCGACCGCTTTGACAGAAACATTGAAAAGGGCTTTTATTGCCATGGAAAGAAGAGACTTGGTGGAAATGGTCAAGCCGGGTATGGACTTGAACCAGTTTAGGGGTGAGTTCAGCTTTTAGGGCTTGAGAAGCGGAGGCTCGTAGAAGCGTTAGCTTCCAGAGCCGTTGCTTCCAAGTTGGATATCTTGAAAGAGTATCTAGGAGCCCATAACTTTTGTAAGGAGAGTTAGCCTTAAGCGTTCAGATAGCTTTAAAAAGTAGCTTTAAGCGTTCAGATAACTTTAAAAAAGTAGCTTCTAGTTAAAAAAGTAGCTTCTAGTTAAAAAAGTAGCTTCTAGTTCATAACTTCAAAAAAGTAGCTAGAGCTGTGGCTTCTAAAATAGTTCTTAACGATATATACTGATAAATAACAAGCCTTCGCCTACAACAATCCTAACTTCTCCATTCTAACGTGAACAGCGTTCCTGTGGGCTTCTAACCCTTCAACGGCAGCGATCGTCATCACTGCTTTTCCAATACTCTTCAAACCCTCTTCGCTGACTTCTTGGGACGTAATAAACTTCTGGAACGTAGCTGTGTTGACCCCGGAGTATTGTCTGGCATAACCATACGTAGGCAAGGTGTGGTTGGTACCACTGGAGTAGTCCCCACATGATTCTGGAGACAATTTGCCCACAAAAACGGACCCGGCGTTCTCCACGTACTGTGGCACGTAGCTGGAAGCATTTTCGATTTGGAGAATCAAATGTTCTGGAGCGTAGTCGTTGGACAACTTGAAAGCCTCTTCGTAAGACTCCACCAACAACGTGTAGGAGTGGGCCAAACATTTTGCAACAATTTCCTTTCTTGGTAACACCTCTGCCTGTTTTTTCACAGCCAATTCGATGGCTGCAAGCTGAGCATCTGAAAGATCAACTCCAAGCAAGATAACCTGAGAGTCCACCCCATGTTCGGCCTGAGACAACAAGTCACTGGCCACAAAGTCGGGGTCGGCTTTCCCGTCGGCAATAACCAACACTTCCGAGGGACCTGCGGGCATATCAATAGAACACAACGCCTGGGTGTCGTTCTGCACGTACATTTTTGCAGCCGTGACAAACTGGTTCCCTGGACCCAAAATCTTGTCACATTTCACCACCGAGTCAGTACCGTAAGCCATGGCAGTGACGGCCTGTGCACCCCCAGCCATAACGATGCATTTTGCACCCAATTTGTGGGCCACATAAACCACTTCAGGCGTCAATTTGCCGGTAGCACGGGCTGGTGGTGACGCAATAACGATATTCTTGCATCCAGCCACCTTAGCAGGAACACCAAGCATCATGGCCGTGGATGGCAACACTGCGGTACCACCTGGCACATACAAACCCACGTTTTCAATAGGTTTGGCAAATCTGGAGCAGATAACCCCCGGAGCGGTCTCCACACTCATGATTTCCTCTTTAGGAAGTTGAGCAGCATGGAACTTTTCGATGTTCTTCATAGAAAGATCAATGGCGTCTTTCATTTCGTCGGAGATGTCCATGAGTTCTGGTGGGAAAGGAGCATTCAACACTGGCGAAGACAACTTGACCCCGTCGAATTTTTCAGTCAATTCAAGCAACGCTTTGTCGCCGTTCTTCTGCACGTTTTGGATGATAGGCAACACCAATTTCATGATATCGGACGTCTTCTGGTTGGGTCTGGTGAGGGCCTTGGCGATCTCTTCCTTGGTGGCCGTCTTGGCGTTGTAGGTGATCATCTTGTACTCCTCTTTGGCAGAAGGTTCCTCTTTGGCAGCTTTAGGTTCCTCTTTCTTCACATACGCAGGTTTGGCGTCTCCCTTACGTCTGGTCACCTTCAAGTCCTTGATGTCCAAGTTCTTTTCGATGTCGGCCAAGCTGACGTCGTTCTTGACACACCATGCCATCACAAAGTACAACAAGTCTGCCGCTTCCCACGCAATCTCGTCCTTATCGTTGTCCTTGCCGGCCTCGATCAACTCGTCCAATTCTTCCTTCATTTTGGCCACCAACAAGCCTTCGTCGTTGAACAATCTCTTGGTGTAGGAGCCCTCAGGGGCGTTGGCCTTTCTGCTGAACAAGGTCTCGTTCAATCTGGCCACGCCGCTGCCGAAAGACGTGCCATACAATTGGTTGTCGTTGAAACAAGTGTAGTTCTTGCTCTTGTGGCAGAACCCGGTGCCCTGTTTCTGTTCGACGACGAATTTCACCACGTCTGAGTCACAATCCTTGCTGATGCTGACAACCTTCTGTGTGGCACCGCTGGTCTTGCCCTTGTACCACAATTCGTCTCTTCTCTTCCGAGACTGGTAAACTCCTTCGCCGGTAGCAATAGACTCGATAATCGACTCTTCAGAAGAGTAAACCACCCCCAAAGCAGCATTGGCAGGGGCAGACGACACGATCAACGTCGTAAAGAGCCCGTCGGGCCTGTCTGTGGTCAAGGTGCTGGTGAAAACCTTCCCAATGGAGATCTTGTCAGCACTAGACTTTTTAGCCGTAAGCTTATTGGTGGAAATAATAGGCACGTAGCCGGCCTTGGCTGCGTCCACGGCGTCTTCTTCCTTGTCGATTCCAGTGATGTACACTGTTCTATTCTCGTCCTGGTTGATACTCTTCAAATCGGCCACTTTTTCACCCAACACAAAAGCACTGTCGAGGTCCAAGTACTTCTGTGGTGCAGCAGTCTTGATACCAAACCTGTAGCTGGGCAACCCAGAGTCCTGGACGATTTCTGCTACTTGTGACTCACTAATAAGCACTTTCTGCACCCCTACGTTCAACAACTCAACCGCCTGGTCCACAGAAATGGAGGTGTTCGTGGCGTCCACTAAAACGTCTACTTGTTGAGGAAACGAAGATAAGAAGAACTTGGACACTTTCAAGCCTTCAAAAGGCACCAAGACTTGGCCCACCACGGCGAACTCTTCAATAGCACTGCTGGAGGCGGAATCCACCTGCGGCAACACTGGGAACGACATTTTGTTTTGGGCTGTTTCACTGAATATGTGATTTACTGATAAAAAATTTGAAAAAATGAGAACTGAGTCATCGGAATCATTTGACTGCAAAATGAGCTCACTAGAGAGGCTTATGTAATACAGAGTGAAGATTAGACAAGTGAAGAATTGGACAAGTGAAGTATTGGACAAGTGAAAAATTTAGACAGTGTCCACAAACAAAACTTTCAAAGATACAGAGGAAATTAAAATTTTAAGTAAATGGAAAGTGAAACATGATTAAAGTGGGCAGCCTTTATTAAACTATGAGAGTTGTTAAGCATAGAATAAGAGAAATACCAGCTACTAGAATGTCACAGCCACAAGCATAAGAAGGGTGCTTGGCCACCAGTGTCTAGAGAGGCTGAGAGAGTCCCAAAGGTGGTCACCATTACATCCTCATGGCGATCCGTCATTAGCAACATGAACCACCAAAGTGAGGTCAAAACCATCACAAAAATCAAGAACTTTAGCTTTCTCTGCTAGTGTGTGACTGTCTCTGAGTTGAGTTCGAATTGACTTGACGTTACTGAAAATAAGTTTCCAACGGAACCAAAAGGAGACATTTGAAAGAACAAATGTAAAATGTTTTTACTTCAATTTACCTTTATATCTCTACAATACCTCACTTACACCGATTTCGCTCATCGTAACCACAGAATTGCTGCAAAATTTCCCAAATCCTCTAAGATTACGAATACATGATCATCCTGGAAATTGAGACTAATAAGAGGGAATAGAATGTTTGATAAGACCTTTTTGAATTGGTGTGAAATGTCTTACTCTGATACATTTTTTGCAATCGCCCAATTTTTTCTATTAAGTTCACTATCAAACTTTTGTAAAATCCACGACATTTTAAGCTCTAAAGTTATATAAAGTTCAGGCCATACTTTCTTGTTCTTTTTCTTATAGTCAACATGGCATCCAAAAGAGCTTATGTTACCCAGAGGCTTGGGTATGATCCCTACGATATGGAAATAGGAATCACTTATCCTTACTCATATTATAGCATTGATAAGGATGAGTTCTTCCCAAAGTATATTAAAGGGGATAAGATGACTCGTGCACAGTTGGTCCACTTGGAAACTATGGGACTCTACACCAAGAAAGATGATGAGTACGTGCTTATTGGTGACTCCCAATCGGTTGTTATGGATCCCCGGTACGCTGAGGCCAGTGGGTTTAAACGGCTTATAGATGAACTGTTAGGTAAGGTGAAGCCCGATAGCCCAGAAGACGACTTCCAGAGAAAGGTGTCTATACAAGACAGTGTTGATGATTATATTTCTATGTTAAAAGCAAAGCTTGAGTCTTAAATAAATCATCCCTGGTGTCACTTTTTCACAAGGTGACGTAGCTGTATCTGAAATGTTCCTCTATTATCCTCTGTCTTTGTTAAGACAAAAAGTACCCACAGTCTACAAACTGCCATGAAAGGTGTCAACTATTTCAATGTGTTTCTGAAGGTTGTACCCGAACCAGGTAGTATACTTGCGGTGCAGCCGGCATTTGAAGGATATGCTTTTTACTATAATCATTTGGCTGCAAAAATAAGGTGTCAGGTATATTCAAATGTACACAATGTGCCTGACAAAATCGTAGACACTTATTACAACTTGGGTGCTGGCTCCTCCTCGTCTTCCTCTTCCTCCTCGTCGTCCTCCTCTCCGTTGATGGTGTCGTACACCAGCATCTCGTACTTGCAGTATCCCAAAAAGCTCTGTGGGTCCGCCATAGGCAACACCTGTGAAGCCCAAATGCCGGCCACCTGGTTCTTTGGGTCTAGCCAGTAGTACAAGTTCCCCAAACCGCTCCAGTAGAGCGACCCTTCTGGTCTGCCGGTCGGAGCCTCATCCACAGTAATAGCCATGCCTGCCAAAGTAAACCCATCAGTGGTCTTTGGAAGCCCCGGAATATCGAACTTGACGGTGCACCCAGCAGGCAAGTGGTTCTGCAAGGCGTGCCGGGCCAACAGCTCGTCCAATACCCGGACTTGGCCATCGGGGGAGTAGCCATAGTTGAGCCACACGCGAAGAAGCTTGAGGTAGTCATTTATGGTCCCAAAACACCCCTGGCCGCCCATATCCACTGCAGGATCAAGTGCAACGCCCTGAGGGAAGAACACCAAGTCCCCCTTAGACGTCCGGCGGTGCAAGCGGACGAGTTTGGCAGTCGACTTCACATGGAAAGTGCACGACGTCATTCCCCCAGGCCCAAACAATTCCTGGCCAAGAAACTGCCCGAGCGTCTGGCCAGTGACGTTCTCCACTATCCAGCCCATCCAGTCCAAGCTGTGGCCGTACAGGAACTCCTCGCCCGGCTCTGTGATCAATGGGAGCTTTTCGGTGGTGAAAAGTTGTCTGGAAGGAACCCCCGAGTTGATATGCGGGTTTTTGAGCCTAGCAAGCAAATTGTACTCTTCGTTGAGGAACGGGTACGACATGCCTGCCATCATCGTCAACAAGTGCTGAATTGTGACTTTTTTAGTGGGTTTTCTGGGTGGCACTGTGAACTCGCCTGTCTTTGCGTCAACCGTGCCTTTGTCCACGATGTAAATGTCGTCAATTTCTGGCACATACTTCCTTGTCTCGTCGTCAAGCCTGATCTTGTTCTGCTCCACGAGCTTGAGAGCGGCGAAGGCCGTCATTGTCTTTGTGAGTGAAAAAAATGCATATATGCTGTCTTCGTCCACAGGCACCTGTGATTTTAAGTCCAAGACTCCATGGTACGAAGAAAACACCGTTTCGTTGGCATTGGAGAGCCCCACTGCAACCGCAGGCACTTTGGGCTGTTTTCCGTTTGTGGACGTTAATTTTGCAGCCAACTTTTCTGTTTTGTGGCCGATACGTTGTACTTGTTCCAGGTCAAGCATGTTTGATGATAGTAAAAATCACGAAAAAATTATGGGGTAAAAACCGAGGGGATGTGAAAATGTGAAAATACGAAAATGTCGTGCATAGAATCTGTAGAAGTGTTGCAAATACGTGTGGCACACTTGGGGGCTTTTTTAAACGTTTTTGGAGTTTCTCGTGGTTTTTGGGGCGTTTCTGGTGCTTTTATAAGGCAATATTGTCCAAAAAAGTACGGGTCTTAGTCAGCACCATATGACCCCAGATTGCTAGAAAGTGTTTCAGCTTGTGGTTTAGTGGTGTAGCGGCTATCACGTTTCGTTTACAGGTGTTTTCTTAACGCAGTAAGTACCGAAAAGGCCCCGAGTTCGATCCTCGGCTAGATCAAGCTTTTTTTTTTTCACTCTTATTTTGCGCCTTTTTTCGCAACCTAAGTGCATACTTGCAACTACTACAAAGCGTCAAATTCTAGCATATATATAACTAAAGAAGTCTAAGCACCTAGAGTTTCGTGCCCGTCACAAAAGTAGATCCCTGGTCAATAGACTTTTTCAATCCTCCTAATGCCACTTTCACCAATTCTTTTTCCTTGTCAGACACCACCAATTCTTCAAAAGGGTTCACCAATGACTCCACGGCCCCGTTTCTCAATTTCACAGGCACAGAAAAGAAGTCGACGTTGTCCAAGTACTTGGCACTCAACTCCTGGCCTTTGGCGGTTCCTGGGAGGTAAATAAAAGCAGAATCGTTCACGTACATGGAGTTCCCCGTAGACGCATAAAAAGAACTGATGATATTTTCAGCAAATCTGTAGCCAGCATAAGCCATAGACAAGGTGGCAGATCCAGCCCCGTTTTTGGCCTTGACCACCTCGTCACCGCCAAACTGCACTCTGTGGATGAATTTGGAGTAGTCGTCACCTGACAATTTGGACACTTTGGCTGCAATGGTGTCGGTGACATTCACTAAAGGCACAATAGTGTCACCAGAATGGCCACCAATGACAGAAATACGGCCCTTGACGCTTTCAGGGCTCTGGCCAATCAACTCTCCCAAGAACGTCTCTGCTCTGACAGAGTCTAGGGTGGTGACACCAAACAATTTGTGGGGGTTGAAAACTCCCAATTTCTTTAACACTTCCGCAGCAATGGGGACAGTGGAGTTGACAGGGTTGGAAATGATCAAAATAGACGCCTTGGGACACGTCAACCCAATGTTCTTGACGATGTCTCTGATGATAGAAGCATTGATATTGAACAAATCAGCTCTAGTCATCCCTGGCTTTCTGGGGACACCTGCTGGGATAACCACCAAATCCGATCCGGACAAGGCAGCTTGAATGGCCAGCAGATCGGTTTTGTCTTTGGGCTGGAAACTGGACACTTTGGCGCTGGTGTTGATGTGACTCAAGTCGGCTGCAACCCCGTGGGCGTTCACTATATCGTAAAGGGATAATTCATCTACTTGGTTGTTAAGCTTTAAAAGGAGGGATAAAGGCTGGCCGATCCCACCGGCGGCTCCACAAACAGTAACTTTCATTGATGGTGTATTGAAACAGTGAAAAACTGATTATTTGGGCTGGATTAAATAGGTTTGGCGATCTTGGACCTAAGTTAAAGAAAAAAAAAGGGTTTGGAAAAGAGGAGGTATTTATACCATATGAATTTTACCTCGGAGACGTTATGTGGAGTGGATGTCGCGGGGACAGAGAGCCACGACATTTGGATATGTCTCACGACATTCTCACCGCCGACATTACTCATTTGACCGTGCGAATGTTTCAAACACCAAAGCCTTCACCATGAAACTTCTTCCCTTATTTGTTTCATTGATCGTGCCTGCGTTGGCGTTCAAGTGTGACGTCGACGATCTCGCCAAGTTCGACTTCTCCAAAATCAAAGGTGTGCACACCGTTTCCCAGTCAAAAGATACGCCTCCTTCTAAGACTGAAGTGGTGTGGAACATAGGGATATGTGAGCCCATCAAAGATGTGGATCAATGCAAGGATTCCGACTTGTGTGGCTTAACCAAGATCACCTTGGACCTGAAGACTTACGTTTCGGAGGTTATCAAGACAGACGCCAAAGAAAATGTCAAATACAAGCCTTACAAGAATGGCGGCAAGAACAATGACGAGAGCGGGATCGTTATCACTTACGATACGTTCAAATGGGGAGAAACTGACATTGCTGCCACGGTGCTGTTTGTGTGTCCTGGGAAGGACGAGGACAAGGACTCTTTGGACAAGCTAGAGTTGGAGAGCTGGGAAAACAATAAGTTGAAGTTGTCGATGAGAACCAAGGCCGCTTGTGCCAGTAAGAAGCTGAACAAACACGATAAAGTGGACACCGGTGAGAGCTGGGGGTGGTTCACGTGGATTTTCATCTTCTTTGTTCTTTTCTTGAGCATCTACATCATCGGAGGTGCATGGTTCCAGTATAATAGAGGCAATTCCATCGACTTTCAAACGGCGTTGAAAGAAGTGGTGGAGAATTTCGTCGAAGTGGTCAAGGGCTTGCCGATTTTTATAAGAGAAATCATTGAGAAATTCACCGGTAACAGCAACAGAGGAGAGTACAGTGCTGTATAGTGTATCTTGCTTATATAATCCGTTACCGTTAATATATTAGCTTTTACTTTAGTTTTCATGATATGAATGTATTTGACTCTGCGAATCATAAAAAAAATTCTCTTCAACTATGTTTATCACTGATAAGGTAAATGCCATTGAAAACGGCAAATTCGTGTCGTTTGAGTTCTTCCCGCCCAAGACAGATGCCGGGTTTAACAACTTGTTGGCACGTCTTACGCGGATGAAGGCTTTGAATCCGCTTTTTATAACTATAACTTGGGGTGCCGGTGGATCGACAAATGAGAAGTCACTTGAATTGGCTGCTATTTGTCAGAAACAGTTGGGTATAACCACAGTTTTGCACTTGACGTGCACAAACACCAACAAGGAGATCATCGACGAGGCGTTGGAGCAGGCAAAAAAGAACGGAATCAGAAACATTTTGGCGTTAAGGGGGGATCCTCCAAGAACCGAAGAGTACTGGACGCCGAACTGCGATTTTAATAACGCAGTGGATTTGGTCAAATATATCCGGGTCACGTACGACAATTTCTTCTGTGTGGGGGTGGCTGGGTACCCCGAGGGCCATGTGGACGGGTCTGACAACTCCAACCAAAACCCAGAGAAGGATATACCTTTCTTATTGGAAAAAGTTAAAGCCGGGGCCGATTTTATCATTACTCAGTTATTCTACGACGTGGAGAAGTTTGTTCACTATACTGAGTTATTGGCTCAGCACGAAGAGTTGCGCAAGGTGCCGCTTATACCGGGGTTGTTGCCAATCAGCACGTTCAACAGTTTCAACAAGGCCACCAAATTGTCTCATGCATCTATTCCCGAAGCTTTGTACGAAAGAGTGGCTCAACACAAGAATAATGACGACGAAGTGAAGTTGATTGGGATCCAGATCATCAACGAGATTATAGACGAGATCTCTCGCAGAACCAACGTCAAGGGGTTCCATTTCTACACGTTGAACTTGGAGAAGTCGGTGGCTTCTATTGTGGAAAGTTCTGACCAGTTCTGCCTTGAATTTATGGAAGACGATGTGGTGGTGGAAGAAGACGACATGGATCTTGACAGCCCCAAGGAATCGTTCAAGAGAAGAAGATCTTCTGTGGCGGAAGACCCCAAGCCTGTCACAAGCCCTAGATCCTTGATTGAAATAAGTAAAGGTAAGGGCCAGCTTGGGAAAGATGCCAATTGGGACGATTTCCCTAACGGGCGGTTTGGGAACTCCAATTCCCCAGCCTACGGGGAAATCGATGGGTACGGGCCCAATTTGAAGGTCGATTCTCCAGAAAAGGCCATAGATTTATGGAGAAGTCCAGAATCCACCCTTGATCTTGCTAGAGTGTTCATTGACTACCTTTCCAACAAGATTCCCCAATTACCATGGATAGACACCCCATTGGAAATCGAAACCACAATGATCCAAGAGCAATTGTTCGAATTGAACTTGAGAGGCTGGTTTTCCATTGCTTCACAGCCTGCCACTAATTCGTGTCCCTCTAACGATAAAATCTTCGGCTGGGGGCCCGACAACGGGTTTGTGTACCAAAAAGCATTCGTGGAGCTTTTTGTGCCAAAGAACGATTGGAACAACAAGATCTATCCAGCTTTAAAGAACCAAATTGAAGAAAAGAACATTACCTACTACTTGGGAGACAACAAGGGAAACATTACCAGCAACTTGGCCAACTACCAATGCAAAACTGCCGTCACATGGGGGGTGTTCCCCTCCAAGGAGATTCTTCAGCCTACATTGATTGACTATGACTCTTTTAAGGCATGGAATGAAGAGGCTTTCATGTTGTGGTTAGAATGGGCCCGGTGTTACAAGAAGGCCACCAATACTTATAAGTTCTTGAACTTCATCTATGAAAACTACTACTTAGTGAGTTTGATCCACCATGACTTTACTGACGAGAACGGGTTGTGGGATTCCTTGATCAGTATCGAATAGCAACCACGGGTACCTAAGCTTTAAATGATATGAAAGAAGTGCACAAAAGAAGTGCTAAGAAGATGAATTGGATGAAAGAAGTAAAGCTTAGGCAAACCCTACAGCAACAGTGTCTCAATTCCTTGACCTCTACCTACAAATCTGGATTTTGGAGGATATCGATGCTTTTTTCCACCAAGTTGGAGTTCAATGCCTTGACCAACCCAGAATTGGTATCCACACCTAAATATGAACACTGAGACCTCGTCAAAAGCAATGCCCCGTTACTCACCAATGTTCCCCTATTCACTATTAGTTTACCACCAAGTTGAATTGGAATGGGTGCCGTGCTTCCGGTTCTAAGAAATGGGAGTTGGTCGTTGTACTCGTAGGCAAAGCAGTAGTTATCGAAATTGTCTTTTAGCGTCAATTTATACACACTTCCTTTAACTTCCCCTCTACCGCCATTACCACCATTGGTAGCAGTGCCACCGCCTCCGCCGTCGTCCTCGTTGATCTCTCTTATTATTCTGCCATTCAATCTGTCCACACCTACTTCATTTGGATCTTTGTACCTCTGCCACTCTTCTAGTTTTGCCATTTTCAGTTTGGTTATATCGTCCACATGGATAATCGTAAATGCCACAGGGTTGGTCAATGTGGTTCCTGTGGCCATATGGTCTCTGGGGTTGTAGGAATTGGCTTCTGGGTTACTCATAGTGCACACAAAACTGTTTATATGTTGGGATCAAGAGTACTTAATATGCAAAAAATCGAAATTGAAAATTGTCGCAATGTCGCTTAGTATCTTAACAGTATGAGCCAAGACACTGGTCTTGATAGGTACAGCTTGAACACAGCCTATAGAGTAAATCAGTACAAGATACGCGTATGTGTGCTCCAAAACTGTGCTTAATCGAGGAAAATTGGGTGCTTACCTAAGAATTGCATATCTTAGTGTAGACTCTGCAAGCTTTAAAGACAATATCTATTGTATTATTACACAGATGGCTCCAAAATCCGGAACACTATCTCCAAAATCGCTACACAACCATAGTTAAGGTGGTTTCATGGTACGGTTGCCAAATTCTGCAGTGAAAGTTAATGCTAGCATATCACGACGAATTTAATACTGTCTAGCATATCACGACGTCTCGGACTCTTCTTCCGGCTCCAAACTTAACAATTGCAGCAACACCGAAGCCATATGCTGCGCTTCCTCCAATGTTTCAGTCTCATCAAAGACTATGGACCCATCAGCAAACGTTATCTCAACACCGTGCCTTTCAACGGTATATTGAAGGTTATCTGGCACCTCACGGCCGTTATCAACATAGTCTTGATAAGTAAACTCCACAGGAACTATCACCTGCTCAGTTATAGCGTTTACGGACACGACTAGGTTTGTCTGGAATGGACGTATGTGTGTTCCAGGATCAGCAGAGGGGCCTGAGTTTGAAGATACTAAGCACACTTGTAGCATGAATATGATCCATTTGATTTTGCAGACTAACATGATACTGATAAACCGCTTGCTTATATGAAAAAGAAAAACCTTGCTTTTATGAAAAGTACAGGCTTGCTTATATACGAAAAGGACTAATATGCCTACAATATACTTGGAAAACTACAGAATTTATGTAAGTAACCCACTTACCCGGTGACACACCAACTTACCCGGTGACAAACCAACTTTAACTTAAAAATGCAGTCCATGGTAACCCGGACACTTTTATGCAACTTCGAAAATCAAAATTGTCGCAAACTCAAACTATGTCATCATTCGTAGGCGAGGACGACGATGAGCTCCAAAGGGACGGAACCCTAGAAACAGGGGTCCAAACACAGTTGGAGACACATACACAGGCGTCGTCGGCCACGACGCGTGCACAAACAGAAATAACACGTCCACAAACGCAATTATCTTCACATCCACAATCTCAACCTCCACATTCTGATGATGGCCTCATCTACAACGAAGGAGCTATAGATCTCCCCGAAAAAATCAAGGTCAACCTTCCCCTCAGGTACCAGCGTGAAATAGTGCACGATTTGCTCAATCGAGACGGTCTTTTGATCTTGGGTAAAGGTTTGGGCTGGGAATTGATTGTATCTAATATTCTTTACATCTTGAACTTATCAAACAAGAAAGATGCGCTTCCTAATCCACCGCCCAATAGAAAAAGCTTGCTTGTGGTGCTAGGAGCCAACGACGTGGAGAACCAGAAGATAGCCAACGAGTTGGGTCATCTAAATAAGAAGGAGGACCACGGCACCGAAGCCCTGGGCCCTAGCATGACGGTTATTGGCGGTGATTCCACCAGTGTCGACAAACGGAGAAGAATCTACGAAGCAGGGGGCATTGTGTCTGTGACTTCACGTATCCTCGTGGTTGACCTTCTTTCTGGGGTGCTTACGCCGCCGGAAATCAACGGTATTTTCGTTCTTCATGCTGAACGTATTAAGGAAACCTCCAATGAGTCATTTATTGTCAATTTATACAGAGACAAGAACGAATGGGGGTTTATCAAAGCTTTCAGCGACGTGCCTGAGTCATTCACAGGGTTTACTCCGCTAGGAACACGACTTCGGAACCTCAAAATATCCACAGCGTTGCTTTGGCCCCGGTTTCATGTGGATGTCATCGAATCTTTGAGCTTTAGAGGAAAAAAGTACCACGACGACCTTAGAACTGTCCAGGAAATTAACCTCAAGCTCTCTTACAAGATGACACGGATCCAGCTGGCGCTTTTAACGTGTATTGAACAATGTCTTCGAGAATTGGGAAGACATTGTCCTTCGCTAGTCACTGACTACTGGGACATGGAAAACTTATACGACGAGGATTTTATTCAGAGAATAAGGCTTTCTTTAGAGTCACAGTGGCACAGATTGACGCAGACACCCAAACAGTTGGTCTATGATTTGGGGTTCCTTAAAGGGTTGCTTTCGTCATTATTGACTAGAGACTCTTTGACGTTCTACCAGATAGTGCAAAGTGCAGTGGATAATAACTTACGTCAATCGACAAACTCATCGGGGACTATGAACTTGACGTCGATGAGTCCTTGGTTGAATTCAGACGTGGCTCCGACGATTACATCCTTTGCTAAAGAAAGAGCTCTTGGGCTAGTGACATACAATGAAAATGACAAAGTCGTACAAGAATATAACCTTGAGCCGCTCCCCAAATGGCATGAGTTAGAGACTCTTTTGTCAGAGATAGGACCCGGAACCAGAATATTGATTATGGCCGAAGACAAAGATGTGGTAGAGGAATTGTCATATTTGACCCAAAGATTCTCTTTGAAAGGGCTGTTTGACACCAGAGGGTACATGGTTTCCAAACTTCGGGGGTATTTGGCCTGGAAGGAACTTAGCAGGCTCAAAAGGCAGTTCAGCAACGAGATCAACAGCACAGAGCAAGAGGAAGTGAATGTCTCGAAGACGTTTAAACGGAGCCGAGAAGTGAACAGTATAAGAAGGCGGACGAGAGGAGCTGCCTCTGTGGCCAATGTGAACAGGCTCTATTCTTCGGATGGCCAGGTACGGAACCCGGAGTCTGCAGATGTGGACTTGGAGATCGTCGAACGGTTAGAAAAGTCTACCCAGGAGCCAGAGAGGTTGGAGAACACAAACACAAGTGAGACAGACACAAAAGAGAAGAAAGAGGTAGAAACTGAAGTTATAAAGGAAGAGCTGGACGAAGAACAAAACAGCAATACCGAGAAAGTGTTCATTAAGGTCGAGGATGAAGACGATATAGTAATTACCAAAGAGGCCCTTTACACCATCAAAGTGCTGTCTTTTGACACCAAAAGCGACGACACTCTTCTCAACGAGTTTGGGCCAACGCATATCATTTTCTACGAGCCCAATCTTCTCTTTATTCGGCGAGTGGAAAACTACCAGGCCATCCACAAAACCACTCCAGCTAAGGTGTACTTGATGTACTACGGGACGTCTGCAGAAGAACAGCGCTCTTTGGCCCATATAAAAAGAGAGAAAGAGTCATTTACGAAACTCATTAGGGAAAAGGCCAATTTGAGTAAGCATTTCGAAACCAAAGAAGATTCCAGTTTTACTATAACCAAGCAGCATGTGGTGAACACTAGAATTGCTGGAGGCCAGCAGTTTCAAACAGAAGATGATGAATTCCGGGTCATTGTGGATGTAAGAGAGTTCAACTCATCGTTGCCTAACCTCCTTTACCGGGTCGGGAGCAAAGTTATTCCGTGCATGTTGACTATTGGTGACTATATCTTGACTCCTAAGTTGTGTGTGGAAAGAAAAGCCATACCCGATTTGATCCAATCGCTCCGTAGTGGAAGATTATACAATCAATGTGAGCAGATGTTTCGTCACTACGAGATACCGGTGCTTTTGATTGAGTTCGAAGAAGACAAATCCTTCTCGTTCGAGCCGTTCAATGAGTCCCGGAACCGAACTGGGGGCATCACCACCACTACTTCTGCCAAGTTTATGCAAGACGATATTCAGAACAAGCTTACGATGTTGCTTGTCTCTTTCCCAAAGTTGAAAATCGTATGGTCATCTTCGCCCTACCAAACGGCCCAGATTTTCCTAGAACTAAAGTCAGGGGAACCTGCACCTGATATCACCCTGGCGATAAACAAAGGATTGAAAGCTAACGAGACCCCCTCGCTTTACAATGAAGCTGCCATCGACTTGCTTCAGACCATTCCCGGTATCAACAGCTCCAATTATTTGCAAGTTTTGGACCGTGTGGAGAACATAGAACAGCTCCTGCAGCTTTCCAAGCCAGAGTTTGTGGAGATGCTTGGAGTGGAGAATGGAAATAGGGCCTACACCTTCATAAATACGACTTTAAGGCCTGGTATGTAACTATAATAGACCCTCATTTTTTTGCAGTCAATGCGGTTTCCCAATTTGGCATCGCATTGGTAAACAAAACAAAGTCACTCAAAACCTAACTTTAGAACGCCATCTTTGGGCTCTTTTCTCCCTTTCATAAAGCGTAAATACGCCCGTAAGCTGACGAACGGACTCATATATACCACGACACTCCACCATTGTGTTTCTTTGCATTTTGGCATCTTAAATTTTGCTGTTTTCCACCGTCTCAATTAGACGAATCATAGACATTCAAAACCCACTGCATATCACCAAAAAACCGCTTTAGAGCCCAAAATATCCATGCAAAGAAGCAGGACACGGAACACTAGTGGTGCTTACCAAAGCGCCAGGTTCAAGGAACTTGAGTTCAAATATCTATATTTCAAGCTTCAGAAACTCATCAATAAGAAAGTACAAATAACCCTCAAATACGATCAGTTGAAGCAACCAGAAATAAACTTGACATTGATCAAGCCCATAGCATTGAAAGTAATGGAATTGGCCAACAATAACACACTCAATGCACGCCTTAAAGGAGCGGCCTTGAACCCGGTAACGGGTGCTGATTTCAGGTCGATGATAGAGAATAAAATATCGCTTCTGGTGATTTACATATTGATGCTTCTACGGTACGAGTTTTTGATTCAAAGTGAGTCAAACTTGATCATTTATGACTTATTGGTCACCAAGGCCAATGTGTGTGAGTTGCTAGCTATACGAGTTTTGAGAGAGTTTAAAGCAGTGAGTCGAGTGAAGCTTCTATTTGTCAATCCTTTGAAACAGTTTAATACCCTTGAATTATGCATTTTGACAAAATCCAAAAAGTTTTTGTCCCAGCCTATCATAATACTGACCCTAGAAAAGTTCTATAATGGACAATTGATTATCCTGGACCACAACAAGACGGAAGACGAAGAGACATCGTTGTTAAAGGAGAATATAACAAATTATAAATACCAAAAAGTTACCTTGAGCAAGATTAATACCCGATCAGTGATTGTGCCGAAATACCAGTCATTGGTGATAAACTTGAAGAACTTGATCTTAACATGGGTACACATCATGATTATTTTGAACCAACACAAAACTTTTATACCCAATAATTTCTTGGAGTTGATTTTCTACGGGTTAGGCATGAATTTAACCTACGAGTTCGCTACCAAGATCTACTATATCAACCCCAAGTTCCTTAGGAAGATTCTTTGGTTCTATTTGGACTTTACTTTGGTTTTTTTGATCAACTTGAACATAATCTTGAAAGTATTGTGTGTTTTCAACAAGGTAGACCTGGTATTATACTATCAGATTTTCAGTTTATTGTCTATTTTGTTGTTCCCTAGGAACCTTTCCATTTTCAACAATTACAAGTTTTTCAATTTGATTATATTGGGGTTTAAGAGGATGATATGGAACATGGCCGGGATGTTCTGCCTTTTTTTAACGTTGATAGTCGGTTTCTACATCAGTTTCATTTCTTTGACCATGAACAGGTCCAACATAGCCATTGCATATGATCTCCTTCAGATTTTCTTTGGATTTACGCCCGCTGTGTGGTCCAATTGGTCCAGCTATGGACCTATAGGGAAAATAGTACAGATCTCATACCTTTTCCTAAGCCAGTTCATCATTTCCACTATTCTTGCTATTGTGTTGTCTGATGTGTTCTCAGAAGTCTCTAGCAATATCCAGGAGGATTTTGAGTACTTCAAAGCAGTTAATTTGGTGATTTATTTCAAAAGTGCCCATTTGTTTTCTCACAAAATGGGTCTTATTGTGAAAGCACCCATCTTGCTCATCATTTTCGCTTATGAAATGTGTCTCTCCAAGTTTGTAGGGACAACTGAACGGGAAAAGGACAAAAATTTCACATTCCTTGACAAAGAAAAGGACTATTATGGCGATAGCGAACTTACACAGTTGGATTATGCTAACGATGAGTCGGATTTGAGCCTCTTGATCAAAACAAGAAAGAGCTCTGCAGCCACAAACGCCTTTGTCAATGTTTTCAATCCTATTACACCATCTGGCGTTACCATGGGGCGGCGATATAGTCAGGCCGAACACGTGAATGCCAACTATCAGTTCACGGCTGCTACTGGTGCTGCGGCCCCTGTAGCACCTAATACGCCCACTGTTCTTCCACAAGGGTCACAGGCGTTCCAGACTCCATCGGAGCCTGGACTAGTACCGTTCAAGTCTATACTGACGTTGGGAAATTTCAAAAGTGCATCCACCGATTCTTTGTTCATCGATGATTTACTTTCCAAGAAGTATGGGATGTCAACCGTGGCCGTGAATAAGCGGTCTAATACTAAGGATACCGACACAGAAATGATCCTAGACAAGTTGAACAAGCTTGAAGATAAACTAGACAAGCTCGAAAAGTACGAGGAGAACATAGAGCATATTAACCGGTCAATTTTGGACGACATGGATGGGAATTCGGTCAATTTGTATAATATCCGGGAGACATCTTTTGACGGAACACTGATTGACTCCGAGGGGGAGTTTGACACGTTGAGTGACGAAGATACCTTTTAGAATGGTAGTATGACGAGTTAATGCTGCAAAAAAAGTTTGGGGCTGCAAAATAGTTTGCGCATAAGTGATCAGAGACAAGTAGAGCTCAACAGAGACAAAACCCCGAGGATATCCAGGATTAAAGGGCTTAATGCCATTGAACTAACCAACGCCAGTATATGACTTACTGTATAAGTTCTCAAAATATAAATTCAATCTTCCCGAAAAGTTCTTTTTAAAATGTTAGAGCCGCTTTTTGATTTATATATTGAATGAACCAGTAGCACAATCTCTCCCCAGATCTCAAACAATTCTCAAAGTTCACATGGAACAGCATATTTGTTTAATGTGGCCATGATATCGAGAAAAAGTGTCTAATTAGAGTACCAAAAGATTGTCAGGACAACCGGCGACCACTACTAGGTGGCCCAAAATATATCAAGTCCTTACAAGAGCCATCTATACTAGCATATGAACACTTTCAATATTCCCTCGAGGTCCCTCTTCTTTATGAAAGCAAGCGTGCGAGTGCTGCAATCTCTACTATTGTTATAGTAAGCAGCTTGACCACATCCTGAATACAGTGCCAGTCTTTTAATCGTTCTTGTCCTGCTACAGGATAAAAGCACTTCCTCCGTACTTCTAACCATATATTAATGATTTCTATAATAGTCCCAAATGTAACTAACACCTTATTGGTTTTCGAGAGACCACCCCCGGCCACTAAAGCAAAAGCACTAAGCACACACACATTAAATAAGTCTCCATGGCTCAAAATGACACAGGCTACGCAAAGAGAGTAAAATGAGAAACTTCTTGAACCGTTTTACATCTAGTGCACACTATATGCAGGAAACTATTTCAACACGTCCAGTAACGGTTCGACTGTACTAATAAAAAAGAACGAAAAATAAACCTCTAAAACCCCATTCAATCTAGAAAGCCCCACGCTCAAATCATTTGAGTGCAAATACCCGGTTCAAGCCAATGGAGAGAGCCCCACAAAAAAAACAAACCCTATTCTCGGCTCATGTGGAACTGTCCTGTAGCCTTTGTGACAATTATCTCAAACACCCTACTTTCTTTTTTCTCGACTCTTACAAATGTTTTTCATATGATTGGTTCCAGATTCAGTAAAGAGTTCCCGCACATAAAAGCGGAAACAGAAAAAAAAACGTCAAGTTTTTCTTTTCAATCTCATCTTGTGAAAAACTGATTCAACGTTCTTTTTTATATAATACCCGGTGGAGAACGTTATTTGGAAACTTGCAAATATATTATTCAATATAGGGCATTAAACAAAATTATTATCAAATTCATTTGGGCCTATTAAAAGTTAGCCTTTAAAACATTTCGAAAGAAAAAAAACAAATTCAGTTCACATAAAAACAAAAAACACACTGCATTATGAACGATATTAATAAAACGGTAGAGTTAAGAATCGGCGGAAGGAAATCACATTTGGCGGTGGCTCAAAGTGAGATTGTGAAAGAGCTTATTGAGTCGAAATTCCCCCAATTAACTTGCAGTATTTTGGCCTTAAGTACTTTGGGTGACCAGAGGTGGGACAAAGCATTGTACACTTTTGGTGGAAAGTCACTCTGGACCAAAGAGTTGGAAGTTTTGCTTTTGAGCGATGTGGGCGAGTTCAAGCAAATCGACTTGGTGGTGCACTCCTTAAAAGACTTACCTACAAAATTACCCGAAGAGTTTGTGTTAGGATGCATTACCGAGAGAGAAGACCCAAGAGACGCTTTAATCATGAAAAAAGGCAGTCCATACAAAGAACTCAGCGATTTGCCGGCCGGGTCGATTGTGGGGACATCTTCCATCAGAAGATCTGCCCAATTATTCAAGCATTACCCACATTTAAGATTTGAAAGTGTCAGAGGTAGCTTGCAGACTAGGATTAATAAGTTGGACGAAGGAGACACATACGAATGTATTATATTAGCCGCTGCAGGTTTGCATCGGATCGGGTTACAGCATAAAATCACCAAATACTTGAACGAAGACGAAATGTACTACTCTGTTGGACAAGGAAGTTTGGGGATTGAAATAAGGAAAGATGATCATAGAATGTTGCAGATATTATCACAAATAGAGCATATTCCATCTGCTTATAGATGTTTGGCAGAAAGGGCATTGATGAGACATTTAGAAGGTGGTTGTTCAGTGCCTTTAGGTGTTAAAACGGAATTCAATGAAACTACCAAAGAATTGACTTTAAAAGCAATAATTGTTAGTCCAGATGGAAAACAGAGCGTGGAGAGTGAAAAAACTGCTAAAATATCATGCAAAAAAGACTGTGAAGTGTTGGGAGTTGAAGTGGGTGAGTTATTATCTGCTCAAGGTGGTAAAGCTATCTTGGACGCAATCGACTATGAAAGAATCAATCAAAGACCTACTCTGCCAGTTGAACAAGAACAACAACAACAACAGCAACCACAACCACAACCACAAACTGCATAAATAACACAAACAAAAAGTCAGATACACTCAGTGACAACTTTTGCAGCCACAACCCGTGTACTGGCACGACCTTGCATTGACGAATAACGCCATTTTCTATAGACCATTTGTAAATAGACTGATAATGTGATAATAGTTTTAATGGGGTGATGATTGAACCGATGAGATAGACAATCTTTTTTTCTGTAACACCGGAGTGGTTGGGACTTGGATGGCCATATTTCTGACACACCACTTACCTCTAGTCAACTTTCCTATCAAATCCCGGCACTTATCTAAGCCGCCATTTTGGCATCTTGTTTGCAATTGTTTTCAGCTTAGGCAGTGTCAAAATCATCATCGGTTCGCGCACGACACCCTTTTTCTGGCCATCGGTCCACTTCGTTGCCGGTACATTCCCGTCGTATAACTTTTTTTGTTATTTTTATTTTTATACGACCACCGAGATTCGGAAAGTGGTGCGTATTATAAAAAAAGTCAAAATTCTGGGATGATATAAATACTGTTATTTGTATTCTTTTTCGTTTGTCTAAGCATTCAAAAGTTGAAGACACAGAAACAAATCCACAAACGTCTTCTAATATGGATTTACTCTTAGAAGCCTGTGACTACTTTGTGTTTGACCGTGCTTATGCATCGTTGTTCCCAAATTCCGGAAATTCCACTACCTCGTATAGCTCCAACTATAATTTCAAACTTCCAACGACTTTGAATGTGATCTACGATAAATTGGGAAGTCTCCAAGTTAAAAGTGAAGTTTATGGCCAGCCAGAGATCCTACCCATCTCCGATTATACTTATGCATCCTCATTGCTCAGATCTAATAAGATCAGAGAAACCATTTCCATTTTCATAATCACCACCATCTTTGGATGGTTGGCTTATTTCGTTGCTGCCGGCTTTTCTTACTTGACGGTGTTTGACAAGAGGATCTTCAACCACCCACGGTACTTGAAGAACCAGATGGCTTTGGAAATATGGCGGGCTTTCTCTGCTATCCCATTAATGGTGATGTTGACGGTGCCATTTTTCATGTTGGAGTTGAACGGATACACTCGTTTATACGGGGGCCTTTACGACGTCTTTGACGACTGGAAATCGTTGCTTTGGCAATCTGCCACCTTCATTATGTTCACCGACTGTGGGATCTACTTCATCCACCGGTGGTTGCACATCCCTTGGGTGTACAAAAGATTGCACAAACCTCACCACAAATGGATTGTATGTACGCCATTTGCCAGTCATGCTTTCCACCCTGTTGACGGATGGGCCCAATCGTTACCTTACCACATCTATCCCATGTTATTCCCCTTACACAAGGTGTTATACTTGGCGTTGTTTGCTGGTGTCAATTTCTGGACTGTGATGATCCACGACGGTCAATATTTAAGTAATGATCCTGTCGTTAACGGAACCGCATGTCACACTGTCCACCACTTGTACTTCAACTACAACTATGGGCAATTTACCACGTTATGGGACAGAATCGGTGGGTCGTATAGAAGACCTGACGATTCTTTGTTCACCAAGGGTAATGTGGTCGAAGAAAAGAAAATGTGGGCCAAACAAGTGGAAGGAATGGAGCAAATCAGAAGCAAGTTGGAGGGTAAGGATGACAGAAGTTACGGGAAGTAGAAGTTTGTAATGCTTGGCTTGCTTTTCACCTGTTTTATTAGATACTTTTTATGATGAACTGAATAAACACTTTAAATGCGATACTCAAATATTTTTCTGTCTTACACTAAAACCTTTAAATGAATCAGTCTACGTTAATGTCCACAAATATCCTAACATTGGGCCCTTACCGCCACAGGAAAGATCTCACCCGAGAGTCTGTGCTCTCCAAGTACGAAATTGCCGGGTACATTGCCGCAGGAACGTACGGGAAGGTGTACAAAGCACGCAGTAAGACCAAAGATAAAAGAAAGCCACTGGCACAGAATGGCGATGAAACAGAGCAACCAGTGCAGTTATTTGCCATAAAAAAGTTCAAGTTGGACAACAATTCCATTTCCAAGAATATCCATGCCACAATGGATGGCCAGGAGGTGTTGAATTACACGGGAATTAGTCAAAGTGCCATACGAGAGATGTCGCTATGCAAGGAGATTAATAACAAGAATGTTATTAAATTGATAGACATTATATTGGAGAACAAAGGCATCTACATGATATTTGAGTACTGTGAACACGATTTGCTACAAATCATCCATTATCACTCACATCCCGAGACAAAATTGATCCCGTTGCCAACTATTAAGTCGTTGATATGGCAGATATTAAACGGGGTGCTATACCTTCACAAGAACTGGATTTTTCACAGAGATTTGAAACCAGCGAACATAATGGTCACAAACTTCGGGACTGTGAAAGTTGGGGACTTGGGGTTGGCTAGGAAGTTCAATAACCCGTTGCAGAGCTTGTATACGGGGGACAAAGTGGTGGTTACTATTTGGTATAGAGCACCGGAATTGTTAATGGGGGCAAGGTATTACACTCCTGCGATAGATTTGTGGGCTGTGGGGTGCATATTGGCAGAATTGTTGAGTCTTAGGCCTATTTTCAAGGGAGAAGAGGCCAAGTTCGATATCAACAATAAGAAACTGGTTCCATTCCAGAAAAACCAGTTCTTAAAAATCATTGAAGTTCTTGGGGTGCCTACAGAGAGAAACTGGGAGAATTTAAGCAACTACCCGGAATATTATTCTTTCCAGCAGATGTTAAATGGGTATACAGGGAATACCAGCAACAACTTGCTTAACTGGTATAAGTTAGTAGGGTCCAACAAAGCATGTTACAAGCTCTTGGAAAGTTTGTTAACCTACGATCCACAGAGAAGAGTAACAGCAGAGATGGCCTTGTGCAATGAGTTCTTTTCCGAGGCCCCACGGGTACAGGAGAATGCTTTTGAGGGCTTGAACATTAAGTATCCGAAACGGAGGATCTCTACAGAGGACATTGACATTGTGTCCAATAATTTGAATAAGAGATTGAATTACGATGACGGAATGCGGAAGAAACTAAGACAATAGAAGATTGGTTATATGGCTATGATAAATATACGAAACGACTTAATAATTCGGTGTACTTAAAGATGGCTTCATATATCCTTTTTGTGACTATTGTATTTGTACACTACTTAATTTTCATGTACTCTATAACTTCATAACTCATGCCTTTGCTGTTACCAGCTTGAACTGCTGCTTCACCTGGTCGATTGCCAACCTTCTTTTCGGATCCAAGCAGCACATTTTATTGAACACCTCCACCAATTGTGGGTTTTCACACCTAGGAAACACCTTCATTTCGTCTCTGACCATAGGCTTCAAATTCACAAGCTGGAAGTTTTCTACTTCGAAAATATCAGGCCAGTAGTTTGTGGATTCTGGATGCTGAGAAGGTGTACCAAAAGTACAGAAAACACGGTCAATCAATGTAAAATCACTTATAGTGTCATCCCCCTCTTTATACAATACGTTCTTGCCATTGTGACTGTATATCATCAGTATCATAACCCCGAAGGCCCAAATATCGATTTCGGTGCCGTAATTCAAGCCAAAAACGAGCTCTAGCGGCCGGTAGTACGAGGAACAGACGTCTGTTATCAAATCGTTCTCTGATTCCAACACCAGCACGCTAAAATCACAAAGTACCACTTCGAGCGTCTCCTGACCAGGCTGCAGTTGTGAGTCCAGGGACTTTATCAACACGTTGGAGGGCTTTATATCTCTGTGGATCACATGATGGCGATGAAGGTAGTCGATGGCATCGATTAACTGAGATATCACATTTAGCAGCGAATGCACTGCAAGTTTATTAACATTGATTATCCGGACTTCGCCGCTGGGATCAAAACGTGTCTTCTTCTGGCAATTATTTTGCACGTATTCTTGAAGGGTCAAAGGGTACCATGGCATATGTAGAAGGATATCATCGAATTTGTGTTCGTACTTGATTAGTTTAACGATGTTAGGATGGTCTAGGGTTTGGAGAAATTGAAGCTCTTTCTTATAGTCGTGGGGCGGAATAGAAGTATCTTTATCTATGACTTTGACAGCGACATCGTCAAGTTTGTAAACTGTGGAGTAGGGGCCAAAGTATACTTGAGATGAGTGATTCATGGACAGATGAGGCGTGTAGCGCAGAGACTGTGGTGCGAAAACGCCGTAAGTATTGTGAGAGAGCGGTGCGAGGTCGCGGTATGGGAGAAGAGGCATATGTCCTAAGGTTGCGTAGACATGGAATAGGAGGAACATGGAATAGGAGTAAAAAGGGCAAATACGAGTACAAGATAAAGGATTGCCAAGGCAGAATGATGAGGCTTAATACGGCAAAAAGATAAGGAGGTGATTATCGTATTATAATAAGATATGAAAAATGTATGCTGTCACCTGAAACGTCATATACAGGTAGTACATCTCTGTCGCTTAAAATACCTCATTGACATATGAAGTCCGTTCATAATACTACACTTGAGGCCTCTCATTTCTAGGTCTCTCACATGCTAGAGAACCTTATGGTGCCGTGTTATACACTGCCTTTACGTTCGTACCTTATGCTAAATTGCGTACCTTATATACTATCTTCGTACCTTATACGTTACATGCACTAAGCTATTCAATATACTCCTTTACTACTAGTTCCTTTACTACACAGCTCCTTGCATATTACCCCTTTCGTTCTTTTATGGCCTTTTTTATTGTACTTTATACCGTATTATGAGAGCCTTTTCTAACTTCCTTACATTAGTTTCCTACAGTATATCTTTAGTATACTACAATTGTTTATTACATACAGTTTTACTGTATTATAATCGTTCATAACACCTTCTATATTGTATTGCATACGTTTATAACATATCCTTCCACATTATAATCCTTTTTCATAAAATTTCTTCAGTATATTATAAACCTTTCTGCATTACATTTCTCTAATTTATAATCCTTTTCTTCAATACAACGTCGTTACTACATTATACCCCTTTTCTATATAATGACCCTTATAAACCCCAACTAAATTAAACACTTGCAACCCTTATACATAGAGTAACTCTCACACTGTTCCTCCTTTACTTTTCTATACTATGTCCTCCTTCGTGCTTACTCTCTTATGCTTCCACTAATACTCAGAAGCGCAAATTTCACATATAAATACTCAGCGTACAAATTGACATATTAACTACCTAACGTACATGCACATACAAAATTCAACGCCTCCATCCCTATCCCACGATGAACCTAAAACTATAACTTACTTCTCGGACTGTAATGCAAGATCAAAACCAATCAAATTATCAAACTGTCATGCCAGGGCCAGACCCCTGCACCCCTTCTGGTATTCGCGCAATCACAATCCAAAGCAAACAATTTCTCCCGCCGCGCATCTGCATATTATCCATCGCTACGTGGGCACGCTTTGTTCGGTTTGCATTTTTGGGCCTTTGTTACCTGTACGCCGCAGTTTGAGTATTTTGTTGCATTTTTTAGTTTTTGCACTTATTTTTTTTGTTTCAGGTATTTCACCTTTTTCACGCTTTCCTTCTGTCCCTCTACCCCTCCGTGATACAACTAAACTTTCCCCACAAACCTTATCCGGGGATAAATTTTTTCTGCTTGTGATAGGCACTGTCGCTGTTGTGCGTTGTGTAATACGAAATATCCCTTGTTATTCGCTATAATTTTCTTTTTTTTAAAGTTAAAGTTAGCGCTTTTCCCAGGCTTACGTATTAGAGTTGTTGTAGTGGCTGAAAAACAAAAAAGAAGAAATATTTGACAGCCCCCAAAAAAAGTCAAACTTTGAGTCTCACTCCGCAAAAATTAAAAAATAAGAGACGGCAGTAAATTTTTTTGCATCAGCTTTTTGCTTTTTGATATCTTTTGTTTTTGGTCTTTGAAACATGACTTCTATCCTTAACAACCTAAGAACAAAAGACGAAATCAGCCAGATCAACTATGAGGAGCTTGAAAAACGGTTCAATATCCACAAGTATTATCCCAAATACTTTCACAATGAGGAAGTTACAACTCCGATGATCAAACTGTTGATAAGCGACAAACCTATTTACAGCAAAGCCAACGAGCACTTAGCCGGGTTTGTGAACCCCGGGGTGATGAAGATATATGAGACCGAGCTAGACTTAGCCAGTGGGAAGCTCCGGATCCGTAAAGAGAACGAAGACAGCAAGAGTCGGCGAGAAATGAGGCAAGACGCCAAACAAGAAGCACGAGAAGCTAGACAAGAAGCACGAGAAGCACGCCACGATGCACTCCAAGCGAGACTAGAAGCACACCGTGAGGTCAAGGAAGAGCGTCGGCAGGAACGACACGAAAGGCGACTCGAAAGAAGGGGCCTGAAAGACCTTAATGCTTCGTTCGGTGCGTTGGATCTAGACGACCGGACAGCAGCCAAAAAAGCCGCCAAAAAGCTTAAAATAGAGGCTAAGAGACACCTTGAGTACCGCAAGAAGTTAATAGAAAGCAAAGAGAAGCCCCGATACGTGCAGTTTCGAAATCCGTTCGATAATCAGGACTCTCTAAGCATCTACAATAACTATCAGCATGAATATGAAGACGACTCGGCAAGCATGAGAAAGAACAGTATTACGTCGAGGCTCCGCAGCTTTATTCTGAATAACAGTGACGAGTTGCAGTTGGAGAGAACCAACAGTTTTGACCAGACCAAGAGTGTGATGACCACAGGCAGAAAGAAGACTCGGTTGTTCAAGAAGAGGTACAGCGAGCAGATTGGTACGTATAAGCATTAACAACGACGCAGAGATGAAGACAAGCACAAAACCACAGCGAACACAGAAGTACAAAAAGACAGTGACACAAACACAAAACCACAAATGGCCCCTTTCCACAGCAAATAACAGTACTTACCTACGGCATCAGGCCCACCTTATACTAACCCCATTTCCCCAGGATTCTGAGGCGGCGCACGACCCCCGCAATTTCACTCGTATTGATTTATCCTCAACAAAAGTCATTCGAAGTTATTTGTTTTTTCTAAACGTAAACAATAAATCAGGAAAACTTTTGTTTTACTAAGGGACCACAAGTAATCAATTTCAAACTGATAGATTCTCCCAACGGTTTTTGTGGCATTGTTAAATTTTTTTCTCCTTTCTTTTTTAGTGTTGTGTCTGTGTTTTGCGTCTCGCTTGTTTTAAAGTTTCAAATTAAAGCGTCACCTATCTCGCATTGAATGAAATACTAATGAGTAATATAGACATAGTGACAGAACAGGCTCATAATGGGTACACCGATGAGGTGGTGACGATCCAATACACACAGTCGCAAATGGTGGGCCACGGGTCCTTTGGGGTGGTGTTCCAGACCCAGTTGGTGCCATCTAATGAAATATTCGCCATAAAAAGAGTGTTGCAGGATAAAAGGTTTAAGAATAGAGAATTACAAATCATGAAGATTATTCACCACCAGAATATCGTGGACTTGAAGTATTACTTCTACAAACAAAACGAAAAGAATGAGCTTTACCTCAACTTGATCTTGGATTTCATCCCTGAAACCTTATACAAGGCCAGCCATTACTATGTATCCAAACGATTATCGATGCCGTTGTTGGAGATCAAGTTGTACAGTTACCAGATGATTCGGGCGTTGAACTTCATCCACGTCCAAGGAATATGCCACCGTGACATCAAGCCACAAAACTTGTTGATTAACCCCATAACTTGTGAGCTCAAATTATGTGATTTCGGAAGTGCTAAAATTCTCAACCCAAGCGAGCCAAATGTCAGTTATATTTGCTCCAGATACTACAGGGCGCCCGAGTTAATCTTCGGGTCGATAAACTACACTACCCAAATCGATGTGTGGTCGGTAGGCTGCGTTATTGCGGAACTTATCTTGGGCCAGCCTTTGTTCCCCGGAGAAAGTGGTATTGATCAATTAGTGGAAATTATCAAAATATTGGGTACCCCTACAAAGGACCAGATCAAGCATATGAACCCAAACTACATGGACCATAAGTTCCCGCAGATCAAACCTATCCCATTGAGCAAAATATTCAAGAAGATGCCAGCAGAAGCTATACTGTTCTTATCCAAGTTGCTCCAGTACAACCCGCTTGAACGGTTGAACTGCTACCAGGCACTTTTCGATCCTTATTTTGACGAGTTAAGGACCCCAGACACAAAACTTCCCAACTTCCGGAAGCTTTTCCCTAGTGAAAACCACCAGCATCAACACCAGCACCAAGCACCACCAGAAAACGACGTGGATATCAGAGAAATGCCTCCGTTGTTCAATTTCAATGCCATCGAGTTGAGTATAGATCCTAGCATGAACCTGAGATTGATACCTTCGTGGGCGTTTGACCAGCTCCAAATAAATACGCCCTTGGACCAGTTCCAGCCTTTGACACCTGAAGATATCAAAATCAAACTGTTGTAATGAAACTTGCCGCAAAACTACAAAAATTTCCCCTGAAAAAACCAATACCACTTTACGACTGCACATCCCGCAAACGTACCAGAGGTCATTCCCCCCAACTATCCCCCACTTCGTGTACATTAGTCTATTGTATACCAATTTTTACCATGCATATTTTTTTTTCCAAGAACACACCAGCATTTTTAAAGGGTCCTCATACCTCATCTTGCCCGATGATCTAAGGTTTTTTTCCTTTTGCGTTTTTGTCATCCTCTATCTCTGCCCATATAACCCCTTCCTTTGTTTACGATTTTTTAAGGTTTTATTTTCACAGCCATATATACAAACCCCCATACCTCCGTGCCCCACTTATACTACAATGATCCTTTAAAAAGTCGTGCGCGGATCAACACTTATGTCATTAATTCCAACGCAAGTAAGTTCCCCAAGTTTGGAGTGTTAAAAACAAGCAAGTGCCGTGTTTTTTTTTTTTGTGTTAAAAGCAAGGATTTTACTTTCACAAACACAAACTGAAAACAACCCTAAAGTTTACAAGCAGGGTCTTAAATATCTACGTCGTACAAACAAACTTTCCCTACTAACAAAATGATGATGGTGAATTCCGTGGAACCTCACTACCCCACTGATTTGTCCAACTCAACTCCGTCCAATTTGATAAAGGAGACTGCCGAAGTGGCTGATCCGTCCCAGTTCCCACAAGGCGAGACCAAAATGACGATCCAATATGAGCATCCTACTATGGTGGGCCATGGTTCGTTTGGGAAAGTGTTTAAGACCAAACTTTTCCCTAGCAACGAAGTCATAGCCATAAAATCGGTGTTGCAGGACCCTAAGTTTAAGAATAGGGAGTTGCAAATAATGAAATTGATTCACCACCCCAACATAGTGGACTTGAAGTACTTTTTCTACAAACAGACAGAACGTCACGAAATATACTTGAATTTGGTGTTGGAGTACGTTCCTGAAACATTGTACCAAGCCAGCAAACTGTACACTAGCATGAAGGGAAAAATGCCCTTTTTGGAGATCAAAGTGTACTTCTACCAGATCTTGCGGGCAGTCAACTTCATAAACATGAGAGGGGTATGCCATCGGGACTTGAAACCACAGAACTTGTTGGTGAACCCAGTCACAAACGAGTTAAAACTTTGTGATTTCGGCAGTGCAAAGGTTTTGAACCCTAGTGAGGCCAATGTTAGTTATGCTTGTTCCAGATACTATAGGGCCCCGGAGTTGATATTTGGTAACAGCTGTTATTCCACCAAGATTGACGTGTGGGCCATCGGGTGCATTATTGGGGAGTTGATCTTGGGAAGACCGTTGTTCATTGGTGAATCCAGTATTGACCAGTTGGTGGAAATCATAAAGGTGTTGGGGACTCCCTCAAGAGAGGATATAAATAGCATGAACCCCAATTACCTGGAACACCGATTCCCCAAGATCAAACCAGTGACTTTGGGCCGGTTGTTCAAACACGTTCCTGCAGACTTGTTGCAGCTTTTAACGTCATTTTTGATCTATGATCCAAATAAAAGAATCGACTGCATGTCTGCAATTTTGCACCCATACTTTGACGAGTTGAAAGAGCCTGGCTTGAAGTTACCCGACTTCAAGTCTCCCATTCCTACCCCTGCCAAAGACTGTCCTCAATTGTTCAACTTCAATCACACAGAATTGAGTTTCTGCCCTGAGAAAAACCACGTTCTTGTTCCACAGTGGGCACAAAAAGATCTTGGTTTGGACAACTTTACCCCATTAGACCCACTGCAGTATAAAGTAGACCCTATATAACTGCCCAGTAGCCAAAATTTTACGTTTGATGAGTAGATAGTCACCCTTACAACTTTTTTGCACCCATAAATTAGAAAAAAGCGTGTCTACACCAATTACCACTTCCCGCGAAAAAAAACCCGTCGAGCCAATAAAATACATCTTTTATATATTACTACTTAACGCAAAGTAACGATGGCTCACCATTCTCCATACACCAGACACGGTCCCGTAGGATTACCACACATCGACCCTAGATTGAAATGGGGCTCCAAGATCTTAGGTGCTACCATGTGGTTTTACATTTTCTACAGAATCAAGCAAGATGGTCCAGTTATGTTTGGACAGAAATTACCTTTCGAACACCATCATTAACGCCGTCAAAGAATATTCAATAAAGAAAGCTTTCTGAGTTGATGAGCATTTCATGTTATGCTGTGGCACTTTTGCATCGGGTGGATAACCCCTGTATATTTTTATTTATTTCATATGAAATACACGAAACGATTACTGATTGAGGGTAGAGATGGCTTTTGTCTCATTTACTCTATGGGCTGTGTCCTTCTATCTCTGTTTTTCATGCTTCTATTGGACTTTTCTGTGCTTTTTGGTTGGGTATAATCTTTTGCACTGCTCCTCATATGTTCTTATGCTCTCTTTTCACGTAGTTGTGGCATCTTTTCATGCAGTTGTGGTATTATGCTCTTGTGCCATTTTCATGCTCTCTTTTCTTGTACCAGTTTTATGCTCTCTGTTCTTGTACCTGCTGCCGTTTTTACCATACCGTTTCCCCACAGGTATCCCTATCTATATGTGCCATATCTTTTATCTGAACTTCCTTCCCCGTGATCTGCCACGGCCTCTAGACACTCTTCCACGGCCTCTGCCTCTGCCTCTACCTCTACCTCTGCCCCGACCTCGAGTAGCCAATCTCAAATCATCAAATTCATAGTCTTCCAACTCTTCTTCCCCTTCTGGGTGCTCTTCATGGTCTTCATGCAAATGTAAATGACTAAGAACTTGGCTAGTATCGCCAAACGATGCATCTTGTTCTTGCTCTATATCTTCGTTGAAATCCTTTTTGAAATTGAAATCAAATCCACTGCCAAAACAGTGATGTAGGCTGATCTTACCTTGTACAAAGTTCAAAACCACCCTATTGATATCTTCTCCAATTTTAAAATCACAAAGATTGAAATGCCATAGGTTGTAGAAATTCTCAAAGTATAGTTCGTTGATTTTGTTCAACATAGCTTCATGTCGGCTCCTATCATGTCCATTTACCTTGCTGTTTCCATTAGCAGCATCTTCATCGTCATCTTCAAAGCTTTGGTTAGCTGATGTTGTGGCCAGAGTTTGTGGCTCTAAACTCAAGGGTATAATCTGGTTTGAGTGGATAATGGGTATCACATCCAAAATGTCTAGTATAACCAGTAGATTGTCTTTTGTGTCCAGATCAAGAGTCATCAACGTCGCCTTTAAGATTTTGAATATCTCAGCGAACTTGATCCGGAACTTCAGAAACTTCAACTTGAAGTTTTCAATGGAGTTTAAGAAACTCATCTCGTTTCCTATCACCGGGAATCGGAAATGTAGACCCTGACTAATGGTGAAATTAGCGTTGGTGATCATTGCAAGATATTCCAAAATAGGATTTTTCATCACTGAGTTGTAACTTACAAACATGTTGATGGTGTTCAAATTGTTGCAGTTTAACTGATAAAACTCACTCAATTGAATAAGATTCATCCATAATTCCCCATGTTTCCCGCTTATTTTACCGTTAGTGTCTTCACTAATGTCACCCGAATTGAATAAATTAATCAACTTGAGCTTCCCACTGACCCCATATATTTTCAAGTCCGGGCCGCCATCGGTGCTCGGGATCACATAGCTCTTGGTGTGGTCTATCAAGTGAAGATTTTCAATGACAATGTCTCCATTAATAATCTTATTTACCACGCTGGCATCATCCATAGGTCCAAATATCGTGTACACAGGCACCGGGAACCTTTTCTTCCCAGTAACATAGTCGTCTAAGTACTGGTACAGGTCAGCAATCTTTGCCTTAATCTCATCAATGGCTTCGGCACTGGGAACTTGGTTAATGGTGATTTTGTCGTTAATATCGTCTATGGTTTCCTTGTCTAACATGCTTGAAAACGACACCAATTGCTTCAAATAACTGAAGTCGCCATTGGCAATGGTATCTCTATCCCAAAACCCAAAGTTGCCCGTATGTATGATAATCTCATCGGCAGCCAATGGCATGGAGTCGATGGTATGCCAGTTCCCCTGAATATCCGAAAGTAAAGTAATTTTCATTTTAGAAGGAAGAAAAAACGCCACAATGGAATCAATTGCACTCTGGTAGTATTCTTAAAGCGGAATATATCCCCTTTCTCTGCAACAAAAGCGTGTCCCCAAACCAAATAGGGTTTTGTGATATGTATCAATTATAACTACAGCTCCTTTGATTAAAATTTCATATCGCGAACTGTAAATCCGTTATTAGATACCGATTTGGCATTAGACTATTTACAGAACCTTCTTTGTGTACTGTTTCTCGTCCCGCACCGTCACAACACGCTGTCTGTGACCACAAACAGACTGCAAACGATGCTAGACCCCAGTGAGCGGCTCCGAAATGCCGTGGTTGAGGGAAACTTGTCCATAACCAAAAGAATCCTTCACAAGTATCCTGAGCTATGGTTAAATATCAATAGCAAAAACGGCTGGAACAACCTCCATTACTCCAGCCACAACGGCAACTACCTCATCTGCTACCACTTGGTGTCGTTCATTAACCAATTCAAGGACGTCAACGTGGAGTTGTCCAATATCCTTGCTAACCATAACGATATGTTGAGTTTCGATGGGCTTTCTGCTGTTCATTTGACCATAAAATCACACCATCTCCAGACATTGCATTACTTGCTCCAGGAGTTCCCTGGGGCGTACTGGTTGAACCACAAGGGCGGCAAACATGGCCAAACTCCGCTCCATTTCTGCTGCATCTACGGGTTTCCAGAGGGAATGAAACTTTTATTAGAAAAGGGCGCCGATTATAATTTGTGTGACGATAATGACAACAACTTGCTTCACCTAGCGTTTGAGTACGGCAACTTTGAGTGCATCAAGGTGTTTCTCGAATTCTTGTACCATGTTTCAAGCAATTATGCTGCTAATCTGAAGACCATACGAGCTTTTGAACGGGCCAAAAATGCCAACGGATGGCTCCCCATTGAGTTGAGTATAGACTTCAAGTTGACAAACCACTACAAGAGTTTCAAGAAGAAGTTATTGGTGAATATCACGGGATCAGAGGTACTAACGAATTCCACATCCACTTTGAACTCCACAATTGCGTCCACGTTTGTGAAGTCGACGTCGCCGTTGTCCAGCTCACGGCCAGGATCTCGCTCCAACTCCACGTCTGCGTCGATGCTACCGACTGTCTCCGATAATGAAAGTGTGAACTTGAATGATAAGACCATCAAATTGGAGTTTGAAGACGAGTCTACAGACTCCAATTCCATGGGCACTACCTCATTCAATAACTCCCCCGGCTCGAATAAGGTTCTAGCGAGCCCCATACTATCGATGAATGAGTTCAAAAGAGCACATTCTCAAAGTCTTCCGACGCAGGCAGAGGAAGAGCTTCCTTCGATATTAAGACAGCGGGCAAATACCACTATAGCACAACACAACGGCCCAGGCCACCACCACAGCATTCCAAACCACCAGAACCATCAGTTCATGCCACCGTCGACGCCGGTGATCCAGAAAACCCCATCCCTCAAATCGTTCACCATTTCTCCGTCCATCAGATTGAACACAGAAAACGACCCCGACAACATCGATTTGGAGTCTGCCACGTCTGTGACGTCTTCACCGGTCAAACATTCGTTTCCGGTGTTGAAAACGGCACACACAGGTCTGCCGGTGACTAGTATAGCCGGCACCAGAAGTGCACAGACGCTTCAGGCATTGCAAAACGCTGGTTCTTTTGAGGAAGAGGCAGTAGTGGACTCGCCTTCTTCAATTGCTGCTAAGATAGCGTTCAATAGCAGCAAATCCAGCCGGTCGTCGACAATATCATCCCGGAACAGGTCTAGGAACAATTCTGGTGGTGGAAGTCCTGTAAAGAATAACCATTCTTCGGCCACGATAAACTCGAGATCTTCTCATCCACTGAGCACGCCAGTGCCCCTCACACCACCACAAACGTCCCACAGCTCTACCACTGTGCTGGGATCTCCTTCGAAGTCTAAGCCATCCATTAGCTCTATCAGTTTTAGTAGGATAAGGTAGACAGATAAACACATAGCATTATATACAGGACATATGTCAAGGTCTTATACACAGGAGTTACAATAAATATCTTTTTTCTATATTTTGTTTCGGTTTGCTTTTACCAGAGAGTTATATACAGGCTTTCATCCCAATCTTATATGCAGGCACAAACAGTACCACCAAACCATCTTTCACGCAACCGCGTAAATCTGAATCAGTACATGAAGCACCACCAAATAAGCAAGTTCTTCAAGCCCGCTAAGCGGAAGGCCGACAGTGGAGCCGGAATATTGCAAAGCAGCAAGCTTGGGAAGTTTAAACATGCAAGATTGGAGTCTCCAAGTGAGCCACAGCCCAAGATAGAACAGATTAAACAAGAAGAAGACGATGCCACTGAAAAACCAGTGCCAGCAGTTTTACACGTTTCCCCTGAAGTCAGCAAGCCTCCCAAGCCTACAAAGCGTATCCCTGCGCAGTCAGTACCTAAAGCCAAGCTTACGCCACTTGAGAAACAGATTTTAGAGCTAAAAGAGGGCCAGGACGACAAATTGTTAGCTATTCAAGTAGGCTACAAGTACAAGTTCTACGGCACAGATGCGGCAATCGTGGCCAAATTGATCAATATTATGCTCATCCCGCAGGAAGATCATCGGTTCAACTACTGCTCCATACCGGACAACAGATTGCACGTCCATTTGAAGCGGTTGCTCAGCCATGGGTATAAAGTAGGAGTGGTGAAGCAGTTAGATCTGAGCTCCGCAAAAGCCATAGAGGCAGGTGGGAAGTCGCTTTTCACACGGAAGCTCACGGCGGTGTATACGCTGGCCACGTACATGAATGAGGAAGTGGAAGAGGGCCGCAATTTGGTGTTGGACGACCATAACGGAGAGTATATTTGCTGTATTGAGTACAACGACAAAGAAACGGCTGTGTGTTTCGTACGGCCGCTCACAGGAGAGATCGTGGTGGACGTGTTTGAAGACGACGACTTAGCCACGGCTTTGGAGACGAGATTGACGTATTTCAAGCCCAGCGAGTGCTTATTGTGCCACCACGAAGGCGGAGAAGCCGTGGAAGCACGAATCAAAAAATTGGTCAGTGTAGTTAACAGCAGGTGCTGTATAGAGGCCCGGGACGTGGGGGATTTCACGGCCGAGCTCCAGAACCTGCTTCCAGACATCTCTGACTACTACACGCTCAATTTCAGCCCGTTGGTGGTGTCCTGTGTGAACGAGTTGGTGAAGTACTTGCGGGATTTTAGTCTAGAGACTATTTTCACCATTCCGTCCAATATTGTCAAGTTCAAGAACACAGACTACATGATTTTGCCGGCCAACGTGCTCAACACGCTCGAGGTGTTTGAAAACTCCACCGACCACACGACCAGAGGGTCGTTGATGTGGCTTTTGAATCACACACGGACGAAAATGGGCGAAAGAATGCTATACAAGTGGGTTTCGAGGCCATTGGTGGCACGGGACAAAATAGAGGACCGTTTGAACAGCGTGGAAGACTTGACCGGCGGATACAATCATCTCGTGGACTGCTTGAAGAAAATGCTAACGAACGACATTGACTTGGAGAAACTGTTGATCAAGTTGCACTATTCAGTGGACACCGTCAAGATCACCAGGACCGAAGTGTACTACATGCTCCGGAAATTCAACGACGTGCTTCAGTTGGTGAAGCTGTTTGAGGCAGATGTCCAGAAGATCGAAAAGGAGTTCAAGCTGGCTGAACTTAAAGAGATCTTCACTGGTCTTTTGCACCTCAGCTCGATTTTCGACGTCGAGAGCCAGTATTTGAACATGATATCGTCTACCTATGGCAGCTGTAAGGACTTGAAGCAGCAAAAGGCCAACTATTTCAACATGGAGTACCACCGGTGGCCCGAAATCAGCGAACAGGTGGAAAATATCGACCAGGTAAAAAGAGATATCGAAGAAGAGACCAAACAAGTGTCTGAGATACTAAAAACTCCCATCAAACTCGTCAAGTGCTTGAACCAGGAGAATCTTATAGAGGTCCGGAACACCAAGGTGAACCTGCTTCCCCTCGACTGGATCAGAATCAGCTCCACCAAGACGGTTACTCGGTTCAGATCGCCAAAGCTCCAGAAACTTAACAATCTTTTGGCTTACAACCTCGAGCTCTTGGACAACGCTTGCGACGAGGTGTTTAGGAAGTTTCTCGTGACCATCAACGACAGGTTCTACGACTTTCAGAAGATCATTTCTTGTCTCTGCAAGTTTGACTGTCTTTTATCTCTAGCAGTGACGAAGGCCGGCGGAGTCAAGGCCACTATTCTCGACCAGGACCTGACGATCCAGATCTCCAGCTTCAAGAACCCCATTATCAGCACCTTGACCACCTACATAACCAACGATATCCATATTTCGCCCACAGAAAACCGAATATCGCTTATCACAGGGCCTAATATGGGGGGAAAGTCCAGTTACATCAAGTCCATTGGAATATTGGTGATCATGAACCAGGTGGGATGCTACCTTCCCTGTGAACAGGCCCAGATGTCGATTTTCACCGATATATTCATCCGTATGGGGTCGTTCGACAATATTATAAAGGGCCAGTCCACGTTCATGATCGAGATGTTGGAGGTGTTACATATCCTTGAAAACTTCAACAACAGGTCCCTCATCTTGTTGGACGAAATCGGCAGAGGAACTGGCACTACAGACGGGTACTTGATAGCGTACCTGATTCTTCAGTACTTGGCCAGCCACCAGTTGAAGCCGGTGGTTTTGTTTATTACCCATTTCCATAAATTGGCCCTGGTGTGTGGTGATTTTGCCCATATGAACAACTTCTACATGGACTTCATTGCGCAGGACGACCAAATCGTGTTCTTGTACAAGATGGTGCAGGGAACATTGGATAATCTGTACGGGTTGAATGTGGCCAAGTTGGCGGGGGTTCCTGATACTGTCATTGACCAAGCACGGACCAAGGCTGCAGAGATGAGAAGAGACGACGAGTTGAGGCAGGCGGCGAAGATACTAGACGACATCAGGGATGGGAGGTTGGAAGATGCATTGAAGAGCATTGAGTAGGGGGCGTGCATATAACCGGGGTATTTTAGATAAAAGGAGAGGGTATTTAAGGTGGATATTGTAGATAGGCAGGAATGTGTATATGAGGTGGATACTATTGACTTTGGAGGCAGGAGAGTGTATACAGCATCGGTACTGTATAAAGAGACAAAACACACTACGTACCCCAGAAGTGACAGGATATATCACCACTACCATTACATGCTACCAAAAAATACAAATTTCACTACAAACATCCAAATAACGTTCTACCTCTAAAGTCTATGGCGTCACCGAGCCTGTGGCCCCTCATAACGCCTGCTTGCTCCAGCCAAAGAAGTCCAACACTGCAGCATTGAACAGTTCCGGATTATCCAAATAAATATGGTGGCCAGCATTTTCCACTATCATGAACTCAGTGTCGCCGCCAGCCTCTTTAAGCTTATTGTAAATGAGCTCTCCACCCTTGAAGTTCATCCAGTCTTTGTCTCCATACATCCAAAGCGTCTTGATCTTGTTATTCTTTAAAAAATCCACTAGCCCTCGGTCTCCTAACGGCAATCTTGCCAAAATCTCATGGTTGATCAACTTGGTAATGGCCAATTCCCCTGATCCTTGGAACTGATTGAAAATAGAATACGAATAGTAGTGTAGTTTCATCAATAGATCGTGGTTGGTGTTCCCCTCGTTGTCTTTCAAGTTTCTGAATCGCTGGTACGACCACAAACTCAACAATTTGGAGAAAAAGGGCCCGAAAACCTGCAAGAGCTGGAACGGACTCATTTTCCACTCCCAGAGCTTCTTCAACACCAAATTAGAAGGGAACTTGGGCTTTCCCAACTTGTCCCAAAGGGCCACCAACTCTTCGTTGTCCACAATAGCCCCACTTTCGCTTCTTTGTTGGATCAACTCGTGGAGCGGCGTTCCTCCAGACTCATGGTGGTTTACCTGCAAGCACGGATCGTTTATCAAGCTCACCTCACTGGATTCCGTCCCCATAGGGCTCACCACCACGAATTCGTGCACTTGTCCCAAATTGTACTTCATCAAGTAGCAGCACAGCAAATAGGCCCCCATAGAGTGGGCAATAAGCTTAAACTTGTCGATGGCGTTTGCAACCCGCCACTCTTCAAACATGTCGATGAACCAGTTTTCTACCTCGAGAATCTGGTTGATCTGGTTGTACTTATCGTCGTAGTTCTTCAACAAGTCATTTGAGAACTTAGGCCGGGAACTATTGCCAAAACCCGGCATGTCAATGACGTGGATCTTCAATCCGGGCTTGGACTTGATCAACTGCTCGAAGTTCTTCACAAAGTACCCCAGTGCTGCCATATATCCGTGCACTATCACCAAAACTTCGTCCAGGGTGCCCAATTTGTTCTCCAAGAAGAACTCGTGGATAAAGTTGCCATTTTCCAACTCTGTGTCCTTGAACGTGCCCACTATACCCTCCGTGAACTGTGTGGGTTCGCCCGGCTTGTTTATTTGGATATCGTCGCTCAAAATGGCCTTATAGAGCTCATATTCGATGTGTAAGTTCTTCATTCTGGCATCGTGATACGTGCCGTTTTGAACGGTGGGTTTCATCAACGACGACGACGTTGTCCACCAATCGCTGAAAGACTGCTTGAGGGGGATAGAATTTACTTCCACGGGCTCGGTGGCGGCGGACTTGTCGCCCATCGCTTCGATAGAGTCTTTAATCAAAGAAGCCATTTGCTGATTCGATAATGAAATTCCTTTTTATCTTATCGCACTTTTTAACGAAAGTGGGCAAAAGTCAGACACACATGCACTGGCTGGAGATGGGGGCCTGCAGAGCATGTGCAGGAGAAACGGAAAAGTGAAGCCACTGGTGAGAGTCGAACACGCGTGCAAGAGGGGTTGTCTACATATTTAGTTACATTAGCTGGTTAACATGTTTATTCGTTATCTATCTCATTATCACTATTATTGGCGCTTCTTTGGTCCTTTTTGAGGTGCTGCCTACGTCTGACGCTTTGGTCCTTTTTGACAATTGTGGTGCGAAGGTACTACGTCTGGTGTTTATGGTCCACCTCGGTGTATGGAGGAGGCGTTGCAGTCTCGTTTATGGACCCGTAAGTAGGGTTGGCGGAGCTGCTAGGTTCCTGGCTAATGACAGGTGCAGCATTATGGCCACTGGCGTGGTGGTGGCGGTGGCGGTGCCTGGATTCACGGCCCCGTTGTGCCTCCAAGTCGTTCTGGTACACGTAGTAGATCTTGGAGTGGGAATGGGTGGAATATGGCGGATATTTGGCGATGATGTACCAGGAGTGGATCAATCCTGGGAAGTAGCCCAAAACACAAAGAAGAATGTTGATAAGCGAGTCAGCTGAGCACAACCCACGGCGGATCCACACCGGTAATGGCGGGAACAACACGGAGATGATAATTAGGCACAAGTCGGATAAACAGCCACACATTTTGTTATTGTAGGACAAATCAAGGAAGTTAAGGGATCTCTTAGTGTTTTTATAGTGCGCGATGAATTAGGTGACCTTAGAAGGGATTCGTGCAGGAACCAGAAAAACCGGGATGCCGGAGTAAACGCCGCGCTGGGCCTAACGCCGCGCCGAGCCTGGTACCTACGGCGACGTCCGCGCCAGGCCCCACCACGTTTCCCCTGCCTGCTGCCGAAAGACGTCAAAATAGCGCGAGCTGGCGCGACCACAGTGCGAAATCGAATGCGAACTTGACCAGTTCTTCTTAGTGGCAACTTAGCATGTCGATATCTTTCAATATTCTGTACAATAACTTGGCCAAAAAGATCAGCGTGGCCAAGTCTCTGAGCGTGGGGGAGCTCGTGGGGCTCAGCTGTGAGAAATTTGGCGTTTCTAGCGGCGAATTATACTACAATGGCAAAAAGCTAGATGCTTCTGTGCCAATTCGATTCAGCTCGCTTGTGGCCAATTGTAAGTTGGTTTTGAAGTTCAAAGAGGCGGAAGAAAAGGTCATTGGCGTCAAGGCAGCCATGCCGCAGGGGTCTGTGGTGAAAAAAGTGAAGAATTCGGTGCTGGTGGTGGAATTGGCGGCAGATTTAGGTCTTGAGACGTCTAATTTAAGTGTGAGTTACTTGAATAAGGCGTGGTCTGTGGCAGATATCGGGCACAGGAAGTTGCACGAGATTGTGGGAGATGTGGACAACTTGGTTTTGCGGTTCAGCTACGTGAAAGATGTGGCAGAGGAACAAAGAAAGGTGGCAGAGGCAGAGAGAGCCGCTCGGGAGAAGAGAGAAAGAGAACGGAGGGAGAGAGAGGAGAGGGAGAGGGAAAAGGAGAGGGAAAAGGCAAAAGAGGATATAGACATGGAAGAAGCCATAGAAGAACCAAATGCAGAGTCCGCAGATGGCAAAAAAGTATCCACAAATGACAAAGAAGTATCCACAAATGACAAAGAAGTGTCCACAGATGGCACAACCACACACTCCTCGCCAGGCTCCCAGTCCAACTCCATCTCCGTGTCCACAGAAGTGGTGCTTGACCCCATCGTAAAAGACTCAGATCTCGCTTCTCGTCTGGTACCTCAAACAGCAGACTTATCCCATAAAATAGACTCCCAGATGCTCAAGAACATAGATCCGCCCAAAGACGTGATATACGAGCCTGCATCTGTGAGCCACTATGAAAATCCCGACGAAGATTACGAGTTTACTGTCAACCACGCCAAAATTTACCAGGACACTATCAAATACAAACCTACACTCAAAAGAAAGGCCAAACCCAAAGAGGAAGCTGATTACCGGATCCGAATCAAGTTTCCAAACAACTACCTCCTTGAGTTCGTCATCCACAACACCTCTAAGTTCGGCGAATTGCTCAAAAAGATCGACAGTCATCTCGTGGAAGAGTATAAGTCCAATTATGATCTCAAATTGAGCTATCCACCATTTAAAAAGTTTGATATTTCGTTTGACTTGAACCTGAAACGGTTGATAGACCTCGACGAGTTCTCCAACCACATGTTGTTGATGCTTGAGAGCCGGGTGCCCTTGAAGGGCAGGTTTTTGGTGGAAGATAAGTTCAAAAAGTTCACAGAGATGCCGGAAGTTGCGTTGGAACTGCTGAGAGACCAGCTTCCTGATGAGACTGAGCGACCACAAAGAAGACAGGAAGCACAGAGCAGTGGTAGTAGCCACAAAGACAAATCTGACGGGAAGAAGACTCCCAAATGGCTCAAACTAGGCAAGTGATGCAAAAAGGATGGCCGCCAAAAGTGGGTTGGACACGACGACGCTGCTAAATCACACCATGCCGGTACCGGGGTCATACCCTATGGCGATAAACGTTTGTGCATTGTCTGTGACTGCTTGATTTTTAGCCCGTTTTTACGACTTAACAAGGCCGTTAGTGCCAATGGCTGATTTGGAGGTTTTGGCACCTTTTGGGGGTGCTGGTGGGTACCTTTGCCAGAGAATGTGAAAAACTGGCGTTATGACTCATCGTTGAGGGGAAGGGTTGGCCAGGAGCTAGCGAGAAATGGCGGTACAGGTGGCACGACGCTGGCCACAGTTTTGGGCGACGGAGCGAGGGTCGCCATACGGTAGGGCGGTGCTTCATTTACGAGCTTATTAATTCCGCAGTGTGGCCCTACCAATATTACTGCTTTCAGCCATACGAGGAGGTGTCTTGCCCAATGCGGTAACCGGAGCACTATCTAAGCGCCCGTAGTGTAGTGGTAGGAGCACGTCTTTTATGGTAGACACACGTATAGGTGAAAATTTTTTCTTCACAATAAAGATTTAAATACAGGTGGATTTTCCCATTTGTTGATTTTTTTTTCTTCTTCTTTTTTAACTATAACTATAACTTCTTATCAAGCTAACACCTTTTTTTTTCTTTATTTTTTGTCCCGAGTGAATATTTGTGATATAAGAATAAAAATGTGTTTGTAAATCCAATTTTAACATTAAAAATGATGATATAAAAAAGTAATTATCCAAAGTAAAAATTATTTACTTTCCCTAAAAGAAGTTATAAAAGAAAAGAGAATCAAGTCTTTCACCCCTTAAGAATGAATCCGAAAATGAGTTAAATAAACATTTTTGCCTAACGTTGCCTTGCTGCTAATAAGTTTAAAAAATATCCCCAAAGAAATAATCGATCTTAATAAAATCCAGATGTCGACCCCAGTTATTTTAAATGATTCTTTCATCGGTTCTAACATGTTAGAAACTGATGGAGAGATTAGAATTAAAGATGAATTCAACGGCTTGGAATCCCACATTCCAAACGCCGCTGCTGCTGCCGGTGCTGCTAGTGCCCCAGAACCCCTGTTATCGTTCCATTCGGAAGTGTTAAACTCCGTTTTCTCCAACGATAACGATGTGGTGGATAACACTCCTATGTTTGACGAACTCGACTTCGTTTTGGAGTCTACCAACAAAGAAGATTGGGTTTCTCTTTTTGATGCCAACACTGAGATAGATAGTGATTCCAAAATCTTTAACCAGGTGGTTACTGATGAGGATTTACTTCTTCCATTCACTGACCCCAGTGAGAGTGTTGGTGTTGAGACAGAGTCCGTCGATACCAAGTCACCTTGTGTATTGATGACCCCAGCTTCTTCGACCACTTTGCCCACTCCTAACTTGGATACTCCTAAACGGTTAGAGAAGATGGATCACTTGGGTGTGGTTAAGTACTCCAAGAAAAGCAGGTCTACTCCGTTAGCACCTGTGAAAGTTTCAACTAATGATCCTATATTGTTGAAACGAGCTAAGAACACCGAAGCTGCTAGAAGATCAAGAGCAAGGAAGATGGAACGTATGTCACAGCTAGAAGAGAAGGTGGAGGCTTTGATAGAGCGTAACACTGGCCTTGAGTCTGAAGTCGCTAGATTGAAGAAGTTGTTGGAGAGCAACGGTGTATCATATTAGATTGTTTAAATATTCGTCAATGTACCTTAGTGTGAGTAAGAACGGTTGTAGATGTATGTAATGTGGATCTCTGTCAGGTAGGAGTATATCTGATACTAGAATAATGACATGTCAAATGTTCATGCAAAATATTATGCTAGCATAGTATCAGATCATCAGTAGGAGAAGTTATATTAACTACCATAGCAACGTAGTATATAATTAGATGGGATGCTAAGATCAGTAAGAATGGTAAATAGTGTCTTAAATTCACAATTTGTTAGTATTACAATCATTTATATTGTCAATAACTGACTGAATTCATAAGTACTATTCATACTTACTTTATACTAAGTAAGTTATTATACTATCAGTACTCTACTAACACAAGCATAATGGATACAAGGCCCGGCATAATGTTAATTTTATATAATTAGCTTTATAACTGAGAGATTAATAGATTTATTACAAGAAGGGGTTATTGTAGCGTAGTATGGCTATACTATTAGCATCAACGTATAGAATATCAAGAGCACAGAATACTCAATTGTCAAGATTATCATCATCAATAGCGAGTGACAACTGTATACAGATCATCATAACTCATTTATGATAGTTTCAATAACATGTACTAAGATGTTTAATAACACATTTTTTCAAGATCTTGAACAACTCCTTTACATTGATAACTTACACTGAATTGTCAATAACTTAAAATTAAGATCTTCAATACCTATGCTAAGATTTCAATAGCATATGCTAAGATCTTCAGTAACTTATACTAAGAAAGTCACAATACACTAATGTAATCATCCTTATCTACTACGACCCTTGGTATAGATAGTCACAATAATGGCATCAGTAACTTACTCTAACCTCATCATAGCTCATACTAAGATCACCAACCAAGATCCTGTATGCTAACTCTTCTACCAAACATTAACTACCACTATCGGTTATTGTACCATTTGTCAGAGACAACTACCACTGAACTTCTAGTTTGGGACAGTAATCTGACAATGAGCAGGCTTCTGTCACAAATTAATTGTCCCTTAGTTTAACCCTCCAGATCACTAGAAGCAGCCATGTCAGGCAGCTATATTACTTGAAGCAGCTAGTTTAAGGGCCAGAGTCATATGGACGTTGGACAGTCTTATACTCAGAAATACAACATCACTTTACAGTTATGCAAGATAAAAGATTACAGTCTTGTGTATCGACTTCACCGTCACTGGTATCTTGACTACCACACTTTTATGACTGTCTCGCCCCTCAGTAGCCCTTAATATGTGAACTACATCCTCCTGTACTTCTTAGCTGCCCCCCATATGCTCCACTACTCCTTTGCAAAAGATATCTTTCCCTTAATCGTCTCCAACTCTGCTATCTCCACGCCTTCCATACACTTTGCAGCACTTTCGGCGGCGTCAAACTCCACAAATGCCGTACTTCTGCCCGGTATCACTCTCAACTCCACAAACCCTTCGTACTGCTTAAATACCGCCGTCCATTGGTTCTTGTCAAGCTCACCTTCAAACTGAAGAACTAACATCTTGCTGGGCTGATTGAACACTTTGTACTTTTTGACCCTGATTTTCTGGTCAATTGCATCTTGCGGAAGAAGCTCGTACGAGTTTTCCTTGGCCCTCGACACACGCATGTTCTTTCCGAGGAGTTTGTGGTTGTTGTACTTGTTGATGATGTGATCAATGTTTGTGGTTTTAAACGACACAAACGCCTGGCCCTTTTTCTTGAGCGTCTTCTTCAAATGAATCTGCACCGGGTCGTGCGGCTCAAGAAGAGCCTGGAGCTCTCGCTTGAGCGTGTTGGGGGACACCTTTTCGTTAAGGTTGTTGATGTAGATCGTAGCCATGAGATGAGAGTGGAAACTACGAATGCGCGGTTTTGTGGCCGCAGAGAGCAGTATGGTAGTCTCAGTTCGCAGTAAACTTGGGTTGACCGGTTCGGTTCGGTTCAATTATTGCATCCAGAGACCCTTACACCACACCTACCAGCCTCTAACCGGTCGACCCCTACACCACCGCAAACGAAGCCCTGAAGTCGGCCCTGAACAGCACCACGCACCGAAAACTGTGCCGCACACGGTTGTCGGGTGATGTCTGACAAATCGCGATGAGGTCTCGCTAAAAAAGTGCTTCGCTAACTTACGACGCACCGGCGCGGCAGGACCCCACTAAGGGCTCGAGCACTAGGCGTAGCACATAGCTCTTATAACCACTGCGCAGCGGTTCACACACGACTTTTGTCACTCTCGGCCAATCAAATGCAACTTATATGTCAGCTAGGACCCTCACTGCGGCACGTGACCGTGTCTAGACATTGCTTATTTCATGTAATCTGAAAAAAAAAAAAATCATATATAAAAACAAGAAGTCGTGATTTTTTTCTTCTTTATATAATAACTAAAATTAAATGTTGGTTACCTTAAAGAATCAAATTGTGGACCTTTTAAAGTCCAGAAGTCAAAATGATGAGTTGGAAGAGATCGACAATCTCATAAGTGAAAACTATGGATCGATTAATGACAGAACTCAGCAAATAAGTGATGAAGAATTGATGTTATCTATAAGTCACAAAGACGACGAGGACGAAGACGAAGAACAAAATGGATTTTTTGCCACGTTCGATCCTCGTGTGATGTCGGATATAATCATTGGATTGAGTGACGGATTGACCGTGCCATTTGCATTAACCGCTGGGTTATCGTCATTAGGTGATTCCAAATTGGTGATAACCGGTGGTATGGCCGAGTTGGTGTCTGGAGCTATATCCATGGGGTTAGGAGGGTACTTAGCCGCCAAATCTGAATCGGAATACTATTTCAACCAAGTCAAGAAGGAAAAAATGAACTTTTTCAAGAAACCTGAGTTGGTAAACCAGGAAGCCGGTGAAATCTTGTATGATTTGGGTATTAGTGAGCAAAATATTTTAAACGTGTTGAAAGATTTAGACTCCAAACCAAAAAACTTGATTGATTTTGTCATCAAATACGGTAAAGGCTTAGAAGAGCCAAGTGAAGGCCGTGAATTCACCAGTGCTTTGACTATTGGGTTAGCTTACTTTATGGGAGGATTTGTTCCTTTGGTGCCATATTTCTTTTGCAATGTGGTGAAAGTGGGGTTGTTGGTGTCTGTCATTGTTATGGCCATCACTTTGTTCGTGTTCGGTTACGTCAAGACCTTGGTGTCTTTGGAAGATTGCAGCATGTACAAAAAAGTGTCAGAAGGGTTCCAGATGGTCATTGTGGGTTCCATTGCTGCCGGTGCTGCCTGGACCCTTGTGTATTTCATCGACAACTGAAAAAAGCTGCATTTGAACCTTGCTGCAGCACCTGCCAGTTGTGGTGGCTGTCGGTGTTGCCACGGTGACTAGTTGTAATTGTCACTGTCACGGTTGCTGCCGCTGGGGTCCTAAGCCATCAAGAGATGCCATCTCACTGCCGGCGTGCGCGCACCATATTTATTGCCTAATCATTACCCATTTCACACCCTATTGCATTTGTTTCATATGAACTGTATATTAGAATATATTAATAATCGTATAGAACACAACACATAAAATCTACAACTTCTTTTCTTAAGTAATCACAATCCTTTCTTATGTAATGCATTATACAAAATCAATATAGTAGGTCTAACCCTGACTGGATTTGGTACCTCTTTTGATCACACAAAAGATCGCGAACTCACAAAAAAAAGTTCAGAAAACCTATAACGCCATCCAATATGTCTGGACAATTTGCCAATATTCTTTCCAAACTTGCTATCCCTGCAGCGCTTACTGTGACAGTGGCACAATCTGCGCTTTATGATGTTGAGGGTGGGAAAAGGGCCGTTATTTTTGATAGATTATCTGGTGTTAAACAAGCTGTTATTGGAGAAGGAACTCATTTTTTAGTTCCTTGGTTACAAAAAGCAGTTATCTATGATGTGAGAACCAGACCAAAGACAATTGCCACCACCACGGGGTCCAAGGACTTGCAGAATGTGTCGTTGACTTTGAGAGTGTTGCACAGACCGGAAGTGAGGAACTTGCCTAAGATTTACCAAAACTTAGGGTTGGATTACGATGAAAGAGTGTTGCCAGCTATTGGGAACGAGGTCTTGAAGAGTATTGTAGCCCAATTCGATGCCGCCGAGTTAATTACTCAAAGGGAAGTTGTCAGTGCCAGAATTAGACAAGAATTAAGTAAAAGAGCAGATGAGTTTTCCATCAAGTTAGAGGATGTTTCCATAACCCACATGGCTTTTGGAAAAGAGTTTACAAAAGCTGTGGAACAGAAACAGATTGCCCAGCAAGACGCTGAGCGGTCCAAGTACTTAGTGGAGAAGGCGGAACAAGAAAAGCGGGCTAATATCATTAGAGCCGAAGGAGAAGCAGAGTCTGCCGAAACGGTGTCTAAAGCTTTGAGCAAGAGTGGGGACGGGCTTTTGATGATCAGAAGATTGGAAGCATCCAAGGAAATCGCCACGTTATTGGCCAGCTCGCCCAACGTTTCTTATTTGCCTAGTGGTAAGGATTCCGACAGCAACTTATTGTTGAACATTGGTAAATAGTCTTGTATATATAAACGCACATTTCTCACGGTCAAAATTATTTTTTTTTTCTTTGCAACTTATACTTTAGCATAATAAGCCGATTAAATGTCAGATATCAACGTATATATCACCTCCGATCTCACATCTTCCGAGAGGAAAATTTCCTTAGATTGGCCAGTGTCCCATTTCAAGCAAAGAATGGAGCTTATAACTGGAATTGCGCCAGAATATCAAAGTATCCATCATTATGCCATTTCCAATTCCAACGAATACACGTTACTTGAGGACAAACCAAGGGTTTCTGATTGGAATTTGGCGCCATTCTGCCGTTTGCATATTGTGGACGAGAGCCCCAACGCTTTGGCACAAGAATTGAACGAAGGCACGGCTGAAACCTATCAAATGACAGAGGAAGAGTACGCCAAAAGGTCAGGCACAGTTTTGCAGTGGAAAGCGCAGAATAAGCTTGGGAGGTTCAACCCAGAGTACGAAGCGGAGAAGGCCAGGAAGGCAGAGGAGGAGGCTGCGGCCGCTAGGGGCATTGAAGTGGGCCGTCGGTGCAGAGTGATTAATATTGGTGGTGAGAGACGAGGAGTAGTTAGGTACGTGGGCAAGATCCAGCAGTTGGACGATGGAGAGGGGATATGGGTTGGGTTGGAGTTTGACGAGCCGGTAGGCAAGAACGACGGGCTGATAGGAGCAATTAGGGTGTTCCAGTGTCGTCCCAAGCACGGGAGTTTTGTGAGACCGGCGAAGGTGGAGGTGGGCGACTTTCCAGAGATCGATGAGTTTGAGGACGAGCTCTGAGCCACGAGCCACGAGCCACCAGCGAAGCGGGTGGCGGAGACAGCCAGGGCGAAGACATCCTGATTGAAAGAGTCTGGCTTATCTCATACACTCGTGATCTCATGATCTGGTACTGCATATAGCAATGGTATACACTCTGCCAAAACATTTCGGTCTCCAGTGTCATCAGTGTCTTCAGTCTTCTGGTGTTTCGAGTTTTTCAGTGTTTCCAGGCCCTTGCATTGTCCCCCTGTCCTCTTGTCATCCATTTGTTGCTTCTTTCGTCCCGCTTAGTGTCCGCCCGCTCTCGACCGCGCGCTGGAATGAGCGCACCAACAATTTTTCACCTCAACATATCAACTTACTCAGCAACATGTCGGACGTAACTGGCTCATTCGACTTCATCTACAACTATGTGGAAAAGGACACGTTCATTAAATACTTCAGACTTGTGGTATGCGTGTGCGGGTACATTTTGGTTAGAGGGCTTTATATGAACTGGGCCACCAAATACCACGTCCAACAGCAGGTAAAGAGGGACGAAGAAATTAAAGAATTGGAAAAGAAGAGAGAGGCCGAAGAGGCAGAAAAGGCCAAAGAGACTTTGGTAGAAGAGGCAAAGACTTTCGGATGGGGAAAGAAGACCAGAAAGAACAATAAGTTGAAAGAAGCTTATATTGAGCAACAAGCCATGGAATTGAGAGAAAGACACCAGCTGGCGTACGATGCTGCTGAAGATAATGATATCGAGGACTTGCTAGAGGATTAGGAAGTGGTTTTGACATCTGAAGACTATTCCTTGGATATCAGACTATTTATAAATCCCAAATACCAAACGTTAAGCATATAGTGTTTATAGAAATGTATGCTCACAAAGCTAGCACCGCGCTGGTGCGAAAATAGAACCATGTCACCGTAGCGGCACTACTTCTTACACCCAGGTTTTCGCACCTCATCATCTCGACCTCTTCGCAAAAAAAATTCTACTAAACTATATTACAATGGCAGGAGATCCTTTCCTTTCAGATCCTTCGAAGAAACGGAAACGTGCTAACAGGACCAGCAGCACTGTAAGAAGCAACAGATCGCACAGAAGTGACACAAATAAGAATGGCACAAATAGAAAAGACACAAACAGAGACGATGAAGATATTTCAGGCAGTGAGACTGAATCAGACCAAGGAAACGATTCTTTATCTGACAGACAAGTAGAAGACATGTCGTCGGACGAGGAGTTTGAGCATGAGAACGCCGCAGATAAGAGAAGGCGGTTGGCCAAACAGTACTTGGAAAACTTGAAATCTAACGTGGATGAAGAAGACGATGAGTTCAGTGCTAAAGATTTGGATATGGACACCATCTCAAAGAGATTACAAAGAGATGTGGCCGAAAACAAAGGTCAGGTATACAAATGGGTCGGGGGCAAGGTGTCGCTGCAGATCGACGATGTGCAGGCGGTTGTGACCCGAGTGGGGCTGAAAAACTTGACTGGGTTGGCAGTGCACCATCCATTTGTGTACACAGTTTCTAAAGACATGGAAATCATCAAATGGACGGTGAGGGCTAATAGCAAGGGGAAATTCGAGAGAGTGAAGCATACCAGAGGCGGGAGCAAGTACTACGACCTTCGGACCGAAAAAAACCATCATTATGATGCTATATTGTGTGTGGCAGCATCTCCTGATGGAAAATATCTTGTTACAGGTGGCCAGGACGGCAGATTGATTATATGGTCGACGGAAAACTTGGCTAGTTTGAAAGTGTTGGAAACCAGAAGTGCCATCAACGCTTTGAGTTTCAGAAGAAATACTGACCAGTTATACGCAGCATGTGCCGACTTAAAGGTGAGAACATACTCCATCAACCAGTTTTCCCAATTGGAAATTCTTTACGGGCACCAAGACAATATTTCCGACATCTCGGGATTGCTGAGAGAAACATGTGTCTCTGTGGGTTCAAGAGACCGTACGGCTTTGTTCTGGAAAATAGCAGACGAATCCAGATTAACTTTCCGTGGAGGAGACAGTGAAAAGGCTGCAAAAAAGACTGGAGATGCTTTCCATGCGGAAGGATCGCTTGAAGTTGTGTCGATGGTCGATGAGACCCATTTTGTTACAGGTGCCGACAATGGGAATGTAGCATTGTGGTCTTTGGCCAAGAAGAAGCCACTTTTCACCAAAAGACTTGCGCACGGTTTGCAGCCAGCCTTAGAGCCCACAAAAGCTACTGGAGAAGTCGGTGGTGGAGAAGTGCCTGAAAGGACGCCGTACTGGATCACGGCGGTGCATGCGGTGCCGTTCTCCGATGTGTTTGTGACGGGGTCGTACTCCGGTGAAGTGAAAGTGTGGAGAATAGATAATAATTTGAGACAATTTGAGTTGTTAGGTAATGTGGACGTGAAGGGGTGCATAAATAAGATTGAAACCATGGAGATCGATGGCCAGCTCGTGGTGATGTTGGTAGTGAGTAAAGAGCACCGGTTTGGAAGGTGGTTGAAAGTAGAGGGAAGAAATTCATTAGTATCATTTGCATTCCAATTAAAAAGTAAATAGGTAATAGATGTACTGGTAAAGAGGGTAGGTTGGTTCTTGGTGGTTCTTGGTGGTGGTGGGGGCTTCTTGGGGCTTCTTTGGTATAGGCTAAGGTAGCCTTAAATGGCCTGACAAGAACTACCTCTGCGTCCTGATAATATAAGACAATACGAAAGAGCACAGTCAGAAGAGCACAGTCAGAAGAACACAACAAGACAGTGAAAATCTTGCACAACAATCGGAGGACCACAGTGCCCTGCCAGACTTTAAGAAGTGGTTCTTCTACCTAAAATGCTGCCTCGTCGTCCCCCTCTGCCACGTCTTCGTCTCCATCGTCAAAGTACCGTTCTGCATTATAATCGTCATCCTCGTCATCTTCATACTCGTCCTCTTCTTCCTCTTCTTCTTCTTCTTCGTGCTCATCATTTTCCTTAGTTGTATCCAAATCTTCAGCCATATTTTTCAACTGTTCCACCAACTGTTTGGCCTTTTCTTCATTATCTTCAATGAACTTGTCTCCTGTAACCCCCAGGCCAATATCTGCACTAGATTTGTATGAAGAAAGCCCCAATTTCTTCTTTTTACTGACTCCCATCACAGAGTACAATTCCGATGGGAAAAAATCAAGGTTATAAGGATGGTCCTCCACCGTGGCACCTATTTTCTTTACTTTCTTGTATTTATCGGAGTGTCTTTCTATACCATCGGGCAACGTCAACGATGTGGTCTTTTGCTTGACGTCAAGAGTGTTTCCTGTGTAGAAAGGGCCATCTAACACAATCGATGTAAAGTTGATGGCTTGGACGGCCTCATCTCGTTCTTTATCAGAAAGAGGCGCATTTATAGGAAGAATCACCGTGGGACGTTCTGTGTTGGAGCTGGAAGAAAGCACGTCACTGTAATCGAGCCCGAACGGTAGCACCGTTCTTTGCATGGGCTTACGAAACGACATAGTGTAGTTATTAGGTTTTTTGATTTTCTCATCTCATTTTTGGTGTAAGGATGAGAAAATCAGGGAGAAGGAAGGGTGCTCTAACTGGAGAAGTACAGCGTCTGGAGACACTAGAAAAGATTGTGCGCAAGAGGTGGAGCCAGGGAGTAGAGTGAGCTTCGCCAGGTGTGTTTTTTTTACAAAATTTGACCATTTTTGACTGGGTGTACCTGCTGATGTTCGTGTCCTGCATATAAGAAATTGCAAATTTGCAACTGAAAGTGAGTACTGGTATGAGGAGGTTTATTTGTAGTTTATAAGTTCCCTGACTCATAGAAGACGATTGTAGAAATTTGGGGTACAGATAATATGATTGTTAACATCTTCAAGATTCGTAAAGAGATTCATAGAGTCAAGTTTGAAGACACACTGACATTTATCACCTAATGAGACATCCGGACACTCATAATATACACTAAAGACGTTCAAAAGCCGTACAAAGATGTATGTAAAGACACATATCAAGACATAGCAATTAAGAGTTCATGAGACGAGATGTTCATGGGATATTCATAAAGAATAAGACATTCATGAGGTGACGTTAGGACACATACATAAGGAATTGAGACACTCATGAGGTGACCTTAAAACACAAAAATATAGAAGGAATTAAGACACTCAAAGACTCAAAGACTTACAAGACACAAACCTAAGCTGATTAAGAGATTACAACAGTTTCATAATTCGACATACGACAGATGGAGAACTCAGCACCATAGTATCAACCTGAGACATAGACATTTGAGACCTAGAAATAACCCAACATAAAAAACCTACCATAAAACTAACCTACCATAAAATCCAACTACCATACTACCTGAGGCCATAAAATCTAAAACCATACAACCTAAAACTACACAATCTAAGACTACAACGTAGCCACACTTCCTTCCTCTAGCCTGTACCTGGCAGATGACCATCGCACAGCCATTAATTTTCCAAATCCAGCAAAAACATAAATACGCATTTCTAAATTTAAGACTTATATCTTTAGGTTTCTACACATTTAACTTTCACAAACAACATGGACTCTATGAACAACTCATTGGCGTCGTCGACGTCGTCGTACAAATCGGCGCTGGAAGTGCCACAAACTGCTGACGGTACCTTCGTGATAATTGTGTGTCGTGCAAAACACCTTCCCAATAGACGGAAGCTAGATAAACAATCCCCATATGTGACGCTTCGAGTGGGAACCATAGCCAAAAAAACCCCAAGCCACTTCAGGGCGGGCCAGACGCCCGACTGGACACATGAGGTGCGGTTTGAACTCACCAGAGACCGCAAACCGTTGCTCAAACTCGATGTGTTGGACGAGACAAAGAACGACCCTACGCCCATAGGAACCTGTGATATCGACTGCAGTGTGATTTTTCAGGACGAAAACCACAAAGATGGCAAGTACATCTACGACAAATGGTACGACTTGAGTTTGAACGGGCGCCGGGCAGGTATGATTTACTTGGAGATGACTTTTTACCCTTCGGCCCCAGTTTTACCTCCTAAAATGTACGAAAGCGAGGCCATGGACCAGTCTGCCCGGTCTTCTGGCTACGGCTCATCTTTCAGTGCCAAAGAGTTGCCTCCTCCACCTACTCCTCCCCCTGCGAAGGCCCCTTCGGTGGTGGACGACGTGTTTGTGTCTGGAGAAGAGAAAAAACGGTTTGGCATGTCTGTGTCTGGATCAGCCAGGCTGCTCTCAGCCAAGCCAGAGAACAGCGACGTGTTCGTGTCCACACCACCACAAGACCGCAAACACAAGTACTTGGACAAGCTCAACAAGTTCAAGACCAAGTTTCAAACCAAAGAACCAATAACGACTTTATGGAACCACGAGCCTCTGAGACAAGAAAGGGCTGCAAAACTAAGCCCCATTGACTTGAAAGAGTTCGATAAGGAGTTAGACGAGTTGCAAAGGGACCTCCAGTTCACCTCTCCACCACAATTTAGCTCCCTGGCTCATGACTCCAACAGGCCATTGACTTCTATGTCCAAAGACATTGAAGACGAAGAGATTTCGTTCGAATCGCCTCCTAGTCCTCCTGCCCACTCCGAAGCGTCCATGAACATGTTCCCCCGGTCCGTGGAGTATGGTGCAGCTCCAGAACAACGTTCTCCTGGCCTAAGTCCGCCTTCCAAGGTCAGCCGTGCCAGAGACGCTAAAAGCAAGCTGCCACTTCGGAAACCGCCGCCAAATGTCAGTTCGCCCACCACGTCCATTCCTTATTCTGCCGACGCCATAGGTCTTGACGACGAGGACTTGACAGCCGCTTCTGGGCTTCCCACAAAAGTGTACTTCATGGACCAGCAGGTGAAATCACTTTCCCATTCTAGCAGTCCTAACCCCCCGAATCCGGTAAACAAGGACGAAATCGACCCCAGATACTACGCCCCTACGCCTAACGAGCATTTCGGCTCGTCGAAGAGAGAAAGAAGGCCTTTGGATATACGAAACAATGATACAGGATACCTCGGCAACGGTCACTGGGAAACCAAGTTCTCTCCTTCGATATTCGACCGGATTTCTGGCAACAATGACGAGAATGCTGGGTTTGAAAACAAGCCCCATGTGCCTCCCAAGATTCCTCGGGGGATGACCGAACAGGAATACTATGTCTTGGAAAAGGAGAAGTACATGAGGGACATAAACGGACAGAGATTATAGACTCAGAAAGCTTTTTTTGGCCTGGCCCTTCTGGCCCATCCAAATAGTCTAATACAGGGAATAGGATTTACGCCGTAAACCTTAGCTAGTTTAAGTTGAACTTAACTCTATTGCTGAAAGGAGTCAAGATTGGCACCAAATAAGCGAAAGTGACACAAAACCGCCGTCTGCCACAAACAGACTTTTTGTTACGCAAACAAGAAATAATCCCAATGACGTGCACCAACCAGGCGAATTTCTCCTAACTGAGGCATGTTGACGACCGAATGGGATTGTTGTTTTCGCACCTTTTTTTCATTCTTTTTTTGCATTCTTTTGCAGTCTACAACTGTCTAACGTAAATATTCATTTTATACTAGTACACATAAATTATACAAGAAGATATCTCTTAAGTAGTACAAACACACTCTGAGACCAAGGGGATATAAAAAAAAAACAAAGGTATAAAAGTCAGTAATAACAACATTAATAGAACCAAAAAAAGTCTCTAACAACTATGTGCCAGAGAAAGAACCTATTAAGGGCATTGATATGAATGTACTGCTGAGCCTTTTGTCTAGGGAGTAAGGGAAAACAGGGCTTTCTGGCAATTATAACAATGCAAGAGCAGCTAATCCTATAACACCCAACGAAAGACCTCTAGCAGCAGCACTATCATCAGAAGAAGTTTCTTCGTCTTCGTCTCCCACGGTAGAAACAGCAGAAGATGTGGACACCTGCACGTAGTCGGAGGAGGTTAAAGCACTGGAGGAGGAAGTGCTGTTGTGGAAGCTAGAAGTAGAAACCACAGACGAGGAATTGTAGAAGCTGGAAGGTTCTGCGCTTGAAGACACAATTTCAGAAGAAGAAGCGTTGAAAGCAGAAGCAACAGCGTACACACCTTTGAAGCCATCTAAGCTTGGCTCGGCAGAAGAAGTGATAGCAGCTTCCACGGAGGCCACAGAGGCAGCAGAAGCGGCAGAAGCAGCAGAAACTGAAGACAAGTAAGCAGCTTCAGCAGAAGCCACAGACGCGGAAGACAACGAAGCAAGCTTGGCGGCCTTAGCAGCAGAAGAAGCAGAAGCCACAGAAGCAGACGAAACAGAAGCAACACTGGCTTTGGAGGCAGAGGCTTCAGAAGCTTCGGAAGCAGAAGCGGCAGCGGCAACAGATTCAGATTGTTCTGGAGTCAATAAGGTTTTTGTCACAGTGATGGTGGACATGATAGTGGTATCATCGGCGGCGTTGACTAAAGCCAAAAGAGCCAAGGGGAATAAAGTTTTGACTAACATTTTTGTGGATACTTGTAAATTGTTTAGTTTCTAAGGTTTTAAAACGATTTCTTAACGAATGGGATGCTTTTTAACGGCAATAATAAAGGAAAGACTAAGGGTAAGGAACCGGGATATCAAAAGAATTGATAAAACCTAAGGAGTGAAAAACGATAGTTTGAAGGTAATAAACAAAAATAACTTGGAGTTAAAATAAAACAAGATTTTTTAGGTGGGAAATGTTGTAGTTTTATTACATGCCAAATTAGAAATAAACAAGAATTCGACAGCCTTTCATTTGGGAAAAAATAAAAGAATGTACAGAATGCAAATCCTAATTAGTGGAACAATGTATCCGAATTCGTTATGTCGGGTATTTTTTAAACAGATTTAGTTAGGTGGGAGAGGTTTTGTTTACATTAATTATTAACCGATTTTCCTAATTGGGGTTGGTAGTAAACAAGGTATTCCATAAATGCATCTGATTTGGGTCGGAGTCGCACCAAAACGGTTACACTATTGCCGCATTGGGCCGTCGGTCACTATATTCCTTGTCGTTCTGTAACTGGGTAGGCGGCCGGCATATAACACACCTGGTTTCGGTCTTATATGCAGGTGTCCGGTGTGTAACCCCCTAAAGTCTTGTGATGACTCGATTATATTGTAGCACCGTAGCCCTTCTGAAACAAAGAACTAAAATCACGATTTTTTATCCCATTGATTGTCCATTGATTGTTTTGCCGTGATTGTGTTGCTTTCATTTGCGGGTGATCTGGGGAGACCCCCAGTCTCCCACTTGTCAACCGCAACGTGAATTCTTGTGGATTTTCGATGTTTTAGGCTTTTCAATAGTATAAACCTATTTGTGGACAATTTTATCTCTTTTGTGGCAGCTACTTTACTTTTTTCACATATTTTTTTTCCATGATTTTTTTTTGGTAAAGCCGTAGATGCAACGTCGTTTGGATTTTTGTTCGATTTACATTGGCTAAAAAAACGGCTTTGACGCCGCTGTAACGCCAATGGAAATTGTATTTGAAATGCCTTATGGGGTAACTTAAAACGCCTTACCGCTATAAAATATGTAAGTTTTGATCTCGTCAAATTCTAACGTCTTGCGTTCATATCAGTCTCGTGTAATTTGATTTATGCCACAAACAGCTTTTTTTTCCATTCTCAATTTTCGTCTACGACGGTTGTAAGTTAGCCTTTGACAGATTCACCTAATAATTAACCGTTTGTGGTAAAATTCACTTATCGTTACGAGGTGAAGATGTTCGACCGTTTGTGTTTTGACTCGTCAATTTGCTGTTTGTGGCCTTTAATGAATTGGCTGGTTATCTGCCGAGATCAGTGCTGAAGATTTCCAGTCAATATCTTCGGAGGGTTATCACAAGCAAGCCTGGTTACAAGCGAACTAAGCACTAGCTTGGTTACAAGCCCAACTGGCCACAAGAGCCCACAAACGCCCACAGACCTGACCACAAAAGGACTACCAATAACCAAATTCTCAGTAGTGCCTTGATTCAAATTCCTCTTTCCTACCTTCTATGCACATTCCCTTATCAACAGAGATTGTAACACAATTTGCCTGTTTGTGGAACTCATTCTGGTGCCATTCTCTTCGGGACTTCCTTGGATCGCTGCTGGTTTGTGTTATGACCACTTTTCAAATGGTGCGTGGGGTATTCACGTTTTGCAGCTAGTTACAACCCTTTTTATTACCACTTACAAGGCTAGCCTGAATTCTACGTGAAATGTACAAACCCACTTGGAACGTACAACGTTGTTTTCCAGGCACATGGTATGTCCTTAAGCGGAATAATTGGCAAGATCAATGTGTTTGAAGCCAATATGATACTCAGCAATTTGCAGCTGAATTCCAGCACAAGTATCCAGCACAAGTATCCAGCATGCCCTATGGTTCCTTTTGAGTTAGAGTCTTAATCTGTTGCTATTCGTACACCCTTCGTCTCCTTTCACCTCTATGTGGGTGTTCTAGGTGCCATCAACACCACCTTACAGAGAGTGCCTCACATATCCTTACACCACATTATATGCAGTACTCGGTCTCACCCTTACACCAGTACACCCTCTATCCATTTCTCGCGCTAAACATACTGAAAATTTTTTATCCACAGCCATGAGACTCATACGTAACTATTCCATCAAATCGGTGCCCTTCCAGGCCAAGCCAGCCAACAAGTACAACCCCACCAAGTCCGCATACAACTTCAAGCCTAAGGCTCCAACTCCCGGGCTCATTTACAATCCTCCAGCTTCTATGCCATCAGTTAAACAGACTCCCAATGCATTTTTACCAAAGAACGATCCTCGTAAGAATTTAGGTATCCACAAGACCTACACAGATGAAGAAATAGCTGATATGCCTGTGATACACGGGACCACCAAATCATACTCTGTGGACGACAAAACGGCGTTGGAAATCAAAGAATTAAGATCTTCTAATCCAAAAGAATGGACCATCTCCAAATTGTGCGCTAAGTACAACGTGAGTCCGTACTTTGTGATAAATATCACCAAGGACGCCAAACCAAAGTTCCAGCCTTACGTGTACAATAAGAACCAGACAGAACAGAACAAAAGAGTGGCTATGTGGTTAAGAAACGAATTTTAAGTTCCAGCAAGTTCATATCGCATACCAGCTGAAGCACTTTCTAGGCCCACACCTGCAACTTACAATCAAAAACAGAGACAAACACAGTGTGGAAACAGGGTGTACAAATAGAGTTCACAAACAAAGTGCACAAACAGAGAAAAGAGCCACAAGTTCATGTAAATCATCCTTCATGTATATAACCTTATCATATATTACATATGTTACAATCAACTTTCGTCAAGTCCACTCTCATTATACACTCCCTCTCAATTTTCGTTCCCCATTTCTCTTGTCACCAATTCCTCCAAGTCTTCGAGATTCAGGTGGATATTCTCCTTGAAGTTCAACGTACTTTCTAGTATAAGCAATACCCGGTTGTGCAAGGTATTTCTTTCCCTGTGTAGCTGATTCTTTAGGTTTTCTGCTTCCATCACCACATCGTTATACTGGTGCAACACGGCCACGTACTCTGCATTGGAGTCCACTTTCATGGAGTTGATCTCTCTTGTCAATTTCTCAATTTTGGTGGAATAGGTGGTCGACTTGTCGGAGATGGTGCCGTACAACTGGTCGTAGTTGATCTTATTGATCGACAAGTTGGACGCCAAGCTTTCAAGCTCATCTCTCTGTTCAATTATGGTCTCGTTTATCAAATCTATCTGCTCTTGTAGCTTGATCTTTGCATCTTCAATCTCATGAATCTTGCCATTGACGTTATTTTTGAGCTTAATAAGCTCTAGCTTCTCTTGCTTCAAACTCTTGGAGTCCTGTAAGATTTCTTGTTGTGTAAAACTCTTGGATAAGTCCCACACTTGATCATTGAGCTTGATCTCGAAATCGTGCGTAGTCAAATCTTCATTATTCTTGAACTGCATCTTGTAGATCAAATTATTATACTGACGAATGAAGTTGTCTAGACTCTCGTACCGGCTTTTAAAATCAATCTGCTTCACGTGTAACTGATGACCGGTTTCTTCTAATTTGTCGTTATTCAAATCAATCTTCTTGGTTAAATCATTACGTTCGTTATTCAATTGGTTGATGGTCTCCACATCTAATCCTTTGGACTTGAGATTGTTCTCGTACCCCAAAATCTCCTGTTTCAACGTCTCACTGGTGCTCCGATAGTTGTCGATCTCCGCCTGTATCTCATCAAGCATCTTGTACCAATCACTCTTTTTCACTTCCATGGTTTCAATGTATGCTTTGAACTTTATAAGGTCGTTCTCCAACGCCTTGGACTTCTTCACCTGGCTCTCATACGCTTTTGCCTCCTTGTCCAAAGCCTCGAATTTCTCCATAAGCTGGGCGTTTTCCTGCTTGCCCTTGTCTATCTCTTTCTTGATCTTCTCTCGTATATCATCGCAGGACTTCTTGAACTGTTCAAGCAACCGCTCGTCGTCGGCAGCAGAAGTGTTGAGGAACGAGCTCTTGATATAGTTTTCGTGTATCTCGTTCAACTGGTCGTCAAAAGTCTTATTTTCAAGCTCGATGGTGTCCAAGTCTGTCACCTGCAAGTTAAGCTTCACCAACCAGTATAACATGGCCAAAAAAGTGGGCCAGTACGTTCCCCCCACAGCACTGATCTGACTCCTGTTTATGCCGTCCAAGTACGGATAGTTCAACAACTTGAGAATAGTAAACACCTCCGTTTCAATGGACTTGGTGAACTTATAGTATGGATCCACCTTATTGTACAAGAACTGGAAAATCAAGATAAAATCCTTTTGTGTTGGCTGTTTCAACGTCTTTGTGCTCAAAGGGTGGTTCGTTTCAATCTCGAACTTGTTCAACCGTAAAAACTCGTAGATCTCCCCTTGTATCAAGTTCTGGTACTGTCTGTCTTTTATAGGACGAGTATCACTCATTTGCAGCGGAGTTCCCTGGCTATTGAACACCGATTGCTGCGAATACACCTCTTCTTGCTGTGACTGCGACCCCTGTGAGCCTTGCGACGAGTACACCGACGTCTTCCGACGTGAATTGGACCCTGGTGTGGAAAGAAATGATCTTCTTTTGATCGATGAAGGAATCGAACTGACGCTAAAATTGTCGAGAAAGTTATTGGTGGCTCTGCTGTTGTGCGTCCCCATCAACGACAGCCGCGTGGCGCTGGCCATGCTTAGACGCTTACCATTACTTTTACGTAACAACGACGATGGCACCGGGAGAATCCCATTGGCACTATTCATGTGTAATGTTAGTCGTGGGAAGTTGTTTTTTTTGTTTACAAATTGATCCTTTCTACGCTTTTTTTTTTTCTGTGCGAAGTAGTTTGGTGGAGACACGTATAGCGAGTTATGCTGCTTATGTAAGGATGGGCGCCTATGTAAGCCCTATATATATATCAAAGTTTTATCGTGTCCGTACCGCTGAGCTCCTACAGTAAAGGGTTCACAAATGGTGTTTGTGGTTCATTGATTAATGACACAAATACAACAACCTCAACTAATTAAATGCTGGTCCTTGCCACTAATTAAGACCAGTTTTTACTCCAAATTTCTCTGGGTGGCTTTCTGTGCCGCACCGCACCAGCACATTTGTTCACCAGCTTATTTATTGTCAAGCCGCAAATGCTAGGTGACTTATTTGTATGAAATTTCTGTTTTCGTAAACTTTTAATCTATTTGTGGATTTTGAGGGTGGTTTTATTTTTGACATTCGCGAGTCCCTAACTCGCTCAAATACAAAAAAACACCTTTATTTTTCTTTCCCTTTAATAACTTTATCTTTTTGTTAATTTAACCACTGGAAAGTGGACATCTATCCTGCAAAGACCTTTCTACCCGTCGGAAAAGCGTGTCCGGATCATCCCCTGCCACAGACACTTATTTCACAGTTTGCTTTTCGCGTTTCTAGACATTTAACGGGTTCATTGTTTTTGAAACTGAATATCTCCTTCAAACTTCAATTCCTTGCAACCTTTTTTTCAATTGCCATCCAAGTATGACTGAGAGACCGACCACCCCCATACATTCTCCAAAGATCCCTGTGGCCAATCTTGAGCCATCGACGCCTCCAAGTGAACGTAAAAATAACCGATTGTCGGCGTTTTTGACCACTCCTGACCAATCTTTAGACAATTTACCTTATTCACCCTCCCTCAAAAGAACCAATGAATTATCAAAACTCAGCGGGCATAATGTGCATAGCCCGTACCATTCGGCATTGAAGACGCCAAGACCCAGCGGCTACGAAAGTGATGAAGAGAATAACAAGCTCAAAGTACAGAAAACACCCACATACTTCTCTCCTGGACGAAAGTTATTCGATAATGAAAGCAAGGAGCGTGAAGAGTTGTCAGAGATCACGTCTCAGTTGAAGGGTAAGCTCAGCACGGCGTTGGGCAAGCTTCAGAAACAAAAACAGCACAAGAAAGATAGTTACAAGTTCAATTTCACAGAACTCAGCTTCGAGACGTCCCCTACAAAGAAGCTCAAGTCTTCCATCCAAAAGGACTTGAGTAAGCCACAAACGGTGTTGAGCAAGGCCAATTACAATCTACAGAACTTGACACAATCAGAAACCCCCGTACAAAAACACCATTCATATGCAACACAAGATCTTCAAAGCTCACCATTTCTAGAGAAGAAAGAACGGGTCATCGACCTCCCTATAGCAGACGAAGAGAACAGTGCACATAACGCCCTCATGGCCACTTTGTCTCGACAGCAGTCCAAGCAGAAAGACCACAAAGCCAAAAGTGCTCGACCTCTTTCTTTAGACAGTTACAAGCTCCCACCGCTCAACATTGCATTGACAGAGAACGCCAAAAACTTCAAGTTTGGAGCTGGCTCGTCAGCCAACGGAGGCAAGAAAGACACAGAGCAGGATGCAGTGTATTCTTTGATGTCGTTGTCGTCGCCACAGCTGAACAAATTCAGTCATTCAAGGACACAAAGTTTGAACAATAATAGCACTGCAGGAAACTCGCCAGTTTCACGGACTTCTTCAGTGGTGTTACCACTCCCAAGTCCCATACACCAACGCAATTATTCACACACCAGAGACGGCAGAGATGACGTGCCACAAACACAAATGGCAACACACTCACCCACCAAGTTACCACAAATATCACCCACTTCTCCTGTGTCGCAACTTCCCCCAATATGTGGTATATTAGGTAAGAACGATGAAGATGCAACGGATATAGAAGACGCTACCGATGACGACGGCAGTGCCTGATGTAATATAGAGTGTATAGTATGTAATAGATACCAAGTGTACACAAAGAGATCTGGAGATACAATTACAAAGATCTCTGATTACAGATCGCAGATACAACTCGGATCTGTACCAAGCTGAGGCAAGCCATAGTCAGATAGTTCACAGAGCAATTGGGTAAAAGTAGCTAGTATCCACAAATACAATTGTTCACAAATACAATAGTTCACAATTGCAAATTTAGTTCACAAATAATCCACCACAAACCCAATTGAATTCAGCCACACACTGCATTTTAAAAGCCATGACCATACCCCAAAAATCACCAAACCACAAACGCAGGAATTAACCCACAAAAACAGTATAAGTGCACCCTTTCAATCTGAACCCTGTCAATTAGCAAAAACAACCAATAAAGCCAGTGTCAATTTTGTATTACCTCAAAATTGCAAAAAATACCGGTGCTGTAAGTCCCCGAAATCGGAGAAATTGCGGTAGGCGCACTACCAGTACCGAAAATCTTACGGTTTCCAAGACTTAGGTAGTAGAAAAGATGCGAAGATGACAAATCTTTTTTTTCATACAAAAGAAAAAAAATCTATATAACCACCATAAGTGTACACAAATTTTGTTTTGAAAACCACAAACATAGCAAAAATGGAGTCTTTACTTTTGTTATTGCACCCCACTGTGGTTACAAATGAAAAACTTGTGGTTGAAACAAAGAAAAAATTCCCACAAGCACAAATAACTCAGCATATAATTGATAGGTTTGCTAAGCAAGACTTGGTGGACAGTAAATTTGATAAGGTGTATTACTTGAATCCAAACACCGGAGAAGGCGAAAGACACATTCCTGAAGTTGTGATAGCCAAAATCAGTGGTGTTTTGGCTGATGGAGGTGAAATTTCGGGTGATTTGCCTGATGACCAGACGGTAGACGTGTTAATGAACGGACTTTTGGTACAAGGAGACAAATGGGTGAAGCCAAAGGCTGTGGCGAAGGTCATGAGCCTTAAGAAGAACGGTGGTGGTGAGAAGAAGAAGTTGGGGTTGACCTTCAAGAAGGCAGTGGCCACAAATAAAGACGTTAAGCCCAGCACCAGCACCAGCGCTAGCACGCCGGCATCTCCACAGCCCAGCTCACCAAGTGCTTGGGACGACACAAACGATGACGGTAAGCGTACGATCGGAGCCTCGAAACTCACATATTTCAGTGACAGCGACAGTGACGATGACGTGATTGATGAAAATGACCTTATTGACGAAAAAGAGTACAGTCTTATAACCCCAAGAAAATGTGAAACCACCGGCACTAAAAGACGAAAGGCATGTAAAGACTGCACGTGTGGACTTAAAGAACAAGAAGAGATGGAACTTGCAAATCAGCAAGTGCTCCAAAACTCTATTTTGTCCAATTTGGTAAAATCAGCTAATGATGAAGCTATCCGGATAGAAGAGAAATTGAAATCAAACCAGAAGTTTAAATTCAAAGAGGCAGATATGTCGGAAATCGATTTTACAATCAAGGGGAAGACAGGCGGATGTAATTCATGTTCATTAGGGGATGCTTTCAGATGTGACGGGTGTCCATTTTTAGGTTTACCACCTTTCAAGCCCGGTGAAGCCATTACTATTGACGGGTTTGGTGAAGACATTTAAACACCAAAATCACGCCATAATCAACCACAAGGGTACCATAATCGACCATATAGCGCAACGTACGCTATCACGTATCATGAACGTTAACATATAAGCTGCGAGCAGCTTCTTATCTAGATTAGATAACAATATATTTATTTTTGGGGGCTACTAGACAGAAGAAACAAAACAATAAACCTCTTTTTGTGAACAAACGGTTACAATCACTGCCGCAAGATAACCTTTCAAGTTTTATTAGACACTGTAAATCATATAGACTTTATTCCAGCCTTTTAAAATCAGGATAAGGTTATACTTCGGCATTAAACTCGAGGTTCGGGATTCCGACCCATCGAGACTTGCAATAGTATTAATAAGTACCGGGAACACAACGGAAACGATCCATAATTCTTAACTCCAGTAGGTTATTGGGTAAATGGCACGGTAATTACGTTTGACATATTGCAGCCATTTTTTAGCATAACAAAAAATGCAGCATAAATTTGCAGCGAACAATGTACATAAGAAAAAAAATATTAGTAGTAAATTTCTCGTATGATACGCCAATGCAGCAGAGATTGGGCACGTACATAAACTAGCATATCAAAAGATCACAGGTAGTCAAGAGAAGAAGAAACACAAACGCAGTTCCACTAAAATAGTTTAATTGAACGTAGGGAATGATATTCAAGCGCAAGTATAAACCTAAACCGTCGGTACGTCCTAGGTGCAGGGAGAGCGTTTTATTTTACACCAAAGTGTAATTGTGGAACAGTGGAACGTACAGGGAGGCTTTAGGGTGGTGAAACAGGTGCCACAGTAGACAGAGGAGAAAGGTGAAAACTAGGGTAATGACGTGGCCCTATCAGAAGTGCCTCCCCCTGGGCCGCACTGTGCTAATGTGCCCAAGGCACTACGAAGCCCGTACGGCAGCAGCAGCCCGTGGGCAGTCGTCCCATTCGCATTCTCACCGCGGGCTCATGTCCAGCCCATCCGTCGGCCCAATTTAACTTTCAATCGTGCTCCATCCATTTAACCTTTGTCAGCCCCTTTGATCATTCACGCCGATGCACTTATCGCTCTAAACTCACTCCTCTTTTGTATTTCTTTTTAGAAGTGGTTAATGACTAGCGGATCGTGTGTTTACCAGCCGCTACACTCCTCAGCACTTTTCCGGAAATTTCACCTCAAATAAGGTTTTGCGGATGCAAGATGGACAACCATCGATCAGTAGTCGCCCATTACCCCATTCGGATTAAAATAGTATCTCCTGCATATAACTCGTCGATGATAGGTGAAATGACAGCATCCCCAAAAAATAATACTACTAAACGGCTAGTTAAGGGGCTAGCTTTCTATTCATAAAAAGGTACATTACATTGTAATAGCCACTTTTCAGTCAATGCAACTGCAGAGATAAATAGAATTAAGAAAAAAGCTACTCTTTCTGGCGTTCCTATTCCTACTATACAAAAACCGGTAGTAGCTAAATGCTACTGCAAAAAAAAAAATGAAATCTAAGTCTGGTAGTCGAAACCGTAGTTACCGGCCAAGTTGCTATTGACCGGCGTAGGCAAAGGGTTGAAACGAGGCTGTTCAAACCCAATCGCAAACTGGGGGTTTTGCTGTTGAGAGCCAGACTGTTGAGATTGTGCCGGCTGGTGGTGATAGTGCTGTTCGTATGGCAAAGGCACCTGTGATAAAGGACTCAACTTCTCTTGTGTAGGCACGTACTCGTTGTTGTACTGGAACTGAAAATTGGTCTGGATAGGGTTGGGTGGCACATACACCATGGAGTTGTATGGTTGTTGCAAATTCACATTAGAAGCTTGTGGAGTGGTTTGATAGTTCTGGTTGGTGAACTGCTGGGCCATGAACTGCTGTGGTTGCTGCTGTTGTGCCTGTTGTTGCACCTGCTGAGGCTGCTGTTGTGTTTGTGGTATCTGCACCTGTTGTTGCTGCTGCTGTTGTTGTTGTTGGAAAAGGTAGTATTGGTCTTGCTGCATTTGCAACAATTGGTGGTTATGTAACTGGATTTGCTGTTGTCTTAAGTTCTTTTGCTTGCAGAAGTCACAGAACTTGCCCTTACCGTTTCTCCTAGGGGTATACCTGTACCCGGGATACTTTTTGGCGTGGTTGGTCTTCTCTTCTTCAGCCAACTTGTTCCAGTGTTCTCTGTCTTCGTTAGAAAGAGCTCTCCACCTTCTTCCAAGCTCTCTAGACACTTCAGGGTTGGTTCTGACCACAGACCCTTCGTCCAACACACTCTGGTGGTACTTTTGTCTGAAAAGGATAAAAGCATTTCTTGGTCTTGGAATACGGTTGGCGTTACTCTTACAAGTACACTTGTTATCGCCGCCAAAGTACCCAGAAGAAGAGCCCAGGAACGACAGTGCTGGAGTGGTGCTGGCACTCGAAGGCTGGCTGCCGTGGTTGCTGAACAAGTCAGTATTGTCTTGTTGATGGCTAAGTGTACTGTGCATAGAACTTCCGCTCAAAGAACCGGAAGAGCTCATAGCTGTGGCCGCAGGGCCGTTATTGGAAGTAGCATTCTGGTTGTTGTTCATAATCGATGATAAGGAAGGTAAACTGTGTCTTTCTTCAGGATTGTAATAGATAGCAGTGGACATTTACTAAAACTTAGTGAAATTTTATAACCAATTTAAAGGGATTGTATAAATGAAAAGCTGAGACAAAAAGATGAATTAAAATGGGAATTGAAAATAGGACGGTACAATACAAGAATTGAATTGGCTAGTTATGTATAACAAAAAACGCTTGATCAACAAATTATTTCTGTTTGGCTTTTTCAATTATTTAGGAGATTTTGTGTCTATTTAAATACTTATCGATACCTTCCAGTTGTAGGTGTTTTTTTTTTATTTACGTCTTTTTTTTTTATTTTACACACAGTTTTTTTTAATTTTATTTTCTCAAAAAAACTTTTGAATTTAGAAAAAAAAATTAAAATTCAAATAAAAAAAAATGAATTGCGCAACTAGGGACACGAGTAAAAAAAGCGAAAAAAGAAAAAACCAAAAAAACCGGGAAAAAAAAAGTGGAAAAAACCCAATCGAGACTCAAAAAGAAATTTAGCTTCATTCCCATTTCATCATCCTCCCATAAAGTGGAGTTTTTCCCAGCCGCACCCGTCGCAACAGGATTTTGAACCTAGTTTGTGTTTAGATAACACTTTAAATCCCTAGTTTCATTCAAGCACAATGGTCAGTTACGATATAAACCCGCTTAACAATACACCCCTAAATGTGCGGTTAGCTGTAGCATCGCTTTCCACTGTACTGCCCGTGCGTCACAAACTTGACCCGCGGGCTCTACCTTAGCACTTCTTTTTTGGGCCTGTCTTTTTGGCTCCTTAACTGCAACTGTGTGCTACGGTGGCCTAATGCTAGCCAACTACCCCATTGGGGTTCTAACTCCCCCCTGACATATTAACTCCCGGTAATGAGGGTTTATTAACGCCGCCTCCCCAAATTTATCTCCGGCACAGGTTTAACCCGGCCCATATGGATTTTAACCTCCCACTAATTCCATCCCAACTTGAAGTTAGTAAGTCTCACATTCGTTAAAGCGTCTGTTGTTACCAGTTTCAACAAAACTTTAGCAACTTGTAACGAGAAATTTGGTTACATATACAATCAGATCCAAATACGGACGAACTGTGGTTGTCAAAAACTCCATACCACAGTCTACAATAGGACTATTTTGGTAGTATGAGTGTCGCTACCAATGTAAGGTACGGGAATAATGTCCCTTAACTGCGAAACTGCGAAGTTCCCTTAATTATTTTTTTCTTGTTGGCGCACAAGCATAAATAATATCTCAAGATCTAACCTATGAGAATGCTCGTTTGAAAAAGGTTGGACGACAAAAAAATATTTTGTATGTACCTCAACCCAATCTGTTCAGATCTCGAAATATAGGCTCTACATAAATTTGGTTTAAGTTTAACGTTACGTATCAAAAAGAAAATACAATCAATTCATAAAACGCAAAATCTATAATGGTTATGGTATCGGGCAGATTGTTGTAAAAGTCCTTGCTAACCATTTATTGGCCCAATCAGCGGGCCAAGGCTAACAACTCAAAGGGGTAATCTATTTAAAAATCCGATGATTTTTTTAAAAAAAAATATTAGAACGTTCCTGACAGCAATAATAAAGAGAGAATGGAATTACAGTTTTGATCGTCGAATCGTTTTTTTTTTTTAGTTTTACCTATATGATCCCAATTGGGAGGCAAAAGTTCGTCTAAACTTAACTTTCGTGTGCTTTAGATCTCAGCTTTGAAATTAGGAAATATCCTGGACATGTGCCCTGCGCGCTCTTTTTGGCGGAATATCTGAGATTTGGCTTACGTTAGCAACGAGGCTGCCTCTTCTAAGTAGAAAATTCTTTAAAAAAAAAGGAACATATGCTGCAGACACAGAATCCGTCAACGTACGAGCCTTGCAACCGTCAGCTTTTTCTGATCAGTAATGAAAGTAATAGGCCACGCAAAAAGAATTGTAGATTGGTTATAATCAAAGCCGAATCCGTCACAATCACATTGCAAGTTTTCGATGCGATTCGTGTAGTAGCCTTCAATCAATGATCACAGCATCATTTCCCCAAATAAGGACAATAAAAAAAATCTCCAGGGACCAGCGTTCGAGTGCTCCTACTACAATAAAGATTATTCCATTTTAGTAGCATTCTTGACCTTTTTTTCACAAAAAAATGATTTTCTTTTGTAAATAAAAATGGTGTCTGATTCTGAAAGAGGAAAAATAAAAGGGGACAATAGGTTTTCACAATTAAGACAATGAATTTCAAATAAGCTAAAAGAAACATTTTGGCTCCCTGTGTCAATACCAGCATATCTTTGTTTATGCATGCCGATTCCGTTCCATTTACCTATACACTGAACCCTTTTGCTCTTAGCGACCAATTGTAAAGTTTTTTTTTTATTTTTTTGCTGTTGTTTTGTCCTCTTTCATCAATCTCGTCTAAAATTCTTAAATAAAGTTTGGATAATTCAGTTGCCTTGATGCATTGTGATTTGTGCCCCTTTCCTTTGTTAGCCAGATTTATTTGAAAGCCTTTTTTTCTTTTTTGTATCGGTCTACTGCCCTTATAGTTTCTGGCGTCTCTGTATTTATAATTCGCCCGTAAACTGCTCATTCCAGGGTGTTCGTGGTAAGGTGGCTATAGCATTCCGAAAGACGAAAAATCCCCAGATCCCCTTAGTTCCTGTTTATTTGCTCGCTCATATCAGTTTTCTTTATGCTCGCCTCTGGTTAAGCGTCCTTCAATTATACTTAGGCTTTAGAAAATATCTCCCTCTACAAGCGGTATCCTAAGCCTCCTGTATCGTTACCATTGCTCTAAAGCACATTTGGTTTGCCATTGCAATAGTGACGTGACATTTCTAGTCCTACATATTCCTGTTATGGCCTCGTTCCCCACGGGTTTAAACTTTTGCAACAATGCAACCTCGCCCGCTATTGTCTCGCGTCGACCTCTGTAGCCACCCTAGTCAAAGGCCCTTACCTGTTTGTTACTGCACGACCTGCAGTAAATTTCTTGTTCTAAACTTTAGGGTTAAGATAGCTATCAAACTTGATGACAATGGCGCCTTTGTTACTATTACTACCTCTAACTGAGAGCGATCGTTACTGTCCAAACAATATCGGTGGTTAAAAAATAATGGTTATTTTGCTTTTGGTTATATTGTCTACAATTTAGGGTCCCATTTCGAGTTTGTATTTTACGTACTCAGCTTGCATGTATGCAGCTTGGTTACAATAAATCATATAATACTTGATCCAATCGTTTTGTTTGTTTGGGTTGTTCCCTAATGATCACAACAATTGTTTATTTATGACGCTGACCGCTTTGTTGCTACCTGCTTTGTTTTGTTTGTTGTGGGCGGGTTTCGTCAATTGTTCAAGGGCATCGTCTGGAATGTTTGATCCATAATTGCTTATTCTTGCCTTTAAACCAGGCATATTCTGTTTCCCTTTGTTTATATTCCTATAATTATAGTCAATTATTGTTTATCCACATGTTCGGCTGGTCTACTAATGAGCCCGCCTGTCATTGGACTGTTTGTGCTCCTGGTCTTAACGTTCGGTTCGAATGCTTTGTAATTGTAAACTATGTTCTACTTTGTTGTAGTTATTCGCAATGTTAATGGTCTAGACATCAACTCAATAGTACCCCTTTTATTGATCTGTCGTAACTTATTCTTTTGATTATGCTGCTGTATGAAAACTCTAAAAACCCCTTTTTCTCCTTTCTTTTGCTTAATCTATTTGGTCAGCTGCATCTTATCTCATATGTCTGCATCTGGTAGTCTTGACAATCGGGATCCCAATTTGTGAATTTTGCGTTTTGATTTGGATGTGGTAGTCTAGAACCTAGTGAGTTACCCAAGCAAAGAAAGTATGCAAATGTGCAGTATTTTGGGAGATGCATATACGTCGTTCCCCTAGAGTCTTTATGGTACGTTGCAGTCGAGTCTGACATAAGAGGCTTATATCTTTCTGGACACCGGGTGTATGGGTCAGGTGTAAGGATGTCCACTTTGTGTCTTCTATTTCGCGAGATCCGAAAACTACAACACAAAGCCAACCATGTCTTTAGATATTGATATCCTTGAGATCTCCCAAAAGAACATTCGAGAGTTACTCAATGAGCCCAGTGAGTCTCAGGATCTAGACGTCTTCTTAAATACCCATTACCGGTTTGAGTCCATAGACTTGCTATTCAAAGAACTCAAGGCATTGGATCAACAGCTAAATGAGGAATTGATCGAACTTATAAACGGCAACTTCAATCAGTTTGTGGACTTGAGTCTCAGTTTGAATGGTTCAGATCAGCTTATAGATTCCATACAATCACATTTGTCGTCCTTCAATTTGAAATTGGCCAAGTTAGTGAACCTTTTCAGTGCTACAGACAAGAAATTCTCGTCGGTGCTAGAATTTCAGAACCAGTTGTTAAACTTGAAATATAAGGTTCACACTGTGAAGTTTGTGAACGGGCTCATTGGTAACTTGAATGCTTATATGGTGAAGTTAGGCCAATGGGAGCCCAAATTGCATGATTTGAAAGTCGTTGTGGGATTGATTATGAATATCAATAAGCTCATTTTTGATCACAGTTTGATCAATTTGAAGAGGTTCAACAGCTTGTTGTTTGAAGTGAAGGCTGTCTTGAAGAAGTTTGAAGGTACTACAGAGGAGAAGTTCGAGGTCTTCAAATTGAAGAAAGCGTTGCAAACCGTCGAAGTGTAGACGCGTTTACCAGCCAGTAGTACAATGATGCCCAAATATGTTTGGATTTATGAAGCATGAGAACACCGGCTAAGTTCAACATCCTCATTGCTGTGGAGTTACGTTACGGAAGACTATTTGTAACTAAATGCAGTCCAGATGGGATATATGAAGCATCTATTTCGGAACTCGTCTACCAAAACAGCCCACAAATGCATTAACAGCCCACGGGAGCCCAAGGGAATTTCCTATCCTTCTATGTTGCACTTAGATGCCAATAGCAGTACCTTCACCCCCAATTGGCCCTGATAGGGCAGTACATTTAGAGCATTCAATGTCTAACACTATGTGTGCCCATACCAATTACCCTAATATTGTCGCACCCAATAACAAATCGAGAATTTCAAATTTTTCCAAATCTTCTCCCAAACTAAAAACTACCGCTACAACAATGTTAGGAGAATACTTTATCGGGAGACACGAGTGGAAAAATGTCGATGAAAACCCATTGCCAAAGGATTTAGATGTGGAAGAAGTTGGTGCCACTTCTGCTCCTTTGTTATCTGCATCTTACTTTATTGGTGCTAGATGTAAACCTTACAATGACGATTTCTTGTTATGTAAAGACGAAAACAACGGAGGTACCGTTGAATGTTTGAAAGAAGGAAGAAGAGTCACTAGATGTGCTATAAGTGTGTTGAATGATTTAAACAAATACTGTTTCGACCAATTCAAAATGCATTACGAATGTTTGGAACAAAATAACCACAACTTATCTGATTGCAGAGCCAGTGAACAGGTATTCAACAAATGTGTTTTCACTCACTTGAAGTTAGAGAAACAGATCCCTGGTGTCAAGGAGCAAATTCACTTAAAGGAAAACCCAATATTCAAGACAGATTCCAAAGACAAGAAAATTGTGAAAGAGTTCTTAAAGAAACAGGAACAACAAAACTAAAATTTACACATCTTACACCAAATGAAACCGGCAGTTATGTAGCCACATCTGAGGCTCAGAGAAGTACATAAAACTTTTAAGCCTTCTAATCAAGCGTGTCTTCACAGCTTAAGGTATCATTAGCATTTCGAAGCGTTTCCCATCACATATTCTCAGAAAGACATAAACAAATAACTAAATCCCCAATGAAGTCCAACAATCACAACCGACTGACTTACGCCATGGCAGGTCCGCCACAAAGCAGCCGTTTTATCATACTGGCATACTTATATATATTATAAATGAACACAAATTTCTACAGTAACAATATAGCAACACCTCCTTACACCAGAAATATCGCACTCTCATCGAAAAAGAATTTTTGGATACAACAAAATCAACATTATTCAATCACCGATGTTTGGAAATAATAATTCGTCCGGTTTACTAGGCAACAATTCGACGGCGCCCAAGCCTGCTGGGTTGTTCGGCACACAGAACAATACAGGAACACAAAACACGGGGAACACTGGTCTTTTTGGTGGGAATTCCACGCCCCAAGCTAATAGTTCTGGTGGTTTGTTTGGCAACAACAATACTGCGAATACAGGTAGCACCGGCGGGCTTTTTGGCAATAACGCCAACAATAACAGCAATACAGCAGGCTCTACGGGCGGCGGGTTGTTTGGGAACAACAATGCCAACAATTCTACTGGAAACAGCACTAGTGGTGGTCTTTTTGGGTCAAATAACAACACCAGTAGTGGATTGTTTGGAAACAACAGCTCCAACAATAACGCAAACACTGGTACAACGGGTGGTCTATTTGGAAACAACGCCAACAACAACAACACTGGGACTAGCGGTGGATTGTTTGGCAACAACACCAATAACAACAACACGTCAGGAGGTCTTTTTGGGAACAACAGTGCTAACAATAATACCACCACGTCGGGAGGATTATTTGGCAACAACGCTTCCACTTCCAACAGTGGTACTACCGGTGGACTCTTCGGCAATAGCAACAACAACAACAATACCACTTCTGGGGGTCTTTTCGGGAATAATAACAACAGTGGTACATCAGGTGGCCTTTTTGGTAACAACAACGCCAATTCAGGCACCAACACCAACACCGGCGGTCTTTTTGGAAACAACAACTCAAACAACAATACTGGAGGACTCTTTGGCCAAAACAACCAACAGAATCAACAAAATCAACAAAACCAACAGCCACAAAACCAGGTGCAAGGGTTTGGCAACTTCAACAACTTTGACGGATCCAATAAAGCCGTTTATGTTCCTAGTATAAACGACCAGCTTATCAAGATCAAAGAGCAATGGGATCCTAACTCACAAAGTTGCAAGCTCAAGACCCATTTTTACAATAAGCTTAACGAACAGGAAATCAACCAGTTGTTGAACCAACCACGACCTGCCAACGAGTCGCCAGATGACTGGAACCTCGCCATGTCAGAAAGGCCCTCGAATCAATATTACCCAATCAAAATCACATCATTCAGTGACGTCAGCAACAGAATTGAAACACAGTTGGACCACGTCAAGAAAAGTCGATATCTTTTGAATGTTATCAACGACAAACAGTCCCAACTATCTGCCCAGCATGACTTGGACAATACCACCAGAATAAAGAACTGTAAGATAAAGCACACGAAGTTGTCGAGGCGGTTGTTAAGGTTAGCTACGATTTTGGCAATTTTGAAATTAAGAGGGTACCCGTTATTACCAGAGGAAGAAGAAATCAGTAAACAGTTTGAGATCTTGATTGCCCAATTGAACGATCCAAATAATGCTTTGAGTAAGTTGAACGATCTTTTTGCCAGGTTGATTATCTTAAAGGAAAAGTCAGAGAACATGAACACTTCATTGGACCTGTCCATTAGAGTGATGAACGACAACTTGGATGACATAGACGACGTGAAATCCGAAAACGACAATAATGAAGAGTTAATTGTTAAGGTTTCAAAGTTGTTATTGAAGCAACAAAAAGGGTTGAATTATATTAATGAAGTTATTTCCAAGGACACAGAGTTGGCCGATAAATTAATAAAGTCATAAGTCGTGAATAGATATAAACGAGTCAAGCATTACACAGTCGTCTCTTCTCTCAAACCCCCACCTTTAGAATCTCTAAGGCTGCCTTTCTTCTCTAGTTGATGACCCTTAATAATGTCAATCTTTGTGAATTTCTGGAAATTGAACCGAATTCCCTGTTTGATCTCATCAATTACACGTAAATCCTCCGTTTCTAGCACACAAAACGGATTGGATGACTTACTCTCACTAACAGTAACATTTCCCTGGTGTTTGGATGCCTTTCCTTTCAAACTGTACCGGAAACTAATAGACCTGTCTCCTATCCAAAACTTGGGATACTTTTCCACATACTGGAGCCGGGGAAGTGCAAGTATCCGGTCCAAGTACACTTTAGCCGCCCGTTTTGTGCCCGCCAAAACCTTCGTGCTGCCGCCCGGTCCATTATTGTCAGAGTTGAAAGGATCAAGGTCATTTTGTTCTATGCTTATCATAACTGTTAAATTGTTACCATACTTATTCAACCCCGGCAGGCCCCCATCTATATGGAAAGAGCCCACAGCTCCTAGTTTTTTGAAACACTCATAGATGTACCTCACCTCGTGTGACGTCGTGGGTGCCGGCGTGAGTCGTATTCTGCTCTTTATCCACCTGTGGCTCTGCATTAAGGCACAAAAGGTGTTTTACTAAATAAATGTCATCGCGAATTTACCTTATACCCTCTGCACTTTATGGAGGCACTCAAAGACAAGCTCAGCCAGGCACTAAATAAGCCAGTGGGTGACAATTTCGTGGCGTCGTTGCAGCTGTACATAGATCGGACGCCTGATGTGGTGAAATTTTGCAGTTATTGCCGGGTGCTAGGGTTTCCTAGCGATAATTTTGCAACAGAAGTTTACCATGCACTCAAAGATGTGCCACAAGAAACACAAGCACAACAAAGGGCCAGAAACACTGAAGAAGACACGCTGTCTGTCCCTGTTGTGCCCAAATCTAAACCCAAGAAGCAGTTGGTTTCGTTTGACGACGATGACGACCTTTTTGAGGTCCTGGTGAAGCCCAAAGCCAAAACAACAAAGTTCAAAAAGATCAAGAAAGAGACTGCATTGAAACTCAAAGAAACTGCCGATGTGCTGGATATAAAACCATCAGATGTTCACACTGTACAAAAGACGGTACCTGACACACAGAATGTGCTTCAATCACAATTTAAAGCTGCCCCTTCGGCCCCCACGTCTGGCTTATCTCTTCAAGAGCTCGCAGCACAAGAATCTCTTCTGGCGCCCGTGGATGTGGACCTTGATATAGACATAACGGAAGATGTGGACGTTGAAAACGACAGAGAGTGGTATATGGGCGATGAGTACGATTACCAGCCCGTGCAAGAGGAATCTCGACCTCGACCCAGGTGGAAACCTACTAAAAAGGCCAGAACTGGTGGTCAGTTCAATGAGCATGGAGAGTATGTTGATCACGACCACGAAGCCATACAAAACGAGGCCATGATCAACATAACCTCTCATTTCTTTGTGCCGCCCTTTTTGGCGGATTCTCATGACGATATCGTGGTACAAATCAACCAGGGCCAGGCCAATTTCGTCAAGGGTATATCCAGCGACTTTCTGCCGGTGAAAAATCCCAACTGCCACCTAGCGATCTTGGCGAAACAAGGAAGCAACGTTGTGAACGAGCTCAGGAGCAATAAGGAAAAGAAAAAACAGGCACAGGAACGGTCTGGCGTGGCAGGATCACACCTAGGAGCCATTTTGGGTATAGAAAATGAGCCTGAAGAGCCCCAGAAAGAGACAGAGCCTGACGAGGGGTCCGAACAAGTGGACATGACCTCTATTGCTGCCCAAAGACGAAGTCTCCCAGTGTACCTGGTGCGGCAGGACCTTCTCCGTGTCATTGGGGAGAACCAAGTCATTATCATCATCGGTGAGACAGGGTCTGGTAAGACCACTCAGCTTACGCAATATTTGTGTGAAGAAGGGTATGCTAAAAGTTTGGCAAAGGACAAAGTTAGAAAGCAGATCGGGTGTACTCAACCCAGAAGAGTAGCAGCCATGTCGGTGGCCAAAAGAGTTAGCGAAGAAATGGGGTGCAAATTGGGCCAGGAAGTGGGGTACGTTATTCGGTTCGAAGACGAAACAGACCATCAAAAGACCCTTATAAAGTACATGACCGACGGGATTTTGCTCCGGGAACTTTTGGTGGACCCCAATCTTGAGCTGTACTCCTGTATTATCATGGACGAAGCTCACGAAAGAACACTTAGCACAGACATTCTATTGGGGTTGTTAAGGCTTTTAGTGATGAGACGCAAGGACTTGAAGTTGATTGTCACTTCCGCCACCATGAATGCAGACAAGTTCAGTGAATTCTTCGGCAATGCTCCGCAGTTTCATATCCCCGGAAGAACGTTCCCTGTGGATGTTTTCTACAATAGACTGGTGAGTGATTATGTCGATGCTACAGTTAAACAAGTTATCACTATCCACTTGGAAAATCTTAACGAGAAAGGTGAAAGTGACGGAGACATTCTTGTTTTCTTGACCGGTCAAGAAGACATTGAAGTGTGCTGTGAATTAGTCAAAGAGAAGCTTCAACTGTTGGGAGATGTGGCTCCCTTAGACATTTACCCTATTTATTCCACATTACCGTCAGATCTTCAAAAGAAAATTTTCAGGAAGTCCAGCAAGGCTAGAAGAAAGGTTGTGGTTGCGACCAACATTGCTGAAACATCTTTGACGGTGGACGGTGTTCGGTACGTTATCGATTGTGGGTTGGTAAAGCTAAAAGTATACAATCCGAAATTGGGGATGGACACTTTGCAAGTGATTCCCATTTCGCAGGCTAATGCGATGCAAAGAAGTGGTAGAGCCGGTAGAACGGCTCCTGGTAAGGCGTACAGACTCTATGCAGAAAAGGAAATGAAAGAAGACCTTAATTTGATGCCTATACCTGAAATTCAGAGAACTAACTTGAATAATATCATGTTGCTATTGAAATCGCTCAAGGTTAATAAGATCACAGACTTCCCGTTCATGGATGGTCCTCCCAACGATATCTTGGCCTGCTCTCTTTACGATTTATGGAGCATAGGTGCTCTAGACAATCTTGGAAACTTGACTACGCTAGGGACCCAGATGATCGACTTTCCTATTGAGCCTTCGTTAGCTAAGTTGATTTTGCTAGCCAGTCTGCCGCAATTCAAATGCTCCTACCAGGTTTTAGTTATCGTCTCGATGTTGACTGTACCTAATGTGTTTGTACGTCCAAAAGAGCGGATTAAAGAGGCAGACATGGCACGAGAGAAGTTCAATGTTGAGGACTCAGATCACTTGACACTTTTCAATGTTTATCAACAATGGGAACAACAATTGAAGAAACCCCATATGTCCTTGAGCAAGTTGGTAAATTGGAGCAATAAGAATTTCTTGAACAACAAGTCTTTGCTTCGTGCCAAAGATATCAAGAACCAATTGATCTTGATTATGAAAAAGAACAAACTACCAATTATCAAGAGCAGTGACGACGATAACATCAAACGGTGCTTGTGTGCATGTTTCTTCCATCAGCTGGCAAAGATCTCCAAGCTTAACCTAACCAACTCCAACCAGATAGAGTACTTGAATCTCAGACACAACTTCATCAAGCTTTATTTGCACCCGATATCATGCATAAACAACTCCACCACATTACCTCCACAGTACGTGATATACCACGAGTTAGTATTGACTTCAAAGGAGTACATGAACTGTGTCACTGCAGTTGACCCTTTGTGGCTCTTGGAGTTCGGGTATATCTTTTTTGGGGTATCGAAAGCGGACTTAGCCAAGATCAAACTGAAATTGTATTTTGACATGATTGACAGGCCATTCTTCCAGAAATTATTGGACGAGGATGCAAAGAAGTATCAGGAAAGTCAGCAAAGGCAAGTCAAGAGGATCGAACACGAACAAAGAGAGTTCAAAATGGCTAAGCCGAAGAAAAGACGAGGCATTTAAGTCCTATGTATATGTATATGTATTATAATCTAAATCTATCAGGATATCAATTTTCGATTTTTGCAGCCAAGGCCCTTCAGGACAGTCTCCAAATCACTCTAGCACCACATTGTCGATTAATCTGGCTAACTCTGACAGATCCTTCTTGGGGACTCTGACGGCCGTGGATATCACAGCACCCTCACCCGGTACAATAATTTTTAAATCACTTAAAGTTTCCGGATGACTTGCAGCCAAGTATTCCACTTCAAAACCTGTATCTTCCTCATTCAAAGTCTCTCTGATTTTGTCTAGCACTTGTGCTGCAGGAACAGGGCCTTGTTGGCTCTCATAGAACTGCTTTCCGTTACACAAAGACTGGTAAATCACAGCACTCTTCTGTCTGGTTTCCTCAGAGAGGTAGGCATTTCTGCTGGACATGGCCAACCCGTTCAGTTCTCTTGTAGTAGGCAAAACATTCACCTTAGTATCGATTAATAAGTCTTTCACAAGATTCTTGATCACCACACACTGCTGAGCATCTTTCTGGCCAAAATAAACGCTTGTAGGAGATACCACATTCAACAACTTGGTGACGACGGTAGCGACCCCTCTGAAGAACTGTGGGCGGATCAGCCCTTCCAACTGTTCAGAGCATCCTAGCACTTCCACAAATGCACCTCTTTGTTTGTCCACATGAGTGGTGATACCCGAAGGGTACATTTCCAGCACCTTTGGAATAAAAACGGCATCTACTTTTTTGTCTCCGAGGCCCTCCAAGATCTTGATGTCGGAGTCTATGGTACGAGGGTACGCATCGAGGTCTTCGTGGGGTGCAAATTGTGAAGGGTTAACAAATATCGATACGATGGATTTGTCGTTTTCTTTGACTGCTTGTGAGATAAGTGAGCAATGGCCCGCATGTAAAGCTCCCATGGTGGGCACGAACCCCACAGACTGGCGTTTCAAGATGGCATCGAGCCTCCATTGTCTGACTTGTGCCACAGTACGAAGGATACTTATGGATGATGTCATGTTGTAGTTGAGAATAAAACTTTTTTCACCTCCGCATTTTGATTTAAGAGACGACATTCGGTGATGAGAAGAGACAGAAACAGTCAAAAGGAGCTCTTTTTGGTGAAATGATAGTTTAAGGGTGCATCAATGTTGTTGTTGGTGTGTGTGCTGCTTCGGGTGCTACAAGGAAGCATAGGAAAAGACGGGGCTCGTTTTGGGGGCATTTCATTTTTGGCTGCAAATACTAAAGGACAGCGCAGTTGTAATACTGGCATGACAACTTATGTCAAGCTCTGCCACCGTAGTTTGCAAAAACTGATCCACATAATTCGGTTTCAGTCTGTCTCTCTCTGCTCCGCTGAAATTCCGCCTAACAAGTGAGATACCATCTGTAAGTGAGATGCCCTGGCAAAGATGCCGTCTGAAATATCATCACCAGTAGATCTTCGACTTCATCCAACAGAAACAATAGCCCGTTTACCATTGCATTTGCATACAAGTAAGCTTCCTTTCAATCAAGCTCCTTTGCCAAAAATCCACAGTCCCACATTGTCCTCCCTTCTCAACGAGCTCTCAATGTCTCACTTATTGAACACCTTTTATTCACCCTTCCCTCTTCAGAAGCCCCTTATATAAGCTTCTCCTTCTCCCACCCCTTTCGTCCAATAGTATTTTCCTGAATCCCCAGGCTCTTTTTACTTTAAGAGGAGCTTCTTCTTTTTCACAGTCTCTGCCACCTCCTATACTCGCCTAACTTAGTTTCTCGTAAACGCGCTGTTTACGAAGCGCAATTTGACACCGCCGTCAAATGCCACCACTGCTACACCAAACCAGCCACACAGCCCCCAAAACCACTTCAAGATCTCCCCAGAACCCTATGCCCTACTCAACACTGTAGCACCCAACTTAAGCTCCGTTCACATCCCACCACAGCCCAAAAAACCGGCCGAACCTCCAGACGTGTCTCTACCATAATCTGTATATGCAGCACCGAAAATCTGAACAGAAAAAAAAAAGGCATTTAACCCTTAGGAATTTCAAGAATCTAGTTAGCATCGCTAGTTAACTACCTAGTTTTCAGTACCTGTCAACCTTGCCATTACAAACAGATATAAAGGCTTCAACCCCTCATATTCCCACAAGCGCCTTTCCTTTTCCAAGCTTCTTTCCCAGGTTTCTTTTGCTGTGTTTTTAGTGCCATGAATCATCCCACACAAACCGGTAATTCTAATCAGAAACAAGAAGACTATGTCAATAATTTTATGGACAATGGCTGGACAAACCAGCTAATAATGGACCAAAACCACCAGCTCCTTTACGACATGGATTTCCCCACACATGTGGACGGAGCTACTCCGACGAATAATATCGTGCAAAGCATCCAATTTCAAAACCATGTTTCTCCTGATGTCAACGGCTTAAGTGGGGAAGATGATCTCTTACCGCATATACAGCCCATCCATATTCCCCTTGGCCGCCATGGACAACTGCTGGCCGCTTCCCAACAACGAGGGTTCCCTATAAAGCAGAACAGAGGCCCTCCACTCCCGCCCACTGCTTCCATCCGCTACTCTTCCAGCACCATGAATTCTCCATCACATTCGCCTGTAGATGGTAAAAAGGGCAAAGATTCTCCTACGAAAGCAGAGGCACAGACCCAGCCGCCCCATCCAGCGGGCGCTGGGCCAGCTGGTGACACTCAGGACAAGGATAACAAAAAGACATCTAAAACTAGAAGACCGTGTGACCACTGCAGAAGAAGGAAGACCAAGTGTGTTTTGGCTCCAGGAACCACAAACTGCGTGCAATGTGAAGCCAAGTCGTTGACCTGTACGTTTGTGGGCCAAGCAGTAAAGAGAAAGGCCACTGCCATAGAAGATCCTGCAGCCGTAAACTCGATGGGCATTAGTGGCACCACATCTCAAAGGAATATGGAATTTTTCACTCCTAATCATCTCAAGCCACCTAACGTCCCCATAAGAGAAGTGTCGCCTGTACAGGACTACTCGTCGATGAACAACTCGTTGCTTAAGAAGACGCTTTCGTTGCAGTTTCCAAGATCCAGTTTCTATATTGGTCCAAGCTCGTACATCTACGATATCAACCTTCTTAATATGATCATCGATTCTCAGAACAGACAGAGGGCATCTTCCAAGCCTAATGCCGGCAAAATTGAGCAGATCAACTTGAGCGATTCCATATCGCTTCGGAAAGTTAGTGAAGAGACTCAGTTTGTGTTGAAAGACGACCAGTCTCCACAATCGTACCAGACCATGTCCAATGACGTCGATGCCATTGAAAAGTTTGTGGCTCCACACGGCCAAATCTTGATAGATTTGTATTTCCGGATCATCCACCCATCGTACCCAATCCTCCACAAAAAAGTGTTTTTGGAGAAATACTCCCGAACCCACAGAGAGTTTAGTGCTCCTTTATTAGCAGCCGTTTATGTGCTTGCGATCCAATGGTGGGACTACGACCCTTCGCTTAATCGGTTCCCCAAACCCAACGTGGAGATGATCTTGCGTATCGGCCTTAACAACTACCTTTTAGAGATCTTGAAACGGCCCAAGCTCAGTGCGGTACAGGCAGGATTGTTGCTCTTACAATGCAAGCATATCGTCCGTGTGAATAAGAGCAGCCAGGACCACGACCATGGTAACGGCTCATCCCATGAAATTGACGATTTGGGATACAGTGACTGGGTGTTATGCTCTCAGGTAATCTCATTAGCAGAAGAGTTGGGATTGGGCCTCGATTGTACCGACTGGAAACTCCCCAAATGGGAACGTGGGTTAAGGAAAAGACTTGCATGGGCTGTGTTCATTGAAGATAAATGGTTGGCATTGAAGAATTCCAGACCTTCCCATATCAACGAGATGAACTGGGTGGTTACGTCGTTGATCGAAGAAGATTTCCCGGAAAAACATGGCGATGGGGATCTCAAAGAAGGTTCTTCGGATATCGACAATGGGAAGAAGATATTCATGTATCTTATTGAGCTTTCAACCATTCTCTCAAATATGCTAGACACTTTCTACTCCATGAAAGCCGTAAAACAGCTTCAGGGGAACATCAACGAGGTGTTAAGGTTGGCCAAACCAATTCAGCTTCAGTTGCGTAATTGGTACCATTCTTTGCCAGCAGAGATCCAAATGGCTTCTGTGCAGCCACGGAAGCTCTGCTCAAACGGGTACCTTCAATTGGCATATTTTGCAACCGAATTGACCTTGCACAGGAAAATCATCACCGGAATCTACACCCAGACCTTGAATGGGAACCCACCAGCTAAAGAGTTGATTAATGTGTGTCGTACGGCTGCAAAAACTCGGTTACTAGCAGCCATTGACTTTGTACGGGATTTGAAGCCTGAGCATATCCATTCATTTTGGCATTCCTCTTCCGCTTCCAACTTCACCTTAATCGGTACGTTTGCCAGCATCTTGTTCATCTCGTCCACCTCCAGAGAAGAAAGTTCTTACTATAGAGACCAGATTTTCAACTACAGGTGGATTTTGAAGATATCCTCTAAGGGTTTTGACCAGGTCGGTGACGCTTTGCAGCAATTAGACTTGGTCTTGAGCCATGTTCCTGGTCTTTTGAATAAGAGTGCTGATTTGCCTATGGTGGTGCCTACAGTCGAAGATGTGCCCATTCAAAGACCAGATTCTGCCCAAAGTGCCCGGGATATGTCTAACCCCAGTGTCGGCCCCTTCGTCACAGCCAGCCCTTCCAATCAGCACCAAAACCTTCATACTCCACAGAACTCGCAGACCATATCAAACACCCAGAACTCTCAAAATCCAAATCCCCAGACCCAACAAAAACAAAACCCCCAAACCCAAAACTCCCTTCAAAGCTCCCAGAATAGACCCACTCCCACAAGATCGCCCTCGCTTGCCAACAAGAGAGCCAAGCCCAATGACTCACCCTACGATAATCTCAAACCATCCCCTCAATCATCACAGGGCATGTCTCCTAAAGAGTACGCTCAAAATCGCCATAACTCGTTTAATAACTCCACCATCGACCCAAGCTCCCCTAATACGGTTCGTTCCAAGCCTACCAGTCCCAGTGTCACTCGTTCCCCCGTGAGCAACCGTAATGACGAATAATGACCAATGTATCATAGTTTTTTTTCTCTTATATTATAATTTTTCATATCTGTCAGATCTACGTCATATACAAAACTTATGCATAATCGTTTAATTGTGTTTTTATCCAGTATAAAAAGAGGTTTCTTGAAGTTCCCTAGTCAAAAGGGGTCAAGTAGGCCTCAGCTATGACTCTAGCTCTGGCATTGAGGAATAATTTCATCTCGCTTATTTCTTTATCAACTTCTTCCATGAACTCAATGATAAAGTCCACCAACTTGTCCTTTAACATCTGTTCGGTGTGGAAATTGGTGATCAAGAAGGATATGTCGTACCCCTTGATTGGTACTCTTCTTAATATAAAAAAGTTCTCTGCCCTGGAAGTCAAGAATCTAGTAAACTGATGCACCAAAATCTGTTCGATTTCATCTGCCTGTTTGATTTTGATGGAAACTCTGATGGAATTGATAGATGGTTCAATTAAAACTTTTTCATTCTCGTTTCTAGCTATTACCATTGGATTCAATATCAACTCGGGGTTATGGGAGTTATCAACTTCTATTTCTGGTCTATTGTGTCTTTCAACCAATTGAGAAGAAAAATCCTCCAAACAAATGGCTGCCGTCAACGATGACCTGACAGCGGTTAAGTATGGCTTTAATGATTGAGACTTTGCTTGTTAGTATATGCTGAAACAGATTCTTAACTGATCAAGCTCAAAGTGGACGTAGAATTTAGTTAGGCGCAAATCCAAGATATATCGTGTCAATCGCTGCAAAAACAACAGTGCGTTACCTAATTTTACACCCATTTATGTCCTGTTTGTGTCTTGTGGGGAAAAGTCGCCAGTTTTTGTGTAGATTACATACCATTTGGTCCTAGTTTTATACTTTTGTTAATTTCCTTTACCAACAGTTTGAGATCAGGCTCAATCGCACTTTTACTAAATTGGACGGGACACGACTTTTACTTACATTACATCTCTATAGTACACATAACTAATAATTTAAAGCTATTCTTGCAGGTTTTGCTCTTTTACGAGCCGGCTCCTCAGTATCTGCGGATCTTTTAATCCTTCTGTCTGCGTCATTGATCCTTTTAAGCACCTCATCTGCCACTTGCTCGAACTGCTGCTCGGAGTCGATTTTCCCCAGCACTTCATTCATTTTTTGCAACATATCGATAAACTTGTTAAATGGGTGGACTTCAGAAAGAACCGAGGGCAAAACTGTGGGATTTCGGGTCAAGAACTTGTATTTGACGTCGTTCCGGCGGTCTAAAAGGACGGTATAGCCATCATCACATTTTTCAGTGTCTGATTCCACGATCTTGAACAACAGGCACGTTTTGAAGTTTTCCACTAGCCACAGCACTAATTGGCTTCTGCTTGTAGACAATTGCTGCTCAATGTGCTGTTTCCTCTTGGCGTCTCGGGCTTCGAAGTTCTTCACCAATATGAGCTGGATATTCTCCAATTCCTTCTCGTCAGACAGGTTTTGAATGACAGCTAGTCTATCATCCTGTATTTCCTTCAAGTTGGCCACAAAATCACTGGATTTCTCCAAAAACTTTGACTTGATGGTATCGTTGTCAGTATATATGCTGGAAATCACAGACTCCACCAAATCTGCTTTTACTTTGATCAACTGCTGTCTTTCACTCACGACGTCAAGAAACAATTCCACGGCATTGGACCCGTTTCTTCCACACAACTCAATAAACGCATCTTCATCCTCGAGGTACGGCAACACTTCCTTGAAATCGAACATTCCTGACATGGTGGAGGCCATGGGGATCAAAATATCGTTCCATGGAAGTTCGCTTAGTAGCTGCTTGTAGTTGTCTCTGGCCCTTCTGTCAGACCGGTAATTGAGCTTTTCTGTCTTCTCCACTGCCTTTTCTAGCTCTTTGACCTGTCTGGCAAGTATCTGATCGATATAGAGCCCCAAGATATCCAGTTTATCGAGGTGGTTGAAATGCTTGTTGGCCTTGAACCGGTTATCTTTGAGCAAGTTGGCATACAAAGCATCCCAGTCAGCAGACTCTTCCACCAACGCTCGGTTGATTTTCGCAAGATATGACGATAATTCTTCTAATGCTTGTCGTTTCTGAGTATTGGTGTACTCCATGTGTTCTTTTCTCAAATTGTCCTGATATTCTTTGAATATCGTGTACACTTCGCCGTCCGAAAGTATGGTGTGCTTGAATGTAGGATTATCTTCTTTCACCAACCGATTTTTCACACTTGACCATCTAGTCCGGTGATTCAAGAACCCCTGGCTCTTGTGTGTGTCTAGCACCTGGAAAAAGTTGGTTTTGAACTTCTGCAACACCTCTGTTTTGTTGTTCAGGTCTCTGGTAGTTTCTGAGGCTAGGTAACTGTCGTATATGCGTTTTCTCTCCAAAGGGCTTGACACTTTCCAGTAGACGGGGCTTTTGATGAGCTTGGCCATCACAGCTTTGAACGACCACGTCGAGTCGACGCCGCTTTCTTTAAGTAGGCTCCTAAATTGCTCCTCAGCATTTTTCTCTGTGGTTGTGTCTTTATCTGTCTCTGAGTCCTCTGTGTCTTTCCTGGTAACTTCCTTTTCCTCTCCTTTCTCTCTATCTCCTTTCTCTAGCCCTTCTATATCATCCACCACGGGCTTCTGTGCCAATTCATCTTCCAACTGCTTCTCCGTATCGTCTACAGTTTCGCCTGGCTTTTCCCATGTAGTTTCTCCAGTAGTGGCATTGAAGTAGTATTTTGTCCCGTCCTCGGTTTCGAACTCCTGCCACGGATCCTCGTTCTGCTCAGGGGCGGTCCAGCTCGTCTCCTGTGTGACACGATTGTAGTAGTAGACGTTGCCTTCGTTGTCGGTAACTTTTTCCCAATCTTCATTCATCTCATCTGCTTAGGTTTATGGCTACTTGCCTTATTTGTTCGCGCACCTTACCAGCTCTTTGTCCGGGTAACTTTTCGTTCAAGTACCACCTTCGCCACAAGCAACAACTGTGGAAAGAACTTGTTGAGGTTTGTTTATTCTTGCCCGGGAACCCTTATTGTAACTATTTGTTGGTTCTGTTTGTTGGTCTTCTTGTTGTTCTATTTGTTGGTCTTTTTGATTCTCTACTATAGCCAAGCCGTCGGCAGTTACCTAATTTGTATATGCCGTACCTAACTGTTACAGCACAACAACAACGATGGTGCTAAGACCGGCGGCGGAAAAGGGGTTTACAAGCGGGAACGAACTTTATGGGGACATCGCCGTTCGGCTGACAGGTTCGGAGAAAATTCTCGGTACTGAGAAACCGGCATTACCGTTTTGGGAAACGTCCTGGGGCAGTAATACGGCTAAGAACAAATCTGTTATGTCCGACTTTTCTACACTTGGAAAGCCACCACTAAGTCCCTGATACTTCTTGAAAAGAACACAGATACGGAAATTCACATCTGACAAGTCCGTTTTGGCTGGAATTTAAGTATAAAAGCGGACCAGGTTGCCTTGAATTTTTCACTCCCTCCACAGTTCGTTCAATTCAATTCAATTCAATTCACTAAAATGTCAGTTTTCGTCTCAGGTTTCACCGGGTACATCGCCCTCCATGTTGTTAAGCAACTCTTAGAAAAAGGGTACACCGTTGTTGGGTCTGTCAGATCGACCGAAAAAGGTGAAAAATACGCCAAGTTCATCAACAATCCCAAATTCAGCTATGTGGTGGTTGAAAACATCGCTGTGGAAAATTCCTTTGACAAAGTGTTCCAGGACCATCCTGAGTTCACCACCGTCTACCACGTTGCCTCTCCAGTGATTTTCGACCCCGTTGATCCCGAAAGCGAGATCCTTGCACCTGCCGTTAAAGGTACCACAAGTATTTTGGAGTCTATCAGCAAGTACGGCAAAAACGTCAAGAAGGTCGTTGTGACCAGCTCCAACGCCGCCCACAATGCTCCTTACGACCACTACGGCAACAAGACCGGTGTTGTCACTGAAGACTCTGTTTCTTCCATGACCCGTGAAAGGGCCCTCAAAGAAGGTGGTGCCACCGTGTACTGGGCTTCTAAGAAGCTTTCTGAAAGGGCTGCCTGGCAGTTCATGGAAACCCAAAAGCCACATTTCCAATTGGCCACCGTCGCCCCAGCCTGGTGTTTCGGCCCTCAGGCTTACGACGAGTTGGCAGCCGAGGTTCCTTCTACCTTGAACATTCTTAAGGTGTTGTTTGATTTGAAGCCAGATTCGCAAGTCGAGTACAATCCTATGGTTGTAGTGGACGTTAGAGACATCGCTAGACTTCATATTGTTGCAGGAGAATCTGATGCTGCTAATGGAGGCAGATGGCTTTTGTCTAGCGGCAAGGCTGACAACTACACTTTGCTCAACTTGATCAACAAGTTCTACCCTGATGCGGCCGTACCTAAAGTCGATGCTCCAGCTGAAGAAGACATTGACTGTATTAGAATCGAGTGCACCAAGACGTTGAAGCTCTACGGCCAGGAATTGACTCCTTTTGAAACTACCATCAAGGATAACTTGGACCAGTTCAAGTTGGGTGGTATTTTTTAGAGATTTATACGTAAATTCATTAAATATACAAAGCCAGATCCCTGGCCCTGCAAATGCTGTCTATGCCAAACAAAAACTGTTCACTCCATACTGTCTCCACTTGGTCTTTAACTGGTCGTTTCTGATCTGAATTTTGGAGCCAATTAGACTGATTGTGTCGGGGTTGATGTACATGCCGTCCACTATCAAACACTTAGTGCAGTTCAACACGCTCAAAAGCCCCACCCCATTGACTGCAAGATTGAAGCTGATATCCAAGGACTCTAGTTTAATCCCGAGTCTCTTACAATCTCTTTCAAAGAACGACATGGAAATATTGTCGAAGTTCATATCCACCAACGACAAGTGCTGTAATAACGGCAAGCACTGGAATATATCGGAAAACTGGGTCTTGGGAGTGTTTGAAATGGATCCAGTCTTGAAACTTAAATTGTTGCAGGATCCTAATACCAACGTTGTAGCCAGAGGGCAGGCCCCTAAAAACTTTAGTAGACCTTTTCTTGTCAAAGTAGTATTGTATAAATCCAAATACTGGATCTCTGAAAAATTGTGGAAATCTGTCAGTTGGAATTGCTGTAAGTCTAGCGAGCCGTCTGATACAGCTTGTCTAAAAATAAACTTCAGTAGTTTGAAGTTGGACTTATAGTTCACCAAGTTAGTTAGAATATGTGTCAACGACAAGTTCTGATTCTCCTCTAAGATCAATGTGGTAAGGCTACTACACCTACTCAAAAACTCTCCAAAAATGTGCTGCATGTTGGAGAAGTGGCACCTTGTAACGATCAATTTTGTAAGGTTAAAAGACTGCTTCATGAACGGGAACGGTACCGTGCCTGTGGCGTTATTTAGTACTACCAAAGTATCCAATTGCAGGTACAGCTTTGGTGTTTTGAGTTCTTCAAACTCCGCCTTGTGAACTATCTGACTTAGCAGTGTGGAGCTCGTCACCGGTGCATTTTCCATCACTATGAGTTCAATTGTAGTAGCATTGGGAAATAAGTTTAGTAGTTCGGTGGTGGGCACAGATTTCAAGCTTAACTTCAAACTGGTGCAGTACTTGAAAGTGTGCTTGTAGTTTAATCTGTCTAGCTTGAGCAAGAACTCGTTGAAGTGAATTGGGTTGAAATTTTCCAACCGTTTTAACTTGAAGTTTGACTTTATAACCGCATCGAAAATCCTAGAGAATTCTGCAGAAGTTGTTCTGTTGATCCGGAGCCCTATTAGGTTCTTCCTTAGCCTGCTGAGCATCTTGGTGGCTCCGATGAACTCCTTGTACTTGATTTTGGGCTTGAGTTCAAGCTTATCGAGGTACAAGTAAATCATCGATTTCAAGCGATCGTGCCAGCTCTTGTTCACCAAATGGCAACTTAGTATTTGCAGCACAGGCAACTGTCCGAACACCAAGTATAGTACATCTTGGTCAAGATACTGTAGCGGATCAGTGGATTTCCGGCGTTTTTTAGCAGCCTGTGACCCTGTGAGTTGCAGCCGTATCTTACTGTCCAAACTTTCTTTAGATGTCTTCAACAGCCGACAATATCTGTGGTTTTCTTTGAAAGATTCGTACACCGCTTCGTTAATGTTCACGTCGGGGTGTCTATCCCTTAGTTTCTTGATAGTATAAGCCCCAATTTGGTAATTTTTCAATGCCTTATCGATTTGGTTCATCTTGAGGTATAATTTACCCAACCTCAAGTACCCTCTCAATTCCGCGGGATTCACAGCTAGAATCGTGTTGCAATCGTCCAATGCACTCTGAAGGTCGCCTATTTTCTCGTAAGTAGCAGCCCTGCTGTCCAAAAACGTCATTAGTCGAGGATGATGGAGCCGACCTATGTATGGGGCCAGTGCATCAGGGAGCTTATATGTCGCTCGAATCCGTACGAGTTCTGGCTTGGAGCACTTTTCAACAGCGGAAATAAGCTCATTAAAGAGTGACAATGCCTTGGGGTAATTCTTAGACTTGAAGTAGAGCTTGGCCAACCGTAGCTTGTCGTCCAATAAGTCTTCATCCATAAGAACGGTTTACAGAGAAAACAAAAAACAACGCGTGTCGCAAAAAATACCACGACTTTTACCGCGACGTGCCGCCGGCTGCCGGGTGCCAGCTGCCATGCGCCTGAGCTGGGGCCGCCTTTACCATCAACTACTATGCTACACAAAGGTCTGCTTGTACCTCATAAATTTCGTTTATTAAGACAAATCCTTACACCGAAGTTTGGGACAGTATGGGCACATCATGTGGGAGCACCGGCTACATACAAACCGTTCAGGAGTCATTATTAAGTATTGGGACATATCATTATCATTAAGTTCATTAAAGGGCTTGGGATTCTCATCACCGTCAATGCTGTTGCCACCACTAGGCGCCGTGGTGACTGTGGAAGTACTATCGTTGCCCAAACTGATGTTGCTCTCCTCTGTGTCGACACTATCTTTGCGTGCTCTGAAATCCAGCAGGTTTCGTGATGAGTTAGCAGTGGTATCCTTCAGTACGAAATAGTCATCGGTACTCTCTTTTTGAAAAGGCGGCGTCAACGACTTTAGCACCGGGTAGTTACTATTGCCGTCGCCGTTGGAGTTGTATATGATGGAGCTGTAGTATTTCAACTGGGAAAGTTCGTCTTCTTGGTGCAATAATTGTATCACTTGATCGTTATATACTATGGTGCCATAACTCTGAGCACAATCGCAGCAGCACCATTGCACTATTTGCTGCTTATTGGAGATGTCGTTATACGACTTGAAACTCTTTCGAGTACTAAGATTGTTGATATAAACATCCATAACCAAAATATATGGTTTATTGATGTTTTTAAGTCACCGGACTTGCCAGTAGTTATAAACATTTGACAAAGAATGGGACTTGTTCTAGAACGAAATAAGGTTTTTCAAAGGCGTTTTTTTTATTTTTTTATTCGGCCGGTTTTTTCTTTTTCGTTATTATTTATTAGATGCTATACTAGACGTTGCATCGAGTCCCAATTGGGTCGGGTCGGGAACTTGTTAGAAAACGGTAGCAATCTAACAGGAAACTTTGTTTTCCTAGGGAAACTCACATACTCTTGCATGTTTCGCAACCCTTGCCTCCGTTATCGCTTATACCTATTTTGCAGCAAAAAATGTTATGCAATTTTATTAGTTACCAATTCTGGTCAAAGTTGGAGTGCTGGGTGTCCAAGGGCTTAACACACTTACTAATGTAAATCTTTTAATAAAAGGCATTTTAGTTCGTGTATTTGATATAAATGATGCAGACTCGTAAACAGCATTCTTGGTATTTTTTGCAGCGTTTTTTCGTATATATAGACTCAGGATTTCCCACCTGGCCCACCTGGGCTAGCTCGTTCTTTAGTGAAGCAGCAACTAAGCTTGTAATGTAGCATAGTGTTATGACAACTTTCTTTTGGGCCCTGCTAAAGGTTGACTATACAAAATAGCTGATTCTAGCCACTACGCAAAGCCTCAAACTTTTTGGTCCAGTTCCTTCCTGAAACAGCACCGCTCGTATTTACTGCACAATAAAAATTTTCAAAAAGGTACGTCAGGGCGGGGCCTGACCCCGGCAGGGAATAATGAGTTGGACTCTGTTGAGGCTAATGAAATCCCATTGTGAAAACAACTTGTATAATGGGCTTTATATTGTGTAGCACGCCTCCCATTTGGTCTTTGTAGTCTTCATAATGCGCATTATGAGCTTTATAATGGCCTTTTCCGCCTTTCACTTGAGGTATTCGATTTTCTTGAAGTATTTCTCTTCCAACACTCCGCCGATGCCCTCCGTTAAGTAAACGGAATTTTCACTTTTATAAAACTCTATGCCGTCCCGTAAACACTTTTCGGTATCAATGTAGATTTTCACGTCACACGATTTCCGAATATACCCTGGGTTATTAGTAAGATGTATATGTTTTCTGTTCATGATACGCAAACCTGAGCTTTTAATGAGGTCCATTTTGTTACTGTAGGTGCCGTGAAAGATATCATCTGGCACTTGTTCCGGTAAAAGTTTCTGTAAATTTTCATTATTGACGGCGATAGAGTGACCCTGATTGGCACAGATGTAAAGTTGGCCGTTTATTTCATGCAATTTGAACCGCTGTTTGTTGTTCTCTGCCACTACTCGTTGTAAATCTTCAAGTGTCACTTTATTCGTTTTGAGACGATTATGATTGAGAATATCTGACACTAACACATTCCCCAGCTCATCGATGGGGAGTTTCTCCTTTATGGCCCCGTGACGAAGTAAGTACGACAAGCTCTTGCTGATTCTTGTATCTCTGTTTGACATGACTGCGTTTTGCAAACGGAATCTTGCACTTAAATAGATTGCCGTTTTCAGTGAGTCAGAATCAATGCGATGCGCTACTTGATCGTTTACGAGAATTTGTCATGCTGTGTATTTACAGCCCCAAAGGGGGCATTCCGATGATCCTTTGACTATGTACATATACGGAAAGGACGTGCAGGATTCGTATCGAGGTATGTTTGTTCTGTGTTTGTGTTCTGTGTTTGTGTCACTTGTTCTGATGCCCGGCATGTTGCCCTTCAGATTCCCTTTGCAACTCATTCCCCGGCATCTGTCACTTGTTCCTTTTTATTCTCCTCTCACTCATGTACCATTTACCTTTTCATCCTACCTTTTAATGGCACTTCCCTTCTTCCCTGCGAGACTTCCCATATCTTTCTTCCCCTGCTTGATAGTCTCGTTGTCTCCCAACTCAATGTCCTCGTGGAACTTCAACATATACTTGCCGTCATCTTGTCTCTGTCCCTGTACGATGTTCCTCTTTAAGAAATTACTGACCTCATTCAAGTTAGTAATTAACTCTTCGGTCTGTGGTGATTGAGCACCTTTATTTTCCAAAATACCTTCCTTTATCTTCAACCTAGCTGCTCTTAAAACTGGTTGGTCTCCTTGGAATGCCTTCCTGGTGGCTCTCAACGCCGTCCTGTATGCTTGTAAGGTTGTGGAACTCATAAACTGTATCTCTATTTGATTTCACTTTTTTCGTTTGGCTTTTTTTTTTCTTTTCTGTCTCACTTCTAGAAAAAACTGTATCGACGTGTACTTACCGTATTTGCAACCATATAGTGTACATTCACAGGACTTTATTTATGCTATTCTATATATCCAACACTTCCACTGAGTAACTTGGTAATCTGTTCTCCACCAGCTCAAACTTGTTTTGGATCAAATTAAGGTTGAAACTATTGAGTTCAAGCATTTGAATCTTGTAGTTGACATATTGAACGAAAGTATCAAGTAACTGTGGAGAAAGCTTACTTGACCCATTCAAATCGATTAAATGTTTGAGGATCTTGAAAGATTGTTGTGTGTTCAAGTTGATTAAGTGGCCAAAAAGCTGGTCCATGTCGTCTCCCTTGTCTGCGTGTGCTTTGAATTCGTCCGAAATGTCTTCGAACTTGAATTCTGCCAACCGATTAAGAATCATGTTGATTATCTTCAAGTTGTTCTGCCTGACAAGTTGATCTACTAACTCGGATATTGGGATGTTGGGTGTCACTGATATACAACTTTTGGTCAATTTGGGGTTTTCTAATTCTATGATGAACTTGAGTAAGCCCTTGCTGTATTGTTGTGGAAACAATTTGTGGGTTATCAAGTAGTTCAATAAGTGCTTAGGATTCTTCTTTTGGTTCTGCAACTGTATGCTATTATCTTCGGTATTCCTCTTGAGTATCTTCTCTACTAGCACATTGACAGCTTTGTTATCCACGGGCTTGTCCTCGGCTTCAAAACTGTAATAGCTGAGCTTGCACTTTCTGTTCTTGAAGTACGACAAGGTCTCAGTCTCGAACTTTGCAAGATCTTTAGAGTCGTACAACTTCAATAACTTAGGTATCTTGCTATCTTTCTTGGCACTGTAGTCATCTTGAATCAAATTGTTTAATTCCATGATATTGTCGGTATCCCCTTTAGGTATACCTTTGTTGAGATTGGTCAAAAGGTTATTCAATCCCACGTTGACATTAAGCACATTCAAGCTCAATTTATTCTTCTTGTTGTTCAACTTCAAGTAGAACAATTTGGTTTCAACACTGTTGTTAGTGTTGCCCTTGACTTTATTGATCTGAATGATTTCGTTATTACTATTTTCATCCAATGCAAACTCTTCAAGTAAACTGCCGTACTTGATGTTGATTAAGAACATTTTCTCGTCGTCACTGATCACTATTCTATCGTCGCTTGCTACTCCTAAGGAGATAGACCCACTTGAGTTTAATACGGATGATAAATCCACCGTCTTGAGGGTGTTCAATTTTTGATCGATTTTGGAAATGCTTTGGTCGGAAATCTTGTATTTATACACTGTGTTTTGGAAACTTCCAAAGATGCACTCTTCGTATTCCGTGGTGAAGATCAGCCCACCAATTTTGTATTTAAGCTCATCACTCTTAGAATTCTTTAATATGATAACATTATGGTCGTTATCCGCGTATACGACTTCGTACCCCTTTGGTTCTTGGGTGTGATTCATTATGTTTAACTCATGGTCTAGCGTTACAACATCTCCGTTCAAAAGCAATGCCGTCACCGACGTTCTGTCATTTTTAAGGTACTTCACTGCAGACTTGAATTTGGTTTCTTTCACCGAGTCGTCTGACCTATTGATGCTAACGAGCTTATATTGCTTTCTTTCTGTCACTCCCACAGAGTACTGTTCACCGTCCACCACCATACATTCAACCACACTCGATGGTGATATAGGATGACTCCATATTAACCGGGGTGTAGGGTATACCACGTAATATGAGATATTACTCTTGGAGATACCAAGGTGGATGGACCCGTCTTCCGAAACACTATTTTGAGTGGATCCTGAAGATCCGTTGGAGGGGATTACCACCCGTGACTTCAAAGGTAAGTCACTGACTCTTGGCAATGTCACAATAGGGTAATGGTCTATGAATGACATCCGTTTGTGTATATGAATTTAATGCTTGTATTTGCACCTCTGAAAAATTTTGGTGCTCTCTTCAGATGAGATGAGAATCTGTGTATAGTGCACGACTTTTTTATTGATAGATGGTTGCAAAAGAAACCGGGCTAGACTGGTAAGCAAAATTCCAGTACACAAAGGTATGTGATTTGATATGCTTTCATAAGCTTTTTGGAACCGGTAGGTCCTTTTTTCCTTTTTTTTTCGAAGTAATGACAATGTAATTTTTTTAACTTTGAACGAATACAGAGTAAGAGACAAGGACTTGTATTAAATCACCAAGATGAATGATGTGATCAAAAAAAGCGAGAACTTTTGGTTCGCCCTTATGGAGTACCCTTTTAAGATTTCTTGTTGTGGATGTTGCTTTGTAATCAGAAGTGTAGCTTGCAGGTAGCGATTTTCCTTTTAATTTTGCAGTAATTTTGTTTGCTCAACCGGTGATCGTGAAATTCACAAATAAATTTAAAGCTTCTTTTTAATAAACTTTCTATACTTCAGCAACCTTTGGTACAAACCATATGGTATTCAACGAGTTAAAGAGATGCCACCACCGGATCCAGACACAGACAAAAAAGGTTGTGATATTTTTTTTTCTTGTTGGTATTATGTTTGCTGTCAACTAACCAGTGCTGTGAGGCTGCTTTGATTGCGTATTGACGAAGTAGTTGTTTCGGGGAACCTCCAATGTCGTCGTTGACATACTTGTTTTGACCATTATACCGGTTTGTATCTATTCTAGAGCATTTTAAGCTGTTGTACAGTTCTCCAGCTCGTTCATTGTGGAGGTATTATGGCAGGGCAACAAATTGGCAATGATCTCACCAGCATGGCACCAAATGGTTATGTCAACTGAAAATAAATAGATTTTTTCAAGGAGGTAGTTGCAACCCAACGTTCACCACTCTTCTATTGTTTTCCCAACCTTTGCAAGTTTCCTAAAATGGTCTCCATTACTATATGGTTGGTACTGATAACACTTTGATTGCGGTTGAACTTATTCAAGTTTTCCACCAACTGGGAGAATGTTTCACTAGACAAGTCACCTGGGAGACACTTTTGATTCAATACAGCTAATAGACAACCATTGGTGTTCAACAACGCGTCATTAATGCTCATAAGTGCATCACATTCTTCCCCTAAATCTTTGAACTTGTTTATAAGGTACTTATGGGGCCCTTCAGACTTCAACTGAACCGATGAAAAAGAAGACACAGATGCCGATGTTGATTCATGCAAAGAGTCAGGGGTGTTTGCCTCGTTTTCCGGCCGGGGAGTAAAAAGTGGGCTTCCTTGGTAAGACATGGGGAATTTTGGTTCAGTGACGATGTATCTATTGGGTTTTTCACTTGTGCCTAAAAATTGACCCATTGGAGTTTGCAGATCCCTGTGAAAACTGGATTTAGTTCTAAAAGAGGGAACATATTCATTCTGGGGGCTTCTGGCTACAAGGTAATTGCCGGGGGGATAATTAAATAGATTCATGCTTGAACTGATAGGATACTGTAGATATGAAAAAATGCGTGTCACATTTTTGCACCCAAAAAAAGAAAAAGTTGTAGAGATAAAATTTACAAATTTATGAAAGATAAAATTTTTTTTATTTTCTATGTTAACCTCTATGATTATGGTTATATGCTAGTATACAAGGAAAACCCAAACCCAAGGAGTCAAGTAGCTCCTGATAAATTAATATTGATAAGATCTATTGTAAGAACTCATCGTTAGCGTAGTGGTATTCAGAAACAACCACTTTGAATTCGTTGGTTTCGGAGTTGTAACCTTCAATCTTGAAAGAAGACAAATCGTCAACAACGATATCAGCACCAGATCTTCTCACTTTTTCTGGGTCGTAAGTAGAACAGATACCAACAATCATGGCGCCAGCACCTTTACCAGCGGTAATACCGGCAGGGGCATCTTCAAACACCACAACTTTAGCATTAGAATCTTCGAAACCTAAAGTGTTTCTGGCGTTTTGGTAACCTTGTGGGTGTGGTTTACCTTTGGTGACTTTTTCGGCAGTGATGAAACAGTCAGGTTTGTCAATAGTTAATAATCTTAACCATTTAGTGGCTAAAGGTAAGGTACCAGAAGTGACAATAGCCCATCTTTGTTTACCATCAGCAGTAGCTTCCTTGGAGTGTTGGTCAAAAGCTTTGACTAATTCAACAGCACCAGGGATTGGTTTGGCGTATTGACCAAAAGAGTCAGGAATATCACCTTCCCATTGAGTGACTTGTTCTTCAATAGCATCTTCAGGAGACCATTTGGCAATGACATCGTAAGTTCTGCAACCGTGACTGGTCTTGATGATTTCTTCTGGGTTGACATGAGGTCTGGTTTTACCAAAGTTTCTCCAGAACTCAGAGATAGCACCGGTAGAGTTAACTAAGGTACCATCACAGTCGAATAAAGCAGCGTTAACGTAGAAAGTGGCAGGTTGTTTTTGAACAGTCATGTTTAATGTAATGAGTTGTGTTAATGAATGGATAGTTCAGTACAGATAGAGAAAAATTACGATGTGTAAGAGGAATTATCTGCCCTTTTATACTACGGCATATTAACAGATGGTGGTGTGAAGACGTGGGCCTCAATATCGGTTAAAAAGAAAGTTGCAAGCGCATTATACACAACTGGTGATGGCAGGATGCAGGAATGACGTTACTATTATGTCATTATGACGTTTGGTCTATACGGTAGAGACACGACACCCGACATTTCGACTTTCTTTTGGTGGTAAATTCCCTTATTACCCAGCCAAGCCAATTCACCGTTCCGCCCTAGTCTCGTAGTTGGCATCAAAACATACATGAAGAGGGGCCACACGAGGGGGATCCACAATGGTGTCAAAAAGCCAGACCATTTCTTGTCTATGACTATGGCAAAAACATACAAGTGACCCTCAACGTATTTAACATGTGCAATATCATGTCTGTTACCACGACCATAACTCCGGGTGGGAAATTTAGTAACCTGAATTCTAATACTAATATGTTTTGTCTAAATGTGGTAATAAGGATACTAATCAGTGGAAAATGTATTGTTGAAACTGAAAATTTGCACCTAACCAAAGAAGTTTATTTTTTTTTGTTGTTATTTTCTTTTTCCTTTTTGCCTTTTGTAACTTTGTCACATATACAATACACAATGTACACGTTACATTATGTTACAGGATCAAGGGGTTGATATAATTGTTGAGCATTACAAAAAAAAATTTAGGCCAAAACCGCCCTGGCGTCGGGTGATCTAGGGCAGACATGCAGAAAAATGGTTGTGAAAATGGTTGTGAAAAAATAAGGAGGTGTACTTTACAACAGAATAGCCGCAAAAAAAATTTGGGAGGTATCTTATCAGAAATGGGAAGAGGACGCAACACAAAACACAACCCGAACTGAGATTAGCTTATCCTTGTCTATCTTGTATCTTTGAGGGAAGGCGTGGTTTTTCTTATTGTAAGGAATTTCAAAAGCACGTTTAGTTACTTTCTTTTGTAGTGTCAATTTTCTTTTTCATAAAAGCCCTGTGCTTATGTAAGCGATGATTTCCACGGGTGTGAGGTTCAGTATTAGCATAGCTCTGGTTCTGAAACTTAGATCTAACCCCGGATTTGTTTGCCGACCACAGGTCGGTGTAGGGCACTGAAAGATAAGTTTTGCTGGGGGTAATCGTTGTGGAAGAATCTTTAGTGAGTAGTTTTGTGTAAGATAGGGTCTTTGTAAGCATTTTGGTGAAATAATCTTGAAGTTCTTTGAGTATGGTGTAAGAAGCTCTAGGGTCTTTGTTAGCATTTTCGTGTAAGCTATAAAGTTCATATAAAATTCTTAGTTCTCTTCGAGTGCAGTATGGTGGAAAAGTCTTAGGGTTATTATAATTAGTTTGGTGTAAGGTTCCGTAAGAATTATGCCAAGCAGAGTGTAAGAATCCTAGAGTTCATTGTAAAACACCTTTGGTGTAAGGTTCCGTAATATTTCGTAACAGTATACTTCCCTATCGTGTCAAACCTTTTCACATCTACAACATCTCTTAATACAAAAAGATGTTTATTATGACTCGTTACCTTTTATATATATGTTTATACAGATATGGAATTAAACGTTGATTTAGATGTAACCAATTCTGTTGGCAATGTCTAAAGCATCGTGGTCAGCAGTTAATCTGATGTAAGCTTTTTTGGTACCGTTTGGTCTAATTAAAGTGTTAACGTGATCAACATCAATTTCGTATAATTGTTTGACAGCTTGTTTGATTTGGTGTTTGTTAGCTTTGATGTCGACTTGGAAAACTAAAGTGTTACCATCTTCAACTTTCTTCATAGCGGTTTCAGAAGCAATTGGAGCCACGATGATCTTGTAAGCATCTAATCTGTCGTAGTGTGGAACGGATTTTCTGACGTATTTTGGAGATCTAGCTAATTTTAAGGTCTTTGGTAATCTGAAGGAAGTGTTAGTTCTAACCTTCAAGGATTTTTTGGCATTGGTACCTTTTAAAACAGCCTTTTTAGCGGATGCAGCAGTGTCTAGAGAATGTTAGTATTATGAAACAGTTTTAAATGGTTGCTGATGGGAGATGTTGAGTCTGATATAATAGGATGGGCTACCTCCTTCAAATTTTCACTTCTTTCGTTTGAGGAAACAGGTCATTTATGGGAAAATAGGGCCATGAAAGACAGCCACTTTCGTCTGTGTGACTATACCCACTTTTCAAACACATCTGGCTATTGGGATGACAAAATTTATGGTGTATAAAGGATTTTCACGATTCTTTCATGGACGACAAAACCTAGGAATTTCATGGGGGAAACTTATGAACAAACATTCTATATCATTTCAAACAACAACACAGACGGTCTGTGTGTACCATTCAGCTCTTATGTTAACTATCATTACATACTTGGAGCCATCTTTAATCGATATTAAATTAGTTATTTTTTTTTTCAAAAATTTCCAATGAGGTTTAATTTTCCTCTACCACTGTGCGAAAAAAAAAGTGAGAGCCCGCAGATTTGGCAAAAACGACGGTTTTCGCACGTCGCTGTGACGGCTGATTTTTTGAGTGTTTAGGGTTGTAACCCTCGCGTGTTAGATTTTAAAATATTAACTATGATATTCATGTGTATATATACAAGGTTCAAGAAACGACCTGGAATGGAAAACACAAACATGAAATCCAAAGGGGACGTGTCTTTTTATATGCATGGTCTAGTAGCAGGCAGCGGTGGTTAAAAAACTGAAAGTATGTGGCCCAGTAGCACATATAATGAAGATGCCCAATCATAAACGACGTAATTTCTTCGATCTGGTACCACCAAACTTCAACTTTGTGTCATCGGCTATTCTGACAATATGCTCTTTGACACGAGCACCTTCTCTTCCTTGTAAAGCAGACAAGAAGGCTTCTCTACCTTTACCGAAGTTCTTCAATATCAATTCTATCCTATCGTTTGGTGCCAATAATCTCTGATCCTCAATCATCTTGAAAAGTCTGGCACTGACCTGGTAGGCGGCTTCATACTCGGATCTTTGTGCTTTCCTGAATCCTAATTGACCGGCAGATACATGGAGTTTAGGGTGATGTGGTAATTGTAAGTAGTATAACACTTGTTCAGTGTAAGATAAATGGGGATTTTTTTCAATGAAATAAGGATCTTCTTCGACTGCCACCATAGTCAACAAGGTGTTGTGTCTGTTGAAGTTCCCGTATAGTTTCCATAACACTATGTTATTAGGAGTCTTTCTTCTGGAGCTGCTGAAACCCAGACCTCTTGGTGCGGCAACAGAAGCGGATCCCGACACCAAGTTTTGGGCGGATGGAGCCACAAGCTTCGATGTGGTGGTCGATATGAACCTGGAAGGCACAAGGACCGACGAAGCAGGCGATATCCACCTTTGAGACATCAAAGAGCTGAAGGACCGTAACGACATTGATGATAATGAGTTGAAGATTTTTCTCGCTTTTTTCACAAAGTGCGACTTTACATACACAGGTAAGAGGACGTAGACAGTAGGGTACTGGGCCCGCCACAAAAGCGCCGTAGTGGCAGATGAAGCCAAACAAGCGATGTGCTATGAACCCCTCCTTACACCAATTGGATTAGGATCGTTTCTTCACCGCTCATGTCAGGTTTTTGCAGTCTCGAGCCAGTCTCACACTCATACAGCTCTCTCACGCCAGTTTCTCTCAGCACAAAGCCATCTCTAGCACGGAAACCTCTCTCAGCATAACGCCTTCTCCCAACAACCAAGCACTCCCATTGCAACCCGCCACTCTCTTTGTGTCTGCTTCGCCTTGGTATGAGCTGGAACAAAAGCGTGCACCTACCACAATACTAGCCACACAAACAAAACAAACAATCCAGAATGCGATTTTGTGAGCGTGAAGAAAAAAAAAGTTAACCCGTCTAACAATCAACTTTACAAGTATCAGCACTTATTATTTTGAGCTGAATCAGGTTTTTTGACATTTGAAATTCTCGAAAAATCATTTATCTAAACCAATTAAGTTCATTGAATCCATATCCTTGTTAGTTAACTCCTCAGACGTGTTCTAAAGTTCAATCGTCGCTGTTGTTTATTTTCTTCCAAGGGTCCCTTAATCCAGAATCGTTGTTTAGCTGGAATTGCAATTGTGGTATCTTTGCTATATTTTTATCAAGACACAAAGTTGGAAAGGCAGTAACATCTTCTTTCCCTCCTTAAACTATTACTGACAACATTTTTTGACATCAATTGTTCAGACGTTTTGTTGCCAGCTTTTTTAGTTTCAAATTTCCCCTGGTGATAATTGATATTTTTGTTTTGAAAAAATTCATTTATTTAAACACAAATCAAAGTCGGGTATGCCACCTTCTATATCGGACGAGTACATCGTGAATGTGGTGGAGAATTCCACTTCCTCCGTTAATAAGATGATTGTTAAAGAATACAGTAAAATTGGTGAAGGTGCATTTGGTACTGTGGTAGAGGCTGGGTTGAAATATCACTACAACCAGACTCCTCAATTATCTGAAACTGAAGCCACTCAGTATGGCCAGCCACAACAACCGGCTGAATCACGGTCTGCAAATCTTGAATGGCTTGGTCCCTTTGCTATAAAGAGAGTGCCTGCTTTAACGGAGTATAAATCAAGAGAGTTGGAAATCTTAAGAGTGGTCAATCATCCTAACATCATATCTTTGAAATTCTTTTTCGATAAGAAAAGTCCCAAAGATAATGTAGTATACCAAAACCTTGTGATGGAATGTTTGCCTTCCAATTTGCAAAATGAAATCAAATATTATAGAAAGACCCAATACACCATTCCTTATACCCAAATGAAGGTTTACACTTTCCAATTAGCAAGAGCTATGCTATATTTACACGGGTTTGGTATAAGCCACCGGGATATTAAACCATCAAACATTTTGGTGGATCCTTCTCGAGTGTTACTAAAGATCTGTGATTTTGGTAGTGCTAAGAAATTAGAGCCAAATCAACCATCAGTGAGTTATATTTGTTCCAGATATTATAGAGCCCCAGAATTAATCATTGGATGTGAAGTGTACACGACAAAGATTGATATTTGGGGGTTAGGATGTGTGGTGGCCGAGATGTTTTTGGGAAGACCCATTTTCCAAGGTCAAAAACCAGAATTACAGTTAAAGGAAATTTCCAAGCTTTTAGGCCCCCCATCCAATTCTTTCTTTTTCAGGAATAACAGTCATTATAGAGGCCCCATGTATCAAACTAAACTGTTTAGTTGTACGGTAAAGGAGAGATTCGAAGAGATCTTTTCCAATTCCCCAGCAGAAGCAATTGATTTGCTTCTTAAGATTTTGGTTTATGATCCAGAATTAAGAGCTAGTCCTGCAGAAGTGTTAGTTCATCCTTTCTTCCGTGAACTTAAACGAAAGAATTTCCGAGTATACCCAAGAGACTCCAATACTCCAGTGGCATTGAACTTATTCAATTTCAGTAATTACGAACTTGAAGTATTAGGGCCATTGAAGGACGAGGTGCTTAAATCTGACGACTAATTATTTTTTTTTGATACATGTATAGAAAAGATGGTTGGCAAGGAACAAAGGCAGCTGTTTTTTGTGCCATACCATTTTATTTCTGCTATTCTTCAATTCTGTATATTAACTTTACGTTTCTTAATATTTTTTTTTCTTTTTAATACCATACTTTTTATGTGAACCTAAAGGGCCAAACTGTAACTGTATTCGTCTTCAATGTTTTGTGACAACCACAAAGTAATGCAACTAAACATTATGCATCCGTTACACACAATGTTACTGACACCCATACCCAAAGTAGGGAATCCCACTTTCTTCATCAAGAACTTCAAAATGAACACCATGAATGAACCAGCCAAACCACCTGCCAACAACGAAAACCCTAAGAATAAGATCACTCTAGCTGCCCAAGCATTACTGTTTTGACTGAAGAATGAAGACAGGTTGGGGTCGTTGAGCAAATTGGATTTTTCAATGGAGTTAACAATAAGCATACCGAATGTACTGCAAATATAAGGAATCCAATCAACAAATGTGATATGAATGACGGAAGCGTTGACGGTTTTTGAATAGATAGCAGCATCAATCATTGACCAAAAACCAATGGCGTATAATGCACCAGCCACATAGACTCCAATTGATCTGAGTTTTTGCAGCTTGGGCAATCTTAAGTTGGCCAAGTTGAATCTAAAAAGACTGTTGTGTTCCATATTGAGTGAGTTGTTTTAAAGGGAGATTTTAGTGAGAAATTTTGGTGATAAGCGAAAGTGCTGCTTTAGAGTGCCTGTACGCATAAATGGATTATGCTACGTTTACAAATGGAATCAAGTACACAAACACAAATAGAACACAAGCAGAAGAACAAAGTTGCTACTCTTACCATAAATTAAGAGAAAATTGGGCATCTCAGTTGACACTTGGTCCCAATTGGGACCACTGCACTTTATTTGTGATTACTGCAAAATTTCGTTATATTAGAATTCCGTATTCACATACTTATTGTTGACACTCATGACCCTAATGACGCCATTACGTCCACAAAAGGCCAACTTCTTTCCCCCCTCGTACAAGTCGACTTCCAATATAGCATCGTCGATTTTAACGTCCTTGTATATGATGTCTTTTGACTGAACGTTCCACACCAACAAACGGCCACTGTCACTACCACTTACGATCAAAGGATCCAACGTACACGTGACGAACTTAGTTCCACATATGAACTTCTCTCCTATAGGCTGGTTATCGGGTCCCAAGTACGTCTTGATAACCTTATTGTTCATATAGTCCCATAATCTTATTACCCCATCTAAACTGGAACTGAGAATGTACTTGCCGTTTGGAGAGTATTCCACGTACGAGATGGGCGGGTTCACCACGTCGTTGGTGGACGCAGTGGCAGTACCGTAACTGGAGCTGTTGAACACCAAGGTCTTTAAGCACTGGCCAGTTTCACAGTCAAACAACCTCATTAGTCCATCATAGGACCCACTGGCTATGATGGTGTTATCTGGCGTAAGGCAAATGGACGAAATGGGGTCTGAATGGGCAGCTAGGGTTTTAAGGTTCTTACCCGAAGACAAGTCCCATATGGTAATAGTCTCATCTGCAGACCCACTGATCAATATGTTACCCTTCTGGCTAAACTTCACAGTGGTCACATGATACGTGTGCTTCTTAAGGATCTTAATGCACTTCTCTTTGGAAATGGACCATAGTCTGACAGTCATATCGTCCGAGGCACTGGCTATAACGTTGGAGTTTATGGGCGAAAAGTCCAAATCATTTATACCTTTTGTATGGCCCGTCAATTCGCAAATAAACTCACCATTCTCAAACCCGTGTATTCGTATCACGCCGCTGGATGTGCAGTAGGCAAGAACTTTGCCATCAGGCGATATTTTGATCGAGTTTGTGGACGTGTTGCTAGGTCCTGTAATTTCATATTGTTGCGTATACAAGTCTGTAATTGGAGTGGTCATTTTCAACAGGTCCATTAGCGACAGCGTGGCATCCGGCGTGCTACCGATCGGTGTCACAGACGACACGGTAGCATGGCCATTTAGCAGTTCTATCTTTTGTTTCTTCGGCGTAGGTTCTACCATTACTGAACAAAAATAAACCGCAGGCCTGGAAAATCGCTGCGTATACAGGGGAGCGGGAGCGGGCCCGCCCGGCGGACATCCTACAAAGAAAGTCATTGGTATTGTTCATTACTACTCAAACTGACTAGGTTTCATTATTCTTCATTTCGTTGATCCAGGCATCAAACAAACTGTTCTCAATCTCATCGAAAGGATCGTTGGTTCTCTTGTACCAACCAATATCAGTGTCCTTGTTTGTGTTCAAATCTGAGGGAAGAATCATCTTTTGTAAAAGTGTTCTTGTTTCATTATCATCCTTCTTCAATTCCTTGAGAAAGTACTTAAAGTACTGACAAAGTAGAAGCTTGGTAGATTGGTTCTTGGAGTCATAGTTGAGAAACGTGAGTAGACTCATCAAGGTGCCATTAAGTTTGACTAAATTGTCGTACTGTTCAGTGGTAAGATTGTTCTTAGTCTCTATCTTGAAAAACGTCTTGTTGAGGATCTTATTCAACTCGGCCTGCACCACTTGAAGAAGGTTCTTCTGTTTGCTTGTCTGTTCAGTGAGATCGTGATAGCTAGGGGGTTTGGGGCCAGTAGTGGATCCGTCAGACGACACACAGGTGCTGCTTCCAGTAGACATTGCTGTTACACTGTTGTTATCCATGCTCAAGATGTCTTTTGCAGCAATTGGCAGCGAGCTTGAAATAGGACTAGGGTCATTGTCCTCCAAGTTTATAGTCGAGATGTCGAATTTTATAGTCTCTTCCTCTTCCTCACCTGGGGAATCGTTCCATTTCTTCTGGTTGTTCACCACCTCTGTAGGCAAGTAAAACTGCTGAGTCTTTAAGATATGGTTCTCCTGTTCCCACAACAATTTTCTTGTTATCAAACTCTTGACCAACTTAGTTTGTGTAGCTTCCAGAACATTTGCCTTAGAGATGAATTTATGCTTCAATAACGCCTTGGCACTCAACCGTTGCTTTGGGTCAATGACAAAGCATTTGGAAAGAAAGTCTTTGAACCCTGAAGAAATGCCTAACGAGTCTAATTCTATCAACTCGCTAAAGTCCTCGTCTTTCGTACACCTGGAAATATACCTTAATGCTTTCATGGGAGGATACTGCAGCTGCAAAGGAGGTTTGCCGTTAAAAAGCTCATACAAGCAACATCCCAAAGACCATATGTCGGCCTTGCTGTTATGTCCACCGTTGTTATTCAAAATCACTTCTGGAGCCATCCAGTATGGCGTTCCAACAGTAGTATTACGTCTAGAAAAATTAGACGATAACTGGGCACTAACCCCGAAATCAGTAAGCTTGACCTCACCCTTGCTGCTGAGCAAGATATTCTGTGACTTCAAGTCCCTGTGGATTTTCCCTTGGTTATGCAAATACTCCAATGCTAATAATATCTGTTTGGCGATTATCAGAATGATAGTCTCATCCGACACAGCGCCAGGACTCAATAGTTCAAATAACGAGCCACCGTTTACAAACTCCATGATCACCCACAACTTATAGTTCTTAACAAAACAACCCATAAACCGAGTGATTTGCGGGAGTCGGCATTCACTTATAATTTGAATCTCTTTGTTAATCTCGTAGAAGTCACTCTGGTCGTTCTCCAAGTCTATTTGCTTGATAGCCACTTCTTCGTTGGTGGCTTTCACTACGCCTCGATAAACCACCCCAAAACCACCTTTCCCGACCTGTTCACACACCTCCAACTCGTCAGCGGAGAATATTCGGGTGGTCATGTTTTAAAGATGCAAAATGCCGGCTAAATGTCAGATATAAGTTGGTGGAGTAAAAAATAAATAGGGAGGAAACAACAAAACACAAACTCCCAATAATGCAAGTAATAGCGACTGGTTGTTGGGGATTATACGTAACTATGACAAAAAGATAATGCAGGAAAGTTGCCAGAAATGGAGTTCGTGTCAAACTTTTATAATAGGTAAACACTAAAAATGTAATTATACAAAGCGCGGATTCCCAAAATAGAATAAATTATATTTATTTTGAAACACCTTTTTTTAAGCAGATATCTTTCCATGAACGTTGGGCGGGTATTTGGCAGGTTTGTGCGAGTCCCGACGGCGTTTTCTGGCAGGAAGGGCTGGTGGTGCCGGAGCATCAGTCAGATTTCCAGCGATTCGGTGACAGATGTGCTATTGGCCAAATCGCTATCTACCAATAAGTCCACAGATGACTTCATCAAGTGCACCATTTTCGATGTCAACGGCAATATCGTATCACACGCCAGGGACCACCGAAGGCAGGATTTTCTCAAGACGCATAACTTGATGGCGCGTGACTTGAGGAAGATCTCCAAGATCGATACGCCCCATTCTGCTAGTTATATCAACTTAGAAGTGGTGCCTTCGATTGTGACCAGATCCGATTGCATATTGTTGAACTTGTTGAACATACGAGGCGTGATCAAGGCGGACCAGGTCATATTGTTTGATAATAAGAGCCCAGAGTCTGGTATTTCCGGCACTTCTAGAGCCGGCTTGAACGAATCGTATTCTCATGGCACCTTATTGAAGGAGATGCACGAGTCTTTGAGCAGACCAGGCGAACATCACCAGTTGCCGTACGAATTTCGAGCGTTAGAGGCTATTTTGAAGCATGCAGTGGAAGGGTTGAGTTTGGAGATGAAGGTTCACCTGGAGGCATTACGGAACTTGTTAGAGGGTCTTGAAGATTCCATCGAAAGTCACCGGCTTCGGTACTTGTTGATCCAGTCGAAGAAGATGACACAGTTCTTGAGAAAGGCCACACTTTTGAGAGACTCCTTGGACGAAGTGTTGGATGATGACGATATGTTGAACTCGTTGTACTTAAGCGAGACCAGAGTCGGAGACCACCATCAGGAAGTAGAGTTGCTTTTAGAGTCTTATTATGTGACATTGGACGAAGTGGTCCAGAAAGTGCAGAGCCTAGTCTCTCAGACTAGAAGCACCAACGAAATTGTGAACATTATCTTGGACTCCAATAGAAACGAGATGATGCTTTTGGGATTGAAGTTCGGGGTCGGGTTGTTATCCATGGGTATTGCCCTTTATGTGGCTGCCCTCTACGGTATGAACTTGGAAAACTTCATCGAAGAGACAGATTTCGGGTTCCCTGTGGTTATCACATTGTGTACCATTCTTTTGGTGGTGTACTTAGTGGTCAGCGTGCAGAGATTGAGGAGAGTGCTGAAAATTACTATGACGGGGACGAAAGACGATAAACGTTGATTATATAGACTTACGAATTCACGACAACTATTTGCCTTATCTTCACTTTTTCTTGTCGCCTTCAAACTCTATGTCTATTGCCGGGGCCAAAAAGGTGCCACTGCTTGTCCTCTCTCTTGGAGCTTGTTTGGGAGTCAAGTTGCCAAGTGTGGGCCCAGAACTAGACCGGTGTTGGCTCTCAAACATTTCTCTTGGGTCATGGCTCGGAGATGTGCTTGGAGAAGGTGCTGGTGTTACTTTCGTACGGAATGGTCTCAACGAAAAGCTATCTGATGGGGCAAGAGACATGGGGCTCTTCATGTGGTTGATATTAACGGGCATAGCTCTTCTGGGGCTGGGTGGGATGACCACCTTCTTCTGTAGTCCCAAGTTGTTCTTTTCCTGCTGCTTTTTTTCAAGGACAACCTTTTCACTGTTGACCAAGTTGTTAAAAAGCTCACACCTGACATCAAGATTAAGAAGGTCTTGAAGTAATAAGTTGTAGGTTCTAAGTGGAGGTTTTAAGCCACCAGCAGATTTTATGGGCGATGGCCGGAATATCAAATGAATAAACGGCACAGCTCCTATAGTGTCCATTGCATTTAAGTCATTGGCTGCATCTTTCAACTTGTCCTTATCGATTGGAGACTTCAACTCGCTAGGAATATCATCAGATAACCCAAAGCTCGGAATTTGACTTAAGGCGTAGATGACACTAATATGCTCTAGTATAAACAACAAGGAGATAATGTTGCTTCTTGGAATAGAACTCACAACCTTGATCAACTCGGTGACAGTAGATTTGGTAATTTCTTTTTCGTCAAAATTGTATATCTGCACCATAGAATCGTAAATCACGCATGGGATCAACGAATCTGCTATCTCGAGTAGCCAGTTCTTGAAGAAGTTGATTAGGATTTCAATTTTCTCTGTCTGCAAGAGTTCCACAATTTGCTCAATGACGGTCTGCTGTACCAAACTTTCGTTCGACAACGGTATATGATCGGTACTAGTGGAATTTATGGTTTGTATGATCCTCTCCTTGAGCCTCCAGTAACTTTGATGGTTTATAGGTGCCTGCCATGCTTCCCGTAACTGCTGTGGTTCTGACTCCTTGCTTTCGATTACCTTCATATATTGGTAGATGAAGAATGGAAGAGAACTGAAACTGAGAAGGTGGGAATCCCTATCGGTTTGTCTCATCTGTAGCTGCAATGGAATATCTTTGTACAAGTTAAATTGAAGTTTCAAGTTCTGGAAGTTATTGTTGGCTTGAGTGGTGCTATAATGGTTTTTTTGAAAGTTTTCTGGTGATAAGATCGATGGGGAGTAAATACCAGTACTAAAAGTATCAATTAGACTCTTAAAGTCATTTTCATAGTTGGAAGGGTCATTGATCGATTTCATTAAGGTGGAAGCAAAATCATGGAGCCTTGTAGTGGAATGTAAAGAAAAATTGTACACCACTTCCAGAAGTTTGGTCAAAGACTGATAGATCAATCCAATTTTCATTTTTTCGAATTTTTCAAAGTATTGTGTCTTATCGAAAATTTCCTGGTCCAACAAGAACTTCAATTCGTGAAGATCATAGTACTTTTCATTGTATTCTTGCTCAAGAGCGGATAGTTTCTCCTCATAATTAGTGTGTAAAATCGACAATTTCATCGACTTGAACATATTATTGAACTTCTTGGACGTCTGATTGGCCATTTCATTCATGGCCTTCTGGTCAATAAGTCTTTGAGTTAAAGGTGTGATGTTTGGCGAATTGACAGGGGTCTTTTCTGAAGGATAGCTTTGTCCCTCTTCTGAACCAAACTTGGAGATGTAACCTGCCAATTCTGACCATTCAAACCACATATTTTCACTTTTGAACTTCTTAAATCCTATGAGACTAGTGGCGGTGATCAACTTCATATCCAAAAGACTCTGTCCAAAACGTTCCATGTTGAGCCTCGTGGGGTTCAACTTGAAAGGTCTGCGGTACGTGAGGAATTTGCATAACTCGTCACTGGAGAAGATATTGGGGTTCTGTCCCGGTAAGGGGAACGATCTTTTAGTGGTCTCCACACGGGTCATAGCGTCTTCAAGAAAAGCAGACAACTCCTTTTGGCTTTTCAATTTCACTGGTCCAAGAAACAACGGGAACTGGAACTCAGAAGTAATTCCTTCACTATCGCTTTCAGGATCGGAACTATGACTAGAAGTGTCTAATCTGTGGGACTCAGTGTCATTGCTGTAGGAAGTGTTCTCTTCATTTACGGAACCAACACTAGTATCGGCCTCGGCGTCTTTTTCTGCCTCTGATGCCAACTTGGCGGCATGTTCGTTGTCTGCAAATTCCTTAGCTCTTTGGCATTCGGTATATTTGGTCTTCAAGATCTCCACGTCAGCATATGTAGCAATATAGTCATTGACCAAATCGTCAAGTCTGTCCACATTGTTTCTGATGGACGCTTCGTGATGCTTGATGAAGTCGTTTATGCCCTCCAATACCTCTCTGTCGATAGTGGACGCTAGACTCATGAGCGTAGTAGCTTCGGCCCGCAATTCTTTGGCATACATGGTAACAGGCACGGCCATTGTGACCGGCGGATCGTCCAGCACAGGATCTAGACCACGCTCCAGAGCTCTTTCAGCAGCAGGACTCTTATCTGCACCCTCCTGGACCTCCTTAGCGGCATCATTCAGGTTTATGTCGCCTAACTTCCGGTGCGTTTGAGAAACAGTTCTGCACTGCAATAATTGGGTCTTTCTGCCACCCGAACCCTCCACGTTCACCATCAGTACGCCATAGGGCACTCTTAACGGCGACTCCATCGTTTCTGAACCAAACCCGGCCATAAACTGGCTGTTTGCATGATAGTAGTTCATGTACTTGAACACAACTTGTCGCAACGCATGAAGCTGTTTAAGCGAGATATTTGATTGCGTTTTAAGGCTAGAGATCCCCGTAGTGTAGTCTGAAGACCAGTACAGGTTCGAAAACCGGTCCGACATCTTCTGTGAGTTTTCTTAGGTAAGCAATTGGGAACTGGCGCAAAGTTCTTGTGTTGATAGTAACAACAAATGTGTTTTTCTTCATGATCTCAGCGCGGGACATAAATAAAAAATATACCGCGTGCCATACTAAAACCAATGGAGGTAGACAGCCACCAATTGGCAAGAGAAATAGGAGATGCCGAGCAGGACATACGAAGCCTACAGCAAGAGATCGGCACACTCCAGCACGAGCTTCTATTGGTGAACGGGACAGTGCTGAGTCTCGAAAAAGACATAGAGCGAGAAAGGCTTGAGATCAAGCATATCAAGGACAGAGAAACCACAAATAAAAACACATCTTATGATGAGTCAGATCCACCCATAGTGCAGCATTCGTACTTTGACGACTCAATCGGCCATTATTTCAAGACAGGGGAAGATTTCACGCCACGGGTGAAGAAAATCGACTTGAATGATCTCGCCTTGGGCATCTCTCAGAGCTCGAAGAAGCTTATAGGACTACGAGAGAATATCTTATATGAGAACCTATACAGGCTAGGAGGGATCACCGCGTTCCCCTTGAACACACCAGATCTTTTGGGGCTAAGGTTTGACGCTGTGGGGCCGTCTGGGGTTGAAAACAGCGCTGCAAAGTTCCAGAAACCTCACTATGTTATTCTACGCAAGCAAATAAGCATGCACAAGTCAGGCAACAGCGGGTTCAGATGGATTGTATACAAGCACACGCTTCTAAACAGCACCGTGAACAATATTGTGGCGGAAGTGGATGCAGCGGGGTTCGAAACCGATGACGATATCGATCTTTTTGCAAAGAAAGTGTACCGAGCCATTCAGCTAGGCATTATAATAGAAAGAGTGGTCACCAGTGCATACAGCATAAAATTCCGGGACATTGTGACGACATGGGACCGCACGGGCCAGCCGTTTGTGTTCAAGAAAATAGACTCGGATAGACTTACGAGAATAACGTTTAGTTTTAATGCCAGAGAAGATGGGTTATCGCTCCTTACACTTATTCTTGATGGTCCAACTGTCAGTGAGGTGAAAGCAGACGGTCTGTCGTTTGACGAGGAGAGAAGAAATGCCCTTCATATCGTCAATATGAGATTAAGAGGGAACAGCATCACTGACTTGGATACCCGGCTCCAGTACTGGTTGCAAGGAGCCATAGAGAAGAGATTAATATGACATAACCGACATCTCTTCTAAGAGATGGAATATCCGGGGGTTATAATCTAACGTACTTTTTTTTCTTATAAAACATCACAATATACTAAAATGCATTACCAAAGCCAGTACCGGTAGGTTGGTAGCCAATACCCGTCATATTGGATCCCAATCCGGCACTACCGTTTGTAATCATCAAAGGTTGATTCGTTGGAGTATCTTCCTCCGATTTTTCAGCGTCTTTCCTCTTTTTGTAATCACCGTACACTTCGTTAAGCAACTTTTGGTTTTCTGCAGTAACAGAAATCTCGTAAGGCTTGATGAAGTTGGCGAGGTTGTGTAACCAGGATAATTCAATGACATAGTCATATTCGATTATATCGTAACAAGTGTACAATAATGCAACAAAACATTCGTGGTTACCAGTTTCCACAAAGTAGTCTAATAACTCGTGTGCAATCTTGGTAGATTTAGACACGGCTGCCGTCTTGATCAAGTCGGACCACAATTTATCGTTCTTCAAGATCGAGATGGCCTTGCTGAACTTCTTGTTCTTGGTGTACAAAGTGGCAGAAATTTGTCTGAAGAATATTATTTCGTGGTTCTCTAATCTTTCAGCCAAATCCAAGGAATTGAATCTGTTGTAAGCTTCATTTTCAATAGCCTCTTTCAAAGACTTGTAGTCTTCTTCTTCGATCAACAAATCGTGGTATGCACCGTTGACAATAGAGTTGTTTTTTTCCAAGACACTGATCAAGAATGGCTTGATAAGTGGGAGATTGTCAGACTTGACGAACATACGGACAACTCTTGGTAAGTCCAATTTAGGTGCCAAAACAGACAATAAGTCCACCAACAACGAAGGGTTCTCATTCAAGTAGAAGTTGATAGCTTTGTAGTAAATTTCCAAATTTGGAGCCTTAACCACAATCTCTTTGAATGACAAATGGTCAAAAGCGACTTCAGATTTTTCAATCATAGTCAAAGCAGCGTTGTCCCATTCTTCGTAGTGACAGTATAAGAAGATCAATTCAGGATATAAGTGAGCTTCTTCACAGGCAGTCAAGACCTTTGGAATGTTAATTCTGGACCAGAATAATTTCAAGTGCTCCATAACCTTTTCTGGGTTGTACTTACAGTACAAGATGGCTAATTCGGTGAACATACCCATGTGTGCTCTTTCCAAACTTAACCCGTTTTCAAACAATGAAATCAATTCATTGAAGTAACCGTTGTACTCGTAAGTTCTGACCAATTCAGGTAATTCTTCAGCATCAATGATCAAGTTTAAACCACAAATTTGGGCCAATCTGAACTCTTTGTTTTCAATACAAGCAGAGTTAACTTGTTTCCAAACATTGATGTTGGATGCTTTTCTTGCACATTCAACAGCACCTTGGTAATCTTCTAAGTACACTAAAGTTGTGGCCAATTTGGAATACTTAGACACATTAGAATACAAAATCTTTGCACCTTTGTAGTTCTTAGCTTCAAATAACTTGTCACCAATAGTTTCCAAGTCAGCAACATTAGGACCAGTAACAAAACTTTCAATGTCTTGTAATTTGTTCAAAGTAGCGTAACAGTTGATAAGAGCACCATCAATAAGTGGTTCCCTCAATGTTTCTCTAGCCATGTCTAAGAATGGAATCAATTCTTCTTCCTTACCCGCTCTTTCGGAGATTTCAATAACTTGTTCGAAGTTTTCTGGGTTCTTGGATTTCACATAGGATTCAATAGCCTCTGGAATTCTTAACCCATTCAATTGAGCAGTACCCAATTGGTACCATAACTCAGAAGTGTCATATTTTTCAGCGTACTGTTCACCTCTGTCTAACGACATGATATCTTCAACCAATACCTTCATAGCATCGGATCTTAATTCGAATCTGTCGTAGATTTCAAAGGCTTCTTCGTACAATTGGGCATCAATACACAATGGTGCAATTTCTTGAGGATCATACTTGTCCAACTTTTCAATGTAGTTCATAACACGAGAAGGATCAGCTTTCACGGCAGTCAAAATCAACAACCCTTGTAAGGAAGTGTTGTCATTGAATGGAGAAGGTTCTAAAATGATCTTTTCTAATAACTCAATCAATTCTTGAGGTAAATCATTTTCCATGAAGGCTTTGACAGTCAAAGAGATTGGTTCTGGGTCATCTAATTCTGGAATACCAGTAGAGATAACTTGGTCAATCAATTGTCTTCTGTGAATGTTGTCGTCACTCAAGACCTTACTCCATAAATCGAAGTCAGATTTGGCCAACAAGTATCTGGCTTGGTACTTGTACATCTTGTTCTCGTTAGTGATGTTGATCAATTCATCATCGTTATTTCCCTTGGAGTAACAAATGTAAGCTAAGTATGGATCTCTCTTTTCACAGTACTTACCGACCACAAGAGTGTCGTAGTTACTGTTCTCTTGTAAGAATTTTTCTGGAGAGTTGTTGGAATCAATGTAGATTTTGGCCAAAGTGTTGAACACCTCTTGATCATTAGAACCACCTTGCAAAGTAGCTTCCAAGAATGGCAACAAGATCTTCAATCTGTTTCTCTTTTCAACTTCACTGACCAACTCTTTGATAGGAACCCTTCCAATGACAGAGTTCAACAAGTTCTTGATAATGGTCTCATCACAATCAACGTCTAATAATCCAGCAACAACTTGTGGGGTGTTAGCAGAATTGACTTGTTGGACATAAACTTCAATAAACTTGAAGTACTGGTTTTTGTACAAGTACAAGATCAAATCATGAACAAAGTTGAATCTGTCACAGACAATTATCAATGGTAATTGGTCTTCTAACTTGAACTCCTTCAAAAAGTTCTTAACTTTTTCACCATTGTAAACATTGTTGTCTCTAACAACTCTTTCAATTTCTTTAGCTTGATTCATTTTGGCAGCACATTGGATGTATTTGAACACAACATCTGGTTCTTGAGTCAAGTTGACAATAGAGGATAAATAGTAGTATTCACCTTCAGTACACTTGTAATCTTCAAAGATTTTAATCAAAGTCAATGGACCGATCAAATCAGAGTATTTGGTAGCAACTTGAATCACAACTTGCAAGTTTTGTTGCATGTTATTAGATAACAATTCCTTGATACAAGCAACAGATTGTTCAACGTTCAATTGACCAAAGTAGGCCACTAACCAATCATTTGGTAATACATTGGTATGAACAATAACTCTCTTGATGTCTTTCAAGTCATCGTAGTGTTCCAATGCTCTTTGGAACAAGCCAGATTTTTCACAAAGCTTACCGATACTTGGTTTGTCGTAGTGACTGAACATGTTGTTACCCAAGATAGCATCTGCAACTTGTGGGGCATGTAACAAGTTGATTTCCAAGACTTTGGTTTGCAAGTGACCTTCAGCTGGCGAATCATTCTTCAATGCATCTAACAAGAAAGCGGTACCTTGTTGGATGTAGTTCTGAGAGAAGAACAAATCAGCAATGTTTTCCACCTTGATATTAGCATCTGAGGACAACAAAGAAACAGCAAATTCACTGGCCTTATCCGGGTTGACTCTCACCAAGTTTTGGATAAGGTTAGTGTAGTCAGGAGAGTATCCAACCTTTTGGCAGTAAGGAATAATTTTGTCAAATTGACCTAATTCTGCCAAACAGGAGACGACCTTGATGTGAACATTACTTCTAATGTAAACAGCCAAAGCTAAAGTTGGATCGCTGTAAGATTTAACAATATCACCCAATTCTTCTGAGGAAGTCAATTTGTCTTCTTTCAACCATTTTTCGAATAAAGGCTTTCTGTCTTGCTGCAAGACAGGTTTGGCCAATTCAATAGATTCATACTTGTTCAAAGTACCTCTGTCCAACAATGTAGAAAAGTATTGTAAGATTGGAGAAATTTGGCCCGGAGCAGGGGTGATATGCTTCAATTTGTTGATAGTATCTGGGGTACGCAACTGATCGGATGAAGCAGCAACCTTGGCTGCGTTAGTGTAATCACCTTGGTTCAAATAGTTTTGGAACTGTTGATTGAACAAGTTCTCGGCACCTGGGAATCCACCACGAGAGGAAAGAGACAAAGCCAAAGATACGTTGGACAATTTTTCCAACACATATGGAACGATCTTCTCCCTGGATACCTCAACACACAAGACTTGACCAGCTTTGTTAATGGTTATTAAACCGGTACCATCTTTGTATGAACTAGCAGTAAAGACGGGATCTGCAGTAATTCTGTTAACAAATAAGTTAGAGCCGGTTTCCATATCGTATAAGTGGATGAAACCGTATTTGGTCAAGATGTAAACGATTCCGTACTTGTCAGAAGCTTGCAAACTTATAGGGAAATCATTTGCAGCATCAGGTGGGAAGAAGATATCCACAGACTTCTTTGGGAAAGCAGGGTTACCGTCGACGTGGTCAATTTCAATGATGTGCAAATTACCTTGGCCTTGAGCGTTCTTGTTACCCACACAGAACACTTTAGTAGGATGATTTGCGCCAGACAATTTGATTTGAGCAAACTTGGACACATGACCTTCGATGGCTTGTGACACGTTTCTGGATTTGGAGTACAATTGAATGTGACCAGCGATTCTACCATCTTCTTGGGCAATACCATTAATGGCAAACCAATTCAAGTCAGGCTCAGCAACAAAATTGATGATTTGGGCATTGCTCAAGCTATGGTGTCTATCAGTCAACTTGATAGGACCGTTATTGGTACCATCAAAGACATTCCAGTAGTACACGGAAGAACCAGTGATAAGACCCAAATATTCATCATTCAACCATTTCCAGAACACAACTGGTTCGTCCATGGTGAAAGATTTCAATCTTTGTTTAGAACCAAGATTGAAGATTTGTATGGTGGTCCCATTGGCTCTCAAGGAGATAACAAATTCATGTGGGTGCATGATAGCGTTGTCAGCAGTCATGTTCTTCCTTGTGACTTCGTTATTGTTTTGCAAATCCACAATTGCCACGGTGTTACCAGAAGCACCCGATTCTCTGACACAAACGTAACGGTCAGACTCAAGGGTAGTGGATTTGAAGTCAAGGGAAGTAGGTTGGATACCCACTTGTGTAAGTTGGACCAACTCCGTGAAATCAATTGGTATATCAGACATTCTTTTGGAGTTTGACAATTAACTGGGGAATAAACGGAAAACTTTCGAAAATAAAAACTTCAAAATAAAAATATCAAAGTGGTGGCAGACAACTTGACGGGGAAAAAATAAGCTGCAACACAATGAATATCTATCAGGATCTATAGCAGTGACAATTAACTGTTGAAATCTCAGGGAAATTCGAGATCGAAACTATAGGCAATTATCCCGTAAAATACAAACAAATAAAACACACGAAATACCGCAATAAAAAGCTCCAGCAAAAAACAGGAAGAACCGGATTCGAATGGAGATAGACTTATATCAATGGATTGAGGTCAATTGAGTAAGTACAATATAATTATTGCTAATCGTTGTGAGTTTATTGATAAAAACAAAAGTAACTTTTGGATCGTTGTTCGTCGATTTTGGAGGATGAATGATTTGGTGCGACCACTAATTGGGAAAAAGGGGGTCGTGTATTGATCATAATGAAAAGTCGTGGACGAATCATCGAGAATGCTATTTAAAGTACCTAACAAAGGTGGGGTGAAAGCCTTAATATGACTTTATTGGAGCACCTAGATAGGAGGTTTCACTGCTGCAATGGAGTCCTCTACGATTTTGTTCGAAAATCCCGTGTTACTGAGCATATCGTAGGCAGATTGGTGTTGTAGGAGGTACTCTTTGACATAGCTCCATTCACTGCCGTACCATTCGCCTGACATCATTGATATCAACAAGCTGCGGATATTCTCCTTCTTTGCGTCGCCGGTTTCAGCCCTCAAGTCGAAAACGCCGCCTTTTTGCTGCCACTCGACGAGCCAGTAGCCAATTTTCCGCATGGCTACTTTGCAGTACTCTGGCGTGACATAAAACTTGCTAGCTGGTGCATTTCCACAGATTTGCACTCTGTTCTTCCAGGCAATGATCGATTTGGCAAGAAGCGACACCTTGTCTATGACATCTGTGTGTAACCGCATCTGTAGCTGCGACATGGTAGCCAACCGGTGATTTCGTATAAACGTGATAAGGGAGTAGATGTAGCCTGTAATCTCGTGTGACTGGTGGATATAGGGAAGAGCAGCACGAACGCTTTGAAGCGTCTCCCTATACGTCAAGTTTGTGCCGATATTTGGTGTAGTAGTGGCATTAGCCTCCTTGGGTGCAACATAGAACTGGGAGAACCAAAACTTCTCCTTGAGCCTCTTATAAAGCAACGGACTGGCCCCAGCGTCCTTTTCAATCTCAATTATAGTCACCACACACGAAAATTCTGGCTTGTAAACGGTTCTTCCATCGATGGTGACGTACGGCTTGGCTTCTAGTCGACTACGATTAGTGTCACGGTCGTTTAGCTGGTCAAGAAACTCGCTGAGTTGTCGCTGCACAGCACCGCTGCACTTTTCCATGTTCCGTAGCACCACTACTTCGCTTAGGTAAGCGAGTTGTTCGTCGTCGACGGCCTCATTGTGCACTATTCTTGGGAGTATGTCTTGTACTTCGACTTGAAGCAAGTCTACCTCCACCAAGGTCCCGAATTGGAGCAACGTTAACGCTCGGCGCAAGGCTAAGAACGCACTGGAGTAGTCGAGCGTGTGCACCACAAACCGGTCGTTGTTTAGGAGTGCCAAAGACGTGGCAAAGACGAGATTATTCATACTGAGTAGTGATGATTTGATAAAGATCAAGTCGCAAACATCCTTACACCAAATCCTCACCAAAAGCCACTGCCACTGGAATGTGGTAGGCGTGTGCGCGCCAAACTGTCACAGTGCGGTTACTATTTCAGGAAGTGACACAAAGCCAAAAACAAAAGGCAAATACAAACAGTCCGACGCGTAAGTTTTAAGTGGTTTCAAAACTTTATAGAACAGCAAAGAAAAAAAAACGAAAATAGAGGCTTTGTAACGTAAATTGTTGGCAGCACTGAACCGCACGGGAACAGGCCCGAAAATTGGCACATTATTACACCCACTGGTACCGGTACTGGCCCAGAAACGCGGTTATGCATTGTTCTCAATTGGGAATTGCCCTAGCTATTTATGGTATGCTATAAAACACACTAATATCTGGTTTTTGAGACGTGCTAAGCGTGCTGGGGTACTTTAGACGTTGCTGTCTGTGCCCGCTCACATACTCATCCGTGCACCTACACCTATTTGTTAGTGTTCATCTGTGTCTTTCTCTCTTTCGAATATCTCTATGGCTGCAACCACCGCCCTAAAATTGACAGCATTTGCGCAAGAGCCTCAAACCTGTTAAACACGCATTCATTAATTTTTCATGCCAAACCATAATTGTACACGTCCTGTCTATAGACTCATTGAAGAATCCTCAGCCGATTGTGTGCTTGAAATTCTCTTTGTATCTATTTTGTTGTGGGCAGAATTGCACATATAGCCAGTTTCAGCCAAGTGTTAACAATCCAGAAAACCCCTACAGATCTAAACATTTTTCTTATAGTGAGAAAAAAAATAAAAGTAGGTCGTCAAAAAAAAAAAACCGGGAAACTAAAACAAACATTAAAGTCAAACGCATCAAAACTGGCTTTTATTTTGTTTGGAAAAAAAATTCACCATTGACCCAACGTCGTCCTATAGCATTCCACAACCACAGCATAACTCGGTTCAACTTATTCTAGCATGGATGGCAGCAAACTCCAAACAATCCCCAAGTTTCTAAGATCAGAGCCGTCGCCTCGAATCCAGGATTCGGCATTTCCTCCTTTCAAAATCGAACACAGGTACAGAGGTGTATATGAAAGAGCAGGATTTGATGTGTACAAGGGCGATCCCAATAACAGGTATGCAAATAGAGGAAGAAGTGGCAATTCGACACCCAGAACACGGGCCGAGTCCAGCTTTTCATCCAACTCCAACCACTCGGTGATATCTCCTCGCAACCAGCAGTTTGAAAGGGGTTCCTTTGACAAACGGGCCTTGAAAAGTGCAGAGAGTGTGAACCCTTACGACAGGCCTGTCAATCAAGTATACCCTAGCTCCAGAAACAAGAGTTCTGGCGATATTTATACCCAGGCTTCCCGTGGCAGTGGCAGTGGTGGTGGAACGCCCACCTCCTATAGTTTCAGGAACCAGTCGGTGCCCAATACCGCCGTCGCCACCACATTCGATCACCCTAGAGAACCGGAAGTGTTTGACCATAACAAAAACTACCTGGGGGCCACAGTGGTGCCTTCCATTGAAGACCATAAACAAGACGCATCCAATTTGAACGTGGACCAGGTGGTCAACAAAAGAAGCTCCTCGTTCAACTTCAGTCCTTCATCGGCTTCACATAAGAACTACATGGGGTTGTCACTTGACCTTGACGGCCACTCCCAAGACGCCATCGATGGCGCTCCTTTCACTGACGACACTGCCGATGAGGGTAACGAAACCAACCCATCGAACAAATTTGATTCTTACGACAACGGACTCGACGACCAGAACCTCACGTCTGCCACGTCGCTTCGCATGTCCAATGAAATAGACCAGGCTGCCAGTGTACAGACAGACGAGCTTTTGGACACTCCAGAGAGGAGAAGACAGAAACTCGACGGGCTGAATCCACACACGGGGCCTGTCGATAACTCTTTGGTCAAGAAAGAACGGTTGTCTGCCGCATTGGTAGGCATGCACAATGACTATAATGAACCACACTACAAACAGAACACTCAACCTCAGTTCCATATAGAAGAGCCCCGATTATCATACTCTGAACAGCCACAGAACCCTTATGGGGTGTCTAGCCAGTTTGAAACATTTAAACAGGAACAAGAACAAGAAAGCAATAACTTGAACGTGGACTATCAGAACTTCTTGAACGGATCCAACCCACAGAACCCTCGCCAGAGTAATCTTTCTATGGTAAGCTCAATTATATCGAAAGAGTCTCGGTATTCTGACGAAGAAGATGCCGAAGTGCAGCAGGAGTTGGAACGTCAATTGGAAAGCTTGAAGAACGGTGGAAGTTCTGAATTGCTAAGTAACATTTCAAGGTCACAACAAAACCTCCTTGGACCACAAAGTCCTGAAAAGAACCAGAGATTTGAAGACCCTGAAAGTCCCGTCAAAGAGACACCAAAGGCCGTTTCAGATCTGCCATACCCTACAAATTTCCCCGAAGAAATCGACGATATTGATAGTCCTGCCATAGGCCACGACGAAGAAGTGCCTATTTCACCAGAGCAGGCTGTACCCACATTTAACATAGCACCAAGCACGCCCCCAGAGGCAGACATCGAGTCAATCGAGTCAATAAAACCATTAAGTGTGCGCCATTCAAAGATAAAGAACACTTTTGAGCTCCCAGATATCAGCAAGACTCCCAAGGTGGCAGGTCATACACAGTTTGTGGACGACGAACTTCCCGACGTTCAGAATACCCCACAGGTGGAAGAACAGGTTGATCAAATGACACAAGGCCTTCAAGAGGTCAAGCTTCAAAGGAAATCCGTTCCTGCTTTCAAATATCCATCTGGTTCAGGACCATGTAGGGCTTGTAATCAGCTCATATCACCTGAAGGGAAAGGTCCCAAGAAAGCAGTCTATTCCAAAACAGGAGAATTGACTGGACAATGGCACAGAGAATGTTTTACATGTGCCCATGAAGAGTGTACGGTTCAATTCAACAAGTCTGTACAATGTTATGTTCTTGATGACGAAGCATACTGTTCTCACCATTACCACCTGTTGAACCACACTCTCTGTGAATTATGTTGTCTCGGAATTGAAGGAGAATGTATTGAAAACGAATTGCTGCAAAAATGGCACTTGCACTGTTTGAGATGTTTGAAATGTAACAATGTGATAAATTCTGATTACTACTTAATCAATGACGGAATTTACTGTGATCATGATGCAATCAACATCATTTCAGGACAAGACGTCTATAATGACGGCAATGGTAACACCAGAAATGGGTTGACCACAAATGATAAAGTTGAGAAACGGAGAACTAGATTGATGCATATTGATCAGTACTAGATTCGCAGCTCTGTATTTATTTGAATGACATTAATGTACACATTATAGATTAACATAATCATCAGTAGTCTCTGTAAGATCTCTTATTGGAATCTAAATCCAACGACTTGTCGTCATCGTGATCTTCAAGCACCATAGTCGGTACGTCAGTACGTTTTACGGGCGACACGGTGTACTGAGTAGGGGATCCTTTAGAATTTAAAGGCTCGTGCGAACTAGTCGACAACGAAGGCTTGGTCTTACCTGACTGGACACTTTCACCGTCCATGTCTTCTTCTGAAATCACAAAGTTATCGGGATCGTAGTTACCGGGGTCAAAATCAGCTGAATCTAACTCCACATTACCGGCCGAATCGTCATCGCTAAAATCCCCAAAAATCATCTCACTATAGTTTTCACCATCACCAGTGGATCTATACTTGTGTAACCGTCTCTGCATCTTATGGTATATTATATAAGTGGTCAGTGCTGACGCCACACCTGTGATCATTATAGTAACAACATCTATCACTCTTTTAGCGGTGGTGTTGCCCTCCTCGCCTATATCTTTCAATTGGTGTCCCACGAATATGTGAATGAGCAATTTCGGCGACGTGATAATGGACGCAGCCAAGTATGTCAATGGATACAATTCGGGAATGGCCGACAATGCTCCATTGGAAAGGGAGTACGGCAAGGGACACAACCTGATCAATACTAAAAGCAACAAGCTGTGATCTTGTTTGATAGTCTCGGCAAATGCCTTGAACGTGTCATTGGACTCCAAAAGCTGTTTGGACTTGTCTTTGAGCAAGTACCGAAACACCAAGAAAGAGCCAAAAGACCCAGTGATAGAAGCAGTGGCCACTAAAAGCCACCCACCTCCTATCCCGTACACCATTCCTGCCAACATGGATAAGGGAGAAAATCCCAATAATGGAGGGAAACCCACAAAGAAAAGAAGCGTGAAAAGCAATGGGAGCCCGAACTTCATGTCGGCCCATTTATCTGCTAACAAAATCAACAATTTGATAAGATAGGCATGGAATAAAGCAAGAACCACAAACGCTACCGCAATAAGGACCATTGCCAACCATATAAGTACCTTTTTTACTGAGGACTGCGTTTTGTACCATTCAACACCACGGTTACACAAATCCAAATACTTGCGTGCCGCCTCCTTGAACGAGGCCACAGGGCTCTCCTGATCATATGGTGGAGGTAACAGCATCAAAGGTTAATTGTTGTACACGAGTGAAAATAATGATAAATGATGGTTCGCGGTGCAAAAAGCTGCAAAACAATAAGGGCTTCGACCAAACACCGCGACGGCCGCCGCCATTTCCGTGCGTAGTGGGAGTAGTGCTCGCGGTGCAAGGAGGCACGGTAGTCGGACCCGTTACGTAATCAAAACCCGAAGTTTCCTAACAAGGCTCATCGGCATAAACTGATTGCCGTTGAAAACCAGTAACAGGGACGGAAACGACCGCATTTTTAAACTTTAGCAGCATAAGCGGCCACGGAAAGAACGTATAACCGTCAACTCAGCTGTGAAAATGCCAAAAAATATTGTAGCTGCAAATACTCCAAAAACATGCAGCCATTTTCCGCTAAAAACTGACATATGCAAGCACCTGTAAGATCGCCGGTGGAACCAAACATTTGCTTCAGCTACCGGCACACTAGGCTCGTTTTCGGGTCGGTCGGCACTAAATCTTAAATTCACTAAGAAAACCCTGTTTTGTTTGCAGCTAGTGGTCCCGGTTGAGTGCAGTTCCGAAGCGAACTCAGAAATAAAAATAAAAAAAAACCACTTTTGTTTATAGTTTCAAAAATTTCAAACGTAAAATTTCTTAGTAACTGACCTTTTTTCTTATGAAAGCTTCCACCTTCATTGCGTCGCTACTATCGGTAGCCACTGCTCTCGCATGGTCGCCATCAGGAGGATACGCTCCTTCCAATTCCACATGTCCCGATAAAGATATCGTTCGTGTAGCAGATAGTTTGTCCTCAGAAGAAGCAGAATGGTTAGAAGACCGGAACCCAATCACGAAAAAACGGATCACTGAGTTCCTCAAAGACTCCAATTTGACCGACTTTGACGTCGACGAGTTCATGGACGACGTCAATGACACCATCAAGATTGGTGTGGCTTTCAGTGGTGGTGGATACAGAGCCATGCTTAACGGTGCCGGTCAATTGTTGGCCCTTGACGACCGGTTCGACGACTCCAACGACGTCGGTTTGGGTGGGATTCTTCAAGCCGCAACCTACTTGGTCGGGTTGTCCGGAGGAAACTGGTTAGTGGGATCTGTGGTGTTGAATAATTATACCAGTGTCAGTGACATTCTTGAAAAAAACAAGATCTGGGATTTGGAAAACTCTATCATAAACTATGGTGGCTGGAATGTAGTTAAAGCAGCCAAATACTACTATGGGATCTACGATGCTTTGAGTGAAAAAGAAGACGCCGGGTATGAAAGATCTATTACCGATATCTGGGGTAGAGCCTTGTCATACCAGTTCTTCTCTACCTTACCCGATGGTGGTGTAAACTTATTGTGGTCCGACATTAGAGACATTGATGCTTTCCAGAACCACACCATGCCTTTCCCCATAGTGGTGGCAGATGGCAGAACGCCAAACACTTACATCATCAGTGGTAACTCGACGGTTTTTGAATTCAACCCATTCGAGATGGGTTCTTGGGACCCTTCGCTTTACCAATTCGTGGACGTCAAATATTTGGGGACTGAAATGGAAGATGGGAAACCTAAAACTGACACCTGTGTCAGAGGGTACGACAACGCCGGGTTTGTCATGGGTACTTCATCTTCTTTATTCAACCAGTTTATTTTGCAATTAGGCTCCGTGGATCTTCCTTCTGTTATATCTGGTATTATCAAGAAGCTTTTGAAATCTGTCAGTAGTGATGAAGACGATATTGCTATCTATGAGCCCAACCCATTCTACAAAACCGATGCAGGTAGAATCACTTCTATCGCTAAGAACGATACCTTGTTCTTGGTTGACGGTGGGGAAGATTTGCAAAATGTTCCTTTGCAGCCATTGCTTCAACCACAAAGAGAAGTCGATGTCATTTTCGCATACGACAACTCTGCAGATACTGATGAAAGTTGGCCTAATGGAACGTCTTTGATTGCCACATACGAAAGACAATTCTTACACCAAGCCAACGGAACTCTTTTCCCTTACGTTCCAGATGCTGCCACTTTCAGAAACCTCAATTTGACGTCTAAACCTACTTTCTTTGGTTGTGATGCGTCAAATTTGACTTCTCTCAGAGACAACTTGACTGACTCCGACTACTACCCACCATTGGTCATTTACACTGCCAATAGACCATTTTCTTATTGGTCCAACACTTCCACTTTCAAGTTGAGCTATGACGAAGAGGAAAAGAGGGCCATCATTCAAAATGGGTTTGAAGCTGCTAGTAGATTGAATTCTACCTTGGATGAAAATTTCAGAACTTGCGTGTCTTGTGCTATTATCAGAAGAACCCAGGAAAGAATGAACCAAACCCAAACTGAACAGTGTAAGAAGTGCTTTGAAGAGTACTGCTGGTCCGGAGACTTGGACTCTAAGTCTACGCCAGGTATTAACTTCACTTTGACTGGCACTACCGACGGTGATGGATTACTGGGCCTGAACTTCACTGGTTCTGATGGTGGAAAGAACAGCAGCAGCAGCAGTAGTGACGACGACGGAAACGGTGACGGCGATGGGAAGAAGGACGCTGCTTCTTCTCTCCAAAGTAGAATCCAACTCACCATGTACATTGGCTGGACTATTCTTCTTTCTGTGTACCTCATTGTGTAGTTTAGATTACGTAGAAACTAAAAAGAACAACACCACAGAAACACGATTGTTCGTGCTATGTGTTGTTTTCCTTTATGCTACTTATCATTACCTTTTATGCTATGTATCATTCGTCGATGTATAATTTGTATGTATCATTTGCAGTCTATTTGTGCTATGCATCATTTGGCCGCACTATACATCGCATCCCCATACAAAAATATAAATATCGCGTATTGTTTATATTTTCATTCCCTTCCACTTCACACATGAGTGATTCCGAAGACTTTTCTGACGACTACTCTGACCAGAGCGCCAGTGTTGAGGCCTCTGACTTCTCAGATGGCGACTCAGAAGTTGTAAGTGTACCCAAACCAGCTTCAAAAACAAAATCAAAGGCTCCTTCCAAGGCAAAATCTAAACCATTGTCTGATTCGACTAATATTACTTCTATGTTAACCAAATCGAATGATTCGAAGTCCGGCTCTTCGACACCAGCGTCATCGTTGTCGTCAAGCACGGCAGGTGCCAAGTCTAAGTCTGCGTCAGACCAATATCAGAGATTGTCCCAGTTGGAACATATCTTAAAGAGACCTGATACCTATATCGGATCTGTGGAAAGAACACCCATGGAGATGTGGTGCTTTGATGCTGCTACTGAGCAAATGGTGTACAAGGATGTCAGTATTGTGCCTGGTCTTTTCAAGATTTTTGATGAAATTTTGGTTAACGCTGCTGATAACAAGATCAGGGACCCTTCAATGAAGAATCTTAAAGTCAAGATCGATCCAGAGAATAACCTAATTGAAGTAATGAATGACGGGAAGGGTATCCCAGTTGAGATTCACGACAAGGAACAAATTTACATTCCAGAATTGATTTTTGGTAATTTGTTGACATCCTCCAATTACGATGACGACGAAAAGAAAGTTACCGGTGGTAGAAATGGGTATGGTGCTAAATTATGTAACATTTTCTCCACTGAGTTTCAGCTAGAAACTGCAGATGCTTCAAACGAAAAAGTCTACAAACAATTATGGAGTGGGAATATGTCTAAGGTCCAAAAACCTAGAATTACCGCTTTGAAATCCAAAAAAGAGTACACCAAGGTCACTTTTAAGCCAGATTTGTCAAAGTTTGGTATGGATTCATTGGATGAAGAAACTTTGTCAGTGTTAAGAAGAAGAGTCTATGACTTATGTGGAACTGTCAAGGACTGTAACATCTACTTGAACGACAAGAAATTGAGTATCAAGAATTTCAAGAGTTACGTGGAAATGTACGTCAAAGCTATCAAAGAGAGAAATCCAGACTCTCAAGAAGAAGAAGAAAAGAAATATCAAACTATTGTTCATGAAGTATTTAATGATAAATGGGAGATTGCTTTCGCTGTTAGTGACGGTACATTTAACCAGGTGAGTTTTGTAAACTCTATTGCAACCACAAGTGGAGGTACTCATGTGAAATTCATATCTGACTCGATCATTAACAAACTTATTGATTCTGTATCAAAGAAAGAAAAAGGGAAGAAGAAATTGATGATTAGGCCGCAGGAAGTCAGAAACAATATGTTCTTGTTCGTCAACTGTTTGATCGAGAATCCTGCGTTTACTTCTCAGACAAAGGAACAATTGACAACGAAAGTGAGTCAATTCCATAGTAAGGCCAGTGACAAATTGGTAATCAGCGATTCTTTCATAACAAGAGTGTTAAAGACTTCGATAGTCGATAAGATCAGATCAATTGCCAACGCTAATGAAGATAAGGCCTTACAGAAGGCAGATGGGTCAAAGAAATCTAGGGTCAAAGGTCAAGTAAAGTTGGTTGATGCCAATAAGGCTGGTACAAAGGAGGGTTACAAGTGTACTTTGATCTTGACAGAAGGTGACTCCGCCTTGTCCCTTGCAGTTGCAGGGCTTACAGTTATTGGAAGGGATCATTACGGTTGTTTCCCCTTGAGGGGTAAGCTTTTGAATGTGAGGGAAGCTTCAACTGATCAGGTTAGTAAGAATACGGAAATCAATGCCTTAAAGCAAATTATCGGGCTTCAACACAAGAAGAAATATACCCCCGAGAATATTTCTCAATTGAGGTACGGTCATATTATGATTATGACAGATCAGGATCAAGATGGATCACATATTAAAGGTTTGATCATTAATTTCTTGGAATCAAGTTTCCCTGGTCTTTTGGAAATTCCTGGATTCTTACTAGAGTTTATTACACCAATCGTTAAGGTTACCATTAGTCAAAGGGGTTCAGGTAAGAAAGTTATCCCATTTTACACTATGCCTGAATTTGAGAAGTGGAGGGAAACCGAAGGAACCACGTGTAGGTGGAAACATAAGTACTATAAGGGTTTGGGTACTTCTGATGCGTCAGAAGCTAGAGAGTACTTTGCTGCCTTAGATAAGCATTTGAAACAATTCCATGCCATTCAAGGTGATGATCCTGATTTGATCGATTTGGCATTCTCAAAGAAGAAGGCTGATGACAGAAAAACTTGGTTGCAAAACTATCAACCAGGAACCCATTTGGATCCTGAATTGCAAATCATTCCTATTGGAGATTTCATTAATAAGGAATTGATCCTATTTTCAATGGCAGATAACGTGAGATCCATTCCATCTGTGCTTGATGGTTTCAAACCTGGTCAACGTAAAGTATTGTTTGGTTGTTTCAAGAGAAATCTTAGAAGTGAAATCAAGGTAGCCCAATTGGCTGCTTATGTTGCTGAGCACACTGGGTATCATCATGGTGAACAGTCATTAGTTCAAACTATTATTGGTTTAGCGCAAGATTTCATTGGCTCGAATAACTTGAATCTTTTGAAACCAAATGGTGCATTCGGTACCAGAGCTGCTGGTGGTAAAGATTACTCTGCTGCTCGTTATATTTTCACAGAAATAAATGAGATCACCAGGATTATATTCAATCAGTTGGATAATGGGATATTGAACTATGTCCAAGATGATGAACAAACCGTGGAACCAGAGTGGTACGTTCCTATCATCCCGATGCTTTTAGTCAACGGTGCAGAAGGTATTGGTACTGGGTGGTCCACTAATATTCCATCTTACAACCCTAAGGATATTGTGGATAATCTCCGAAGACTCATGAACAATGAGCCACTTGAAGAAATGGTACCATGGTACAGAGGTTGGGAAGGTGACATGGAAATGCTTTCAAGAGACAAGTTCAAAGTTAGTGGTAGAATTGAGCAATTGGATGATCAAACATTGGAAATCACCGAGATACCTATCAAGACCTGGACCAATAACGTTAAGGAGTTCTTGATTACTGGGTTAGGTACAGATAAGCTGAAGCCATGGATCAAAGATATGGAAGAACAGCACGGTATTGGCATTAGATTTGTGGTCAAGTTGAACCAAGAAGAAATGGCCAAATCATTAAAGATCGGGTTGTTAGAAAGATTCAAGTTGGTGTCCAGCATCAATTTAACAAATATGGTAGCTTTTGATCCAAGAGGAAAGATTAAGAAGTATGAGTCGAGTCTTGAAATCTTGAAAGATTTCTACTACGTCAGATTGGAATACTACCAAAAGCGGAAAGATTTCATGAGTGATGTTTTACAGAATCAATTGATCAGATTAACTGAACAGGCCAGATTTATTAAATTGATCATTGACAAAGTGATCTCTGTATCGAACAAGAAGCGTAAAGAGTTGATTGAGGTTTTGATCAAACACAAATTTAGAAGATTTGACAAAAACAACAAGGCAATCAAAGAAGAAGCAGAAGTTGAAGACAGATTGTTTGTTGACGAAGAGGAATTGGAAGAAGAAGAGAATAATGCCGATATCAGTGAATTGAATGTAGGTAATATCACCAGAAATGACGAAGAGGAAAATAGGCCCGAAAATGTGTACTTGCAGTATGACTATTTGTTGGGTATGTCTTTATGGTCTTTGACGAGGGAAAGGTATGAGAAGTTACTAAAACAAAGAGATGACAAAGCAGAAGAGTTAAAGGAATTGCTTAAATTGACAGCCAAAGATTTGTGGAACAGAGATCTAGACGAGTTCTTGGAAGCTTGGGACAAGTTCTTAGAGAGAGATTTCCAAATGAGATCCAGCACCATTCCAACGAAAGGTACAAAGAGGAAAGCCAAGAGAGTCAACGAACCCAAGAAGAAAATCAAAGTTGAACCCAAAGAGACCACCACTAAGGCTGCAAAAATAACCAAACAAGAACCAGATACCAAAGTTAAAAAAGAGCCAGTAGTCAAAACAGAAACTGTACCCGAAACCAAGAAATTCCCCGACTTTTTCTCATCGCCTAAAACCAAAAAACCCCACAAGCCAACAGTTGTGAGTTTATTCAGTGATAGTGAAGATGATGAAATTTTAGGTACTAAGACCCCATCTGCGGATCCTTCGCCAATGTCCCAAAAGACGAAAAATATAAAGATCGATACATTTTTCAGCAAGGCACCAAGCACTTCGTCTACACCAAAAGCCAAAGTAGCCAAGCAGTTAGAGGAAGCAAAACCAGCAGCAGCACCTAAACCCAAACGGGCCAAAAAAGTGATTTCATTAAGCGATGAAGAAAGTGACGAACCATCAGACGCAATGTCAGTGGACGAAGAAAGCGAAGACGTCAGCGAAAGTGAGAGTGAGGCCGAATTCAGCGACGAGTCCTACGACGAGTAAATTTTTTTTCGCTATATAAATGATAAATGTATAATCACATCAAAAACTTTATTTACTACTTTAACCGTATAAAACAATGCATAATTTGAAACACGCATGATATAAACCATGTAACATATGATCAGGTGGTTTATGCACGGCAGGCTGGGTTAAAAAAATGAAAATCTCGTATTTTACGATCCGAGTCCTTTGTTTGCGAAATAAAAAAGAAAAAAAAAACACAGGAAAAAAAAAAAAAGAAACCCAGAGGCGGTAAGTTAAGCTTTGACAATAAAGTCACCAATTTCGAAAAAAATGGCAGATTATATAAACGGGGAAAATCCTAAATCGGTTTCAGATAATTCATCTTCTATCCCCCATCCACAACTTTCGCCATCGGAATCGCTGGCCACCACATCCCAGTCTCAATCGTCCAGATCTCGAACGGTCAAACCTAAACTCGCTAAACCTGATACCACTACAGAATCTGTGGTCAAGTCTCAGCTCATCCAAGATCCAGTAACTCATCCAGAAGGCCTAAATCCCCTGTTAGACTTCTCCTCTAGGCCTCCAAGTACTTCTTTTCCAATTCAATCGCAGCCCGGATTCCCTACACAGCTTGATCTGTCGTTGGCCCAAGACCCTGCTTATTTCCTAACGCCTAAGCCGTCCCAGTCGTTGCCCCCACAGCAGCCACAACAGCAGCAGCCACTGCTACAGCAATCTACAATACAAGTTCCGGTCCCACTTCAGGCTCCTTTAGTGCAGTACACCCTGTCACAGCCTCCCCAATCCTCTCAGTACCTGGTGTATCAAGGGATCGATTTACAACAGGAACCCGGTTCATTACAATCTACTCCTTCAGTGTATCAAACGCAACAGTTACACTATCCTCCACCAGCACAGTCGCCCGTGCCTGAAGTAAAAGCTAAAGTTCCTCCTCAGATATTACAGGCGCAGAAACTGAGCATGCAAGCCACACCCAGCAGTTCTATTTCTTCAGCTTCCCCCACTACAGCTGCCACTACCATGTCTGGAAACCCCATCCACCAACAGTTCTCTCGGAACTACGATTACCAGTATAAGCAGCAGCCAGTTTTGCCGCAAATCGGCCCGGTGAATCAGCATTATAATCAACAATATTATGTTCCTAATGCTCAAACCACACCTTCTGCTGCCACTGCTGTTCCTGCAGCCGGTGCCCCACCCATGGTGAACTTAAACGTCAATTCCACGCCACCAACGGTGCCGCAAGGTGCTACAGGCAGATTTACTCCCCAGGAAATTCAAACTTTGATGCAATTATTAAGTACTGGTGAAAAATACAAGTGGAAACAAATTACTAAAGAGATTAACCTGATCACTTCTAATAAAACGCCAGATGGCCACGGAAGTGACACTTCTAAGAACATAAGTCCCACCTTCGTCATCAAACAGTACCAGTCATTGTTGGGATTACCTAATAACCAAGCTTATTTCGGATTCCTTGGTAGTTCTTTACCTTACGTGGTGCATGGTTGGGATGCCGTTGATGAAGTGGATTAGTCTTGGTACCAGGTGTTTTTTTTTTATTGTAAGTTGGTATTTAGTTCTTGGTCCTTATATTTTGTGTATCTGTAAATGTAAAACTATGTTATTATTCTTGTTGGATACAGTCTTTACACTCTGAGCCATCATTCAAAGTATAGTTTTGGTGTTTATCCACATGACCTAAATTCTCTTCAGGCATGATCTCGTTTCGTACCAAAACCTTCAAGAACTTTGAGTCTGGGAACCCGTCGTAGTACCAAGACTCTGTTTGTGGAAGTGTGGTCTTTTTCATGCGTTTTTGGTATAGTATTTTGGGGTCTCCATTTTTGTGGAGTGTCACCTTGAAAGTCCCAGGAGCGTCGTTGTTTGGAATCAAGGAGATTTCGTTTATCTTGCCGTCAAACGTCTGAAGTAGTTCCTGCAAGTACCACAAGGCACGAAACTGCCATTTGCATTTGTTGCAGTATTCAATAGATATCTTTATAGTGTCAGTCATACTTTATTAGTAAAAGGCAGCACAGTTTTCTATTTTCGCATAATCTATAAAATATATAATACAAAAGGGTTTGTTTCGGGACTAACGAGAACACATTAATATACAAACAGCGAAGGCAAAATGTGGGCCTCAAAGTGCCATGCTTAACCAGTCAAGGTTATCGTCAGGCACATATTCGGAATTGAGATAATTATCGTCCATCTCATTAATAGGATGGAGATCTTCCTCTCTTTTAATTTGCACCGATCCTGGGGTAGAATTATTGGTAATGGGAGTGTTGGAGATTCCCAACCCAAATGAGCCGGATAAGATCGAGGAATTATTGGATTGTGAAATGTGGCTGGTGCCAGCAACGCTTTCATTGGCCTGGTGAACACTGCTAGAATGGCCATTGGAGGTAACGCTATTACTGAGATTTGTGGGCGTATTAGATCCAGACCCATTGGCACTGTTGGGGATATTGACTGGTTTCCTTTTTCTAGGTGACTTTTTGTCTCTTTCCTTATCAGTGGTGACTACAGAAGTCGGGTTCAAGTCATCTCCGTCTTTAATTGTGATTTTTTTAGCAGAGTTGGAGTTTCTCTGTCTTTTTTTGATGACATCCGTCTTTAAGCTTAAAGGTCTCACTACCCCATGCAACTTCAAAAACAACCCACAAGCATTACAAAGTGGCTGTCCTTCAGGGTTCCTTCTCCATAAAGGTGTGGTTTTGGTATGACAGTTTGTGCACGAAACATTCTGGTTTTGTAAATCATTGGGCCCACGACCGCCAGAGTTCCCATTGGTAGGAGTATTATTGCCAGTTCCTTCAGGGCTATTGGATTTCATCTTTTTGGTCTTTGTTCTTTTCAATTTGGGCTTAAGTGACAAGTTCATATCGTATTTCTGGTCCTTGTTGAAGGTTTCAAAGTAATTGGAATCATCTAGCGCCGAGGGGGAGTTGTAAATGGTGGGTAAAGAAGAAGAAGCTGGAAATGGTGATGTTTGTGACAAACTTTGGATATAGCTGGATTGCATGGACATATCATTGCTCGTTACAGCTGACAGCGACATCGGGCCGGTGCTTTTAGGAATTTGGATATGTTTGGCTGTGGGTATGGACGTCAAACTCAGGGTATGGTGTAAAGGATTTCTAGGGGGGTTAAGGTCAGTCAAATTTACCACGCTATTGTGATGGGAATGGTCGTGGAACTCCATATCCTTCATACCAGACGAGATCCCGAAATCTTCAAGGTCTAGTGGCTGTGGATGCATATTATCGTTGCCGTTGTGCAACAGGTGTGTTTGGGAAATGTCTGTGGAGTGTGGGAAAGGGTTTTGTGGGATATGTGAAGAAGAAGCAGATTGGGAGTATGTGTCGTGGTCATTGGACCGATTTTGGTACTGGCTTGATTGCAGGTGGTCCACAAAGGCATCAAACTGGGGAGTTCGGTGGTTTATTTGACTGCTGTGATTGCCTGAAAAACTGTTACTATAAGAATGATGAGATTGTTGGTCATAATGATCGAGGTCAAAATGGTTTGATGGGGTCTGTTTGTGGTCACCACCATTGGAAAAATCGTCAAAGTCTTGGAAATAGCCATGGTTAACATCAGGAGTTTTCATTTCTGAATTATGGAAGAAGTCATTGGACGGGAACTGAGTCTGGTTATTGATAAACTTGAAGTTTTTACTATATTCAGTTTGTTCCTGGCCCATTTTTTTGATATGAGCTATGTAATCGAACTCCTCGGCAGAAGGATCTAATACCGGTTTAGATCTGTATTTTTTGAAGTTAATGAACATCATTCTCCAAGTGAGGTTTTCCATTCTAGCTTTATAAGGTAAAGATTCTTTTGCTTTATTATAAAGTTTCCATACTTGGTTTGTTTTTGCATCATCATTAATTAATGAACTGATAGTATGTTCATTTTGTTCATTCATGATGAGCTAAGGGGACTATGTTGGACTTTTTGGGATCTTATCAAAAGATATCAAAGCAAAATTAGAAAAAAGTAAAATGGTAAGATAATGGGAAGGGTGCCGAAACTTTGATAGTGCACGATAGTCAGGAACAAATGATAAAGATGAAACAAAATGGAAGAATAACAAGAAGTGAAAACAAAAAAGTGGTGGGACAGCTAGATTCTTAGGACCAACCAGCGAGATTATACAGCTGCGATATTCTGATTAAATACTGAACCAAAGTTTGGAATTTTGTAAAACTAATGTTAAATTCTGCTGATTTAAGGAATTGAGGGATTGACCAAATTTGTTAACAAACAGCGGACAAACAAGACGTAAAAAATCGGTAACTTAGTCGTGTTCTGGCACAATCAAACCAAATAAAAATGTCGTGAATGCACAGGGCACAAAATCTAAGATGTCGTTGCAGCACTATCAGTGAAAGAGGTATGGCTAGTTTTGGTCCCGACTTCAAAGGTTTAAACGTGTTTTGAATTGGTTGATACGAGAAGAATGAGATTCTTAGCCACGCTTACAGTTCAGCAAATTAAAGGTAAGTGTACAAGAAAAAAATAATCGGCGTTAGCTAATTCTCGCTGAAATGATAACGAGTAAAGGTTTCCTTTTCGAGATGAAATTGTTCCAACGTTTTGGAGACTGAGATAACTTTGTGTTGTACTTTTTTACTACGAGATAAATAATTTTATGGCCGTTGTCTATGTAAAGTTTGGAGGATGAAACGACAAATAAAAGTTGTTATTTCTATGGGGTTGGTAACAATTGTCTAGGGGTGCAACAACAAAAAAATGGGCTTGTGAAGGTGGCAGGAGTAGGGAGACATTTTTTTACTTTGCTGCAATTCTATTGGACTGATTAGCGTTTTTTATATGCACGCAAACGGTGGGGCCACGCCCCGCGCCGTTGATTAAGACAGATTCTTTCCCAAAGGAACAATTATCTGGCAAGGAAAAAATAATCTGCAACAAAAACCATTTACAATAGATTGAATGGGCGGCCATAATAATTTCCAAGCCGCTTTCGGCATCGATTCCTATTTCTAAGGCCCGGGACAATATCCAATACCCAAACGACATTAGGTATTGGGGCACTTAACATCTTTAGATATAGTATTATTGCGGTGTTCCTATTCTTGTCGTGTATTTACTGCTCCTCGGTAATAATATCACTTTTATCAGCTTTATGTGCAAACTTTTACACTCGGTTTCAACCTTAAATTATGCAACGGTAACACAAACCGAAAAAGGTGTTTCACAGCTAGGCACTAAATGTCGTCTTTTCCCCGGTGAAGGGACTATTTACCCAGATGCAAGGATTATGCGTGCCCAAAACAGATACCCAGTGATGGACCGCTAATATATGCCGTTTTCTGCCACCAAAAGTACGCGTCTGGGGAGTTTGGTGCCTGTGCACGCTTCTAGTGGCATTTTAAGGTTTGTTTCTAGGCCCTGAGAACATTCCCAATCTTTTAGTGCAATCGGGGCTTTGGTGCACTGTTTGTCAAAATTTTGTGTAATTCTATTTGTAGTTTGTAAACTTCTCTCATCTGACTTGTTGCCGTTTTGTCTGTGACATTGCTCTTCCCTGCCACACACCCGAGTCCACTGAACCGTGTTAAATATACTATGTTTCTATTTTTGCAGTCAATGGCCGGAAAAATCGAGGTCGCAACTCCAAGATGTTCCTCGATATGATCTGTGTTTTTCTTTCCTTACTAACGTCAGAAATCGGGGCTTTGGATTACTTTGAATTTTCCTTGCAAGTATGAGTGGTTCTACAGAGTCAACACCGCTCCTGGGCCTAGCGCCTCACTACGGCTCCAATGATAGCAGTCAAATAAGACGTCCGGGGAATCTTCTGACAACTATAACTCAAACTACAGAATCTCAACTGATAGCGACAGACCCTGTTAAATCTGACAAGAAACTCAACACTTTCAACGGAGTGTTCGTTCCAACGACGCTAAACATCCTTTCTATCTTGATGTTTTTAAGATTCGGGTTCATCATTGGCCAGATGGGGATACTAGGCTCGTTTGGGCTTTTATTATTGAGTTACTTGATCAATTCTTTGACTGTCATGTCCATCAGTGCTATCGCCACCAACGGGACGGTCAAAGGCGGTGGAGCATACTATATGATCTCGAGATCCTTGGGGCCCGAGTTCGGTGGTGCCATAGGGATAATTTTCTATGTGGGTCAAATTTTAAACAGTTCCTTAAACGTTGTGGGGCTCATTGAACCAATACTAGTGAATTTTGGTAAGATGGACGGGGATTTATTCCAGTTGTTACCTGTGAGTTATTGGTGGCAGTTGCTTTACTCTACTGCATTGTTGGCATTTTGTACAGGGATAGCATTGGTGGGTTCCAATATGGTATCTAAAACTGCTTTATGGTTATTCATTATCCTCACTTTTGCTACTTTATCCATCCCATTTTCTTCATTTTATAGTAAGGTGATCTATTACGATGAAACTTACTCGGTGGGGATTAGCTGGGAAATCTTCAAACAAAATTTGCTTCCTCATTTCACTAAAGGTGCTGCTGGTTCAGTACAGGATTCTCCTGAAACATTTAGGAACTTGTTTGGGATTTTCTTTCCTGCTACCTCAGGAATATTCGCCGGTGCTTCTATGTCAGGAGAACTTAAAAGCCCTTCAAAATCTATTCCTGCTGGTACTATCAAAGGGCTTATATTGAGTTTTGTATTGTATGCCATCGTCATTCTTTCCATTGGATGGTCTGTGCCTAGAGAGTTATTGCACAAAGATATCAAGATCATCCAGACCATCAACTTGCAAGGGTATATCATTATCCTTGGAGAATTGGCCACTTCGTTGTTTTCCATTATTATGGGTGTTGTGGGTGCTGCTTCTTTGTTGACAGCTATCTCCAACGATCGGATTATACCTGGCTTGACAATCTTCGCCACAAACAAAAAGACTAAAGGAGACTTTAACAAAGCTCGGTTCTATGGTATATTTATCACATGGTTCCTTGCACAAATCTTCTTGCTTGCTGATATCAATCAAATTGCTGTCTTTGTCACAATGGCATATTTGATGACTTTCATTGTCACTAATCTCGCATGTTTCTTGTTAAAGCTTGGATCTGCTCCTAATTTTAGGCCTTCCTTCAAGTATTTTAACATTCAAACTGCTTTTATGGGACTTATATCTGCCACAGTTGCCATGTTCATTGTGGACGGGATGTCTGCGGTGATAGTGATCACCCTTTTGCTCATATTCATCTTACTTATACACTATTCTACTCCACCTTCGAAGTTTGGTGACATTTCCCAACTTTTGATCTACCACCAGGTTAGAAAATACTTGTTGAGGTTGAAAGTAAATATGAATGTGAAGTACTGGAGACCTCAAATCTTGTTATTAGTGGACAGTCCTCGGACCAGTTGGAACTTAATTGGATTTTGCAACCACTTGAAAAAAGGAGGGCTTTACATTTTGGGCCATGTGGTGATCTTGAACGATGACACTATTTCAAGAAATGTCAACGAAAACGATAGTGAGTTCAGTATTACTGCTTACAAAGAAGTACAGAAGCAAAAGAAAGCATGGATCAAGTTGAGAGACATGGCCAAAGTCAAAGCTTTTGTACAAATAGCCATGGGCCCATCTTTGCCTTGGGGTGTCCGAAATGTTTATCTAGGATCAGGGTTAGGAGGAATGAAACCAAATATTACAGTTCTTGGATTCTATGATTTCGTTAAACATGGGCTTCAGATGCCTATGCCATTGTCGTCATTCAAAAGCAAATCCCAATTCGAACAGTTGCCTACCGATGATTGCCGTGAAGAGCAACAGGTTTCTATCAACCAATGGGTGCAAATTATTGAAGACTTGATTATCATGCAAAGTTCGGTGGCAGTAGCTGCAAATTTCAACTCTTTGAAGCTTCCCAAGTTCACCGAAGATGATACTTTCTGGTCAAAAGTATGGCCCAAGAAAAAACCAAAAACAGAGGAGGCCACCAAGAAGTACATCGATTTGTACCCGATTCAAATGTCTTCCATCAATGTGATTGATGGGAAATCAGTTCTTTCTACCAATTTCGACACTTATACATTAATTTTGCAATTGGGATCCATTTTATCTACAGTGCCTGAGTGGAAACGCACAAACCATAGACTTCGTATCATTGTGTTTGTGGAAGATAAATCAGAAGTGGAAGACGAAAAACAAAGATTATCTGATCTTTTGAAGAACTTGAGAATCGATGCTAAACTCAAGGCTATCTGTCTCAACGATGGCTCCTTGAACTCGTACAATTATATCGTTAAAGGATGGCAAAAGAATTCCAGCAACAAAGTCGAATATGATAAAATTGACCGGGCCTTGAAGAATGATCAATGGTGGAAGAACTTATGTAATGCAAGAGACGCCTTGAACCAGATAGAGAAGCAAAAATTGAAAAAGATGAAATCTAAGGCAGCTTTTTCCAAAGGAGAATTCACTACACTTGGCTTGAACAGATCCAACTCCAATCCGACTGGTAAAGGAGGAAGAAATCGGAGAGATACTATCTCCAATTTACACGGGTTAGGATTGTCTTTGAGTTTCAACATGAAAGGGGGGCTTCTTGATTACGATAAGAACGACGTGGAAAGCTACTATAGTTCAGATGACGACGATGATGACGATGACGATGGTGAAGAGGAAGATGTGGACTACAATGTCAGTGCCAACCTGACCAGTACTAATATCGCACCAGTAGTCTCAGAATCCGGAAAGCCTAATAATCCAAGAGACAAGCCATCCAAGAAGTTCAACTTGACTTTGGATTTGAGTGGTAAAACAGGACACCATTTGTCGTCCGACCAGTTATCGGTCAAGTCTTCAAGGTCTAATTTACGGCCCAACTTTGTATCTATCAAGACACCAGCAGCTCAGCTTAACGACGACGAAGACGATGTCATAGATGCAGGCGAAGATGAGGATGGGGCTGGTAAGCCATCTATTGGGTTTGTAGACGATGGACAAACATCACGTCTTGGGTCTACTCTCAATACACCAAATGAAAAGGATATCAAAGAAGACAAAGGTGACTATTTCAGTCTTGCTGTTGAGAAGAAAAAAGATTCTATCAGCCGGTTAAGACAAGGCGAAAGACCACCGCTCAAGTCTCCATCTATTATTTCTAACGACGACGGGATCATTCAGCAATTGCGTACACCCCAATTTTTGGCAGCCGATGACGACGATGGTGATATCCCTTCGTTATCCTCAAGTACTACCAACTTGCCAGCCCTCAACTCGCCTAGAGTGGTCCAATCAGCCAATTCCGCTCATAGGAAAGAGGTATACAAGAAAAATGCCTCAACATTCAGTGGTGCTCAAACAGTGCAAAATTCAGTCAATACTTCACCTTCAGGGCCCTCAGTTTTGGCAGGAGAAGCCGGTGAAGATAAGGTTATTACACACAAACAGTTGCAACAGGAACTTAAAGAGCTTTCATTCGATGATATTCCTGCCAAAGGTCAGCATATCATATTAAATGAGTTGATGAAATTATACTCGCCAGCTTATCAGACCGATGTGATTTTCTCCACATTACCAGCTCCGTCACTAAACACACATTTAGACGACGACGAATCGTTCGAGTACACCAATAACTTATCGCTTTGGTTACACGAACTACAACCGACAATTCTTTTCAACTCCCAGACCGTGACAGTTACCACAGCATTATAGCATTGTGTATTCTCATTCATTATACATACATTAGACTAAATCGCACACCTGTATTTTTTCTCTATTATTGTTATCTCATCTTGGAGAAGTAGGTAGACAACCACATAAATATAGTTGCCCCATGAGTACTAACGAAGCAGACAAGCTTAGAGAGAGACAAGAGAAACTAGCAGCATGGAAACGAAGGAAGTTGCAGCAGACCCAGAATGGAAATAATGATACAGAAGCCAAAGTATCGGACACATCTGCCCCCAGTAACATAGATGACGAGGAGAAAAAGAGGATAGAAAGGCAGAAAAAGATAGAAGAATGGAAAAAGAAACGGTTGGGGAAGACATCAGAGTCTCCTGCACCAGCAGCAGCCCCAAAAAAGCCTCTTATAAAGCTTAAAAAAGAGATTCCCAGGGCCAAACCTAAACTGAGGGCTAAGAGAAGTGTGTTTGATGTTGAGGAGGACGATGCCACAGAAGCCAAGCCGCAGTTCAAGAAACCCAGCCTAGGCCAGAAGGACTACGAGCCTGAAGAAACGGAGGAAGTGGACTTGGACCTGTTCATTAAGCAGTTAGATGCCCCACCAGCAGCCACCGCGGCGGAGTACTTGTTTGAAGAAGAGCCAGAGTCCGACACAGAAACAGCCGATATCGACGAGTTGTCCGAGTTGAGGAAGCTCCAAGAGCGAGAGAAGTTGCTCAAGACCGTGGACCACTCCAAAGTCGACTATAAGCCCTTCAGAAAGAACTTTTATAAGCCACCTGCAGAGCTAGAAGCCCTTCTGCCACAAGAAGTAGAGGCTATAAGGACATCCCTAAGCGGTATAAGAGTCAAGGGCAATGGATGCCCTGTGCCTATAAGCAAATGGTCGCAGTTGGGGCTTCCGATGAGCGTAATGGAATTATTTCAGACGTTGAACTATGACACACCATCTGCTATTCAGGCACAGGCTCTTCCTGCAATCATGTCTGGACGTGATGTTTTGGGTGTGGCTAAGACAGGGTCAGGGAAAACATTGTCCTTTGTGCTACCAATGGTACGGCACGTACAAGACCAGGAACCAATCAAGAAAGGTGTAGATGGGCCCATAGCATTGATTTTGACTCCAACGCGAGAGCTAGCTCTCCAGATTAACAAAGAAATTGGAAATTTCGGCAAGTCCATCACCACTTGTTGTTGCTATGGAGGGTCCAATATTGAGTCTCAGATCAGTGAGTTGAAAAAAGGTGTACAGGTGATTGTGGGGACTCCAGGGCGTGTCATTGACTTATTAACGGTCAACAGTGGTAGAGTCACCAATTTGTCCAGGGTGACGTACTTGGTGCTTGACGAAGCCGACAGAATGTACGATATGGGGTTTGAGCCTCAAGTTAACAAAATCATAAGCCAAATTCGGCCGGATAGGCAGACGGTGTTATTTTCGGCCACATTCCCCAAGAAATTGGAGATGTTGGCAAAAAACAGATTAACGGACCCTGTCGAGATCATTGTAGGGGGTATCAACACCGTAGCCAGCGAGATTGACCAACAGGTTGAGCTTTTCGAAGTTGGCGAGTCAAGTGCTAGCGAGATCAATAGACAAAAGTTTTTGAAGTTGGTAGAGAAGCTAAACCACTTCATTCAGCTTAATGACAGATCAAAGATGTTGATATTCGTGGAAAAACAAGACCTGGCAGACGACTTAATGGTGCAGTTGATATCCAGCGACTACAATTGTCTTTCTTTGCATGGAGGTAAAGACCAGGTAGATAGGAAGCATGCCATTAAAGAATTCTCGTCTCCTACGTCGGACGTCAACATTTTGATTGCCACGTCTATCGCTGCCAGAGGTCTTGATGTCAAGGGACTTGACCTTGTTGTCAACTACGATGCTCCGAGCCACTTGGAGGACTATATTCACCGGGTTGGCAGAACAGGAAGAGCAGGGCTAAAAGGTACAGCCATAACGTTCGTTACCGACAAACAAGAGAGAGCGATAACCGACATAGTTAAGGTTTTAACACCGCCCGTGGACCCTCGGTTGATTGAGATTAGAGAGGCTTATATCGCCAAAATCAAGAGTGGGGACGAAAAGTATAGTTCAGGATTCGGAGGTAAAGGTCTTGAAAAGTTGCAGCAGCAGAGAGAAAGTGTCAAGGACATGGAACGGCAGCGGTTTGAAGAAAAGACGGGCACCACTGTGGAGAAGGAAACGAAGCCGACGGCTGAATCCGATACTAAAAACGGTGCAGCCACTGCTGAAGAGCTATTCAACTTGCCTGATTTCGACATAGTGCAAGGTATAGCACCAGACTCTTCGGGGCCCGACCGGTCCAATTTCCATTCCCGGATTACTATCAACGATCTTCCACAGAAAGTCCGGTGGCTCGTATCCAGTGGAGAAACCGTTTCTAAGATCATCGAGTCTACATCTTGTTCTATCACGCATAAAGGCCAATATTATGCGCCGCACATAAAGCCTAAAAAAGACCAACCACCAAAATTGTATTTATTGGTGGAGGCACTTGACAGAAGGAGCGTGGAGCAAGCCAATGAGTTGCTCAAAGTGAAGATGATAGAGGGGTTGAGACAGGAAACCCAAACAAAAGGCAAATATACCGTTTAGTGTGATGCATATGGAAACTTAGTTCATCCGCGGTGCAAAGATTGAGTGTATATAAAGAGGACCAAAATTGTGGGGGAAAAGTTTTTTTTGAATCTTTTTTTCTTCTACTATCTTAGTAAAGAAATATGCCATTCAAGCCCGAAGATTATAAGCATGACGAGTTCTTAGTTGAACAAATTGAACCTGGTTTCATCAACCTCAAATTCAACAATCCCAAAACGTTAAATGCGTTTGCAGAAAGTACATGGAGAGGATACCAAGCACTTTTAGAGAAATTGGATAAAGATCCTGACACCAAGGTCATTTTGATTTCTTCCCCTATTGAAAAGGCATTTTCCAGCGGATTGAACTTGAAAGAAGCTACGGCATTGTTGAACCCCAGCAGCGATACCTCTGATAAGGAAAAGTATGATACTTTACACAAACACATCATTGAGTTCCAAGATGCCATTTCCACACCCACAAGAATAAGAACGCCTACCATTTGTTTGCTTAACGGAGTAAGTTATGGGCTTGCCATTGACATTGCTGCTACGTGTAGCATAAGAGTGGTGGTTGAAGGTGCCAAATTGTCCATTCGTGAAATCAAAATCGGAATAGTGGCCGACATGGGGTCTTTACAGAGGTTGCCATTCCTTGTAGGCAACAAGTCCAAATTGAACCAATATGCTTTGACAGGGGAAATCTTCAGTGCTCAGGACGCTTTGGATATCGGTTTTGTGAGTAAAGTTGTGCCTGATTTGGCAGCTGGGTATGAATACTGTATCGAATTGGGTCAAGAGATCAACAGTAGCGAATACTGGGCCATTAAAGGAACCAAGGACAGTTTGCAGTATATCAACCAAGGAGGTAATGTGGCTCAAGGTCTCAAAGACATTGCCCACTATAATTCCATTCATATCAACGGTATCAAGTCTACAAGTAAATTATAAGTAATCGGCACTTCAAGCCACAGCAATACTTAATGTATGATCTTTCATGTATATGTTTTTTTGCACCTCTTTTTTTGCTCACATTTGAAAACTCGAACTCAGAAAATTTTTATATAGACAAATCTCATAATGATCAGGTACGGTATAAGGCCCGGAAAAAGACTTTTGTCGACCCAAATACCGAGTGTTACCTATGCGTCTGAGTTCAGTGCCGATTCAGTGGCACCAAATGTGAAAAATTCTGTGGCCAACGCCGAAAGGACGGTCCTGGAGCTGGTGTCTCAAACAAGCTCGGACCGGTTCATGAAAAGTCTATCTGCCAGTCATTTCACGTCGTTGGTGGCTAACGACGCTCAGGTCAAAACACAGATGTATGGTCTTCTCAAGGACAAGCAGTTTGATCAACTTTTCCAGGCCATGGAAGCCGTCAGTATGAACTGGAGAAAGAACTTTTTAGACAAAGCCGAGATCACATTCTTCCTTAGCCATCTTGTGGATCACCAACTTGCCTTATTGATAGAACTCACCAAGTTGAAACAGTTGAAGTTTACAGAGGTGAACGAAGGCTTGATACAATCCAAAACAAAACAAGTTGACCAATGGCGGAACCGTATAAGGGACTTGTACTCTAAATTATTGTTTGGAAACAAATTCTTCATATATTCCAAGGTGCTAAGAACGAACATCCACGATCCAAGTGTCCAGAAACAAGCCACTGGGTACTCTCTCAGCATTGGAGACTACGAAAACTTGATCAGGTTCGAGTACGGTAACAATAAGTTGGATTTAGCTAATAAGTGGTTCGAAAGATTCGACATGCATTACCAGAAATCAGATTACACTTCTGACATGTGGAACTACAAGTTCAAGATTAGTGGTGGGGATCCAAACCTTTGGGAACAGTACAGCAATGAGATATTTGACGTGGAAAAGAAGGTCGTCAAGTCCCACTATAAAAAGGAAGATTTCAACAGCATATTGACCGAGTACTTGAAGTATTCTCATATAGACGAACATCTACCCACAATTATTCACTGTTTGGGAAATATGAAACTTGTTAACAGCATATTCAAGATTATAGAGGGAAAATACGGTATCAACGATAAAGGCGACTTGGTGGAGAGGAAAAGCGTCCCAGATTTGAACCTTTTAAACGCTTTGGTGGTGGCATTATCCTACAACCAAAAGTACTGGGAAACTATGAAATTGTTAAATACGTTCCAAACTGAGTTTGGTATAGACTTGTCTGGCAAAGAATCCAAATTTTTCTGGGAAAACTTGATCAAATGGACGGACTTGTCTAGCAGATACAACGTGCAAAAAATATTACATTACTATGTGAAGAATCATAATCCTGAAGTGAGGGCAGCCACTGCTTTCAAAGAGTTACTTAAGGACACAAATTTTGACTATGAACAGTATCTTCTGTTCTTAGGCGATATCAGACAAAAAAGAACTGAAGTAATGAAACAAGTATGGCAACTTTACAGAAACTCAAATCAAGGATTCTCCGTTAAGAACTTCAAGGTGTACTCCCAGTTTTTAAAGAAATTGGGCACAGAAGACGAGATTTTTGCTAACCTTGAAGACTTGAACAAATTGTATTATCAGTACAATGTAAGCCGCAAATCATTCAATTTCAAGTACTTGGGGATGAACACTACTATAAACACCATTGAAAACCTTTACATCTACAACATGATCAATTTGATCGACAGGAAGATGAAAGATGCATTAATATCACAGGTTCCAGTGCTAATCAATGAATGGGGTTTGAACAAGCCAATGAAAGACCATTTGACTCACTACTATGAGAGAGAATTGCCTAAGGTGCAAGAACAATTAATGAACCAACAAGACAAGGAAATGAAACAGCAAAGAGAAGAAGACGAAGATAGGCTCTTGCAATTATGGTAGGATATCAGCTTCTAAGAAATTTCCAGTACACAACCGTCTTTTATGGATTCAGAGCAACAGCCTGACATACTTTGAAAGACGTTTAAAGCGATAATTCTGTCAACAATATTATCACTGAAAGGCCTGCCGTAAGATCGAACGGAGCTTCTTATTACGATACAAATATACATAATCCCTTCTGTAACTAAGAGCTGTAGAGTACTTTCCTATGTCATATAAAGGGTTTAATTTCCTTTTTTATATTTCTTTATCTACTGACGTGAAGATAGACGTGCGCTAACCAACTACAGACCCTTACACCAGGGCCATTCTCGTTTTTTTGATCTCCTCTCACTCACTCTTTTTTTATCGCGTTGTTCAATATCGAAAATTTTCCGTTATTCGAACACATAATCTATAATGGCTGCTGAAGGATTAGAAAAATTGACCGAAGTTCCAACTGAGTTCTTAAAGGACGGAACTGCTTTCATCAAAAGATGTCAAAAACCAGACAAGAAGGAATACTTCAAGATCATCCAAGCCGTTGGTGTTGGTTTTATTATGATGGGTGTTGTTGGATACGCCGTGAAATTATTACATATTCCAATCAGATACTTAATTGTTTAAATAAGTAGGCAAACGCCTATATGGAGCACCAGCAAGAGAAGTGGATCTTCAACTAATGGGTAGTTTCTTTCGTTAATTAGGAATGAATATATTGAAAATGTATTATCTGGTAAAGTTGTCAGCCAGCAGGCAAAACAACGTCGCAAAAAACCACTCTAAATCGGCCATAGTAACTCTCGCGGTAGATGGCGCTAATGTCGCGGTATCTATGGTACGTGGATTCTCACTAGAAAAAAATGTTAAATCTCAGTTCACGTGAGACCATCTCAAGTTTTTTTCCTATTTTTTAACATCTCTTCTTTAACTATGTCAAGTAAACTCATTAAAGCTTTAGCTTCGACCCACGAGGAAGATAGAAACGAGGCAATCGACTCGTTAGCTTCATATGTCCGTGTCAACGGGTCCAAATTGTCGGCCATAGACGTGCAAAAATTATGGAAAGGGTTATACTATTCGATGTGGTTATGTGATGGGCCAGAGAATCAAGCCAATTTGAGTGAAAATTTGGCCCGTATATTCAACAACAATTCTGTTAAGGTGAACGACTGGGTGAAATATAACGAAGCTTTCTGGACTGTTATCATAAAGGAATGGAGTGAAATCGATCAATGGAGGATAGACAAATACTTACTTTTGATCAGAAGACATTTAAGATACAGTTTCATATATTTGAACAGTAACAACTGGGACAAAAAGTACATTGAAAAATTCAACAAGGTCATGAAGACCCCATTGGGATTGAACAAGAATATGGCCATAGCTTACCATTTGTGTGATATTTACTTGGATGAATTAGAGAGAGTCGCTACAGGCGAAAACGACGAAGAAAATGACGAAGAAAGTCAGGAAGAAGACGAAGAAGAGCAAAAGGAAATCAAAGATATAAGTGTTCCAGAATCCATTGTTCAACCTTACAAGGAGTTCAGCAAATCTCATAAGTTAAGGACGTATAGAGACAAGATCAAAGAAGAGATATTAAACGACCCAAGAGCCAAATCATGGTGGTTTGCTGAAGAAGAAGAAGCAAAAGATGATGCATCCGAAGAGGAAGAAGAAGAATGGACGGGGTTCTTATAGTCTGTACCCTGTTAACATTTCATATACTTGTAATATAAGAGCATAAAGCATTTTTGGTGCGATGAGGAACTTTTTGTAGAAATTAAACCTTATCATTTTCTTTAAGACTACTATTTTTATAGAATGAGTCAACCAAACGGCGAATCAGGAGCTGAAAACCAGTATGTTCCTCGATTCATAAAAGAAACACCTTGGTACAAAGAGGGACAGAAAGAAGAAGTGAAAGATCATAGTTATTCAAAACACGGCGAAGGGTTCAGCCATCAAACATACGATTCCAAACGTGATAGATGGGAAGGATATGAGATCGATTACGATACAAAAAAAGATGACTTTAAAGGAACTAAAACTGAAGTTGTTGATGACGACGATGACACCGATTATGAGCTTGAATTGAGGGAATTGGGTCTTGAACGGAAAGATATAAAGAGAATAAGCAAACAAGACAAGCAGGAAAAAGTCTTGAGAGACCGTAAAGATGTTCCCAGTTACATCAAAGGAATACGAAGTGCTTACAATGATAATGAATGGGAATCTTCCACTGATAACACGTGAGGTTTTGAGTCAAAGATATGATCCTTTCGAGAAGTTTCGTGTTTATTACCTGGTTGAATCAAAAGAGCCACATATCTGCTCAATTTACCTAGTAAAGGGTAAAAAGACTAGAGGGTGCATACAAATACAGTTAGTGTGCATTCTTCTGAATCAGGATGCGGAAGTTTGTAACATACAAAGGTAAAAGAAGTCTGGATGTCGCTTTAATTGAAGAGAGTCCTAACAATGGGCACAAAGCAACCCACCAAGCAAAACTTTATTGTCGGAGGAATACTGGCTTATGGGATAACGGGCATTGGTATCTGAATGAAAGGTTTTATCTTCCGGTGAAGACGTTGCAGTCTATCGCCCAGGATTACAGCTATCACAATAATTAATGTATTCTGTGTTGCCCGGTATAATATCATGTCTTAAGCCCCCAAACTGGCCCATTGAACGCAAACGGGGACAGTAGCTTTTTTAAAAAGGTTCCCTGTCCCTTCAATCTTGATGTTGCTTATACCCTAGCAATACTGGCCAACTTACCTGGACTTTTTGCATGTAGTTTCGTTTTGAATGCTGATATCACACTTTTGGAATAACTGATGATGCCCTATTATTATCTAGTTATATACTATGTGAATAGGCACAATATCTCGGGTACTACGAGTAATGAGAAAACATAGGCAATTTGCCGCATTAAAAGCCTGTGGGCCTAGCCACATCAAAAGCCTGTGTCCTTTTACTAAAGCCACATGACAATTCAACGATTACTTCTACCATTTGACCTTTCAGGTGTGAACGCTGTTCAAAACATGCACGATGCATTCCTTCAGTGGGGAACAATATATTCATCTTTGTCAAATGAACTTGTGACTTTTTGTGTGAGTTCCCACCTACAAGAAAAGCCCTTTTGATTGTGTATAAAGTGTATTCATAAAATGGCTTTACAGAGTTTGACAGCAAAACCTAAAACCTTAAAAAAGGGCGTCAAAAATAGTTTACCGAAACTAGACTCATTCACAGCCCCTGTGACTTACAGGACACAAGGTATAAGTCCGTTAGCCATTACTTTTCAATTTTGTGTCTTCTTCAGTACCAGTGGAACTGTAACCACAACTAAAAAAAATGGCTGCGAAATCATAACCTGTATATTAGCTCCATCAGAGCCCTTTGTTTTTTAGTGCCCCACGTGGCGGGAAATGCATTAAAAATACATTAGCCATTATTTTCCATGTCAACTTAAATCTTGTCACACGAGTGTTAAATGTCACAAAAACTGTAATTAAATATCACACGTTGGAAATTGACATTAGGCTTAAGCTTTATTACAATTTTTTTGGTGCACGTCTAAATTTCTAGTGCTGTACTAGATAAATTATATAAACACAGCAGTTTGTGTGGATTGGCATCTACAAATACTTATTATTTAACCTTTTTTTAGGACCTATCAAACACCAACACCAACAAAATAAAATGTCTTATAATCTACCACCCCCACCAGTGTTAAAGACAACTATTATTCAGTTAAACAAAGATCTTGATCAAGATAATGGCAATTTCGAGATCTTGACCAATGAGTATAAGTCAGGACGTGCTTCTTCTTCTTCTTCTTCTTCTTTATCTGTAATGAATAGCCAACCGGCAAAAAAGAAAAGGAGAAGATCTAATTCCAATGTGAACCTGGAAGAGTTAGCTAAACGGAAGTTTGAAACAAAACAGTTACATTCAATGATTGAAAAAAGACGGAGGATCAAAATCAATAGAGAGTTTGAAGCCTTAAAATATCTTATTCCAGCCTGTCGATTAAGCAAAGGGGAGAAGAATTCTGGTTCGGGTGCCAATAACAACTCCAAAATCGACGGAATGTACAAGTTGACGATTTTGAAGTCTTCTGTGGAGTATATCTTGTACTTGCACCATTTAATCAGCAAACAACTGGAAGTGATCCAGAGATTTGATCCCAGTTTCCAGTTTGATTTGAACTTCACCAAATTTCCCTTGGATGTCAATGAATACAGGAACATTGACAAAGATTTCAGCTTCAAAGAGCTTATAGAAGATGTTGAAAAAGAGCTAGGTGGTGATAGTAGTCACAATCATGACAACTACGGGAACGGGAGTAATGGGTTCATGAACGGTCATATCAACTTTGAAAAGCCAGAGACAAATGATAACAGCACCAACGACAGTTCTAGTTCCAAGGATAATGGGTCTAACGAAGAAGAGGCATTTGAAGACGCTGAAGAAGAGGTTGAAGAAGAAGAGTTCCAGTTACCAAGTCCCCTTGGTACTCCAGATATACAGCCCAACCGGTTTGGGTATAACTCGCCTTTCCGTTTGCCAGATGCAGCCTTGACGCTTCCCCGAAAGAAATACTTCAAGTCTGTACCCAAGAAAGTGGTAATTAACGAAGAGATTTCACCAATGACAAGGCCACAACAACCCCACGTTCCGGTCACATTGGAGTTAATTCAAGAAAATGAAGAAAATGATGCCCTGAAAACTCTACTTAGTCTAAGAAAGAGTTCCATAGACAGTTTATTAAATTAACAATATATATTAGTTTCGCTCGTGTGACAACCACCACATGTGTGCCAAAGAGGCACAGAAGGCCCACGATGCAAAGAAAATCAACTAGTGCTGCATCTGCGTGTTTTTCGTGTTATTATGGTCTGGCGTATACAAGGAACCCTGCTTTCTTCCCCACCTTGGTGTATAACAACTGGGCTCTGTGATTTTCAAACTGGGTGTGCCAGTAACATTTACCACAGCCCAATTCGTCGGCCTTGGTGTAGACATACTCGATTAGCTTTCTGCCTACCCCTTTCAAACGCTTTTCAGGGTTCACATACAAGTCGTTCAAGTATAGGGAATCCTGCTTTTTCCAGGTATTCAAGTGGGTCAAATAGTTGGCGAATCCAATCACTTCGCCTTCGTATTCAGCCACGCACGCATACATTGGCACCAGAGGGTCTAAGAACCGTGAAAAAGTGAACTCGGAAGTTTCTGCGTCCACTAAATCTAAAGAGTTGTAGAACTTTAAGTATGATTCTTCTGGATCCCACCATAATTTGAGCCACGCTTCTTTATCGTTTGCCTCAATGGGTCTAATAGTCACAGACATGTCGATAAGTTGGTTTATAGGGGTTTTTGCTCCTTAAATAAACCAGTTGCAGATCTTTGGCAAAATGACGGTTAGCTTGTTCCGCAGCAGTTTAGATTATAAAGTGTGTATTTCTTAGCGCATGCTTTATCGGGTATCTGATTGCGGCAAGAGGGGTAATGTTTTGCAACCATAAAAACGATAAGCATACGCCAGATGATTAGTCATTAGATAGTTTTCTTTTGTGTCTTATTGTCTCGATGTTTCTTTTGTAGATATTTGGTTCAGCAGCACCCGTTCGGGATTTCACAGCCGCATACATATAAGCTTCACCATAATCATATGTTCTATTATACTATTTACATGCTGGCTACTGTACTATAGCCCTCTGAACAATTCATCGTACAAAACCGAGTCCACCGTCACCCCAAATGCACCATCTTGTGACTGGGTAGGCAAACCAAACCCTTCAATAGGGTCTGGATACATGGCACTTACTTGCGGATTATCCTGTATACCATTAATTCCTTCTTCTGCTGGTTTCATCTCTTTTCCTAACAACAGGAGCCAAATGTTGTCCACATCCTCAGGGTTCACAGGGTTGAATGTGTTGGAACCACTATCAGAACTGCCACCTGTGCTGCCTGGTGTTGCCCCGAAATTCATACCCGTAGAACCGATATTGAAAGGAGGTGGGAACGAATTCTGCCCAAATGAAAACTCTTTGAATGGACTGCCAAAATCCGTTGGTTGGAATAATGTTTGACCTGCGCTAACTGTAGGTGGTCCCGAATTAGAATTGCTTGACGACTGACCTGGGTACGTGCTTGTAGTCCCAGAGGTTGTGGCAGAATTATAAGTGCCATCGACCTCCATATTGTCGGCCGTATCTCCTGCATCGTTGCTGAAAGCTGTGCTGAATTTTTTCTTCGATTCAAGACATAAGTCAATGACGTCGATCAACTTGGTGAGCCTTTCTTCAGAATCCAATATAGGATAAGCAACGTCTGGGTTATACACAACACTGTCAAACTCTTCCTCTTCCACAATGGTGCCGAGAAATCTGTTGAATCTGGAGACAATCCAGGAGTAATAGTACCTTTGACTATAACAATTTGCTATGGCACTAAAAATCCCATTCACTTCAATGAACTTCCCATGCAACGAGTTCAACTTTTCAAAGACTGATTGATATTTTTCGTCATGTTTCATCAAATCCTCATGGTCATATCTGTTGGACATCCTAAGAAGCTGATGTTTAACTCGAACAATCATTGACATCGTGAACAACATAGATTTATGAAGCATAGCTTCCACTCCGGGTACCAATATAAAGTCGAGGGATGAAGTTTCGGTACTGGGATCATTGATTTTGTAGTAATATGGGAACAACACAAGTAGTATTTTCTGAGTCAAATTGGACAAATAGTAAAAAGCCACATCATAACATTGCTTCTTTTCAAAGTAAAGGAACATGTGGAAGAAAATGGAGCAAATGAAGTAACTGAACAGAAATTGGACTTTGTACTTGACGGCATTAGTAAGATTGGGGTCTGACATTGCAAGCTTAGGTACCAATTTGGAAATGAGCCCATCATCTTCATACAACTTGAATCTCAAGTATCTTAACTTTTTACACAAACTCGAGACCTTGGTAGTTCCATTTACGTCAGTAAGTTCCGTAACAAAACTCGTTAATGGTTTGAAGCAAGTGCTTAAAAAGTTATAACAATTGACAACATCCCTTTCGCTGCTCAAGTTTATGAGATTAGCATTGTCCTTATGGAAAACGGGTAACTTAGTATCATACGAATACTTGTTGGCATTCAATGGATCACCATATTCAAGTGCATGACTCAAGTCAATCGACAACAACGTGGCCCACATCTTTCTGATAAGATTCTTCATTCGTTCGTCTTTATAAACCGAGAGCTTATCAGGATCCCTGTGTATCCCAAGAGAATAAGCCACTTGAAATAGAACAGCATTCAACAAAGCTGCATCTCCATAATCCGGACCATCCCCACATTCGGGCCCGTAAAGGGTATATAATCTTGTCACGAGTAACAACTGAAAAATGGTTAAGTTAATAGGGCCAAATATGTTAAACAAATTAACACATTCGTGTGCTAATGAAACAGCTTCCAAATCAACAGGGCTTTCTAGAAGTGATCTCTTCTCCGGTGAATTCTTGTGCCAGGATTTCCGTTTGGATGCCAAAGTAGTAGTAGGTAATAGAGAAAGGTATCCCAATCTCAAAACAAACAATAGCACTCCCAAGTGAGCAAAGTCCAGCTTATTAGTCATCTTGAGGTCGGGGCACTTTTCAGTGCTACCTCCTTGTTCGAGCAACCGGTGTATATGACGCCTGAAGTCCAACTCATCAATCACCGGTACGAAGATGTAGATATTCTCAAAGAAAACGTCAACGTATTTCCATATGATATCCTTGGCTGGTAAAAAGTCCTCGATAGCTTTCTTCAAGGCAAGCTGGTCCCTTATACTGTTCTCAGTGGACGAGCCAGTCTGGTACCTACGAAGGATCATCAACGGTTTAACACCTGACCCCATTCGTATCCTGTTTGTTCTTCCGCCCGCCAGCTGTGAGTCAGGGAAGGGACTTGAAGTAGAAGCATCCTTCAAATGATCTTTTGTTCCGTTTTTTTGGGCTTTCAACTTCTCTTGATCCAACTGACGCTGCCGTCTGGCAGCAGCAGCGGATCTCATCATCACCCTTGTGGCAAAAAGATCGTCTTTAGCCGACTCTGACGCCACTTCGTCATTTAATGGCTGTACGACGTCCCCCATGATATCGTGAAATTTCGTTGTATTTTTCAAGTCCAACTCAGAGCTATCTGTATTGAAGAAACCTTTCAACTCTCCTTTACTCAATTTATAGCGAGAGAGAGCGCCCAACTTCTTCAATGCCGGGTCTGTTAACGAATAAGCTTTCCATGATAATATCCCATAGTGTCTTCTCCGCGATGGCTCAGTATCCACCAAAGGCCCGCCATCAAAGAACAAAGTAAAGTCATCGTCACAGTCGTGTTCCTCTATCATTTTTAGTAGATCCTTGAAAGTCTGATCAAATTGGGCATGTTCAGCATTATTTAAATCGTAAGCGTCCTCTTCAACAACCCGTTTAAACCCATATCCAAGCCCATTCCTACTCTCGGGATTTTCATTTGTTCTGTTATCAATGTCCGCTTCCAATTGCCGTACTTTGCTTCTCAATTGTTGAAGTTCTTGTTCCAAAGTTTGTTTGGGTGTTTTATGAATTTTTGGCTTGCTTGCCTTAGGAGGAAGATAAACGCAAGATGGATTTTTAAATTTTATGCAAGAAGAACATGGATGTTCCCTATTACATTTGATCTTACGTCGTTTACAAAAAGTACAAGATCGCTTTAAAGATTGACCTGAATCCAAGTCAGAAGCGTCTTGTGTTGAGTCCATGTTGTTGAGATTTGAACAGTAGTTTTTCAGAACCGAAATAAACAACACGGAGGCAAAAAATATCCTATTCCATTCTTTTTTTTTCCTGTTGTTTTTGAGGTGTCTACTTTATGTCACAACTGCAATTATGACGCCGGTCGGTACACGCACCCCATGTTACTCAGGCAAAAATAGATGCGATTACTTAATTAAAGGTTGCGACAGTGCTCGTAATACGGTATCGTAAACGAATCAATTCTTGAGCAGGGCAAGTGAAAACGCTCGGCCGAGGCGATGGATTAGGAAGTTCAGCATAATTACAAAGAAAAGTAGTCATACATTATTATACAAAGGTGTTGCCCCAGAAATGGGCGCATTTTAGTGGCTGCTATCGTGGTTTTATTCGGCGATGAATGGCAAGGCATTTTTAGCAAAGCCAAAATAAAAAAAAAGGGGAAAGCACGCCTACTTAAATGTCTCTGAAAATTTCATCAAAGAGCGTTTGCGATGGATTGAATGGGATATCTCCTTCAAATGGCATTTGGTTCAACTGACTATTACTATCGGCAGGTGGTTCCTTGCCCAAAAACTGCATCCAAAGTGCATCAATGGTTTGCAGGGGGTATGGCACCGAATCTGCAGGTTCGCTTGTAGAAGTCGATGGAGTGGCATTAGCATTTTCAGTGCCATTTCCATCGGTGGACATTCCTGTGGTCACCGAAGAAGAACTTGAGCCCTCGTCTTTGGGCGGGGAGAACGATTCAGTCCCAACACCCCAAGTTTTATTTCCGCTGCCAAATTCCGCCATAGTCTTGGATGCGGCAATTGCATCCTTGGCGATCTGAACCATGTCATCGCCGCACCGAACACTCACACTTGATTTGTAACGATGGAGCTCCAAACCAATATCAATAATCTCGATTAAGTCACTAATACGATTGGTGTCGTATAAAATTGGAAAGCTTACTTCTTCTCTGTAAAGTGCTTTTTCCATATCTTCTCCCACCACTAGCCTGAAATACTTGAACAACTTGGTGGTCAACCAAGAAAAATAGTACTTCTTGCTGAAAGCGTTGGTGATGTCGATTATAACACCACAAAATTCAGTTATTTTTGCTGATAATACTTGTAGCTTGTCGTATTTGGCTCTGTAGGTGTAGTCAGCTTGGTAAAGTCCCTCGTGACTAGGATCCTTGGTGGCTCTAACTATTTCATGTTTCACTCTGAAAAAGAATGCAAGTGACCCTATGGATGCCTTATGCAACATAGCTTGCACATCTGGGAGAATAACAAAGTTCACTATTGGATCTTTATGCGGGTTACGCATGATCTTGTAGCAGAACGGTAATAACAAAATCAACACCTTCTTCAAGAATTCCTCCAAGAAGAACGATGCCACCTCGTATAAGTGTAGTTTCTCAAAATAAATGAACATCTGGAAGTAGATGGAGTAGATAAAGTACCCCAATTGTAGTTGAATCTTTAACTTTCCAACATTGGGTTCCCCTGAAATTCCCAAGTCCCTGGGGAATGGTGGCTCGAAGTTCAATGGTCCATTTGCATCAAGTAGTGTATCTCTGAGATGCTCTAGCTTACCCATGAGTTCCCGTACTGTGAATGACTTGTTAACATCACAAAACTCGATAAGAAACTGCTGTAATTCTTTACACCGGTCCAAGAACCTGAAACTTTCAACCACCGCTTTCTCGTGCTCTGGATTAGTTAAATTTGAATCTTCAATGACAAATGAAGGTATCTTAGTATCGTAAGAAAACCTGGCAAGATTTAATGGTTCACCGAATTCCAAAGCATGGCTCAAGTCAAAAGTAACTAAAGTATTCCACATCTTCCTAGCCAAATTTTTCGTTCTTCCGTCCTGGTAGAATGGCACCGAATCAGGATCACGGTGCAATCCCAAAACAAAGGCAGCATGGAATAACATTGAATTGAAGAACGCAGAGTCTCCTTTATCAATACCGTCACCACATTCTGGCCCATAGCTAGAATACACTCTTGTGGCAAGAAATAGCTGGAATATCTTAAGGTTCATACTGCAGACGGGGTTGAAGATATTCAAACACTCTCTTGCTAAGGATACGGCTTCAATACCTATAGCATCTTTCCTAATATCAGCGGTTTCACTTTCTTCCTTATCCCAGGTCTCTGGGAGCAACGAAAGATATGTAATCCTAAGCAACAAAAGCAAAGTCCCCAAAAGAGCAAAATCTGCCTTCTCTGATATGTTCAACGAAGTGTACCTATCATCCGCAGGCTCACCCTGAAGAATCCTGTATAACTGACCTTTCATATCTAACTCGTCTACGAAAGGCACTAGCAAGTAAAGTTTCAGGAAAAACATGTCCAAATAGTTCCATATGATTCTCTTTGGTGGGAGATAGTTCTGTATCTTGAGTCTCAAATCGTCCAACGTCACCTGGCGGTTTCCGTTCCTAAGAAACATATGAGGTGGCTTGATAATATGTTCAAGCAACTCATTTTTGGTTGATCTTTCACCCCGTGTGACTTCGAAGCTGCATCCGGACTTAATTTTCTCCTTGTGCTTCATCACTTGTCTGTACACTTCATCTGCTTCGCTGGCTGGCGTTTGAACGGCTCCATTTGCCTCTTCTTGAGTAGGGCCCTCGTGGCACATTCTGACCCTAGCATGGTTAGCAAGAACCACCAACCCGGGGTCCAACACCATTAACGCCTTCCAGGAATTTATACCAAAGTGTCGCCTATCAATTTTGTTATGCCCCATGGACATAGAAGCAGTGGCAAATAAGTTCACTCGTCTGTTGGCGTCTTCTTCAGTTAATATCCCCATCAACTCCGTGTCATAAACAGGCCCTTTGTTGGGCTCATCTGTGGTACTTCCCAACGAGCTCACAGACGAAATGGGACTGCCATTCGAAAGAACCAGCCCGCTGCTAAGTTCGTAAACTTTCCTTTTGAGCATCTCAAGCTCTTTTCGGATAAGACTGCCATTATCATCTTTCGACACGGCATTTGAGGTTTTCCGTTTAACGGGATTCGGTTTACTGACATATCGACAGTCTGGGTTCTTGAGTCTTATACATGAAGAACATGGCTGTCCACGATCACATTTGATCTTTCTGGACCTACAGAAAACACAAGCGTGAGTCATGGTGTTTCTATGATTAGTAAGAGAATAAAACAAATAAGTTGGAATTTACCGTTTTCCGTTTCCAGCTTTTTCTTGGGGCTGCGGTCTTTGACTGCAAAAAAAAGCTAATACGTGTATTTACCACTTTTTGTTTCCAATACACAAAACACATAAGTCATAAGCTTCATAATAGGCGTTTATAATTTGATAAAATCATCACTATCAAATAGCTCGTTGTATGCCTCTCCCAAAAGACTCTGGATGTTGGATGTTTGAAGTGACCGACCATACTTTTTGTATGCCTTGTTAGAAGCTAATCTTACTACCGTAGAAGATGCAAACACGGCCAAAAGCTTCGACTCATCCGGAGACAACTTGGAAGCCTTGTCGATATCCCAGTACTCATCCTGGTAATGATAACTCCAATTGAGGAAAGTTCCCAAACACCCAGTTAATGTGTCACCTTGGCCACCAACTCTTCTATTTGAACCCTGTAAGGTATTGAGAACATGATTGTCCCCCGTTACAGCCACTTCAATGTCACCTTTTCTCAAGATTGTAATATCACCAAGGGCTTTACTAAGCTGTTTGGTAACATCCAAGACTTTGTCGACATTCTGTTCTTTCAAAATAGAAGGCAATTGCAATTTTTGGCCAATCCGTTCAAATTCTATCAAATTAGGGGTAATAACGGCCTTACTGTAGTTTTTGATAATAGAAGGGTCTAAGCTCACAACGAACAAAGCATCAGCATCCAAAATGATAGGTTTGTTGGCCACTTTAATCTGTTCGATAATCTTTATCATACTTTTCACCATCAATATATCTCTACCGAATCCAGGCCCAATAATAAATAAATCACACTTGTTAATCAACCCCATCACTTTAGGTAACACTTTCTTTTCGATTAAAGGATCCAAAAGCTTAAAATCAGGTTTAACGGCGTCCTTCAACTCTACCTGCAGCAATTGACTCAACACGTCAGATTCTAACACCTTATCAATGAAAGGATTTTCCAAATCGTACAAATAAGGGTGCACCATCAAATCTGGGGAATAGCTTTTGATAATAGGAGCTGCTTGTTTTTCACAAATAACATGGCTTAAGTCGCTCCCGGTTAAAGCAGCAGCAGAGGATGCAAAATATGGAGCACCTGTATAATCCTCACAACCACCAATGACTGCAATTTTACCAGATTGACCCTTATAGTAATGAGCCAATAAAGGCTGGATAATTGTCTTGGATAATTCCAATAGTTCTCTTTGATTTTTATTTCCTAGCATCATTTTGAACTTTTAGTCGATTCTATCAGTTTAAATCGTTAACCAAAGTAATTCAATTGCACAATTAAAACTAAATCAGTTGATTTAATATGGGATTGCCACAGTTGATCATTACACTACGATTTGCTTGCTTTTTTTTCCTTTTTAATTGGGTCGGTAGCCAAATTTCTATAAAATTGCGACACTGAAAATTTACAAAAGTGTGAGAAATAAAGCAATAGGAATTACAGTGCCGAATTTTTCCTATTAGCAATTTCAAATTTCGAACAATTTTGACTTGCAATTGAACCAACCATGCTTAGTAGAACTTTGAACAATAGACAAATCTTGATTCCTTTAATTGGAGCCGTTGGCGCTTTTGGAGGTATTAGTTTATACCGCAGTTTCAACGCCAGCAATCAAATTGCTAATGAAACCGGTAAGACTTTCACCAACCCCAATGAATGGATCGATTTAACCTTGAAGCAAAGTATCAATGTGGGAAAGAACTCCAAGAAATTGGTTTTCGCTTTAAAAGACCCTGAGCATGTCAGTGGATTAGTCACTGCTTCGTGTGTTTTGACCAAATTTGTCACTGCTAAAGGTAACAATGTTATCAGGCCTTACACTCCAATCAACGATGTCAATGAAAAGGGAGAAATCGAATTCATTATTAAGAAATACGAAGGTGGTAAGATGTCTACTCACATTCATGACTTGAAGCCGGAAGACACTTTGTCTTTCAAAGGACCAATTATCAAATGGAAATGGGAAGCCAACCAATACAAATCCATTTACCTTATTGGTGGAGGTACCGGTATTACCCCATTATACCAATTGATCAGGGAAATCACTGCTGACCCTGAAGATAAGACCCAAGTCACTTTGTTCTACGGAAGTGTTGACGCTGACGATATCTTATTAAGAAAACAATTAGATGACCTTTCTCGTACAAGCTTCGGTCAATTCAAGGTTGAATACTTTTTGGACAAAGCACCTGAAAACTGGACCGGACACAATGGTTTCATCGACAAGGATTTCTTATCTAAAGCATTACCAGGTCCTTCTAAGGACTCTAAGGTGTTTGTCTGTGGTCCTCCAGGGTTATACAAGGCCATTTCTGGTCCAAAGAACTCCCCAACTGACCAAGGTGAAGTCACTGGTATCTTGGCTGATTTAGGCTACACTAAGGAACATGTTTATAAATTTTAAACCACCTGAGGCCTCCAACCGTGAAAAAAATCCGGGAATTGATACAATTGAACTTTGAAGCTTAGCTTTGGAACGAAAAGTACTTTGATAGTTTTTAGACCCGAAATTTATTTATATCAACCTGCGTTTCTTCATCTCTATTGTAGCGTATCTCAATTTTTTATCGCATCAAAAAATTGCAAAAATACTAAATGAAGACTCTAAGAGTAGCAGTACAAGGCTGTGGCCACGGAGAGTTGGACTCCATATATGCCCGACTTAAGAATGAGGCTGTTGACTTGTTAATTATCACGGGGGATTTCCAGGCTATACGAAACTTGACTGACCTCAACACTATCTCAGTGCCTGCGAAGTATAAACAGCTAGGTCAATTCCACAGATACTACACTAAGGAGAAAAGAGCACCTATACCGACGATTTTTGTGGGCGGGAACCACGAGTGCTCTAGCTACTTGAAGGAGCTAAAGTATGGGGGTTGGGTGGCGCCTAACATCTACTTTTTAGGAGAGTTTGGGGCCATATGGTATCGTGGCCTAAGGGTGTGTGGAGTCAGTGGCATATACAACAGACTGTCATTTATCTACAACCATACGAATCTTGAAGATCCCAAATTACCATACGATAGCACCACTCTTCGGTCCGTGTACCATATGACGCTGAAAAACTATTTGAAGTTGATGTTGATGAAAGCAGATCAGCCTTTGGATGTGGTGGTGAGTCACGATTGGCCTCAGTATATCTACCACCACGGCAACTTGGACCAGCTCTTGAAGCAAAAGCCGTTTTTCAGAGAAGATGTGGAGTCAGGAAGATTGGGGAATCCGTTGATGAGGTATGCCTTAAACGAATTAAGTCCCAGGTACTGGTTTTCAAGTCATTTGCATGTCAAATTCGAAGCCAATGTCCTGCGTGAAGGAATAAAAGTGCCCGGTGATAACGAAATCGATCTAGATATGGACATGGACTTGGCAGCTAATGAAGATGAACACAATGACAGTGATGCTGAGGGAATCACGAGATTTCTTGCACTTGATAAGTGTGGCAGGTCAAGAAAGCATTTACAGGTAGAGCAAATACGAGTGGACCAAAACCACATCTCTTACGGCACCAAGGACTTCTACTATGACACAAAGGCTGTGGCTATCAATAAGGTTATGGAGGAGTACGTACGGACTGATCAGTGGTCCACAGTCAAGCCCGTGAAGTTGTTGGATTCCCCTCCGGAACTCGATCATCTCCAAGAACTTGTGGACAACGAGATCCAAGCCATTAGTAGAGATCCCAACCTTTTGATTATACCGAAGAATTTTGAACTCGTGGCCCCTGGTGGGCATGTGAGTCCACCTTTACAGTACTGGCCCAATGGCCAGACCAAGGAATACTGTACTAAGTTCCATATCCCCCAGACCATATAATTCATACCAAACTATTTAATGCATAGAAACAGTCTTGATAGCATTGTATCTTTTTTTTGGTTTTATACCTACGTCAAGTCATATCTTGCACTTGTTTTTGCATCCATTTCATATCTGCAAAGATCACAAAAAAGATCTAAAATTCTCGCAGTAAGAATCTTTCCTCAGCATGACAACTATCAATTTAGTGGCACATTTCCTCAAAGAGAATGGATTTGAAGAGACTTTGAAGACACTCGAATTGGAGTATGGACAGCCAATCGACTCTGAACGTCACAATTTGCCCAATAAAGAGACGTTACATGAAATAGTGCAAGATCGGTTTAACTTCACATCGTTGCAGAAAGAAGTGGAAGCCATTGATAATACCAATTTTAAACCATGGAAATCACCCTATCCAAAGACTTTACAGTCGGAAAAGTTTGTGAACGAAGTGATTGTATCTGTTGAGGTGATAGAGAAGAAGCTGTTATTGGTTTTGTCAACAGCCAAGCAGCGGTTAATTATTATGGACTTTGAAGGTGAGATCGTGAGCGTATTTGACCAACTAATTGGTAGAGTGGTGGCCAAGAAAGTGGTAAGCGATCAAAACGACAAATTGTATGTAGCCGGTATGAACGGTGTTCTTTACCTGTTCCAATTCAACGAAGAATTTACAGGGTTAACCAAGATTCACGAGATGCCGCTTCATAGAAGATTGATTGTAGATCTCAGGCTCATTACAATCAATAACGTCAACCATTTGGTAAGTTTGGGATTCGACAAGTCGGTCAAGCTGGTCAATCTCGATACCCAAGAGGTCCACAGCTTCGATGATCTTCTTTTTGTGCCCACTTGCTTCGATGTAATCAACTTCAATGGCAATGTCATGGTGTTAGTAGGGTATAATGACCATACCTTATTGGACATGATAAAGTACGACACGACCAAAGAAACCCCATTTGAAAGGGCCTATAAGGTGTCTATAAACGACGCACAGTTCACCACCATCAATTTTTCACCAAGATGCATTCAATTCCAGCCATTAGATGAGCTTTACGTTGCCGTGGCCACGTCCCATGAACCATATATGAGAGTCATAATCATTGCTATAACAGAGTTCAATGCTACCGATGACATCAAACGAGAACATATAGTCAAGAACATCCTTACGATGTCGCCACAAGACAAGTTTAGTTCACCAGCCATTACTTGGAGAGGTAACGGTAGTGGTATTTGGGTTATGGGAGACGATGGGAAAGTGAGAGGAATTAATCTTCAGAACAATAGTGTGATAGAGATTGATTCTCACGAAGGTAAAGTAAAGAATGGGATTAGCTTTGGCACCGAGTCTGAAAGGTTGTTGACAGTAGGAGACGATAAAACTGTTAAGATGTGGGGTATATGATTAAAAAAAACACACTCAACGGTTTTTTTAACTATATTGGTGTAAGTAAGAGCCTCACGTGACTTATTTAATCGGTCCCCCTTGTGCCATCGGTTCCAAAATAATTATTTGTGTGGGGATCAAATGAGAAAGCTCAAAAATTCATATGGAATTGACACACCTCGGATAAATAATATACTATATAACAAAGCAAATATCCCACCCAACCAAAAAAATTGGCGTGTTTTTTATTTACAATTTTGAATAGGGAGTATACCAGTTTGACTTTAGTGCATTAAATCCTTGAAATGTCTCTTAATCCAGTTGAAAAAGCAGCTTCAGGTGCTTTGGCCTCGGTCATTGCCAATACATTAGTCTACCCGTTAGATTTATCAAAGACATTAATTCAAACTCAAGTGAAACCCAAGTCGACAAGCATGTCTAGATCAGGTTCTTCGGCTAAAAGTACTTCAATCAATGCATCCAATAGTGAAGATAGTGTTTTCCAACCTGCCAATGCTCAAGGAGAATTAAAATATAAACATACACTTGATGTATTACAGCAGATCTACAAGAAAAAGGGAGTTTTGGGCTGGTACCATGGACTTTTCTCTTCAATCTTGGGTACTGCTGCACAGAATTTTTCCTATTTTTACTGGTATACTATTGTCAAAAGAGTGTATGCCAATATTTATAAGCATATCCCTAATCACAAGCCTACAACGTTCATTGAATTATTTTTAGGGGCTTTGGCAGCTGCTATTTCTCAGATGTTTACCATGCCAATTGGGGTTATTACCACCCAACAACAAACTGATAAACACCACAAAAACTTGTTCCAATTGAGTAAAGAAGTTTACGATCATGATGGAATTACTGGGTTCTGGAGAGGTTTAAGAGTTTCTTTGGTGTTGTGTATCAACCCTTCCATCACTTATGGGTCTTATGAAAGATTAAGACAAATCCTTTTTGCCGATAAGACCTATTTGGGACCATTGGAAAGTTTCTCCTTGGGTGTGATTGCTAAATCATTAGCCACTTTGGCTACTCAACCATTGATTGTGTCTAAGGCCATGTTACAAAAGAAAACTGATGTCACTGATAAAGAAGACCCTGATAATGTCAAATTCGACAGTTTCACTCATGCATTAGAACACTTGTGGCAAACAGAGAAAGTCCGTGGTTTATACAAAGGATTGGCTCCTCAATTAGTCAAGGGTGTTTTTGTTCAAGGGTTATTATTCATGTTCAAAGATCAACTTGATTTGTTATTCATTACTTTGTTAAAATTGTTAAAGGGAGCTAAAAAAATAGCTTAGGGTAGATGCTGTCCATTTACACGAACCTTATACTAGCATTACGGTTATAGAAATATATTTATGTACTTTTAATGAACTATCACTGGCATTAAAAACAGATGCAAAAAATTATATACCCGATTAGAACATTCACGTGAAAGCATCTGAAATACTTAGGGTTGGTGCCCTTGCGCCCGTGACTGTTGGTATTTTTATTGTGCCGCGCACAATGTTAATCTTAGTAAAGATCGCACCTTTAACATTGAGTTCACCACACAAAAAAGGTGGTCGTTCGCTTACCATTTTGTATCTCAAGTTTTTCAAGACACTCATTGAGAAAAAAAAACTGGAAAAAAAAAAAGAAGTAACTAACTAATTATCAATCATGGGTAAAGGTAAACCAAGAGGATTAAACGCCGCTAGAAAATTAAGAGTTCACAGAAGAGAAAACAAGTGGGCTGACAACCAATATAAATCCAGATTGTTGGGAACTGCTTTCAAATCTTCTCCATTCGGTGGTTCTTCTCACGCCAAAGGTATCGTCTTAGAAAAAATTGGTATTGAATCTAAACAACCAAACTCTGCTATCAGAAAGTGTGTCAGAGTTCAATTAATCAAAAACGGTAAGAGAGTCACTGCTTTCGTTCCAAATGATGGTTGTTTGAACTTCGTCGATGAAAATGACCAAGTTTTATTAGCCGGTTTCGGTAGAAGAGGTAAAGCTAAGGGTGATATTCCAGGTGTCAGATTCAAAGTCGTCAAAGTCTCTGGTGTTTCTTTGTTAGCTTTATGGAAAGAAAAGAAAGAAAAACCAAGAACATAAATTATATTTTATATCAAAGTATTGTATATTTTAAAATTTGCCTTTGGTTAATGCATAAAAAGATTTAATAAAGAGTATCGTAGAGACTTGGAAATATTTCAACTGAAAACTGTTTTTTGTTTTATTATTATTACATGATCTACATGGACAATGTGCATGGTTGGTTGGGAAGCAATCGATATTTTACATAGTCAAACCTCTTCCTTCGATAGAAGGCCCGTTCTTCTTAACTGATTTCTTCTTGAAATTCATCTTCTGGTTGATTCTCTTAAATCTTTCATCATTGTTACCGGCTTGCATCTTTCTCTTCAATACCTCAGGGTTAACCTTTGGTGCAATCTTATAAGCGGTCGTTCTAGCTGCTGGAATAGCAGCTCTATTTCTTCTCTCTGCACTTTCTTCGTATAATGATTTAGCTTCTTTCTTGACTTTAGGTTTCTGAGAAGACAATTTGTTGCTGTACTTAGATTTGTTATACTCTTCAAACCTGATACTCCTGTCCTTATAAGAGTCACTCTTGTTCAATATAGGTCTTGTCCAGTCACCGATCAACTTATCAACTACTCTCTTTAAGTTCAACTCAGTTCTTTTGCTTCGTTGGTAATACACCATAACTTTACCAATTCCTGACGCAACTAAATGGTCTGTTTTGATAGGTAAGTCCACTAACGCGTTGATCAATTCCTTTTGGATCTGGTAGGCAGGCATGGATGCATCTGGTAATGGTTCTAACCACAACCTCACTGCTTCCAATAAGTTATTATCCAAGATAGATATAGCCAAATCGGCTTTAGACAAGACATCAGTCACTTCGCTAAGCAACTTCAACTTCTCAGTAGCCACCAACCCCTGACTGTTTCTTTCAGCATCCAAATTGGCAGCTTTGATCATCTTATCCTTTAAGTAGTCAATTTTATCATCTTGCATTCTTTCCAAGTCATCTTCATCAGCTTTCCGACGTTTGGTCCCCTTCGTTTTAATGGCTGCAGTCATCTTTTCTTCCAACAACCTCCTTCTACGCTGCTGTGGATCTTCATTGATATACTGGTCGTCAGTTTCGGCAGCATAATCATTGTTATTTATGATAGGTTCCTCACTCGTAGCTCTTGGGGCCGTACTCTTTCTGATCACCTTCTTTTTCGTTTTGTTGGCACCACCGTCGGTCTTATGTGCTTTCAAGGTGTATATGTTCTCGTCATCGTAATCCTGGAAGTCCTGGTCGTCGCCTGCTGGTTGGTCTTCTTCAGCATCAGCGTTTTGTTGTTGCTCTTCATTATCCGATTCTTTCTGGTTTACATCAGGCTTGGTTTCGGAATCACTCTTGTCCAACACATCGATGTCGTCGTCATCGAACATTTGATTGATATCTTTCGTTTCCTCTGACATTTTTCTATATATGAGACTGTCAAGTGTTGAGGAGATATAAATGAAAGATAATACAAAATGCGATTCTTTGAGCCTTTTTTTTTTTCTCACCGTTTTTTTCTAGCTAATAGTTAAAGGAACATAAAATGTCACATTATATTGGTAAGACAATCTCATTGATTTCCAATAAGCAACTCCGTTACGTCGGGATATTGGAAAGTATCAGTGCCGAAGATGCCACAATTGCTTTGAAATCCGTCAGATCTTTTGGAACTGAAGGAAGATTGGCTCAAGCTGGCCTGCCTCATTTAGAAGTGGCCCCTGGTACTGACGTGTACGAATATGTGGCATTTAAAGGTGACGACGTTAAGGATCTTAGTGTTTTAGATATTCATTTGGACCAAGTGAAGCCAGAAGTGTACGTTCCACCTGCTGAACCTCAACAACAGGCTAATGTGCCATCTGCAACTACAGCTGCATCAAATACTCAGTATCCACAGCCTTCTCCTACACAAGCTCCATCACAGCCATCACCTGCATCACAGACACCCGTGGCGCCATCCGCTGCTACTCAGCCACGTACACAGGCTCCACAAGAACCTTCTGTGCCACAAGCATCTAAAACTACTGAGACCGAGGCTCCTTCAAAGACTGGGCCTCCAGCTGCAGCTCCTGGCAGCAGACCATCTGGTAACCAATCGAAGAAACTTGAATACACCGAGGACTTTGACTTTGAATCTGCAAATGCTAAGTTTGCTAAGGAAATGGAACATGAAAGAGAGGTCAGCACCTACAACAAGTCGTCTTTCTTTGACACTTTATCTACGTCCAACGACGAGAGAAACTCCATGAGATGGGGAGAAGAAAAGCAATTGAACTATGATACCTTTGGAGAAGCTTCCGCACGTGGAAATAGAGGTGGATATAGGGGCCGTGGCAGAGGCCGTGGAAGAGGTGGTAGAGGTAGAGGTAGAGGTGGAAGAGGTAGGGGGTCTTATGAAAAGAAGCCTGAATGGGCCTAAACGAACGAGAATCCGATTACCCATTGTATTTTTACTAGATTTCCCGCAAAAGTTGCAAGAGGTGCTATTGGTATTGATTATACACCAATAAGTAAAGGAAAAATATCATGCCTGTAACACAAGTGAACCATCCAACGTCCTTGAATTTGACTGTGTTGGTGTAAACGATAAAACTTTCCATCGGCATGAATATACCCAATACAAAGGCACCTATCATGCTGTCATAAATAACCACAAATGCAAATATAACGAAAATACTGGCAATAAATAAGTCCACAGATACACCCAACCCGTAAGCCATAGACATGCTGTTGACGTCTTTGAAAAGAAAGATTGTACACATTAAACCGGCAATCATCAAAAGGTTCAATAATGCAAGGTCGGAGTTGCCATTTCTAGTGTCACTGTGGTGCTTGAATTGAGGCAAAAGCTGCATGGCGTACAACCGCAGCACTATCTTTGTAATTCCTGTGACTGTTGAATGCAAGGATAAAATGGTCAAGTAAGTCCCCATAGAGAACACCAGCCAGTAAATAAAACCATTCTCCGGTAAGGAATTATAGAATATGCTGACATTTGCAGCCGATGGAGAAGATATCATATACGCGGCCTGTCCAAAATAGTTCAACAAAAGACAGGGATACACGAACCCACTTAACCCTAGTTGCACAGGGAGAGTACCGACATGCTTTAAGTCCATGTAGAGCATGTCACTTCCTGTAATGGCCAAAACTGTGGAAGACATACAGGACACTCCGTGCCTCAGTAAGAAATGATATGCGTGTTGAGGATGGACAGCCAAGATAATCCGTGGATAACGAAGTACATTGTATAGCCCCAAAACTGCCAATGAGACCAACCACACCACTATTAGTGGGGAGTATAAGTGCTTCAAGTGTTTGTGGACTCCAAAGTGGACTATCAACGAAGACACTGCGATCAAAAGTGTGCATGCGGCCGCTATATGATTAAACAGCGGTACTAAAGAATTAATGCCCAGCACTGCATTCAACACAGACACATTTGGAGTCAATAACCCATCTGAAATGAGCAACGAGCACCCAACGAAGCAAAGTGCCCTCACTAACGGATTTTTGGGGATGGAATTGGCATATTCCGCTACCTGAGAGGCTTTCTGGCATAGTGGCTTAGAACATACCCTTATCAAAACTGCTTTCATGAGGGTAATGGCTGTAAAGAGGTAAAACACCGCCGATATTGCCCCTATCATATCTTCCACCTTCAAATTTGAGTCAATGATGGAATTGAAGATGTACAAGGGACTGGTACTGACGTCTCCATACACAACACTCAAAGAAAAAAAGCATAAGAAGACGGTGGACCGTGGGCCCAGTTGTTGGTCATAAATGTCACCACAGGTGTCATCTGAATCCCAATGGTCTTTGCAGCCTCCCGGACCACTATCAAGCTGGTGGTTAATCTTTGGAATGGATCCGTATCTCGTATAACAAGCATCTTTCAACAAACTACGTTCCGTGAATGTGTTATCAGTCTTACAATTCATACCACAGGGTCCTCTAAAGGAGCAGCTACGAGTATTTATCTATTACTACACTATCCCTAACAAGTACAGCAGTGCATCCATAACCATAGTCGTAATCCAAAAAGGCTATGTCACACACCCCATCAAACAAGTAAAATAAATCGCTCAAGCAACATAAAGCTCACAGTATCAACAAGGTCTCGCCGAAACAAGAGCCAAATTGGCTTCAAATTTTAAAAGACACAGCTCGGTAAATCTGCCGGTCTCACCCTCACCCGACCCAGCCATCTGCGTTGCATGTTTGTCAACTCCACATAAATAAGGTTTAAAATCCCTCAAACGGGTTTCAGGTTCGTAGAATGGCTGCGAAATACCAAATACGGCTAAATCAAAGCATATGAAGTTTAAGGAACGACGTCAAAAGTTGAGTTATTTTTGATCAATTGTAAACAAGTGATGTCACTAAAAAACTTTAATCTGCAACAAAACTGGCACTGTTCAACGATACGAACAATGAAAGGTTGTGATAGTGGGAAGTTTAATTTTGGGGGCACAGGCACTGCGTTTTGAGTGACCACAATCCACGTTCCTATAGATGCATACATATGCAACTTTTTTATTTCCCTCATTTCTAGTATCTGAGAGTGGCATCCCCACCTAGCCTTTTTGTGTTGTAGTTCTATCATTTGGCTAAAGTAGCTTCTCATGCCTTATGTGCACTCTCAATTTTGTATGGGAACTCAAAGTGTCTCTGGAACGCGTCGCGAAGATTAAAAAAATCTATCAATAAACATTATACCACCACCCGATGCCGCTCAAACAACAGAAAATAGCAGCTTTCCCTGATGGGTATACCATTGCAGAGCTCAACCTGGGTCTGGACAAGCTCTTGGTGGGGAATAGTGTAGGAATTTTGAAGATTTTTGAGACCAAAAATCCCGATTTAGAGCCTCGATCTATCGATATAGTAGACAAGTTAACGTCCATATCTATCCATGAAAACAGAGCCCTTATCACCAATACTATGGGGCTCGTGGAGTTGGTGGGCTTGGAGGCTCATGAGGCTTCATTTGGTGTTTTGTACCGTACAGAGTTGCCTTTAAGACATGGTACCTTTATAAACGAGGGTAAAAGAGTCGTTTGTGGAGGTGATGAAGGTAAATTGATCGTCATAAACATCGAGGATAGAGAAGACTCTAACGAAGACCAGCCACCGGAAAGTATCGATATTATCAACTTGCCTGATCTGTTGGTAGGGTTAACCTACGATGCCACTTCTGAAATGTTGGCTGTTAGTGTGTCTAATGGAGACGTTCAGCTTTACTCAGCTATAAATGAAAAATTGAACTTGATCAACACCTTAAAATCTGCAGTGCCAACCAAAGTGTTCACCTCGATGCAGGAGTTAGACTTCGCTGGTGAGAGTGCTGGAGACTTGGTAGCCACGTCCTGTCAATGGACAAAAAACTCAGAGATGTTAGTTCCTGCTGCCACCAATGCTATCAAGAAATATGATAGATCTGGTGAATTGATTGGGGAATTGAGTATCGATAACACCATTGTGGATTTCAAATCTAACAAGCATATGTTGGCAGTTTTGACCAAGGACAAGTTGGTAGTTGCAGATTTCAACTCTATGGAATCCATTAAACATTTCGACTTAAGTGCTGAGGAATTACTCATTAACTTGACCTGGTCAAACGACCATTTATATTTGGGTACGAACAACGGGGTGGTAGTCTTCTTACCTGAATTAGCTGACCAGTTACCCAAAGTTTCCCCCGCTGCCGATAATACTCCAGAGGTCGATGCTAACAGTAATACTGAAGCATTGTTTTCAGATAATGGAGCCAGAGGTATTGATGATTCCATTATTGATGCCAGCGATGAGGATGACGAGGACGGAGATGAAGAAGGAGGGCAGGATTCCAGGTTTCCCTACTACAATAAAGATGTTGGACATATTTTGAACCAAAGAAAGCGCCAAAAGGCCAATAATGGTAGACTGGTGAGTCCTGCTGTTGCATCGTCCGCCTACTTTGTTGATGAAGAAGATATCGTGCCATATTCCCCCGGTTCTACGCCATTCAGCTCCTCTTCCCAAGTTGAAAGAAGGTATATCACCATGAACTCTGTTGGTTATGTCTGGGCTGTTAAGACTGAAGAGCAAACCCAGAGTATCACGGTATCTTTCTTTGATCGGTCAATCAACAAGGACTATCACTTTAATGACTTCAACAAATTCGACTTGTGTGGGATCAATGAGCATGGTATTGTCTTGGGATCTTCCAACTACAAACAGGGCAAGAAATTCGGTACCATCTACTACAGAAACCATGATTCTGATCTGAACAGCTGGGATAAGAAGGTCCCCTTGAGCAAGGACGAATTCATCTCATCTGTTTCCATCACAAACAACCAAGAATCTACCATTATAGTTGGGACCAACTTCGGGTACTTAAGATATTATAATAACCACGGGTTATGCTTAGACATCTTAAAAGTAAGTCCTATTGTTTCTATAATATGCAACGACAAAGTTGTATTTGTGGTCAGCAAGTTGTCTGCCAGCTTATACTCATATTCCATGATTTTGGAAGAAGACAGTCGGTTCCTCCAACAAGATTGTATATTGCCATTGAGAAAGCCAAAGAGTAAGACAGTTCCATTAATTAAAGGGATTTTCTTCAATGAGTACAATGATCCATGTTTAGTCTCGGGTAACGACGATACCTTAATCGTCTTGTCCAACTGGAGAGAACCCAAAAACAGCAAGTGGGTGCCAATTTTGAACTGCACCAAGGCCATAATGGATGGTAATGACATGAAGAAGACATGGAAAGTGTGGCCATTGGGATTGTTCAACGATAAGTTGAACTGTTTATTAATCAAGAACAATGACAATTATCCAGGCTTCCCATTACCCATGCCTATTGAGTTGCTGATTAAGTTGCCTATCAACATGGGAGGTGATGAAGAACAGCCAGAGTCTGAAGAGAAGCAAGAGGATACCGACGACGTCTTGGAAGAGAATTTCATCAAGTCGATAACTATGGGGAAATTGATCAACGATTCGTTGGTGGACGAAGGTTTGCAAGAATTTAATGACGAAATGGTGGAGAAATTGAACTATTACACCAGTTTATTCGACAAATCCCTTTTAAAATTGTTTGCTAACAGTTGTAAGACAGGAGACATCAGCAGATCATATTCTATTGCTAGGATGATGAAAAATGATAAAGCTTTGATCGCAGCATCCAAAATCTGTCAGCGGTTTGAGTTCAATAATTTGGCCAGCAAGATTGGTAAATTGAGAGATAACTTGATGCAGTTGGAGGAAAATTGAAAATCGAACATTGATAATGGCAGGTGTTTTCTATGATACAATGTGTATTTTGAAATTTGATTGGGGAAAGTATTTCTATTATGTACAAGGCTTCCTCAGTTTAATTGTTTCTTAACAAAGTGGAAGATGATAGGAGTAAGCCATAAAGCTCCGGCAACTAACCCGGCAGTCTTTAAAGTGTCGACGGCGTACTTTTCTTGGATCTTTCTTTGTTCTTCTGGATCTTGTCCTGGACCTCCAAACATGATGTAAGTAATATAATGTGAAAATTTTTTTGTAAAAAAATGAGTGAACAAAAAGCGTTGCGAAACACTAATCACAGACTGGCAATCAAATCAGCTAGCTACTATAAAAGTAACTTGAGGCTTTAATATGACGTCATATGAACCTTTCCAGCTAGATGACTTATTTGAAATCAATTCCATCAACCTCGATCCTCTAACAGAGAATTACTCGGTGGATTTCTATTTCGATTATCTTATCAGGTGGCCTTCGTTATTTTTCAAGTCGGTGGAATTTGATGATATAAGTGGATACATGATTGGTAAAAATGAAGGGAAACTTTCGAAGCTCGAATGGCACACCCATATATCGGCAGTCACTGTCAATAATCAGTACAGGAGAATAGGTTTGGCATCAGATTTGTGTCTTTTCCTAGAAGATATTGTGAACAAGAAACCTGATGATACTTTATTCATTGACTTATTTGTGAGAGTAACCAACACGCTAGCATTGCAATTATATGAGAAGCTCGGATACAGTATCTTTCGAAGAGTGATAGGGTATTACGGGCTGGAAATGCCTGTGGACCGAAATAAAATCGATGATAGCATTGATGGGTTCGATATGAGAAAGTCGTTGCCTGCAGATAAAGACAACCAGACGGTGAGAGAGAACGGAGACAAAGTGTACGTTTTGCCCATGGAGGTTGTGTTCTAGAAGTAGGTTGGGGAATAGCATTAATATAGTATTATCATAGCACTGGTTGAGATGGTGCAATTGGCATGGTTAACTCACACAAAATTGACCACAGTACACAAATAGCCCGCCCGTATTGTACACTTGTAGCTGAAGCATCGTAACGTGCCTCTTTTACATCGGCCAAATGGCCTTTTCGGGCCATACTCCATGAGTCACTTGCACTCATTATATACACTCGGTGATAGTGTGTATACCAATCAGCAATTTTTTTGGAGCGGTCAGGCATATAAAGCTTAATGTCTTCTCTCTAAAAATAACAAAAAATTAAACAACATGGCTTTAAAAGATCTAAAAGAGTCGAATGTCTCATCCAGAGCTGGGTCTAGGGCCCGGACTCCTAGACCAGATGGAGAAGAGAACGGGCAATTGGATTTTGCATTCAATAGTTTGGAAGAAATGTTGACCAGTAAGTTGGAGAACTTAGAAGGCTGGAGAGAAAAGAATTATGACTTTAAACAAGAAACCGTGGACGAATTGAACAAGGCAAGAGTGACCTCAAGTTCCAGTATCAATGAGTTGATCAAGTCGTTGAATGCCAGCAGGACAGAAGTGTCCAGTGAATCAAGAGAATTGATACTAGCTCAGTTATACAAGTTAATTGTCATCAAATCCCTTCTAACTTATAATGAAGAAAGAATTGGCACTTCTGATTATGTTACAGAGGACAGCGTGCAAGACTTGGTATATTTATTCACCAGAAACGATTTCAGATCAGCACAAGAGTTTTTGCTTCTTTACAGATGTATAATAGCACTTATTTGCAGTGACATTGATGAGTTTAGTGGCGTGGCCGACACAGAGTTTATTAATCATATTAAGTACTTGATATCTGAGCCCAGCAATTCCGTCATCACCAATGAGAACAAAAGCCACATCATTACTGGGTATGTGAGTTTGCTTTTGATATTACACAATGAGTCTTCAGGCTTTGGTATTGATGAGATAATAACGTGGCTCTTTGAATTGAGTGAAGGATACTGTATGAGTGCATTGACCACATTGAGAGAGTTCAAAGAAGGGAACAGAGAATACTCAACTTTCTTTGATGAGTTGAGTGATCAACGTATCGTTAACGATATTAATGCCAAACAAAGTGGAGAGACTTTAATAGGTATTAGTGGATTGCATGGTGTGGGATGTTTGTTGACGTTATTACCCAGGAATGAGTTCTTGAATGAGTTGATCGAGGATATGCTTCCAAAGTTGTTAGATATCGTGGACAACGACTTAAATGTGGAATTGAGTAAGGCCAGTGGAAGAATTATCGCTTTGTGTTATGAAATTTATCACTACGATAATGAGGGAGATGACGAAGACGATGAATACAACTATAACTCGCCATACTACGAGCAGGAACAGTTGTTGTCCACTTTGGAACGGCTAGTCAACTTCAACGATAAGAAAGTCAGCAAGAAGGATAAGAAACAGGCACACTCGATATTCAGAGACGTGTACAACACCGTTAAGAACTTTGGCACTTTTGAAACCAGGATAGAGATCTTGAAGAAGAGTACGGAAGGTTTAGAAATTTTAAGCAACATGATGGACATGAATTTCATCAAGTTGAGCAGAACCAGATCTATTCAAATCAACACATGGTTCTTATACCTCAGATTGATACACTTGAAATGGGCATTTGGGTTTGGGGTTCATAACCAATTGATAGCTAACGAACTGATTAGAAACGTGCTAAAAGAGCCACCAACTGAGTTCCAAGTCAAGTACGGTGGTAGTACAGAAGATGACGCAGAAACTGATTTGTACCATAAACAAGCAGAATATGATGTCAGTGACAAAAAGAGAAGTAATATGTTGAAGAAAGCCAGAGTTAACAAAATATCACAAGAAATGGAAGAGCTTGAGTTAAAGTAGACTGAATACATTATTTATTTGACAGCAAGGGCCGTAGTGTGTCCAAACCATATAGAAGCTTGAACAGCAGCAAGTTACTGTAGCGTATAAGACCTTAGTCAGCGCTGGTAACTTCTCCAGATGCGTCGTGCGGCTTGGTCCTGCACATAGGAGCACTGATTTGTGTCAAGTTTACCTTGTTAACTTTGACTAAAAAGCTTCCTGTCTAGTCAGTTTGACACCCCCAACTGTATCTCATATACCACCAAACTGAATTACCACATTCTCCCTATTTGTACCAGAATCGTATGTCGTGCCGAAAGTTGCAGCCAAAATGTTCTATATCGCAAACGAATAGATTTCGCATTGTTTACATTATCTAGAGAATGATCCAGTGCCATGGAACGACAGCAAAAGGAGAGCGATGTAAGTTGCAAACAGAGGAAGGGTACTGCCACCATCATGTATCCCAAGCGCCATCACTGCCTTTATTGAAGGGCCGTCCAAAAACCAAGGGAAAACCAGAAAAGAAAACAGGCGCAGAAAGACCCTATAATAAACAAAGTAAACCTAAAGATAAAGAGCCTAAAACACCCAAGAAAGAACCCAATTCTCCTAAGAAACCTAATTCCCCCAAAAAAGAGCAAACTTCGCCTCAGCGAGAGCCCTTGTCACCAGGGAAGGAGCCCAAATCACCTAAAAAAGACGTTGTTCCCAAGAAGGATCCAGCGACGCCAAAGAAAAAGACCGAAAAATCACCGTTACGAGACTCTGGATTCATATACATCTACACGCTACACAAGTTTTTCACAAAAGATAAAGACTGGTTCAAGGTGAAAAATCTCCCAAACAGTAAGACTAAAGACTGGACGTCGTACAATTATCGGCTGAGTGAATATATGTTGTTAAAAATAGGAATGACAAGCGGAAATGTGCAAACACGAATATCACAATGGGAAAGAAAATGCAATCACAAATTAGTGGTGGTGAACCCTCTGTCTGATAAGGCAATTATGCGGCCTCGACTAGTGGATATGTTCAAGAAGTTGAGTGTCAAGAAAGAATATGCTACTTTTCGAGACGAAGGGTTTGTGGTAGCACATCTGCTTCCGGAAGCAGAGAAAGAAGTGCACAAAGTGCTCCGAAGCAAGTACGGTAGAGGCTTGGTTTATTGCAAAGGATGTTTAGGTATGAGTGTTGCAACGCTAAGATCCAATGATCTTTTCGTCAATGGATATAATATTCACGTGGAGTGGTTCTTAATACCTAAACGAGATCTTGATCTTGTGTACACCATCATCGACCAAGTTTGCAGTAAATACAGCATGTCTTGAAACCCCGAGTTTTTTAACATATGTATTATTGGCAATAATATACACAAAACAGACCTATATATACACTAGGTTGAAATCACCAACTTTATCATACTCTATAACTCTAAACTTTAAATCATTGGACCACAAAGTCTTTAACATCAAAATCCTTGGAACTGATACCCATAGATCCAATGTATTTCTTGGATTCTTCTCTGTACTTTTCAGTGACTTCTTCAGACCAGTTCAATTCTTCCTTCATAATTTCAACCACACCGTCAACGGCACTCAAGGCTTGTCTGGCATTCAAGAAAGCCAATCTAGTTCTTCTAGCTAAGAAGTCAAGTGGGTGTCTGGTGTATTCATATTTCAATGAGTATTTCAATTCAGCAATTGTGAAAGGTTCATCGAAGTTTTGGTAAGACAAGCTGGTAGCTTCACCAGCAGCAGAAGAATCAGAAGGACTGAAAGATTTGCTGGTAGCTAAGGTAATTGGCAACTTGTTGTAGTCAGATTCACGGTACAATTCTAAGACAAGCGAAGCTCTAGAACCATAGTTGTGAGACAAGTGCTTAGCCAATTTCAATGGGATTCTGTATTCGTGGATTAATCTGGCAGAGTAGTTCTTGGAGTAGTCTTCACCACCAGCCAAGATCAATTCATTGGTTTGACATGGTTTCAAGTTTTTGTCCTCGAATTTAAACTTCTTGATCACAGTGTCAACAGTTTCTTCGGCCATTTCTCTGTAAGTAGTCCATTTACCACCAGAAATAGTGATCAAACCAGTTGGAGACGTGTGAACCAAGTGAGATCTAACTAAACCTTGAGTGGAGGAAGTAGAAGTTCCATCAGGGACATTATCAGGGTTTCTAGCCAAAGGTCTAATACCAGACCAAGCACTCAAAACATCATCTCTGTGAACAGGGAAAACCATGTATTTTTGTAATTCGTGTAAGATATCTTGAATTTCTTCTTCAGTTGGAACAGGAGAACTTGGAACGTCTTTCAATGGAGTATCAGTGGTACCACACAAGACTTTTCCTTGCCACGGTAAAAAGAACATAACTCTACCATCAGCAGTGGCAGGATCTAAAAGACCAACATTTTGAGGACCATAGTATTCAGGTAAAACAACGTGCACACCACTAGAAGGAACAATCATCTTTGGAGCTTGAGAAACTGGAGGTGGTAAACCTTTTGGATCTTTGTCCATTTCCAAGATCTTATCAGCCAAAGGACCGGTAGCATTAACAACAGAAGTAGCTTTGATATTGTACTGTTTACCAGTTTCCAAATCAGTAGCTAAGACACCTTCAATTTGGTTATCAGCATTTTTCAACAATTGGTTAACTTCCATGTAGTTCAAACAAGTAGCACCGTTTTGAACGGCGGTGATAGCCAAAGTGGAGTTCATTCTAGCGTCATTAAAAGAACCATCGTGGTAAACACAAGAAGCTTTCAAGTTAGAAGCATCAATCATTGGGGCCAAAGAAGCAGTGGTTTCTTTGGAGAAAATAGTGGAAGATCTTAAACTTTGGTGACCTGCAAACCAATCGTACATCTTACAACCAACAAAGAAGTAAGGGATTTGCCACCATTTATAAACAGGAATCATAATAGGTAAAACCGAACATAAATGAGGAGCGGTTCTTAACATATTACCACGTTCATTTAAAGCTTCAATAACCAAATCTAATTGGTCTTTAGAAAGTTGGAAAATAGCCTTTTCCAAGTATCTGACACCACCGTGAGCCATCTTAGTAGATTTGGAAGATGTACCACTAGCAAAATCATTCTTTTCTAATAAACAAACGTTTAAACCTCTAGTAGCAGCATCAACGGCAGTTCCTGTTCCGGTAGCACCACCACCAATGATTAACAAATCGAATTTCTTTTCGTCTTCCACTCTCTTCAACAACTCGGATCTTTCAGGAGGAGCTGGAAGTGATTTGACTAAAGGAGCATAAGTATTTGTCAAATTAGTAGTTTTCGGAGGTCTGATAAAATCTAAATAAATCACAGTACCACCTAAAATACCGGTTCCAACAGCGATTGTCTTTGTAATCTTAGAAGACAATATCTTTTGAAACGACATGATCGAAATGGTTTCTAATAAATAAGATTTGGGTTTTTTTGTGTTGGAGTTTCAAATATGAATAATTATATCGACTAAACAGTTTTTTCAAAATCACTGGGAAAACCGAGTTTATATTTAAATGCTGTGAAAAGCTGCAATAAAAAAAAAAGGCTCCGGATTGCTGAATAAGAAAAAAAAAAAAAAATGAAACAGTTACCGCGACGTACGGTTCCAGCCACCGCGGGAAAAGCGACCTGTCAAACGAAAGTGATTTTTATTTTTATTTTAGTTCTACCAAATTTAGAACCCGTGCAAACAATCTACTACTCTAGTCATTTATACAGCAAGCGTTCTAACGCTATAAAGATGAGCCCCAGTTGGACCTGAATTGTATAAGTTGTCTGACTCATCCACATTCGGTCGAGATGCAATCTTAGGCTTAAAACTATTTTAAAGTTCGGATTCCTTTAAACCGGGAACGTATTTGATTCGGTGGTTCATATAAACGGTATATTTACTTTTTTTCTCGACATATGATAATTCTACCGATAAGCACACCGAGGATCAATAGAATAATAGAAAAAGGGCATGGGTGTGTGAGACCGGTTCAGGGGTCATAATCCCAGATTCCTAATCCAGTCACCTGGTGCCACGAGTTGTCAATGTTTCGGTTCCTGTGACTTTTTCCCCTTTTCTATCTACATAGCAGATGAGCTCACAAAGCGTACGGAAAATCCCAACTTAAACCGTACGGAAAAACGAGTTGCCCCTCCCTCCACCAAAAAGACACTAGGGGTGCCTGTCACGTGAGACGACCTTGGTAAATACCAGTTTGCCAAATATTGTAGTTACAAACGACTTACGCTACAAGAGGTTGTTGCTGGCTAGAAAATCGGTATTATGGCTTTTTTGGGGCACTTAACTGCCCCGTATAGTTTTCCACTGTCTCACAGATTCTGTGGGCCATTTTTGACGTGCACAGTCTCATTTTTTCACTCACGCATTTATAATCTCTACCACGTAATCTTAAAGCCAACATGGATTCTCTTCCGCCTGAGAGGCAAGAGCTCGTTGATCAATTCAAGGCCATCACCGACACCTCCAATGACGACATTACAAAGATAACTCGTTTGTTGGATATTCACGACTGGAATTTAAACAATTCTATCAGTTCTTTTTTCGATACTGGGTTTGTCAGTGAATCATCTTCCTACTCCAATACCAACACCGACGTTCCTGAAGAAATCATAGACTCTGGTGCTTATACGTCAGGTACCAATGTTCACGAAACTGACATTCATCCTACGTCGGCTCATTATTCCAGGCTTAATTCCGCTTACGATCTAGCAGACTTGATTCCTAAATTGCCATATGCGCCAAAGATCTCCAACAACTGGCAGCTTGAAATAGGCTTGAACCTCAGCAAAACAGAGTTGATCAATAAGAACTTCAACTACTTGGCCGCCAACTCGGTACAGTATAAGCTTGTCAAGTCTGTCAATTTAGTGTTGTTCTTGGTACTTTTCGTGCCTAACAAAGTGATATCTTTGTTATACCATATATTAAAGTTCTTATTCAAGACCGATACCGCCAAAAACGTGTTCCCTTCATCTTTCGACTACGACCAGTTAGTGTCCAAGGAAGACGCTGATTCAGAGGAAGAAAAAACCGAAAAGAGTGACATTGATTTCACCAACAGTGAGTTTATCCAACAGTTGGTGTCTGCTCATGATCAGTTGGACATAAGAAGTGAAAACTTCAATGACGTTTACGACGAGTGCAAGGAGAACCGCAAATGGTTCTTAGTGGTGTTGGTGAACGACTCAGAGCACTGTGATGCGTTTTTGCACCAATTATTCTCCGACACTGGATTCCTTGAAAATTTCAGTAAGCATAACCATAATCAGAATTTCAACGGCGTCATATATGTGAATAGCGTGGAAAAGAGCCCTGAGAGCTTTGAGGTTGGTCAAAGTTACAAAGTAAAGAAACTCCCATATGTGATGTTGATCAACAATGTCACCAACAATCCCAATGTGATGGCATCGATGTCGATCTTATACAAAACCAATATTTCGTCCCAGTTCATTGAACCCCAGCATTTGAAGTCCACATGCCACAAGATATCCCAGAACTTACACAAGCTAATATCACATTATCAGCCACAGGTGGTCAGTGTGTTGACGGATCAAAGAGAGTTAGAATACTCGAGACTCATTAAGCAAACACAAGATGATGCATACAAGAAGTCGTTAGAGTTAGACAAACAAAAAAAGAATGAAAAACTCAAGAAAGAAAGTTTGGCTAGACTTTCCAAACAAAAAAAAGCATTCTTGGCCCATTTACGTGACACAAACTGGTTTGACACTGTAAATAATCCGGACGCTTCTTCGTCCATCAGAATCCAGATCAAGTTACCCAACGGGGAAAGAATCATCCTCAAGCTTGGTGACATTAAATTGTTCCATTTATACTTGTATCTCGCCGCAAGGTTGGATGAGTCTGAAGAGGAAGATAGTACAGAGGAAGATAGTGATTTTGGTGATATTACGGTGGAAAACTATACTAAATACTTCCAATTCGATTTTGAGTTAGTTCAACCTTACCCCAAACGAGTGTTTGACCAGTTAGACGATGCAGTTGCCGACCATTTGAAATCAGGTGCGTCGGTTCTTGTGGAAGCACTTGCGGAGGATGAAGAAGACGAAGAAGAGTAGCCAAATTTATAATTATTCCATAGTACATAGAACAAGATTTTAATGCCAAAGTGAAGATTAGACTATGAGGCTTTGAAATCTGGGGTTAGAATGGCTGATTCTAATTGTGTGGTACACGACTCGGTGAAAGCTTATTTCTCGCACAACCCGTATCAGCTTTTATGATAAATTAAACCCTTGGCAACATCAGTTTTCAATTAAAATTTCTGATAGTACCAAAAACTGGCATTCTTGTTATCTGTTTTAACATTCACATTCTCCATATTTCAAGTTTGTATTCCCAATTCCTCTGATCACCATGGATAGCCGTCAATCACGTTTGGAGGCAGAGAGGCTTGCTATCATTCAAAAGAGTATGAGCAGAGGCAGATCGCAGTCACCTTCAGAGAATCACAGCAGAAGCAGTTCCCAACTGAATGAAGAAAATGACTTGAAATGGTCTATCATAAATCACGATCCACTGGAGCGGTTGACCAGGAGTCTGGATAAGACAAACGAAGACGACAATGTTATTGACGATTATGATGATCCCAGTGAAGAAGAGCATATAAGTGATGACGACTATCAAGAGAAATTCCAGTATGATGACACAGGTAATATATTACCCAATTTTGCCTGCAGAGATGAAAAGATTAACGAAATATCCAATATCTTGGAAAACTCCAATTTGAACGACCATTCAACCGTTAAAAAGTTAGAGGAGCTAACTGCCAGTGAAAGGGCGTTCGCCAACGCTAAATTAGCGGGCAAGCCCATTGATGAAGAGGCTTTGCAAAAATTGAAAGACGAAAAGAACACCTTGATTGGAGGAGGTGTGAATTTGGGCAAAAGTGACCAAGACGTCAATGCTAGGAGACAAAAACTTGAAGATTATTCTAGCTACAGACGTAAGATTATTCAACAGGAAAATGAGAAGTTTAAAAATGCATCACTTCACTATAATGACCATTACCATGATGAACGCTCTCCAAGTGCTGTTGTGACGTCTGATAGCAGTGACGAAGATAAGGATTTCATGATCCCATACACATCTGCTATTGAAGATAAATTGGATAGCGAGTTTGCTTCTAGATTAAACGAGACCATAGTTGAAGGTGACCTCGATAGTAATAAAGCGCAATCTAGAGTAGTTCAAACTATCACTAGAGGGAACTTTTTCCAGTTGGTTGATCCAAAAGTTAAACCCAAAATGTTCTTGTTATGTATGGACTTTTCTCCTGAATCTATTTTCGCTTTGGAATGGTCTTTGGGTACGGTTTTAGTGGATGGAAGTGTTTTATTCATTGTTTATGTGATTGAAGACACGGACAACAATCACCATTTGAAAGGTAATTTGGCTAATGAGACCACTAGAGAACAGCACCGGTTGAATATGTTAAATAACGCAAAACAACAAGTGTTGAATTTGTTGAAATTGACCAAGTTACAGATTCATATCGTTATCGAAATCATCCATCATCCAATTCCTCGTCATTTAATCTTGGAATTGATAGATAATCTTTCTCCCACCTTAGTAATTGTTGGTTCAAGAGGTCAATCTGCAATCAAAGGTGTTTTATTGGGATCTTTGTCCAACTATTTGGTCACTAAACTGTCAGTACCCGTGATGGTTGTCCGTGAAAAATTAAAGAAAATCAATCGGTTCAAGAACGGCAGCTCAGTGTTTTCTAATAACATTAAACCTTTGACATTGTCTGAGGCCAGAATCGATTAGATCATTATTCTGTAAAGAGCATTTTATCCATAAACCCGTGTTATTCCTCCGTTTTAACCTATTTAGTTCTAATTACGTATTCTTACCATTAACGAGTCAAAGTACTTTCAGATTCTAAAAGTAAAGCTCGGTGAAAGACCTTTTGCCTCTGAACTTATGACTACAAGCCGTAGCAGCACATAAAGCAGGAGCTGTGACCCTAGGATCATCCATTGTCGCCTGGAGCTTTTTGGATATTCTTCCCTTTGGCCTGTTACCAATGTTCTTGATGCATCTTCCACAGTAAAGGTGACCACATTTGGCTAAAAATACCCTTTTACTGAGATCCTTGTCGACTTCAGTAACCTGGTTGCTGCAAAACCAAGGTGCTGCTACCTCAAATTCGTCTTGATACTTAACTAAATCTTTCGCAAGGTCTGTGCTGGTTTTGAATTCATTCGGTATACCTTCACCTAGTGTGACTCCACATAACTCACAACCTATATTGGAATCTGTATGAATATCGCTGGTATACCCGGGCACTTCTTTCTTGATTTGAGAATTCTTTTCAAGGAGTGCCTTCCTGTTGAAAGCATTTTCACGCTCAAGACGTCTGTCTGCCTCCCTTTCGTTATCACGTTCGATTCTTTCCATGATCGACCTTTCCACGTCATTTCCAAACGCTGGTGCATTACCGGTAGCAGCACTTTGAAGCCAACGGAGCCCCTCACCGAACCGAGCCCCTAAAGCTTGCCTGAAGACATCCTCTCCTGTTGCAGTGTTGGAATCATTACTAAACCAGCCTACACCCCAGGTCCCGGTCATATGCTGCACTATTCTCGCTCTTTGTAAGGGAGAAACTTCGGCAATATGCTGATTCATGATACTCATCACCGTATCAGGCAGAAATGCTGGCAACAGTGAATGGTTATGGTCAAAAGGCATGTACCCCGACCTTTCTGGCCGTATGTGCGGATGCACAGGGTTTGTGGGTCTCAAAACTCTAGTTTGAAGAATTTCCAAGTCCCTACTATCGTCATCCAGGTCTTCATCGTCCACGATTTCTAGGTCGTCTTCCTCTTCCACATCACTCCAACTTTCTGAATCGGTGTTTTCCATCATCTGTTCGGCGAGCATTTCGGTGGTAACCAGCGGGTCCATCCCCGTTGCTGCATAATCTCTAGCTCGAGCAGCAGCTTCAGCGTTTGCATTGGCTTGGGCTAGAGCTCCATGCATTTGACTCCGTTCACGCCAAATGCGGTACATCTCATCCTCGTCAGCTAGTTCTTCATGTCTTCGCCTCTGAGGTAGACCTGTAGTAGCCGCAGCCACGTTCGTTATAATCACATCATCGTTCTGGTCTTCATTATTGTTGCGCACGGTGGCGTTAGTGGTCAAAGGTTGAGCATTGCGGTTCTCACCCACAATGAGAACTTCTGATTCGGTATGTCCATTAGTATCATCATATTCGTCGTCAGATGCGATTTCTATCACATCAGGAGGCTCTGTTTCGGTCTTAGGAAGATCAGGCTTGGCCGGTATTCGGTCTATAGCCTGTTGTTGGGCCTCTCTAATCTGGTCACGATCCATTTTATTGTTCTGGATATTGACGCTTAACAGGTCGCAACTAAGTATGGTGCACTCAAGAAAATGTAGGTTGTAAACAGTCTGTTATGTGTTTGTGTACACTGGAAAAAAAGGGTTCTGCTGAAATACACAAAGAGCCAGGATTATTCTGGCTTAAAAAAAAGGATTATTAATAAGGAAAATAAAAAAGTTGTTGTGTTTTAAATGTGTTTTAAACGTTAGTCTTTCTTTTTCTGTGTAAAACACTCAGATTGAGATTTTTTAATGAGACCAAAAACGGATATAAAAAAAAGAAAAAAGAGAGACGTCTAAATCACAAAATATTCTCTATTACAAAAATGTTATTTTTTTGTTTTGCTATCTTATACAGTTGATTTTTATGTAACAATCCGATTCATTTTTCTTCCAATCCTATATTTATTTCTTTAATCCGCTTCTCATGTAACGACCAACAACAATACAATGGTCTCTTTCATAAGGTTCTAATGTCAATTGTTCTAAAGGCTTGATTCTTTCTTCTCTCAATTTTTGGACTTCTCTGGAGAAAACGGTTTCAGCATCAACAGTAGAATCAATACAGTTAGCCTTGATGGAAATGACAACGTGACCTTGATCTTTTAAGAATAAGTGGGAGTTTAATGCAATAATTCTGGCTTGATCTGGTTGAGCCACATCGGCGAAAACAGTGTCGACCATAGAGATCAACATTCTGTATTTTTGTGGGTGTCTAGCATCATCGATAATTGGGATAACATTAGGTCTCTTTTTAGCCATACCGATCAATTCTCTACCTGGTCTGTGAGAGAATTCAACGGCGTAGACAATACCTTCTGGTCCAACAACATCAGCAACGTGAGAAACAGAAGTACCAGAAGCAGCACCTAAGTATAACACTTTTTTACCTGGAGCAATACCAAGTTCATCAATACCACCCATAATACCGGCAGCCAACTTGGATCTGAAAGGATTCCAAACTCTGTATTCGACCTTGGTTGGTAATTCACCTTCAGCTTTAGCTGGTTCTTCGATGGTGACTCTCTTTTCACCATAGACCGATTCACCTGGAGCGATGTTTCTGGTAACTAACAAATCTTCTTTACCTTTGGCGATGAAAACACCAGCGTGTCTGTGAGGTTCAACAACAACTTTAGCACCTCCTCTAGCACCTCCTCTGGCTCCACCTCTTCCACCTCTAGCACCTCCTCTGGCACCTCCTCTACCACCTCTAGCACCTCCTCTGGCACCTCCTCTACCACCTCTTCCACCGCCGAATCCACCTCTAGATCCGCCTCTACCACCGAAGCCACCTCTGGAACCTCCTCTGGAGCCTCCTCTACCTCTTGAATCACCGAAAGCCATTATTTATATATGTATCTGTTAAAAGTTAATTTAGGTGAAATATAGAAAAGGAAAAAAAAAAATATGTTTTCTCGATGGCTCTGTACGAAAAATTTTCTGAATATCCGGGTAAATTGATCGAACACGCATAATTTTATTTTACTAGTAGAGGTGGTATAAATGGAGGTATAACTTATGTAGTTTTGATTTTCAAGGCAACATAGTAGAAGCAAACATTTATTTGAGTTTATTTCTAACCCTGAGCTTTTTTCCCGGACTTTTTCCCTTTTTTTACAATACAAAACACTGTATTATACTTACTCTTGTATGATTTTGAAGACTTTTTCCTCTTTATATCAGCCATACTCTACCAAATTTCACCGAAATTGCCATAGTATATTGCTGGTGTGTAGTTTGCAGATCCCAAAAGCAAAATATATCTTTGCTTTCCAAAATTGCACCACCTGTACCAACTTAAGTGCAAAATACTTTCAACGCTTAAGATGACCATCGTGCGGCTCATTTTTGAGTACCATAACCGGAAACTGGTATCTGGGGTTGAACGTAAATCACTATAGACCCCTTTTACGAGCGTCAAACCATAAAAAAATGATGTAGTTATTACCTCTTGAATCATATACAATATTCCCGTTACTTCAAATCAGCGTACAAGAGCCAGAATGACGTTGCTGGCATTCCCAGTGAGTTTGAAAGAGTACAGAGATAAAGCTGGATAACGATTTACCGTCTATTTTTCGTACGAATCCCATCTTTTCTTCTCAAAGAAACACGTATCCTGAAACAACTTCTGAACCATACTCAACGACACAAATAAACTTACCCTTTCATGTCAATGTATGGGGCCATAATCACCTGTCAAAAGATCGATAAGTTTTGTCCTGCATATAATTCGCGGACCATAATGCGCTTTGAACCGCACATTCAAACGGACCCAAATTGAACGTCACACTTCACACATTCAACTTCTTTTTTAAATCTTCAACTCAAACGTTCTTCTTTTGTTCGATATGGCATCTTCTGGTCCTATATTAGTACTTGTGATAGGTACTGTCATTACCGGGTGTCTCAATTCGATCTTCACCAAGTTTCAAGATAACCAATGTGTTAAATACTGTGACGATCCTGATGTGTCAAAACACCAAAATTTCGAACAACCTGCGTTACAAACTTTGCAGATGTTTGTTGGTGAGATATTATGCTACATAGTGTACCAGTTGATGTACAGAACTGGTGTTTTCAGAAGTAGAAACGGATATAAGCCAATCGACGGTGAGGGAGCTGAGCCATTCAATCTACCATTCAGCAAATCGTTAAAGTTGGCTGTGCCTTCGCTTTGTGACTTGACAGGTACCACCTTGTTGAATATCGGCTTAATGTACATCCCGGTCTCAGTATATCAGATGCTTAGAGGGTCTATTGTGCTTTTTGTTGCATTCTTGTCGGTTGTGTTCTTGAAGAAGACTGTGACGAAGTTAGAGTGGATTTCATTATTTATTGTCACTTGTGGTATCACCCTAGTGGGGCTCAGTGGCTCCTCTTATAGCACATCAGACGATACGTCCAGTAGAAGTTCGGGGCTAGTTGCTTTGGGTGTTTGTTTGGTTATTATTGCTGAATTGTGTCAGGCATTCCAGTTCGTGGTGGAAGAACACATTTTAGTCAAACAACCAATCGTACCATTACAATTAGTTTACTTTGAAGGCTTTTACGGTGCTTGTGCCATTTTAGTGGCTATGATCTTCATGAACTTTGTGATGGCATCGGTCTTACCACCAAAACAGTTTGAATCACTGCCTTTCAATGTTCATGAAGGGTTTAGTCAGATGTTCAGCTCAACCAATGTGTTGATAGGATCAGTGCTTACCATGCTTTCTATTTCTGCATTCAACTATTTCGGGATTTCCTTGACTTTCTTCCTCAGTGCAACTGCAAGGTCCACTATCGATTCTTGTAGGACTTTGTTGGTTTGGCTTTTAGCTATGGCCATGGGTTGGGAGTCTTTCCATTTCTTACAATTAGTAGGCTTTGCATTATTGGTGTTCGGAACCTTGTGCTACAACCAGGTTTTGACTCCAGAAGAGTGGAACTGGGTTCCCATGTCTTTGAAGACGCCAGTGGCTCTTCAAAATCATGCTGATGAACCAGTTGATAGATTGTAGATATCTGTGATACGTGGTCGTGTACGATACAATAAAAATGCTCTCACTAAAATGGATTCTCAATAAAAAAAAGTCAACTAAATATTGCCACTTGGTTAACTATAGCGATAATGGTATGAATAACACGACATTGAATGAGAAAATGAGACAACTTGTAGCTTGGTATGACTTATCTAGTCTTTGCAAGTATAACGTTGGTTAATTTTCCGATTTTTTTGCTTAAGTACTAACGAATGCAGTCCTTGAGAATAGTACCAGATAAGAACAACCACGAAACAATCAACCACACCCAATTTGGGGATGTGGCAGCACACGCTCCTGGGATGCTGGACGTGTTAAGGAAACAAGAGGGACCAGCCAATTTGGCCTCCAAGATCAATAATCATCACCCATTAGAAGGAAGAATCAGTAACTGGAACGAAACCCAACATCAAACCAGATTAGAATCATACCGTCGTATTTTTGGAGCTGGTGAACCAATCAAAAGAACCATGGAGTTGGGTATTGTGGATGCCACTGACTTCAAGCCTCAAGTGTTAGGGGGTTCCTTGATTAACGAAATGCACAAAGATATTTTGATGAATAACGAAACTACCGTGGACTGGGAAGACGTGTATAAGAATGATATCAACAGTGGTGTGAACGTACAGGATTTCCACAGTGAAGTGGAACGTAAGTTAGGGATTAATTAGTATGAATATATGAATAGATGTCTCAGATCAATCGTACGAATATTGGGATAGAACTTTTATAGTTCCAGAGGCCAATTTTGAAAACAGTTTTAGGCACGGTTTTTCTCCTTCACATCTTACAGCTAGTTCATTGTACAAGTCCTTTTGCTACTCAGTCTTTTTCTATTCTTAGTGCTTTGAATTTATATGCGATTTTCACGAATTATTTATTGAATTCTAAATTCCTAAGCTTATACTCAGCCAAGCATATAAAGCACTAATATTATAGAAAACCCCAAAAAATTCACCACATCTACCTTACTACACACTTGTACCTATTCACATTTCAAAGTCTTCAAAAAGTGGTTTGGCGAAAAATAAAAACAGTTTTATTGAAGCGTCGGTAAAAACGCAAATCAGAGTTTTATCCCCACAAAACTTGAGAAGTATAAAAATTACAAAAACCCCATTTTACTCCGAACTTTCAACCCTATCTTTTTTTTTTCATCAGAATGGACATTCCTAAAACACAATTGGGATTCGGCTACGAATATGGTAAACACGACGTCATCAGGTATGACAATCTACCTGTGCCTCAACCCAAACCTTCCGAGATATTATTACGAGTGGAAGCTGCTGGTTTATGTATGAGTGATGTCCATACACTTATGGCTCAAGACAAAAGTGCACCACCCAGATTTATCTTGGGCCACGAAATAGCAGGGCAAGTGGCCAGGGCCGGGTCTGCCCTTGCGGACGATCCACGGTACAAGACAGGGACAAGATACGCCTTAACGATCCCAATTCCTTGCGGTTCGTGCAAATCGTGTAGAGCTGGCAAAGACAATACCTGTTTGAAGCTGGCTGCTTATGGGATATCTACCGATGGAGGATTTCAACAGTACTTGCTAGTGACCAATTTGAACACTTTACTTCCAATACCAGATGGTGTTTCTTACGAACAAGCAGCCGTTGCTTCTGACTCCATTTTGACACCCATGCATGCCGTCAATAAGGTCAAGTCCCAATTAGATGCTACATCTAAAGTATTGGTGTTGGGTCTAGGTGGGTTGGGGTTGAATGCGGTGCAAATTTTGAAGAATTACGGCTGCCAAATTATAGCTTGTGATGTCAAAGCCGAATTGGAAGACCAGGCAAAATTATATGGGGCAGCTGAGTTTTATACGGATATCGGCAAAAGTTCCCATAAAGAGGACTCATTTGACGTGTGTTTTGATTTTTGTGGCTTTGGTGCCACCTTTTTGCTGTGCCAGAAATACGTTGCTAAGAACGGGTCCATAGTGTTGGTAGGGTTGGGGAACTTCAAGTTGACGTACCTCAATTTCTTTTTGGCAAGGAAAGAGGTTACTACATATGCCAATTTTGGGGGCTCAAGCTCGGAACAATTGCAGTGTAACGAGTGGATACGGTTGGGAAAAGTGGCTCCGACTATCACACCTGCAAATTTTGAGGAATTACCCTATTATTTTAGGGAGTTGAAGGAGGGTAGGGTTAAGGGTAGAATTGTGTTTAAGAACAACGACTTGAGATCTTCCAAGTCCAGACTTTAGAATTCATTCGGGCATCTAACGGTTCAGTACGACTTCGGGTTACATACTCTTTGCAACATCTACGACTCTTGCTCTAAATAAGACATATCACGCATTAACTGCTACTCTCTAGTTTTTTTGCAATCGTGGATATGGCATTTTGCGTAATCGGCCCAAACTCTCACCAACTTTTTTTTTTCGATTTACACATACTTAACTGAACTGATACAATGGCCAAAAAAGGAGGTGAAAACTCGAAGAAAGCAGCCGGGAATGCCAGAAAGGCAGAAGCCGCAAACAAAAAACAAGCCGCTGCTCTCGCAGCACAAGAAGCCGAAGAAGCAAAACAATGGGCTGATGGGGCTAAAAAAGGTAATAAGAAGAAAGAAGATGCTGAATTCAAAAGAGAAGAAGCCGCCAGAAAGAAAGCTGAGAGAGAAGCTTTATTGAAAGCAGAAGAAGCATCTTTGCCAACGAAGCCCGCAAACAACAAGCAAAGAGGAGCTGCCAAAATTGCTGCTAAAAAGACCAACAAGATTGATGATTTCTTGAATTTCGATTCTGAAAAACCTGAATTAAAAGCCAGTGGTATCGACAATGCGCTTGAGGCATTGAGTCTAACTGCAAAAGACGGTGGATTGCAACACAAAGACTTCGATAAGCATCCAGAAAGGAGAGTTAAAGCTGCTTACTTGGCTTTTGAAGACAGAAGATTACCAGAAATGAGAAAGGAGAACCCTGGTTTGAGATTACAACAAATCAAGAACTTATTACACAAAGAGTTCGCCAAATCTCCAGAAAACCCAATGAACCAAGACACCAATATCAGCTATAACGCCACTAGTGAGGAAATCAATGGAATGAAGAAGGAGCTTAAGGAAAAGAGGGAGAAGAAATTCGCATAGAGGGAAGTTGCTTGACACAATGAGGGTACCATTTACCACAATCACAACAACTTTGTGATAATGGCTTCTTATCTACCTTAGGATTGAGGGGAAGTAGTAGAATACTAATTTTTTCTGGAAAGTTACTCCTTAAACCGTTCTTGAAATGCTCTTTGTAATTTTCAAAAAACTGGTTTGTTTTTCAGGAGACGGATCCAAGCTGTGTTTTATATAAAGTAAAAAGTAGTGCATCTACCAAATTATCCCATCACTTGTTTATGTTGTGATGCGGTTCGTCAGTAAATATAAATTAGCTTCGAATTTCCTCAAGAATAAATTTTTTCCACGATTTAATCAGTAAAGACACGACTTTCATTTAAACGTCCTAAATTTCAAATCCATAGACCGTATACAGTTAAAGAGGTCGATTTTAAATTGAGGAGGCAACTGATAAGAGAAATATAACACGGGATCAAATCACAAGCCAGTTCATTTCATCATTGCCATTTTCTTTTTGTTCATTGAAGCACATGGTTGAAGTTGTCTGAGATTTTTTACTGCTTCTACACTATACATATTTTGCATTAATACCTTATAATCATGTCCAGATTAGATCGATTGGTGGTCCTTTTGGAAACTGGGTCAACCCAATTCATAAGGAATACTGCCGCTGATCAATTGTCAGATCTAGCTAAGGGCCACCCTGAAGAGATTTTGAATCTTCTTGGTAGAGTTTATCCATTTTTAAAGAGTTATAAGTGGGAAACCAGAGTGGCAGCCGCTAGAGCATTCGGAAACATAGTGAACCAGGCACCAGTGTGGGACCCTAATGAACAAGACGAAACAGAAGACGATTCACAGATAAAGAAAGAACCCCAAGTTAAAGCAGAGACTGAAGACGCCGTGGGTGTAAAAATGGAGGTGTCGGATATTCAAATCAAAGAAGAAGATTCTGATTTCAAGTTCAAGTTGGAGCAAGATGAAGAATTGAAAAAGTTCAACGAAAATTTGTCTACTTTAGTCACGTTCGAAAACTGGGACCTTATAGAGATTTTGAAATCCAGTAAGAAATTGCTAGCCACTAGTGTAGATGACATTGATACGTCAAATGTGAATGACACGGATGACGAGATATCATTATTATCAAAATTCAAAAGACACAAGAACAATAATGCTATCAAAAATGAAGCCGAAAAGGATGCCATGGAGGATATAAAGCCAGTAGTGAAAGTAGAGTCTGCTGCTGAACCACTGGTATCACTGCCAAGTGTGAAACAAGAAGGTGATAAAACTACATCCGAAGAGCCTTCCAAGCCAATGTCAGCTGCAGCTAATGCCAGACTCAAGGCCATGCAGAAAAGAAGAGCTAAAGTTCACGCCAAATCAGGAATGAATAGAAATAAACCCATCGATTTGAGCCAAAGTTCCATTTCCAAGAAAATCATGGCCGATCCAAATAGTGTTGCCAACAATGCGGCTGAAGAAGGTCCACAGTCCGATATCACATCTCAGCAAGGTGGTGAAAAGCTTGTAATGGAAACAAAAGTCCCTGAACTTTCACCAATCTTAAATCAACATGCTAAAGTAGCTGGGTTAGTGTGGATGTTTCAAGGAGTTTACGAATTGTTGGTTGATGATTTATTTGATGATAAATGGGAGATCAGACATGGTGCATGTCTTGGATTGCGTGAACTCATCAAGAAACACGGGAAATCTGCTGGTAAGATTAAGACCAATACCAAAGAAGAGAATCTCAAGAATAACAATGCCACATTGGAAGATTTGGCAGTGAGATTGTGTACATTATTTGCGCTTGACAGATTCGGGGATTATGTTTCTGATACGGTAGTGGCACCTGTACGGGAGTCAGGTGCCCAAGCGCTTGCTGCATTGTTAATTCACCTCGAAATGGACTCCTTATTAAAGACTTTTGACGTCTTACACAAATTAGTCTTACAAGAGAACTACTCGCCTAAATGCTGGGAGGCTAAACATGGAGGGATGTTGGGTATCAGATACTTCGTGAGCGTCAGAAGCGAAGTGTTGAGAGAAAAGCCTGAAGTTCTCGATGATATTGTGTCTATGGTTTTACATGGATTAGGCGAAAGCGATGACGATGTGCAGTCGGTGGCCGCTTTGACTTTGGCTCCTATCGCTAATGATTTCGTTAAGCATAAGACCAGTCTTATCGAAGTTTTATTGAGGACGATATGGGATTGTCTTGTTAACCTTCGGGACGATTTGTCTGCTTCTATCGGATCAGTGATGGATTTGTTATCAAAATTATGCACTCATCATGAAGTTATCGATATAATGGTTGAACAGGCTGCTAAAGATCCTGAATCATCTTTTGAAAGCTTAATACCGAGACTTTTCCCATTTTTAAGACATTCTATCGTCAATGTTCGTAAAGCAGTGCTCAGAACGATGTTGGAGTTTTTATCCATCGACAATCCTCTCACTAAAGACTGGATCTCAGCTAAAGCCATTAGGCTTACGTTCCAAAACTTGCTTGTGGAACAGAATGAGGAAGTTTTAAGGTTGTCTCAGGAAGTTTACTCAAAGCTCATGGAAGAGGTGAAAACGACAGACGGCTTGGAGATCGAAGAGCTTTTCTCTTCCAATTACAGTCCTCTTCTCAACCTTATAATGACACCTATCGGTTTGGCCAGACATAATTACCACATGAACACCAACTATATTATGAGACCTTCAGGTAAAATGATGTCTAATGACCCCAACGGTATGGGCATGTCCAGACGCGGATCGTCTATAGAGTTTGAAGAGAACGGATATGAAAGCAACGGTAATGGTGGTCACTCTAATGGTGACAAGCAGAGGGGAAGAAAGCGGAAGAACTCAGAGTCCAAGGCCACAAAAGCAGGCGATATTCCAATAGAAGATCTCAAAGTCAATATTGACCAGCCGATTATCAAGGGTGATGTCTTATTGGTAGGTGTGGATGTGTTCATAAGAACCAGAACTGCCGCTTCAAGGGCCTTTGGTGAAAGCTTAGCTATCATCAGGGACACGGATTTCTTAACGAAGATTCTTGATATCCTTAACGGGTATTTCAAATCTCAGCATTCTTCACCAAGATTATACTCTAGTATTATCATCGAAGAGTATGCTAAAAATATAAGACTCCAAGGTCTTTCCATACCTCAACAAGTGAAAGACTTGTTCTTGGACAATTTGATGGAGGCATTGTCATCTCCTGCTGAAAAGTTACCTCATTTTAGAGAAACTGTGCCTATGTTAAAGGCTTTAAGAACCAGTTGTATGCACTTGTTGGACGTTTTCATCAACGTTGCAAGATTACCTCCTCATAAGGTTCCACAATTACCTGTGGTTGTTCAGGGAGAAGCAGAAGCTGGACCCAATGCTTTTGCTATTGAGCACGCACAAAAGCTTGTCGATGAAACTTACACCAAGTTGGTAAAAAATTTGCAGCCAACATATAAGATGAGCGCTATCAATGCACTTGATGATGCCAAGCATAGAATAATCTTGGCTATAGGGGATGCTACCGTAGCCAAGGAAACTCGGATAACCGGTATTTTGGCAGCCCATGCAGCATCAGTGCTAGCCCTCGATGGTATTCCTAAGAAATTAAATCCTATTATGAGAGCTCTTATGGACAGCATCAAGCAGGAAGAATCAAGAATTCTCCAGAACCGGTCAGCAAGTGCCATAGGTGGACTTATTAAAGAGCTCTATGATGCAGGAAAGAAAGGTGCTGCTGATAAGACCATAAAGAATCTCTGTGGGTTCCTTTGTGTCGACACGTCGGAAGTGCCTGAATTCCATCATAATGCCCAATATAAAGACATCGTGTTGTCTTTGAAGAAAGAAGAAGCTAAAACCGATCCAGTGGATATCGCAAAACATGAACAGGCTGTTCATGAAGCCAAGATCAAAAGAACAGGTGCTCTTCTCTCGTTTGATGCTTTGATTAAGCTTTACAAGGATCAGTTGTTCACCAGTGTTCCTAAGATAAAGGAATTGATGCTTGAACCTTTGAAGTTGTTAGATCAAGCAGATAATGAAGAGTTTCAGAAAGATGAGCTCAAGGGTCAAAGTGTGGTTGATGCTTTGGGTATTCTTCGTGCTTTGTTACCAAAACTCGATTCATCCTTACACAAAGACATCATCGAAAATCTTCCATTATTGCTCCCTGGATTCACTTCAGACTTATCTATCTTCCGTTACTCAACGGCCAAATGTTTTGCAACCATTTCAGCAGTATGTCCTTCAGCTGCATTTACCTTTTTGATTAAGTCAATCTTACCCCTTTTGAGTAGTGCTGGCAGTGTCAAGGAAAGACAAGGTGCCATTGAAACTATCTACCATTTGTCCAGCACGATGGGGTCTGATATTTTGCCATATGTGGTGTTCTTGATTGTGCCTGTTTTGGGTAGAATGAGTGATTCCAATCCTGATGTCCGTATCTTAGCTACTACCACCTTTGCATCGATTATCAAATTAGTGCCCTTAGAAGAAGGTATCCCTGATCCAGAAGATATGCCACAAGACTTATTGGAAGGAAGAGACAGGGAAAGAGAGTTCATACAGCAAATGTTAGATCCTACCAAGATCAAACCTTTTGATCTTCCTGTTTCCATCAAGGCCACTTTGAGAAAGTATCAACAAGATGGTGTCAATTGGTTACATTTCTTGAACAAGTACCACTTACACGGGATCTTGTGTGATGATATGGGATTGGGTAAAACCTTGCAAACTATCTGTATCGTGTCTTCAGACCACTACTTGAGAGACGAGAAATTCAAAGAAACGCAATCTAAAGAGTTTAGAAGATTACCTTCATTGGTGGTTTGTCCTCCTTCGGTCACAGGTCATTGGGAACAGGAAATCAACCAATATTCGCCTTTCTTAAAAGTCTTAGTTTACGCTGGAGGACCTTCTTCCAGACAAGCATTGCGAGGGCAAGTCACAGAGGCTGACATCGTGGTGACTTCTTATGATGTCTGTCGTAATGATGTTGAATTCTTGTCAGAGTTGAATTTCAACTACTGTGTTTTGGATGAAGGTCATATTATCAAGAATTCGGCTTCCAAATTGACCAAATCAGTCAAGAGAATTATGGCAGAACACAGATTAATCTTGTCTGGTACGCCTATCCAGAACAATGTTCTCGAGTTATGGTCCTTGTTCGACTTCTTAATGCCTGGGTTCCTTGGAACAGAGAAGGTGTTCAATGAGAAGTTTGCAAAACCAATTGCTGCAAGTAGGAACAGTAAGACGTCTTCCAAAGAGCAAGAAGCCGGTGCTTTAGCATTGGAGTCCTTGCACAAACAAGTATTGCCATTCATGTTGCGTCGTTTGAAGGAGGAAGTGTTGTCTGATCTTCCTCCCAAGATCATCCAAGATTACTACTGTGAGTTAAGTAACTTGCAGAAGGAATTATACAAAGACTTTGCTGTCAAACAGAAGTCTACCATAGAAGAGAACATCAAAGATGGCGTAATAGATGAAGACCAACAGAACGGCAAGACTCACGTGTTCCAAGCTTTACAGTATATGAGGAAGCTTTGTAATCATCCTGCTTTAGTTCTTTCCGAGTCCCATCCTAAGTACAAAGAGATAACCAGCAAGAAACTCGACGTCAAGAGCATCGAACATGCTCCTAAATTGGTGTCTTTGAAGACTTTGTTATTGGAGTGTGGTATCGGTACCGGTGATAGTGAGTACGGCAGGAAGGATAAGAAACAAAACCAACTTATCTCTGCAGAAGGTGTTATTTCAGAACACAGAGCATTGATTTTCTGTCAGTTGAAAGATATGTTGGACATAGTGGAGAATGAGTTGTTGAAGAAACACCTTCCTTCGGTTACTTATATGAGACTCGATGGTTCAACTGACCCAAGAGATAGACAGAAAATCGTTAGGAAATTTAACGAGGATCCATCCATTGACGTTTTGCTCTTGACAACGAAAGTCGGTGGGTTGGGTTTGAACTTGACTGGTGCAGATACCGTTATCTTTGTGGAACATGATTGGAATCCAATGAACGATTTACAAGCTATGGATAGGGCCCACAGATTAGGGCAAAAGAAGGTTGTCAACGTTTACAGATTGATTACTAAGAACACGTTGGAAGAAAAAATCATGGGATTGCAGAAATTCAAGATGAATATAGCCTCAACTATTGTCAATCAACAGAATGTTGGTTTGTCTTCAATGGACACCAACCAATTGTTAGACTTATTTGACGTGGAAGAAAATGGAAACAAGATAGAGCCAATCGAGGAGGAAAAGAAAGATATCCCAGATGAGGTGTCAGGGGGCCTCACAGGAAAGGCAGCTGATGTGGTTGGAGAGTTGGGAGAGTTGTGGGACGAACAGCAATACGAAGATGAGTACAACTTGGATAACTTTATCAAGACACTCAAATAAGACCATAAAACGCCCAACTTGACACTTACAAATACTTCGGATGCCATATGATAAAATTATGTTGCAAGTTTCGACTTGCCTGTACAATAGAATCATTTAAAATAGATATTGTCTCATATGTGAGACTACTAGTTTTACAGCCATTATCTCTATACAGTCTCATCAGTCGCAAAAATTTTTTTTTATTTTAGTACATACAAAAAGATCTATTGCTTATTGTAGAGAACCATAATAACGCCAGCATCACGTTCTTTCTATTATTAAAACTTTCGGCAAATTCGAGGTGATAGTAAATTAGTGCTAGGAATGGTTGACGATAAGCTCAAGAGGATAGAAGTATTGGAAAAAGATGCTTCTAATGCATATCATTACCTTGTCTCAGATGAGAAGTCATTTACTTTAAGAGAGGTAGAGAGGGTAGGCGAGAATACAGACTCTGGAGCCGCAAAGCAGCCCCAAGTGAAGAAATGGGTGCATTTTGTGGCTGGTGGTGTTGGTGGGATGACAGGAGCGGTGTTGACATGTCCTTTAGATGTGGTGAAGACAAGGTTGCAATCAGATGTGTATCATAAGATGTATAATAAGAGTCCAAAATCTGCTAATCCAGTGATTAAAGCACTCCAGCATTTCAAAGAAACTGGAGGTGTGATACGTAACATATATGTGAACGAAGGACTGAAGGCATTATTTAGAGGGTTAGGTCCTAACTTGGTTGGTGTGATACCAGCTCGTTCTATTAACTTTTTCACATATGGGTCTACCAAAGAGATACTTTCATCCAACTTCAACAACGGACAAGAAGCTACATGGATCCATTTACTTTCCGGTATCAATGCTGGATTTGTCACCTCAACGGCCACCAATCCCATCTGGTTGATTAAGACCAGATTGCAATTAGACAAAACCAAGGGAAAGCATTATAAAAGTTCATGGGACTGTTTGAGACACATTGTGAAGAATGAAGGGTTCTTCAGTTTATACAGAGGGTTGACGGCATCGTATCTTGGAGGAATAGAATCTACGTTGCAATGGGTGTTGTATGAGCAAATGAAGTCCATAATTAACGACAGGGCCATCAATAAGGAAGGGCAGAAGACCACAAAAGACCAGATCTTAGAATGGTCTGCACGTTCAGGAGCCGCAGGAGCAGCCAAGTTTGTGGCATCTTTGATCACATACCCACATGAAGTCATAAGAACAAGATTAAGACAGGCCCCATCCGAAGCTACGGGGAAGCCTAAATACACAGGATTACTACAAACTTTCAAGTTAGTGGTGAAAGAAGAAGGTCTTGCTAGTATGTACGGAGGATTGACACCCCATTTGTTAAGAACGGTTCCAAACTCCATTATAATGTTTGGTACTTGGGAAATAGTGGTGAGATTATTGTCCTAAGTACCAGTTCTTGTTTATAGATTTAGATGATGATGTCTTGTAAATACATGTATATATTATTGAGCCAATTGTGGACATTAGATGAAGGTATAGAAGTTGTGAAGTGAATGTGTGGAAGTATTATTCAAGGTTTAATCGTGATATTTCGGTCTTTTTTCGTTAGACACACTGGTGATGTGGCTTCTGCCTGTGTTGTAGACTTTTTTGTAGAAGCGAGGTGGCAGCCCATCGGGGGGAGTTATATTTAATTTCTTGATCAAGGGATCTGCAGGTATGTTCTTGTTTGGCACTTTCAATGGAACCGTCAAATTCTCCAAAGGCTTATTGGGCTTGAAAGGCAATTTGGTGGTATCTGGTACTTTCCCCAATGGATTCAACTCTGCATTGAAATATACCGATTTTTCACCCCAGAGTTTTTTTGAAAGAACCTCTTTCTCCTTATTTTCCTTCTCTACCTTGGCAAGAATCTTCTTGGTGGACTCAGGATGAAGATTGTGTTTGACCACAAAGTTCCAATCGTCTTGTAGACCTTTGATTAGCTTTATATCATGGGGTGTCTTAGGTTCTTTATTTCGCAAGCTAGTAAGCCGTCTGTGAAGATCATTGACGTCAATATTTTTCAATTTTTCAGTCTTATGCTTGAATTTTTGCTTTTCTTGGACGTTTTTCTGTCGCCTAGATTCCTCCTTCCTCAATTCATCCGCCAAACTGTAGTTTTTTCGTATCATGGCACAAACTATAACAAAGTTGTTTTTTCACAAAAAGTGTAGATTAGAAAAATAAATATATCTCACAAAAAACTATTACTACACCTTATGGACTCATTAGAATCACTTAGAAATAAACTTAATCAAGTACATCTTTCGTTAAGAAAGCTATCAGAGCAGCTTAACTACCATACTAGATTTCCCGGGACCACAAGGCTTCCTACGTATGGCCAGTTTCAGAACCAATTCCATGTGCTAATAACGCAACTCCATTCCATCACAAGTATTCTTGAAACCAACCATGAAGTGCTTGATAACTCCAACGTGTACCCACTCCCATCATTTCCCACGCTGCAGCACGAGCTGTTGGCCACAACGCTATTGAGAAAGAAGGCCATACCCGAGATTGAAAAGTGGGTGGCTGAAGCGGTCGAAAAGAGTAGTTCTATGAATATAAACAGCCAAGCAGACGATGAATTTGCCCAGTGGTGTTCTGCCAAGATCCAAGACCTTAGGGACGAGTTCACGTTCTACGGGTTCTTATCGACGGAGGAGCTCGAACATCTTGAAACCGAAGAGGGAAAGAAAGAAGCACAGGCCAAAAAACAGTTGGAACTAGAGAGAGAAGAGAAAGAATTGAAGTTAACATCGGGTAAGAAACCATTGCACCCTAACGTAGTAGCGAAGTTCATGTGCCAAGGAAGGCTAGAAGCCAGCTAACTAATTATGAAATATTCAATTCTTTTATACAAATAAATACAGACTATCATTCTATATCATAATAAGCTTCGTAAAAGTACAACACAGCAAAGATGAAAAAAGCAATAGAACCTCCAAGAGTAACGTTTCTCATGGAAATCTTTTTGGCCAACAACTTTCCACCGGCACAAGCAGCAAACGTACACACACCATGTCCCACTATGGCACCAATTATAACAAACCAGTAATCAGATCCTGCGGCCAAAGCAATGGTTGCAATTTGAGATCTGTCTCCCCATTCCCCTAAGAAAGTCATCACAAAAACCTGGATGAATATAGGAGACAATAAGAAACCAGCCAAGTTGCTCAACTGTTTACCAGTGTTGACATACCATGGACCAGTATTTGATTTTGGTTCAAAAGCGCCAGTTCTACCAGACTCAGTATTTTCCATCTGAAGGTTGAGATCTTGTGCTCTAATTTCTTCTTCAACTTCAGCCAATTCTTCGTCCACACCAACGTCTTTAGACATGCTTAAACCTTCCCTCAACAACTTGTAACCAAACACAATGAACAACACCGACGCCAAAAATTGAGTGATTCTCTTAGAAAGCAACGTAGGCAATACATGACCCACCACTCCCGATAACACTGTCATGATAATCAAGGACGAATAAGCAGCAGAGAAAACAATGGTTCTGGAGTGTTTCATTGCCATCAAGGCTGCAATAAGGAACGTCTTGTCTCCGATTTCTGACACCACAATCATCGACACCGAGATAATAAATGAGTCCCAGGGTTCTTTCACCTCTTCTTCTTCACCATCAATACCATTATTTTGAGACGTGTAATAAGATAATGGCTTCTTAGCATGCTGTGGAGTAGGTTCGTTATCGGCGTCATCCAAGTCGTGTACATTTAACTTGTTGGAAGACTTACCGGAATTCAAATCAACGTTGGTGAATTTGATGTCGGCTGGGTTTCCTTCATCAACAACAGGCTCGGCAGCCACCGGTTCGGCGGCCCCAACAGCCACGGCTTCAGCGGCGTTGTTGTTCAATTCATCACCCAACCCGTTGGCTATGCTGACACATAGAGCAAACAGTGTCAACAAATACTGCAAATGCATTTTGTTTACAAAGAAGTGAAATGACTAAAATTTTTCAGGAGTGCCAAAGGAAAAAAATCGCTTCGTAGTGAGGATGAGCTTACCAAAAACTCCGAACCAGTTAAAAAAGCCACGCAATAGTACTTAAAAAAAGCAATAAAAGAGGTTATTACAACGGAATGTATACCTAAATGTTACATTGAGGTACCAAGGGCATTGAGCAAATAATGGGGCGATTTCATATTCATTTAAATCCAGGTACGGCATCTTTTTGACAAACTAGGAAATACAACGGCAGATCGTTTGCACTGACGCGGCGCACAAACGATCTGCCGTAAACTATGGTTTTATGATAAAATATATAATGTATGGCTTTATTTATAATTAACTAATGAGTACAATAACTTTCATGGATATAAATAGATGGGTTCATGATGAGTGTTCTAAAAATAAAGATATGCAATTTTCTTTCTGTCCTTTAACAGGATAGAAACAAAAAGTGAACAGTATTGAGTCAGATATCTGGCCTCCAATCTGTTAAATGGAGTGAAAAAATTCTTTATGGTTTTGAAGTTTGCAGAGGACTAGGCCTCGAAGTTCTTCTTTTCTTTTAGTTTAGCTTAATGGTGGTGAGCTGGCATTGGGTTGTCAACAACCTTACCATCTAACACTTTTCCACCTTTAACCCATCCACCTAATCCTAAGTCTGAATGTTTAGCGTTGAATTCGTTGATTCTATCAACCATAACGGGTCTGAAAGATTTGATCAAACCTTGAACTGGCCAAGCAGCGGCATCTCCCAAAGCACAGATGGTGTGTCCTTCAATTTCTTTGGTCAATTCAAAAATCATATCAATTTCCTTTTCTTTGGCTTGACCAGTGACGAATCTATCCATCATTCTGTTCAACCAAGTAGTACCTTCTCTACATGGAGTACACTGACCACATGATTCGTGCTTGTAGAACATGGAGAATCTTTGAATAGCTCTGATGATATCAGTTTGTTTGTTCATGACAATAACAGCAGCAGTACCTAAACCAGATCCCACATCTCTTAAAGCATCGTAATCCATCAACACATTTTCACAAACATCTTTTGGCATGATTGGAACAGATGAACCACCTGGAACAACCCCTAATAAGTTATCCCATCCACCTTTAACACCTCCACAGTGTTTTTCCAACATTTCTTTTAATGGTATAGACATTTCTTCTTCGAAAGTACATGGTTCGTTAACGTGACCGGAAACACAGAATAATTTAGTACCGGCATTTCTTTCACGACCAAATGAAGCAAACCATTCACCACCTCTTCTTAAAATAGTTGGGGCAACAGAAACGGTTTCCACATTGGCAACGGTGGTTGGTCTACCGAATAAACCAACACCAGCTGGGAAAGGTGGTTTCAATCTTGGTTTACCAGCTTTACCTTCAATAGATTCAATTAAAGCGGTTTCTTCACCACAGATATAAGCACCCATACCACGGTGAATATACACATCAAATGGGTAACCTGAACCACAGGCATCTTTACCTAAGAAACCAGCGGCGTAGGCTTCATTGATAGCTTGTTGTAAAATGTTGGCTTCATTATAAAATTCACCTCTGATATAAATGTAAGCAGCAGTAGCATTCATACCTCTACCGGCTAATAAACAACCTTCCACTAATTTATGAGGATCTTTTCTAATAATTTCTCTATCTTTACAAGTACCTGGTTCACCTTCATCGGCATTCACCACCAAGTATCTTGGACCGGGGTTCTTTTCCCAACCTGGAGGATTCATAAAAGACCATTTAAGACCTGATGGGAAACCTGCACCTCCTCTACCTCTTAAACCGGACTTTTTCATTTCATCTATAATCCATGAGTCCCCTTTCAATATGATTTCTTTAGTTTTGTACCAATCACCCATCTTTTGAGCAGATTTCAAGTCATGTCCATATTTACCGTAAACATTTTGGAAAATACGATCTTGATCCTTCAAACCACCATGAATACGATTTGGATTGGAAGCTGCATCGGCTATAGTAGCCAAACCACGCTTAGCTTGGTTAATCTTGAGATTACGAAGCATTTTTAACTTTATTCAATATCTGGTTGAAGGTGGTATTGAATATATTCTAACTTTGCTTTGGTATTAGCTGAAGATTTTTTTTCCCTCTTTCTCATTTGTTTTTTAGCACCTATTGGTAATTTGATTTACAATCATTTTATTGGCGGATTTCGAGAAATAAAGCGTGTGCAGACCAATATTTGGCTGCAACTTTTGTAGCGGCCATGATGATGGGGGTATAGCTCCCGGAGGCTGATGCTGTTCTATGGGATGTACCATGTAGTTCTGGTTTGAGTTTCAAACTCCTTTATTCTCAGACTCTTATTTTTTTTGTGTTGTTTCATTAGGAAAGAATAAAGTATGCTCATAGTAGGCTTCCATAAAAGCTAGCTGTGGTTATGCTTCATTGTCTAACACTGTTACCCCTGCACCACATACAATAAGATAACTTTCACTCAGATAAGTCACAGTTTATCGGAAGTGGCGTCTTGCATAGTTTGTCCTTCCCGAGGTAAAATTGTTTATGCTTACCTAATTCAGGTAAGTTCATGCTTGTAGCTGCAAAAAAATAGACAAAAGGGCTGGAGCATCTAAAAAAAAAAGTACAACTTTTTGAACCACAATAAAAGCACCAATGTACTTCATACTTCTACTAGTGTCATTAGTTGCGGCAGATATCGCCCTCCTCTATCCTGCAAGAGAACAAGTGTTTCGTCCAGACACAGATGGAAATGTGCAGATCCAAATGATATGGATAGACGACAACTCCAACCCTAAAGTGGATAACGTCGACAAGTATACTATAGGGTTGTGTACCGGTCCTAATAGTAACATCACAATGATTGGAATCATAGACAAGGACTTGGACCCCAAAGAAGCCACAGTGGAAGGAAAGGGGAACAAACGTAATTGGCTGTATAATGTAACTGTCCCGGACACCTTTACAGACGACGGCTTATACTACCTTCAAGTCTTGTCGTTTTTTGACAAGTCCAGCCACTTTCATATCCACTATAGCCAGCGGTTTGAACTTGAGCACATGAACCATAAGGGAAACACCACGTTCTTTCACGGGCCTATAGAAGATCCACCTTTGCCCGATACTGAAACGCACGGAACAGCGTCTTCCAGCACCCAAGACTTGCACCAATTTTACACTATTCCGTACATGTTACAGTCTGGCAGTGTCAAGTATGCCCCCATGCAAGAGACCGTTGACACCACATGGGAAACAAAACGGTGGTCGGGAAAATCTTCTGATAGAACGGCTAAACCGTTTAAAACAATTGCAACCAAGCCTAATGTTGAGTATACAATCACAGAACCACCCAGTTATACCTTGAAAACGGGACAAAACCTCATGCCTGGAACCAAGACCCGATTGAGCCATTATGATCCAAAAAGTAGAGTCAAACCCCCTTTTTTGCCCGAGAAAACATCAGATGCTGAAGTTTCTAGTAAATAGTTGTTTTATATGTGGCGCAAAAAATGCGTGTTAGATCTGATTTTATGTATAGTCTTTTTTTTTCGGATTTGTATTGGCGTGAATGGAAATGATATGAAGTTTTGGCAGTCATCTGTGCTTGTAGCACTCATAGCGGTATACTACTTCCAAATATGGAAAATTTATACTGACAGAGGTGTATTTGGGACGAAAGAAATCGGTGTGGTAGACAAGAATGCTCCTAAACTATCAAGTAACTCGTACTTGCAGTTTCCTATGGCCAAGAGAGATAGATCGCCTATAGGCAAAGAAAATGCTACGATCTTGATGCTTGTGAGGAACGAGGAGCTAGCTGGTGCATTGAGCTCGATGCGTTCTTTGGAAGATAGGTTCAACAAGGATTATAGGTATCCATGGGTTTTTTTGAATGATGAGCCATTTGATCAAGAGTTTATTGAACAAACCACATTGATGGCCAGTGGGAACACTTACTACGAGTTGATCCCAGAAGAGGATTGGGAGCCTCCTGAATTCATCGACGAAAGGAAACTACGGGAGAATTTGAAGAAGTCAGCTGCTGATGGTGTGATCTATGGAGGCCAAAGATCGTACAGAAATATGTGCCATTTCAATTCTGGGTTTTTTGCAAGACAGAAAAAGTTACTTGAATATGACTGGTACTTCAGAGTAGAGCCCGATGTGGAATACTTGTGTGATTTCCAGTATGACCCTTTCCAGTTCTTACGAGAAAACAACAAGATCTATGGGTTTGTGACCACCATATTGGAGTACGAGAACACCATTCCCACTTTATGGGAAACGGTGGAAAAGTTTATGCAAGAGTACCCCCACTTGATACACCCTAACAATTCACTCGATTTTATTACCACCAACGAGACAGACTTGAATAATAATATCCCCATGGTAGAAACAGCTAATAGGTACAATTTGTGCCACTTCTGGTCCAATTTTGAAATAGCCAGTTTGAACTTTTGGAGGTCCGATGAGTATTTGCAATATTTCAACTACCTTGACAGATCAGGAGGGTTTTACTACGAAAGATGGGGAGATGCACCAGTGCATTCCATTGGGTTGAATATCCTTGCTGATAAGAACAGAATCCACCATTTTGACGATTTGGGATACTACCACCCTCCATATATGGCATGTCCAACATCGGAAGATCTTATCAGCCAAAAACGGTGCATATGCAGAACCAGTGGTATTGATGGAGAAGTGCTCACTAAACCTTATGATGTTCTACCATATAGTTGTTTGAGCAGATGGTGGCGGTACGGAGCAGGTAAGAAGTTCCTCAATGAAGTCTCTTACACTTTCAAGTCCTAATGACAGTTTATGAATAGAGTATGTATTTAATTAACACAAACCTATGGTTGTGCAAAATCGGTGCGAGCAGGACCTATTTTTTTTGTTAGTAGATGGAAAATATTTTTCAAAAAAAAACTCATCTCATCTTAATAAGTTATAATTGCAACCATGGCTAAAAGGGGATTGAAGAGTCAGTTAGACAACCACAAGTTATTGGAGACGATAGAAAAGTCCAAAAGTAAGCCTGTGAAGGTTACCAAGGAACCAGAAGAAGTCTCTCCCGTTCCAGAGGTCAAACCAGTGAAGCCAGTTAAGGTGAAAAAGGACAAATCCAAGGCCAAAGACGATGATTACAAGAGTGAAGTTTTGTCTAAGAAAGAACAGAGAAGATTGAAGAAGTTGGCCCAGAAACAAGAAGCCGAAGAGGACGATGACGAAGAAGAAGCTGGTGGGTTATTGGACGTGGAAGCAGAAGAAGCTTCTGACGAATCTGAAGAGGATTTGGATTACGACAAATTAGCTGAAAGTGCCAGTGAAAGCGAGATTGGAGAAGACGGAGAAGACGATGAGGTAGAAAGTGATGAACAAGCCGAAGAAGCTGAAGAACCCGAGCAAGCAGAAGAAGAATCCGAAGAAGATGTTCCTTTCTCAGACGTCGAGGTTGATTCAGATGCAGATATCGTGCCACACACCAAGTTGACGATCAACAACGTTGCTGCCCTCAAAGAGTCTTTGGCTCGTATACAGCTTCCATGGGCCAAACACTCGTTTGTGGAACACCAATCGATTATCAGTGCAGGTAAAACAGAAGAGAGTATTAAAGATATCTATGATGATACGGAAAGAGAATTGGCATTCTATAAACAAGGTTTAGACGCCTCCAAGCAAGCAAGAAGCACTTTGCTTAAGTTAAAAGTGCCTTTTTCCAGACCTATGGATTACTTCGCTGAGATGGTGAAAAGCGATGAGCATATGGACAGATTAAAGAATAAATTGTTAACCGAAGCCGCTAACAAGAAGGCCGCAGAAGAAGCCAAGAGACAAAGAAACTTAAAGAAGTTCGGTAAGCAAGTGCAGCATGAAACTTTACAGCAACGTGCTAAAGACAAGAAAGCCACGTTAGAGAAGGTGAAATCTTTGAAAAAGAGAAAAGCCAATAATGAATTCGGTACAGATGATGATTTCCAAATTGCCCTTGAGGAAGCTACTAAAGAAGAACAACGTAGTGACAAGAGACGGAAACCAAACGGGAAAAGATTGGGCAAAGACGCCAAATATGGTTTTGGAGGTAAAAAAGCTGGATCTAGAAGGAATGATGCTAAGTCATCTAGTGATATTTCTGATTTTTCTGTCAAGAAAATGAAACAAAGACCAGGTAAGAGTAAAAGATCAAGAAGACACTGATCTCCTGCAACATGTGTATAATAAATAGGTAGCATTGAAATAAACCATGAAAAATCGAACACTGGCCCTTTTTGAAAAATAAACGGCTGCAGTAAAAAAGGGCCTCGTATAAGAAACACCAGAAGAAAAAAAAGCGACGAAATATTCATCTACTAATATCACATTTAGATCTTTATTCTGATCTTAACATAAAATAACGTGTTTGTAAAGCTATAAAATGTCAGACAAGAAACAATTCATCAAAGATTTCGACGGGTTGGTTGAAGACTTGAAAGAGGTCTTGAAAGCCTACAAAATGCCTGAAGAAGCCATACAATGGTACGAGAGATCGTTGTACTACAACACTCCAGGTGGGAAGTTAAATCGAGGATTATCCGTCATTGACACGTACTGTATCTTGACCGGTAAATCCATTGCCGACTTGGATTCGGAAACTTACAAGAAAGTTTCGATTTTGGGGTGGTGTATTGAATTATTACAAGGTTTCTTTTTGGTGTCAGATGATATTATGGATGCTTCTAAGACCAGAAGAGGTCAACCATGTTGGTATTTGGTTGAAGGTATTGGTAACATTGCCATCAACGATTCTTTCATGTTGGAAGGTGCTATCTACGTATTATTGAAGAAATACTTTAGAAAAGACTCATACTACGTCGACTTGTTAGAATTATTCCACGACGTGACATTCCAAACTGAATTAGGTCAATTGTTGGATCTTACTACTGCTGATGAAGAAGTTGTTGATTTAGACAAATTTTCTTTGGACAAACACAGTTTCATTGTCATTTTCAAGACTGCTTACTATTCCTTCTACTTGCCAGTGGCTTTGGCCATGTACATGTCGGGTGTTTGCGATGAAGCCAACTTAAGACAAGCAGAGAGTATCTTGATCCCATTGGGAGAATACTTCCAGATTCAAGATGATTACTTGGACTGTTTCGGTACCCCAGAACAAATTGGTAAGATTGGTACTGATATCAAAGATAACAAATGTTCTTGGGTTGTGAATCAAGCATTAAAATTGGCCACCCCTGAACAAAGAAAGTTGTTAGATGAAAATTATGGTAGAAAGGACGATGATAAAGAAGCCAAATGTAAACAGTTGTTCCATGACTTGGGTATTGAAAAAATTTACCAAGAGTATGAAGAATCGGTTGTCTCAGATTTGAAAGTCAAGATTGAAGCCATCGATGAATCTTCTGGATTGAAAAAAGAGGTTTTCTACTCTTTCTTGAACAAGGTTTACAAGCGTTCCAAATAAATGCCTTGACTTGACCTTAAAAATTGGTTTTTAACTCTTATATATTGTTTGTACGTATAAAAATGTATATGCATCGTAAAAAGAAAGGTAAAACCGCTTAAACGTTAACTCTTTCTAATTCTTCTCTACCAGCCTTGGTGTACAAGTACTCGTTGTAGTCTCTGGCTCTAGCCCAGATACTCCAGACAATAGCACCTGGAATGGCAATGTAGAGAACTTGGTTTTTAACTCTTCTGAAAACATTGAAGATAGATCTGTGTAAGTTATCTTTCAAAGGTTGGGTGGCATATGGAGAAACGGTGTACTGGTTGATGTACTTTTGTTTTGGGGATCCCATAGAACCCCACCAACCCATGTAGGTGTGTGGATGTGGAGCACCGGCCATTTTTTATGTTACTAGTATGAAAATGTACGTTGATTGATTATTTGAAAATTAATTGTCTCGCACTTATTGGACAAACCGATGAAAGGTATGAAAAGTACGCTTATAAAGAAATTATATGCGTTAATTTCAAACCGCATCTTGCTGGTTTTTTTCATGTACTAAAGAGACACCTACTAAGGTATTTATCGAACTGTTTAGAGTTGTTTGGGAAGACATTGCAATGTAAGGTAGAAAGATAGAGTATAGAAAGTTGAGACTGTAGAGTAGAATCGGTAGAACAGGTAAGTACTTACAACTTCACTTCAGCACAACTGTTTGAATGAATATTCCATGATTAAATCTCTGTTGATTCTTTTGTACATACAAAATTATGAAATTATTTAGTTAGTCAAACGCTTTTGAGCAGATAATCTACCCTTTTGTCTGGAGTTTAATCTAACTTTTTTATCATCGGAAGCCTTTTTGATTTCTTCATCTTGTTCAGTTAAAATTAATTCAATGTGACATGGAGAAGATTGGTAAGGGTTGGATCTACCGTGAGCTCTGAAGATTCTTCTTCTGAATTTTGGAGCTCTGTTGACTTGGATATGAGAAATTTTCAAGTTGGAAGTGTCTAAACCTTTAGATTCAGCATTGGCTTGAGCGTTAACTAATAAATCTTTGATGAAGTTAACGGATTTGACAGGCCATCTGGCTTTGGTAACACCGAATTCTTTACCTTGGGCAGTTCTACCGATAGAACCGGCAAATCTTCTCATTGGGATAGCTCTTTGATGGTCTAAGACTTGATCTAAGTATTTCTTAGCTCTTTCTAATTCCCAACCGTTGATGGCTTGAGCAGTTTCTCTGGTGTTTTTGAAAGAAACTCTCAAGTAAGCACCTCTAGCAGAAGCAGATTTAGCTGGGTTAGTTGAAGTGTAACCGTATCTAGTCATTGTGATGATATCAAAAGGTGTCTTTTTCAAATATACAAAAGGAAGAAATTTTTTTTTTCTCTGTTTCGCTTTCAATGAAAATTTTTTGGAGCAGTGAGAGCGAGGAAGAAAACCGAGTGTTGGATTTTACTGCGGTAGAAAAAGTAACACGCAATCGCGCAAATATGGTAGTAAATCGTACTAGGAATCCTCGCCGTGCGCTGCACAATTTGAACATTGTATTGCGACTGCGATAGACCAATAGATACTAGGGCGCGCAGTCACTGCAGTAAAGCCCTAAGAGAAAACACGTGACAAAATATCGATATTGTAAAAGCTGTAGACGGATAGGAAAACAGAAATTCTAATAGTACTACGTAGTGGAATTTAGAGACGTAGTTTGCTGCCTGCAATAAGGTTTGTGCTGTCACTGCCTGGCATGTTTGCTGACCTCAAGCAGAAATTCGGACACAAACACAAATATAAAAAGTTGTAGCAAAAGTAAAATTAAAAATACTACCATAGAGCTGCTGCAACTATAACTCTAAACGGTGTTATAATGTTTCAGTTTGCGTTTACACCCCCCAAATTCTAGCGTTACAATACAAGGTGAAACAAAAAACTAAAAAGAAATTCAGCCACCGTGCAGTGGAGTTTGCGGTCAGTCAGGAAATTCGTATATAAGAATGCTTCGATAGGCAACAAGTGATTTTGTGTAATGTTCTTTATTAACGTTTTCCGGCATTAATGCAGTAGATGTGGAGGGGCTTTCAAAGGGGGGGTGAAACGACCCCGGATTTAATTGTCTGGGCCCTTTTTTTTTAGACATTGTAGATCTTTAATAAGTTATGTTGTCAAAAACAAAGTAGCCAATTTCTGGTTTTGTAACTTACGTTAAGTAGCTGTTCTGTCAGGGGCTGGCGATTTTCAAAACAAAAAGATTGTACGGCAGAAATGCGCAGTAGAAATTTATTGGTGAACGAAAAGACAAAATTAAAAACACTTAAGTTTTAGGCGGATAAATTCTATACGGTTAAATCTTTTTGTATTATTATCATTATTTGGGTATTTTGGATATATTAATATCTTTTGTTGGCTTAATTGATCAAGATAATTCTATTTTATTAGATTATCATTCACATTCAAATTTTTCCAACTCCCCCAAATTTTTGTCCGGTGAATTTTATCTATTCCTTTATTGTTGTGTGTGTTTGTTATTTTTAATTTAATTTCATTTTTATTTGGTCTGTCGGTTGCAATTCATTCACAATATGTCCAAACCGGAAGATATAGACAGTATGGAACTCACATCAGATAATATAAACGTCAATGATACTGACTTGGTGAATGGTGCCGAGGAAAATGACTTGATGGACGTGGATAACAACAGCCAGCCTTCTGAAGAGTTACCAGAACCTGAACAAGAGAATGCCACATCAACCGAGCAAAACGCTAAAGGTACTGAAGAGCAAAGCACTGAAGCTGCCGATATCGCCACAGCGGTCTCTGGAGAGAGCAAAGAGAGCACTTCTGAGCCATCTGACAGTAACACCAACACCGCGGAGGATTCTAAAGATGCATCCGAACCAGTGTCGGAGGATAAGGCAGCTTCATCTCCAGGGACAGCGTCGACCGAGCCTGCAGCCGAGTCAATTGGTACCGAAAAGGTTGACGAGTCTGAAACCGCTCCTTCTCCTAACGAGGACGGCGACGACGAAGCCTCCAAAGCAGACGCGGACGAGACGTCAGCTGCAGTCAAACAGGAAACAGATGAACAAACAGATAAACTGGATACCAAGTCTGAAAACGCCGAAATTGAAACACAGAATGAAGTGCCTCAGGGTGCGGCTGAAGATAAGACGGCCGATGGTATGGACATAGATAAAGAGGACCCAAAACCTGAGGAAGAAGAGGATCAAGATGTTGATGACGAAGATGATGACGACGACGAGGAAGATGAAGAAGAAGAAGACGATGACAGTGACAGCAGCAAGTTGGATGTCAGCAAGAAGATCAAAAAGGAATCAAATTCAAGAGGAAGGTCACAGTCCGCTGTACCGGCAGACGGCGATCTTGACGACAGTCAGATGAGTGCTGCTGAACGACAACCAGAACAGGAACAAGACCAGGACCCAGAGCAAGACCAGGGACACGAGCTGGAACAGGAGCCTGAAATTGATGAAGAAAAAGCCAAGACATATAGACAAACGCATACAATTATTGTGCCCTCATATGCGTCGTGGTTTAACATGAAGAAGATTCATCCAATCGAAAAGAAATCATTGCCTGAGTTCTTTGAAGTGAACCACCCTTCAAAATCTCCCAAAGTGTACATTGGATACAGGAATTTCATGATAAACGCCTACAGGCTTAACCCCAACGAATACCTTACATTGACTTCATGCAGAAGGAATTTGGTCGGTGATGTGGGGACGTTAATGAGGGTGTTCAAATTCTTAAACAAATGGGGCTTAATAAACTATCAGGTGCACCCATCTTTCAAACCAAGTTTTGGCTTAGAGAAGTTGAATAATGGTGCAAGTGCTCCATTACCTTACACCGGGGATTACAAAATAAACTATGATTCACCTAGGGGTTTATTTCCTTTTGAAAGTTTCAAGTTGACATCGGACGTCAACGTGGACAAATTGAAACAGTTGATGAGCTCTTCTTTCCAGTCCAAGGGCCCTGCAGGACAAGCCAATGGTGACAGCGAAGAAAAAGTCGACAGTAATAAAAGAAAACTTGAAGATGCAAGCACATTCGATGCTGTCAAGAAGGCTAAAGATGATTGGACTGTTGATGAGGTCAAGAGGTTATTAAAAGGAATCAAAGAGCATAAGAATGATTGGTTGAAAGTAGCAGATGAAGTGGGAACTAAAACTCCTGGAGAGTGTATCTTAAAGTTCTTGAAGGTGCCAATTGAAGACAACTTCAATGGGTTAAGTGCAGAAGGCTTGAAATTGTTAGAGTATTCATCTAATTTCCCAGTGAATTCCGTGGATAACCCTATCATTAACAATTTGATATTCATGAGTCAACTCGTGGACTCAGATGTGGCTAAAGCTGCCAGTGAAAGAGCTAGTAGTGTTATGCATGCGCAGATTTTGGACAAGATTCAAAAATTGCAAGACATTGAAAACCCCACTAAGGAATCAGCTGATGAAAAGGAAGCTAAAGATGGCAATGATAAAGGTGGCAAAGATCAACATGCAACGGCGGAATCCCATGAGGATACAAAGCCAGAAGAACCTAAAAATGAGTTTGACGACATGATAATTGAGCCCAAAGATGATGACGAGGAAGATAGTACAGAAGCACAGGGCGACAAATCAAACACTAATGAAGAAGCAGAAGATAAAGAAGCAAAAGAAGATAAACCTGCAGGTTACGAAGATAAAGAAGTTGAAGATTTGAAGCAACAAGTTGATGAATCACTTGAAGAACTCAAGATTCCTAACAGCTCAAGTGCAGATCATTTAACGGCACTCAATTCAACAGCTTTTGGTATAGTAGGAGCCCGGTCGCATTTGTTCAAAACCTATGAAGAACGAGAAATCAATAAGCTCACCGGCACGATATTAAATCAAGAAGTCAGCAAGATCAACCTTAAATTAGATAAGATTGCCAAGCTTGAAGAGATCTACCAAACACAACAGAAAACGCTACTTAAACAACAAGAAGAAGTGTTCCTTGATAGGTTGAACCTTACCAAGTCCACCCTTGATATTACCAATAAGCTTAATCAAGTGATTAGCCAAATTGAGCAAAATAACAGTACCCCTGACATAGTGGAGCATCTCAATGAGATCAAATCGTTGATATACAAACCATTCAGCTCGTCAACGGTTGAAAAAGACTCTACCGATATCACAAACACCAATTCCGCTGCCAATGGACGTGGTGAACTGCCCTCGGTGCATCCTGCCTCATACCAATCACCACAGACATTCAAGGTGTGGGTGCCATAGGAAAAACCCAGGTAAAAAAAAAAGGTTATTAGTCAGCTGTGAAAAATTCACCAGCCACTATAAGCCCCAGGAAAAAGAGCTATACAGCCATGTAAAATACTTCGCCGAATATAAAGAATTCCGTATGTATTTAAAATAAGCGTTCGTGCATGATATTGTCATGCACTACTTACAAACCCATATAGAACATTGAACCTTAAAAAAGAATTAAACGGAATGCATATTATCACGGGACCGTTGACGTATACACACAGGGTTTATGTCAAAGAAAACCTTAAACGAGTAAAGCAGACCAGAAAAACGACATTCGATTGCTAAATCAAAAGCCCCTACATTGCATGCACATTACATGATAATATTTTTTAGCCTATTGTCACAGCAATCGTTTAGTTTGTGTTTTTTTATTGCTGTTTTGTATACAAGTTGCAACAAGCGTTACAAAAATAGGCATTAATACGGGGTTATGAGAAAAGATACGTGGCACCCCCCTTTTGGTCTAAAACAATTTGTGACCTGCTTATGAAACAGTTGTTGTCGATCGCCTACTAAAAATTAATATATATATATTTGGTCTCAGTCGGCTACAAAATGAATTATGCATGGTCTGCAAAAGCTGATACAAAAAAAATCACTTCAGCTATCAGATGGTGGAACCATGCGAATATTATCCCCACTGCAGCAGAATTTGAATAAGGCCCAACCTGAAACTCGTCTGCGTCTGCTGCTGCAAGGAAAAGGAGGTGAAAGTGGTTATGTAAGTAGTAGCAGCAGTGTTGATGAAGAATTGACAAAAGATCAAATAACGGATGGGTCTGACAATAGTAAAAACCAACAACCCGGTGGCACTGGTAAATCTGCTAGTACAATCGCCACAGAGGCAGCAGCAGCAGCTATTAGTACGGCCAATTCTCGAGTTATAGTACCGCCCGGTGTGGAATATAAGACAATTCCTGTTATTTTGGGTATAGTGAATATTGAGTTTTTATTGTTTCAAGTGAATGAAACTGACCATCCAAGTGTCAAGAATATGGTGCCGTTGTTTGATAATGGGAATGTGTTGAATTGTTCTATTGCAGAGCTTTTTGAAATAATAAGAACTGACGAAGATTTGGTGGATTTGCATAATTTTACAGAGTTTGATGAACTAGTATTGGAAATACCTGAACTAGGTGGTATTTCCATAACTGAAGATAATATTTATTGCAGGAGTATTCTTGTTAATGACTTTACAAAGATACTTAACGTGCTACTGTACCGTTCTTACTTAGACCTGGAATCTACTCGTGGACCAAACAGGTTACATTTTAACATTACTTCAAAAGACCGGTTCATTACCAATTTCAATAATTTGAACGATTTGATACGCTTGGGTTATGGCCTTGATAGAGTCGCTTATAGAAATAGCTTGCTTAATTCCGAGAGGAAGGCACAGCAAGACACGGATGGTGCAAGCAGTGCTAGCAAGGGAGCCACCGGTGTCGAACAACAGCTGTCCAAAATGGACGATAAAGAAGGTACTGGCAAAAGCAAACTGGAAAATCCAGCAACGGACGAACCAGGGTCACCTACCGACAAACCAGGCTCATCAGTCGTGGAAGCAGTAGTGGTTACGTCACCGTCTTCACCTGCTTTTCCTCCACACAAGAGGCAACCAGCCCCTGACGGGGTACATGGGGAAGAACCACCTAAGAAGAAAAAATAGGATGTTTTTATATGCAAAGAAGAAACTGTTGAAATAGAAATCTGAATCTAAGGTTGCAGAAATGAAGGCAAGACAAGGCCTGTTCAATCCTGTGTATGTACTATAAAATAATTAATAATAAAAACCAGGTGATAATATTATTTTTATTGAAAACCTTCGTTTCACTGTCCAATGGAAATATTTTTCAACCAAGGCCAATACTCTGCAATTTATTGTACAACTCCGGTTCAATGTATTTTTGTACACTGGGCTCTCCTGTGATACCTTGGCGTCTTCTTGTTTTTAGCACAAAGTCTCTAGCCATGCTTTCGACCGGCACTGGTTTCAACTCTGGCAAAAAGACGTCTTTGTCAAGTGGATTACCAGGCACTTCTTCATATCGATGGAAATAAACATAGCTCATAGCTTGGCCCTGAGTGGCCAAACGAAGGTCTGTCTCGAATCCAATACTGTCTATAACTGGAATTTCACCTTCTATATTGACCAAATTAGTACCAGGAATTTCTGCATGGCTGGTGGTATGTCCTCTCCTTTTGCCTATAAGGCCATCAATGAAGGCAGCTACTTTCACAGTGCAAATTACATGGACTCGGTAGATGGGCTCTAATAGCTTAGGGAAAGCCGTTAAGAATCCAGTATAGCAACACTTTCTAGCTAAAGGAATTAGTTGGGCCGAACTGATATTGGGATCCTCTAACTGTAAATCCAAAATTTTAAATGTAGTACCTTTAATTGCTTCGTCACACAATGGTCCTTCACTGCAGGCCCATTGAAACCCGGATATTATTGCCTGTTTAACGGAGGGGGGAATGTGGTCTGTGGTTCCTTCCAAAGTATCATCTAAAAGCACACAGGGCTGGCCTTTAATAACCCCGGGCACCGCATTGATACTGACGTCGGTGAAGCTCCAAATATTTCTAGACTCCAAAGAATCAACGTCATATTGAGTCCTCAATAGTTTAGAATAAGGCTTAGACGGTTCTAAAGGAGGTTGGTCCACTTCCCCGTTAGTGATAGCCTGTGCTAGATTTGTGTTAGACATGGGCTCACATATTATTGACATTAGTGCCCCTGCAGCATTGGCGGAGATCCTTGTTATGGATCGTTCACTCACCGCTTCAGCGAACTTAACCATTGGTTGACTAACATTAAGTTCAAGGTTATCTGCATAGAAATACCTGACGTCATGAAGTATGCAGTCTAGCTGAATTTCGCTGGTGCCGCAAACCTGGTACTCCCCGGCTGTAGTGGTGAGAAGTGTGCATGAAAGATATGACTTCATCACCTTATGTAAGCTTTGTTCGAGTCTCGTCTGGTCCATGGAATTTTTGGCCTCCACTGCCACTTTAAGCACTGAACCACTATCAAATTGTAGGGATTTAAGGTGCTGTTGACATACAGATTGTAAATCATTGTCGCCAAATTGTTGGTCCACTAGTAATCCATATTTGGTTATGGTAGAAATGCCCTTAACAAGCCCTATAGTTCCAGCTGTTAATTCTGAAACAGGTATCTTATATCGAGCTCCACTAACATATAACTCTTGTATCGTCTCCAAAGGTATGCTCTGTGGTCCATTGTTATCTTGATTATAATAATGATCGGCAGCATATACTTGTTGGCCCTGTCTAAGACATCCCAGTAATATTTTGACCAAGCAGTAAAAAAAATCGCCGTTTGACGACTCTACTAGTTTCACCACTTTGACAATGGTCTTCTCCGATGGGGGTGTACTTACCTCATTGTGTAAATGACTTGATAATGGTGGTGGTACTGTAGATAAGACCGCTTGTGAAAAGGTGTCAGAAACGGGAAATATTTTTAAAAAAATATCTGCTAGGAGAGTTTCGGAATTATCAGCAAGGTCCTGGCTTGTCAACTTAATTCCAAAATTATCTTGTAGCAAGCTTTTGAGCACCTCGGACTTATTGTTATCCCTGGTTATGGTATATGTGACGATCTTGTAAATCGGTTCAAGAATGAAATGGACAAATGTTCGGGGATATTGGCCCTGTTTTGAGTTGTTGACAATTTTATGGCTCTTGACATCATAAAAGTTCTGGCCCCAAAGCTTTCGGGCAAATGGTTCCAGTTCGTCTACTTCAAGCCCATGGGCAGCATAGTATAGCTGAGCAAACGTCTGAGTACTGAAACAAAACTGTAATTGGGACGATGCAAAGAAAACATTTTGTGCTGGTGAAAATGCTTGATGAGTGTACTTCAGGAAAAGTTTGTGGGACTTGATGTATTTGTTCAAGTCGTGGATCATATGTGATAACTTGAAGTACGTGTCAGCAGGAGGCAACTTTGTTTCAAGAATCAACCGGTCTATCTTGTTGATAATAACAGTCATAGGCAAGTTTCGACTCAAAATATCGTCAATTAAAAGCCAGTCTCTAAAACCAGCACCTTCCACTGCATCTATGACCAACAAAACACCTTCGCAAGCCTCGAGAGCCACCGTGGTTTCATCCTGGAAACCTATATGTCCAGGGCTATCGAGAATATTGAAGATATGTGACTTTCCCTTAGTATCTGGCAACAATACCGACATCACATTGGTCTTTATCGACATCCCACGCTTCATTTCCAATACGTGATTGTCTGTATACTTCAGAGGGACTACCTTCCCAGCACCTGTCTCCTCTTCTTCACCAGGGGTATGGGTGGCCTGTACTAGCATGTCTACCAAGGACGTTTTCCCACTATGGAAGCCCCCTACTACCGCCACATTCCGGATTCTTTCGGGCACGTCTCGTGCAATGTTCACCATGTACTCTTTGGAGTACACTGTCGCAGGCAACAGGCCCTCTTTAACCTCTATTTTACCTCTTCTCTCGATATTAGCTGCTATAACGGGCTCATCTCTAGCTGGCTGATGCGGCACAATTGTCTCGACGTCAGGGCCAAACCGCTGGGACAAAGTCATTGCCTTGGTAGTGTCGGCAACTGTTGACAACTGGTTGGTCTCTATTGAAGCATCTTTGGTGGTTTGTGTCACGAGTGAGCGGTTCTGTACCTGCTCACCTTCTGTATCGGAAATGTCAGATAAATTTTGCTGCAACGCAGCAGCCAAAGGATTGGAGTCTGAATCCGAGGCAGAGTCGCTTCCTCCGTCTATGAGGTTCCCAAACTCGTCGTAGCGATCGTCTTCTTCCATTTTTAGGAGTTACAGTATTTGATAAAGAGCGATGATTTTGAGATTGTTACTATTTTTCAAGCGCACTTAGATAAATGTAAGGCACATTAGGAATAAAGGAAGAGGAACCAATAAATAGAGGAAGAGTGGAACTTACGAGACACTGTGGGAACAGGCACTTTCAACTTGCGTATCTTATTGTTTTTTTCAACTCTTTTTCTAATAATACAATATGTACAACTTATGATAAAGTCTGGTACTTTCTTAACTCATTAAGTAGGTTCTGAAGCTGTGGGTCTGACACCTTATTTGTTAAACTTGGAATAAGCGATTTTGCTTCTTCGGCATCATCACACTCCAACGTTCCCAACTGGGCCAACTCAAATGGGTGTAGTGGCTCGGAGGCAGAAGCACTGAAATCTTGTAATAATTTGTCCACAGTTTCATTTGAGGAACTGTTCTTGAACCTGGCAAATGTGGCTAAATAGTTCAACGATTTTTGAATAATCTCACTGGAATTGGGACCTGCCAAGTCAAGGTTGGAGATCTCGTCTTCTTTATCATTGTCCTCGTCTTCATCCTCTAAGCTGAAGTTCTTTTTGCCTCTATTTTTACGTTCTTTTAAAGCAGCTCTAATCACCAATCTAGCCTCCGAAGTGTTTAACGCAACCAATTTTTCCACTGCTCCTGTGTGTGTGAGTTGATCCAACTGAAACTCTTGCCCTAACTTTAATGTGGCAGCATTCTCCTCGTCGTCTACCTGCGAAGCCGCTTTTCTCCTCCTCACACCAAATGCACTGGTACTGACGTTCATTGAGGTTAGTTAGGTTTTTTTTTACTACGATTTTTTTTCTTTTCGCGTGAGTTGGTGCAAAAGGCTTATTTTCATTAGTGGTTTTCATGCGGTTATATAAACTGTCATATACTATGCTTCATTGAATTGATGCTTTCTGTTGGAAATTTCACTGCTACTTCCAACTTCCACATTGCGAACAAAAGGATGCTTCAAGGCTTCTTGCGGAGTGAGTCTTTCAAGGGGGTTCAAACTCAACACTTTGGTCAAGAAATCTACTAATAATAGCCTCTCTTCACACTCTTTCTCCACCATTGTATTGGTCATCTTCTTGGATGGGAGTTTGTATTGCAAGATAATATCTTTTAAAAGCTTCTGCTTGAAGAAGTTCTTGTTCTGGTGCTCGTTCTTGAGCTTCTCTGTCTTGTTGTTCTTCTTCAACAAGTCAATGTACTCCTCGTAGCTGGCTAGTTTATAGTCTGGCTTCCTATCAGGGCCGTTATCAATCTTCTTAAAGAAGTTCAACGAGTTTTTACCCACTTCGATCATATGTCTTGGAGGTGGGCCTAGCATATCCACGATTTTCATTATCTGGTTATATTCTGAATGCCCTGGGAACAATGGGAGTCCTAAAAAGAGCTCTCCCACTATACATCCTAACGACCACATGTCGATGGACTCAGTGTATGGAAGGCCTAGTATGACTTCGGGTGACCGGTAGAATCGGGACTGCACGTAGGAGTATATGGTCTCTCGATTGAAACATGCACTTCCAAAATCAATCACTTTTATATCTGGCTTATCATGCTGGCAAAGAAGTATATTTTCCGGCTTTAGATCACAGTGGATCATCTGGAAGTTCTTTAATTGGGCCATTGACTCAAGAAGCTGTCTTGTCAACACTTTGACTAGTTTCATATTAAGACCATGGAACTGGTTTTGCTTGATAAGCTCATACAAATTGGAAGCAAGAAGCTCAAACACAAGACACAAATGTTCTTTATGAATGAAGGTATCAAGGAGTTTGATGAAGTATCTGCCATCGCTGTTAGCGTTCAAATACTCAAGCAACCTGACTTCTGTGAGCGACTGGTTCATGTAGGCAGACTGAGACTTGATCACTTTCACTGCCACAATGGACTGGTTAGTCAAGTTCTGGCACTTAACCACTTGTCCAAAAGTTCCAGATCCTAAAAGGTCAAGCACAATGTACTTTCGACCTTCGTCTGTGCCCAAAATATCGTTGACGTACAAAATATAATCACTGTTTTCATTATCGAACCCATTGTTGAACTTGGGCTCCAGTGGCTTTGTCAAAACTCTCTTTGGGTTGGTGGTTCTGGAATACTGAAACTTCTTGGGCTGGCATATTGTATATGATTCAGTAAGGTATACCGATAATGCATTGGTGGGGGAAATATGAATGGAATTGACCGAGCACCGACGATATTTGGGTTGTTGATGTGACTTGGGCTTCAAGTCCATCTGGTTGTAAACTTTACTCAATCTTGGAGCTGGTTTCCGCTTAATTGTCAATTTCTGGTTCTGTAGGCTTTGTTGGTATTGGTTATACTGAACAATCAGCTGAGACCTATTGAATTTCATATTCCCAGCATAGTAGTTGTTATACCTAGTATCGGGGCCGTTTAGGTAAGGGTGCTGCTGCTGATTTTGAAACCCTGCCACCGCCACTGACGATCTTCTGTTGTATCCATAATTCAACGAATTATTTGCCACGCCTGCACCCATTCCTGCCACACCTCCATGAAGGTGAGCATTGCCAGCAAGTGGATTTTGATTATACTGGTTAGCGCCTCCAGGGATATGTGGGTTTTGCTCAAACACGTTATAGTGGTCGGTAGGATGGTGGAGATTATCGACGGCCACCGACATCCTTCGGTCAGGACCATTGGAGATATCTGCGTCGCCATAATACTGGTTGAAAGGGTTATCTGCCCTTGTAGGCGGATGTATGAACGAACCAGAGCTGGAACTGGTAGCGATCAGCGGCCTTCTGTGGTCAACTTCGTACGTGGTGGGTAATTGATTAGCAAACGATAGCCGTTTGGTCTGAGATTGCTGTTGCAACAAAGGTATAGGCGCCAGCGACTTTGTAGGACTATGTGAGGTGCTGGTGGGGCTGGACAACGAAGGCGTCTGATTGGAATAGTACCATGGATTCCTAAATCCTGACATCTGATTGGCATTATTTGGATTTGTGGCAGGATTGGATGATTGTGAGGTATCTGATCTATTGGGGTCCATGGGAGGACTAGGATGATTATAATTATTTATGGGAGGCAATTTCCAATTCCCACCTATGGAATTGTGCCTGTTATACTGCAGGTGTTGATTATATGCCATTGTAACTGAAAGTCCGCTGGTGGATGGCAGAATTGAGCTGCCAAACTATGTGGGAGAAAGTAAAATAAGGTGAATATTTTTTTTTGAGTTTTTTAGATCCTCACTAATATAAGTCCCCACCACAATTGGACGTTTGGAGATTGTGGAGAAAGATAGAGCGAAGACGATGGTTTGGTGGGTACAATGTCCAATTTGCTTCTTATATTTGTGCACAAAAGGGTTGTAGCAACAAATTTTATGGAAGTGGCTTTTTTTGGCGGGGGGTCCTGACAGGCTTCCCCGTTAGCGGTTCGTATTTTGAGTTAAGTTTTCTTTCTTTTTCAGCCAGTGTTTTTTCAGTAACATAGAGGGATAACAAAGGCGTAAGGGACGTCTTTGACCGGTAAATAGGAAGTGCATAGGTTACCAACTACTTGTCTTCTAAGATGTTTATCGATATGTACAAGTTATTTACAATTTACACCTGGTGGAATATGAAAGGACATTATTTTCATGAAAATCAGTACTGGCAGTACCAGAACTAAAAGCAATAGCTAGAAAGCTGCTTCAATAAAGGCTGTTTCGAAGTACTAAGGGTGAAACAGTGTATCAACAACGCAAGGGTCGAAAAGAAGAAATAAAGGTCTAGTCTTTCGTTAAAGCTGCATTTTTTCATTTAAGCTGCTAATGGTTGACCTTCTTCGGGGTAAGCAGGAGCAACAGCTGGTGGTGTGAACACTCTTTGTATCATCATACCCACACCTTCGAACACACCTAACAAACAGGCACAAGTGATAGCAGAGTTTCTGGTGTGTCTCCAACCACCTCTGATGGCCAAAGCACCACCGGTGAAGAAACCAGCGATAACGGCATTCCAAGGATCTTCTCTTTTTCTGATGGCTTTCACGGAACAGTCAAAGGTGGAGAATAATCCACCCCAAACACCGAAGTTACCCCCCACAACTGGGGCTCTAGCTTTGATGGCCGATATGGCACCGTATCCTCTTTCTCCGTATGGAGAGTTACGGAGCCCTTTGATCCCGTGCCAAACGCAACCACCAATAACACCCATGGAGAAGGCTCCACCGAAATCATTCAATATGACAATAGGACATGGATCTCTAGTATGATCTGCTGACATTATAGTATATTAGTTATTAGTTGTAGATTTTTTTTGGATGTGTAACGAAAATTTTTTTGGAGTCGCAGAGAGACTTTGGTTTTGGGTTAGACACGACTTTGGCTGCTTATGGAGGCTATTGCTTGGTGGACGTATAGTATGTGGTTGGTGATTGGATAAATGTAGGCGAATGGGAGGCCCTTCTATTTGAGCAGACACCTCTAATATTCTATCCTTTTTTGTATTTTTTGGAGTTTGAACGTTCTTTTGTGGGACCTATGTTTTATCTTCGACGGCTGCAAATGGAATGCGTAGTACACGACTTTCATCTTTGATCCTGGGTTAACCTTGTCCATAAGATTTGTGGAACATAGGACAGATTACCATGAGAATAGGCAGGTATTCTTCAACTGGTAGCTGTCAGTTGGTTTGAATTTTGAACAACTTGTCAAATTCACTTTTCACGTGAAATGAACATAATAAATCCATATAAATGAAATAATATAATGATAAACCCGTAATAGTCTATATACAATGCAACTTGGGTACTATACAAATGTTTCTCGAGAGCCAACGCCTAAGTTTCTTTGGTGGAATCGAACAAAACTTCTCTCTCTTCAGCAGGATCGTCTCTTGAACGCTCTGTTGTAGGCCCGTTCGATCTGGATCCTGACATCATGCTGGCATAACTGGGCGATACTGGCTTAGGAGCCACATACGCTATTTTTTGGCCATTCGACTCAAAAGAGAAGTCTGTACCATCCTGATCGTCTTCATAGTCGTCTTCATCGATCACCACAAAATCATCTTGTCCATTAACTGCAGCACGTCCCCTTGCTTCAAGATTGTGAAGCTCGAAGTAGTCACTGTCTACCTTAGGTCCTTCAAAAGATGCTTGTCCCCATAGTTTATACCCCGCCGTAGCAAAAGCTAAGAAACCAAAAGTGACTACACTGGCAAAGTTCATATTGCTCCATTTCAAATCTTTGATCACAGGAGGCATCGACATCGCCAAGCACAGTAGGGCCACCCACACAAGAGAAAGAATGTTCAAGACATAACCAACCCGTTTGAGCCTGAATGCACCACCTTTGACTTTCTGCCGTTTGTTGAGAAGAAGACAAAGAATAGGAATCCCATTTGAAAGGGTCAAGGTCATGACACAAGAGCCCATAAAGGAGTTGAAAGCAGCCTCAGAGATCACAGCTATACTAGGGAGAACTGCCCCGATACCCATGGACAAGAAAATGGCATTTTTGGGCACGGTATCTTCCTCCACCGAGTCAACTGCAAGCCATTTTTCTTTGAACGGTAAACCACCGTCTCTTGCAAAAGCATAAGTTGTTCTGGAAGCTAAAGTGACGGAACCAATGGCCAGAAACCCAACGGCACCTATCAAAAGCAAAGCCAAAAGAAACGATACCACATAAGATTCAATGGAGAACTTGAAAATCAAATCAATAGGCATAATCTCTGGAGTGTCGTCCAATAAGACTTTCAATTCAGGAAGAATTGTCAACAATGGCAAGATGAAGATAACACCGATGAAAGACGTCATAAGGATGGAACTAATGGCACCCTTTGGCATATTCCGTTCAGGATTTTTCACTTCGTCTGTCATTGAAAAGATCATCCCAAATCCATTCATCGTGTAAGCAGAGCCAGCCAATCCTACAATAAATGCCAACGGGTCGGGCCAACCAGATCTGCTGTTGTCGAAATTGGTAAGGATTTCCTTGATAGAATGAGTTCTTTTAGCAAAAATGATCAACAATAAGTCTATGGCCAAAATAGTTCCAATGGACCATAGTATACAGGCCCTGTTAATATGGTCCAAGTATTTGGGGAAAGTATAGTTGACGAAACCAGACAAAAGCAAGATGATGTAGTACACCAATAACACCAAGAGGATATCTTCCTTATAGTAGCTGTTTTTGAGGCCAAAAATAGATAAAATGAACTGAGCTCCTCCGAACATGATTGACACAATGTACATCCAAGAACCTATCAATAATAACCAGCCGGTGTACCAGGAGCTAATCAAGGAGTATTTCTCGTTACTTAACAAGGCACTGAAGTGGTACACACCACCGGAGGTGGGGTACTTCGATATGATTTCACTTAAGCTTAGTATCACACATAGGGAGAAAAATGTCACAATCAACCATCCGTATAACATGGTGACGTTCCCTCCATCAACCAAAGTGATCCAAAGCGTAGACGACATCCCAAAGGGCACACCCATGATGGAAAAACTCAACCCGATAATCGAACGCACGTTCAACTTCCGGTCCAACACTTGTTTATATTTAAAGTGCTCAATCTCTTCTATTTCATCGTCACCAGCTTCTGGTAAAAGATTCATTATCATACGACCAGGAGCCGTATTTTTGAGCGTGGAAGCATTGGGGATGAAAGATGTATACGACATTGGAGGCAAAGAAGGCCCAGACGCCCCAGAAGCGCTCATAGCACTCGAATTGGGCGCTGCATCAGTGTCGGCCATGAATTGTAGTTAGGAGGTTATTTGCGAAAAGAAACGATTTCACATCGGAAAAAATATGACAGGGCGAGGTGAGATAAGACACCAGAGATGTCACAGAGACGAGTAGAGAGTGGGGTTGGTACACACGCTGGGAAATGGGTCGCTGGTGTAAGGATCGGAAGAATGAAATATATTAGTATGGATGAGTTTGGTTCTAATGGCTAGTGGGGGCTGCATTATTCTATGATCTGGTGAAATGTCGCAGATTGATCTTCGATGACGACATTGTCAACGGTTTCTATTGTTAGCGTTATGCAAGGGGACGTTTACTAAGTAGGTGAAAAGTTGGCCGTGAAGTCAAGGTGGCACTAGAAGATTTCTAGGGCTGCATTCTCGATTCGTGTGTCTCTGTTGTGGATGGTCTAGAAGTCTGATAAGTCCGATTCTTCTTCTTCCTGCTTTCCTCCTTTATAGATCGGCAAACTTATACTCTCTCCCGTCTTCACATGCACACTCTCCAACATCTTCTTGTTCTTTATCAACCCTCCAGCAGCGTACTTCTTGTCCATGAAGTAAATCAAAACGTCATTTATGTTATCAAGAAGTTTCTCAGTGGGCCAACTAGAATATCCCACTTTGACGGAGATGGCAGTTCCGTGAGCCGGCACTATGCAGTAAGGATTCCTGGCAATAGAGTTCATCTGTCCCTTAACGTATTTGGGGTCACACCGTTCGTCTTTGAGTTTATGCGATTTGCTGGTCTTCACTAATTTTGCAGCTGGATCTGGCGGTGCCATTTGCACCACAAATGGGATTTTCTTATTCTTTTGATAAAAAGTAGCGCCTAGTATATCTGGAAGAAGCTTGTGTACACGGTGGTCCGCCACTATTATGTCAAACTCTTTGAAAAGTGCCACTTCTTTCTTGTGGTTGGATGTCATCTTCCTCAATTTCGTCACTGTGTAGATCTGATTGAACACGTCCTCAGTAGGTGAATTCTTCTCCGACAAAACGTGTCTATAAGGCGTGGAAGGGTCCTTGGTCACTAGTAACACCGATTTGTTCTCTAGTTTGTCGAGTTTATGTGTAACAGGTATCACTCGAGGCGTATAGTCTTTCTCTCTTAGTAAAGGTACAGTGGTGTTTATGGTGACAAAAACAGCTATATCACGGCCCGAAGTTTCAGGCGCCTTCTTGAGGTGCGCTTTCAAGGCCCGCACAGACTTTTTGGCGTCATTCTGTGCTTTTTCGCCCAACTTAAATGGCATATCTGGAAGGTAGTTAGTGTGATGAGATGTACAACTTTTTTTCTTAGATGCGAATTTGTATAAAGTAGGGGCTAACAATTTTGGTAGGTCCCTTTTTTAATCTTAGTTGAACGAAATGAAACTTAACGTATGGGGAGCCGCCAGTTTGTGGCTCAAGTACATTTCAGACAGTATCGGTAAGGACACCATTCCTATTGGTGTACATGCGCCGTCAATTGTGGTAGAGAGAGTAGCAGGAGACCTTGAGACGTCAAATGCACAAGGCATTTATGATAAGAGATGGCCCGTAGTTATTTGGCACGGATTGGGTGATAACTACAATTCCTCGGGAATGGTGCACATGGAGGAGATTATTAACCAAATCCACCCCGACGTGGCTGTTTACCGGGTCAGATTGAACGATGACAGCGAGAAAGACCAGCAGAAATCGTTTGTGGGGGATATGAATGAATATGTGGACCAAGTGTGTGAAAAGCTCCGAAATATCCTGGAGTTAGACGACGGGTTTGATGGTATTGGAAACTCGCAGGGTGGGCTCTTTTTGAGGGCATTACAGGAGAAATGTCCTACCGTACTGATGCACAATTTGATCACGTTCGGATCTCCTCATATGGGGGTCATGGACATACCAGGATGCAAGTCTGGCGACTGGGTGTGCAAGAGACGTAACGAGTTGTTGAAAAGACAGGTGTGGAATCCTTCTGTGCAGAAAACAGTGGTGCCTGCGCAATACTTTAGGAACCCATACGACTATGCCAACTACGTCAAACATTCCAAGTTTTTGGCCGTCATTAACAACGAGTCAGAAGGAGTTTTTGAAGCAGAGTACCCCCGCAAGTTGAAGGCGCTCAACAAGTTCATCATGGTCCTGTTTGCCAGCGATACGACAGTTGTGCCCAAGAACAGTTCCCAATTTAGCGATATTAATGTGGCTACGGGGTCGGTGATTCCGATGAGAGAGACCGCCATATACAAATGGGACCTCCTTGGGTTAAAAGCATTGGACCAGCAAGGAAAACTAGCATTCTATGAGTTGGAAGGAGACCATATGCAGATTTCAGAGACGTTTTTCGTGAACATTGTCAATGACTATTTGGGGAAGAAGGTGTGAAATGCTCATTGCGCAATTTTGTTTTTTAGGTGTTTGGGATATGGAAGAAAGCCCTGAAGAAAGACGTCAACGGATTGCCCAATTGAGGGCACAAAGGAAACAGGGTGCGTCTTCCAGCCCTGTTAGCAGCGTGGAACCGAAAAATGAGTTGCCACAGGAAACGACAGAGCCAAATGAGGTGATTAATGTCCCAAGGGAAACACAATCAACAGAGCAGCCCATATTGAATATTTCAGAAAACGAAACGGTGGAGCTTGCGTCCCGGGAAATCCAGACAACAATTCTCGACCAGTCTAGACAGATAGCTGCATCTGTGTACGCAGGGGGCGCTGTTGAAGACACAGAGCCAAAACAGCCTAGCGTGTACAACAAGGACTTAAAAGAGGCACTAGGACCACAATTACGGCTTGCAGAACTACGCACGAACCATGCATTGAACCAGTTTCTCCAGAGCAAGTACAAGCCGTCCTGATCACTGGACATCCCTGATTTTACTAGATTTAACGACAGTATGATAAGTAGTTTGATAACGAATAATATGTATCTTTTTAACCCTTGCGCACCGACCACCGCACACATTACCTAATTAGGCAATCATATTTATTCACGGTTAGCCCAATCATTTTTCCAATTGTCCAATCCGATTCTCGCTGAGAACTTTTTTTCCTTCAGTAAATTTTCAGTTTAAAAACTTTCAACTAATTTTGGCCTAATGTCTATGATGAACAAATTAGCTGTCAGAGCTGTTGCTCCAGCCGTTAGATTGGCTGCCAGACCTTCTCCGTATGTGTAATGAACTAGTGAACTTGGCGGCGACACAGAACAATTGATGGGCAGACACTGGGGTTGGACGTTTCAAGTCCTCCAATTCATATGAGACCACAAACATCCATGAAAACGATTGATCCATAGGTCACACGCCCTTCAAGCATTGCAAACAGATGTAAAGTGACGTGTTCAATGCAATTGCGTTTTTCCCGTGTCGTTTTATGTCCATCCTAATGTTATTTGTGGCGTATCTTGCCGCCGTGGTTTGTTTTGTCATGGTACGAAAAAATATACTAACTAATGTCTAGAATTGGGTTACGTTACTTATCTACTCCAGTCGAACCAAAGCAAAAGGCTAACTCCATTGTTGATGCCATGCCAGGTAACAACTACTTGTCCAAAACTGGTTTCTTGGCCACCACAGCTGCTGCTGCCGTTTACGGGATCTCCAACGAATTAATTGTCATTCACGATGAATCTATCTTGGTTGTTACCTTTGCTGCTTTCTCTGCTTTGGTTGCCAAGTTCGTTGCTCCTTTGTACACTGAGTGGGCTGACGGTGAAGTCAAAAAAGTTAACTCCTTGTTAAATGAATCTAGAGACAAACATATCAACGCTGTTAACAGTAGAATCGCTTCCGTTTCCGAATTAAAAGATGTTGTTGAAACTACCAAACAATTGTTTGCCATTTCCAAAGAAACTGCTGAATTAGAAGCCAAGTCTTTCGAATTAAAACAACAAGCTGCTGTTGTCGCTGAAGCCAAATCCACTTTAGATTCTTGGGTCAGATTCGAACAACAACAAAGACAATTGGAACAAGAGCAATTATTGAAATCTGTTTTGGAAAAGGTCAACAAGGAAATTGAAAACCCTAAATTCCAAGAAAAGGTTTTAGCTGAGTCTATTGCTGAAGTTGAAAAATTATTTGCTAAAGCTTAATGACTGAAAGAATGATTCGATGTGGTTAGTTTTCTAATAGCTTCGTACATCTTTTAAAAAATACAAATATTCATGGTATAGAAATACAGAAAAAAATTTCACTTATACTCTTTGGTAATGTCGTAACTTGGTTTCCAGACGTGTAGGGAATTATCATCTGCAACACTGGCTATCATCCATTTTTCATGTAAAGACCAATCGAAATCGTTCACTCCTAGCATATGCCCACTATGCACGAAAATCGGCACTGATGTGTCTTTCAATTCGGCAATGTCGAAAATCTTGACGGTCTTATCAGCTGACGAAGAAGCAATGACGTTGTGGTAGGTAGGGTGCCATTTGACCCTGGTAATTGAACCCTGATGGGCATTTATATCGAGTAAAGGACTATCTTTTAAGTTTCTTATATCCCACACCAGCACGATCCCATCTGTGGACCCCACACCCAAACACATCGAATTATGAGGATTGATACTGATGGTGTTCAAGGCATTGCTGGAGATGGCATTGGTGGATACAGCAGCGTTTGTTCTTGTGTCGATCAACGACAACTCTCCTGCCTCGTTCACCGTACAGAACATGGAATCGTGGTCTGGAATCCACTGCATATCGTTGATACCATGATGCGACACTTGTAACGTTTGTAGTGGCGAAATGTCGGTGGAGTCCTTGTTGGTGTACAGGGTTTTGATGTCGTACAAGTTGATTGACCCATTCATCTTGCCTGATACTAACAGACCCTCTTTTTGCTTATTCCAATCTATGGCAAAGATCTCCTCGCCATCCGCCGTACACTGAGACTTGAGGTTCAAGTCCGACAGGTTTATATCCTCGCTGTCGCTGACAACGTTTTTGTAGCTGGAATGTTTGGTTCTGTTGTACACTGATAAGCTGCCGTAGTTGTTCCCACACGCTAAAACGTCGGGATTCTGCGGCATATACACCAAACGGTTGACGTCTCCATGATGGTTGATCTTCTGTAGCACCGAGATCTTGTTTTTGGGCACCGTAGTCAATTCAAATTCCAATTTGTCTGGGTTGTAGTTTAATTTGTCTATGTTCAAGTTCTTGTTCAAATTGCGATAGTAAGGCAACTGCAAAATGGATATACTATCAATTGTCTGGCCCAACGTGTATGTGCCTAGCAAGAGACGCTGGTGGCACAATTCCAGCAGCAGTTTGTCTGTATTGTGGCTTGTTTCGGTGAAAGGATCAGCTTCTGTGGACGTTGGTCGTTCGAGATCAGGAAAGAACTGCACTGTTAAAGAAGGCCACAAAACAGGATACGTGGTGATATAATCGTACAAGAAAGGCGCGTTCTTTTTCCACGCCCTGTAGTTGTCTTGGGTGGCCTGGTCCCAGGCCGGCGTTTCTTCAGTGGTCACAGGGTCGGCCATTAAGTATAGTAAGATAAAAGGTACGCGTTATTTTGAGAAACGGTTTATTTGGGGCCTGTATTATGCAGCACAAATGAGATGCGGAAACTGAAAAAAACTATAGTAGATGAGTGATATAAAATTGAACTCGTCCAAGCTTGGGACGAAAGAATAGTATGTGAAGACGCTGCAACGTGCTGCAAGGACAATACTGACTATTTTATTTAGCTGGAACCAGTTTTACGAGCGAGAAATCAATAATTTTGCTGAAAATGAAGACGATACTGGTGAACGATGGTTTGATGATTCAGACGCTGAGTCAAAGATGATCCAGTTTTTAGTCGATAAAATCAATGATGGAGAGCTCCCAACGCGATCGGACACGGTGAAAGCCTTAGATTTGGGGACCGGGAACGGCCATTTGTTGTTTGCCATGAAAGAAGAGTTTGACGAGGAACTTGATGGGTCTTTGAACTGGCAATTAAAGGGTATTGACTATTCGCCTGAATCTGTAAAGTTCGCCAAAACCATATCTGAGCGTTTGTTCCCAGACGACTCGTTTGAGTTTGAGCAGGTAGACCTTTTGGAGCCAAACAGTCTGTTCTTAACTGCAAATAAAGAAAAGTTCGATTTACTTTTGGACAAAGGTACTTTAGATGCGATAGCACTCAACCAAGACCCTCTCGAGCAGTTCGATGGCAAGATAGGCATGGAAGTGTACGCTAGCCAAGTGGCTCAGTTAATGCACTCTCAATCGGTATTGTTGATAACATCCTGCAATTTCACCGAAGAAGAGTTGACTAAAATCATAACTTCAGTGCCAGAATTGAAAGTGTGGGACAAGATAAACTACCCCAGTTTTGAGTTTGGAGGGGCTAAGGGGTCCACTATTTGCAGCATAGCATTTATCAAGGAATAGGGCGTTTAATAATACAAATCGTGTACCATTACAATGTATAAACAAAATCACTAGCTAGTTTTGGCCTCACATTTGGTCCTTCAAATTCTGAATCTTTTCCACCAAATCATCTCTCAAGTTTTGGTTGGAGAACTTCAAAAGGTATTGTACAGGGTTTCCATGGTCGTTAATGGAATTGAATCGAAGATATTTGCCAGGGGCTAAACTTGCTTCTAGACCTTTTAACATTTCTGTGGTTTTGGTAATCTTACTGTTTAATATCACTCTTAATAATCCGTTAGATCTCATCACTAACCGGACTTGTACTGGATCTTTCAAAGATTGGTTCAAATGAACGTTACCTAATCCTCTTTCTTTCCATCCATCTTTAATATGATCAAATTCCAATTCGAATAGCTTGCATGTGGCATTGAAATGAGACTTCTCGTCTTCTTCTCCGGTTGTACTTTTCACAGGAGCCAATTCCACTTGTTTGAACTGTTGTTGCGCCTTGGACTCCACGGCTGGTTTGGCATCTCCATCAGATGAAGTAACAGAAGACGTTTCGTCATCTAAGAACGATTTCTTGTTCATAGAAGAACGGAATGCATTGGAAAACTTGGTGTTTGCCCCAAAAGAGCTCGTCGAAGTGGCAGCTGCAGGCGATGCCTCTGTTTTGTCTCCACTTGTAGGAGAGCCTAAGGTAGGCTGTGAAGGCAAATCAGCAAAAATATTCTTCTTTGCTTTACTGGCACCGAAAGCACCACCAAAAGAACTGGTGGCACCAAAGACGGGCTTGGCAGCTGGAGTTGTGGTTGTGCTGGTGGATGCACTGTTGGGAGCATCTTTTGGGGTATCAATGACGTTCTGGTGGCCTGACTTGGCACTTTCAGAAAATGAGTTTGTAGGCGTAGCTACCATAGGCTTAAAACTGAACAGAGTTCCACCAAACGTGTGCTTGGGCTTTTCGGCTTCCGTGTTTGGTTTCGCAGCCACTCTTTCCAAGATGGGTGCTTTCAGGCCGGAAGATTGGGACCCAGTACTGGAACTGCTGGAAGAGATGGTATCAGCAGCTGCCCCAGAAGATGAGGCGGGAATTGAACCAAGTGAGGCATTTTTGTCAGAAGTGACTGGCTTGGAGTCTCTTGGTGGCAAGGGAGGTGGCCCCAGTTGTGAGTGTTCCTTTAGTTTAGCCTCCAATGCAGCATTCTTGGCCCTCAAATCACTCACTTCTTTCCTCAAGCTAGCAATCTGTTTTTCATATTCAGCAGTCGCCTCTAAGGGAGACAGGTCTTTCGAGTCTCCAATTTCAGAAGTTGAAATACCATTGGACTTTACTCGTTTTGATTCCGGCTCTGCAGCATCCAAGGGCCTTTTATTATTTGTGTCGGACGACATTTACATAAAAAGACAGGAGTAAATAGTGTTATTTTTGTTTTATTTCACTTGTCTAAGTGCGAAGTTAAAGTACTATATACAACGAAGCGTAGCTTACATAATACAAAGAATAAGATGCACTCACACAGATATCTTTTGGGCAATGCAGGTCATTGAAGCTTCTAGTGCAGATGCTAGGAGGTGTTGTGACATCTTTTTCTGTTCTGGGTTTCTGTTTTCAGGCCCGTGTAGTTTTGTGTTCAGTTGCCAGAGTATTTGGCATATTTATCATACTTTTCACGTATGGAAGCAGACCGTGATGGCTTGGCCAGAGACAGCTCCGGAGCTGGACGCTGGTAAGCTGGGTTGCTGGAAAATGCAGACTGGGAAGAATAAGTAGCAGACGAAAACGAATGCGATGCTGTGGTGCTGGGCCCATGAGTATTTGCGCCAAAAGATTGTCCTGGTACAGGGGCCCGTTTCTCTTGATAAGGGTTCATTGGCAAGTTCAATTTCCGACCGGAAGCAGCAGCACTGGCATTACTGCTTCCACGAAGGTTCAAGTTTGGATTGGTATAGTGTCGGCCACCCAAACCACCACCGAGTCTTCTTGGAAGCCAATTCCTCACCACTCGACTTCGTTCCATATCCACAAGGATAGTCCTATACTGCGGGGCGATTTTGAGGCCGGTAGGCGCCAAATCGGCAATACAAGCCTGGGCGTCTGTGTCCTTTTCAAACACCACAAACCCGTACCCTCGAGACTTATTTGTGACGGTACTTCGTACGATTTTGATGGAGTCTAGCGGTCCATACTTTGTGAAATGAGGCGACAAGTCCACTTCCGTAAGCGAATAGTCTAACCGGGCGATGAAAACAGTTTTATATGGATCTTTCAGTATTTCATCCTCGTGCTTTAGTATCAACAGAGGGTCGCTCCAGTCGCTCATTTGTTTTTTGAAAGAAAGCTTTTTCTGCAACCGTTTGCGCCTACCGTTCTCCACTTGTATCTGGAATGGCGTCTTCTCTATAGGCGTGGTCTGTTTCAACTTCGGTAGCTCATTTTGCAAGTATTCGTCAATCTTGGACTTGTGGTGCGCTATGGGTGAGATGATCTGATTTTTACGGTGTTCAGGTGGGAAATCCGCAGGAGGGTAATGTGGCGGTGGGAGTCCTGGCTTGAACAACTTTTGGATGTTACGAGGATACTTCTCTGTTTCCTCAGTAACGGTGGACATGGCAAATCAATAGCACGAAATGAAAAAGCGTAAAAATGGTAGCAGGAAAAAAATGCGATAGTGTATCTATATTTTCTCTGTACGATAGTTTTCTGTGGATGTCAGGCATTTACAACTAGCCACATAAACCGACAAATTAAGAATGTTTCTGAGCACGGTTGATGAAGAGATACAAAAGTATAACGACAGCATTGATATAAATCAATTGCCTATCTACACGCGGCCGCAATTGGCCGCTTACAATGGGGTTCACAAGCCGTTGATCTATTTAGCGGTGAAGGGTCTAGTATACGATGTTACAGCCAATGAAAAGAATTATGGGCAAGGAAAGAGTTATCATAAGCTTGTGGGGAAAGACGTGACACGGCTTTTGGGGCTCGGGAAGTTGCAGCTCCCAGCAGCCCAGGCCGGGGTAGATACGTGGAGCACTGATGGGTTTGGAGAGAAAGAGCACAAGGCTGTGGATAAATGGGTCGAATTCTACAAGAAGCGGTATAAGGTGGTGGGCATAGTGGTGGGCCACGACGGCGAGTAGAAGGTGTTCATGCAGCTTCATGAAGCCGGTCAATTAGGTACTACTGTTGAAGAACACTGACACAACGTGGAGAACCAGGGACCCGGCTGTCTGGTCACGTGGAAGACACAGTGCACAATGGTCAAAACCAGAACAGCCTACGCAGAAACCAGACCGTTTGTATAGCGAACAAAGGCTACGAATGGCGGAAGTTGTGGCAGTTCTATTGTGACGGATAGAGGCTTTGTTCACGAATGAAAAGTTTGTTCAACAGCAAGGCTAACAGAAGAAGAGTGACGGGACCAAAAAAAGGGTGCAAGAAAGATAGACGCTAAAGTTGGAACCACACCAAGGCTAAGATAGACCGTAGGTGGTGGTAGAAGTCTCGCGGTCATAAATAAAGTGAAATTCAGGTCCCCGTTCCACATGAAACAGATGCAAGGTTGTCAAAAAAAAATCATTGTTCGTCGCGTCTTCTAACAAAAATTGGCAATTAGTTAAAAGGGAAAAAAACTTGTTCCGTAAATCCCAGGAAAACTAAGATGAGCATTAAGGTGCTGATAAAAAGCCACAAATCAACGGCAAACGCCAAAATCTGCATAAACAGCCCCGTTGCCGATCACAAACGCTCTTTTTAACAAACACAAACCACGGATCGGGTAAAGATCCCATCTTGTATAATCAACTAATAATTTGAACCCTCTATAACAGAGCCGCGTCCGTAGGTCTAGAAATGCTCGCCCTAACATAATACCAGCACGGCGATGTTTTTCCTCTAAATTTTTTTTTTTCCAAAAAACTACGCCCTCTCGCAACCATTTTTTGAGGAACCTAAAAACTCATTTAAACAATCCTTCTCGCTGAAAAAGCTTTTTAGATTTGTTTGGTTTTTAGCTCAAAATAATTTCCTTAAACTTCCTGGAACAAACTTCGTTCGTGTATATACAACCAAAGACCATAGAACAGGTCAAAAATCATTCAACCGTCGTTTTTTTTGTTGATATACGCCTTTGTCAATCTTTACATTAAGGCTTTCGTTTCAGCGCCAGATCTTTTACACAAAGGGTTTTTTCACGCATATTAATTGATCCATTTACACACATTCCCCCACTTCTACACAGACACTGAACAAATATGGACGCGGGAACGGCTGCTTTGGGCAACAAGACGAAGTCGCCTCCCCAGCACACTCAGCCAGGGTTTTACAGCCCACAAGAGAATCAAATGCCGCAGATGGGTATGGGAACGGGTATGGGCCCGGGAATGGGACCTGTGGGGACCCACCAGCAGTTCTACCACCAGCAGCAGTTTGACAGCACACAGGACTTGACATCACCTACCTTCTCGCTCACAGGAACTGCCAATATTCATGGGTCGAGGAAAGCATCCATGACCAGTCAGTCCACCAAGACCATGGGTAAGTTCTTCAGGAGAAACAGAGACGACGGGAACTTCGATGAGGATACAGGTGCAGATATCCTGGAAATAGCGGGCAGTGTGTCTCTAGATGACATAACACATATCAGAGATCGGGGTCCTTACTCCATGACCGGATCTAAGACTTTAGATACTACTCCTATAATCCCCACGTTGGGTGCAGGTATGGGTCTGGCTGCTGCTTCAAAGAACAATGTGCAGTACAGGAAGCAGATGAACCACCAGATGAAGATGAATTTGGCCCAAAGTGCTAGGGCGATGTCTTTGGCTGGCAACAATCCTATGACCAGTCCCAAACACCAAGATCCTAGGGCTATGAGCTTTAATTCTTTTAGCAATGGGCCTCGTACCATGTCTTTAAACCCATCGATGTCAATGGGCTTCAACAGCCAGCAACACGGGCCCAGGGCCATGTCTTTGCGTTCAAACGGAATGATGCCTGGTCAACAGATGCCTATGCAGGGACAGATGAATATGAATGGGAACGGGAATGGGAACATACCCAGGTCGATGTCTCTTATGAACCCGCAGATGAACCCGCAGATGAACGGTATGAACGGCCAGATGATGAACGGTCAAATGAACGGGATGATGATGAACGGCCAAATGAATCCACAGATGATGAACGGTCAAATGCACCCACAGATGATGAACGGTCAAATGAATCCGCAAATGACAGGACAAATGAACCAAATGCCCATGATGAACGGTCAGATGAATGGTCAGATGAATGGTCAGATGAATGGTCAGATGAACCAGATGGGCATGAACCAACAAATGATGAACAATCAAATGATGAACAATCAGATGATGATGAACAACCAGATGAACATGCCGATGGGTAATATGCAAATGGCTCCTCCACAACGTTCCAGCTTTTCCAACGCTGCTAACCAAAACTCAAACGACTCTCTCTCCAATCTCGTAGAGGAGAAAGAAGAAGAAGAAGGTGATATACCGGCAAGATCAACTGCAAGACGTATACCGCCACCTTTAGAGAAAACAAAATCAACTGACGAAGTTGATGAAGACGAAGAGGATGCCGTTTACAAGTTCGAAAATGAGGATGATGCAGAAACTTTATCACTTTCAAGAAAGTCGACATTGAAGAAGTCTAACTCTATGAGGTTAAGAAAATTGAACTTGTTTAATAAAGATGAGGCAGATATTGAAGAGGAACAAGGAAAGCATGGCACCCATACACCTACTCATTCAAGTCCTATAAGGAACCAAGTTACCAATAATAATGATGTTTCACCTTCGTTCAATGTGGACGATCATCTTGACAATGAGTCTATGGTGAAAAGTGGTAGTGATGAAATTAGTAAGCACTTATTTGATAATAAACTGAAATTCCATCAGATCGGTGCCAGTGCTAACAACTCAACTGCAACAGACGTTTATTACACTGCTAGTGATTTCCAATCCCCTGAAAAGAGTCTTCCATCGCCTAATATTAGAGATTCTGTTGGTTCCAAAGACAGTAAAGCACTCAGAAATCCCGCAGACGATTCGAATAGAACACTCAATTCCAAAGACGTCGATGAGGATGGCTTTGAAACTGGAAGTGATAGTGATTATGAGAATGACGATACTTTGAATGGCAGAGGATCTCCAAAAGGCATACCGAAGCAGCAGTCATTGCGGTCATTAACCGAAAACACAGCATTCCATAACTTCAGACAAAGTATGGCATTTAATAAGGCTGTTGACGGTGCTACTAAACCGGAGGACCTCGAGCAGGCTAAAAGTGGTAACGATTTTTCCGACAAGAGTGATTCTACTATTTCTAAAGAGAATTATCAAACGAATCCTTCAACTGCTAACACCTCGTCTACCAACATTGAAAAACCTTTGCCTGTGGAAACCAACATGAAGACCAGTGATTTAATTGATTCTACAATCACCGAAGACCCCGAATTGTACAGCAGGAGTAGCACCAATAGTCCAAAAGTGAAACGTAATTCCAGAATTAATTCAATCACTGGCAAATCCAAAAACATCTTCAAGAGATTATCCAAATCTAAGAGATCCAGTGGTTTGGATGATGACGATAGCTTCTATGATGAAAGCTCTGCTAAATCATCAAAGCGGAACTCTGTGGCATCTACTCCAACAAGCAGAAGAGTTTCTCTTCCTCCAGCACCCGCCGTGCCATTCAAGTTTTCTAAAGAGGAGCTTGGAATAATGAACGCCAATAGCGATCTTTTGAACGAGCTTGAGTTGGTGACCACAGAACTTGCTTCTTCTATAAGAAGAGAGTTGAAATTAGAATCACAGTTGAGGAATTCTGCCGGTACCAAGGCTTCTGGAACGGCACCTAGTGATGTGACTGACAACGAAAAACTTCAGCAAGAAATTAGAGAGAAGCTGAAGACGATTAGTGAGTTAGAGGAGAAGTTGACCAAAGAGAGAAAGTTGCGGTTCATTAGTGAGGAGCACGCTATTTTACTTGAAAACGGACAAAACCCAAGTCCATTGAAGTTGAATTACGAAAAGACAGAGCTACACAGACAATTGATCTTGAAAAACGATTTATGTAACCAACTTCAAGATAAGTTGAGTGAATATGAATCGAAAGAAGACGAGCTTTATCAACAAACTAAAGAAGACTCCAGCTTAATGGACAAGTACAATGATCTCTTGAAAGAGAACGCAGATCTCAAATTGAATAAGATTCCCGCGTTGGAGAAGCGTCTTGAACAATACGACAAGTCTCCTAACAGATTATCTTTGAACAACTCGCCTGTTGGTAAACAAAATCAAAGAGTACTATCCCTTGTTAATAATTCATTCCACTCATTTGACGAATCCGTACTGGATAACACCATCGACCAGTCTGAAGACCAGCTTGAAATAACAGCTTTGAGAAGCCAGAGAGATGAATTAAGAGAGATTGTGACAAAGATCAATTCAAGTCACAACTATGAAATGAAATTAGCAAGTGAAAAGTTGAAACTGTTAGAGAACAAACTCGCTGAACAAATGAAAATGAACGAGAAATTGAGGGACCGTTTTGGCAACACGTCTACTTCAGTTTTAAACTCGAAGGGAGGCAAATTACAAGGCTTTAGTATAGTCTCTCCTACAAAGAAGTTCTTTGACGAGTAAGTTCATACTTCTATATATTTATATGATTAAATGATTTATAAAAAGGTCTATAAACTGTACGGTTGCAAAAAAAAAAATTCTAATTAAGAGAGTTGATGAATTGACCGATCAACTTGGCTATTAAGTCCCCTTGATTATTCAAAATCTTGGTATTGTAGGTGGCTTTTTCAAAAGTATGGGTGTCAATTTTACCCTGTTCGTGCATGTCCTTTAACAAATCCAAAACGTATTCAGAAGGGAACTCTGGGTGTCCTTGGAACGTCAAAACTTTAAGAGGTCCTGAAGCGGTGACTATACCTTGGATCGAACATTTGGCAGATGATCCGATTGAAATAAACCTGGAGTTCTTGGCAACTGGGTTCTGTAAACTTGGAAGATTGTACACAATATCCCTATGGATCTCTGCCAAATTCAAATGGTCGTTTATCAAACCACATTTTTCATCTCTAAGCAATTCCGAAAACGACCCGTTCCCAATGGAGAAAATTTCAGGGTTTAATGAGATGGTAGACACACCACATTCCCAACCAACTTCAGACACATTTCTATCCACCTTACACCCCAAGTTCTTACAGATGATTTGATGCCCAAAACAGATTCCCACAATAGGAAAGTCAGTCAACAGGAATACAGCGTTTCTCAAGAACTCATCTAGTTTATTAATCCATAATTTGGAGTCGTCAAACGAATCAGATCTCGAACCACTTAACACAAACCCTTTGATCAAGTTTTTTTCAAGCTTTTCCAATAATTCAAGAAACACCTTGTTGATATTAGTTGAATCTTCCACTTCATTACCCGATTCAAAATACAAATCGTATTTTTTGGCAGGATATTTGCAAACGGCTGTTTTATCGAGAAGATCACAGCACAAGTCACCTAAATCACCGTACTTTGGTGTGGATCGCAAGGTCAGGTCACAGTGCAAAACCGCGACGTGAGGTTGATCGGAATCTACCGCCATGGCAGGGGGAATCGACTATTAGCAACAACAATAGAAGAATTCAAGAAAGAAACAGCTCTAGTGATAGATAGTTTTAAGAGGAAATAAAAAAAATGCGATTTTCCTCTCTGATATTTAGAGGGGGTTACTTCGGGTACAAGTTCTAAGTATCCGGATCACGTGATAGTCGAAATTCAGCCCCAGCAGCTTTTAAACCCGTGTGGAGCTAGAACAAGTACTGTTGAACGGCATGTACTTTTTTGTCCTTTTTTTGCACTAATGATGTGGCTTTTAGTAAAGTTTAAGTTTTTGTAAAATTTACAGCCAAAAACTAGGGCCTTACAAAAAGTGCGGTTTTAAGCAACAAAAACAACTTTCTATATATCATTAACAGAAACAAAGCTAGCTTGAGTCTTTCATTATGTGGATAATCAACACAACAAATATCGTCAATCTTACGAGGCGATGGCTTTATGTAGTGACAGTTATTTTCTGGGCCATTGGGGTATTGGTGCCTGTATCAATGTTATCTTATTGGACTTTCTATAAGATTCTCATACCAGTTGAATCGATCAAAGTACCGTTGTCTATCTTCGAGAAAGGGGACTTTGGTGAACTCAGACCCGAGGCATTTGGCAGTGCTACTGATCTTAAGCTATACAAGGAGCAATTTGCGAAACAGCCGGAGTTACAGTACTTGGTAAGGTTGAATATCGAGGTGTTTTGCAACAGAAACAGAAACGATGACATTTACCCCATATTGGCAAAAGTGTCTGTGGTACGATCGTTGGAGAAGCAATTTATACTCAATTGTGACTCTCGGTACATATACCATCAAAATAATTGGGGGATCCCCTACAACTTGCGGTTTTGGGTGAGCCCTTTCTTGTCTAACATTGACAAGAATGTTGATATCACCGTTGACTATTTTCATGTCCTGGGTCAGGAAGTCTTGGATTATATGCGGAACAAAGCAGCATTAGTGTCTCTTGATCATCCCCTTATTGTGGGTCAGGCAAACACCAATTTGGAATTCAAGATCCGCTGGGACGGGTTCAGGTTTTATTTGGTGAAATACCCCATAACTTCGTTCTTAGTGGGGGTGCTGATATTCTGGAGCATTATGACATCTGTCACATCATTTGCAGCACTACTTGTCATAATAATGCATCTTAGAACCACAGATTTGAGTGATTATGTAGGGTCTGAAAACGAAGGTGATGATACTGGATATCTGAAAGACATGTCATTCGAACATATAAAAGGAGAGCCAAAGGAAGTAGCTACGGGTGTGCAGGTGTCCATGCCTGAAGGAATAGCTATAAGGAGAGAACCGGTAACGGTGAAAACAGAACCAGAATAAAATTATCATGTTTTTCATTACTACATTAAAACTTATAAATACATTAAGCGGCGTTCAAAGTCTTTGGACTGGAATCCAAAGTTAACATTGGGATTATTCTCCTGAAATAATCAAACTCATTCAACTCCTGTTTATCGGCAAACTGGTCATTTTCAACTCTCGAAGTCAAATACTCAGTGAACTCGTTGACCATTGAGTTCCATTCGAACAACGATTTACCAAGATTTATCAAATCAGAAACCTTGTGACTCGACAAAAGGGTATCCAACCCGGTTTCAAAATCGAAATTGTAATCGGTGGTTGTGATTTCCAACTCATCGGTGCTTATATAGAACCGACTATATGAATCCGATTGCAAATATATGGAAATGGAAGGAATCCGAGGTGGTTCTGGTAGTCCAAAGTAGTTCACTTGTCTGTAAACGTAGTTCTGACCATTCATTAAGAAGAGCTTATCCCTGATGGAGTCTTGATCAAAGATAAGTTCAAACTTGTGCATGGGCCTCACAATTTCTGGGGGAAGTTTGAACAATCTGGAGTTGTATGAATCTGACTCTGAGGTTCCAGACTCTAAGGAACTGGATGCCTCGGATAAGTCAGTCAATGATGTAGGTGTAGAACTGAAAGACAACAACGAGGGACTAGACGATCTGGATTTCAAGGAATATGTGGACAATGAGGTCACCGAAACAGTTCTGGATCCCATATTCAACGAATGTGAAGACTCGCTATTCTTGTTACGCCTGAGTTTGGAGAGCGTTCCAGTGCCTCGTTCTTTATTATCTTCCTCGTCATCATCTGTGGTCAAGAGCTTGAAGATCCGACCTATGGAATTGACGAGTGAGTTCAGCCGTTTTGATTCCACGTTACTCTCTTCTGTTGCCAAACGAGTACATGAGTAGATAGCCTCATCGAAGATTTCAAAGGGGTGTGTCTTCTTAAAGTCACTGGCGTTGAACAAATTGGAGATGTCTTCATCCTCTTCACCTTGACCTTCGATGCCTCCTAAATTCAAACCCTGGCCGACATCGTTCAACAGTAACTCATCTTTGGTGATAGAAACAATGGACATTTTTTTATTAACCACTGGATTCTCTGGTTTATAGTAGAACTTTTGGTCCTTATGAGTCTGATAGAACTCTTGAAACACGCCGAAAGAAAGATTAAGCTTGTGCTCCACGGCCAACGATCTTCGTATAGAACTGGAAGACTCGAAGTTGTTCAACCCAATAACTCGCCAAATTATCAACCGTATATAGTAGTTTCTAACCAATGGGTTCCAATGAATGAAAAATCTGTCCCACATCCGATTAGAAATCAACCAGTTGGCAAAATTACCCTTAAAGCTTTCCAGGTCATCTTTGAACCATGCCAAGTTGGATGCGGCGTTAGCATAAATATTCCCATCGATCATCAAGATTTCTGGGATTTTGTCCCAACAGTTGAACAAAAATGATAGCGTCTTCAACAACACCTGAACATGGTCGCCCTTTTCTAGCATTAGGTAACAGCAATTCAACCAAAAAGTCCAATCTATGATGTCCAAATGGTTAAGGAACTCATATGTGATGTTCAAAAGCAACGCATTCTTATTGAAGTCGTAGATGGACGTCTTTTTGGCAAAGCTAATCAACATCATATCGAGATATCGAACAGTGGAGTTTATGAATCGGTCAGGTTTCGAACTCATCTCATGAATAGAGGTTGTGCCGGAATGGTTAGGCACAGGAGCGGCAGCAGCTAAGTTAGATTCAACTTCAAGCTCGACATTATACTTTATGTACCGGAATGTTCTGAAAAGTTTGAAAATCGAATTATAGAACACTTCGTTCTGTTTCTCTATGTTGTTCTTGTTGGGTGTGGGCGATAAGGGTACATTTTGAACAGTTTGGAAGTCCTGGTTGAGTTTGCTGTTGGAGTTATTCTTCGATATTCTTGTGATTGAAACTTGGAAAATCTGGTAAACATGCGTTAAAATGACATTCAAACCCGGACATTTGAGCAACAAAGCATCATCCGCCGTACTTAGCAAATTATCGGAGTACCTTAATAAGTTGTTAGTGATATCAAGGTAATGTCTCAAGAATGAGTTGAAGATATCTCCATCACTATTGAACCATCTGCGGACCCAAAGCCCGGTGGGGTCCTTAATCCCTTCCACAGGATGTTTTGGTGGCACAAGACAGTTAAGAAAGACCTTTTGACGTGGGGAAAGGTTTTTGTTCTGAAGTCCCTTGAAGTCTATGAGATAGTGCAAATGGCTTGGGAAGATATCATACAACTTTTGCACATCGCAGTTGGAAGTCGAGGAGCCGAACACATCTTGGCAGTCTTCAAAGACGGCTTGCTTGATATTCAACAAGAACAACAAAGCAGTACTTACACCTTCAACCTTGAAAAAGGAATAAGCAAAGACCTTACCAATGAAAGCGGATATAGACAAAGGTAAATGCTTAATTGGGGCAAGTCTGCAGATGGAGTAATCCAACGTCAACACCATCAACTCTTTGTAGGAACCGAAAGTAGACTCGTCGATCCACTGGCGACATTCTGGCTGGAACCATTCAAATCTTGAGAATATTCGAGACACACATTCAAGGTAAACGGACCTATCGATGCTTGACATGTTATTAGAATTAATCAAGGCATTTAACAAAGTACACCACCACTTGATCAACAAGGATGTAAGCACCGAAAGTAAGCTTTGAAACACTTTGGGGTTCAGCAGGTAAGAAAGGTCTTGAAGAAGTTGTTTCAAGGTGGACGACCTCAAAAAGGGTAGGAGCACTGTCCTGAGGATATTCGACGATAGAATGTTCATATTCTTACCATTATTGTACTTTGAGTTGAATTTATTAAGGCCAAGTTCAAGCTTCTTAAAGCTTTTTAAGAACAACTTGATCGACTTGTCATGGTCCATAGCTTTGGAAGTATTAAGGGATATTTGAGACGATGAGCTGATGAGGCGTGTGGAAAGTTTGGCATTCTTCTTGGGAGACTCAAATTTAGGCATTGTGATAGTCTTTGAAGAAGAATTGGAGGTGTTGGAACTAACAGACTTGTTCCTTGTAATGCCCTTTTTACGGGTGCTGGCAGTCATAGTGGAAAAAGCACTAAGTTCAAAAAAGTTTCCTGTGTTATGATAATCCCTTACTCTTTCGACCTGTTAAACCCGTGGCACTTTTAGGACTTGAAAGATGTGCTTTTCTGCTTGTTTATATTTATACAACGAATGAAGTGACCAAGTCTATAAAGCGAACAAATTAGACCAGGCAAAGCACAGGGACGTAAACACCTAAGAAATAACAACGAAAGGTTGGGAAAGACGAAACTTGAGGAATGTATTTCAAATTAATTCACGTTTTTCCCTTTTTATTTTATTGTTTTGCTATGTTAATTTCACAATAGAATTTTTCGTTTTGAGAATTTCAGATTAAAGTCAAGAATAAACTAGAGGCCCCGACACTTTTTTAAACAAGGGGTGATACATATATACAGGGTAGAGTGGGGTATTTATACACAGGGGTAATACAAAGGGCTTCATTTTGTGGCAGTTTACGCTGATGTTCCATAAAATTCTCTGTATCTGTGTTGTGGCATATTCCGGATATGCAGGGAGAAAAATGGGAAGTTACGTAGATGGAAATAGCATTAAACTTTAAATGAGATGAGGTACGATCACAGATTCTAATTGCAGATACGCACTGGTGGCTCGGATTTATTGTTGAGTTGGCATCAGAAGAGGTTCCGGGGTTCTTTACATGGAAGGTGTGTAACAGGTCGTAGAATCGGGTATTTTGCAAAACCATTACGGAATGTTGGGCCGCAAGGCTTAGGGTAAAGCCATGTGTGTCAAAAAGATCGGCAAAACTGGTACTTTAGCGAGGAAAAACCACAAACCAGCAAAAGTATTTATATTGTGTACAAGAGTTGTAAATGTTTATGTATCGGAGTATGTTGTTTCACATTGCAATGGGTTTTTGTCCATGTTGACTCAATTACGTCAAATTACTTCTTTCGGATAAATTGCTTTACCCCTGCATAAAAAGTGCGGTGAGTATATGATTGGGTGCAATACAAAGTTCTGATTAAAGTTGGCATCGTAAGACTTCTGTTTAGTTAGACACTTCCATTTGTGGCAGGGCCTTGAGTTTTTCGTGGTTAACTTCGTCTGCAACGTTGTAGATGGCAGCAAGTTTGGATCTATAGGCGGCGTTGTTTTGAGATAATTCCTCTAACTTCTCTTCTTTGGTTTCCACCTCTTCTTTCAACCTGTCGACTTCTTTCTTAGTTTCAGTCATTTTGGCTAAAGCCTCTTGCAACTGTTGTTCTACTTTCCTGAGTCTCTCGTCATCTTGTACCATTTTTTGGTCTTGAAGTCGCCTTGCCTTCTCTGTCAAGTCTTGTTTGGTGGTAAGAGCCTCATTTGCCTCCTTTAACTCTTCAACTTGACTCTCCAACTCTTGCAACTTCCCTTGAGCTTCTTTCAATTCCTTTTTACAGGCAATAAGCTCATCCTTACACCCATCATAGAGATTTCTGGCCAATGTGAGTTCATCACCCAACTCTCGGTACTTTTGTTGATGTACTCTCAAATCTTCTGACGCAGTGAAAAGGTCTTCGTTAACGGCCTTGTACTTGTTCTGAAGAAGATTGGTCTCTTCTTGTTTATCTTTGATGAGCTTTTCAAGCTCTTTTATCTTGTTTTGAACAGCGATGAATATTTTTTGGAGTTTGATGGTGTCTTCGTTTCCTGGTATCTTGACGAGGTTTTTTCTGGTTGTCTTCTTTGGTTTGCGTTTAGGTTTTTCTGTCTTGACTGGTTCTTCAACCGGTTTTTCTTCCACAGGTTCTTCTTCCGCAGGTTTTTCTTCCACAGGTTCTTCTTGAACAGGTTCTTCTTCAACCGGAACTTCAGTACTCTCGGGAACAATCTGTTCTTCTTCTTCAGTACTCTCAGGAACAATCTGTTCGTCTTCTTCAGCATCCTGTTCAATATTCTCATCATCTTCTGTCTCCTTCTCGGTGTTCTCATCCTCTACAGATTGAACAGGTGCGGGCTCTTCATCTGGTGTTTCTGTTGTGTCTTTGCTTTCATCTTTGTCTCCTTCAGCATCTTCTACCTCTTCATTCTCTGTCTCCTTTGCCTCGTGCTCTTCAGCTTGTACTTCATCGGTATTTTCATCTTCCTCTATGTCTGCAGGCACACCCTCTTCTTCAGTTGGTCTTTCATCTTCTTCAGCCGCCTCTTTATCATCATCTTCAGTTTGGCCCTGTAAGTCTACAGGCTCTTCACTATCTTGTTCTTCGGTTTTCTGTGGCACATCAGCGAGATCGTCTTGGCTTTCAGCATCTTTTGATACTTCTACAGGTGCTTCTTCATCGTGAACTTCAGCCTTCTTGACTTCTTCGGGTTCTGCATCCTCTTCAGCCGCTTTGGTTTCCACAACTTCTTGCACTTCCTCTCCCTGTTTACCGTCTGTTGTGATCTCATTATCGTCTTGCTCTTCTACAGCTTCTTTGTCATCTTCTTCCACTATCTTAATAACAGGCTCATTGTCTTCCTCTGGATCAGATTCCTCATCAGTCACCTCTTCTTCAACTTCGACGTCAAATAACTCGGGATCAACTTGAACTTCGTCAATATTTGGTATTATGGCAGCAATCTTTGCATAAAGATCTTGGTACTTGTAACTGAGCTTGTCATAAAGCATGAAATCGTGTGACCTCGACTCTAATTTTGCAGAAAGTGAGCTCAACTCACGTTCAAGCGCTTCAGTGGAGGCTGCCATTTCCTTTTGTTGGATTTCTAATTCCTCTTTTTGTGACTCTAAATCTTCTACCTTAGCAGCATTTTCAGCAGATGCTGTCTCTAATTGTTCCTTCAACGATTCAATTTGCTTCGACTGAGCAGCTGCCTCTTCCACGTTCCTTTCAAGCTCATCCGTCTTATTCGAGATGTCTTTTCTCAAGTCTGCTATAAGGTCGGCAACTTCAGAAGCCGTGGAGAGTCCCAAGGTAGCCATGGTATTTTCCATCTCTTCTTGTAAGGCTTTGGCCTCATTGGCGGTTTCCAAGCTAGAGTCAAGCTGTTCAACCTTTTCTTGAAGACCAGACAATTCCTTTTCCTTGTCTCTGAGAGAGGTTTCAAGTTCTCCGATTGTTTGTTCATAATCAAAGACCTTTTTAGTACTCATCTCCACAGTTTCAGTGCAGAACTGGGTACGCTCCTCCAACGTATTACGCAAATCATCGATAGTTCTTTCCAACTCGTTAATCTTCTCGTCCCTTGATGCCACATGTTCTTCCATCATAGTATTGAATCTGTACCTGTATTTGTCCTCCAATGCAGTTGTGTCACGTTCCAATTGCTGTACAGTGTTTTTCAAGGAAGTGTTCTCGTTAGTCAACTCGGTCTTCTCATCCGTGGTTGACGAAAGCAACTCATTGGCTTCTTTCAACTGTTTCAGCAAGCTCTCGTTGGATGTCTCCAACAGCTGGATCTTGTCTTCAAGTTCACGCACCTTGTTTTTGTGATCGTTTAATTTGTCTTCAATCAAAACATCTGTTGATTTATCAATATGCTCTAGTTGTTGTTTGGCATCTTTGAGTTCAGATTCCAACTTTTCACACTTTTTCTTGCTGTCATATTTATATGACTCCAATTCAGAGCTCTTGGACTGATACAATGAATAGAACACCGACGCTATGGCCGCCACGATTATCGTGAATAGAACGGTATTCATATATAGCGGTTGTTATTCGAAATTTTTTACCTCTTCTTTCGCGGTGCGTTATAAGAGATAGCTTGCAGATTAGCTATAGCACATAACACTTTTTGGTACCCAAAAAAAGGCTAAACAGCTTTGAAATGTATTGTCAGTCTTGTTGAAAATGGCTTGAAGAACCAATAACCAGAGTTTTGTGCCGTTTTGTTAGATTTTAGAGAAGTTATCGCCTTGCAGTAAGTAGAATTAGTGCCAAAAGGGCTCTTTTCTTGTGATTTCTTTTTACTGTGTACATTATTGTGAGTATACAAGAACATCCCTCATTCCAATTGTCTTATTTACTATATTCTTTCTTTTCATCCCGACATCTCTTTCCTTTATCTGTTTTGCAGCAAAAATTCTCGGTCTCAAATCTCACTCTTAATCTCAACAAAATAATCTCACGAGACACAAGCGTCGATAAGCTACCAAAAAGGAAAACTCATCAAGTAATCTCAAAGTGACGACACGACGATGGATATTACACCTGCTTCACACACACACCGGTCACGTTCGAGATCAAGAACCAGAAATTCAACTGCGAATTCCAGATCTACTAGTTCGACTAGAAGACCATCTTTAGGTAGTAAAAGATCACTTTCTTCAAGCTCACTCCAGAAACTACAGATTACGCCGACAATTGTCGATGGTTCTGACAGTAGGGTTCCGTCTGTGAATGCTACGTTGGATAACTCGATGCCGCTTGATTTCTTTAAACAAGATATTCTTGCTCTTATCAAGGCCTTGAGAATCAGTAAATGGCACAAAAAGCCATTGGAAGCTAAGAACATCCAAGTATTCCGTATCTCTGGAGCTTTGACTAACTCCATCTACCGTATTACGTACAAAGAGGAAGGAGAAGAACGGTTCAAGGTGCCTGCGTTGTTACTTAGAGTATACGGGAAGAATGTGGATGAGATCATCGATAGAGAGCTGGAATTGGAAGTATTAATTAAATTGTCGTTGAAGCATATTGGGCCCAAACTCTTGGGAGTTTTCACCAACGGGAGATTTGAACAGTTTTTAGATGGGTTTGTGACATTGAAAAAGGAACAGATCAGAGATGAAATCATTAGTCAAATGTTGGGGAGAAGGATGAAGGATTTGCATTACAAGATCCAATTAGATTATAAGGATTACAAAGATAATGTTCCCATGTGCTGGAAATTGATTGCCAAATGGTTAAACATCTACGAAACAGAGTTGCGTCCTACATTCTTGGCCAATGGTGTCAGGGACGAAGATACCTTTTTGATGAACTATAAGAGATTTAAACAAACGATCTTTGAGTACAGAGACTGGTTGTTTGATAAATACGAAAACGAAGGGTTCGCTTCCAATTTTAAATTTTGCCATAACGATACACAGTACGGTAACTTGTTGTTGCATGAATCATTCAATCCAGATGATATTATCATTGATACACCAACCGTTATCACACCAAACGAATCTACTGACAGCTTGAGCAATACTACTACGGTAAAGAACACCAGTAATAAAAGAGATGCTAGTTTAGTGGTTATTGATTTCGAATACGGTGGAGCCAATTTCCCTGCGTTTGACTTGGCAAACCACTTTTCTGAATGGATGGCGAACTATCATGATCCACAGAAGTCCTACTTCTTGAACGAGGAATGGTTTCCTAATCAGATTCAGCAATTGAACATGATTAAAGCGTACGTGGAATACGACTTCCAATATCCACTGTCAAACTTGAAGACAGGCAAGTCCATTGACTTGAATAAAACAGATGCTGCTGACTTACTTCAGTTCGAAATAAAAAAACTTTACAATGAGTGTGTGTTATGGAGAGCTTCGGTGTCTATTTATTGGTGTGTATGGGGATTGATTCAAAACGGACCAATGAAAGTGGACTTGGACGATTTGGGGTCAACATTACAAGAGAAGGGAGTCAATGGAACATACACCATTACCACCGGCTTGACAGCAGTAGAATTGAATGAATCTGCCATTGACGATGATATTACAAGTGCAGATGATGATTTTGACTATCTCAAATATGCTCAACAAAAAGCAGCTTTGGCCTTAGGAGATTTGGCCAGTTTAGGTATCTTAAAAGAAAGGGTACCGGGGAGTAAAGTGCTAGACACCACTCTTTTTGAGTTGTAAAAGAGACAGACTAGAGTGTCTTCCTATTCTATATACTAAATCCAAAATCGTGTGCGTACCATTCTGATCTCTGGCGTGCAAAAAAGCACCAACCTCTTTTTTTTGTCCGTCAAGTAATGTTATCTTTCAGAACTAAGGGATATAATGGCTACAGCGTACAATATTCGCCATTTTTTGACAACAAGCTAGCCGTGGCGACAGCGTCCAATTATGGGCTTGTCGGGAACGGACGGTTGTTCGTGTTGGCGATCGAACCGACGGGACAGATCAGAGACGAGATATCATGGGAAACGCAAGATGGATTATTTGATGTAAGTTGGAGTGAAATCCATGAAAACCAGGTAGTGTGTGCCAATGGAGACGGGTCCATCAAGATGTTTGACTTGAAAGTGCCGCAGTTTCCTGTGCAGAACTATAAAGAGCATACAAGGGAAGTATTTTCTGTTAATTGGAACTTGGTTGAGAAGAATACTTTTGTTTCTTCGTCATGGGACGGCACAATAAAGGTATGGGATCCACAAAGACCCAACTCGTTGAACACATTACACACAGGACAGACAGGGCCAGTGGCTGGGGGTTCCAGTGGCAGTAATTCGGTGCCGTTGTCCCATCAAGCTCCACATCAGCAAACGCAACAACAGATTAATACGGCTGCATGCGTGTACAACGCCACATTCTCGCCACATCTGCCTTCCATGGTGATCAGCTGCAACGGGGCTTCAAAGGTGCAAATCTGGGACATCAGGTCTCCTTCGCCCTTAACTATGGAGTATATTGCACATTCGGGCCTAGAGACATTGTCTTGTGATTGGAACAAGTACAAGTCCAATGTAGTGGCAACAGGTGGTACCGATAAGTCTGTCAGAGTGTGGGATTTGAGAATGATCCATAGGGTGGACCAAAATATTCCTGGTATGCCCAGCCACAGCATGAGAGGGCCATCTCCTTTGAATGAGCTATTGGGCCATCATTTCGCTGTTAGGAAAGTCGTATGGTCCCCTCATAGTGGAGAAGAGTTGATGAGTTGCTCATATGATATGACTTGTCGTGTGTGGCAAGACAGTTCCAACGAACGGGCCAGGTTTTTGAACTCACAGCAAGGTGGCTGCAAAGCCGTTATGAACCAACACCGAGAGTTTGTTATCGGTGCCGATTACTCTTTGTGGGGAGAACCGGGCTGGTGCGCCTCTACGGGTTGGGACGAGATGGTTTACGTCTGGGACTCCAAGAGACTTTAGATGGTGTTGGATACCCTATTTGGTGAAGCATGGTATGTGATGTAAAAAATAAAGACGTGTCCCAACCATTTCAGAGAGCACGTCCTGTTTTTTTCTTTTGCTGTGAACTGCTTTTGTTGATGGTAGTGCCCCGACCATGTTTATCATTACTACAAATGGCAAGACTATAAACACATCCAGATGAAAAAGTATAAGATGTACAGAGGACCCCTGTCATAAGAAAAAGACAGTAATCTTGCAATGGAATCCGTCTACGTGAATCTTGAGTTCAAGTACTTTACCAAACCACAAAATTCGTTTTTCCAAACAAATAATGGGTTATGGCATCCTAACCCATTCCCATTTGTTGAAAAAGGAGCTGCGGACATCATCATTGACAACTCAACGTCTTTGTCGCAGGTGATCAATACCTTCAATCAGAATGACCAGCAGGGCAATTATATCACCATGTTGGAGCCTGTCGAAACATCCATCATTACTGTTATTTTCAAGGGAACTAAAGAGTATATCAATTACTCTAGATCTGTGGTGTTACAGAGCTATAAGCTTATGTCATCAAAAACTATTCAAATTGGCAATGAGACCCAATTGCAAAAGATGTTGAAGAGCTCCGACTTTCTTGGGAAGTTGACATTGATATCGCAAAATCATAATGTAGAAGTGGTGATGACCAAAGAGTTCGATAATGTCCTTAAAATCTATGGGAACCAAGACGACTTAACAATTGCGGAAACTGAAATTTGCATTTTGATTGATACAATGATAAACGACTTGGTTGTGGAATGCATGAGTGTCAATTTGTCAGTTATTCCTATAATTGGGGGTTCTAGTATGGCCAATTTCAACGAATGTGCCAAACAGCTGAACTCAAATATTTATTTACCTGACCTATTGCCGGAAATTTATAACTCCCACATTTACCGGGACCACGAGAGCTTCAATATTTGGATCACGGCCAGTAAGATGCTGGAAGTGTTGAACACTAAAAAGCTTTTACGGAAATTGATCAATAATCTCGAGGATAAGTTTTACCACAAGACTATTGAAGTATCTAAGGAGAAATTGGATTTGATCATCATGAACCAGCAATCAAGCTTGTTGAACATTATGTTCCAGCATGGCAGTTTTGTCCAGATACCCAAATTAGGAGACTCAAGCAAAACCATCTTAATTCAGAGTAACAACGAAAGTAACATCAACGAGACGATCGAAAGTATTCAGGCATTGACATCAAAATACTATAAGGTGTTGATCAACACCGAACAACCCATGAACTATGTGAACCTTATAGAAATGACCATGGGGAAGTTCGAGCTTACTGTGAAGGTAAACTTCAACGGTATTGAAGTGGTGGGCAAGAACACCGAGGTGAAACGGTTCTTGGCAATGATTAATAGCAGTAATATCAACTTCAAGACCCAACTCCTTATAGAGATTGGAAATGACCAAAAAGATTTCATTTCTGGGAAGAAAAACGGGAAGATGTTGAAGGTGTTGAGTCAGATAACTGACCAGCTGACTGTGAAATACTTGAGCTACAATGAACACCAGTTCTTGATGGATTTGGTTGTCGAACAATCGATTTCGTTGAACTCGTTGATCTATTTGGTTGAACTTATAGAAAATGAATTGCCCAGTGAGTTAAAGTTTAATGTTCCTGAGATTTTCCACAAATCCATCATTGGTAACGGGGGTTTGATCATTCAGAGTATTATGAAGAAATACAATGTGTACATCAAATTTTCCAGCCAAAATCACGATTCTGCTCCTTACTACAACTTTAAAAGACTTAACAATGTGTTGATTAAATGCCCTAGTAAGAATGGGGGTAATATTGCATTGGTAAAACAAGAAATCGATAACTTGGTGATAAACTGTTGCCAAAATAACCTTGACTACAAGCTCTTGAATAAGAACTTGAACAATTCCATTTACAGCACTGTGAACTTCAAATTATTGAAAGCCCACTATCTTTTATTGATAAACACCTTCAAAATGAATCAATTGGTCGATTTAGAGCTTGAATATCAAAGTTATATTAACTGGCCTAAGCTGTTCGAAGAATTCAATTCCGATGTCAAGAACGTTGACATCAAGGGGTCGGATATCAAGATGAAGTTTTTTATCAATGCTTTAATAAGAATGCTTCCTAGGAATTTCAAGTTCGTGCTAGGCAGCAGCTTCGGTGGAACCAACAACTTCGCTGACTTGGTGAACAATTTCAAGATAAACTACGATATTGAAACAACAGTGATGGACAACGAAATATGGTTGAGCTACTTTGACGCCACACATGTGCAAACAGCCATTGATAGACTTACAAAACTCTTTGCTGCTGAAAAAGTCAACGTTTTAGAAAGAAAAGAGTTTGAATATGATCCACTTGATGTCAACTTGAATGAAATGCAGTTTGATACTGATAAGAAGAAAAGACAAAAGAAGCCTTTGCAAAAAGTCACAAATAGAGTCTAAGACTTTCCTTTATAGGACCTTATATACGAAATATACCCACGAATACCCAAATTATACTTACACTAGTACATATTCCCTTATTTCCAGTTTCAATTTGAGCAAACGTCTTCATCGCATCGGACCAGTTGCTTTTCCCCAGAAAGTGCACCGACGGCAGAGGCTGCAATTTTTCAACATTTTCAGTAAAGCCCAAAAAAAAAAAAATCAAAAAATATGCAAAAAAAATTTATAAATAGAGGAAATCCGCTATTTCCAGCCAAGTCTTCGAAACAGAATTTGTGAAATGGATTCAATTAAACAAACTGTCAATAAGATTGACTTAGTGAAATTTGGTCTCCCTTCCAAAGCCTTATGGCAATTTGACTATGGGAAATCCCCATTACCTGCATCGCCCTTTGAAAATGCAACATTAACGCATATTTTCAATAAGACTATGGAAGTCAAGTTCCCATTAACTTTTGCTCTTGTGTACTTTACTTTTGTGCACTATATCAACCCCAAGATTGTTGATAGACAAATCAGACACAGCAAGAATGGTGAAAAGGACAAAAGAGGTAAATTGCCTGCAGCTCCTTTTGCATTCACTAAACAAAAATGGTTTGAGTTGTTTGTGATCTTGCATAACACCTTTTTGTGTGTGTACTCTGTGTGGACTTTCTTTGGTATGCTTACTACCATCAACCAAAGTCAACAGTTGATCAAGTTGAACTTCAGTGATTATGACTTCAAACTCGAATCCAACTTCCAAAGTTTCTTTCAAACCGTTTGCGATGTGGACAATGGATTATTTAACTTAAATTTGCCTGTCAAAAACTTGATGCTCTTCGGATGGTTGTTTTATGTTTCCAAATTTTACGAGGTTTTGGACACTGCCATTATTTTGGTCAAGGGTAGACCATCTTCTTTATTACAAAGTTACCACCATGCCGGTGCTATGATGTGTATGTGGGCAGGAATTAGATTCCAAAGTCCTCCAATTTGGATTTTTGTGGTTTTCAACTCTTTTATCCACTCATTGATGTACTTTTACTTTACTTTGAGCTGCTTAAAAATCAGAGTTCCTAACTTGTTCAAGAGAATGTTGACGTCAATGCAAATTACCCAATTCGTCGTTGGTGGAAGTTTGGCTTTGTTGCACAGTTTCATTTACTTCACTGATATCAGTACAAACAAATTAATCAGTTGTATTTCCACTCCTGACCAAGCCTTGCCTTTGCTTATCAACGTTGGTTACTTGACGCCGTTGACTGGGTTGTTTGCTGCCTTCTACGTTGAAAGTTACATGAAAAAGAAGTAAGACTTTGTTTAGACGTTTGTGCCATAGGCTGCAAAAGGATCAGATTGTAATATGCAGGACGCATTTTTTTATTTTGTGTCCCATGGCTTTGAATATATTAATAGCTCCCAACTTTTTTGTCGTAGAAACTACCCAAAAAAAGCCCGCCAAAAATTCTTCATCTTTGTGGCGCCCCAGAAAGATCGTACGCGGTTTGTCTTGGCTCATAGCAATCGTATTTTTTATGGGTATGGCTCTTTTTGTTTATAGGACCGAGATAAACGTTTCTTGTTTAGTAAATTGTAGTAACTTCCAAACTGCAAAGTGACATATGGGTTCTTCTAGTTTTTGCAAGGTGTTTTAAGAGGTAGATTTTCAGCTATTTTTCAGTAGCTAGGCATTTATCTGGAGTCCTTACGTCATACGCGATTTATAGTTCCCCAATAAACTCACGAAAACAAAAGATTATTTTTGTCAAAATAAGTACTTTCGTTAACAAAGGAAAAGTATTACAAATTTTAGTCACAAGACAAAGCAGATATAATACAGAGCGATAGATGCTTATAACAGAGAATGGGACGGCAAAGTGAAGAGGCCCTTTTAAACATGGGGCAAACCAAACAATCAACCGTGAAGTTAAATAAGCACAACAAGGTTATAAGTAATAAGCGGTTTGAGGATTTGGCTAGCATCGGAGGCAATGGCTCCAATACCGGAAGAGGATCCGGGCCTTATGAGTCTGGCGAAGAAGGTTCTGATAGAGCCAGTTCGGACGGGGACTGGGATTTAAATGAGACATTAAATGAGACTCTCCATGAGGGGATTAATGATAAACCTAATACCAAGCATATTGATTATGACGATGGTACCGGGAGTAGCGGTGGTGGCGGAAGCGGCGAAGGCAGTGAGGATGAGGACGATGATCCGGTGAGGTACGCACATTCAGAGTACGTGGACGATTTCGGAAATAAGTACGAACATATTGACTTTAATGCCAAAGAGTACACTAGACGGCTCAAGTTCAAAGGAAACAGATTGGTTTATTTCACTTCTGCTTTTGTGTCGCTTTTTGTATCTTTATTCGGGTACGAGCAAGGTGTATGTTCCGGGATATTGACGTTTGTTACTTTCAATTCCTACTTTGATCACCCTAACCCCACGGAGATCGGGTTGATCATTTCGATCTTGGAAATAGGTGCCATGTTGCTGTCATTGATGGTGGCTAAGCTTAGTGACAAGTTTGGCCGTAAAAGGACAATTTTGATGGGGACTTTTGCTTTCATGGTTGGTGGTACGTTACAGAGTTTTGCTACTAATCTTTACGTTTTTTCAGTAGGAAGAGTCTTGAGTGGTGTGGGAGTTGGTGTTTTGAGTACCATTGTGCCTTCTTACCAGTGTGAAATTTCTCCTAGTGAAGAAAGAGGAAAGTTGGTGTGTGGAGAGTTTACAGGGAATATTACAGGATACGCGTTGAGTGTTTGGGTCGACTACTTCTGCTACTTCATCCAAAATGTGGGGGATGCAAGAAAAGACCCTCATACTTTTGCTGCTAACTTGAGTTGGAGGTTGCCTTTGTTCATCCAAGTTGCAATAGCCTTTGTTCTTTTCATCGGTGGATTTTTCATCGTCGAAAGCCCCCGGTACCTCTTGGACGTGGATATGGACCAACAAGGATTCCATGTGTTGAGTTTATTATACGATTCGCTGCCAGAGTATAACAAACCAGTTAAGGAATTCTTTTTGATCAAGAACAGTATCTTGAACGAAAGAGTGATGATCCCCAAGGCAGAAAGAAGTTGGAAGCATATGTTCAAGAACTATATGACTAGAGTTTTAATCGGATGTTCTGCATTCATGTTTGCTCAATTTAATGGAATCAACATTATCTCATATTATGCACCCATGGTTTTCAGAGAAGCTGGATTCAATGATTCGAATGCGTTGTTAATGACAGGAATCAATGCTTTTGTGTATTTGCTTTCCACCATCCCACCGTGGTTTTTGGTCGATAAATGGGGCAGGAAACCTATTTTGATCAGTGGTGGATTGTCGATGGCGGTGTGTCTTTACCTAATAGCGTGGGTTATGTGGGCAGACAAATCATTTACACCAAATATGGTGGCATTGTTGGTAGTTATCTACAACGCTTCTTTCGGCTACAGTTGGGGACCAATTGGATTTTTAATTCCACCGGAAGTGTTCCCGTTGGCGGTGAGAAGTAAAGGGGTAAGTTTGGCGACCGCTACCAATTGGTTAGCCAATTACATCGTGGGACAACTTACGCCTGTTTTACAAGATACGATAAAATGGGGCCTTTATCTCTTTCCGGCAGGTTCGTGTGTGATCTCCATTTTCGTGGTTATTTTCTTCTACCCGGAAACTAAGGGTATTGAATTGGAAGATATCGATAGAGTTTTTGAAGAGTTTTATCATTCGGGAAGTAATAAGCCTCAAATGAACCAGTACATCAATCTCCAACATCAGACAGATATGGAAGAACGGGAGTTAGAGTTGGATGAATTAGACTACGAAACCGAATATCGTCGGAGAGACGAGTGAGGAAGATGCAGGAACAGAGTCTAAACACTGATAGATTACGGAATGGAATTGTAAAGAAACGCTAGTTTTCAAAAGCGGGAGTTTCCATCTATTCCGCCGGATTGGGTGCGTTGTAGTGCACAATGCTGTCGGCAAAACACTAAAATAACTTTTAAAACTTTAAACGTGGCCGTCAATCGATACGGCTCCAAATATACAGCTGACGTTGTCGCCAAAAAAAACACCGTAGAATGGGCAGTTGGGAACGCCCGTTATGCTGCCCGTGTATTAGAAATGGCCAAAACGCCAGAGAAGTTCTCTCACGACCACTAATTCCATCGGTTGCATGCAAGTGTCGAAAAAAAATCGGTGGTTATGCACACGACCGCAGTTCTCCTATTATGTTTCCAGCAGCCAAATCTCATAAGCAGCGAAATCTCATCGGCAGCCCGATGCGGAAAAAAATTCCGTAAAATGTCGTGGGGCGTCAAAAGCAATAATGTCGCCTGACCGTGCCGTTTATAAACTTTGTCATTTGCTCGTTTCTATTTTTTTAGACAACTTGTTTTAGTTTTTTTTTTTTTGCAAACAACGTCCACCAGAGGTTTCCTGTAACGACTTTAAGGTCTTGATGTACGGGGGAATCATGAGAGTTCCCGCGCTGCAGGCACTGCCAGTTCTGCCGTGTTCAGGCCAGGGATTGGGGCTTACAGGCCGCCTTTCCCCACGCACTCCAAACAGGGGTGATACGTATCATGACCCACAAATATTTAATGACGCCAGAGATATGGGCATAAATAGCAACAAGCTCGTGCTGGAGCCCATAGCAATTCCAGCTAAGAAATCCAAGGGTAAAAGATCATCCAAATCGTCGTTGATATCGACGGTGAAATCATTCCAGAGATGTGACAGTCACCCACTTGTGGATGAGAGTGACGAAGAAGATGATGACGATGTGTTTGACGAATCGTTCGATAGATCCAGTATGAGTTCCATGTCATCTAGTTCCAGTTTTGTGCAGCTTAAATCCAATCCGCTCGCATCCATCACAAATACAACGGTAGAAGCCGTAAACAAGTCATCTGCTAATGTGTTGAGTTTTCCTAAGATATCGATCAAGAAGACAACGGCATCAAGCTCGCTTTCGAAGTTCCAATTTGCAGCCAATGATGTGGCAGACAAAGCTAAGACTTTGCCAAGGGCATTATCTGAAGATCTTTCAAAGCGTGAAGTTCGTGAGGTTCCTATAAAGTCAATTGAAATGACGTCTTTTAATGAATTGAAATCATTTAACGAATTGGACGGTCCTATTTTGGACCTGTACCCTACTAAGACTTTCAAACACAGAGACGAGCGGATAAATAACATGTTTCTCAAATTGTACGCTATTGATTTGTCTTGCAGAAAAATGGGGTACTTGCCAAATAACTCCACTGATATTGAGCCATCGCAGTCTGAAATGCATCAAAAGTACAACTTATTCAATTTATCTACGACGTCTAGAGACAAGTTGTGGCAAAGCATCATTTTACCCCCAAGAACAGATGATACCCCTCAAAATTCAATCGCTCATACAAATTACGTGCATGTTAAACATGAAAAAGAGTCTAGCGTTATTATGAAAAATGGGGATTATTTACCATGGAAATCAGGTGTTAAAAGCTGGAAACCTTGTGGGAAATTACCACATGGCAAAAAATTAATGAATGGAGAAAATCCAAACAGTGGTTCGACCCCCACTCAATATACGGTCAAAGGTTGGTGTAACAGTAAATGGGTATAATTAATTTATTTTAGGTTATTTTTTAATGAATAGACGAAAACAACAGGAAATCAAAAAAATAAAATGGCAAAATCATTAATCGGACGCTTTCGCCGGTTGTTGCGCGGCGGCCTCGCGACATAAGATTTTTTATGTGCGTCAACGGTTTTTCGGCTTGACGCAATTCTATTTAAAAAGAACCTTGTTTTATATGCCGGATGTTTCATTTTTGCGGTAATTACTTGCGGATGTTTCCGCAATCTGAATTCGCACACTTTTGAACACCCAATTTCTGTTTGTCGCAACTCAAGATTCTCAAAATTTTAATTTTCTCTCACGTGATGCTTTTAGGGCTTCTGCCACCACCCTTGCATCAACACTCTCTCAAATACAAAAAAATTTTCCTACTCTTCTTTTTTTTTTCACTAAACAACAATGGCTCCAAAAGGTAAAAAAGTTGCTCCAGCTCCTTTAGCTAACAAGTCTTCTAAGGCTGCTTCTGCTAAGAACCCATTAATCCAATCTACCCCAAAGAACTTTGGTATTGGTCAATCCATCCAACCAAAGAGAAACTTGTCTAGATTCGTCAAATGGCCAGAATACGTTAAGTTGCAAAGACAAAAGAAAATCTTATCTTTAAGATTGAAAGTCCCACCAGCTATTGCCCAATTCTCCAACACTTTAGACAAGAACACTGCCACTCAAGCTATCAAATTATTCAACAAATACAAGCCAGAAACCAAGGCCGAAAAGAAAGAAAGATTAACCAAAGAAGCTGCTGCTATTGCTGAAGGTAAATCCGCTAAAGACGTTTCTCCAAAACCAGTTACTGTCAAATACGGTTTGAACCACGTTGTTTCTTTAATCGAAAACAAGAAGGCTAAATTAGTTTTGATTGCTAACGATGTTGACCCAATCGAATTAGTTATCTTCTTACCAGCTTTATGTAGAAAGATGGGTGTTCCATACGCCATCATTAAAGGTAAGGCTAGATTAGGTACTTTGGTCCACAAAAAGACCGCTGCCGTTGCTGCTTTAACTGAAGTTTCTGCTGCTGATGAATCTGAATTAGCTAAATTGGTTTCTACCATCAACGCTAACTTCATTGAAAAATACGAAGAAAACAGAAAACACTGGGGTGGTGGTATCTTAGGTTCTAAAGCTATTGTCAAGGCTGAAAAGAGAGCTAAGGCCGCTGAAATTCCAACCAACTAAGCACTTTATAATATAGTTTTAATTATAGTATAATACTACATGTATACTTAATCACTGTATATCTCTTTTTTTGAGTTGTGTCACGTGCCGGTTTTTCTCTGACCGGGTAACAGTTCTCATTTCAAAACTATGCGGGTGCTAATTCCAACCAATTACAAGTAGGTTTTTTCTCATTTTCAATTTGAAAAAAAAATTATCAATATCATAATACCATGTCGTTTTTAAGAGATTTGATAGAGTTAGCTCTCCCTGTGGCCTACGCCGATGAAGTATGTACGAACTTTCAATGGATTGTATTCAATATGGCGGTTTCCCTGTGTTTTTGGTGGGATTTTGACGGTTTTAATGTTAACTTTTCAACATGCTGTCAACGTTTGGTTGATTTGAAAACAGCCGCCTGCTACGTGTCCGAAGTTTTACAAATTGGTTTTCGAATACTAACATATATGTTTTAGCCTGAAGAAGAAGAAGAAGAAGAAGTCGTCGAATCCACGGAAGAATCTACCGAAGAATCCTCTGAAGAGGCTTCTGAAGAGTCCACCGAAGACTCTAGTGAAGAAGCTGAAGAAAGCGCTGAAGCCGAAGAAGGTGGAGATGACGAAGATGGAGAAGATGATGACGAAGACGAAGACGACGACGATGAAGACGAAGATGAACTTGTTGATCCATTAGAGACTTTACGTTCCGAATGTGAAAAGACCACTGCTTGTAAACCGTTCGTGCACCACTTCCATGAATGTATTGAAAGAGTCACCGCAGAACAAGAAGAAGAGGGATACGATGAAAAGCCTTACAAAGAAGATTGTGTTGAAGAATTCTTCCATTTGCAACACTGTGTTAACGACTGTGTTTCTCCAAGATTATTCGCCAAATTAAAGTAATTTATAGCATTTTCCAGTTTTCCTTATAAATAAGATCATCGGCTCGGCCAAAAAATAAACGATACAGATTTAGATATCTATAGCACCTAGTTTTGGTCTTGAAACATCCATTTTACTTGTAGTTTTGGTGACCTTTAGGTGCCTAAATGCCATTGTTGGTGTAAGGGTCTGGTTGCGCACTTGCCCTAAGTATGGGTGCAAAGGTGTCGAGGTCACGTGAAATCCTCGAATTGGTAGAAAATTCTAGTTCTTTGTATGATCAGTGTCTCTTGCCAGTGTCTCAGATAGTTTGCCAAAGTCATGCTACGTATATTTTGAAAAGAATGACTTTTTTGCGTATGAAGCCATTGGTGTTCTATGGGCTTCCAGCCCTTTGTAAAGTTGACCAAAACTGACTAAATTGACCTGTCTAAATGTGTCAAAATATTTTCGAGAAATTACACAAACACCTTTTTGTGACCACAAGTTCGCATTATAAAAACATCCATAAAACCCTCACTCCCGAAATTTTCAGATCACCATAAAATAACTGAAACAAGGTCCTTACACCATTCTCGTTGAATCAACTTACCTATTCAAATCAATTGCATAACGGACACAGAGTTATCATCTGAATTTAAGTGAACAAGAAGAAAAAAGAACAAAAAAGCATTATTACCAACGAAACAAAATGTCAGAAACTAAGCAAGCCATTGAAGATAGAATTTACATTGGGAATGTCGATTTTAAAGCCCTGGAAGATGACTTGAAAGAGTTCTTTGAGGGATTGAAGATCACTGAAGTCAACATCCCAAGTACTGTAAAGAAGTATGGTAAGAAAACTGTGGAAAAACATTTGGGATTTGCTTTTGTTCAATTTGAAGAGAAGTCCGACGCTGATAAGGCGGTTGAACAATTCAACGGTAAAGAATTCAGAAATAGGAAGATCTATGTGAAGAAGGCTTTACCTGAGGCCACTGAAGAAGAAAAGCAAAAGAAGAATGAGTTGTTTAGGCAGAGGAAAGCTGAACAGGCTGCTGCCAAAGCTAAAAAGAATAAGGCGGCTGAACCTGTTACAGAAGGGACAACTGCTAACGGTACGACTGAAGCCGATGGTGAAAAAGTCCTTGCTAAGACATCCAAGGCCTCAAAAGAACCAAAAGAAGTGAAAACCAAAGAAAAATCTGATGCTAAGATCCCCGAAGGAGAACCATCACAAGACGTCATATTCATAACCAATTTGGCCTATAAAGTGAACACCAAGACGTTGGTTGGACTCTTCAAGGAATACAAGCCTAAATGGATCCATGTTCCTACGAGAAAGGTACCATACCATGCTTATGCCAGAGCTAAAGCTAGAGGTACACCAAGCTTCAATAAGGGAATTGCATTTGTGAAATTTTCAGACCATGAAACTCAATTGAAGGCTATTGAAGAGTTCAATGGAAAGGAAGTGTTTGGAAGAGAGATCATTGTGGACGTTGCTATCAATGCCAAAGTGCCAAAAGATAATGAGATGAAAGAAAAGAAAGATGAACAGGTGACGGAAAAGGAAGATGAAGTGAAGGAAGAACAAGCTTAATCATGTACAGCTGTGCCATTACTGGTGCCAGAACCAGTACTTGTACGTTGCCTTTCTAGTTCACTTCTTTTGTACCACATTCTAGTTCTTTTCCCAATCTTCACAAACAAGGAAAAAAAGGTTTATGTAGATTATATAAAGGTATAAGATAAATCTTAATCTAATCGAAAAGATATCGCTAAGGATCTGAAACATTTTGTGTGCGTTCAAGCCCTAACAAATGTCACGTGTGGTGCAGTGACGGTGTTTTGCACGTGACTAGTGCCATCTTATAGTGCGTATACCGAAATTGTTTTTGGGGACAGTCTCCCAGTGGGTCGCAGACTTCATAAAAAATTTTCAACCAAACTGAAAAAAGACCAGTAATCAACACTAAATGGGTAGAGTTATTCGTAATCAAAGAAAAGGTGCTGGTTCTATCTTTACTTCCCACACCAAGGGAAGAAAGGGAGCTGCCAAGTTAAGAACTTTAGATTTCGCTGAACGTCACGGTTACATCAGAGGTATCGTCAAGCAAATCATCCACGACCCAGGTAGAGGTGCTCCATTAGCTAAAGTTGTCTTCAGAGATCCATATAAGTACAAATTAAGAGAAGAAACTTTCATTGCTAACGAAGGTGTGTACACCGGTCAATTTATCTACGCTGGTAAGAAAGCCTCTTTAAATGTTGGTAACATTTTACCTTTAGGTGCTATGCCAGAAGGTACCATTGTTTCTAACGTTGAAGAAAAAGTTGGTGACAGAGGTGCTTTAGGTAGAACTTCTGGTAACTACGTTATCATCATTGGACACAACCCAGATGAAGGTAAAACCAGAGTCAAATTACCATCTGGTTCCAAAAAAGTCTTGAGCTCTGATGCTAGAGGTGTTATCGGTGTTGTTGCCGGTGGTGGTAGAATCGATAAACCATTATTGAAAGCTGGTAGAGCTTTCCACAAATACAGAGTCAAGAGAAACTCTTGGCCAAAGACCAGAGGTGTGGCCATGAACCCAGTTGATCACCCTCATGGTGGTGGTAACCATCAACATATTGGTAAAGCTTCTACTATTTCTAGAGGTGCTGTTCCAGGTCAAAAGGCTGGTTTAATTGCTGCTAGAAGAACTGGTTTGTTACGTGGTTCTCAAAAAACTCAAGATTAAATAGATCCCTGTGCATTAATACAAGAACAAAGAACAAACGACCAAACTGAAAAAAATAAGGCGCTGTTTCTCGTAATTTTCCACATTCTTGGAACCTAACAAAGTTCCCGTCTAAGCCCGATTTGTCATTTGTAATTACCTCTAAAATGTCGAAATTGCTATGACTCTTACACTATAGGAATGACAAACACGTATGTTTCTCCTCTTTTGTTATCACATCTACATCTATCTTAATTTTACGGCAATTAATTGGCCCTGTACTGGGATTTTTGTCATTTTCCGTTTTAGGATGCGCCGATGAGTTGGAGCCGTACAGATAACAGTCGCATATTATAATACCCTTTTCTCATCCTTTAATTTTTTAGAATTTCTAAAACTGTATCCATACTATGTCTAGTCTAACGTGTCCCTTGTGGGATTATGACGATGTCACAGATTGTTTCAAGGATAAAGTGTTGAATTACGAACTACCGCTCGTAGTGTTCACTATATCTTTTTTGGTCTTAGTGTTAAAATCCTGCCAAACCTATTTCAAACCCGACTCGATTAAGTTGTCAGACGAAGAGTCAAGACCTTTGTTAGTTGAAAATTCGTCTGTAACTTATACTTCGGAAGACGAGGAGATTATCAAAGACGTCAAGGCTAGACACTTTGACTTGTCTAAGTTAGATAACACCGACGATAAGGGAAATCCACACGGTCAAGTGGTAGAAGTCTTCAAAGACACGAAAGAGAGATTAAGATTGTCTTTTGAATATTTCCTTGTTTGTGTCCAACTAGTGTTGTCTATCTTTGTTGTCTGTAGTGGACGTTTTGACAATGACTTTTCCACTGGTGCCAAGGTGGTTAAGTTGATTTTCTGGTCTTACTTGTTCATCATTGCTAGTTTTCGTATCATCAACATTAACAAGACCAACATTAAATTGCCCAGCTTATTTGTTCATGCTACCATCTTATACTTTTTCAATTTTTTCCCAGCTATCTTATTGTTCCGTTCAGCTTTGGTCCTGGACTATTCTCGTCCCGTCAAGGTCTACCATATTGTGAATTTTGTCATCAGTTTTTTGCTCCTTTTGTCAAACTTGACTGCCAAGTTTGGTGACAAACCGGCAAAACTTTACATCACAAACGACAATTCTGATCCTTCTCCTGAATCACTTTCAAGCATCTTGAGTTTCATCACTTACTCTTGGATCGACAAGTTGATTTGGAAAGGTTACAAGAGTACTTTGGAAAGTGATCAAATTTGGAGTTTAAGAGTTGACGATTATGCCTTGCCTGTGTTGAAAGGATTTGAAGCTGCCAAAACTACCACCAAGTTCTCTATCAAGGTCTTCGCTCACTTCAAGTTCTTGTTCTTCTTACAGGCCCTTTATGCCATCTTGGAAAGTTTCCTTATTTTCATCCCAACCTTATTGTTAAAGAAAGTGTTAGAGTACGTCGCTGATCCAACCTCGATGCCTAAAAACGTGGCCTGGTCTTTGGTTTTGCTCATGCCATTGGCCAAGATCGTCGATTCCATCGCCTCCGGTTGTTCTTTATTCTTGGGAAGAAGAGTTTGTGTCAGAATGAGATCTGTCATTATCGGTGAAGTTTATGCTAAAGCCTTAAGACGGAAGATTACCGTTTCCAAGTTGGCAGACAAGGAACTGGACGATAAGTCAGTTAAATCTGATGGCTCTGAAGAAACAAAAACTGAAGAAGGTAAGAAGACTGCTGAATTGGGTGCAATCATTAACTTGATGGCTATTGATGCTTTCAAAGTGTCTGAAGTATGTGGTTATTTGCATTTCTTTTCTAGTGCCATCTTCATGATCTTCGTTTGTCTTTACTTGTTATATAACTTGATTGGTTGGAGTGCTTGGACTGGTGCTTTGGTTGTCTTTGCTTTCTTGCCCATCAACTATAAGCTTGCTACATGGTTAGGTGATTTACAAAAGAAGATGTTGGGTATTACTGATGAAAGAATCCAGAAACTTAATGAAACTTTACAGAGTATTCGTATCATCAAATTCTTTGCTTGGGAAGACAAGTTTTTCGATTCTATCATGGCTTTAAGAAAGAAAGAACTTCATGAATTATTGAAAAGATCTATTGCATGGGCTGCTGGGTCAATCATTTGGCTTATTGCTCCCACTTTGATCACTTTGGTTTCTTTCTACTGTTATACCATCATTGAAGGAAACACTTTAACTGCTCCTGTCGCTTTCACTTCCTTATCCTTGTTTACCTTGTTGAGAGCCCCATTAGATCAGTTATCTGATATGACTGCTTTGGTTATCCAATCTAAGGTGTCTTTAGATAGAGTGGGTGACTTTTTGGCTGAAGATGAGACTTCCAAGTATGAACAATTGGCATGTAAACCAGGTCCAAACTCTCCAAAGATTGGGTTTGAAAATGCCAGCTTTTCGTGGAACAAAAACGAAGAAACTTCGTTCAAATTGAAGGATATCAATATCAGCTTCAAAGAAGGTAAATTGAACGTTATTTTTGGTCCTACAGGAAGTGGTAAAACCTCATTATTGTTGGCTTTGTTAGGTGAAATGGACTTGCTTTCTGGTGGTGTGTTTTTGCCAGGTCTTATCCCTAGAGACGACTTAGTGGCCGATTCCGTTACCGGTTTGACTGAGTCTGTGGCTTATTGTTCTCAAAGTGCTTGGTTATTGAACAACAGTATCAGGAATAATATTGTCTTTGATGCTCCATTCAACCAGGATAGATACGACAAAGTCGTTGAAGCTTGTGGATTAACCAGAGATTTTGAAATTTTATCTGCTGGTGACGCTACTGAAATTGGTGAAAAGGGTATTACGTTGTCTGGAGGCCAGAAGCAAAGAGTTTCTTTAGCTAGAGCTTTGTACTCCAACTCCAAGACTGTTATTTTGGATGATTGTTTGTCTGCTGTGGACTCTCACACTGCTTTATGGATCTACGAGAACTGTATTTCTGGTCCTTTAATGGCCAACAGAACTTGTATTTTGGTGTCTCATAATGTTCCTTTGACAGTTCAAAACGCTGACTGGGTTATTATGATGGATAATGGTAGAATCAAGAAACAAAACACTCCTGATAAATTGTTAGAAAATGGTGACTTGGGAACAGATGATTTGGTTAAACAATCTGTGTTGAACTCCAAGAACCAGTCTTCTACCGACTTGACTGCGTTGCATGATGCTAAGGCTGCTAGAAACAGTGACTTGAAAGCAAAGTCTGACGTTATTGATGCTAAATTAAGAGTTCATAATGACAAACATACTACTGCTGATGTTGCTGAAGCTGCAGAGCAAGTTAAAAGCAACGGTAAATTAATCGAAGATGAACTGAAAGCTGATGGTGCTGTTGCTGCCTCAGTCTATACCGGTTATTTGAAGTTCTTTGGTGGATTTTTCACCTGGTCTACTCTTATTTCCGTTTACTTGTTGTCCCAAGGTATTTACATTTTGCAGTCCTGGTGGTTAAGACAATGGTCTTTAGACAGTGAGAGACATCAGCTTGATGCTTACATTGTTCCTATGGCCCTCAACAATGTCAAGCCTATCTACGATACCATCAAACAAAACTACGTGGTGCATTCTGCTATTAGCGTGGGTGAAAACCTCAACACCTTCAAAGAAGAAAACTCCACCATGTACTATTTGGTTGTCTACGGTATTATTGGTGTCTTTTACGCCCTCTGTGCTTCAGGTAAAATGTTATACACTTATGTGGTGGGTATTGATGCTTCCAATAGAATGTTCATCAAGGTTTTAGAAACCGTTTTGAACGCCAGATTGAGATTCTTTGATAAGACCCCAATTGGTCGTATTATGAACAGATTCTCTAAGGATATCGAAGCTGTTGATCAAGAATTGACTCCTTTCGCTGAATATGCTTTCATCTGTCTTGTGCAATGTGCTACTACCTTATTGCTTATCACCACCATCACTCCAGGTTTCTTTATCTTTGCCTTCTTGATTGCTTTTGTCTATTATGTCATCGGTGTCTTGTACGTTTCTTTGTCTCGTGAATTGAAGAGATTCGAGTCCGTGACTAAGTCGCCTATTCACCAGCATTTCAGTGAAAGTTTGTCAGGTATTGCTACCATTAGAGCTTACGGTGTTGAATCCAGATTCATGAAACAGAACTTGAATAAGATCGACACCAACAACAAGCCTTTCTTCTACATGTGGGTCGCCAACAGATGGTTGGCATTCAGAATTGATGCTGCGGGTGCATTGGTGATGTTCTGTGCTGGTGTTTTCGTGTTACTTTCTATTGGTAAAATCGATGCTGGTTTGGCTGGTTTATCCTTGACATACGCTATTGCTTTCAGTGAAAGTGCTTTGTGGATTGTCAGATTATATTCCAACATTGAAATGAACATGAACTCCGTGGAAAGATTACAGGAATACTTTGAAATCGAACAAGAACCTCCACACGTGATTCCTGAAACCGAACCAAGACCTTCGTGGCCAGAACAGGGTGAAATTGATGTCTCTGATGTTTCATTGAGATATGCACCAGAATTACCAAGAGTTATTAAGAACATTTCTTTCCACGTTGAACCCAAGAATAAGATTGGTATTGTCGGGAGAACTGGTGCCGGGAAGTCGACTATCATTACAGCATTCTTCCGGTTCTTGGACCCAGAGACTGGTAAAATCTTGATTGACGGAGTTGATATTTGCAAGATTGGTTTGCGTAACTTAAGACAGGCCATCACCATTATCCCACAAGATCCAACTTTATTCACCGGAACAATTAGATCCAACTTAGATCCATTTGAGGAGTACAGTGACAAACAAATGTTTGAAGCCTTGAGAAGAGTCAATTTAGTCACTGCTGAAGAGTTGACAAAGACCAGCCCTGATGCTTCATTAGCTGGAGAAAACATCAACCAGTTCTTAAACCTTGACTCCCCAATCACTGAAGGTGGTTCGAACTTATCACAAGGTCAAAGACAATTGATGTGTTTAGCCAGATCATTATTAAGATCTCCAAAAGTTATCTTATTGGATGAAGCCACTGCCTCCATTGATTATGAATCTGATGCTATGATTCAACAGACCATCAGAGACGAATTCTCAGAATCTACCATTTTGACAATCGCCCACAGATTAAGATCTATTATTGACTACGACAAGATCTTGGTCATGGACGCCGGTAGAGTTGTTGAGTACGATGATCCTTACACCTTAATTGCCAACAAGAACACATTATTCTACAGTATGTGTGACAATAGTGGTGAATTGGACACATTGACCAAATTGGCAAAAGAGGCATTTGTCACCAAGAAAAATGCCAAAAACTCTGCTTAAAACTGCACATGCCTACATATCCGTCAGCTTACCATTTATTCATTACTTTGAACCATTTAGACTTAAATTTGATAATAATAAAAAAATATGTTCTGCTTCTGATCTCTCGACCTCTTATCCATAATGTCAGCTTTACTTGTCAAAACGACATTTTCTGATAACCGACATTTTTGCGACCCCTTATCTCGCACCCGGGTCCTGGCAAACTTATTCCTTCATCTCTGCATATACACACACACACCACAGTTCCACAGTTGCAGCATACAACTTTGCACCGATTTTGTTTTTTTCTTATAAATGTTTAAGCGTTTAGTACAACGAATAATGACATCCATAGACGGAGGATATAAAAAGATAGACGCAATAGTCACAACCGCAGAAGTAGACTCCAATGAAATCGACAGCACCGATAGTTCGACCGTCTTGTTGAATAGGTATGGGGTGGACGACGTGGAATCATCAATAATGCCATTTGGCGACGTGGAAGAAAGCCCCTTAGGTCGGCACATGGGTATCTTGTCTACCATGGTGCTATATATATCCCGTATCTTGGGCAGTGGGATCTTCGCCACGTCTTCAGTTATCTTTGAAAGTTGTGGTAGATCACCGCTTTGGTTCTCAATAGCTTGGGCATTATCCTTCATTATGGCATACGCTGGGTTGTACATATACCTCGAATTGGGGTCATTAATCCCACGAAATGGAGGCACAAAAGCCTTTTTGGAGGTCATATACGATAAGCCATATATGATGATATCGGTAGTGTTCCTGATGTATTCAGTGGTATTTGGGTTCGCTATACTGAGTCCTTTGGTGTTTGGAGAATACATGTTGCAGACTTTTGATATCGCCGTCACTCCCTTCAGGTCAAGGGCAGTGGCTATTGCTTTCGTTTTGATCACAGGTGCTTTCCACTCTTTCAGTGTCAGGCATGGTGTGATGGTGCAGAACTTCCTAGGAGTGATGAAAATTGGCTTGTTGGTGTTGTTATTCTTGACTGGTATTTGGGTCATAGGGTTTCCTACGTCTATCACAGGTGTAGAGAACCACTTGACAAAAGAAAGGTTTTTCCAAACAGAAACCACATTGACGTTCTCGTCGTTTTCCAATGCAGTGGTTGTGGCTAGTTTCGTATTGGCAGGATGGAATATGGGGCACACCAGCTCCAGCGAAGTAAAGGATCCTGTTCGTACTTATAGAATTGCTGGCCCATCTGCTTTGTTTCTTATCTTTATTGGGTACACTGCCATTAACGTATGCTACCTCACGGTGTTGACTACCGATGAGTTGGCAGAAGGGGGGAACTTGATTGGATCCTTGCTTTTTGAAAGAGTGTATGGGTCTCATTTCGGTAAGAAATTTCTTACCTTTTGTGTAGCCTTTTCTACTGCCGGAAATATCTTTGTGGTCATATACTCTGTGTCCCGGATGAGTCAAGAGGTTTTCAAAGAAGGATACTTGCCCTTCTCTAAGTTTATGGCTTCAAACAACAAGACTTTTGGCACGCCCATAAATGCCATTGCACTCTGTTTGATTTTGTCCACTGTCATTTTAGCATCTTCCACATCTGATGGCACATACGGATATATCGTATCTATTGAGGGGTACCCTGTGCTGGTGTATACTTTAGCAGTTGCTATAGGGTTATTAGTGGTAAGAAGGAGGTATTCTGAAACCAGAGCTCCCATCAGAGCCAGCATAGTCGGAACCGTTTTAGTTATCATTGGAATGCTTTTTGTGGTGTTGGCTCCCTTCGTTTCAGGAAAGAACCCTAACCCCAAGGGAACCGAAAGTTGGGTGCCATATCCCTTATTAGATGGCCTTCTTTTCATAGGCTTTGTGTTATATTGGTTTATCATGTTCGTTGCATTACCCTGGTATGGAAATTATGATTTAGTTCCAGAAACAGAAGAATTGGATGATGGGTTAAAGGTCAAAAAGTGGACCAAGGTGACAAGGTTTTAATAGAATCCATGAATGATCACGAGTTTGAGACACCCTTCTTCTCTGTGTAATCCTCTGATAAAAAGTTTTCCATCTTCTTGAGAAGCGTTGTGAACCTCTGATCATGGAAGAAAAGATAGAGTTTCTTGCACAACTGGCGGTTTGACAAAGTTTCGAGTTCCTTCATGTCAAGTCTCTCCCAGGTGACTGAGTCTGTATTCTCAATGCTGGAGTTCAAGGTAATGTCACTTTCGTCGATTTTGCAGTCATCGAGATACTTGGTTTCTGTACTCTGGTAAGAATTCTGGGTGTAGCAGTGGCCCATTTCAGGGTACTTCATTAAAGTCTCCAAAGAGTCCCAGTTTGGAGCTTCTCCAACGCCAGTCTGGAAGACATCCTTTTCTGCCACAGGTTCTATTTCCTCTGTTTGTGTGTATAAATCGTGATAGCCACACACTTGGCCGCATTCATCTTGTGTGAGCTGAAAATCCTGACTGGAGTAATAAGCCATCTGCAGTGCTTCTTTTTCTGGCTTTTTCTCCTTCTGTGAACCGGAAACTTGTGGTATTTGGGAACACAACATCTGAGACTCATCATCATATACTCTCTCTTGTACGTAATCACTTTTTGAAGTAAACTTCTTTTTAAAGGGCCTGACCCCCAACCCGCTTTCTTCGAGGAAATCACAGCATCTCTTGAACTCATTTTCGTTGTCAAAACCTACCTGGTATCTTCGTGTAACGCCATTTCGGGTTTGTTTGAGGGCAATTGAAGGATAAAGTTCCACAAATACATGTTCACCTATCGCCCCAGCATCCTCTCCTAGACCGAGGTCTACCTTCTCTAACCTCACTCCTCGGTGGTACACATAAAGGTGTGCTTTTTCCGGGAATTTAATGAAAGTCATCATCAATTGTGACCGCTGTGGATACCTGTGCCAATAGGTAGTGGGCGGCTTTTCTGTACTTAGATTTTTTGTCATAATTGGATCGTCTCCCTTTATAACAAGCTTAGAGAACTTTCTTATACTGAAAGATGTAACCAGTGACATTTTGGAGCTTTTCTTTTGTTTTTGTCGAAAGATGTATCAGATGTTTTGGGTAAGTGTAAAGTTGCAGGAAAATAAAATTGTAGAATTTGCAGCTTTTTTGTTTTAAAATCGGTGCACGACCTTTTTATCTTATTAGTAAAAGCTGTTAATATATGTTTCTATGATATTTCATTTTATGCATCTTAAAGTTCAAACGTCAGTGTCTTGCCCTTACACTACGAGAAAATGGATTTGATAGCGTTTTATAAATCCTAATTCAATTGAGCCGTACTAACGTCTTTCTCTTATTCAATATATGTTACATGCGTAAACTAGTCACAAAAATATCTAAGGTTCTTCCTTGGAGTTCCGGTGACGGACTCCCACACCAACAAAACCACCAACAACATACTGGTCAATCCCATCATCAACGTGGTGGAAATGGCTGCAAAAGGCAACACCAAAATAATTACCCCGATAGGGAATCGCAACAGCACACGCCAAAACTTAGGAACGATATGGGTCCCTGGAGCGTCCTTCAGAGAGTCCAAAAGGCCCAAAAACCCTAAAGATACCAACGATACAAAAAGACCACCAGTGAAGAAGAATTTGACTGCTTCTTCATTGGGTTCTTCTGCTTCGTGTGCTTCGGCAGATTCAGTTTTGGCCTTACACAAATCTCCGCCAGCGTCAGCTGCCAACACCAAAGCAGCCACCAATGGGAAATGACAGTAGATCCATGAAATGGCCCTGAATCCCGAATGTCTCAAAGGATGGGTAGCTTTCAACGACATCGACCCGTATGAGTATATCCAGAAAAGCACGTATGCATCCACCAACAAGAAGAGACCACACCAGAGATTGTCTTGAAACTTCAACCCCAACTCATGGGTAGCCACTATCTTGTACAAGAATTCTCCCAAGGCAATGGTGACGAAGACGGAAAATCTTTCCACTTCGTGTTCAATATTCAAAGCAGTAGATGTAGTTAACTTCATCAACTTCTTGAACGTAGGATGGAAGCAGAATGCAAAAATAGACTGCTCCAACACAAGAAATACAATCGATAAGGCGATTTTGGCCCGGGTGTTCACAAATATCACAATCACCCAAAGTGCAGATGTCACCAAAATACTGGCACTGTATACCCTCTGCTGCACCCGATGTTCTGGAATCCAGAACGTGTACAAAAACAAGCTCACTGCCAAAGACACCCGGCATAAAATGTAAGGAATAATCACATACTCAGCACCAGATCTGTCTTCTAACACGGCTGTCTGATTATTACAGAAAATCGTCAATAGCGCAAGTATCCACAAAATGTACGCTTTCTGGCTCAAATCTTCATTGTAGTAGTAGTTGGTGAAGTCCTTTATATCACACCAGATGGTCCAAATGGCCGCAAATAGAATAAGATACTTCAATAAAGCACCCCAACCGGCATGCTCAGTGGCATCTCCTGCCAAATTGGCTATAATCCCCACGTACATCAAGTCGAGAAACAATTCTGTCTTTGTGGACGACCGTTCTCCTTTTGTACGGTACAAAACACCGTCTTTGAAGTAGTTCAAGGCGTGAGGACGAATAAACCATACCCCACCTCGGGGCTTTTTGATGTACTGGAATTGTACGTCACCAAACCTGCGGATAAACTCATCTTCGTCCTCGCTGTCTGTAAGCACGATTTCTCCTTCCCTGTCATCGAGGGGCAAATTGATTCCTGTCACTGAGGTATCTGAAGACATGTTGAAGATAAAGAGAAAAAAGCGGCGTGCTTGGTTTTTAAAGTTTATTCATAAAGTCTAAAGCCGCATGTAATTATGCTTATTCGTCTAAGAATTACAGGGACAAGTTTAGCGAGACCCCTGGCAGAAATGGCTGCGCATCCGGTGCTGTCACCGGTAATTTTACGACCAACGCTTATCCTGAAACTTGGGACTGCCCAATGCGGAATATATCCGACGACATGGACGACATAATTTTAGCTCTTCCAGCCTTATATAAAGCGCCATAAATGGCTTTTATGTTCCCCAAAAACCCTTTATACACGCAAGAATAACACAGTCCCGCTCTCTTAACCTGGCTGTTGCAATCACTTCACACAATGACTGCTCCTTTCCAGATGTAGGTGTCTTTGCCGTAGCGCGGCTCTTCTCGGTGCCTCGTGCTGTGCCCACCGCGACTCTCCCCCTGTCCACCGCCGTTACATGTCTGCGCACTTTTTGGGTGAAAAACGAAGAGAAAAAAAAAACTAACCAAACCAACAACAACAAATACCCATCAATGTTCGGTAGTAATAACTCAGGGTTCGGTGGTTTTGGGGCCAATCGTGCCAACACAGGATCTGTGTTTGGTTCTGGTGCGGCCAATAACCAGCCAGCCAATTCAACTTCGCCTTTCGCCACAAACACTGGCGCCAACAATTCTGGCAGTATCTTTGGCGGTGGTAGTACAGCACCAGCCACGGGCGGTGCTTTTGGAGGCAATTCTGCTTTTGGTTCTTCTACCACAAACAACGCGTTTGGGGGTGGTGCCACTGGTGGATCGGCTTTTGGTAATAACGCTGGTACTACGGGATCAGCTTTTGGATCAAACACTGGTGGTAACAGCGGTAGTATTTTTGGATCCAACAACAACACCTCGTCTCCATTTGGAGGAGGAAGTGCATTCGGAGGGGGGTCCGCATTCGGTGGTGGTAACAATGCCGCTGCTGGATCTACTGGAGGAGGATTGTTTGGAGCTAATAAATCCACTTTCGGAGGTTTTGGTAGTCCTAGTACAAACACCAACACCGCCAACACTGGATCTCCCTTTGGTGGTAGTGCAGGGGGATTTGGCGCTACTGCAGGTGACCCAAATGTCAATAATGGTACTGCCAGTAAGCCATTCACTCCATTCCAAGAAAAGGATACTTCTGGAACTAATGTGTTTCAAAACGTTTCTTCTATGCCTGAGTATAAGAATTTTTCATTTGAAGAGTTAAGGTTGAAGGACTATGAACAAAACAGAAGATTCAACGATGGTCAAGCACAGACTGGTGCTACGGGCACAGGATTTGGTTTCGGATCAACTGGAACTAATAGTTCGCCTTTTGGAGGTGCATCCACAGGTTTTGGTGCCACCAATAACGCCTCACCTTTTGGAGGTAATTCTGGTTCCACAGGCTCAGCCTTTGGGGGGTCGAGTACTTTTGGTGCCAACAACAATACCGGGTCTGCCTTTGGTGGAGGAGCTAGTGCTTTTGGTGCTAATAATAATAATACTTCTGGTTCCGCCTTTGGTGGTGCCTTTGGTGCCAACAAGCCAGCTGGAGGCGCATTTGGAGCCAGTACTGGCAGTGCATTTGGAAGTAACAACAACACTTCTTCACCTTTTGGAGGTAATAATACCGGAAGTGCGTTCGGCGCAGCCAATAATACCAACTCATCGCCTTTTGGAGCTAATAATAACGCCGGTGGGTTCGGCCAAAATAACGCCAGTGGGTTTGGTAACACTGGCACTACTACCGGAGGTGGCTTATTTGGAAACAACAATAATACTAACAATGCATTTGGGGCTAACAAGCCTGCTTTCGGGGGAGGTTTTGGGTCTTCTACCTCCACCAATGCCTTCAATAAGCCTGCCACCACAGGCGGCTTATTTGGAAGCAGCAATACCGGTACCAGTGGGTTTGGTAATAACACTGCTAACAACACTTCAGGTGGATTATTTGGCAACAATAACCAGAACAATCAAAGTGGAGGATTATTCGGTAACAAGCCTGCAACTGGAACCACAGGAGGACTTTTTGGTAACAACAACGCAAACACAGGCACTGGAGGTGGCCTTTTCGGAAACAACAATGCTGGTGCTAACAACACCTCTGGTGGTCTTTTTGGAAACAAGCCAGCAACTGGTGGTGGACTCTTTGGGAACAACAATCAGTCAACTACCGGTGGTTTTGGAGCACCTACTCAACCAGCTGGTCAAAACAATACAGGTGGTGGCTTATTTGGCAACAATAACAATAATACCGGAGGAGGTCTTTTTGGCAATAAACCTGCAGGTCCTGCTGCTACTGGAACCACTGGTGGAGGACTCTTTGGCAACAGCAACAACACCGGAGCAACTTCTGGAGGTCTTTTTGGTAACAATAATGCCAATAACAACACTGGTGGAGGCCTCAACTTAGGTTCCAACACTTCTGGTGGCTTATTTGGTAACAAACCAGCCGGTACAGCTCCTTCTGGAGGGCTTTTTGGTAACAACAACAATACCAGCGGAGGACTTTTCGGTGGCTCTAACACAGCTGGTAATAACTCTCTCGGCACCGGGAACAATAACAACACAGGTGGAGGGCTTTTCCAACAATCCCAGCAGCAGCAGCCACCAACACAACCTAGCTTCCAAAGCCCTTACGGGGACAATCCATTATACAAGAACCTCAACGTGCCTGTGAACCAAGGTAATGTGGGTAACAACCCAGTGGCGACATTGGTGACTCCAAAAGATAATAAGAAGCCTGTCACGTTACGCAGAGTTCACAGAATAGCACCATTGTTCCAGACCAGTGTTCAAGCCCCTAAGACAGCTATTTCTACACCGGTGCCCACATCGACATTTTCGTTTGGAGCAGCTGATTCGAAGACAGATGCCGCTATTCTTGCATCTGACATCTTTGCGCCTAAAGAGTCAATCAAGAAATTAATCTTGGACAAGAAGCCGGTCACCAAGAAGGACAAGACAGAGCATGTTGATTTCATGGCCAAGCCATCGGCAAAGCCCGTTGAAGAAGAGGCTACTGAATCCAAACCAGAAAAGGATACCGAAGAGGCTGAGGACGTGGACGATGAAGGATACTGGACGTCTCCACCAATTTCCAAGCTCAAAGAAATGTCGCTCAAGGAGCTTCATGCCGTTTCGGGTTTCAAGGTGGGAAGAAAGCATTATGGGGAAGTGGAGTTCTTGGAACCGGTGGACTTGTCTTCATTGCTCAATCTCGAAGACATCCCCGGCACCATTGTGTCTTTCAGATCCAAGCTTTGTGTGATCTACCCCAACGGCAAACCAAGACCTGGTGAGGGATTGAATAAACCTTGTCAAATCACATTACATGGGTGTTACCCAATTAATAAAAAGGACAAGCTTCCAATCTTGGACCCCAACGATGCTATAGTTAAAAAGCACATTGCCAAGTTGAAACAATTAGAAGGCATTGAGTTCATCCGCTACGATGCCGTGACCGGAGACTGGGTTTTCAAAGTCGATGCCATATAAAAAAAAAGTTAGGCTAGTTGTATTATCACCAGAGTCCGTGGTGGGGCCCGCCGCCGCCGCGCTGCATTATAATATATTTTTTTTTACTGTATACGCGTTCTATAAATTCAGCAATGGGTGTTAAAGGTATGTAAGCATCAGAGGTTCATTGAATATAGCTCAAAAACTAACTGAACCAAGGATTAAACTCACTTATAAAAGACCACTCGCCGTCATCCATCAAGCAATGCCAGCTTAAAAATCTTTTTGGCCGGAAAGTGGCCATTGATGCCTCGATGTGCTTATATCAGTATTTGATTGCCGTGAGACAAGGAGATGGGCAAAATTTGACTAATGATAAAGGTGAAATCACCTCCCATTTGCTGGGGATGTTCTACAGGACGTTGAGACTCGTGGAGAATGGTATTAAACCGGTTTATGTTTTTGACGGGAAACCACCGATCCTTAAAGGAGGAGAATTAGAAAAGAGATACCTTCGTAAAGAAGAAGCCATTAAACAAATGGAGGACGCCAAAGAAACGGGTCTGGCCGAAGAAATGCTTAAGTTCGAGAAGCGGATGGTTCGTGTATCCAAAGAGCATAACGAAGAAGCCAAAAAGTTGTTGAAATTGATGGGGATTCCTTGTGTGGAAGCACCCTGTGAGGCTGAAGCCCAATGTGCTGAATTAGCAAGAGGTGGGAAGGTCTTCGCTGCCGCTTCTGAAGATATGGACACTTTGTGTTACAGCCCACCGTACTTGTTGCGTCACTTGACGTTTGCTGAAGCCAGAAAGATTCCTATTGACCAAATCGATTGTAAGTTGGCCATGGAAGGGTTCGAAATGGACAAAGAGACGTTCGTGGACTTGTGTATCTTATTGGGGTGTGACTACTGTGAGACAATCAAGGGGGTTGGACCTGTGACGGCCTTGAAGCTTATAAAGCAGCACGGCTCGCTCGAGAACATCGTCAAGTTCATTGAAGAAAACCCCGAAGGAAAGTACAAATTGCCCGAAGTATGGCCATATAATGAAGCCAGACAATTATTCTTACATCCAGAAGTGACGCCAGCTAGTGATGTTACCATTAAATGGGCTGAACCTGATTTGGAAGGTCTTTTGGAATTCATGGTGAAAGAAAAAGGGTTTAGTGAAGAAAGAGTCAGGAATGGGGTTGAAAAGTTGAAAAAGGGAGTCAAAAGCGGTGTTCAAGGCCGGCTAGATGGATTCTTCAAGGTTGTACCAAAAGCCGGAGATGACAAAAAGAAGGCAGGGGACAAGAGGAAAGCAGGAGATAAAGGAGGAAGTGCTAAAAAGAGAAAGAAGTAAAGAAATAGGTACCAGTAAAAGTATGTATTAGTAAATAGACGATGTCAAGCAGATATTAGTATTAGGAGAACTAACACCATTTGCTTAATCTCTTCTTGGTTTCTTCTTTTCAGCTTCGGCAGTCTTTTCAGCTTCAATTTCATCAACGTATTTCTTAATTTCATCACTATCCAATTGAACAATTTCATTACCGGGTTTCAAAACAGACACTTCGATGTTCTTGGCACCAGTTTGTACAACTTCTAATAACGATTTAACTGTCAATTTGATCGTTTCTTCATCGCTCAATTCTTCTTCATAGTTCTTTTCTAAGAATTCTTTTACAGTCTTAGCTGATCTACCAATAGCATGAGCTTTCCACGCATTGTAAACACCAGAGGGTTCAGTTTGATATAATTTTGGAACTGTATCATTTGTATCGAACCCAGCAATGATGGTAGCAAGTCCAAATGGTCTAACACCTCCTGATTGAGTATACTTTTGTTGGATTCCTGCAATATATTTGGTCAAGTATTCTATCGACACTGCATCTTCTAACGTCAATCTATGACTCTGAGCTTCCACTCTAGCCTTGTCCACAAGGATACGAGCATCTGCATTAAGCCCTGCAAATGCCAACACCGCATGATGATCGATCTTGCATATTTTAGAAGGTGTAATCCGGGGATCTTGTAGTTTTAAAGTCGTTCTCTTTTCACATCCTAATACCACACACAGTTTCCCTTTGACCCCCACAGCACAGGTACCACGCTTTACGGCCTCAGAGGCGTATTCAACTTGGAAAACATGTCCATCAGGTCTAAATATGTTAGTAAGTGATAATGTTTGGTGGCGACAACAGTGCACTGTGAAACAATAAAAATGGCGCCAATAAACCGGCAAAAATCGGTGGATCGCCAGAAATTACCATAAGCATGCCAATTGTGGCATGGTGCACCGCCAATGTCATTCAATGTACATACGAAAAGATGGATAAAGCACTATCGTAACCACTCATTGATTAATATTTGCCTTTGAGTTGGACAATCGCGAAAATTATTCTTTATATATTATAAAAGTAGTTTTTAAGCAGCACTTTGAAAAAAAGAACCGCAAAAAGAAGAGATGCCACCTGCGGGCAAAACCAAGTCCAAACAGCCAAAAGAGGCGTCTGTGCCCAAGAAAGACGAATACACGAGGATAGCGTACCTCTACCAACTTTCCCAGCGAACTTTGTCCAGGTATCCATTACTTTCCAGAGGTTACAGTAAATGCGCTACTACAATCAGCAAAAAGTCGGTGCTTAAGCTAGCTCCTTCATTGAAACGGACAATGTGTAAGAAGTGCAACACCTTATTGGTCCCAGGGCTCACTATGAGCACACAGCTTCGGAACGAGTCGAAGAAGAAGGCTCCATCCAGCGATATCTTGGAGTACAGCTGTGTCAATTGTGGTACTATCAGGAGATTCCCCGTGGGAAAAGATGCCAGTTACCGGCTCTTTTCAGAACGGGATCCTGACACCAGCGCCCCAACAACCGTCACAGGCCCTACGTCCACGGCCCCATAGCATTACCTTTCACGATTTTCATGTATTAACGACCACATATCTCATGTATATACACCTGCATTATAAGTACTTTGATTTGAGTTCTCTTTGCTCTCTTCTAGCAGGTAAAACCCTGGCTCCTTGCCATTTGTACCTGAATCCGATTTCGTGGGCCAAGATCTCTCCGAAGCCCAACATCATCCCATTGATGAACGGTAACACCAAATTGATGGCTCCTTTCTTTAATAATTCCCAAATACTGAAGTAAATCACCTCCTTCTTGGCTTGTTCTTCTTCTTCGTGCTCAGCCCTACTAGCATCTATAATGGCCTCGGTGTTTAGTACGTCTTCCACATTGGACAATTCGTCTGGCGAGCCTTGACTTGCCAACACTACCAAGTCGTCTTGGAGTTCTTCTGCCTTTTCTTCTTCTTCTTCTTGTTCTTTTTGTGCAGCTTCAGGGTTGAGCACCACTGGGTCATCCAGAGCCTTTCTTTCCTTTTCTGCCTGTTCTGCTTCCAACTCTCTGTCTGCCTCTTCTATTGCCTCTAAGAAAGCATCGGCTAATGGACTGTCGGTCTGATATTGCATGGTCTATGTAAAGAAGTTGTATAATAAAAATAAAAGTGCGCCCGATTCAAATTGGTGCGCTTTTAGTACCGCTTTTAGTGGCACCTCGCGGTAGAATGACGTTATTGCTCTATCACACTCTTGCGTTATATATAAATGATACACTATTCTATTTATTCGGCAAGACCAACAGATAATCCGGCAGCCAATCTCTTTTCAGTCAAGGCGGCAATAACAGCAGCACCCACACCAGATCCGTCCTCGGCTGGAATAATAACTATTGGGTCTTCTTTTTCTTCCCATTCAAATATATCTCTTAAACCCTTGGCAGCTCTCTCTTGAAAACCTGGGTATTTGTTATACACAGACCCATCAGCAGCACAGTGTGCCTTTTTGTAGCCTCTCTTTTTGCAAATGGCTGCAATACCACAGATACTTAATCTGGCACTTCTTTCTCCGATCAATTCAGCTAATTTTCTGACAACTTTTCTTTCTGGTAAGGTAATTTGAATACCCAACACCGATTGGAATAATTCGGCAACATCTGATAAGTTTTCAAAAGGATCTTCTTCAATTCTGGCTGGGAATGATGTGTCCATGATGAAAGGTGTTTTCAACTTGGTCAAGTCTTGGCCCTTGAAGAATAATCCTTTTTCTTCTGTCAAGTCCAATAACACTAATCTAAGCACTTCACCCAAGTAGTACCCACTGATCATTTTTTCAAAAGCCTGTTGACCAGGTCTAGGACTTTCGGCGTCGATTTGGATGTCGAACTTGGTTCTTGGCAACACAAGATGTTCGTTATCGAAGGCACCGTATTCACAGTTGATAGCCATTGGTGCATCTGGGGAAATGTCACTTGGGATCTTTCCTTCTAATTTAGGAATGTCTTTGACAACATCGTAGTAAGCACCATTACAACCGGTACCAAAAATCAACCCCATCTTTGCTTCTGGATCGGTGTACATGGAGGCCACAAGGGTACCGGTGGTATCGTTGATCAAAGCAACCACATTGATTGGCACATCCACTTTTTTGATGGCATCTTGTAACATGGGCACCACATCGTGACCTTCAACGTTGTCGATGTCAAACCCCTTGGTCCATCTTTGTAAAACACCACTGTTGATCTTGGATTGAGATGCTGGGTATGAGAAGGTGAACCCTAATGGTAATGGTTCGGAGCATCCATCTGGGTATTCCTCATCAACAAAAGTCTTCAAAGATTTGGCAATGAAATCAAACAATTCATCTGCAGACCCGGTTCTCATACCTTCTGGCAATGGGAATTTGGATTGAGTGGTATCAAAAGTGCTATCACCACCGAGTTTAACCAAAACAACCCTCAAGTTGGTTCCACCCAAATCAATAGCTAAGTAATCACCTTTTTCTTTACCGGTAGGCATATCCATAACCCAACCTGGGATCATGGGAATATTACCTCCTTCTTTACTCAAACCTTTGTTCAATTCACTGACGAAATGATGAGTGATTTTTTTCAAGGTTTCTCCGCTAACCGTCAACAAATCTTCGATTTTGTGTAACTCTTCCATCCACTCTTGTGGAACGTCAGTGAAAGTACCCTTTCTGTGAGCTGGCTTCTTTGGACCTAAATGAACCATATTCTTCTGCAGTCTGCTAATTTATAAATTTCACTTTTGTGTTTTTGTAATTTCAAAACAGCAAAATAGTGGGTATTTATACAGCTGATGATGGCCACAAAAAAATGGGCAACAATTCTTTTTTTTGCGCGAGAACGGGGTTAGCTCGATTAGATTTACTTTTGTTTGGGGAGACAAAAATGGGCCAGTTTTTATGCTAACGTACCAGCGTTTAGTTCCAAACTGGTGGTGAGTCCCATAATTGATAATAAAACCCAATAAAGTGTTTCACATTCCTGTTCATATAACTTAAAAAAAAAGGATCTCCGGAAAATCTGAAGGCATAAAGGGGCAAGATGGAAACAATTGTTCCGAAACGGTTATGTGCCAGCGGAAAAATGGTTTTTCCGAAAAAGTTTTGGGAAAAAAACATACCACTTCTCCAGTTTCATTGGTCCAAATGTCCCGCATTGCCCAGGTTGTGTGACGACATGGATCTGGAGCATTCCATCTCCCCACGACTTTATTTCACCCCCCCGGTGTGGAGATGGGACAAACCTACCATAAATCCCGAGTGGTGTCATCAAAATTTTTCATAGATTCACACACCACTTGTAAACTGCTTTTCACGTCATTCACATAGTCGTTCATTTCATCAAAGTTTTGCTTCTTGTAGATGATCTTCTGATTAGCCTTTTTTTTGGTGCCAAAAAAATCTTTGAACTTTTGTTTCTTACCGTCCTCATCTTCATCGCTCTCGTCACTTTCGTTCAGCAACACAGTGGTGGAATTTCCGGGTCTTCGTATGGTTTTGGGCTTTTCAAGAGTACTGGTCTTGCTCTGCTGGTTAGCCATGACATCTATCAACTTCTCCTGCAGCTGTTTGAGCTTATTTAATTCTTCGTTGAACCGGTCGTTGAAAAACGATCCCTTCTCCTTGACCTGCGTGGACATCATTTTCACGTCGTCCAACACGTCAATCTGCGTCCATAATTTGTCCGAGTACGTCACACTGGGCCTTGCGCTAGGTATCCTGTCGAGCGTACGAAGACTCTGGTTATCGTAGAGCTCTGTGTTGGCATTGGTGTTAGTGCTAGTTCTTGACAACTTATGGGAACTATTTGCCCTAGAAAACGATGGAATCTGACTCGAACTTGTATAACTAGGGCCCGTATGGGGTCTGTACTTCAGCTGTGGCATTATATGTGTCAATCACAACTGATTCTCGTATACTGTGCACGGTTTAGTAGATTTACTCTATAGCTCGTGATGTGTTTTTTTTTGAGAAATCATAGTCTGCGAATACTTAAAGCAAGTACTAAACTTAACTTCCACAAACACAGACACTTAAACGAGTGTGTTTACGACCACCACAGCTAGCCATGTCCGTACTGAACCCGCAATCCCCCGCCGCATCTCGCCCCACTTCTCCGGCTCCCCCAGATTCAGCACCTTTTCCAGAATGGAGAAAACTACTATACCTTAAACAACCGTACCCTGATAACTACACAAACGAATCGTTCCTTGCACAGCTTCGAAGGAATGAAACAGTCACCAAAGTGTCATACACCAAGCTAGTGGCAGACTTCTCTTTGATTGTGTTTCACGTGAACAACTTGGTGCTTGTGATCCTAGTTTTCGCTGGCATTTACCACTACAATTGGGACCCCATGGTTCCGGCTGCAATAAGCAGTGCCATATCATTGGTGGGATACTTGATATGGCAAGTCCACTTGAACCCCAAACCCTTCAGTTCCAAAGCGTTGAAGCTGTTTGTGTTGATTATTTTCGTGTTATCTATCTTGTCACCAGTGCTAAAATCGTTAACTAGATCCACTTCCTCAGATTCTATCTGGTCCTTGTCTTTCATGCTAACTTTTGCCAATCTTCTCCTTCACGACTATGCAATGGACTCCAAGGCACCACACCACAAACCCATTGTATCTACCAACCTTTCTCTTTCAAACGCATTGGTGTTGGCGTCCCGATTGTCTTCCACACATGAAGTGTTCTGCTTTATTCTCATGTCCATCCAAATCAATATTTTGCTCCCGCTTTTCGACTACTCTTTAAGACGGGGGTACCCTAGCCGCTGGTGGCATACAATGGTACTTTTGGGGCTGGTCTCCATAGTATACATTTTGCTTTTGAGGTTCGTGGAAATGAAGTTGTTCCTACTATGGATTATGGCCCAGATCTTCATCACTTTCGTGCTACCCGCATACTTTATTTTCCTCCAAAGGTACAAAAATGAACTTCTGGGTCCCTGGGATATTGCCAAACCTATTCTTCGGTCAACATAAGCTTTTTCATAGAGTTAGGTCGTTCCTCTGTTTAACACAATAAAGCAGTAACTGAAAAATAGTAGTGTGTCTACCATTTTATTTTTCATTTGTCTCTAAGTGTGCGACTCTACAAACATTCATAAAAACTAGTTTATAACCAGGTTTTCAATTAAAACTAATCCCATCAATCGTGTCAACCATGTCTGATGGAAGTAATGGCCTTGGGGGTGCTGGAGGTGTATCGGGTAATGCCAACGGCTCGTCTTCCGCCTCCATACGATCACAATCTTCACAAAACGCGGCCGCTGAGTCTCAACCTAACCAACAGAACCAGCAGCAACAACAACAACAAAAAGGGGCACAAGGATCACAATATTCCCAGGCAGACTTGAATCGGATTGTGTTGGAGTACCTCAATAAGAAAGGGTACCACAAAACAGAATCTATGTTGAGACTCGAAAGTTCTAATACTCCAACTGCCAGCGTTCCATTACCTCATCCAAGTAACACGTCTTTGGCATATTCTGGGGAGTTGGGTAGTAAAGACCTGGAAAAGGCCACCAGAGAGCTCAAAGACTTGAAAGATAAGCAAGTGAGAATTGAAAGAGAATTGAGGGAGAGTAAAGACCGTGAGTTTAGATTGGCCAAAGAAAAAGAATTGAGAGACTTGAAAGAGTACGAAGAGAAGAAGAAACGGGAGAACGACCCTGAAATCTATCAAATCTGTTACAATACTTTGAGAAGATGGGTCGAAACGTCTCTTGACCTTTATAAGCCCGAACTTTCCAAATTGTTGTACCCCATTTTCATTCACTGTTATTTGGAGTTAATCAATAAGAACCAAGCGGAATTTGCAAAGCAGTTCTTTGACAAATTCAAAAATGACCATGAAATACTTCACGGCGAAGAGCTTAGACAATTAAGTGGATTGTCATTGCCTGAACATTTAACAGAAAACGAAATGGCTACTAAATTCAGAAAACACAAATATCGAATAATCATATCGAAAACTTCCATCAACTTATTGTTATATTTCTTGCACGAGAATGAAGCTGTAGGTGGAGCCATATTGATCAGGATTATAAATCAGTACCTTAATCCAATTATTAAAATCACACAACCAGATAAGCTCGAATTACCTGGGGAAGCTAATTCCGAAGAAGGTTTGAACACCGACGATGAGGTAAAAGAGATTGAAAAATTCAACGAACAATCGGTGTCTCTCGGAAAATTTCCTTTGGACCAAGACACTCAGGAAGAGGTCGAAGCTGAATTGAAGTTGAAAGATGAACAAACGGATCCTGTCAATGGGAAAAGTCTTGTAGATGAATTCCGTGAAATGACTGAGCCAGACGATGACTCCCCAGCCAAAGATTCTTTGCCATTACCCTTGAAAGATGCTAACGATATAAGGAGAACAATCTTACAAGTGGAAGATTCAAGGGCCAAAATACGGTTGAATGACATCCAGGCTATTTGTCCCAGTGTTTGTATGTACACATTCCACAACTCAAATAACGATTTAACGTGTTTGGAATTCAATCAAGATTCCACCATCGTGGCAGGAGGGTTCCAGGACTCGTACATCAAACTTTGGAGTATTGACGGCAAGCCATTAAAGTCTATTTTCAAGAAAGACAAACACAACAATGACAATACCAGGAAATTGATTGGACATAGTGGCCCAGTATACCTGGTGTCGTTCTCCCCAGATAACAAATACTTAATTAGTGGTAGTGAAGACAAGACTGTCAGGTTGTGGTCTTTGGATACATACACTAGTTTAGTGTCATATAAAGGGCACAATCAACCAGTATGGGATGTGAAATTTTCACCTTTGGGCCATTATTTTGCTACTGCTTCTCATGACCAGACAGCCAGATTATGGGCCACCGATCACATTTATCCGCTCCGGATCTTTGCAGGGCACATAAACGACGTTGACTGTGTTGAGTTCCACCCCAACTCACATTATGTTTTCACGGGTTCTTCTGACAAAACTTGTAGAATGTGGGATGTGCAAAGCGGGAATGCAGTAAGAGTGTTCATGGGTCACACGGGACCTATAAACTGCATGGCAGTATCACCAGATGGAAGATGGCTTGCTAGTGCCGGAGAAGACAGTGTGATTAACGTTTGGGATATTGGAAGTGGAAGAAGATTGAAGACGATGAGAGGACACGGTAGATCATCAATTTACTCGTTGGACTTTTCCAAAGATAACGGTGTGTTAGTCAGTGGAGGTGCAGATAACACCGTAAGAGTATGGGATATAAAGAAGAACACGAATGATGCAGGGCCTGAACCTGAACCATTCAACTACGACACCAATGGACAAGACTCCCAAGTGTCTCAGAACCAACAGAGTAACGGCAACAACAAAAAGAGCGGGAAGACCAAGCGAGAAATCGTGGCTACTGGAGACCACATGACTGCCTACTTTACCAAGAAGACTCCAGTTTACAAAGTTCACTTCACCAGAAGAAACTTGTGCTTAGCAGCAGGTCCTTTCGCTTAGTTGGACCCATTCGGCCAGCAAAACAGCGTTGTACTCTTTTTGTATTATAAAAAATATACTAGATATCCTAGAGATACCGTACTCTAAACAGGTTCCTCTTTTGTAAGATTACCCGATTCGAACCACATATGCATACCCGTCAAATAAGTTTAAGTTTAAAGCATTGCCCCAAAAAGATGGGGTAGTCGTGGGAGCCATGTGCAGTTTTTAACTCTGTCAGCGTCTCGCCATGGTATGCGCGACATCGTCCTATTTTAGTACCATGATCGACCCAAGTACACCGCGGTGATCTAACCGATTTTTTTTTGCGTTTTTTCGTCCGGTACATAAACGTTAAAGTTATTATATATCCCGATGAGGAAACTTTTATCATCATCAACTTTTCATATAAAAAGCAGTTGGCAGAATTCGCTTGCAACCATATTTTTTTCTTTTAATCTCGTTAGCCAACTTATACCCCCATTATCCATGAAGTTTTTAGTACTTTTTGCTTTAGCGGCCTCTGCAGTTAACGCCGCCGACTCCAACGACGTCCAGTTCTTGACAAACTTAGTGAACGATTATAAAGGACACACCAAAGACTATGCTGGATTCATAAGGACAGCAAAATCAGTACCTGCTGCTTTAACTTCCCTTGCCCTTCAAGTTGCCACCTACACCGACGACTCATATACCGCTTTGTTGAACAAAGACGGCTTGGATGTGGACTCATTGGAAAACTTTGCTACAGAGTTGCCATGGTATTCTTCGAGGCTCGCTAAAGAAGGTACCACTAAATCCACCAAGAAATCAACTTCTTCAAAATCCTCCTCCAAGTCTTCTTCTGCCAAAACCAGTTCTACCATCACTCCTGTGGAAGCCTCTACCACCGATGAGTCCAACGACGAGTCTACCTCCGGGTACGTTTACACTGTAAACCCTACTTTCAGTGAATCGATTTCGTCTATATCTGATGATGGATCAGGAGCATTAATTGCACCAGTGTGTGCTTTCTTGGGGGCCATTGCTGTGGCGTTGTTGTAATACCATTTAATACCATGTAACACTATTATTAGTCTTTAGTCATAAATAGGAGCAAGTATTCCAAATTCCATAAGAAATTGTCTAAGCAATCGATGGGAATCTGATCCAACAATGAAGACTCTTTTTCGAACGTTTGGTAAAGCACATTAAGCCTGTACGTTAATAATAGTATATTCTTATTCAAAAGTTTCAATCCTGTTTCAAATGGTTCATTCACAAATGCATTGTCTATCTTTTTAGTGAGTTTGGGGTTGTAGAACAATGGGTATGGCTGGTGATTAAAGTCTTTGATTATGGAATAATTCCCTTTAAACTCAATAGAATAAAACACTTCTGGGTCTGTTATATCAAGAAGCACCACAATGAGCTGCGTAATGTATGATAGGCAGTTGTTGATGACCTCGAAGTCCCCTTCGTATACCTTTGCTAGTATACCTTTGATATCTGTTGGAAAATCAATACCCATGATCGCCATATCATAGGGCCCTTTCCCCTTCTCTATTTGAATCACTTCGCTAGTTATGGCTCCATAATCTTGGAAATATTGCTTCATCAGGATAAATATACTTTCGAGACTTTCAAATAACGCAGGGCCCTGGTTCTGGACCAATTCTATCTCTGCCTCGAAGTTTGTCCGCACTTCTGGTGCCTTATCATCTCTGAGTTCGTTAATGTCGTTGATCTTAGTCTTGATATTCATGATCTGTGACATAATGCTATCATTGACATTCTTTTGGGTGTTGATATACTTGGATGCCTGCTCCACACGGGCACGTAGCCTTTTCAGCTCATTGGTGACCCAGTCAAATGTCTTTGCATCCTTGTTGCTTATAAGCTTATCAATGCTCTTAGATATAAGTCGCTTAGAAACCGCCAATTCTTTCAATGACTTATCCAAATTGTTGATGGACCTGATGGTATCAAAATTGTAGCTATCGACGGCTTTGAGTACTTGTTTGTGCTCGATCGGTTCAGGTGGTGTGGACAAATTGAACAGACCAGTGTATAGCTTATCGTGAACTTTGAACACCACAGCATTATCTACAAGACCATCAAGGTCCGTATCAGAAATGCAGCAAAGCTTGGTCAAATCGAGATGCCATCGGATCAACGTCACCCACTCCCCTTGGTACTTGATCCACACCTTTATGATCAAGTTTGAAGCCCCACCGTTCGATTGAGGGACTGAGATGCTGTTGAAATTAGGATTCATGCTGGACGCACAGATCTCACTGATATAGAACACCAGTCCGTCGCCGTAGTGCAAAGTGAAGAAACTATCGAGGATGCGGTGTTCATTGACATCGATCAACTTTGTGGAATTGTTATAGTCGTCATCTATCTTGTTCTCGTCTGTGAGCTTTGGAGAACCGTAGTTCAAATTACGTATAAATACTGTCTGAAGATTTCGTATTCTGCAATTGTTGCGAGTATACTCAATCATGGCCCACAATAAATCGGTGTTGGCGAACTGTATATAACAACCAAAGGCAGACCTCACAGTTTGGAATACTCAGATTGGAATTGTGTATCTGGTAATGAGATTTGTCGCACTTTGATATGTCGCTAAAATCAAAATGTCTCAGGACTGAGACAATAAAAATATTTCATCAAGTTTGTGTAAAAGTTTCAGTGAAATTTCACCAGATGTCCAACTATATAATATGTCTATCCCATTTCTGTGAGCTTCATGGGCCTAGTTCCGTCATGTGCACCCAGATCTCGCCCAATTCCAAACACTCAAGCAAATTGTTCCTTCAAAACACCGGGAAATTACAGACGTGTAGTTCTTGCAAGCTACAATTACCACATGAGAAGATAAACCTTCTCACAAAGAACACGTCCGGCAGTTCCTCAGGCACGGCGTATGTCACAACTCAGTATCCGGTATACCAGGAGAGATACACGGCGCTTACAAAGCTTATAATGAAGACGCTATCGGTAGAAATGACGTCCAATCTTTCTAAGCCATTATTTGTAGGTGACAGTGTCAGTGGGTACAGTTTAAGTAAGATTTTCAAGATCAAAGATGTCAATGCCAGAGGAGGTGAACGCAAATACAGCTTGATGGTGCTATCGGACAAGGAGATTCGAATCATGAAGAATTGGGACGTCATTACCAAGTATCTTACAGAGATGATAAATTCCATACAATCTAAAGTGGAATCACTAATAGCATACAAAGAAAAGGCTAGAAACAATACTAATGAGAACTACTTAAGAAGGTCTATGATAAAGCCCAGATCCCTAGTGGAATTGACGGGGGACGAGAAGATCTTCGTCAGACTACATTTAAGTGCCATCCAATTGATAAAAGATATGAGATGATGTTCCTTCCTTTCCAATGGCATACCCAAATTTTCCACTATTTTGTTGCTGCCGCTGTGCTTTCTTTTCTTCCCTGGCCGCGGCCCCATTGTCCCAGGAATCCATACCTCATCGCGACACCATCGCACCACTGCTCATCACTTGTTAAGCGAGTCGTGCGCCGTCAACCTTACGCCTTGACGACCACTATTGTTCCGGTTGTGAGTTTGCGGTTTGAATGTCTAATTTCATTCAGACACCCTGGGTACTGCAACTAGATTAAACACCGTGTGCTGGGCCCAGTGCTTATAGAAGATGTAAGGCCTAATATTAATGTGAATTTTACGAGACCTCCAATGTCTCATAATGTGATAATGTGAATAGATGATAATAATATGATACAATTGAAGTCTGGCATTGTGTGTTTGTCGTCTCTCTTGTTTTGTTTGTGATTCCTGACCCGTCTGTAGAGCCTCTAAAACTTCCTGCCGGCAGCTTCTCGTCTGGGTGTCCCGGTTCTTGTGGCCCCACATTATCGCGACGTCAAAAGTTCTTTTTGCAACACAAACCGATGGTGATGTACACCGGTGCCATTGCGTGCAGAGTTCGCAGGTTGGCGGTTCGAAACCTCAAGTGGGCACTTTTCGGGGTGATAGTATGGGTCTGCGTGTGCATGCGGTCGCCAGAGGCGGACAAAGGTATCTCTTTCACGGATGTAGAAGCATATCGCACAGATCTACAATTACAAGCCTATAATGGCATACTCAATTGTGACACACAAAAAGACAAGCAGCATTATACTAGTACTGAAGATCCACGCAAAGTGCCAGCAGCGTGGGTGAAAACGATTATCAGAGACTTGGAGAAGGGAGTCCTGGATTTAAAGGTCCCCTTTTCGTGGTCTGATTTGTTATCCATCACACCTTTTGAACAGGACTGTGTCCGGTTGTTTGAAGTAATGGGTGCTTCAATACCGTCTAGTGACATCCGCAAGTCTTGCAGCGATATAGATGGTGCAGCGAACGTGTTCGGGCCGTTGAACTTCTCCACCACCGAACAGAATCTACGGTTTTTCGGCAGGACTCATTTGCAAACAGCTCCGTCGCCTCAGCAGGTGGTATTGTTATTGCAGAATACAGCCATTGTCCTGTCTACATACGAATCCAATGTTCCCCTTCCATGTGGCTTGAGTTACAGCGAAGAGCTACGTGCACTCGAAAGACTAGTCAAGAATTCGCCTACTGTAACTTCTTTCAAGCAGATACAACCAGGTACTCGAAGCATCCCCAAGGAGGACTTCTTCTTCATGCCAAAAGCAATGGGGCCTTCTTTGATAGACTCGTTGGTGCATCAGCTTTCGGTCCCAAAGGCTAAATACTTCAATGAGCCGAAAATAAAAGGTGGAGGCCATTACGACTGGAGGTTTTTCAATAAGCTTCATCTTAGCGACTACGAGAGGATCACCTACCTCCACAAACTCACACGGGCGTGGTTCAAATTCGCAGAATACGCAGGACTAGATACCTGGGCCGCTCATGGCACGTTATTGGGCTGGTACTGGAATGGCATGAATCTTCCTTGGGATAACGATGTGGACGTTCAAATCAGTATGAAATCACTTCTTTCGCTAGCCGAGAGATATAACCAGTCTTTAGTGGTACAAGCGAGTCTTAGACACGAAGATGCGTTGATGGGCCAGTATTTCATAGACGTCAATACCCAAATCTTTGACAGGACCAAATCTAATGGGAACAATGTCATTGATGCCCGATTTATCGATATAAGGACAGGCTTATACATCGATATCACTGCTCTCAGCTATACCAGTGCTTCAAAGAGCATAGAAATAAGCACCAAACAGCTGCTTGAGTTCAATAAGCTATTGGATCCTGAATACACGGACAACGAGAGGTCTCAGACGATGATGATATCTGAGCTACATAAGAGATTATTCGACCGTAGAGCAGATTTGGTCAATAGCAAAAGCATTTTTAACTGCAAGAATAACCACTTCTATGCGTACGAGGAGTTGCTGGAACTTTTGCCTGTTGTCTTTGAAGGAATCCGAAGCTATGTGCCCAAGGGCTATAAAGAGATCTTAAAACGAGAGTACCCACGAGGAATCTACTACAATGTGTTTAACAAACACAAATGGGATCCTAAGCTACGCATATGGGTGAAAGAAGGTAGAGAAAGTGATCCAGATACCATGGTCTACAGTCAAATGACATACAAGATGACTTCTGTACATAAACAGAATATGTACTATAAAGGAAACTATCTACAAGATATAGAAACAGGGTTCGTTGATCCGTGGCTAGTGGCACAGACAACGACCCAGGACTCCTAGAGCCCATGAAAATGCACAAGCACTTGTAACAGGCCTTTGCCTCCGTACGACTCCCCACTCAACTTTCTTCCACCCTCCCTTCTACCACAGCAGCCCTGCCGCCGGAAAAATCCGCTCCTACCCTCGACAACGGCCACATCACCCCCACAACCTTGCCTATCACAAGCGCCTGGCTTATGGGCCCGAAATTGTTGGAGTCAATTGAATGGAACTCATTATCACCTTCTACCCATAAATGATTTCTAGGAATTCTTGCCTGTGGCTTGGGATACTTCTTGGTGCAGTTGACGGTGTCGCCGCTTGTGGCAACCACTCTTTTGGTCAAGATCTTCTCTGGGTCCAAGGGCGACCGAAACAATATCACATCTCCCCTGTGCAAGGCCCCGGCTTTTTTCAATCCAAATTTTTGCACCAAAGCTATATCGTTTGTGGTAGTAGTAGTTCCTGGGTTGAACGCCGGCGTCATCGACCTACCGTTTATAAAATACGGCTGGTATACGTGCTCGGTGAACGTGTAGACCACGGGGATCCATGTCAACCCTGCCACTACGGTCCGTAGTTGAATCATATGTATATAGATGCGCCAATTTTGGGTACAGCGCGATAGCAAAATAATATACCCATCAAAAACCACTCGGTTCTTCTTTATAAATGAGTGGACTATTAGACCAAATACTACTTGATGACATAGCTGGAAACTGTCCCCAGCAGTTTCTTGCGTTCCACCAGTGTATGTCGTCGAATGACGCTAACTGCGAAACCCAACAGGCCAATTTGGCCAAGTGTATAAAGACGGTGCCTTCTTTCAAGAAAATACAAGGTGTATGCTCCGGTAAACTTCAGGCGTACGAAGCATGCTTGAAGACCCGGAACCCACAAGGGTGCCAGAAAGACTTAGAGGAGTTGAGGGCGTGTGCTTTTGGATCGTTACAGTGAGATCTGAGCCAGAGGTACCAGACTTTTTTATGTATATAAAACATGCCTATAGATGCAATACACTAGCAGCACAACAATTTTAGTTCTACCTTTGGTACTTCAGAGGGAGATTTTGCAACTTTATGGGCGACTGGAAGTTGTTGGTGACGTCCCGTATATCTGGAGAGTCTTCATGTGTCTCTTCAATCAGATGCTCGTGGTGTAAGAGCTCGTGCTCGATATCTTCTTTATGTTTGATCAAGACGTCGGGATCTTGGTCCTTGTGGTACTTATTCCAGTGATGCTGTTCGTATTCGTCCTCAAAGTCGAGGTGGTGTCCTTGGCCGTACCCGAAATCTGGCAATTCCTTGCCACTATCGCTGTAGTCTACCCATTCTTGTGCGTCAATCTTACCATCATTATTTTTGTCCATAAGCTTGAGAACCGTGTTGATCACATGGTTTTTGGCGTCTTCCGTCACCACTTCATGGTCGTGCTCGTGTGTCCCCATCCCCGATCCGTCCCCGACCACAGTATCTCTTGCCAACCCGTAGATGTTCAAGATATCTTTTGGTTGCCAGGCCCCACTGGCGTCCAAATCATGGAGTTTGAAAAACGTTATGGCATCATACACTTCAAGTTGATGCTCTTCTAACATGTGCCAGTCTTGCCACGAGATCCCACGTGGCTTCTGTTTGATCTCGTTGTGTCCGTGGGCAGACACCAACGCAAATAATAACCAGATCACCGATTTCATTTGCAGTTTCAAGGTAGTAATTGAGTGCCAAAAACAATAGTGAGAAAAAACAATATCTTATATAATGGTGTAAGGAGGTACAATTCTCATTTTTCAAATTTCAATCTTGCCCCACGTTAGCTCAATTACTGGAAGAAATGACCCCCAATCCCAATCTCCTCCAGCGAAATCCGGAAAGCAGAGTGGGCAGAGAGAACCAGAGATACAATCCCGAGTCCAATGCTAGAATGGTGGCTGGTTGTATCTGTTTGAACCAGGACAAAGATAAAGTGATTATGATTCTGTCATCACTCAACCCCAACAAATGGATATTCCCCAAAGGAGGTATTGAATTGGATGAAGGTGATGATTACGTCGTCAGTGCAGTGAGAGAAACGTGGGAGGAAGCTGGCTGCGAGGGTAAAATCCTAGAAAAATTACCCATAGTGTATGATAGTAGAGGTGATAAAGCAACTGTTGTCAAAGGAGATTTTGATCCTACGAAAGTAATCCCCAAGAGTGAGTTCCACTTTTATGGAATGATTGTGGACGTGTTACACACCACTTGGCCCGAGCTGGATAAAAGAGGAAGAAGATGGTGTACTTACAGCGAGGCCAAACATGAATTGTTGAAAGCCAAGCGACCTGAATTGGTACAAGCATTGAACCATTCTTGTATATTAAAAGATGAAGACACCGATGTGGAACACGATGACTATTAGGAACCTTTTTTTTCACTTTTTTGTTAAGGTTTTTGCACAGGATTATCATTTAAGTAACCCTCCCATGAGGTTTGCCAACATGTTCTGGTTGTTGTTAGGGTTCCCTAAATTCAAATTGTAATAAAATCTGCCCAAATATTCCACAGGACCGACCAATTCGTTTTGCGTTAATTGTGGCTTGTAGTTATTGTATAACCGTAAGAACTTACTTCCACTCTCTTCCTTCGTCAATGTCAAGTACAATAATTGTGCAAAGTTGACCAATGGGTAGTTTTCAAAGAAGTACATATTGTCCAACGATTCATACTGTTTCACGGCACTCAACTTCTTGATGAACTTGTCTATGCTCAGCTTGGCAAACTGTAAGTTCTTTAAGTATGCATAGTTGATAACAGCTCTTAACAAGTAAACTCCTGGGTCTGTAGAGGCATTCAAAGTGCTGAGATCATAAAGAAATTCAACATAGGCATCTAAGGAACTCGAGTTTCCAAAAATACAGTGGTATTCCGCCACACTGAACAACTTGGACTTTTCTTCGGCTCTGGAGGTGACTGAGCCCAAAAACTTGATTCCAAATAAGCTGTGCAAGTCGGAGTCTCCGAACTTATTGGTGCTTGTCTTAGACCAGTCTATGAGTAACTTTGATAAGTCAGGCAAAGTGGCATTATCATTAGGAATATAATTGATCAACTCAATGAGCTTGGGTTTGATGTCCGTGGTGTTTTCAATGGTCTTACCACTTTCATTCAACACCTCCACTAAATATATGATCAAATCATTGGCACTTGTGTACTCTTTGTTCTTAGCCAATATGGTGGCACCTTGGTACAAGAGATCCACCGACTCATTGTACTGTTTGGACTTGACGTATCTGTTAACAATAGTTCTCAAAGTCTGGTGTGCTTCATAGAAGCTGCCAGAATCTATTTTGCTTTGAAACCTTTGAATGGTTCTGTTCAACTTGTCACTCATGTGTGGTTAATGATGATTTCTTGCGAACCGTTTTTTTTCTTAGTGTCATTTATAGTAACAAAAGAATGAGCACGGTGGGTATGGCATGAATTGCACACCCCTTGTGCCATGGCTGATTTCCCCAAATATATCACAGAACGAGTGATAGAAACTGAAATCTAATCTTGAAGTATGGAAAAGTTATGCCACTGACGCTGAGGGGTAAGGGTTGTGGGTATATAGTATAACAAATGGGTAATTGTATGAAACAACCACTGGAATCACTACATTCATGTCAAAAACTCCATGTATTAACCTCTACAATCCCATATGAGCTTTTTCCGTCTGAATCCCTAAACTTTCAGAAGCTATGGCTGCAAAGATTATATGCTATTGTGCTATTCGTTGACAGCAAGGTTTACTATTTTGCAGCCATGATCTGGCATCACTTTTGTGTTGGATTTCCTTCCCCAATTGTATGACAAAGCTTTAAGGGTCTGGATGTAACGGTGTCTACAACCTCCATTCCACAATATTGAAACAACTTGCTCTTTAGATTCATCTATATGCTCCACAAAAACCTGGCGTGCACTATACGCCTAAATGAAGTCTTATTCTACTGATCTCAACCTCCCTGAATATGAAACTTGACCAGTTTCCACGATTATTTGATGTAGAAGTAAGAATGGTGTTCTCCAAGTAGTCCAAGCAAACATAGAAAAAGGGCTGTGAAGTTCGAGGATTCATATTATTCATCATGGAGAGCCATAAGTTAAGATTGGTAAGCGAACAATTATCAAAAACCAATAGTACTAGTTCAGGCATCTCAATAAAACGCAGAAGCTGGAGTATCACGTATAAGTCTATGTTTCTGACTCGTAAGTATCTCAAACTTCCACTGAAGTGAACCACCACAAGGTACAACAATCTTCCCAACGCCTCGTGCTTATGGTATATCATGTGGCACAAACGTTGTGAACCGGGAAAATGATGTCTTGTCAAAATGACGTTTTCAAGCCGTTTCTGAATTACTTTGCTTGATTGTATGGTTAGTGTCTGCAAGAACGGGACTGAGCTCAATCTGAGTTCAAGTATCCATTTGTAGGCATAATTATGAAGCATGTCAATATCTAACGTTAACAGGTTTAAAGTACTAGGCAAATTCTCCAAAACGCTCCAGTGTGTCTTGTGAGATAGCACAATTGTGAGGCAGCGAAGATTGATAAATTGTTCAAGACGAGTTGTTCTCTTGGGTAGCTTTATAAGACGCAAGTCTCTAATGTGTGCCAAAGCCACTTTACTGACCGGAGCAGATTTTGCTATCACGGGCATCAATTCGTACCGTCTTTGCAAATAAGCATACAGAAGATACTTGCAGGTGTACTGTATGGAAGTCTCGTACCCATTCTCCACCACCAAGGTCAAGATCTGATTCAATACTTCAAACGGCAAGCGAAGCAACATTTTTGCACCCAAAAAGAAATACCACAGATAGAACGGCAGCCAAAAACGTTTCCACCAGAAAAAGAAAACCAGCCCGTTATACTTCACTCCAAATTTACGAGTTTGTCAAGTCCTGTCTTGTACTCACCACCTTCTGTATGCTGCCAAAAATAGGGTTGACACTAAAGGATCGGTTGCAGGATCACAAACTCGCACTCTCCGGGATTATGTTTTTTTCCAGTTCTTTTTTTTTCTATCCAATAGCATTTATTACTATAATCATATCTACTTCTACACATAAAGCATGAGAGTCACACAGCCATTACTCAAACATATTCCATTGATCAAGTTTGTTGGTGGGCCTCACAAACACGCAAGTATGTACTCGTTGTTTGTTAAGAATACTCTTGACCACTACTAACCATAGCTTTTTAGAATCAGTCGCTGGTGTGCATCCACAAGCCCCCAACGGTTTAAGACCTAGCGCAGGAAATGCCACGCCATTCTTCAATGCCAACCCAATAGAGCCCAAAGACGGAGAGTTCTTTTCCAGAAGCCAGTTACCCCTGAGATTTAGATACAAAGCTCCTAAAGACGACGAGATGGAGAACATCACTAGTGGAGGTGCTGAAATTGTATTTTAAACACCCTAGCAACGAACAAAAAGTAGAATATACGTTTATTTATATTGGACATTCACTCCATTGCTTATTCAATCGAATCCCAACAGCATATATCTTTAGTTCGTCTAAGGGTCAGATATCTTTCTTGTCCTCGACATCCCCAGACTAGCTCTACCGCCAACCTCCGGGTGTAGGGAAAACCCAGTTCCGCGCCCTCCGCGGTAGCTGTGCGACCCACTGGTGGCAGATTTGTCGCGGCCTGCCACCTTTTTCTTTTTACTCTTTGCACGACCTCCTATTGCCATTTTCTCCAAAACCGCGCTGACATTTTTTTATTGCCACTCACCATTAACCATACAACATGAACCACGATCCATTCCAATGGGGTAGACCCAGCAACGAAACTTATGGTGGATACAACCACGCCATTGCCAGGGCCAACAACAGTGAGACTTTAGATAATCAAGCATTACAAAATTTCCCCAAAATGAACACACAATCTCCTATTATCACAGGAACTTCAGTGTTAGGGATTAAATTCAAAGATGGAATTGTCATGGCTGCAGATAACTTAGGATCTTATGGGTCTTTGTTAAGATTCAACAACATTGAAAGATTGATCAAAGTAGGTAAAGAAACTGTGGTGGGTATTAGTGGTGATATATCCGATTTCCAACAAATTCAAAGAATCTTAGAAGAGTTGGAAACTGAGGAAGAGGTATATGATAACGCTGAAGGTTCTAATAACTTGAAAGCTCCACATGTCCATGAGTTTTTGAGTAAAGTGTTATATAATAGAAGATCTAAGATGAATCCTTTGTGGAATGCGGTGATAGTGGGAGGTTTTAATGAAGATGGAACTCCTTTCTTGAAGTACATTGATTTATTAGGCGTCACCTATGGATCTTCTACTTTGGCCACCGGGTTCGGTTCATACTTGGCCATTCCATTATTGAGACAATTGATCCCATATGACGAAGACTATTCTAAAGTCACTGTTGAACAAGCTAAAAAAGCAGTGATGGATAGTATGAGAGTGTTATTCTACAGAGATGCTAGATCTGCTGAGACTTTCACTTTGGTGACGGTGAAACGAGATGGAGTTGAATATGAAAAGGATGTCCAAGTGACGAACCAAAGCTGGGAGTTCGCTAAGGATATCAGAGGATACGGTAGTAAGCAGCAATGATTTCCACGACGAATCATAGAATTTTAGTTTAAAATACAGCACCTTCTGGCCCCGTTGAACCGGGTGTCTAGTTCCTAGCTTATATAATGAAATACATAAGTAGTGACGTACCTGAGGTGATGATGCTCTTATTGCTAGCGCTCTACTTTGTTATGGCAATATAACAAGAATTGCAAGAGTATGATAACCTTCAAAGTGAAGTTTTCTCTAGTTGTCTAGGGCAACTGCATGGTACGTGGTGCTGTAATGCAAGACCATTCGTGCTACTACCATGGTGAGCTTCAGGACCTAGTTAAAGCCGTACGGGATAGATACATGGTGTCTAGTCATCTTCACTTAAGAATCTTGTAGGCTCTGGATTCCTTTGTGACCCATTGTAAGGGGCAGGCATCCATCAAAGCCAAATGGCATTAGCCTTGCACAGCCATAAACGACTTCTCCTTGCAAAACTAAGTTAAGCGACTGACTTGTCATGCATTGGCTTGTACCTGAAACAGGCTCAAACGGCCAGAAGCCACCAATTCCGCCGAACCTGATTAGTGATATGCTGTTACAAATAGTTAAATTTGCAGCCCGACGAACCACTATATTCGAATGAGAGATACGTTGGTATACGGGCACATAACCTTTTGGCATATTTAGGTGAGCTTCCGGCTTTGCGAGGAGATACGGAGGTTTCGCCGTCAGTACAGAAAACCAGTTTTTTTAGCTAGAAATGGCCACAAAAAGAGCACCGTGCACACCCTAACGCCTAGGAAATGTGTTGGTGAAGGAAATAGTCTGAATCACACAAAATGGGTGAATAACTGCAGCACATAGTGTGAAACTAACCACGGAGAATCGTCCGCAGTTGAAAAAATGGTCTAACTGTTATGAGCCCTGTGAGTTTTTCGATCATAGCCACTCGAGGGGTTGGGAACCCATTTCTGGACACACCAGAATGCTATTGTTCGTAAACGTACGAATGACACGAAATCCCTCTCCCGTTTTGGGCTACGGCTGTAGGCAAAACGGAAATAGTTTGGAGATTTCATAGTTTCGGCAGCAGTCACCATATCCACTGTAGAGATTTGGAAGCAAAAAAACCATGATATTGACAATTAAGAGAGACCGCTTCAAGGCCGTGTGGTCAGCGATTTCGTAGCATTCCAACTCTCTGTTAAAGTTCAAAATAAAATGTGGATGCCTGATTACTGACGATTTCGAGGCAGTGAAAAATTGACAGGATGACCTAACGAACAATGTAAATGATTTCCGTAAGCGTCAAAAATATTTTTTGACAGATTATGCACCACGGAATTGGATTCGTATCACCATGTATTTCCAGTCTGGTTCACACACTCTACCTTTAGGGTTGTTGGATGGGGATATATAAAGGACAAGCCACCGCCCTTTGTTTCTGCAGAAAGTTAGTTCAATTACATTATCATGGGTTTTATTTTTAAAGATACTGGAGAAGCCGCTTCTGTTTACTTAGGAGTTTATGTTATTTACTTAGCGATTGCTATTTATATTCTATTCCAGAGAGGGATAAAAAATGCCTACACTGCTCTTCTGGTCTACGGTCTCGTCAGAATTGGAGGACAAATCAGTGGGATCGGGTTTGCAGTCAATGGTGGTAAAAATATCAACTGGTTAGTTGCGTATTTGATTTTATCCGCAGAAGGGTATGTGGCGTTGGTGTTGTCCTCAATGTATTTATTGATAGTTCAAGAGAAGAAGTGGTTGGGTGAGTCTGCTATCGCTGACAGGCTCTTCGGATTATCTGAGAAGGGTATTATTTTCAAAAAGAGAAGTACCAAAGGTTGGTTCCACATTATTTTGCTTGTTGCTAATGCTTTGATCATCGCAGGTAATTCTATACTTGGGCATATGAATGCTGAGGACTTAGAAACCGACCACACAAAGGTGTTAAAGTCCAAGATCTTGAGAACTATAGGCCAATCGGCTTTCATAATTGCAGGTTTGGCTATCGGGTGTTTGGTTATCAGAGCCGTCATCGTCAAAAAGTTGAGGAACAAAGTGATGCTCTTACTAATTTTGGTGATCCCTTTCATAACCATGAGAGGTATTTTCGGTATCCTTTCCATCTACATCGACAAGATGAACTATTTGATGATTAGCAATTACTTGAACGCAGACACCCACAGAGACATGACAATTTATGAGTACGTTTTGGGGACGTCTATGGAATTCATTACCGCTGCTGGATTGCTTGCTACCCACTGGTTCGACACCAAAAAGGTGCCTGAAGAAGAGATCAGTTCAGACAAGACCGACGTTTAAAATGAGAACGCCATTTTATAACTAGATACTTAGTATACAATATGCTCGATATTAGTAAGACAAATCAGGTCGTGCGCCGTGCAAATTGTGTCAAAATACGCAGCCGCTTTGAGGATTCTGTCAATCTTGTAATCGAACAGTACCATGGATACAGGAACATTTCAAAGCTTGGCATGCTGTACAAGACACGACCCAATTACTACCATCAACCGTAGCACGTACGTGGTATTACGACAATATAACGAGCGATGACCAAATGTCTCGGCATGAAGCCGTACCGGTAAGGGGCCGGGCCGTTGCCATTACGAGACTTTGGTGGCCACTACAGCGTACTATTGTCTCATACAAAAAGAAAAAGTCTTATGTCCTATTTTAGTTTCGTATATGTAGTGTAACTTCTGCGGCAGTTAGCTTCGTACTTCAATAATGCCCCTTATCTTAAGGTTTTAAACATGAAAGACGCAACTTACTAGCAGCAGAAGCTCCAAATCCCAACAACTTTTAAGCTTTTTAGATTTTTCAACCAGACCCTGTTTTGCTGTATTACATATTCCATAATGTTCTGGAACTTTAATTATATATGCCACAACTAATGAATTAATTCTCTGTCCCAACTGGCAATCGCTAATGAGAGAGTGGGACCCGCCCCACCATCATAACCATACCCTATTCTTTCCGACATCCGTGTTTGTCGGTATATTGGCGTGTCTCTACCGTGTTATTTTTTTTCCAATTATTTTTGTTGTGTAACTACAGTGTACAACCCTCCGTTTATGGAAAACAATTACAATGTGTCAACTTATCTTGACAATGAGCCACTTTCCACGGCAAATGTTCTTTCCAGGCCGGTCAGGTACCCGTCTTATTACTTGGGGTCAAAAATACAATGCCAGATGAGCACTTTTCCCTGTAACGTCGTCAAAGAATATGACACAGTTGTGACATTATGTGACATGATGTGACAGACGCATTGGATATAGTATAAAGGAAATAAGCCAACGAGCGTTAAACTCAAAAAATTAAGCCCCATAGCAAAAAGGCTTCTTAGTAAGGCGTCTTCTTCGTAATCTTATAATATTGTATTGGAGCAAGTTGAATGCAGGTAAAAGTCTCGTCAACGTACTCTTTAATATGCCAGACGCCTTTATTATTGGCTGCCCTTATTTAAACAATGGAATATAATAGGTTTGTTTTAACAACGTAAATAGTTCGTTACCCGATTTGGTATAGACACCATGCTTACGCTTCCATTCATGCAGCCGAAACGTGAAATTTTACTTCTAGAAACTCAGGCGAAAGCCCCAAGAACAAAGGAAAAAAAGAAATTCCACCTTGTGGTTCACTAGTGTCGTCAACTCTGGTCGTTAACTCATTTAATTGGACATGGTAAACATAACCATATTCTAGAAACTGGCATGTTTGCTTATTTTATAACAGATCTATTGTGGCGGACTCCTGGTCCCATTGTTTAAACCAATGCCATAGAAGATTCGACCGATCGAACACCAAATAATAAATAGAAAAAAAAAAACTCTGCTGGTGACCATTGTTAACTACACTAACATCAGATTTGCTAATTCTCTCCTGTTTCTTATATTAAACACATATAAATACAACAGAATTGACTTTAAAGTTGTCAGTCCAAAAAAATTTTGGAGAAAAAGAAATATTTCATTTACCCACACAATCCTTTTACAACTTCGTCCCCACTAAAGAAAAAAACAATATTGGTGAGGCTAACTATTTATAGTTCTCGCGGCGAGGTAATAATAATTCTCCATTAAATGTCATTTGAACTCACCTTCTTGGGCAGTAGTGGGGGACCCATTGAAGGCTCTAATTGCTGTATATTAGTGAAACCCAAGTCTGTCACTTACCAACAAATTGTGGAGTCTGAATCACACGCTGATTTATTATGTATCGATGCTGGAGCTGGTCTTGCAAAGTTATCCGATATAATATTCAATAGCGTTCATAAAGATTCTTTAAATCACCTGGGTTCAAGTCTCTTAGACCTTTACAATTCCAAAACCCCACTCCTGCATTATATTTCATCCAATGTCAAGTTAAGTAACCCGTTCCTGTGCTTAGACAGACAAAAATCTCCTTACGAGTTATCCGTCACTATTTTCAAGTATATTAAAAACTACCTTATTTCCCATCCCCATTTAGACCATATCTACTCGTTGGTTCTCAATTCCCCAAATTTCACAGAGGACAATAATAAGCAGGTGTTTGGTCATACGGATACCATATCTGCTTTGAATAGACATATTTTCAATGGGATCATATGGCCTAATATGCAAGAGTTCAATATCATTAAGTTTAACCTAGTAGATTTCAATGATCCTTTCACGGTTGACGACAACTATAGGGTGAAGATGTTCAAACTCAGTCATGGTAAGCTTACCAAGAATAAGCGTGATAACTCAATTGCCATAAATGAAAACTTCCGAGGCTCGTATCACGAAGCTGATTCAACTACTTACGTTTCCTCCGCATTTCTTATCAATTATATTCCTGATGACCAAAATATCCTCATATTTGGTGACTTTGAGAGTGACCTTATATCAAGCTTGAACTTGAACGCTTTGATCTGGGTAGAAGTGAGTTCTTTGATTGTGGCGGGCACTTTGAAGACAATAGTGTTGGAGTGCTCAAACACTGCATGTTTCGAACACAAATTGTATGGACATTTGAATCCTGAATATTTGATGAAAGAGCTATGTAACCTACGTGACTGTTGTGCAAGTAGGACCAATAAGGAGTACCCCTTACAAGGATTAAATGTCATCATAAATCACGTCAAGGAAAGTGATGGCACTTTTGATCCTAGAGCCGATATTCTTAAACATCTCAATGACTTGAATGAGAAGTACAACTTGAAAATCGATTTTTCAATTGCATTGTCCGGAGTTTCTGTTGTAGTATAAAACAGGACTGTTATACTGTCAATGGTGGTTTTCTTATTGTCTTTATTAGAACCATTATATGTATTTTTAGACTAAACAAATTTTTCAAACTATTTGATAAGTTTCAGTAACTAAATTGCTTCTCAAATCAAAATCTAATGATTCCTCTTCTGCACTCGATACAATGTCAAGTACTTGCACTTTTCCAAAACAATTGTCACTATCGGTAATCTTTTCAAAATCTATGTTGAAATGCAAGTCCATTGGGAATAATGAATCTTCGTCAACGACGTTATCAATAGTAAATTCAAAAGAGCCTTGTGGATCATCCACTGACACACTTGCAATATTGAACACTGCCCCCACTTCTTCGATAGAGAAATCGATCTTTTCGACGTCAACGTCGTCTTTTAATGTGATTTCGGCATCTTGGATTGGTAATATAATCTTAACGTCAGAGATTTCAGCATTGGTGACATTGTTGGAAATAAACTCTGAAGTCAATTCGTATTCCACAGTAACATCGATAGAAGCGTCATTGGTACTACACCAAATGGTGATCAAAATTGGTAAGTACTTAGTTTCATCATTCTTTCCAACACATCTCCATCTCAAAACACCTAAACTTTGATCATTGGATGGAAATGATTTGTTAGCATCTTTTAATCCGATTATCAGTTGTTGCTGGAATAAGTTACGGTCAACGTTAGGATGTGTTTTGTACTGTACTTCTTTATGATCACTAGCAGTTTTTAATATGATCTTACAATGACTCAATTCTTCGTTATTGATTCTTAATTGTAAGTCACCTTTAACTTCAGTAGACAAAATGGAACCGTCTCTCTGTAATTGAGCATTGAATTTCTCATTGAGGGTAACCAATATACCATTATTAGCAACTTTTGGAGCTGTTGGTTGTGGTGTTGACCCAATACTTGAAATACCACTGGTAGGACCTGCAGGTGCTGGTGTCGACACTGGAGTCAAGTTTCTGGCCCCATTGAACAATAAAGGTTGGTGGCTTTCAGATTTGTTGGTGGGTTTTTTACCTAATTGTAAACCACCTGCTCTAGCAGCAGCAGGTCTAGTGTTATATTGAGGTGTTTCAATAGGTTCATTTATAGTAGAAGATTGATAAGTAGGAGCCATACTGCCAGAACCGCTGTAACCGTTTGCAGAAGAATCTTGGAACCCATAAGGTTGACCGAATTGAGATTCCATGTTCTTTTTGGCCAACTCTTTCCTTTGGATCTCTTTGGCTCTTCTTTTCCTTTCTTCATTAGCTTCCATTTCTTTATTCTTTTCAATGATCTCTTGAATCTTTTCTTCATGTGAGTCCATTTCTAAGAAGTTTTGAACTTGGGATAAAGTCAAGTTTTCTTTATAACCATTATTGATAATTTCATCAAAAGAACTCAAGATTTCAAATGCATTGTCAAAAATCTCTCTTTCGTCAACGGTTCTTAAAAGGTTACTGATAGTACTTACAAATAAATGTAAAGTATCAATATCTTGTAAAATATTGGAGTGCTTATTAGTCAACAACACCATGTAAAACTCTTCTAATGGCTGATACACGTATCTGATACCACCATCTTCAACGGTGGTGTGTTGAGCGGAAGAATTTGAGATCAAGCTTGGGAAATTCGACAACAAACTGGTAATTTGATCTTTAGTAATATCTCTGAACTGTCTACTCAACAAAGCCTTCCCGCCTCTGGTACATATACTTGCAGCCAACACAACCATGACAATTCTTTTGTTTGTTCAATTGATTCTTATTAGGGTTTTTAGGCGTAGCTCGTTGTTTTTTTCAGTTTTCTTCCAATTCTCGATCAGGAGTGCTTTCGTGTCAATGCGGGTACTTTTTAAGGTAGGGACACGACCCATGGCTGCAATTTGATTACAATTGTACTTTATATCGATTGGCAAGGACACAACATCAGACACAAGCCCTAAGGGATGTAGTCACAGTGTTTATTTCTTGTTTTAAAAAGTTTTGAAAAGATTTTTCGAGAGTTTCATGTCTTTAGAGCCATTTCTGTGGCCGTTGATAGGCACAACTGAAATACTAAACTCATGGCTATAAGTTCCCCGAAACAGGGCTGGGGAGAAGGTATGTCACTTAGGCAACTGCATGGACCAAAAATCTAGCTCATTCGTAAGTTCTCTGTGTGTCATACTCATAAGTATACGATACGTCTTCTATACTCAATACTCATATATTAGCAAAATTTACAAAAAAGTTAGTGAAACGATGTTCACAATTCCGTAGGGAAGATGTATAAACTAATCACAGGAGCAATACCACACGTCAACACGAACTTCGGCAAATTCTTTGATAAAATATCACAAAAAATGTATTGGTGGAATTAAGGCACTCTTTGTACAGTTGGCTGTGAAAAAAATGAAAAATACAAAAAACACATAAAGGAAAGAACCACCAGATTCAGGAGCCTCTTACCAAAAGCACTCAACAATCATTTGCTTTTCTTCAGCTCTGGTGTACTGGAAAGAAAAAAAAAGAAAAGGTGTGACACGGACAGGACTTGAACCTGCAACCCTTCGATCTGGAGTCGAAAGCTCTGCCAGTTGAGCCACCGCATCATCCTTGCTTAAACTGTACCTCTGGGATCTATGACTCCAGAGACGAAGGTGAGAGCTACACAAGACCTTTTGCTTTCATGCTTCGTGGCAACTTGCTATCCATGAACGGACTATAACTTATAGTCGCTTAGTTCAAAACTTAGCTTCACTTTTTCGCTGGTTTGTGAGTCTCGGCACGGCCCAAAGAAATCGCAACGCCGATATTTTTCATTGGTGCCTCGGGTGTAAAATAAATTGGCTCAACAAAACTCACTACACCAGATTACAAATATGGTCAGTGCTTTGAAGGTTATATTGGCCATTGTGGCTATAACAAGTTACAAAAGTATTCCGTTTGCATATGTGTACAAGTTCTACTCCAACTACTTCAAATACATCTTGTTTCAAAGACGGAAGTACCGGAGGTTGGGTAGAAAGAACACCTTAGGTTACACGGTAGCAGAAAAAGGACCATTGGCATTATTTGAACCAGTAACTTATGATTCTTATGTGTCCCCAATGGATTATGACATGTTCTTGCACAAGTCAAACTCCACTTATTTTTCAGACATGGATTTTGCAAGACTTAAGTTACTTTGTGTGGTGTTACAGAAAGGTTTCTTATCTTACGTGGAAAACGAGTATAAGGACTTTAAAAAGACCCGGATCAGCAACCAGTTATTTGTGCCTGTGGCAAGAGTAGAATGTACTTTCAAGAAGGAGTTGAAGCTTTTTGAACGGTACCTGATTGTGTCAAGAATTGGGGCTTGGGACGACAAATGGTTATACGTGATTACCAAATTTGTGAAATCAAAAGATAAGAGAGTAGTGGCTATTGGTGTAACCAAGTACGTGTTCAAATTGGGCAGATTGACAGTTCCTCCTAAAACAATGTTTGAAAGATGTGAATTGTACACCAAAGAAGCGGAATTAGAAAACCAAAAGTGGTTAGAAGTGTTTAAGCATTATGAATCTACTGATGATCTTGAAGAATTATGTGAAAAATTTTGATCCCAATGATTTTTGAATGATTTTTCACGTCAGAACGGGGCAATCCATAGAATAAGCAGAGTTGCAAGCAGAGTTGCAAATCGAACTTAAACTTTAGACTTAAATATTTATCTTTTTTGACTATTATTTATATTATTATTAGAATTGTTATTATATATCGTACATTACATCTTTTAATCAATGATGTCTCTGCAAGTCAATCTCATGGAATAAGTCTTCTGGATTGACAGCGTCCATCATCTCTTTTTCACCGATTCTTTCCTTGGTTTCGGCTTCCTTCTTACCTCTGAATAGTATAAGGTATGGGATTATGTATAATAAGCTTAGGAATACTGTTGATCCCAAGGCACATGCTAAGGATATACCCACAATCTTACCAGCACTCAAACCAGTTGGCTCAACATCTTCAGATGCTAAGAATCTAAATTGATCTTCCACCAAAATAGTGTTGACAGTACCCAATTGGTTGTCACTAGTGGCTGTGTAAGCTAATGGAACCCATTTCGATCCGGTGTACATTGCAACATTAACAAGGCCGTAATCTTGTAATGAGAATCTTCCACTTACCATCAATGTTTTATCATTGTCGAAGTAAGATTCATTGTTGTCCTTGTTCGTGCCTTCCAAGACCAAAAGTTTGATGTCCGTTAACACGGTATCATCGTCATAGTCGATACCAGTGATATCTTTCCACTCTTCTCCATCAAAACCTTTGATGAAGTTGTTTCCCATAGCAACAAATCTTCCGTTTAACTTGTCACTATATCTTTCATCTGGCATGATAAGTTTTCTTACAACGTCACCAGAAGACAAACCCTTGGTATTCAACCCATTCTTCAACTGATTGATGCCTTCATGTCTGTCCTTCGCAACATTATAAGTGGTAAACTTGTTCGATAAAGCACCGGCTATAAGCACCTCAGCCTTAGTGTAGAACTTGGCGTCAGTAATTTCACCAGATGCCACAACGTTAGGAGATTCCCATCTGGTGTTCTTTATGTCGTAGATACATATGTTCTGACATTCCAAAGATCCTGCCATATCGAACTGACCTCCAATAAGGAGCTTATCGTTCTCATTGTACAAGTTAATGGAGTTCACCTTCAACGTATCGTCGGATGACAATTCAGCTGGTTGGAATTCAGTGAAATCGTTCGTCCTTAAGTCATAGATAAGAATACCACCAGACAATTCACTACCGTTAATTTCGACGGTACCGTTATATCCTATGACCAAGTACTTTTCGTCAGGATCAACATACAAGTTTTGAACTGTGAAGTTTTTAGTGGAACTGAATTTGTCTTGCAATGAGGTAAAGTTCTTTCCAGTGGTTGCAAACCCAACATCATTGATTTTGCTCTTCCCGCTGGTCTTGAATTTACCACCAAGAACACTGGTGGAACTATTGATAAAGTAAGCATTAGTAAATACCCCATTATCTATGTCAATATCAAACTGATCAAAGGTTCCGCTTCCAATGTCATCATTGCTGCTAATAAAAGCTTGATTGTAAAGATAATTGTCCATGATTGAGAATGACGAACCACTAATGATCTGTCTTCCATCTGGTAAGTTAAGGGCTTGACTAATCTTAAGCTTTCTGCTACTGTCCGATATCCATTGCTTACCAGTATTATTCCATGTCATAGTGGTCTCATCATTGGAGAACACAAAGAACTCAGTTCCTTGAATGGTAATATTAGTGAATCCCAGGAAGCTTTGATCAATGTAATCATTTCCAAAACTGTAAAAGTCTGACCCTTGATATAACACGAAATTGTTTGCGGAGCTAACGGATTTATTATCCTTGGAGAGATCGTAGATCTTAACAGACGAATCATCGTCGTTGTTCATACTGAACTTTCCAAGCAATAATCTGGCATTATAGTAGTTGGCAACTTTTGCAACCGAATTGTTGAAATTTGCACCAAACAATTCACCACCGTCTCTCTTGGAAAGACTTACATATTCAGTAGTATCGAAGTCTTCCATTTCAGCATCAAATAGTTCACGTTCTTCTGAATATTCGTAGTCATCATTCACCGTGAAGTAATCATCATACCTTTTCTGTATCTCCGAGATAGAAGAATTGGAGGTTGTATTATATGACTCCAACTTCAATCGAATAAGGTTATCATTCTTCAATGTCAAATTTTTGGAATCAGATTCAAAATTACCTAAGATAAGCAAAGATTCATCGTCCAAGTTGAATTGCGACACGGATGACAGGTTTGATAACTCAGCACTCAATAAGTTGATGGTAGAATTTCCAACAAATAAGTTATAAGGTGAAATTTCATCTTCGGTTTCGCCATACATGAGCTCTTCATCAAAGTAAGTGAAGTTGGCCAATGAATATTCGAAAAGACCTGACAATTTCAATTCAGCCAAATAGTATTCCGTTTCATTATGATCTTTGGTTCTATTGGTAGAATTCTTGTCAAAGTAGTGGTCCAAATCCACAATATCAGCTCGTATTCTATCAATGACCATCCAAGGCTCTTCAGTATTCTCGATGATGGGTCTATTATATGTCATTTCGATTCTGTTTTGGCCTTGACTCAAAGTAGAACCTTCCAAGTGTCCGTAAAACAAATAGTCATACTTATCATAGTCATTGTTTTGCCAGATATCTTTGGAAGCTAAAGCTGTGCCGTTCGTGTCGTACAAGGTGACAGTGACAATTGATCTTAAATCACAACTGTTGTCTTGAATACATCCTGGAGTGAGAACAATGATGGAATAGTCACCAGAATAGGTAACGTTAGGGTATAAAGTGACTTTACCGTCAGTTCCTGTAGAAACACTATAGTCGGTAGACAAACCAGGTCTCAAGGTGGTGATACTTTGGAAATTACCTTGATCCACGTCAAAAGAATTCAACTTATCAGGATCTTCACCACAGTTTGGCTCATTGAGGGTATTGTTACTGTAAACGTAGATTTCGTTAGTGTATAACTCGAATCCAGCAACGGCACCTTTATTACCGTTCCATGCAATAACAGTCAACCCCACTTGGTCAATACCGACATCATTCTCGAAAGCGAACTCTTGGAAATTTTTAGCGTAAGACAAACTCTTGGTGTGGGTTGAAGGATCGTAGTACATGGAAAAAGTTCCATCTTCTTCACCAATGAAAACATCTTCCACACCGTCCCAGTCTGCTATTTCATCAAGATTGTTCGATGTAGCTTCCTTAAGCTGCTTGAAAGCTGCTAATGGACACGAGGCATCACAATGCTTCAAATCATTCGTTTCCGGATCAATGTAAGTAAGATTCATGATCCCCTGGTTAGGATAAGAATAGATTCTGAACGTGTTGATAGAATCTTCACTGTCAGGGACATAAAGACGGACTTTTGTAGGCACAATACCTTTCATAGGAGCTGGTAAATCAACCAACCATTGACCACCAGAGTTATCTTGAGGGGCCCATAAAGCAGACTTTGATGGACATACCAACTCTGCAGGATTGGACCCGTCACCGTTGACATCACTAAAAGAACCGTGTATCAACGAGATCTTCTGTTCTGCCGTTATAAGTGAAGTATTTGTGTAGTTTCTGTGATCCTTGGTGATATTTAAGTAGGAGATGTTGTGAAGCAACAAATCGGGTATACCTAAGGTATTGAATTTACCACCAAAAACAATAGAGCCGACATCAGTACTATCATCTTTGGACTCGAGTTTGGTAATGGCTTCGATAGAAGCATTCTTCCCAAACCCTCTGAAGGGCAATTCCGAGATCTCTTTAGAAGTTTGGTTGTACACCACAACACCAGAAGAGTTACCGTAAGTGAACTCACCACCCATGTAAATCAACTCACCGTCTATAAAAGTGGTTTTGACATTACCGTCAAGGTGGGGGAGGTCTTTCTTGTCAACATCTCTCTTTGCATTAATGGCAGTATCAGGGATCAAGTTTGATATTTCCTTGCTGGTGATGTTATATATGATCGGAGGTTTACATGTCTTGTTGTTGAACAGCGTAAACCCTCCATTGATCAACACTGTAGTAGATCCCAACACTTGAACACTAGTAAGATCACCATCTACCACGGCGAAATTTTCCACGGTGTTATCTGTTGAGTTCCGCAAGAACAACTTGTTTGGTTCTGGATCTTCCTTCTGTGGAGTAAGGGATAATGACGAGGTAGCATTTGCTTTTGAATAAAATGAAATCGAATCATATGAACCCAATAATGTCAATCTTCCACCTATTTTTTTGAAATTTAACTCCGGGTGATTGATTGTCTGTGCAGCAGACACCACTCCTACGAGCAAGAGCAACAAAAAAGGTCGTAAAACGTTGACCAACATTGTTTTTGTGTGCTATTGAAACTATAGGTTTCTCGAAAACTGATAAAAAACCTGAGGATATCGATGGGTCTCGATAGATTTGAGTGGTTGTGAATTAATGGGAAAAAAAGGGGGAACTCTAAAACTAGAAGAAATTGTCTATGAATATGCTTTGATTGCTTTATGAAAAAGCGTTGTGTTCAAAAATGGATAGCGAATGGGTGAATGTCGATAGTTATAAAGGATAACCTGTAGTTGTTGTTTTTTATACTAGAAAATTTTTTTTCCTGTTCCCTTTAGACGAGACAAAGAAAACAAGAGGGAGCGACGAAAACAAAGTTTTCAGGCAAATTAAAAAAAAAAATAAAAAATAGGTCGAGCGTTGGGAATGGCCCGCCCGAGAGCCACCACGAGGCTACCAGAGATCCTGTGACAATGGAGAATGTGAAAAAGAATGATACGAGGGAATGCAGAGACGATGGAACTCGGTCAATGATGAAAGACCATTGATTATCTAAGCGGACGAGTTAGCAAAATCGTGGTGATAACAGCAGTTAGTCCGCCCATAAGTGTGAGTGTGGGCCTAACAGCTTCTGGTTGGGATTACACATGATGCTTGAAATAGTTGCTGGTTTAATTTTAGCCAGTTTATGCGGTTTTATTTTTACGGTTTGTATACCATCACCGAAAAGTTTCTCCTGAGAAATATTTACCTTTATTCTGCAAATGGAAATAATGTGAAATATTGATTTCTCAAAGGTTACCCGGAAACATAGAACAAAGGGTAGTGTCCGGCACACGAAAATGTAGGCAACGAGAATGGAAGTATAGTGCATGAAAAGGGGTTTGGTATGGGTGCAAAAAACGTAGCGTGTTAAAGCCGTAATGCCATAGGCGAACAAGTTGATGTGCCGTGTAATGGGAGAACGCATACTGTTTTAAACTAGTGTAGGATCCATTTGTAGCTATCGCCCCCACGTCCTGCGGTGGCAGCGAGTCCAAGTCGCCGCGTCACACCGTCTTCTCGCTATCTTGCGGCGGCTCAAGTGTGCGTCGGTCTACGCGAAACAAAATCGATTGTCATAAATCTGACATACGACTGATTCACTGTCGCCTGTTTCTACAGCACCCATTTTGGATTAAATGAAGGAAATAAAAGGCTCAGATCCTTATGTTTCAAGGCAATACCTCTTGCACCACATATATTCACCTTTGGTGTCGGTGGAGTCTTCCCCAAACTCAGATATCCTTCTCCAGTCCATATTAAATACGGACTCTTCCATTTTATCTATCTTGAAGTCATACGGGAACAATGTCAAATACCCAGCTCCCAACCAGTCTTTCAGAATCACAAATACCCAGCTACTCACAAAAACGTATCCCAGTTTCCCCGTGAGGTTTGATTTCCCGTTGCCTGAATTGTTATCTATAAAGGTTGCTAGCACCGTTAGTCATTCTACTAGCCAGAACAACAGATTGTCCAGGACCATTTCCACGTCGTCCACCGGGTCCAAAGCGTCTTCGAAGAGCGTACCGGCACCATCGTCGTCGCTCCAGCAGCTATTCAGCATATCTTCATTGGAACTGTTACTCAAAAGTAGTCCTTTCGATTCCAATGTGGACTTATACTTGGAGTTCTTCAACAAAGTCATCACCTCCAACGCCATCGTTCCTTTTGACACGTTCAACCATCCCATATCCCAGGTGTTCATCATAGACTACAATAGCGACTCAATAGAGTATTTGAGGAACAAGATTGCAGATTTCAGGAACTGCGTGTTTCCCAAATTCTTCCAGTTGAACGATCTTCTTTTCCATGCATTCATACTATACGACGAGAACAAAACAACTTTACAGGAAATATCCGAGTTTGAGAACTTAGTAAAGACCAATTTGTCCATTTTCTGTACGTTTATACCGATCATATCCAAGACTCCATCGTCTGAGACCATTAAGATAGACCGCAGCGAAAACTCCACCATTGACGAAGATCTTCAGCAGCTAGGGTTCAAGTCAGACGTGCATAGCTTTGCGGTTCCCAAGGATGTGGACCAGGCTTTGAGGGTGGGTGTGAATCGGTTTATAACAAGCCACTTGATTCCTCATATGGAACTGAAGGTGAGAATGTGGGACGATCAGATTTTAGCACCCAAAAAGTCTATCACCAATCGGTTCTTTTCGGTGTCAAAGAAATTCTTCAATAATAACAACAACGCAAACGAAAGTTCCAGTGCCAATACGAGCTCTTTCAACTACCAAGAGAACTATTATCACAAATCCTCACCAGAACAGGCGATCAGAAAACTAGCCGACTGGTCGTTGATCTTGAAAGACTTCAAGTACAGTTATTCTATCTATGATTTCATCAAAAAAGACTACAATAATGACAAAGCGTGGATATATGTGGCATCCACCCAGGAAATGTGTATAATATCACTTTTGCTTGTCCAAACACAGGTGATAAACCACCAAACGACTCCCCCCGATAAGAACACCCTAAGAAAGATTCGCCATGACATTATAGAGCCTTATTTGGATAATTTGTCTTACACTTACAAGTCAAGATTGAACTTGAAAACGTACTACTTACGGACTTTACTTGTGGTAGTGGAATTATTGGCGTGTATGTGTTCTACCTTCAACATGTACTGGTGGTGGTTAGACCTTGTGGAGAAATATTTGATCAAAGCAGCTCAAGAGTTCGACACACATTTGATATCTTCAAATCATAAACTGCAGGTAATAAAGGCTATCATCTATGAGAGGCTAGGATATGTGTTTGGGAAATGTTCGCTCGAAAGTTTAGTACCGGTAGAAAGGTCCCTGCATACTGCAACGGTCGGTGAAAAAGGGGACACTGAAGAGGAAACAGAAGGTATGTTTGTCAATGTCAAAAAGCTTCAGCCACCAACCGAGTTCAATTACGGATTAAGTAGGCTCAGAAAGTCTTCCATCTGGTACTTAATTTCCGTAAAAGAGTGGCTTGACATGGAGAAACACGGCCATGCAAAAGTTCTCTTGAATAATATGGCCAATGTTTTTGACTTAGAACTGAGCGATAAGTGGTATGACAGACAAGACTTGATTTTAGGTAGAATCAAAAAGATATTGAAGGAGCTGGAGAAGAAAGGTGTGGTGCCAGTAAAGAAAGTACAAGCAGATCCAGAAGAGCCAACAGAGCCAACAGAGTCGGACACCGTGGTGCAACAAGAGTCGGCTGTGGAACCAGCTAGTGAAAAGGATGCTTTTGAGACAAAAGGAGCAGAGACGACACCGATAGAAGACGTCGAACACGAAGACACGAAATCTGCTGCTGCAATAGAAGAGCCTGCCACCGAGACAGAAGAGCCTGCTAATGCAACAGCTACATAGATAGCTTCACTAATATTGTATATAATATAGAGCCTAATAAAGTTGCCGTAACCTGGCTTCGCGGTAACACCTCGCAGCTTATTGGCGACTGTCTCGCGGTAAGTCGTTGCAGTGTATCTTCAAATTTTCGCACTTTCAACCTCACAATTTTAGGCTACATAAAGTTCATCTCATCTCCAATGTCTTTTAGAAAGAGAAGTGAAATATTAAATAACCCAAACAGGCCCGTGGTCCCTGGTAGAGGTACGCGTGTGGGAGCAACTGAAACACCTGGCGTGCCCGGAAGAGCGCCTCCCATTCCAGCTAGAGGCGGCTTAGGACGGCCCGTTCCAGGTCTCAGGACACCGGCCAGGCCAGTGGGGAGACCAGCACCAGCTGCAACAGAACCAGTAGAGGCACCAGAGCTTACTAATCCGGGAATACGGCCTTCCATATTAACTTCCCAACCTACCATATCCACTGGGACTGCAGATCTTGATAAAATTCTAGGTCATCAGGGACTTCCTTTAGGAAATTCATTGCTCGTTGAAGAATCTGGATCTACTGACTTTGGTTCCATAATACTAAGATGCTTTGCTTCTCAAGGGTTCATGCACAACAGGATTGAAAACTCCAAAGAGAAAAATAACTGTCATGTGGTCGTGGTGGGGTTGTCAGTGGAATGGCTCAAGGAGTTGCCAGGCTTATACAAGGGTTCTTCTAAAGACAAGAAGAAGGCATTAATCAACTCCAATGAGTCAAAAATCAATGTTTCCAACCTTGCCCAGGCATCTCAGGAAAGAGACTTGAAGATCGCATGGAGATATGGGCTCAATAAGAAAGTGGCAGAGGAAAACTTGTCAGAGGTAAATGAAAATTATAACTATCAATTTGATATCACTGAGAGGATAAAACCACTACCTTCAGCACAAGAAGTATCGTTTATACCATTGGCCAATGACTATAAAAAGTTGATTTTGAACATATCCAATGTCATCCAACAGCAGCTCAAGACCAACCCATCCAAGACGGTCAGAATCATTATGCCCAATCTTTTAATCCCCTCGATATATCCTCCTTCATTCTCACAGTCGACCGTCATTATTCCTTTTATCCATGCGTTGAGAGCATTATTGAAACTGTATCAGAACAATGTGGCTTTGATATTCTCATTGCCTTTGGATTTGTATCCCAGGTCAACAACTATGACCACAGTAGTGGAAAATTTGGCTGATTCTGTCATTCACTTGCAGCCATTTAACCAAGCCATGACCCAATTGATAGAAAAAGCATACAAGAACGAACCAAGTAAGGTGCAACACGGATTGGTGCATATTTTGAAATTGCCAGTGTTGAGTGAAAGAGGATCAATGACTATCCACCAGGGAGAGTTTGCATTTAAGAATGGAAGAAAGAAGTTTGAAATCGAAGAATGGGGAATCCCAGTGGAGGACGATTCCAACGACAAGGAAGAAACCCACAATTTAAACCCTGCACATCAACATCAGCACCATCCCAACCATCAGGAAAAGCAAACCAAACACTCCATAGACTTCTAGCAACGTTTAGCCTAATTTCTGGTCAATTGCTTCTAATTTTGCCAATATCTTGTCCTGCTTCAGCTCGATCTTCTCTACTCTGCTCAATAACTCCTGTACCTGAGCTTCCAACGCTCCTTCGTCCATCTTTCTCAATTTCAATTTGGGGCTAGGTATGCTAGTGTTTTCAAAATACTGAACATCATCATTGAATTTGACGTTTTTGGCATCCTGTGCGTCTTCTTCTTGTCTTGTTTCTGCTTTCCGCTTCAAGTTTCTGTATCTCTGTTCGATTTCCTGGATCTGTTGTCTACGAACAGGAGAACCACTGCGCCGTATGGGGGACAAAGATTCTGCACTACTGGGTCTAAAAACCCGTTCTGGGCTCAAAGACCGTGACCTCACAGTCTTGGCTTGTTCTGGTGATGCATTACTAAGCGTGTTTGTATCTCTCGGCTTGAGATGGGTGTGGGGTCCGAACTTTAAGTTACTATTAGTTGACATTTGTTGTTTTAAAAGTTGAGATCAAAATTCAAAACATCGCGAGCACATACAGAAAAGATGGCCCTTATTGAAGAGGTGCAAATTATCCCAAATGGGAAACGGTTAATGCTGCAGAGTTTTTGGACGATACTGAAAGGACGTGGGGCTAGCACAATTCCGAAACTGGTGGTCTATTTTGAACATTATATGCCGTTTGTGTCATATACTTATATAAGCGGCTCGCGTCTTTGTTCAATTAAACCCGTTTAGGAAATATAAGTGGACACAGAATTTAACGCGTCGCCTCTTTTTTTATATAATTTCCAGAACACCTTTTTTTTTCTTCCTTTGTAACTAAATTCCTTCAAGACATGTCATCGCCAATTCACAACCCAGACTCGTCTTCTGGTCAAGGAAACCAATCTACGAACCAAGGGGACTCTGTATCGCAAACACAGTCTCAAAACCCAGTTCCATCGTCGCCTTTATTCTTCCATTCTTCCTCATCCCAACCACAATCTGATAATGTTAACAGAGACCGGGGAATTTTGAGCAGCCAGAGCCAAAGCCAAAGAAGACACGGGAACGAAGTGTCGTCTCCATTACACTACTCGTCATCTTCTGCCCATCATGCTTCTGATCACACTTCCGATATCAACAGAGGTGGTAATGCTCGTGTTAGATCTGATCAATTAACCAGTGAAGTTGATAGAATTGTCAGAAGACACAACAGAAGTGATCTTCAGGATGCCGTATCGTCTCCCATGCGTAGAAGGACATTTGTGGAAACCGGTTCTCAACCAGCTAATCCTTCTTCTAGTCAGCCTAGAAACCCGTTGTCTGATTCTGAGGGAATAAGCGATGAGCCTGCAAGAGTCATTTGGGGGACAAATGTGTCTATCCAAGACTGCTCTAACTCCTTCAGAGATTTCTTGATGTCGTTCAAGTACAAGTACAGGAAAATGCAAGATAACGGTGCTATTGTTTACGAAGATAATGAGTTGTACTACGTTCAAAAGTTGAACAATATGAGAGAGATGGGATTGACTAATTTGAACTTAGATGCCCAAAATTTGATAGCTTACCCATCCACCAGAAAGTTGTACTACCAGTTATTGAACTATCCACAAGAAGTGATCCCAATTATGGATCAAACTATTAAGGATTGTATGGTGTCTTTGGTTATGGACAACAACGGAGTTGACGCCAATGCTAACACCGTGGATGAGATTGAAACCAATGTCTACACTGTTCGTCCTTTCAATATCAATCAGGTTGAAAGAGGTATGAGAGAATTGAACCCGAACGATATCGATAAGTTGGTTAGTGTCAAAGGTCTTATTTTAAGAAGCACTGCCATTATTCCAGATATGAAGGTGGCTTTCTTCAAATGTAATGCTTGTGACCACACCATTGCGGTTGAAATCGACAGAGGTGTTATTTCAGAGCCTTCAAAGTGCCCTAGACAAGTTTGTGGACAATCGAACTCCATGTCTATCATCCACAACAGATCTTCGTTTGCTGACAAGCAAGTTATCAAATTGCAAGAGACCCCAGATTTGGTGCCAGATGGACAAACACCACACTCAGTTAATTTGTGTGTTTATGACGACTTGGTCGACGCTTGCAGAGCTGGTGACAGAGTTGAAGTGTGTGGTATCTTCAGAAGTTTACCAGTGAGATCTAATCCTAGAATGAGAGCAGTCAAGAGTTTGTACAAGACTTATTTGGACGTTGTTCATATTAAGAAGATCGACAAGAAAAGATTGGGAGCTGATACTTCCACTTTGCAACAAGAAGCCAGCGAGAGGGAACAAGAGGTGGAACAAGTCCGTAAGCTTTCGGAAGAAGAGATTGAGAAAATCAAAGATGTGAGTCAAAGAGACGACTTGTACGAGGTTTTGGCCAGATCCTTAGCTCCTTCCATCTACGAAATGGACGATGTCAAGAAAGGTGTATTGTTGCAGTTATTTGGAGGGACAAACAAGACTTTCAAGAAAGGTGGAAGATACAGAGGAGATGTCAATATCTTATTGTGTGGAGACCCCTCTACTTCCAAATCCCAATTGTTACAGTACGTCCACAGAATCTCACCTAGAGGGGTGTACACTTCTGGTAAGGGTTCTTCTGCTGTGGGTTTGACTGCCTATATCACCAGAGATGTCGATACCAAGCAATTGGTGTTGGAAAGTGGTGCTTTAGTGTTATCAGACGGTGGTATTTGTTGTATTGATGAGTTCGATAAGATGTCGGATGCTACAAGATCGGTGTTGCACGAAGTTATGGAACAACAAACTATTTCTGTTGCCAAAGCAGGTATTATTACCACTTTAAATGCCAGAACATCTATCTTGGCTTCTGCCAACCCTATCAACTCCAGATACGATCCTAACTTGCCTGTCACCTCCAACATCGATCTACCACCACCTTTACTTTCCAGATTCGATTTGGTGTACTTGATTTTGGACAAGGTTGATGAAAAACTCGACAGAAAGTTGGCAAGACATTTAACCAATATGTATTTGGAAGATTTGCCCGACAAGGTGACCGACAACTACGTTTTGCCAGTGGAATTCTTGACCCTGTACATCCAATACGCCAAAGAAAATGTTCATCCTGTTATTACACCAGAAAGTAAGAACGAATTGGTCAAGGCTTACGTGGACATGAGAAAAATGGGTGACGACAGTAGAGCTTCTGAGAGAAGAGTCACTGCTACCACCAGACAGTTGGAGTCAATGATCAGATTGGCCGAAGCACACGCCAAGATGAGATTGTCGCCACATGTGGAGTTAATCGACGTCAAAGAAGCTGTCAGATTAATCAAATCTGCTATTAAAGATTATGCCACAGATCCAATCACCGGTAGAATTGACATGGATATGGTCCAAACAGGAACCACCACTACCCAAAGAAGAATGCAAGAAGACTTAAGTAATGAGATCTTATCGTTATTGACAGAAAACAACAATGTGCTTAGATTCAACGAATTGTCGGTCAAGATCAATGAAAGCTCATCTGTTAGAGTAGAAAATACCGATCTTACAGAGGCCATCAAAAGGTTGCAGCAAGAGGGTAAAGTTCTTGAAACTGGTGATAACCACAGGAAAACAATTAGAAAAATGGGTATATAAGGTTCTGTGTAGTATGTGTTCTTGATTTTTTATTATGTGTAATATATTATTGTGTTTTGTGTTAAACGTACTATCAAGTTTAAAGATACTTTGAAGTTTGCACTTTTTCGTCAGCCACAGCTTCGTCCTTTGCCGGTACTTGATAAACATCTTTGGCTTGCTCTACCGCTTTTTGAGGCTCTTCTACCATAGTCAAGAACTCCTTGATGCTTTCATCGATGTCCACCTCTGCGTGGGTTAGTAGTCTCATTTCTTTCTGAACGTCCACAACTTCACCTGCCTGCAACTTAGCTATTATGTCTCGAAGCGTCTCCACTTTCAACTGGTGTGCTTCTCTCATCTTTTCAGTCTGTTTTCTTCTGGCTATGAGTTCTGTAACCGTACTTCCGAACACCACAGTCAATATGAACGTTTTGAAGGTAGGTGTACCAAGTAGCTCTTTGAATGTGGCCCGACGCTTTACTGTTGGGATGGTAGACATCTGGCGACTGGCACAAAGCCTATAAGTAGCCCCGAGTGAGGATCGAACCGCGGATCTAACGGCATATGCTGTATTATTAAACATGTTTGCAGAGGGGAGGATATAATTGTGAGATTGTTATAAAGCGCACATTTTTTGTTAAAAAAGACTTATCAACACTTCAAATCAACTAATTAAACACAGCCATGAAAGTACCTAAAGTAACAAGTATTTTCTTGGTGGCGTTAACATCGCTATCTGTGTTGAATTTTGCATTGAAGTATTATACGTACTTTGTGATAATGGTGTCTTCCAAAAAGAAAACTGCACACGACGTCAATAATATCACAGAAGAAACAGGTGAGACACCCCATCCACACGAATTGTACGTGCCATTGTTGTCATTTATACCGACAAAATCGCCCGTGATACTGCGTCCGTGGGTAATCCTTACGTGCGGGTTCATAGAGGAGAATATTATCGGATTTGTGTTGAGTTTCATGACCATTTTCTACCTCGGCCGCTACTTGGAGAATATATGGGGTTTCAAGGAATACACAAAGTTTATCTTGTGCAATCTTTTAATAGGGAATTTGATGGTTTATGTGTTCTTTGTGGTATATATGGCATGTGGATTTGAATTGAGTGATGTGCCTCCTGTGGTGGTGACGCCCATGGCAGTGATAATGGGGCTCTTTATTGCTATCAAACAACGGATCCCATCTCACTACTTCATTTTCTTTAAAGGGAATGTAAGGATAAAAGTCAAATACTTACCGTTCCTTTTGCTTGCATCAACCTTCATCTTACAACTTTTGAGTGAAGAGTTCCGAATATCCTTCGACTTATCGTTGAACGGGTTCATAATCAGCTGGTTGTACTTGCGGTACGTCAGAGAAGGCACCAATGAGTCACAATCATACTTACTTCCGTTCTCCCTTAGCCGCAAAAGATCTCAGAAGAAGAGATTGAAGAAGTCTGATAGAGAGTCTACAACCAACAGTTTACATTTAGAGCCAGTGACGATTAAGGGTGACAGATCAGAACAATTTGCATTACATACATTCTTCCCTGCACCTATCTCAGTGATCATACGACCCATTGCAAACTACTGTTTCCGCCTATTGGTAAAGCTCGATATCGTTGACCCCAAAAACTACGCTCCCGTGGCAGAAGGTGACACCGAAGAACCAGAAGATTTATATGATGAAGTAGCACATTTACGCTCCAACCTATTTGATTTGTCGTCATTGAATGGTGCTCAGGATGTATCTACGATTCCTATTCCGAAAGCAAGCTCTAAAGCCAAGCAGTTATGGGAATGGATAGCTGGGTCTAAGGTGGTGAAAAATGTGGGTATAAAGACAACCATGGATAAGAGACGGAAACAAGCATTGAAAGAGTTCGAGTAGACCAACTCTTTGTCAGATATAGCATAAATAGAAGTATCAACGGGTCCATATCTACAAAAGTTACATAAAAATTCTCTTTCGTTGTACTTGCCTTTAATCTGTATTAATATGCTGATAAGCGAGTCATACCTATTTTTGATTTTCCTCACAACATAAAATTAATTTTACATAAATAAAACTATGGGTGCTTTAGTCTCATTACCTATAGCTGCATCCACCACGGTGATATCATCAATATCGTCGTGCGTGGGAGCTGCAGCGTGCTCGGCGTTTTGTTCATCTATCGGCGGCACTTTCCAGTCGTCTATCATGACTAGAATCGCATATGCGTTCCTTTTACTATTCAATTCGCTTTTGTCCTGGATAGCATTATCGCCATTTTTGGTGCACAAGTTGGAAAAGGCAACCTTCGGGTTCATCAACAGCAAGTGTGGGGCTGATGGTGGTCAGTGTATTAGTTTTGTGTCAGTGCACAGAATCAATTTGGCGTTGGGGGTGCTTCATTTGATGTTGGCAGGGTTATTGGTGAATGTCAAATCCACCACAAATCCTAGGGCTGCAATACAGAATGGATGGTGGAAGATGAAGATGTTGTTGTACGTGACGTTCATAGTCGTCAATTTCTTGTTGATCCCTGATAGTTTCTTTGTGTTTTACGGGAATCACATTGCCATTATCTTTTCTACCATATTCATCGGTATTGGGTTGGTGTTACTAGTGGACTTTGCTCATGCTTGGGCTGAGACCTGCTTAGAGAAGATCGAACTTGAAGAGTTTACGGGTGAAGGTGAATATAATGCTCTGTTCTGGAAGAACTTGCTTATTGGCGGTACGTTGGTGATGTACATTGCCAGTATTGTGGTCACAGTGTTGATGTATGTTTTCTTTGCAGGTGAAGGTTGTGGCATGAACAAGACTGCCATCACTATGAATATGATCTTTGCTGTGATAATATCGGGGATGTCCATCAACCAAAACATTCAGGAGTCCAACCCACATGCAGGTTTAGCTCAGTCGTCCATGGTGGTGTTCTACTGTACTTATTTGGTGATGAGTGCAGTGGCATCCGAGCCAGATGATAAGTTCTGTAATCCATTAGTGAGGTCCAAAGGTACACGTACCGCTAGTATTGTGTTGGGAGCCATGTTTACTTTTGTAGCAATGGCTTACACGACCACCAGAGCTGCTGCCAATTCTGCTTTTTTCGATGAAGACAGCACCGAATTGAATGCTACAACCGATGGGTTCATTAGTTCACAGCCTACCGGAAGAAATGAAATGCGGTACCAGGCTATCAAGCAAGCAGTGGAAGAAGGTTCATTGCCAGAAAGTGCCTTGAACCAATTGAGCTTATATGACGAGGAAGAAGGCAACAACGACGAAGAGAAAACAAGCGTTAAATACAACTATGCATTGTTCCACATAATTTTCTTCTTAGCCACGCAGTATGTGGCCACTTTGCTTACCATCAATGTCAAACAAGATGAAGTAGGTGATTTCGTGCCGGTGGGTAGAACTTACTTCATGTCTTGGGTTAAGATAATAAGTTCCTGGGTATGTTTTGTTCTTTACGGATGGAGTTTGGTTGCACCTGTGCTTTGGCCAGACAGATTTGGTGTTTCATTATAAATACAGAGTATATATAGTGGTAAGGTTGAGGTGTTAATAAGTTTAAATACATAATGATGGAAAGTACTCTTGCAGCACGTCTCTAACACAGATTTCCTCAATAGGAAGTTCTACACGCGAACTTTTTCATTGGTTCATTAACGAAGTTTTTTTTTGCGAACAAGCGATTGAAATTTTTCTTCACTTTTCAGTAGTAGTTCAATATCCATAAACATGTCTGCTATTATTACTAAAGCCACCGGGTTACTCAACAACGCCGTTGCTAAATCCACCCAATTAGCCAACAAGACGGTATACTGGGCCAAAGTTACCGGAGAAGTCGGAAAAATCGTCTACCAAAAAGAAGGTTTAGCTCCTCCATCTAGCGCCCAATTCCAACAAGTGTACAAAAATGCATTCAAATTCCTCCAAACTCCAACTTTACAAAAGGAATTTTTGACCAAGGCCCTTAACTTTTCTCCATCCAAGTCTACTGTTGCCAAAGCCGGTATTTACGGTGTTCAATTATTAGCATTTTTCTCCTTAGGTGAAATAATTGGTAGAAGATCAATCTTTGGTTACCCAAGCACAGGTGCTCACCACCATTAAACTGGAAAAGAACTTTGGAAAAGAAAAAACTAGAATTAATACACAACCAAGTTCATCGGATCAACAGGTTTTGAAATGAGTTTGGTTCGGTGAATTTCAGGAATATTACGTATAGTTATGTATTTACATATATATTCATCAGAAGATTAGGAAAGTACCCACAAATCCGAAACCAAAATCTGCTAAAACTCACGATGGCTTAAGAAGTTTCCTCTCTTTGCAGCTCTTTGGTCTTTCCCTCGGCTTTCCTCCGCTTGGAGGCTTCAATCATCTCATGTTTCTGTTTCCTCTTTTTACTTACCACTTTAGGAACAGTAGAAATCTCCTTTCTACTGATTTGGTTCTTCTTCAACGACTTCTTGTCTCTCTTTGAAAGCTTACCTACATTTTCCATCCAGCTGGCATATCCATTTTCACATCCACTTTGCTTCATCACATTCACAATAGGTTGTACCAACTTATCGTCTTCTTTAGTGAAAAATGTAATGGCTTTACCAGCCTTCCCACCTCTACCAGTTCTACCAATTCTATGAACGTACGCCTGTGCACTTTGTGGTACATCGTAGTTTATGACCAAGTTAACCCCTTTGAAATCAACCCCTCTAGCCAACACGTCGGTGGTAATTAACACCCATATGTCACCATTTTTGAACCTCTTTATAACCTCATCTCTCTGCTTTGGGGTTCTTTCTGCGTGTATCACATCCACATTAAGTTTGTCATATAATAATTCGTGAAATAATGCTTTAGCTCTTATGATGGACTGCAAGAAGATGATTACTGGTGGCTTGAACTCACTCTGCTGGATTAGCTGTCTGATAGCCAACAATTTCCCTTCTTCGTTCCCTGTGAATACCAATTTCTGATCAATGGTATTACTAGCAGCTTCTTTATGGCCTATAATGACTCTTAAGGGAGTTATCATAATTGCTTGACAGATCTCTTCAACACCAGAAGGTATGGTAGCAGAAAATACTGTTTTTTGAACATTTTTGGTGTTTAAACTTGCTAAGATAGCATCTGTTTGCTGCAAAAAACCTTGCTCGAACAACTTATCAGCTTCATCAATGATCAAGTTTTGTACCTTTGACAAGCTAAGTGCTTCTTTCTTTACAAGGTCAATCAACCTAAGTGGAGTGGCCACCAAGATATCGTATTTATCTGCAGAAATTTGTTTTTCAATCAACTTGTTGGCTAAGTGCTTTGTCAATATGCTAGTTTTCAAATTCAACCCTTTACTTAAGATATCAAGATTTTGGTAAATTTGACTCATCAATTCATTAGTTGGCGCTATAATCAAACACTTTATCCCTGAATCAGAAGGTTTGGTGCTTCTGGAGCTTGATCCATATTTCTGCAAGATAGGAATCAAATATGCTAATGTCTTACCAGACCCCGTTGGTGCACAAGCAATCAAATCATTGTTTCCCAAAATGATCGGAATAGACTCGCATTGAATAGGCGTTGGCTCAATAAACTCAGACTTGATAAGGTTATCCAAAAGTCTTTGGTTTATTTGGAATCTGGCTATCAAATCTTCAAACGACCCTATGGGTAAGGGAATATCATGGCCAGTCACTTTTGACTTGTTGACCCTTCTAAACTTGGCTGCATCTTCTTCAGTGGCTATTTTCAACGGTGGTTCTTCAAGCTCTTCTTCACCATTCTTTTCTTCAATGTCAGCGGTCTTTGGGGGTATGTGTTTCTTTGTCTTAAAGAAATCAGTTTCACGATCTATCTGAGTCTTCAAGGCCTCTTCTTTTTTCAATTCCAGGTCCCTTTGCACAGCGTTGGGCATAGAAAAGTCCGTGCTGAACTTTTTACTCTTCTTGATGCTAGCACCTCTGCTCAAAACTCGAAAAATATCCATGGCTCACTGTATTGTATTAAACTAAGTACGAGATGAGATGAGATTTATTATTGAGAAACTTGAGGTAGCTCTGATTTTTTTTCTAGTGTACATTTTTTTGTACTCTGTGCAGTCCAAAAGTGTCTGCAAAGGTCGCACTAGCGTTGAAAATTTTTTCACTCTGTATATCAAACGGTTTATTGAAAGAGGGTATCATAGGGCATTAAAGAAACAGTGTTGATACCATGAATACCTCGTTAACACGGTTGGCCACATCGGCTTCAAATAGTTTACCCAAGACTGTGTTCACCAGAAACTTATACCTACATAAAGGACCTAGAATAGCAGGTTTAAAGAGAGATCCTGTGGATGTATTCACTAGCAGAGACGGACATCGTTACGAAAACAGTGAAAGTAATATCAAACATATAAAGGAGTTCCTTACCGACGAGTTCAAAATAAGCAACGAATTGGCTTTACAAGTAATAACCCACAAATCATTTGCTAACGGTATTAAACCATACAATGAAAAATTGAGTGCCATGGGGAGCAAGATCTTAAACTTACACTTTGCCAAATTAGTGATAGAAAAACCATCAGTGACCGACCAGGTGAATGAATTGGCTGTAAATGGCAAAAACTTGGATATCCTAGGCCAACCTATTTCCAAAGAACTTTCAGGTCGGTTATCTTTAGGGATATTTGCCAAAATTAATAAGTTGAACTCAATAATGTTCTGGAATAGTTATAACCAAGGATTAAATTTTGAGAATAGTGGAGAGTTGAAAGTCAGCGCACAGATGGTGTATGCCCTCGTTGGTGCTGTCAACTTCACCTACGGCAAAGAAGTCTGTGAAAAGTTCATACAAGAGAAGATCTTCCCAGCGGTCGAAGATATAACGAAAGACATCATCAAGACTGACATGGAGTCAACGAAACAGGTGTAACGAAGATAATAAACAAGAGGGGGCGACGAAACATGAAGAAGGAATATAGCATGTATGCATAGATGCCTACAGTATCATGTACATAGTAGTTAGATAATATAATTCTAAAATCGAAGAGATCACGTGACAGATAGATAGACAGACAGACAGAGAGACAACAGCTCAACTAAATTGAGTTTGTAGGTGTTCCTAATGTTGTCTAGTTTGCGAAAGAACGGCTGACTATAATTTACCCTAGTACGCTGTGGCATTCCTCCACGAAAGTTCGTGTCCTGTCACGACTTAAAAAAAGTGCCTGAAGGGGCGATCATATAACCTAAATCTTAGTACCGTGAGATTTAAAACGCAAAAATTGCAGCCATTATAAAACCGATTTGAGACTTTAGCATTGAACAACTTAACCTAATCTTTTGTACGTCCAGGGCCGATCTCCCACTAAACCTTAGCTTCCGTTGACCAAGGACCCTTATGCTGTTGATTTTCGGAACATTCAGCTTCTTGTTCGAATATGTAGTTTAGTTTTCCATTATAACCCTCCTCACTTATTGTTAGTTATTCTTTTGTTTATTTCAAATGCCAAAATCCCAATTGTTATTCTTTTTGTTTGCATGGAACTCGTTGCACATCATGCATGAGTTCCTAATGTTTGATTGTTCGGGGGCTTCCCTTTCAATGCAATACGAAACTTCTTGGGTGTATTATGTCGTGTATTAACCGCGTCGCGGATGTTTTCATTTCATTTTGTTTAATGAAATGCGTACGTAGTTCTCCAAATCAATTCCAAAAGAAAAATTTTTAGATCTGTTTTTGTGGTTGTTATTTTTTATAAATCGTTACTGTTTGCTGTGGAACAGAAAAAACACAAACAACAACGCAAAGTCGAACACATTTTACAGACCCAGTGTTAACTACGATTGAATTGGGGAATTCTTTTACGCCAGCATAAGAAGCAACAAATCCAACTCCTACATTTTCCTTTACGCATATAGAGGTTACAAGTTATGAGCGAGAAGTCCCTGGCCCACCGCTACAAGGTGTTGAAACAGTTTTTGGACATATCTGATGATCGAAATACCAAACCAAAGCCGTCCTCAAGAAAATTACAGAAGTTACTCAAGTTATCTGATGGTCAATTCAAAGAATTAAGTACTGATGTTTATGATGAATTGAGAAGGAGAATTGATGAATCAAGAGGTGAACCTGACTATTTATTACCTAAATCCTCATTCCACCCTATGAGGAATCAAGCGAGACAGAAATTGAGTTCTTTACCGCAGAATAGGTTCAAAGATTTGGTGGGGGATATAGCATATGAGATTGAGAGAAGGCAATTACACCTAGAACCCGAGGTCGAGAAAGAACCGGAACCAGAGCCCGAACCAAAACAGGAACCTGTGTCAGAACCATCTGTCAGTGCACCTTCATCGGAAATCAAAAGAGACCCAGGTTATCCCCGGGATGACATTGACTTGAATGATATTGCCCATGATAAGTCTGTTATCAGTGACCACGATGAATCCAACTTATCTAAGGGTTCATCGGAAATGTTGAACCAAAGTATCGGAATTTCGAGCAAAACTGTTGTTCCAACTAAAGCTACCCTCACGTGGTCCAGTGACGAAGAGGAAAAGGGTGATGAAAATGATGATGATTACGATGATGATGCTAATGATAACAATAATGGTATTGATAGACTGCTCGACGATGGAACTCTCAAACAGAATGGTAAGTCACTTGATCATCTCAACGGGTCCTTAGACCACCAAGCTACTATCGACGACCTTACAAAGAAGTTGGAAGATCAAACTGCAGAATATGAGCAATTAAAACTCTCGTTAAGTAAAACTCAACAGCAGCTCGATGATACTTTGGATCAAAATTACAAGTTGTCCCAGCAGAAAGAGGAATGGGATGCTGCAAAAGCAGACTATGAATCCAAGATCCAACAGTTGCAAAATAACACAGAGTATACTGACTTGATGAAGGAATTTGAACAAGTTAAGTCAACTAATGCTGCTTTGAGGCTTGAAAACCAGTCTCTTAAAAATTCAGCAAATGCATCTACCAGAGATCATAGCAGATCTAACAGTCTCGGAAACAACTTATCTAGAGAACTTAGTGTCAGCGGTGGTGCTGTTCATAGCCCAACTGAAGCTAAGTCTAAGGCTACTGGTTTGAATTCTCAGATGAATCTTATCTTAGAGAAATTAACCAGCTTGGATGCTCCTCCTGCCAGCGAGAAGAAACCATCGTTTGTACAGTTAAGAAATGATGTTGTCAAGTGGCAAGAGAAATACGAAGAGTTGAAAGCTGGAAAATATATCAAAGAGTTCAATACCAATCTATTAAGCCAGAACCAATTAAAAGGATTTGTTACATCTAATGGTTTAATTCCAATTGACTTAGTGGGTCAATTACATTCCATTAGTGAGACCTTTTTGGTTTACTTGGATGGTAAAGATTTCAACAGCGACGTCTTGTTTGACAAAGTTTCCAAATTATCTATCGTGGCGAACAAGATTGCGAATCACGCTGATGGTAACCACTTGAACTCCAATCACTTGGCCGTACAACTCAGAGACTGTGCCAGTCATATGTTGACTGTTACAAGATACTACACGATCTACTCAACCATCTTACCTAAGGTGGTCGTGGAGAGGGCTTTAAATGATGTTGCCTTTGCAACCTGTGAATTGGTGGGCAAGTGCAAAATATCAGACAAGGAATCTATCGACACAGCTGCCTTAGAATCTGTTGCAGCCGAGCAAACTGGATTGAAACCACCGGTTTCAAACGTTAGAAGTAACAACAGTTCTGCTTATGACTTGGCCCCGGAAAGCAACGAGGATGGCACAGACGTGGCGGTGAGGCCGTTGAGGATTGCCAATAAGCTCAAAAATTCCGGTTCCAACTCCAACTCTGCATCTGTAGACAGTTTCTACTCATCAAAGGATTTGCCAGTCGGTAGGAAGTTCAGTGCTATCACTTCCAAATTCGAGACCCTGTCGGACTCATTGAACAACACTATCACTGAGTCTAACCGTACAACGCCAACAAAGGCTGCTAACAGGTCAAATATTATGGATAAGGTAAAACAATTTGAAAGCCCACCACCAGAATTGAAATCAAACGGCAGCAGCTTCTTGTTGGATAGGTCTTCATTAGAAATCAAAAAGTCACCAAACTTGAACCGGTCCGTTCCTGCTGGTGCTCATACCAGTATGGGATCCATTGGCTCTACCAGCTCAGATGTTGAAAAACCATCTGAGTATGAATTAGCTGAAGCTGAGGCTAATACCGATGCAGCCATTGAAAAGTCACAAGCTCAAGAATCTGAGGTTTCGAGGCAAGCTGAGGTTCCTGTGAACGTCGACGCTGACAAGAAGGGTGAATCTGATAAAGGAATCAAGAAGGGTACTATTGTCGGAAGTGCAGCTGCCGGCGTTGCAGCAATAGGTGCCGCTGCCACCCGCAGTAACTCGAGAGGTAAAGGATTGTTCCAAAGTATCCGTGAAAGATTTACAGAGCAGCCACAATCCGAGGACTCTACTAGGTCTGAACTCAAACAAGAACAAGAACCTGTACAAAAGCAAGAGTTGAAGCAGGAACTCGAACAAGAACCTGCTAGAAAGCAAGAGTTTAAACAAGAACTCGAACAAGAACAGAAAGCAGTGACCGAAGAGCCAGAAGGATCGGATGGTGCAAGATATACCACTACCAGCACTGATGACACACTTCCATCTACGGCCGAGACTACTCCTTCAAAAGAAAGTAGTAGTGATGTCGATGTGTCGCCTAGCAAATCATTCCAGTCGGTGAGAGACAGACTAACTGATAGAGTTCCCTCTGTTTCTGCTTCCGAATCCACTGTAAGAAACGACGACTATGAACATCCTTATGAAAACCAAAGTCAGCCACAAGCATCGTCGACAACCGACAATTCCCCCGTGTCGAAGCGGATACCTGAAGAAAACTCAGAAGCTTTGGACACCCTCAATGGAACATCCAAGAAAACTGTGATGATATCAGATGCCAAGCCGGAGGAGATCCACTCCAAGGCTGCTCAAGAAGAGGAATATGATGATGAAGATGCCTCTTCGGTAGAAGATGCCAAGACTGCAAAGGCTAGAGAAAGACAAGAGTACAGAAAGTCAATGGCTGCAGCAACTTTCAATGTCGACTTGTTCGATATTGATGATCCTGACAACACGTTGACACAAGTGTTACTTTATTTGGAACATCAAACTGTCGAAGTGATCAACACCATTCAAATCTTATTAACGGCCATTAAAAAGCCAAATGCTACCAGGGGAGACTTGAGAGAGAAGTCGAAGGCTATTACTGAAGTCATTAAGCAAATGACTGAAGCCACCAATACCTCCATGAACCAAACAAGAAACGCACAATTGAAGGAACATGGAAGCTGGGTGGTTAAGAGTTTGGAAGACTGTCATCATAGAATGAGTGTTTTATGCAAACCTTCTAATGACAAGAAAGATCTGGAGTTTGCTGACAGATCATTCAAACAAAGATTGGCAGGTATTTCTTTTGATATTGCCAAATGTACCAAGGAATTGGTCAAAACTGTGGAAGAAGCTAGTTTGAAGGAAGATATTGCCAACCTCGATGCCAGATTGAGCCTTGGGGATGATTTGACCTAATGCTTAAAAGTTGTGAATTAGAAGACTTCAAAGAGTCTAACATATAAACCCGTGTGTTTCTTTCGTGTATTATTTACATATTTGTTGAAATAAAAAGAAAATAGTAACATGCAGAGACACTGCAGCGCCAGCAGATTGAAACTTACAGTGTCACGTATACCCATAGCCGTGTCATAAATTCGTAAAAACATTATTCACCTTATGAACTTTTTCATAAACAGTTTGTGGTATTCTGTATCTAAAGAATTGGTTGTGAATTGATCAGCACTCTTTGTTGCAGGTCCTTTCTTTTTGAATGCAGACTGTCTCCAGCTTTTCTTTTGAGTCGAGAGTAGTGGGTTGGCGTCGAGTTTCTTCTCTTCCTCTACCTGTTTTTCCTTCTTTATCTTCTCTAGTTCCGCTAATAATGCGGCAGTGTCTTCCTCATCGCTATCAGATTCTAAATCCTCTGAACCTGATGAACTTCCCAGATCATCTTTTCCACTAGGCTCCGGACTTCTTTCAGCCAGTGACAGAGCAACTTTGTCTTTTGTGGGCTTCTGCCCCTCTTCTGGCTTGGCGTTCTCCAAGTCTCCTTTATTTAGCATAGCATTGAATGTCTTAACCTCATCTTGGTCAATATCATACTGCGGCACATCTGTCCTATACTTCAAAGAAGAATGCTGCTTGATGGATCGTGCGTGCACTATGGTGTCAGATATGGGCCGTTTCTTCCCTCTTTTACTCTCTAGAGTGGGTCTATGATTACTGGTCATCGATAACTAATAAATTGTATTCAGAAAATCTAGATGAGGCTGTAGACAAATTGCGAATAAATCTCACATCAGTTCACTAAGAAGTATATTATGTTTGTGTTTCCAGCTTTCAACAATAGCTACAAAAAGCGGAAACGGACCTTCATATGCTGCCAGGAGTGCCGAGAACGACGTATCAAATGTGTTCTTCAAGAATCGTACGAAACAAAAGGGTGTAAAAGTTGTTCTGATCAGGGTACTTCATGCGATTTGATACAAGGCAACGTTCCACAAGTGACTGATAACGGATCCACTTTCACAACCCAGGATTCAGAGCCTACTGTGGATGCGGATCGATATTCCACACCACTCAGCAACGTCCGAGTCACACCCAGCATCTCAGATGCAAATAATGGACAACATAACGGAATTTATGCAGGGACCTCAAAACCGCTTAATAATTACACTAGCACTGAAGCAGCAGAGATTACCCCCACTTCTCAGGATACACGAGTACCATATCCTACAACAATAGAGGTGGTTGGAGGGCACGTAAATGCAGTCAACGATGGCAGAACCTCATCACAGCTCACATCACTGTCCCAAGTGTCGCCCAGCTCAGGTTCTGGCAGCCTGCATGCACTGGAAAGATCTACAGAACGATTTGTAAAATCGAAGGCCGACTTCCACGTTCTGTCTGCATTTGATACACGGTTAATGCCACCAACAATTCCAGGAAAGTTGAACGCTGGTGACCCCACCATCAAAATACACATTCTTAGCTTCTTAGAGTCTGTGGGAGTGTTTCACTTGAGCAATCCACCGCTCACCCACGACGATGTTAGAGCCATGCTAAGAGTTTATTTTGCAAAATTCAACTGTGTGTTCCCCTTGGTCCACGAACCCACCTTCTGGCAGGAATTTGATAACGGCAAGTCTCACACGGTGTTGGTGTATTGTCTTTTGATGTTCATAGCCAAGGACAAATTGTGTGAACCTGTGTTGAAGAAATACTTCCACGGAGATTATGAACACGAAGTGACAGAGTTTGTGGATGACTTGGAATGCAAGATCAGAGGGTCTTTATGACTTCTACCTGGCACTGGAAGTGGGATAAAGATGATGATGATGTTCTTTCTTTCTTTGAAAGATACGTGCTGTCGTGCATCTCATTCTTTTACGGCATCTTCAATGTCAGATTTCTCTCAATGTGTTGCATTTGCGTTATCATTGAACTTGAATGTTGACGATACTAAGTTTGATGACGAAGCCTTGGAATACCGTAGAAATGTGATTTGGGTCTTGTACGTTTTCAAGTTCATGAATATTTTGGTGAACGGCACATTTGCTACATTAAAAGTCAACGAGTTGAGGTTTGATAATATAGATGTTGGACTACCCACCAATCCACACCTTCTTAAGTTGGTCCGGGCGGTACGAACTTTAGACTTATTCATCGCCAATAGACCCACCTCCAAAGACCGCATTATTTTGGAAACTGATGAGATGGCTCTATGCGCTCAAGATCGTCCCAGAAAGGTATACGACATAACAGAGAACATTCAGATTGACGATTTAGAGCAGCAGGCGGACAAGTACCAATATGCGTTGCTGTACTCCTTGACCAGGTGTATTACGAACTTGTTTTTGATCACACACGAATTGAGCCTCGGCAAAACTCATTTTGCCAATATGGCTGCAAAGAACATTTTATTTTACCTTGCACCCATTAATTCAAGCTGGGCCGTACAACTCCCTATTGTCAACAAGTCGTTGACAACCAGTCTTGAAAGTTTCATGAGGAGCCCTTCAAAGTTTTACAACTATGAGAACTACATAAGGTTATTAAAGCCGTATCAACGGAAGTGGAGAGTAATAGATGAACTGCATGAACGGTACATTAGGTTTTTACAAGAACAAGGAATCAATAGATCAGATGACAGTGCCTAGTGCTTTTTTTGGATTTTGAGTCACTTGTGACTTTATGTTGTGTAAATATTATGTCTTGTAGTATACATTTAACTTTAATTGTCAACTATTTCGTCCTCCCAATCGTCATCATTATCGTCAATCCTCACCGGCATTAACTCTGACATCACAGGACCACCAAATTCTGCCAAGAGGTCGTTTATAGATCCTGCTATTTCAGGATCGTTGTTATCAGATGTTTGAAGAACCTTGAAGGCATTGGTTAAGATAGATTTCACATCTTGCACGGTATCTGAATCCACAATCGAGTTAGGCAATTCTCTATAGTCTTCCACAGATTCTGACGCTTTCCCTTGCTTTGCTTTGAAAAGGAGGGATATGGTTTCGTAATAGTACACTTCAAGGATTTGATCGTTAATGTCTTGAATAACATGAGCCATTTCAATTGCCAAATCATAAAGTTCCAATTCGATAGCAAATTTACAAAGTGTCATTAATGGCTGGATCATCTCAATGAATTCGAAATTGAGTTCATCGTCGGTTAATTCTGATTCTAAACTTTGTTTCTTGTTTTTGAATAATTCCCATGATTTTTTCAATGCCTCTCTAGCTTCATCATTCAACTGCTGACTTATTCTAATGGAAGAAAGTAAAGAGTATGATTCAGGGTTCTTTTCATCTAACTTGAGGGCATATTCAATCAATTCGTTACACTTAGACTCTGCTTCAGGCTCCATACACAAATCTGTCATCCATATCTCTATCTCTGCAAATATTCCTTCCAAGAGCTTTTTAATGGTCTTAGCGTCTTTATCGGCGACTTGATTTAACTGGTTCAACCCTACTTCCAAGTATTGAATCCCTTCTTGCCCTCCAATTATTTGCCCCAAGTAGAGAAACTTCTCCACCCCCTTCTGCCCCTGGGGATCTAATTCACACGTTTTGATAAATATATTATAAGCTTCTTCGACTGCATTATTCTCTAACAAAACTTCTCCATATAATTGTAAAAATTCTATGTCATTTTGGTTTTCCAACAACTTAGCCGTCATTATTTCCAACGCCTCTTCCGGCTGTGACTTGCTCAAGAAGTGTTTGGCTTCTTCTATTACCGTCATGATGAAGTTAATGTATTTTTCAGGTTTTTTTTGGCTCATCGCGATCGATATACAAAAACCTATAAACGTATCTCAAAAGCCATAACTGGTAACTCCAGCAATGAGTGAGTCAATGGACGCCATAACACTCACAGAAGATGAGAGGGAGAGTCTCTTGAGTGAAGTTAAGATCTTGCAATTGGTGTATCACAGAAATAAAAACCAGCACAGACTTGCGGTTTGGTGGAAATACTTTCATATGTTGATAAGGCACTTAAAACACTTCTTCGTTCAGGAAGATTTCACTATTATCGAGGAACTCCTTCGTAAAAAGATCATGAATAAATGTTTCAGAGAGTTCTATGGGATTATCGAGTTGGGGCAATTTATGTCGTTGGGGTTTGTGTTGGTATCCAGTTTGAGCCGAATATATTCGATTCTTGAGAGGTTCATGAAAGAAGACCAGAAAATAGAGCAAACAGTGGTAACAAAGGTCACTGAGACTCAGGTAATCGTGAATGGAGAAGAGATCGGGGAAGAAATTGGCGAAGAGATTGGCGAAGAGATTGGCGAAGAGATTGGAGAAGAGATTGGAGAAGAGATAAGCAAAGATATAGGCAAAGAAATTGTCCATGCGATACCAGAACTCAATCAAGGCAGTATAGAGAAGAAAGAAACGACCGTAACTATTAATACGGAGTTCCAAGCAAACACATCCTCTGACAGTAAGCAAAAGAAGAAGAAATCGACTGACAAAATCAAGAAAAAGAAGAAGAAGAAGAAAAGTGAAATCGACCTTATTTTCGGATAGTTACCTTACCTTTTAGATTTCACGAACTTCATGCAGATACGACCATAGATGATAATAAATGACCATACAGAGATGATAGTAGAGACATATACAAGTTTCATAATCTCTCATATTAAACGTAAATAAAAAACAAACTTAATATTGCACATATTGGGGCTGGAGGTTGGAGGAATCCAAGTGAATTTCATCGACACCCAAACCTGTGCTCATAGAACTAAACCCTTCTGGATGTGAATATCCTTCATAGAATCCCTGTGGCTGGGAGTGTGGATGGTGTGGTTGCGGCTGTTGTGGTTGTTGCTGTTGCATTGGCTGCTGGCTCTGTCTCTGTTGTTGGTACATCATAAGGTTCATTTGTAATTGGTTTTGCATTGCTTGGTATTGTTGTTGCAAGAAGGCAGTTCTGTTCGCCACTTGCCCTTCTTGGGTAGGGTTGCTGAACTGGGTCAATTGGTCGACATCTAAGCAGAACTCGTCATCATAGTCTAATATTTTGTAGTAAAATGTCTCTCCGTCATATAAGTCGGAGTAATATGGCTGCTGTGGTTGATGTTGTGGTTGGTGTTGGTTATCCACTGAAGGGTGTAATTGCTGTGGTTGTGACTCATACGAACTTGGGGCACTCATTTGTGACGACATAGACCCAGTGTGTTGCATCTGTGGCGGTATCTGTTGTGGCATCATATTAGATGGAATGGCTTGTGGATGAGACTGTGGGATGGCCAAAGGCTGTTGTGGGTGGGCTGGCTGCTGGATTTCCTGATGTGGTGACGATGTTATTCCCTGTTGAGATAAGGGTCTTGGTCCATGTGTTTCCGACAATGGACTTTGACTTGAATCACTGTTAGAATAAGGAGAACTAGAATCATCTTTGTGACTGTAGTCCTGGTCCAAATCCAAATCTAGGTCAAGATCTAAACTCTGATGCTGACCATTATGCCTTGAAACTTCATTCACCAACTTCGTGTAGTCGATTGGTTCATCATTATTGATGTTATAACCTTTCTTTTTCAATTCTTTCTTCAACCGGTTCTTGATTCTTGACTTACCCTTGAAACCAGGAGGTAAAAACTTACATTCACCACCCTCTATGTGGATTTCACACCAAATTTCAGAATTGGGGAAGAATTCTCCACACATAGAACAAGATCCACTAGATTTGGATCTATCTTTAGTTTTTGTCCCTTTAGGATACTTGAAGTGTCTAGACTTCAAATGCGTCTTGTAAGTATCCCTTCTGGAGAATCCCCCAGTAGGATGACATTTATGGGTGATGTTGTTTTCGTCAATGTAAACCGAAAATTTGTGGAATGGGCAGCTATAAGCCTTTTTGATCGAATGTTTCTTCAAGTGCCTAGTAAGGTATCCTCTTAACTTGAATGTAGCTTCACAATGTGGACACTGATGGCATTTGCTATCACCAGCACTTCCTACAGACAATGGAGGGGAAGGAGTATTTAAAGATTTTGGTGTATGACCAGCAGCGATTTCATGACTGGAGTCCATATCTCCGTTCACTGCACCTTTATTTTGATATCCTAATGGGTATTGGTTGTTCAAGTTATTTGAAAGAACAGACTCGTCGTTAGAACTGGAGTTGGAGATGGTTGGGCAGATGTCGTCGGATCCTTCAAAGTCTTGTTTGAATTTTGAGCCGGCATTAAACGAATATAAGGAGTCGTCATCCTCGGCAAAAGTCCAGTCGATTTCCCCTTGATTATTTTGGAAAGGCAACAATTTGGTAGAATCTCCTGTTGCACAAGGTCTGATGGATGAATTATTAGTTAAGACATTGTTGTTAGTAATGGTGGAGGGGAACAAATTGTTCTTGTTAACAGGAGACCCGCTAGCGCTAGAACTGGCGGAAGTATTCGATTCTATATCATTGGAAGGTTCGTTAATGGCGTTAGTTTTGGTGATTTCAGAAATTTTGTGGTCATTGGAGTCGGCATTAAATGGTAATTTCTTTGGGGTAGCTGGAAAGTTTTGGTCATGAGAAATTTTATGGATCGGGTATATCAAGTATGACAAGATAGCCATAAATATCCTCACCAATGGATGGTTCAAGACGTAAAGCAAGAACTTGTTCATATTGCACTGGGAATGTAAGGTACTATAGGAATTTGCAGGAATGTTGTAATGAAGTCGAAATATAACCCCCTTGATTATACAATATCTATGTTCTTCTTTTTTGAAATACAATATTAATAATAAGAAAACACTTGAAGTCGGATGAAATAACTCTGTGCTTGAAATAGGTGTCGATAAATATGGTTGAACAACGTTATAAAGGACAGTTGGAATAAAAAAATTTCAAATAATTGGACACCTAGGCAAAATTGATAAACAAATACAATTTAAAATTATCTGGTGAGTTTATAACTGGGAAAAAATTTTCTCACACTTGGATTGTAACAATTGGAATTAATGTCGTGATGGTATTTTGTAAAGTGTCGCGAAAGGCATTAAATGTCGGGGTATATATGCAGAACGCACGATAGGCCAACCACCTCTTTGCGCCGACTACCGGTTGTCGGGTACCTCAGAGTGGGGAAAAAAAGTTCTACTTTACCATCAAGAGACATCGGGCGGTCCAAAAAAGCCATTGACACTTTTCAAACTAGTCATCCGAGCCCTATTAGGGCCCTCTTTTTACCTCAATCGCCTCTATCCGAATGCTACTATAGGGTTTTATTCCATGAGTGGAGATTGGCGGTCGTGCACCAACTCCTCAATTTCCTGCATCTACGCTTTCGTTTGGTGGTCGTGTACGGGCTTATTATTGTTATAGGGTTATACTTACCAATACAAAGAGAGGGTGGTGAATTGGGTGATTCTTACATGATAACGTCACTGACTACAGTAGTCAGCTTCGGTTACCATTGCTGGTGTTTGAGATACCTTTTTATCCGAGAAAAAGGTACCATTCGTGCCAAAAGGGCACTGAAAAGAACCTAAAAACACGTCTCTAATTTCCATGTGTTTTGTTCTTGATCGCTGTTTTGTTTCATAATATATCTGTCTTCGTCTAATAGCAATTGTTTATTTACTTATTAGGTGTCACAATGATCTGTACATTCCAAAACAGTATGAAAATAAAAAGAGCAGTTTTTCAAGTGGCTCAGTGTACTTCTATTGTGTGTGTAAAAATCACTTTCCCAACTTAGGTATATTAATAATTGTTCTTATTTGCTATTAGAAAAGAGTTTTTTCTTAGTTGAGAACCTAAACCTCTTATCTATTTCGCACTAAAAATCGCCTTGTTGCAACATTCTTTTTTCAATAATTGCCGTGGGATACTGCACATAGACGTCCCTAATTGAGGTTTTAGTTTTTACTAAGTTGGCAACATTTCCACCTCTTGGTCCCACTTCTTTGTGTGTAGATTTTATGTACATATTTGGTACCTGAGTCCGATAGACTTTTTTAACCTGTATCAGCGCTAATATCCAAAAAAATCCAACAGAGTTAGCTTGCGGGATCAAGAATGTCGGAACCCTTAAAAGTAGAATAATAGCCAAGGGAATTTTCATTCAAACTTTGTGGTCCAAAAGGGAATATTAATTACTGAGATTGAAGAAAGCACTCTGTAGAAACTTTTTGTTTCCTAGGAGGTTCCGATGGCTTCATCTTTCACGTGTGTGTGAACTGGTTGCAAAATTCATTCTCAATCCGTTTATTTCTCTATGGTACATAATTTACAAATTCTTTTATTATTGTTCGTTCGGTAGAAGTTTCATTGGTGGTCACTTCTATTCCCAACGTCTCTTTCACTCTGCAGTGAAATATCCTCTAAGGTTAGGATCATCGGTGACAAATTCTGATAAGTGAGGATTATTGAATAAATCTCCGTCCAAGTACTCCAACAATCTGTTGTTGTCAACGTTGAGTAAGTCTTCAGGAAATCCAAACAACTCACTTTGCACGCCATCACTAACAGATGTTGTCGGCGTACTCATCGTAGTATATAAGGGGGATTTGAACTTGTCGGAGGCAAAAGGCCGTTGTCCTTCTCTTGTGGCAGGCCCTGTGAACTCCAAACCTTCCTTGCCATTATTTTTGGAAGAGTCACCTTCTTGTTCTTCTAACACAGAAGATAAACCTCGTTCTTTCATCTCCTTTGTAGCATCGCTTAAGAATCCTGTTTTAAAAATAGCTTTGGTATACAAAGCAGGCGATGAAATCGTTACAACTTGAGGCAAAATGTCTTCCTTCAGAATCAATGAATTGATTCGGAGCCTGTCCATGTTCTTGTTAGGTAGTTTCGCTGGTGTAGGAGCCCCTTCGTCTATATCCTCGAGTGGGCGCATCTCCTTAATTTTAGATAAGTGGACTTGGTAGTCGCTCAAAGTATGACTCTTCTTACCGTACCCTGTGACCAAATACTTCATGTTATCAATGATTTCCCGGACAAACCACCACGTGCTAAAATACTCGTTGAAGCCAGCATATAAACCATCGAACATCTGATGAAATGCTTCAATCCTTTCATAATTCAAGTCCTTTCGGGTGTGAAGCTTGTTCAACTTGTACAAGTAAAGAATCTTGATCTTATACTTCAACATAATAGAAAGACACAAAGACATGATACTAGGTACAATGGGGATATGCAAAATGACCTCCAGATGTGCTGCCCTGTCAATTGCCGTTAAGACATTAGCAGCACAGTTGCTATGAACATGGCTGAATTCAAACAGTTTACCAGTAGCCTTGAGCATCATGTTATTCATGATAATTATGCTGAGGTTGTTTACAAGATACTTCAAAGTTGATATCCTTTGCAGAAGTTTAGAACCCTCTTTCATTTCTCTTGGTCCCTCGTCTATCTCATGTTGAAGTTTTGAAGTGAATTCTTTGACCTTTATAAACTGGTGATCACTTTTAGGTTGGTAAATCATGAAAACAATCTCTTCTAACGTCTTAGCAGCGTGGATCAACTTATTGAACAATGGGTCATCAGTTTCCGTGACGTTGAAATCCTCTTGTTTTATCATAAAAGCTTTTGTATTCACAATCCCATTGAATCTGTCAAAAATGTACAAGGACCACCAGTACTTTAAGTAATATTTCAGCCGATTAGCAAATCCTTGTGCTTTTAATTTCTGGTGAACAAAATCCATATGTATCAATAATGAAATTGCAAGCCCAATAGCACTGTGAAGGTCTTGACTACTTTGCTCGTTTCCGTATCTTGCTGGACCAAAGTTCATACTTAGCATACAGTACACTATACTCCTTGATAACTTATCTTCGTCTCCCAATTCAGGAAGCACTAACAATACTTGTCTAATCTTCCTCTCCAAGTTGTAGGCCACATCTTCTAATTTTTGTACAAAATTATCCTGTCCAAGTATCTCATAAAGTATAGGACGTGCTGTGCCGTATCGAATTGTGGTCAACATCATTGCATAAACAACCACGGTGCTCACATCCCTATTCTCGTAATGAACCCAGAACAAATCCTCATCGACTATGTTAAAAACTTCGTTAACTTCTTTGAAAAAAACCCTAAGCATCCTGACTTCTTGTGAATGAGTGATATTGAATGTTGGGTCCTTGAGTGTAAAGGCATGTATCGACTTCAAGTAGTTGTAGGTATCCTTACTTCTCAATACATGCTTATCGGACACAGATTCTTCGGCATCTGGTGCAACGTCGTCTGAGTCTTGTTTGGAGATTCCCGCCGTTACGGAAACCTTAGTCGACACATTGAACCCATACTCCTCTTTGAGTAACTTAGCATTCACCATAGTGTCTTTATTGTCATCTTGTGGTGTTGCTTCACCACCTGTGGAATATTTAGCATCAGAGTCGAACTTTTGAACGTCTCTGTCGTACTGCTGTTGTGCCGGGTAAACTGTACGATCATGTTGCATTATGCCGTTGCTGTGAGCTGGCGTATGCAAAGGCCGTGTGCCTGATTTGGGGGACTGCTCTTCTTGTGTCTGCAGACTATACTCATAATCATTAGAAGGGGTCCCAATGCCTCCCAGAGTCCCCTTGCTTACTGAAGTGGTATCAGAAACAGTGGCTGCGTACCTACTATTGGGTGCTTGTGTGTTAGGGTATCTTATTGCAGGACCAGAAGGACCAGCAGGGCTCACGTAACCAATGTTCGTTGGTGTCAGCAGTGCGGTCACACCAAACTCACTATTATAGACATGTGGAGGAGGTGGTGGTGGTGGCGGTGGGGGAGGGGGGTGAAGCTGTTGTTGAAATGCAGGCATCTGTGCCATAGGTGAAGAAACATATGGCACAGTTCCCACACCCGGTTGAATGGCCGTTAGTGGGACCATATGCATAGGCTGTGGTATGGGCATCAAAGGTACACCCATAGGGGTGTGTTGGGGCCCTACTTGGCCTTGTAGTGCCAGCACTTGTGGTTGTAAGGGAGTTTGTGCATATTGGAGTGGTTGTCTCGCATAAGCATCAGAAGGTGTGTGAGTGGAAAAAGAGGGCTGTTGTCCCACCAGTGGGCTTTTCAGCTGGTACTGCATATGTTTGACAGGCTGCAGCTCGTGTTCCAAAGAATATGGTCTGGTATCTGTTTTCTGGCGTTTTGCATCAGACATGTCATGCGTTTGATCATTAATTGTGGCATCAGAAGTATACAGTGTCTTGCTTGTGCCAGTTTCGGACGGCACAAGGGCAGACAGCTGGTTAGCGGTATTGTCGCCTGCATTCAGCAGGGGTTTTCTTATCAAGTCGCAGTGTAAGTCAGCTTCTCGACAGTTTTCACACCCAGTTGTATCGTAGTCACTGCTTTTGATTACACATCGAACTCTCCTGGACCGGCATTTTCTACAACATTTATAGGTTCGTTTCCGCTTATTGTAGTTCTCGTTGAAAGCTGGGAACACAAACATGTTGTGAGAAGCCTAAAAATAATTCGGAATGCTTGATTAAGACTAAATTAATTGTTTTAATTATAATGCCGCTGAAATTGAATCGCTAGGTTTTTTTTAGGTCTTTTTTAAACTATTTTTGTCTTTTTTTCCATTGTGCTAAATATCGGACTATGTCAACTTTATCGCGAACTAGGTCGTCGAAAATTTTTTTCAGCGAACTAACCCGGCTTAGATAATCATTTGTGCATACAACTTACAAAAATAATCACCAATAAAACTATTTCAAAGAATGGTTGATTTAAGCACTTTTAAACATGACTCTATCATCAAGATGAACGGAGAATACTGGTTCCATGAGCTCAGTTCAGACTGTTTCCCAGGACAATCCTTTTCGTTGAAAGTAGAAGAAGTGTTGCACCATGCTAAATCTGAATTCCAAGATATCTTGATCTTCAAGTCCTCGAGTTTCGGCAATGTGTTAGTATTAAACGGAATAGTGCAGTGTACTGAGAAAGATGAGTTTGTATACCAGGAGCTTATTACCCATGTTCCTATCATGTCGCATCCTAATCCTAAGAAGGTTTTAGTTATCGGAGGAGGAGACTGTGGGGTTGTGAGAGAAGTAGCGAAACATATTGAGTTAGGGACGGTAGAATCCGTAACAATGGTGGAAATTGACGATATGGTGATCAACTTGAGTAAAAAATACTTGCCTAACATGGCCCAAGCACAGCTTTTCGAAAATGATAAGATCAAGTTTGTCATAGACGATGGGTTCAAATTTTTAAAAGAGAACACAGGAAAATTCGATGTCATCATAACTGACTCTTCTGACCCCGAGGGACCTGCAGAAGAGTTCTTCCAAACCAGTTACTTCAAGTTATTACAAAACTCCTTAAATGAAAATGGGATAGTCATCATGCAAAGTAGTGAAAATATCTGGCTTAATATTGACTACTTGAAACTGCTTATTTCCAAGGCCAAGAATGTTTTTGGTAATGTCAATTATTGCCAATGTTACATGCCATCATACACCTCGGGTCAGTTAGGATTGTTGATTGCAACAGACGACAAATCCAAGAACTTGTCGGTGCCTTTGCGTACAGTCGATGACGAATCAAAGTACTTCAAGTACTACTCCAGCAAGATGCACGAAGCATCAACCGTGTTACCCACTTGGGCCAAGGACTACTTGGACGTTTAAGTTAGAGAGAGCACGTCGTGATTTCTTGCTTTTGGACCCTGTGTCTGTATCCATACCCTTTGACTTCATTTCTTAGACCTGTATAAAGTTTATTCTTCAAGGTATCTTCACATCAGACGGCTGCAAAAAGCCAAGGCATTCCACCTCATTGAGACTTTTCTCGCTTGCAGTAATGATACTCTCTTCTCCCCTCCTTTTCCTTTTGGCTGCAACAACGTCGCTTTAGGGCAATCTCTTTTTCACAGCTTCATAAGTTGAAACATTATGGAAAGTCAAAAGGGTCAGGTTTAAGACCAAAAACACCAGTGGCTGCCCCCAACAATGTTCGTTTGGCAGATGACCACAGGGCAAGTCACCAACATAACACATTAACCCCACAACCCAAGAACATGTTTAGCCGGGACACGACTCTTTTCATTTTGAGTAAATTAGCGTTTTAGGTATTAAGTTGGGTGTGGTAGAAAGAACAGCAAATAGGATACCTGCTACCACGTCCACTGCAAAGAGAACAACATAAACGGAACCAGCACACGCGAGAGCAAAGCTAAGCCATACAAGCGCATTTCAGTATTGAAGGCTTTTGTTTCGTGAAACAGGTGGGCCCCAAAACCACCAGGGCTAAAACTATAAAGACAAAAAACTAGGGCGGGACCTATTGCAGTGTGAACACTGATAAAAAGGTACATCCCACAGCCCCCTCCATCGAGCTCATTTTACTATAGAGAAAAGTTTGTCGCGATCTTTCTCCCAGCCGAGGCAGGGGGTGTGGCAGTAATGATGAGAGCCTTGGGTTGCTAACACCGCACTGTAATTCCTAGAAAAAAGATAGGATTTTATTAGAAAAAAATAAATATAGAAGCAAAAATTAAGGTAGTCGTGCCCGTACTACAGAACGGCTTTCCCCCATTGTATAAAGAGGAGGCCACACCCCATAATTGATTTTTTGTCTTTTGTTTGTGTTTTTAGCAATGTCTGATTCTACTTCCAACCACATCAACGCCATGTCCCATTCTAATAGTAGCATCGATAAAGTTTCTTTGACAGTGACGGATACTTCTAAAGGTACCACCTTAAATTCGATGCCTGAGATAACCATTTCTCAATCGAATCCTAACACCACCAATAGCAACCACAATAGTCGGTCAAGATCCAGCTCCATTTTGAAAGAGAAAAGAGCTTACTCTTACTCTGTGTCGTCTGTGCGTTCTTCTGACGACGACGATGTTCCTGCCACAAACCCATACACCAACAGAAATAGAAAACTCAGCGAATATGACCTTGAAAACCAGATAATACAAACAGCTGGGGGTCAAAGAGAAGATGTTTACTGCTTTGTGTTCAAGTTATTGATCTTGATGGCCGTGGTGTTTGGATCCGGTGTATTGATCTTCTGTGCCTTATAGTGGTTTGAATATTTGCCTGATTCTACTGCCCCCTTGTGATGGGCCAGATCCCTAAGTATGCTGGGCTCATAACATCCTGAAAAAGTTGCCCTCATCCCGGGTATGGCACAGCAGAAGTTGCTCCGCCAGTACAGATCTTGCATGTCGATTCGACGCCAGCGGGCATTGGAGGCGATGGGCCAGGCTTAGTGCTCCTTTGTGTAAGGATGGCATTTGAGAAGGATAAAGCGACGAGACCTTTTGATCTTCGGTGTTGCGGACCTGGATAAGAGGCTGGGAAAGTTGTGGTACACTTCCTTTGGATGTGTCTAGACTGGCCTGTAAGGGACAATGTTATACAGTTCCTGGATATGTTCTGTTCACTACGCTTTTCCTCGGCAAAGCAAACTTCGCTTAGTAGAGACACGAAGTAGCCAAGGGCTCGGTATTACGTCAAGCTGATTGCTGGGGACCGCCTACAGCATCTCTGTGTAACTTCAAGAAGCATTAGGCCAAAAATGTACAATGTGAATTATTATGTAATAAACGATATTTATCTTACCTAAGCGTATTAGAGCTTGTTTCTGCTGTATTATGAAATGGGCAAATCATCTGTATCTGCAGCATATCTGACAGAATTACAGTGCTAGTTATATATTGCGTTTTACACTTGAAAAGTGCTTCGCCTTTCCCATTCGACTATACTGTCTCTTCTTTGTGGCTCCTGAGAACGATTGAAGTTCGAACGGGGTGCTCCTCAGACCAAAGTAGCTTCAACCAAGTGAGAAATATTTTCTATTAGTGTATAAGCGTTACCACCTCAGGATCCCGTAGTTCATACATCTTCAGTATAGGAAGCCGCAAATTAATGGCTGCGAAAGCAAACCGTATACTTTTTGTGCTGTCCGGATTAGCAAAAAGAATCGCGAGTAAGAACCAAATCACTCTAGAGGCTTACATATATGATCTTTCGGCGATTCAACTCAAAGTCTACAGAAGCATTAACCCAGAGATTCAACGACCTTATCAGTGAAAAGCTTAGTAATGATTCCCACCTTCTTAACAAGTTGAATAAGGCAGAAACAGCGAAGTTCAATGCACAGTTCGATTCTCAACTTCATTATTTGAAACTGGAGCCTTTACTTAAGTATAATAAACAGGCCAAGGATATAGCCAATGCCAAACCATGGACTGGGACTGAAAGCACAACCGATGCCAGTTTGCGGATGGTGGTGGACTCAAAGCCGAAACCCAAGCCTGTTAGTCGGGAGCGTACGAAAAGAATAATGTCAGCAAGAGAATCGTCAGCAGAATATAAGGAGACAAAGACGCTAGAGAAAGAGGACAACTTCCGAGAGTTATATAAAGAGAGGTTATTGGGACCTAATGTCCTAATCAATAGCAATAACCCCCACACCACTTTGAATTTAGTCAATACCATGGCATCGGCGAAGATTAGTTCTGCCATAGATTTAGGAACTGGGAAGTTCAATGATCCGAACATGGAGAAAGTCAGAGGGAAGCCGCTCAATAAAAGCCACTTAGCTAATGCTACAGATACGTCGTATTTTATCAACGAGATCTTGAATAAACAGGAGCTTCTTCCACCTTGGGTTGAAAATCAGCAGAATGTCACGTCTGATATTTCGAGGTTTAGGAAAGATCTAGATAGCAAGTTGGTTTCGTTCTATCGATTGCATGGTGAAGCACCCAAGGATAAGATGATACAAGGAATGACTCACAAACACATGAACTATATAACAGAAAAAGTGAAGTTGATCAACCTTGGTATTAGGAATTACAATCTCCAAGCACCATCACCCAGTTTCCATAAACTAAAATTGGATGCTGAAGATGAGCTTCGAAACTGCATAGAGCGTAATTACGACAACCTTGCTTCTTTGGCCAAAGAATCTCCTCCCATATATTCATCTACCAGCCAAGGCTTATTGAGTTTATTCGAAAGCCCCAAGGTAGTTGCCCAAAGACCAGTGGAGAAAATAAATCTATGGAGCTCCTTTAAACAAATGTTTAAAGAGATATGATAATGAGCATGTATATATGATGTAAATAGAATTTGAAAGACTTATTGACGGTAGTACCTCAATGCTATGGAGAATACTAACACCAAAACCCAGACCCAGTACCTAACTAACACTTTAGCGCACAGTATACCAACACCTTTGTAGGAATCACGTGCATTAGTTAAGCTTTCAATGAACATGTCGCTCATGCTTTGTCTTGAAAACCGTTTCAAAACTGCTTTGAACCCATTGTTCCCGATTCTCTGTTTCTCGGTTGTATCGAACCTCAAAATTTGGTCCATTGTTGCAGACCACTGCTCAGGCACGAGTGATACATTGAACCCAGTAGCCTCTAGTTCATTCTCTTTATAGTCAACGATGGACTCCACTGGTCCCCCGCTATCTGGACCCAAGACGATGGTCTTGCATAACATACTTTCCACTGGCACGATACCAAAGTGTTCATTTTTGGGTGTATAAAGCAAAGACACGGCGTTTTTTAAAAGTGCATTCTTCAATACACTCTTCACAGATGGAAGGAATAACACGTCTGTAGCTGGAGGTAAGACGAGAAGCTTGCCTCTTATAGTAAAAGCTTTCAAGTCAAGCGACTCGCAAAGCTCGTTCAATTCGTTCAAGTATTCCACATTTTCTCTTACTCTAGGATCAAACCCACCCGATATGACGAGCTTAGGGGTATCTTCATTGTCTTTTCTCTGTTCTTTCAACAATTTGAAAGCCTTTATCGCCAACTCGATGTTCTTCTTACGCTCAAACCGATTGATTGACAAAAAGAACTTTACTTCCCGGCCCTTGACTTTGAAAAACTGTTTCACTTCCTCATCCGCCCTCTTATCATCTTCCGTTTCTATAATTGCTTGGTCTATATCCACACAAGGGTAAATGACCTTAGGATCAGTGTTAATATTGAAAGTAGAATGGAACACGCTTTTTGTAAACTGCGAATTCACCACAATCACGTCACTTAAACTGGTAGTATACTCTTCGATCCAGTTGAAAGGAGCTCTATAGATCTTCTTGATGGTACCCGTAGGAATGGCCAAAAGTTGGTCGGGGAAATGACAATAGAAGAGAATTCTTGCATCAGGTCTTTTGAATAGCACAAGAATCGGAATACAGAATGATAGCTGATCTATAATGAAATAATCGTACTTGGTGACTTCACCCATGAGAACCATCTTCACCACTAAGTAGAATTGCCTTAATATAGCACATAATATATGAAACTTCTTTAGGATATTGGTGGGCAAGAAGTCACCGTATACTTTGACATTCAAAGACTTAACTTCTTCAAAACAATGCGTGGGGTCACAATGTGACGTGTATATGGTGATATCGTTATCCAAGTCTCTAAGACCCACAGCGGCATCAACTACCAACCTCTCTGCACCGCCAATACCTAGATCGGGATGGATAAAAGCTACTTTTTTCATGTGGTCTTAATTAAGATAGAAATGAATAAAAACGTCACTGAAAAATTTCGGTTCGCGTAGTATATGATATCAGGTAAGATATACTTCGTTGGCTTTAATGTACATAAATAAATTAAACTATGCTACCACTTCCATCACTTTACGTTGTTGTTCCTCTCTTTCCAACTTCTTTTTCAACTTTTCAGCTTTCCTATCGAATTTGGTATCATTAGGATTGAAACCAGCTTCTTCAGAACCCCACACTGCCCAGCTTGGTGTCTCTTTAACATAATCCAAATCGTTGAACTCTTCTCCTGATTCAAGTAACTCAAAGAACCTTGGGTAGTCTATGTGTGTGTGCCATTTGTGATTAATCTTGAATTTGGTGTGTGCAATTAAGATACAGCAAGAATGTGCATGTTCTGCGGCGATTTCATAATCATGGCCTCTGGATTTCAATTCTGCTGTCAAGTTCTCAACGAAGTTCTTACATTCATCATAGAACGGGATGTTCTGCATTGTCAATGGGTTACCATTACCGGTAGAAGATCCACAGAAAGTAGCACCTTTCACCTCGATCTGAGATGGTTGTGCTCTGACCACCATATCGGCATATCCCTTGATCTCATCCATATTAAATCCTTTAACCAAAGTCAAACGGAAAACCGTACGCTGGTGGCTCTGGACCGTTCTTAAGATGTCTAAGCATTTCATCATTCTGTCCCAGAAATCAGAGTTTAAGGGTCTATCGACTTTCCTCAAATCTTCTCTATTAGGAGCATCAATACTGACGTAAAGCTGAGTAACTTTATGCAATTTGGCAAGCTGGTCGGGGTGTTGGGCATTACACACCAAGAATGACGAGATACCTTGGTCATGAAGCATCCCAACAAACTCATTAATATGAGGGTAGAAAATTGGTTCTCCCACCAACGAAAGGGCACAGTGCTTGACTGTGAATGCCTCTTGGAATCTGTCCATCTGAATACCAGGGATCCCTCTCATCTGTTTGATCTTAGAATAGTGACCTTGCAAAGCACCTTCCATAACTTTTTCAGGTGGGTCCAAAACCCATCTCCAGTTCAGCTTGGCTACTGGGTTAGTTCCATGTCTCCAACAGAAGACACATTTGTTGGAACAAGCCAAAGATGGTGTGGTTTCCATACAAAGATGACTCCTGATACCATAAAAGGCAAACTTGTAACATGAACCTCTTCCTCTTAAAGCACTTTTTGTCCATCTACAAATCTTCACACCTGAATGTGACCCGACAATGGTGTACCCTTGTTTGGTCAAACTTTTGAAAGTAGGAGAATCTTTACTGACCATTTCTTTTGTTTCGAGATCATTTCCTACTTTGATACCTTCTTTCCGAATAATATCACCCATGTCTTCGACATCTACCAATGTATCATCTGTTTCCTCACTCCCGGCATCTTCGTTATCACTATCATCAATTTCATGCATAACGAAAGGTTCATCGTCATTAAGTAAGGTTGCAAAATTCTGTATCCATTCTTGAGCCTTAGGTTCACCTTCATACTTCATACATATTTCACCTCTTGGAAAAACTCTTCTACCACCTAATTTACCCAACCACCTGTCTGCCAATTTGGATTGGTAACAGAATTTTTCACCATCCCACGACTCGCTATCACCAAGACCTAAAACTGCAAACCCCAACTGGCTTAAGGGGTATTTATCAACTCTGAAGTCCTGATATGTGTCTTTTAAGTGTTCTAAGAAGTAATCAATTGGAGAATCAGTTTCATAAGAAGGTAAAACCAAAAGGTACAAGTTTTGGGAGTTTTCTGGGGCCTTGGGCATTTTCAAGAAATATTCTTCCAAATCATCAACATCGTCGTCCAAACTCTTCAACAATGGTTTATTGTGCAAGTTCATGGCTTCCAACTTGTCATACAATGATTGAGCTACTCTTTGAGAAGAACCTGTCAAAGTAGTGTAGAATATGTAAATTTGAGACATGTTCAATTGGACAGTGGTAAGTGTAGGAGAAGCAGGGACAACCGGTTTCTTTTTGGACTTGAATACCTTTGTGGTCCCAGCTTTGGATCTCTTCTTTCTTGGGATTACCGTGGTTTTGGTTGGGGTAAAGCTGGAAGTGAAATCAACTGCATATATGGGAGATTCTCTTGGTTTTGGTGCTGGAGAGACAGCTTGGGACTCTTCTTTTTGTGTGTCAAAAGACTTGTGAATGTAGCCTAATGATATTATAGCAAGAACGAACGTCCATCTTCCTCCAAAGAGGACATATAGCGTTATTATCGCTAAGGACAGATTAGATATCATCACTGAGCTTGAAAATTTTTTTCTGTTCTGCTTTTACTTTTTTCTGGCTGCGAATTAGTGAATAACTGTGGAGAAGGCCCAGTTGCTGCAAAGGTCTTTGGCTACATGAAAAGACACCGAAAGCTGGATTTCCCCAAGTTCTGTAGATCACGTTCTCTTGTCTCGTTTCAGGTGTTATGGGGAGCCTTGTGCTGTCATGCAGGTGAGGATTAGGTAGTCTTGTGACTTCAAACCGTTCCTCGTATTTAGATCAGTTTAGCAGGGTGACAGAGACTTAATACTGCCTTCTTCAACTAAGAAAAGAGACGAGGAGATGGAATAGTTCGAACACAAACCTGAACCACTTGAAGCTCTTCTACTGACCTGGCTTTATCACTAAACTAATTATGACAATGTCACAGTGACACGCAAGGCAAAATCCGGGCAGAATCAATTAAAAAAGAGGACCAGTAAAGGGATTGTAATCAATTCTTCCAAAGAAATACACTGTTCTCTTTAACTACGTACTCCAGCACCAAGCAGTACCCATTCTCCTGGTGGACCGTACGACATATTTGCAGCACTAACGAGACATAAAAGTGTACCGCGCTGGCGGTCCTGGCGACGAAAAAAAAAAACACACCCACCACTCCCCAGCAATCGTCTAGTGCCATCAAAAAGACACCTTTCCCCATCCTTATTCTCATCAGAGAATGCCAAATAGATCGAACCAGGTGATTACATTAGAACAAGTCGACTCCTTAAAGTTAGACAGCAAACCAATAGTCTGGAAGGATCTCGGTGTTTATTTAGATAAGAAGTTAGTGATACATCCCGGATCGGCTTCAAGTGGTACCCCTACTTCGACAGCTACCTCATTCTACTCCACAAACCCTAGTTCTTCCTTGGTAAACCAAGCTATCAAGTATAAGATCTGTAAGAACTGTAATCGACCAGTTGGAACCGATAGTATCAGCACCCATTATACCAAGTGCTTAGAAATGAGACAAAAGAAGAAAGTCGATGAAGATGACTTACCAATGAAGAAAAGGAAGAAGTTGGACATGGACACGAGCTCCATTGATAGTAGGAATTCTACCCCTGCTCCACCAGGTAGTACTTCTACTGTCAAAAACGAAAATGGTGAGCCAGTTATTAGTACGGCTACTGGAAGACCAAAGAAGAAATACAAAAAGTCTCAAACACAGAAGGAGAAAGAAGCTGCCAATGCAGCAGCTCAGGATTCTAGTGACAAGAGAAAGAAGAAGAGTACTGTCAAGCAACCTAAGGCCGTTAAAACCAAAGGCCCTGTTGACGTTGAGAAACAGTGTGGTGTCCCCTTACCTAACGGTGGATTCTGTGCCAGGTCTTTGACATGTAAAACACATTCTATGGGTGCCAAAAGAATGGTACCAGGTCGTAGTGCTCCTTATGATGTGTTGTTGCAACAATACCAAAAGAGAAATCAGGCTAAATTGGCTGCCAATAATGCTTTGGCTATCCAAAAAAGAGAAAATGAAGAATTCAATAATTCAGACATGAACCCTGATGCTGCTGCAAACAGAGTCTTGGACCCAGACGATGAAACCTACTTGGTTTTAGAAGGTTTGTCCAAGAACCAGCCTATCCCCTTGGAGCGGAAAGTGATTTTACCCGTTCGTAACAGACACAAGTTTTTGTACATGAGGGAGAGCTACGCAAATGCTTTAATCATAAACTCCAATGGTAATAATAACTCTTCACAAGGTGGTGACACGACGTTGGCCAATCAAGCTATCAGTGGTTCTATTGGTGGGTTACAAGGAAGGTGTGCCTTAGTCAATGTTGATTCCAAAAAGGTAGAAAATGATAGTATCACTCAGTGTGGTGCCAGTACAACTGGGGAATTATACCAAGTGAGGGCACCATCCAAAGAAATCCTAATGACTGCGCAGCAAAATGCTATGAGCCAGCAGCTCTTCCAACAACAGGTGATGAAAATGCAACAGCAGCAAATGTTGATGAGACAAAGGCAGGCCTCACAAGCTGCTGCTCAACATACTGGCCAACAACAGGCCCAGGCTGCACAAAGCCAATGATTTCAGGAGGCACGGCCATGGGCCATGGGTAGATTGTGAAGGGGCAAAGAGGTATCTTGTTTTTCTTATCTATGTATTAATATAAGTTCGGTTTTTTTATTTCTTATAGTACACTTTTCGTAGCTCATTATATTTTACTGGTCTCGGGCCAGTTTTTCTTATTTTTTGTAATCCAAGGGTGTTCCAATACTTGTTTAAGGGATATTCTATCATTGGGATTGATTTTCAATAGGTTTACAATCAAATCTTTGGCGTCATCATTAACAAATTTGGGGAACAGGTAGTCTAATTTGACAATGCGTTTGTATGTGACATTACGATCAGCGTGCTCGAATGGAGGTACACCGACCAACAACTCGTATATCAACACTCCGAGAGACCACACATCAGACTTATAGTCATAGCTAACGGAGTTGATCATTTCGGGAGACAAGTAGTCCAAGGTACCACAGATAGTCGACCTTTTTTTATTCTGTTCGTTCTGGAGCTGTATGGACCAACCAAAGTCCGACAACTTTACAACGTGATCAAAGTCAACCAAAATGTTTTCTGGCTTGAGATCCCGATGAATGATGTTATTAGAATGCAAGTAATCCAAGGCCAGTGTGATTTGGTAGATGTAATAGCTGGCCAAGTGGTTAGAGAACCGCTTGTTGACTTTGAGATGATGATATAGCTCACCATAAATGCAGTATTCAAGGATCAAGTAGACCTTTTTTGATGTCTTGAAGTAATTGAAACACTTCAAAATATTCTTATGATTCAACCCTGACTGGATTTCAATCTCTCTCTTCAAATTCTTGATCAAATTGGCCGACTTTAGTTGTGGTAAGTCCATCACTTTCAAAGCACAAACGAATCCAGATGGCTTATGTAGCACACAATAGACTTTGCCCAACTTTCCTTTTCCCAACGTCTTGCCTATTTCGAAGTTGTGCAATGTGGTCACTGGTCCCCTAAGCCGGTTGAGGTTGGAATTGTGAAGGAATTTGTTGCTTTGTCTGTGGATACTTATACCAGGCGTTTGTGGACTGCCACTAGCACGATTGACATGGCTAGAAATCGATTTCGAGATGCTGGAAAGCGACTTGGATATTCCAGCAGTAGCCTTAGCACTCGCCCTGTTTGACTTCGCCTTGTAGTTGTTGGTCGAATCTTGCAATGGCGTTTTTATCATGGTTCAAGGCTATAGATAACTTTCCACCTAATATGGATTTTCGATTGTTTACTTAACGAGAAAAAAAATCGCGACTGTTCTTAGAGTGATGGCTGCCCAAAACAGAAATATGTTTCAAGTCTCACCAGCAATAATACCGTCTATGGGAGAAAAAGTCATTAGTTGTCTTTACGATTGAAAATGAAACGAAACAGTTCTTGGACGCGTCCCTGAATTAGGAACAACTATCACTATCGGAGCACCATTCCACACGTTGGTGTTTCAAACAGGGCTGTGAGATTCTTTTAGCACAAATGGTTAAAAAAAGAATACCGAAAAAAAAATTGTAACTTACAACAATCGGCAACAAAATTGACGATATTGTATTGGAGTGGTCATTAATAAAAAAAAAGACTATCATGCCCATGATCGACCATACTACGCATAGACGTGTTTCTTCTACCACATGTTGGCGGGCAATCGTCAAATTTTCCGTCGTGAGCCATCAGACGTGTCGTGTGAGACGTTCTCGCCAATTGTTGCAAACCCTAGTTGAACACGGCTATAGCAAAACGCTAAAAAAGTTTTTTTTTCAAAAAAAAACAAGGCCGCCTAAAATAAGTAACCATAAACCAAGTTAAGGTTTTTAAAAACAATAAAAAAACCCTAAAGCGTGAATACGTGATGACGCCAGCTTCGTGCTGGCACCCTCGGAACGTCGCCTTAGCTGTCATGGAGTGTCGGGACTGCTTAGAAATTGAGCGTTTCGTTTTCGTTTCTGTTATTAATTTTCTGCATTTGACGAAATTGAAATGGGCTAAGTTCGTGTAAACACACAATTTTATTTTGTGTCACATTTTTTAAATTGTATTTAAACCCTTGCAAATTCCCTTTTTCCCTTTTGTTTTTGTTTTCCTGTTATATACATATAGATAAAACACTAGATTACAATGGGTATTAAAGACAGAGTTAAGAGAGCTTCTAAGATCTTCATCAATGACTCCGACAAGGATGAATCTCCAAAGGACTTAGAAACTAAAGCTGATGAAGTTGTTGAACCAGTTAAGAGTGCAGCCGACAAGGGTGAAGAAGCCGTTAAGGATGCTGCCAAAGATGTTGAAGAACCAGTTGAAGGTTCTTCTAAAGACGTCGAAGAAACTGTTGAAGCTGCCAAGGAAAACGTCGAAGAAGCTGCTGCTGAAGCCAAAGACAAGGCTGAAGAAGTCGTTGACGCCGCTGAAGACAAGACCGAAGAACCTGCTCCTGCCAAAGTTGAAGATACCATTAAGGATACCAAAGATAAGGTCGAAGAAACTACTGATGATGCTAAGAAGCAATTAGAAACTGCTGGTAAAGAAGCTAAGAAGAACAAATTCTTCACCAAATTCTTGAACAAGTTCAAGAAGTCCGAAACTGGTAAAGCTTAAACACGGTTGGGTTTATATGTAATGTTTTGTGAGATATAATTAATATAATAATAAGTAATTAATAATGGAACGAGTAGTATTGAAGCTAGACAAAAAGAATAAATAAAGAGAATTGAACCCTGGCATTATACTGGTATGCTCTATCCCAGCAGCCCCTGGTGATATGTGATTTTGTGTTCCTGACCATTGTGTAATGCGTTGCAAGCCAGTAGAATGATTCTACACGACCGTGGTCACTTCTAATGATTAACTGGGACACGATACAGAGAAAAGGGCCCATGATACCCCCCTCAGATAAGACACATACGCGTAAATTGATGACTCCAAGTGATACATCACCTGGGACACAAAAAGGGTCGCAATTGACAACTCACAGTGAAAACTCCAAGACAGGGAGTGGTGGCGGGGGCTTCGGAACGGAAGGGGCAGTGGCTTTTTTTTTACTATGCTCTGCGCAGGATCGGGTCACAATAAGGAACCGGCTATATTTCGAGCACCGATTTTTATCTGCTAACTTTTTGCAGCTGCTAATATTAGGACCGCTGAAAAGGTCACAACACCAATTGAGTGTTGTGGGACTTGCAGTGAGTATTTGAAAGCGTTGTGTATAGACAGTTTTTTTACCACTTGTATTGCAAGGTTCTACGAGATTTCAGCCAGCTCAGTTGTTTTAAAGTTGACATGTAGTGAGGCGGCTGGCCGTAACGTTTGCCGATATCTTGCAAACTAGAGGAATAAATCCAAGATCGCTGGCTTATATCGGCCTAAACCACAGTTGTAATCGATCTTAATGTTTATTATAGACGATAACTGTGACTGCCCGATTTTGCCGTTATCATTAACTCATTACCGCTCCAGCCGTACCTTTCTCATCTCATCTCAAATTTAAACCAATGGGCTATCAATGTCGTAATAACGTGACCACGACATTAAACTGTTTTTCTTTTCTGTTTTTGTGGAATTCGCAGAAAAGTAAAATTCACTTCTTACATTTCTATCAAAAAGAAATTTTCTGCAATTGTGAAAACTAGGGAGTGTGGTAAAACAGCGAAATTAAAGTGAGGGCAATCTTTCAAAATACACATTTTTTTTCTTCCTTTTTTTAAGCCCTTATCCTACAAGTTTCAACTGGCTTTCGTGCTTGGTTGATTTCAAAAGTAACAAGGAGATTCATTCATATAACTTTGTGTTTATTTCCCAACAGGTGGTTTCTGGTGTTGTTAGAGATCGGTTTCCTATTCTCCCTTTTATCTTTTTTTCTTTTGAGCATCATTTCATCTTTAATTTGATTAAAAAAACGCCTTTAGACACATAGACGGCGTACTGTTTGTTTTTTATTCATTATTAGTCTGTTAGATCACAGTGGGCGATTTGTTAAAAAGACGTCCTTGATATAAAAAACGTATTCGTTCATTTTATTATATTCCCGTTTCGAAACTTGTGATCCCTCCTCGAATTACACAGATCAACCATGGATTTGAGAGTTGGTAAAAAATATAGAATCGGAAGAAAGATAGGAAGTGGTTCCTTCGGTGATATTTACTTGGGTACAAACATCATTTCTGGTGAAGAAGTGGCCATAAAATTGGAAAATACCAAGGCAAAACATCCTCAATTAGAATATGAAGCCAAAGTTTACAAAGCCTTAAGTGGTGGTGTTGGTATACCTTTTGTTAGATGGTATGGTACCGAATGTGATTACAATGCCATGGTCATTGACTTATTGGGACCTTCTTTGGAAGATTTATTCAACTACTGTAATAGAAAATTCACTTTCAAAACAGTGTTATTGTTGGCTGATCAATTGATTTGTCGGATTGAGTATATTCACGCTAGATGCTTTATTCACAGAGATATCAAACCAGATAACTTTTTGATGGGTATTGGTAGAAGAGGCAGTCAGGTCAATGTCATTGATTTTGGTTTGGCTAAGAAGTACAGAGATCCAAGAACTCATTTGCATATCCCTTACAGAGAGAATAAAAACTTGACTGGGACTGCAAGATATGCTTCTGTCAACACTCATTTGGGAATTGAACAGCTGAGAAGAGATGACTTGGAAAGTTTGGGTTATGTGTTGATCTATTTCTGCAGAGGGTCTTTGCCATGGCAAGGTTTGAAAGCTGCCACTAAAAGACAAAAATACGATCGTATTATGGAAAAAAAGATGAGCACACCAAACGAAATCTTGACAAAGGATTTACCAAAGGAGTTCTTAGACTACATGAACTATATCAAGAGTCTAAGATTTGAGGATAAACCTGACTATCCCTTTTTGAGAAAGTTATTCAGGGACCTTTTCAAAAGAGAAAATTACAGGTATGATTACGTCTTCGACTGGACTTTATACAAGTTCCAGCAAGAAAAGCAAAAGGAACAAAAATTGGTCAAGGAAGAAGACAAGAAAGATCAAGCCGAGCAAGTTCCACCAGGCCAACAGCTGGCATTCACACAACAGGTGCCACAACAGGTACAGAACCAGTTGCCGCAGGTGGCACAAAAGCAGTTACCACGCGGCACCAATGCTAGCACGGGTATGCAACATATTCCCAACGATTTTGGTGTTGATCAACTGCAACAGCATCAACAGTATAAAAGCAAAGTGAAGCAGAATCCTAACTGGTTGTGATTGTTAGGTGAATGGCTACCCATTTTGTTTACTGGATTAAAGGTTTTTTGGAAATGTAACAAATCGAATTTTGCAGCAGAAGAGAGAAATTTTATATGTGACTACTTGTGCAGAGCTACAAGTATTAATTAATGATGCATACTCGTATGAGTTAAGGGTTCTTTTTATTTTACTGTTCGCTTAGGTGTTTATGCATGATGAAAGTTTTAGGTCTGTCTATTCTGTCTACAGTCTCTAAATTAGTCGACATTGTCAAATTTGTCGGCTTTCACTTCTTCTTTTTCCTCTAATTTCTTCTTCTCTTCAGTTACTCCCATCTCAAACTCGGGACTCAAGAAACGGAACACGTTAAATTCTTTCTCTTCGTTCTTCAAATTGTCAACGAAACCAAAGAATCCGTAAAATGAATTTTCTTTATGTTCTTCGTTATAGATTTTATCATAGATGTATTTCATCTTGAACTTATCCATCTCCTCTGAATACTTGCTGAAATCAATACCATTGTATCCAAACTTTTCAAGTTGGGTGTTGTACGTTTCATAGACAGGGCACTCCAACAATAATCCCAAAGCTGGAGCTTTAGGAATGTTAACGGTAGTGGAAGAGAAAGTTTCATGGATTCTGGTGATTGGACACCCGGTTCTGACTAAGAGAACAGCCATGGCAATCATTTTTCTAATTTGATGCAACATGAAAGATTGCCCGTGAATCTTGATACTAACCCATTCAGTTTGATTGATGGTGAATGGTTCACTGACGCTGGTGCTCTTCATATATCTTCTAGCACTTGGATCTCTGAAATGCTTCCCCACAGTATAGTTGTGGAAGTTATGAGAACCTTCGTACTGCTTCATTGCTTCTCTAAACAAGTTCAATCTTTCAGCTGAAACGGCATAAGATCTCCTCCGTTCATTCTGAAGCTGTTTGACCTGTCTCACTTTAGCACCGTACTCAGTTATTTCACCTTCTTTGTTGTACAATTTCTGTTTCTCGGTCTCTTCAGTGGCAACTTCTTCTGCACCTTCGATATCTTCAGGAATCTCGGTGTCTAAACCTAACATTTCCTTCAATTCATCCACCTGTCTCATTGTTTCTTCCCACCATTTCTCACCTTCTTCGTCATCACGGTAGAATCCAGGTTTCTGGCTTCTGGCTTCTTTCAACTGTTCGCTCAAAACTGTGTTTGGTTTTGGGGGTAAAAAGCTGTAAGTGGGCAAAAGGTACTCGTAGACTCTAGAAGAACACATCTTCCTACAATCAAAAGATCTGTTTGTTCTCTCTATCCCCCAAACCCTAATTTGTCCTGGTAACTCATCATTAATTTTGGTCAAGATATCTGGGTCTTCAATGATCAATTTACAACTGATAACATTACCAGCAGCGTGGACACCCTTATCGGTTCTAGCGGCTCTCATGAACCCATTTTTTTTCAAATCAGTAGAGTTCTCCTGTGATACGGCACCTGCTACAACAAATGCCTTGAATATATCTGCCTCAATAGTTTTTACATCGGGATTGTTCTGAATTTGCATCCCATTGTACCCAGTACCACAATATCCTATCATACAAGCCACTTTTTTCTTTGGCTTTCTTTCACTTTTGATGACATTACCGTCTTCGTCCTTCATTGGCACATAACTAGAGTGAAAAAGTTAGTACAAAACTGTTTAAAACAATACTAATATGGTTAAAACTTACCTACTCGTTCGATTTGGTGTAATCCTGCTTGAATCTCTTTTGCTTCTTGTTGCCATCTGGCATGTCTGCCTTCCGAGCCCGGAAAATCTTGCTGGCTTGATCCCGCTTATATACTTGTTCATCCACTTCATCACTCATTTTGATATGTTATACCCACTAAAGCTTAAGATTTCAAATGTTAGCTGCAGATAGAAAAATGGCTGCTCAAACTGCTCGCTATATTTTTTATAAAAAAAATTCCATCTCATCTCGAAAAAAGTTGAAAACGCAGATTTGACTTTGAATAGTTCATTTGGATTAAAAGACTCAGTCATTATCACTGCTTAATTCCCTAAAATATGAGACCTTTAACCGAAGAAGAGACAAAAGTTGTGTTCGAGAAGCTTGCCAACTACATAGGAAGAAACATCTCCTTCCTTATCGATAACCAGGCAGCCCCTCATGTTTTCAGATTACAGAAAGATAGAGTGTACTACGTATCAGAACAAATTGCTAATTTCGCCACTTCTGTGACCAGAAAGCAGTTGATGTCCTTGGGTGTGTGTTTTGGTAAGTTCACCAAGACCGGGAAATTCAAGCTTCATGTCACCAGTTTGCCATATTTAGCACAATACGCTAAGTATAAAGTTTGGATTAAAAGTAATGGTGAGATGCCTTACTTATATGGTAACCACGTCTTAAAAGCTCACATAGGAAGAATGTCCGACGATATACCTGAGCACGCCGGTGTGATAGTATATTCTATGCATGATGTGCCATTAGGGTTTGGGGTCAGTGCTAAATCAACTAACGAAGCTAGAAACTTACAGCCTACTGCTATTGTGGTGTTCAGACAAAGTGATGTAGGTGAATATTTGAGAGATGAAGACACTTTGTTCACATGAGCTTTCGTCTTCTTTCAACACTCATGGAATGACTATTTATCTGCATTGTTGCATTCCTTGTCTTGTATAGTACTAGTAACGATAACGAACAAAAAGCAAATCCCTTTACAATATACACTTAGAAACTGGTTATATTCAGGATTTTTATTACTTCATGTTTCAAGATCATATGATAATGAAGCAAAGATATATATATACAAGGTACAGATTCGATTGAGCCACTTTAATAGCTCATAGTTACATGCTTGAGCAATAATCCAGGGTTACCACCGGATCTAGCAAAATTTAAGTCGATAACTTGGTCTAATTCCAATCCTAGCTCTCTTTCAGTTCTTGCGTAGTTATCACGAAGGAATAAAATATTCTGGTCGTGGTAGAAATGGCATAACATTTGGATACCGGCCTTGCTTAAGTTTGCAACTTCAAAAACCTCCACTCCGGCAAGTTGTTCAATCAATGGAACATCTAAGACCTTGGATCTATAAGGATCAAATGGTTTCAACCCTAATCCAATAGTGAGGTTATCATGTTTACCGATATCACTAGATTCACTTAACAATACACCACCAGCGAAGTCAAATTTCCCACTAACAGAGTCAATAATGAATTTTCCTATTTCAAACTCAGTGAAATGTATAGGGCTGAAATCAGCATGTTTGTATGCGGTTAATGGGCTGGTGGTCAAAGCATTAAAGTTGTCAACACTTAATAAAACAGGGTATTCTTTCGAGTTCAACTTCAACTCCTCGAGGAAGAAGCTGAAAGCAGTAGTAGACTCGTACTTCCCGAAATCATGACATTGAGTCAAGTATTCATACAAGGTGTTTTCCCCTGCTTTGTAGTGGTAGTCAACTTTGTTGGTGGTAAACAGAACATCCTTACTTAATTTGATCTTCGAGAATACATCCTTGTTGGCTTCCCTGATTTTCATTATCCATCTTTTGGTAAGCATTGGTTGGTGATAGACGTTCAACTTTTTGTTGAAAATATAGTCACTTGTACCATCAATGATTTTTTCAGGATGATCGAAATGTAATACGATGGCATTTGGATTTGCTGAAATTAACAAAGACTGGGCCTGGGTGATTAAGGTGGACTTCCCGACTCTATGTTCTCCCAATAAGATCAATCTGTTATCACGGGAAGATGACTTGGCCTGGAATTTCCTTAAAAACGTCTCTGATAAATTCAACAAATTGTCACTCACTATCAGTATTGGCTTAGCAAAAAGTTCATGGTGTTGGTATTTCTTAAATGATCCCATCATGCTTAATTTCTCACGGGTTTCCGGAGGGTATTGAAAGATTTTATTCACTTTCAAGCTTTGTGGTTGGAGTTCTGGCACACGAAGCTCTTCAGCATTTTTTTCAAATCCAAGTTGTCTCACAGCATCCTTGAATGCTAAATGTGTCATACCTCCTTTCTTGACCTTCGTCTCCTCACCTTTGTTCTTCCTGATAAAACCTTGTTTAACCTTGGTTTTACCACCAAGAGGCTTCTTCGCAGGTGGTTTGGCTAGTCTGGCTACCGAAACGTGAAAATTTCTTGAAAGCGCCAAATTACAAGACGCCGTCATCTTTTGCACTGACATTATGACTGGTATACACTTGAGCTTCTAGCTATCGAATTCTCCTGCTTAAGCACCCTTTTCCTGGTGTCTTTGTTCTTGAAAATTAGATAACGTCTAAATATGAGCTTGGACTGGGCTTGAAAATTTTTTTTGTTCTCCAATCACGCGAACAAACATAAAACCTCTAGTTAGATTTACTTACGCTTGAAGAAGAAGAGCGATAAGCAGAACAGCAAACACATCTGAGTAACACTTACGAATTCTTGCCTCTTTCTTTACATTGTTTATAGCTTTGTGCTGAATCCCTCTCTTGGGCCATACTTTACCTATCTGGGGCATAATCTGTGCCTATGTGTTCGAATGTCCGAGCGATGTCATTTAAGAAGGAACGGACTCCTAAGTAAGCAGACTAACATGATGTAACCTTGTACGCATCATGTTATACGTGGTCAATCTAGGACTTTGTTTGTTGTGAAGAAAGATTAAGAAGTACTAGTATTAACTACAGGCTTGTTGTGTTTTTTGCAGCCAAATTGTCCTTCAAGTTAAATGCTTTATACTTGTCCCAAAACTACTGACACAATATATATGGTATGGTTGCAGTGATGAACTTTGGCCCCTCATAAATAGAGAACCCCAACACATACCATATTGCTTAACTCTATTCACCGTCACCACCTTTGAGTCTATAAAAATTCGTCCGGACACGACTATTTTTTCCAGCAAAAATTTTTCACACATTCATCGGACTGAGGCACCATACAAAAATTTTCGTTGCAATATATTAAACTGCATCTTTTCTTGATTGATAGTTCAAATTGCCACAGCGTTAATGGATGATTTGGAAAACTAGCCTTGGAAAGTCATCTTTCCAACTCACTAGGTTATACCATGCTGGGCTGAAGACAAAATCAGGAAGGTCGATCAAGCCTCCTGAATATAGGTTTGGGAACTTTCTGAAGCTTCAAACACCAAAATCGAAAGAGGTTGAGTATTCGTCGAAATCTGTCGCTGCCATCAAAAGCTTTGACGAATTGAAGGTGTTCCCCAGTGTCAGAACAGCTATGATACACGAGATTAGGAATAGCTATAATTTCAAAAACACTTATTTGAAATCAAAAGATGAGGTTACCATTGCCCCAACTCCGGTGCAAGTTGCTAGTATAAGGAAGATTAACAGAACCAGAACAGCAAAGATATCCAAGGATAAGTTCAAGCAGAGTAAGCTGATATACCAGGAATTGGTCAACAATTTGAATAATAGCTTGAAAGTATTTACCATGGCTGCAGAGACTGGTAGTGGGAAGACTTGGGCCTACTTGTCGGTGATCTTGAGTAAGTTGAAAGAGGATGATTTGGCTTCCTTCAACAAAAGTTCCAGGGTTTACCAAGAGTCAAGATCGATTCCAATGGTGAGATCTGTCATTTTGGTTCCCACCAATGAGTTGATCGACCAAGTTTTTGATACGGTTAACTTCGCTAACAAGGTACCTCTTGACTTAGGTAACCATGAACCCAATCACATCTTGAACGATAAGAAGTACAAAGATTTCCTAGAATTGGAGAACCAGAATGGCTTAAACTTGAACATTTTAAAGTGGGGTGCAGGGGAACCGGCCTCAAAGTTCTTTGGCTCTGTGCAAAACCTGACTATTGACATTTTAATTACGACACCAACAAAACTTCAATCATTGGGAAAACAACATAGTACTGATCAGAATCCGTACCGGTTTTTATATAATGTACAGTACTGTGTTGTTGATGAAGCTGATACCTTGTTTGATCCATCTTGGGTCAATGACACTATGGCCATTTTGAACAAGTTTAGTAAGGCAAAAGATTTGATATTATGTTCTGCCACTATGCCCAAGAAGTTTGTGAAAACGGTTGAAAGATACTTTAAGGATCTGAGTATTGATGTGATTTCTCCTTCGCTTCATAAATTGCCCAAACAAATCAATGTTAAGATCATCGACTCACAGCTTAGTCCTTTCAACGGGAGTAAGACTAGATGTTTGGCACAAGCCTTGTATGCCATTCAAAAGGATGGCTCAGAGCAAGGATTTGTTAAGCGGGTCATTGTGTTTGTGAATCACAAGAAGGATGTCATGCCATTGGCCAACATTTTAGCAGACAAATATCATCAAGATCCCGAATCTCTTGTTGGTCTCAGCGGTGATGACAGTCCATTGGTAAGAGCAGAGAAGATCAAGCCTTTCGTATCACCAGCTCAAGAATTGCCAGAAGGTGTAAGTCTGAAACTTCACGTCTTGGTTACTACTGATCTTTTCGCCAGAGGAGTGAATTTCAATGGGGTTAAGAACGTTATTCTTATGGACTTCCCCAATAATTCCGTTGATTTAGTGCACAGGATTGGAAGAACAGGGCGGATGAAACAAAGTGGTAGAGTTTTCATCATAACAGACAAAAAGACCAGTAAATCATGGATCAAGAGTTTACCAAATGCCACAAGACAAGGGGCGGTTATTGGGTAGATTTCTCCGAACAGACGGTATGTACACTGATGATACAAAGACTTTTTTAGACGTTAGACTTCTGATGTTTACTGAAGATAAGGTCAAGATTTCTGAGATATATACTAACAAGCAGCAAGAACCATTGAGAAATTTCACACTTGTTTTATTTTTGACATCGATCAACTAATGACTAACGGTATGTATTTACAATTCCTGTCCACTTGTCACATATGATGATACTATTATTATTTTTTATGAACGTTTGACTTCCGAATAACCAAATGTCGAAAAATGCCATTCTGAGACAAATGGATAAGTTTATTATAACACCATACTAACTTTTTTGCAGACAATTAAATTGTAAATAGAACCTGTATATATAAATAATGACACATTTCAAATATTGAAATAAAAAACTGAAAGTAAAAGCGATAGACAAACAATAGCACAGTGACGTCTTTCCAGAAAGGGGTCACCATAAAGGGACTGGAGAGCCGTTGACAGGTGCATAGACCAATAGGTTCCATGGCACATAGATAAAAATGTCCATAATAGGAAGGTGGAAACCAGAGACGCGGCAGTTTTTTGTGCGTAGCGATGGGGCACAAGAGTGAAACGATAAGAGCAATGAGACATTAAACAGCAGCTGGGGTAACCTAGCATGACTGGCTGCCACGTAGAAGTGCCATGGACCCGCAACTCAACAGAGTATAACACCCACTGTTGAAGGATAAAAAAGAACTTTATAGGTCTGTATATAAGGGCCCCCATTTCATCGCTTTAGCGGTCATACCCGATGAGGAAAGTAATCCCGATAATATCGAACCCCAAGATATAAAACTACCTAATCCCTCTTTAACTTTAACTTTCATCGTACAGTAAAACAATACACATATAGTATTGAAACAAGTTTTCATAAAGCAGGTTATTTATCAGACGGTAGAAGCACTAAGCGTATAAACCCGTCATCACATTATACAGATCAAAATAATACATACAGAAGTTGTTTGGTTCCGTTAACTTAGTCAAAGACACAGATCATGCCAGGAAAATACGAAAAATTGCGTATATTGAAGTTAGAAGACACCGAAAAGGCCGCCAGATGTCTTTTAGAGGCTTTTGAGGAAGACGCTTTAGCTAATTTATTGGGATGTCATTTCAAAGATGAACATACTAGAAAGTATGCGGAGTTGAAGCTTTATGAAGCGTACATGCGCCAGCATATATTGACAGGTGTTTGTATTGGACTCGGTGAGACTGATGATGCCTTTGAGACTGTAGCCATGTGGTCTTTGCCAGATTCTATTGAAAGAGGTTTGGAATCTTTCAGCACTTTAATGAAAGCTGGTTATGGCACTGTGTGGGATCTTTATGGTGAAGAAGGGAGACAAAAAATCTTTGATGGTATGATGCCATTGCTTCACGATGCATGTGCAGAGATATTGAGTAGTGACAGTAGATTCAGAGGTAAGAATGTGTTTACTTTGGTGTATTTAGGGTCCACTAAAGCTGCTAGAGGTAAAGGAAATGCTAGGAAAATGTTTGAGTACATGTTTGAGCATTATATCAGCCCTTGTCCTGATAATATAGCATACTTGGAAAGTAGTAGCCCTGATAATATTCCTGTGTACAACAAGTTTGACTTTCACTTTGTAAAAGATATAATGTTGGGTGAGAAAGGGCCCGGATCTATTGAAGGTAAAGACTACGCCATAATGAACGTTATGATTAGAGGCACCGATGGGCATGATTGGACTAAAGATGAAAACCCTCTGAATATGGTGAAACCTGTTAAGGCACATATGTAAATAGAGAGGTATGAGTAACTGAAATTATCAACAAATATATTAAAGAGAAAATTTGTATAAATATGACTATGTACAGCGTTCTTTTGTTTTTGTTCTGGTTGCTTTTGCTATTTACTCATCAAGTGAAAGGACACTACGTTGAGATGGCAAAGTTTTAGTTGCAAATTCAAGTTTAGCTTGATCTCTTAATGCCTGTTTTTGGTGTTCTGTCAATGGCTTCACCACTTGATCAGGTGCAACGAATTCGAATTTTCCGAATCCAAACTCTCTGTCTGAAATTTGATTCAAAACGTATAAGTTACCTCTCACATAACTCACCAAAGCCTCGACGTGTCTCATGTCTACTTCTGGGTTACCGTTCAAAACATTTCTCCATAATGCAGCACCTAAAGTGATATCGTCAGTCATCAAACCTTCGTCTAACGACATGACGCAACCCAACATTTGTGTGTGATAGTCTTTCAAGAATCCTTCAATAATTCTAGTCGAATTGATACCCAATTCTTCAGACATTCTTAATTCCATATCTCTCCATATTCTATCAACAAGTTTTTGTTGATAATTCTTACCGTACTTAAATGGCATCGCTCTCATCCTCACACTCAACATCCAGTAATGTAAGATTGTGATTTGGAACCATTGAGAAAATGACTGAGGTAACCCTAAAGTCTCGTAATAGAATTTAGCTGTAGGACTCAATGGTTCATTTGGATAGTACATTCCTTGCTTTTTACATTCCCCGAAATATTTGGAACCAGCTACAGGACCAGCTCTACTGTTATCCATATCGATATTAAAAAGCTTAACGACCATCTGACCTATGCTCTGTTTGATATTAGACATTTCGAATCCGGTAGACTCTTCCTTATGGTCAGACAAAAAGGCAGATCTTTTCTTTGGTTGTCTTGGGTTTATGTGAAGGTCCTGGTCATGACGAGGAAGATGACTTTCTGCGGCCAAATCTCTTGGTGTAACTACTTTTTGGTCCTCTTTAACTTGCTTGAGGATACTTTGTGATTGGAACTGTCTAGCAGGTATAGCCTTATTGGCATTTCTAAGTATGGTCCTGCTTATCATCCTTGGGTAAAAAATTTTCTTTTCTTCTCAAACCATTTGTGCGACTAAATATCTAGCACAGGGTGGTAGTAACGATGGTGCTGCAAAAAAGTGGCCGGAGAGAAATTTTGTGGAGAATGTGATAGAAAGTTTTAAAGTCAAATGTTCAATTCCTTCTTCTTACTTACTGATTGTTGGGCTGGTTAGAAGTGTCATTTCCGTCTCTGTTTTGTGCCTTGTCTATTTGCATTCATGTCAGGGTGCAAAAAAAAATACTGACACGATGCGCGTAATTCACTTTATCATTTATATCTCTACGTGAATCATGACTGAGGAAGAGTTAGATAACGACTGGAAGGCTGAAGCCGAACAGATCCTAGAGTCAGATACCGATGAGAGGGCCCTTGATGAGTTCGAAAAGCTCTCAAGTAACTCCAAAGTCGAGAGACTCAATAATTTGATAAAGAAGTCACAGATTTATTCACAGATCATTGCTGACAAGATCATGGCCAAGTCCCAGCCTGCTGCGTCAAACAATGATGCTGAACCAAAGAAAAAGAAGCAAAAAACTAGTAATGGTGGCAATAAGGGCCCCAACGTCCTTGATATGCTTACTAAGAAACAGAAAACCAAGCAACCAAAGCTCATTAAAGGTACCATGAAACCTTATCAGCTAGAAGGTTTGAACTGGTTGATCAAACTCTATGAAAACGGATTAAACGGAATCCTTGCTGATGAAATGGGGCTCGGAAAGACTATTCAATGTATTGCATTTATCAGTTTTTTGATAGAACAGGGTATCACAGGCCCATATTTGATTGTAGGGCCCTTATCTACTATTTCGAATTGGGCTAACGAATTCAAAAAGTTTGCTCCTTCTTTAGACGTCTTGAAGTATATTGGTCCCAAGGATGAAAGAAAGGATATGGAGTTTGCTGGGTACAATATTGTCTTGACTTCTTATGAGTTGAGTATTAAGGACTTCACAAAGCTCTCCAAAACGAACTGGAAATTCTTGATCATAGATGAGGGACATAGACTTAAAAACATAGACTGCTTATTGATCAAAATCTTGAAAAAGCTTGACGTTAATAATCGTTTGTTGATCACTGGGACGCCTTTACAAAACAACTTGAACGAGCTTTGGTCGTTGTTAAACTTCATCCTCCCGGATATTTTTCATGATCTAAAGTTGTTTCAACAATGGTTCAACTTCGATGAAATAGACAATCTACATGGTATAGAGGACGAGGCGGTCAACCAATTCATTGAAAAGACATTCAAGAAAAAGTTGATAGAAAGCTTGCACACTATTATCATGCCATTCATGTTAAGAAGATTGAAGGCAAACGTGCTAACTCTACCACCTAAGAAAGAGTATTTGCTTCAAGTGGATCTCACGAACTACCAGAAGAAATTATACCTTGACGCCTTAGACTCAAATCTTCTTGGGGGTATCAAGGAGTTGTACACGAAGGAGTATATCACGAATAACTTGCGGGGTGTGCCGAAGCAAAAGTATGCTTCCCAGTTGAGTAAAGCGATAAACAACGAGTTAAAGCATTTGAAATTGCAGAACTTGCTTGTTCAACTACGTACTATTTGCAATTCACCTTATATTTACTACGAGCCCTTCCCGATCAACCACAATTTGACAATTTTCGACAAGACACCAGGTGACCAAGAAGCCAGATTCATAGAACTGTTAATCGAAAACAGTATCAAATTCCGAGTACTTGATCAACTTATAAACGAAATTCAAGGCAAGGTTTTGATCTTTTCCCAGTTCACCAGAACCTTGGATCTTTTGTCGGACTACTTCAGATATAAGGGTATTCAAACATCACGGTTTGATGGATCAACCGCTCAAATCGATAGAGACGAAGAAATCCGGAGTTTCAAAACTGACCCAGAAGTGAAGGTGTTCCTTTTGTCGACGAGATCAGGAGGTCTAGGTATTAACTTGATTGAGGCCACCAATGTTATCCTATTTGATAATGATTGGAATCCGCAGATGGATATACAAGCCATCGACAGGTGTCACAGAATCGGACAAACAAAGCCTGTGAAGATATTTCGATTTGTGGTACGGAATTCAATTGAAGAGCTCTTGATCATAAAGAACTACAGTAAGAGGTTTTTGGAAAGATTGGTAATTAGATTGGGAAATAAGTTTGATGAAATGGACTTAGAAACAGAGTTTTCCAACTTGGTGAATGTCTCGAAGTCTTTTGGCTTAACTGTGAAGGATTTTGAATTTGATGGAACAAGCGGAGGAGGGTCCAAGCTAGAGAGGGACGAAATAGAGGAATTGGTCAACATGGATGTGAAGAGCTTTCCCAATAAGGGCCCGTGGGAAAACATATCAGTGTTTGAGAGTATCAGGAAGTTAGATGATCTCCCCAGTTGAACTTACCAACCTAGAATAAATATATTGTCTATATAGAAATGAAACGACTGTAATCCCCACTAAAGTACACAGCTTGATGTGTTCAAGCTCCCTTAGAAAAACACACAATAAAAAAGATTCTAGCAAATCTAGGTCTACTCTAAATTCCTCTGATAATTCTATCAAAAGTTGCTAATCAACTCAGCCACCTTGGTTCTCCATCTGAAAGCGTTCAACAAACTACTGTAACTCCAAGTCAAATCTCTAGCGCCTTGCATGAACCCATGGTACTTGTTGAACTGCTCACTTATTCCCCCTCTAGCATCCACATGATCCTTAACGATCACCAAGAACGAGTCGCTAAATGCCCATAACTTCTTAATCAAGTCTTTAAAATCTTCTGAGTTATAAGTTATAACAGTCACATCTTGTTCGGTGTTAAAATTCAACACTAACTGGAAAAATTCCTTGTTGGCGTCTGTTATTATAAGATCCTGTTGGTCTTTTATCAATTTGAACACCAACTTCAATACCATCTCACTGGCGGTGGCAGTAGAAATAAACCAAGGGTTGCCTTCTGTTGTACCATAACCATCGTAAATATCTTCAGGGTATCTTCCAATTCCAACACCAAGTCCGCCCCTTACGCCATGATTGACAGGGTATCTAAGTTTCATGTCATTCATAAGATACACCAAATGGTTAAGAATGTAGGAGTTGTCAATATTGAAAGGAATGAAGTTATCTTGGTCGGCATCAAGCATATCGTGAGTGTGGATGGACCCCAATATTACTGCGGCATCCAACCCAGACCTCTTAGGAAACAATTTTGGTGACTCAATGACATAGTTAACTTTATGGTTGATGTAATAATTCTGAACAAACGACCTTAAGTTGTGGATCCCACTGGACAACGCAGATAAGAATTCGTCATCCAAATCGAGATCGGCACCTCCTTGGTAAATAAAGTTCTGAGCATCGAACAAACCTTTAAGCTGCACCATGGATGTGAAAAAATGCAAAGAATTGATCTCTTCCCACAAATCGAAAGAATCAGCAGACCAATTATTCAAAACGTATAACAAGTCTGGTTTCAAGATCTCATTGAACACAAAAGTTGAGTTAAGTCCAGTTTTAGACGTCAAACCAAGGTTAAGGAAGGAGAGAATAGAAGTAATTCTCAAACCAGGGCCGTCACTTTGTGGTCTGCCCCAATTTAAGTCAAACTGGCTATCGTTCACCAAAAACTTAGGCTCCCCTAAAGTCTTACCGGTGACAAAATCTCCCAGTTTAGTGACCAATCTCTGTAATTTGTGGTTGTTCCAAATGTATTGTTCGACTAACCATTGGAACTCGTCATAAAATGGTGTAGATGGTTCGTTGTCCTGCAAAAAATGGATCAAAGTCCTGATGGTCAATGCAGAGTCTCTTGTCCACTGGTAGTAGTAGTCAGGCATCACCTTGGATGGAGAAGCAACAACAACACCGGGGTACAAGTCGGTGTCAGTGGTGTAAGAAGAATTACCAATGTTCTTCAATAAATTGATCCAAGAGACATTATACTGGTCAGCAAGCCATGAATCCAAAGTTGTTTTGTTGATCAATGGACCGGCTTCGTCACTACCTAACTCTGTATCTTTTACAGTATTGTCTCCCCCACTTTCCACGATGTTAAAAAACAACTGCACTGGAGAAGCTAACACAACCAGGAACCATAGCAACCATAAGCCCAAATGAGGATAAGGATTTAAAAGCATCATCGATGAAGTGTTCTATGACTGATATAAAACACAGTTAAATAAGTAAATGTTTGGGGTTTCAAACAAATAGTTGATCACAGTAATAATAAATAAACAGTGAAACAAAAAAAGAAAATGTATTGTGACAATTCTGTTTATTTATATATGCAAAAACAAATGACTCCCCACAAAAACTAAGCGATGAGAACACAAATGAAATTTTGATTTTGTGTAATGCGATCTGCTGCTAAGCGTGATCTGATGTCTTGGGGGGTTTTGTTGTTTTGTTGTTTTTGTTTTTGTATTGACTGGGACTCTGTGTCAGAGGCTTCTCCTACGTACTTTATCCTACTGGTTCCTCATAAACAAGGCCATCTTTGTGTCTCACTTTCGATGTCAAAAAAACAGCAGTTGATGCATTTCTTTTTTCCCTGTTGCGCTTAAGCTGCATCACAAGTTTCTCCGAGGATTGTTTCCTGACGTCACGATATCCTGTTGCCCATCCGACGTTCCAAGACCGTGACTTATGCGATACTTGTCGGGTTGCCAGGTCGAGCGGGGCTTCGGTGACACGGTGCAAAGACGTAAACAAAGACTACCAAGTCTGGGGTAAAAAACGGGTAACTAGTGTAAGTGCTCCTATCACGTGTCAGAGACACTAAAATAAACTCTGTCTTGTTAGGGGTTGCAGAGGAAGTTTCGGACATCGTGAGCAAAGTTGTTGCAATGGCATGTTTTTTGTGACCGAGAGCAATGATCTTTGATACTAACGAGTACTAGGCCCGTGTTTGGCTTGCGCTAGCAATATACGGCTCTATCCGAAGAAGACATGCGTTGCTAGGCGGGGTCTTACCCCAAAGAGTTAGGTTACATAGTAGGCACTAAACGACATTGTAGACTATGCTTTACAGAAGTGCTTCTTGGTTGCAAAATGACCCTCTGTGAAAACACTCACACCACTGACGTGAATCTCAACTAAGAGACTCAGTACTTGTTTTGTATTTACTGGACATGGTTTTTCATCCAGAAATTCCGAGCCCAATTAACTTTCTAAACTCAACTTTATATTTTGTCTAAGTAGTCTAATCTATTCAGTCTTCAAATCCTGCATGGTGGACTGGATATATTCTATCATTTCAGCGTATTTTGGCTTGTGTGGCCAGTGGGAAGGAATATGGTGCACTTTGACATCATGTGCATCAGCCCATTGGAATACAAGACCTGGATTGAGCAAAAATTGAGATCCAACTAAAGCAAAATCAAACACGCCCTCTTCAATTAACTTGTTCGTTCTGATAGGATCGTTCAACTTACCAACTGAAGCCACAACAGCGGTATCACCAACAGCTTTCTTGACTTCTCTGGAAAGTTCCACGTGAACGCCAAAGTCCAGTTGCACCCTATCAGCATTAGCATCATTACCACCAGAGGAGACATCGATGAAAACGATACCTCTTTCAACTAAAAGTGGAGCCAATTTCACTGAGTCAGCTATGGTCCATGCATCTGGGTTGGAATCATGGTTCTCTGAAGCACTAATTCTGACGAAAATTGGGAAATCCTTTGGAACATTAGCTTTGACCTCATCAATGATTTCAAACAAGAATCTAGTTCTATTCTCAAAAGAACCACCGTATTCATCGGTTCTCTTATTGGAGTGAGCTGACAAGAACTGGTTAATCAAATATCCATGTGCAGCATGAATCTCGACGAAATCAAAACCTGAAATTTCAGCAGCTCTTTTTGCAGCCAGACCAAATTGCTTGACAAGGGTCTTAATCTCTTCCTTGGTCAAAGCCTTAGCAGGTGGCATTCTACCATTCTTTCTGTATTCAACAGCTGAAGGAGCACGCAACTTCTCTGCGATACCTCTAGGGTCCCAATCTTCCAAAGACTGGAATAATGGTGAACCCATAGCTTTTCTACCGGCATGGCCCAATTGAATACCGATGGTGGACGTATTGGCATGTGCATAGTCCACGATAGGCTTCAATTTTTCGGCTTGAGAGTCTTTCCAAAGACCCAAGTCCACTACTGAACACCCGGCATTAGGAGCAACCATGGTGGCTTCCACAATAACTATACCGGCACCACGAGTAGTAAACCCACCATAGTGGATTTTATGGTAATCTGTTGCTTCATTGTTGTCAGCAGCATACTGGCACAATGGAGAAAGACCGATTCTGTTTGGGGCAGTAATGCTTCCAATCCTGATAGGTTGAAAGATCTTTGGCGTGTCTTCGTTTAACTCTTGAACCGAGCCGACCACACCATCGGCTTTAGGATACTCAAATGGTAAACCTTTAGCGAGAGGGTATGGTGCATTAGACCCTGTAGCAACGTTTTCGGTGTTTGAACTCTTAATATCGGGAGCGGTCATCTTCTATATGAGGTTGAAGTATATTTTTTAACGAGGTAGAGAGGTGCGATGGGTTCCATTTTATATTTGCTGTGAAATGAAACCCGACATTTGAGTTAGTAAGCAAACCCTAAGAAAAAAAAAAATTGCAACCATTTCGGGTGTAATCACGAAAGCGGATGAAAAGCCTCTGCTGACATATCATACGTAGCGGAAACTAAGGTCCGTTGTCTCTTTGATATCGTATCACATACCCCACTGGACTTTCTGTGGTGGTGTGTTTGGCCCACCAAACGCTTCTCTCTAAGAAAGCACATATTTCGCAATTTTGAGACTGTGAAATCGTTCTTGTAAATTACACTTGGCCAATGATCGGATACTTACTATTGGCACATGCATTGTACTCGTCGTACGAATACAATCAACTTCCTATAACGTATAGCAAGTCTGATTTGGTGCTCGAAGTAGGCATCAGTCTTTTGCTTATCTTCTTACAATCGGTGTATTCCATCAAACCAAAAGGAAGATTATCGGTGGACAACAAGATCTATAAACCAGAATACTTAAGTTCGATCTTGATAAGAGACAGTTTACACGAACTTGATCAATCTGGAATCCACGAGTATACAAAGTTCGAATCCAGAGTGGAATTCATCGATATATTACAGAAGAGGAAACAGTATAATGAGTACAAAAAGCAAATATAGACGAAAAAAGTCAAATGAACCTATTACTACTTTTGAAAGTATAACGAGTATCAATAAATAATTATTTTCATTCTATGCATTCGACGTATATCAAATCCGAAAACACATGGCGCTATATAACGCTATAAAGGGAAAAAAAAGAGTATATGGCATATGGTAATCTATTGGGTCTTTTTGTTGAGCTTTTCGGCTCTGGCTCTCATTCTTTGTTCTCTTTTCTTCTTAGCATGAGGACCGGCTTCGGTGTCTAAAACGAAATCCCACCATCTGAAACTAGAAGCGTAACTTCCAATAAAGTGATGATGGTGCTCATCATGATGTTCAGCACCAGCCCAGAATGGTAAGAAATGATGTAAAGACCAAGGAAATTCGTAACCGGAATGGGCATCGATAGCTTGGTACAATCTCAAGCACACCCATAAGTTGATGGTGAAAAGATGCAAGCTTCCCGTCACCAAACAGTAGACGATAGGAATACCAACGGTACCGAAACCTAACAACATAACTTCAATTGGATGAGCATATTCAGCAGCTAACCCGAAAGGAGCAGCGTATCTATGATGTTGTTTGTGAATGTACTTGTAGAAGACCCCATAGTGCAATCCTCTGTGTAACCAGTAGTGCCATGCGTCTTCCAACACAAAGAAAATGGACAAGTGCAATGCGATGGTCTTCCATGAAGGGAAAGGAACGGAAAATTCAATACCGATCTTCGAACATAATGGGTGGAAGAACCAAATTGGAAACACTTCCACTAAGAAATGACTGGTCAACACAGCTTTAAGACATTCCCATTGTTCTTTGTTGGATGGTAATTTAGTATCTTGGATCTTCCATCTTCTGAAGTATGGGATATTGTCAATAATCATCCATGGAAGGCATCTTCCGAAGTAATTTATTTCGTGGTTAAGGAAAATAAGTAAACCTGTGGCAAATAAATCATTGTTGATGTAGTAGTAATAAGAACCCCAAATCTTTTCAGCGATATTTAATTCGGGGACTTGATTGAAGTTTTGGAACACTTCGGTAAATGTGGTAGCATTGGTAAACGACGAATAGTCGTGAAACACTTGTGATGCAGACATATTGAAAAAGATTCCAATTGAACTGAGTCCTATTTATGTAAAGCCCTTGTGACGATAATAAACTTAGGCAAATTCAAAACAGTACCTTAATACAAATATAAAATTAGCTTGCTGAAAGTGCTTTATATATTGGAATTTTTTTTATGCCGATTCCAAAAAAAAAACGAACTCGTTCCTTGGACCGTGTTATTAAAAAGAAAAAGAAAACAGTTTGCACTGCTCGTATAGGATTTGCGATGCCTGACTAAAAGTGTCGCGGTATTCCTTGGTAGGGCGGCGGTAGCCTGCCACGTCGTTTAAATCCTCGCCTCTATTTTCTCAGATTCCGAAAAAGAAACTCGGGAACGATATCGTTTTTTTTGACGTGCACTCCTCAATATTATCATACCGTTTTGGGCAGATTTGCTCTTCCTTGACAGAAAAAATGGGTCCTGAGGTTTCCTGTACGTAACCGTTTATAGCGTCTTATAACTGGTGCTATATAAGGGTCCTAAGTTGCTGCTATAAAGCGTTTTTGCAGCCAAAATTCAAACAGTAACATACACCAACATATAATAGATCTTCTTGTTTTGTCATACGCCGTTTCCACTTTGCAAATGACATTATGGGTGTGAAATCGCTTGTGTGGCTTCTTTCGGTATTGTTGTTAAACTCCCGAATCTTTAGCCGCAGGCTGTCTTTTTCTAATCTGAAAAAAAGAGAATATTAGAGAAATTCACAGAAACTATAACCAGGCACTTTCGTCAATTTGCTGACGTCGACATAAATCATCAAACATTGCATCATTTGACTGACTTTTGGTTACACTTTATTCCTACAGTTATACTATTTGAATTAGTTTCTACACTAAGATCGTATATTGCTTCACAGACATTTAAGTATTAAGATGGCACAATCATCCAGCGAAGTGTCAAGTCTTAGTTCCTCGGACTTGGTTGAGGGCAACAACCAGGTGGAATACACCTATGATGGTCTGCATTCCCACGATAATGAATCCAAACGCAAGTCTCCACAACCTGAAGAACCAAAAGATCTACACTCCGATACTATGAGTTTGGATAGTGAGTTATCTTCCAACCATGACGCCAGACAGCCCATAGCTATTAGGAGTTCAAACGATACTCAACAAAGACCCAGGCGGAGGTCGTCACTTGTTAGACTGTTAACTCCCCAATCATTTGATTCTGCAAGGTTGAGTAGAAAAGCCAGTGCTTACTCGGTCAAAGATATATATGGGGACATCGAAGCAGATAGGATTTCGTTAATAAGGTCACAGTCACGGAAGTCGATTATGCGGACTTTAAGTACTCGATTGGAAACCAACAATGCATATGAGAATGTCCCAGATATCCCCATTCCAACTAAAGACTTTGGTAAGGAGTTTATGGATGTTGATCCAGAATTGATAACTTGGGACGATAATGATCCCGACTTCCCACGGAATTGGTCTCCGCTGAAGAAGTTCTTTCAAACTTTGATAGTGTCCCTTTATACGTTGATTTCACCCATGTCATCGTCTATATCTTCACCTGCTACGACTTCTATTGCAGAGGAATTCGGAATAACAAATGCCTCAGTCAAGGCAATGACCGTTAGTATAATGATTCTAGCCTTTGCTATTGGACCCTTGGTGATAGCACCACTTTCTGAGAGTGACAGAATTGGAAGACGTCCCGTTTTGAATTTATCCATCTGGATTCTTCTTGTTTTCAATATTGGGTGTGGGTTCACCAAGACTACGGCTCAATTGTGTGTTTTAAGATTCTTGGGTGGACTAGGTGGTTGTGCGGCCTTGAATGTTGGGGCTGGTACTTTGGCTGACATGTTTGATGATAAAACAAGAAACTATGCTATGGCTGCTTACTCTGTGTGTCCGACTTTGGGACCGGTCATTAGTCCTGTCATATCTGGTTTCATTGTGGAAAATTTACACTGGAGATGGTGTTTCTACATTTTGTCAATGTTGAATGGAGCCATTGCGGTTTTCGGTACCATATTCTTTAGAGAAACTTACTCTCCAACATTACTTTACAAAAGGGCCAAGTTTCTTAGAAAGGAAACCGGGAATGAAAATCTCCATACCGTTTTTGAGTTGGCCAACAACGTTCCTAGATCTCAAGTGATCAAACATACGGTCTTGAGACCGCTCAAGTTACTTTCATACCATCCTATGATTTTAGGTTTGGGTTCTTTCATGGCCTTCACTTACGGTTTCATGTATTTGATGGTTGTTACGTTCCCCAGAGTTTTCCAAGGCACTTATGGATTTTCTATTGGTATAAGTGGTTTGATGTACATTCCTATGGGTGTTGGTTATTTATTAGGAGTGGTGGTATGGACGGTTGCAATACAAAAGTCATACAGTAAGTTGGTGGCTCAAAATGATGGAGTGTCCAAGCCCGAATTCAGGCTCCCATGCCTTCTCTACTCGGCATTGGGATTGCCTGCTGGCTTGATCATCTATGGGTGGTCAGTGAAATTCAAAGTCCACTGGATGGTACCTTCCATTGGGTCGGCTTTATTCGCTTTTTCATTTGTGGGGGTGTTTCAAACCATTCAGAACTACTTGATCGATATGAACCCCAGATTCAGTGCCAGTTCAATTGCTGCAGCTGCCATGTTCAGATCTTTGTTTGGATTTAGTTTCCCATTATTTGCAACCCAGATGTATGACAGACTAGGTTATGGTTGGGGGAACACTTTGTGTGCTTTGATTGGTCTCGCCTTGGGTGTGCCTTTTCCCCTTTTCTGTCTCAAGTATGGAGAACGGCTTCGGATGTGGGCTGATAGGAAAATGCAGAAAGATCAGGTTGAGTTCGATGAGCAGGTTATTGATGATGAAGAGAACGAGAAACAGAAGTAACTGGTGTATTAATTTAGATAACTTTCGTTTAATCAATAAAACATAAGAAAAAGATACAGAATATACTCTTGGGATGTAACTTTTATGCACATTAGTATGTTTTTAGGTTGGTTTCCTAGTACAAGTAGGGCTTCATAATGTTTCTCACTAAGAAAAAAAAAGGACAAATGCTCTAGGAGGGGTTTGAACCCACGACCGTCGCGTTCCTCACACGACCGTGACTTTAGGTATAACCTATTGCGTCGTCAAACGGCTATAAGCACGAAGCGCTAACCTCTGCGCCACTAGAGCATCTGCTACTCCAATTTGGGACGAAAGCGGTTTTATGTTCAGAACGGAAAATATTTTGTCACAGATTAGTTTTCATTTTTATTCATTGCATGAACCTGATAATTACCTATTCTGAAGTTACAAGTGCTATGTCTAGCTCCGGATACCCGGACGTCTCGATCTAGACTTAATTAGAGCGTTATTCGGGCCCTGAATCAATGACCACATGGATTGACTTGTGTCACGCAGACCTATACAGTGACAGCTCTTTCCTCTGGCTCAACGGCCCTGATATACATGTTTATAGGTACAATTAGAAAGATACTCCATCCTCTATTACCAAGAACGGTCGTCGAGTAATCGAAAAATCAATTAAGACAAGTACGAACCACTATGTCCGCTCGGCTTTCTGCTAGTGTGATCTCCTTTTTGCCCATTTCTAGGACCCCCCTAAGCCGTAACAGAATGCCTGTTATATAAACAGCCAGATAGCCTAGTAGAAAGTTGACATTTCAAGCATCTTCCTAAATCTCGTACAAGGTCTTGAAGGCCGCTCCACTTCAAAGACAAGTCTCAAAAATACATGAAAATTAATTTCTCAACCAATAACAAGATCTTGTGCAAATCAGACCATGAGTCGTATGATAAAAAGATGCATTAGCATATCCACAAGTCACAATCCTGTTACTGGTGTCAGTAAGACAATTACCACCAACGAAAACATTCAGAATGTACAGAAATTAGCCGGCAATCAAACGGTAGATACGCCAAAGTTGACACCAGTTGACAATTCCATAATATCCATTGAATTGCCACCTTCTATTCCGGTTACAGTCAGAAGAGGGTCTATAATCTCACTTTACGGTGTGGGTGACTTCTCTCTTGCGTCTGTCAAGAGAAGCTTACGCTATAACTCATTTTCCAATCTTCTATATGGGAACTTCAATTTATTGCTGGAGTATATTATATCCACTTCCAAGGTTTCACTCCTCGTTTCCTCGAACCAAAAATCATTGTTCAATATGAGTCGACTTACCAACACCAAATCAATGTCCCTCCTCAACTTGGATGGTACTACCGACTGGGCAATTCTCAATAGAGCGTCTCCGAACTTCATAGTGGGAAATTCTATAATACTCAAAAACTACCTAAAACCATTGACAATTTCAAAAAGGCTATCCAAACATCTCAACTTACCCAGAAATACCAGTACAGGCCTTTTCAAGATCTACGACTATGCTTATAAGCTTGTTACAGGTAGAGGTCAAGTGGGAATAGTTGGGAATGGTTCTATTTACAATATTAATCTTGTGGAAAACGAAGAGATTCTTGTTAACAAGAAGAACCTCTTGGCTATCAGTGTAAGCGGGCCTCACGATTTACAAAACTGTGTATTGAACTTTGAGTCTACCACTGGGTCGACTGAAGTGGTGGAACCTATACCAGCTACTGTTGTGCCTTCAAAACCTATTTCTCAGTATGGTGCCAAAGACTACTACAATTCCCTTGTGTATTACACTAAGACGTTTTTGAAGTTTTTGGGTGTACTCACCACAAAATCTACCAATTACATAATAGGGAATCAAGACTTTGTCAAGGTATTGGGACCAAGGAATATCCTAATTCAAAGTGACACTAAGTTCAGAATTCCAAGCATTCCTCAAGACTCTGTAAACGAGAGCTTAAAAACGTTTCAAAAGAAATCCAATGATTACTTGAATTATGTTAGACTTGATGCACCAAAGAAAGTAGAAAGTGTTTCTGATTACAAGAAGGATTTGGTAATCAAAGAATAAACTACTTGCATTCAATTAGAAAAAAATCAATTGAATAGAGTATAAGCACTTTTATATATGCTTTTTAAAGTTTCATATAAACTGAAAATTTGTATTCGTAAATTCGTCGACGTGGTTGAGCATATATACTTGAATATTAGTATTTATTAGCCACTTCATTCGCCCTTTGATGGCTTTCTTATTGGAGCCAACTTCGTGTCCAGTTGCCCCTTGCTGCTTTGAAAGTACTCTTCAAGAGAAGGTAATTGAATATCCAGCTTTGCAGGCCTACTGTCAGACTTCGTAACAAAAGGGAATTTCTTCACATTTTGAGAGGAACCGCTACCCAGCAAGTGTGAAGGCCTTTGCGGTTGAGAACTTGCTGGAACTGAAGACCTTCTATGTGTCGCTGGATCACTCAATTGGGAATTATGCATATAGTGCACTTGTGAGGCATCGGGGTAACGATAAAATTGTTTATCACCATAAGTCTGCGGACCCCCAAATATTCTGTCACTTTGGTCTTGTGCAAATTTACTGATATTGGAAAACGATTCACCTGGCCTTTGATTGTCGTCGGTCACTTCGCTGCTACCGGTATATTGAGACTTCATTGGCTTACTGAACACCGACGTTGATTCGGCTGAACCAGAGACCCCTCTGCCATCACTTCCTGTATCAATTTTAGACCCACTGCTATTCCCTCCACTGGAACCTCCTGAGAATTGTTTTGACTCGTTCCCTGAAGACCCAGAGAAACTATAGTTTCTATTGACATTTTCTGCAACTTTACCTTCGTACCTCATTTCTAGGGATACGTCGTCTTCGGTCGACCGTGATTGCGACTTCTTATCGTCCACTTGTTCATCACTCGACGTAACAGCATATGTACTACTACTTTCCCCAGAATCTTCTGTGCTTGATGATTCACTATCCACTTCAACCTTCTCTTTACGTCCACTGTTGTCTTTAGTATTGAGTGCAGGTTGTGGTAGTTTGGGTTCCTGCTTGAAATATTGGACCTGAGGATGTTGGATGGGGAGTCTGTAGTTATTAAGCGAGGAGCCTGACTGATTTTTACTGATCTGGGTGTCTGTGCCGATCTGAGAAGATGAAGACGATGACATTGACGATAAAGGCCTCGAGGTCTCTGTAGAGACAGGATACACGGGCACAGGTGCAGATCCGCTATGATAAGATTTTGCTTTCTTTTCTTGTGGTGCTATTGCTGGTTGGAAGTTTGCTGTACCAGAGGAGCTCACGCCCGAGTTTCCGTTGTGGCCATGACTGTTTAACTTCTTCTTCATTACCTTCAACCGTTCGTAAGGTAAGAAAGACTCGTGTTCTTCATTTCCGGTGGGCTTTTCCGGAATAGGCGTTACAGTTGTCGTGGTTGTGGTGGTGTTTGTGGTTGGATCATGTGACGTCGTTGTTCTTGTCGTTGTTGTTGTTGTTGTTATGCCAGGGATTGACCTGTCACTGACGGGACTATCTCCATACGGGAGATTGGTTAAGGAATGGCCGTTAGTTGAGGAAGGCTTCTTTTTATCTGTAAGCTTATCGGACAGTACTTCTTCTATTATCTGAGGACTTGCATTTGACTTTATTGATGGAGCGATTGTATCCTGCATTTGAGCCAACTCACTATCTGATAATCTAGTACTGCTTGAATATTTCGATATCACCTTATTTAAAGCCAGAAACAAGTCTGGCCATTTGAACACTTTTAGGTCCTTTTCTATATTCCTTGGCCTTGGGTCTTCCATAGACATTAGTAGTTGGAAAAACCGGCTATAACTTTTATTGGATCTTGATATCGTCAACGGTTTTAAACTTTGAAGGTTTCTCCTGATTCTGTTCTTCTCTTCGATAGAGAAACTTTCTTGGATCAAATATTCAAGCAATAGTATTATATCAACGGATGTGACAATATGAAGATCTTTTTCTTTCCAAAAAATACAGGAGATGACAGCTGCATCATTTGTGAACTCTGATTTTGGTATAGGGAAAAATTTGACAAGATAATCGGAGGAGGACAACCTTACGAATTCAAACTTCACTAGACGACGCTGATCTTTTACTTCTTCCTCCGTCCAGTTACGGGTCATTTCTGAAGAATCTTTTTCAAACAATAGCTTAACAGGAGTGTTAACTAGACTCAAATTGTTCCTTATGAATCTCGGATCCAACGAGGAAGTCCTCACCAAGCTTGAACGACGGTTCTTGAATGAATCCATCTTTTGGATATATTTGTTTCAATTTGAATGTGCAATGAAGTTCTTTTCTTTAAATTTCCACTGCAGATGAGTTGTCTTCCTTTATACTATGCTTCTCACCAGTAAAAACACACACTTGAGGTATATGAAGTTTACTACTCAAAAAATACAAATTTCTTTTCAAGTTAGAACGATTGCAAATGTAATGCACTCTAATTATCAAGTATACTTCACTTGAGGCTAAGTAATATAAATGTCAACAAAAACTTGTGGAAAAGGGGGCTAGTTAATAAAAAGTCTCAAAAAAAATCGTGGCAAGTGAAAATTTTGCCGGAGGCTGACAGTGGCTAGTTGTGTCTCAGACAATGGGTTAGCCACGACATAAACAAAAAAAAAAGCTTCGAACTACCGACTCGATTCTGCTTAACCTTAACCAGAGGCGCTGGAGATGGTTAGGCGACCGGTTTAGTGATTGCAGGACCTTGATATATAATCAAGAGGATTAGGTAGAGTACAAGATATCTCACATTAAGTAAGCTTCTTTGCAATTTAAAATTTCGGCCTACTGAACGGTTTTTTCTACAGATTTCCATTTACCCCCCTATTGTCTGCCTGTGAACTTCACAACCAAAAACTTTTTGTATATGTCAAAACTCGCCGTTACATCACTAAAGTAACTTTTGGTTGCTAAGTCACGTCTAATCGTAAATAATATACAATTTATGATGTAAGAGGAATATTCGAGAATGGTGATTCGATCTTGTTCGCTTGCTGTTGAGGGAAATAAGGAACACAGAGTTCCTAACGACAGTACCCCCCCCCCCCCCCCCCCCCCCCTATTTTAAATTCTTTATAAACCCTGGCTTTAAAAAA